>OY796680.1:13173193-14481528 GCA_963680715.1 Tetragnatha montana
CATGCATATTTCAGAAATGATAACCATGGAAACCAAGTAAAACTCGGAATCCCATCCCGATACCCCCCTCATCCGAAATCCCGACCATGATGAATCGAACATGGCAGCTTCCACTTTCGGAACGCGGCCCATTTCCATGACGTCATCCCGCGGTCCACAGTTACGGGAAAAGGTAATTGGGGGACACAGATGGAATTGCGGGCTTTCCAATCGCATGATGGGACGGACGTGAATGAAGGGAATTTTCCCTGTGGTTTCGGAGGATAAAGCCCTGGCCATCCCATCACGCGGCTGGGGTATGTTCGACACCGTGGTCATGTCTGGACGCCTCCGAATACGAATGAGGGTCGTGACTTCGCGATCGGAATGAGTTTTCGAACCCTCCCCCAACTGATCGTCAAAGTTTGCTGCCGTTCCTTTCTGGCTGTTGAGAACTGTTTGGGTGTTGTCAGACGGCTCTGAGTGGGTGTTGGGCATAATGTAGGACTGCTTTGAGCTTGGCTGGTTATTATGAATGGTTAGAGTTTATTATTGGATATGGTTTCTCTAGACTAACATTTCAAGAGTTCAGCTAACAATTTATTGTAGCATTCATTCCTTTCAAATAAGTTCTGATATAAGTACGAATTTATAGTTACTATTCAGGACTTGCTTAATTTATAAAACAGATCAATTTTCTTTAAAGTAGTATTATGTCATAAAAATATACTTTATTTCAGAAATTGCAAATTTTTTCTCTTAATATATGAATACTATCCATATATTGACAAAATTGAAAAAATTGACAATTTTATCCAATCCAAAAAGGATATTTTAGTTTCCATAAATTAATGTGATAGAGCCCTTCTCAAATTACACCACATGTTTATTGTGAGGAGGAGATATTAATGTGTGACACAAAGTGGTGAAGGGGGAAGAGCAGTTTCCGAAATTTTTATGACATTACACTTAAAAACTGTTTTTCCACTGCTGTTACACAGTGCTGAAAGAAAATTTTTGACACCAAAGTGCGACATTCCGTTAGGTATGAGTTCCCTTAAATGTCACAGCTTGTGACAGGCGGAAGGGAGGTGTATAAAAAGGTGTACCTGAAAAATGTGTCACGTAATTTGTGAATTGCTCTTAATGTATATTGCAATTTTAACTGAAGGGGCTAATAACATCTCTTCTTCTAATTTTTAATAAAACAACAAAAATATAATACCTTACGCATAGTTACCCTCAATTTCACTAATTACGAAAATATTGTTGATATTTGATTAAACATATAGCAATATTCTTCTCTTTCTAGAAGTCTCATTAACAGACAAAAGTGTACTTATAGCACATACAATTAGCTTGAACTAAAAAAAATATAACTTTCAATCATTTTCTACGAACTCGCATGATAACAATCCCACATTACGAACAAATTCCCTATAACATATACGGACCGCATGGGGAAAAATCGCCTATTCACCAACCTATAAGAGGTCAGTAAAAACTTGGATGGATGTCAATAACAGACCAAAAGTCCCCTTACTGCTTCCTCAATTCCACACGTCTTAAATCGAATAAAAGAAAGAAGGAAAAAAAAGCATTGTCCTTAAAAGCCAGTTTGTACGTGACCAGTTTGTATCATTCAGGTCCAGGGTAGGAAGTATTTTGTACACACATAACCTCCAAGTTTTACATTTCTGAGGGGAGGGGGATGACTGGAAAAAATTACGTTTTCTCCTCCTCCTATTCCACCAGTATGTTTTAGATGGTGGTCACGCGTAAGGCGCTTTATTTTTACTTCTATAGTTGCGTTTAGATGTATATCTAGATCCGTCGAGAGGGGCCGGGGAGGTTTTTTTTCAACCGCCCTCGCCTTTTTGTTGCATCCGTTTTTATTGTTATTGCATGGGTTTCCGTTTTGAATGGGTGTTGGTAAATTAGGTAGGGATTACAGAATGCGTAATGCTTTTTCCATGTTTCTTCCATTTGGGATTCACGGCGCGCGAAACTCCCTCGTGTTTTTTTTTTTTTTTTTTTTTTTTTTTTATTCTTTTTATTGAGGAATTCGGAGTCGTAATTTTTGCGGATGTGGTTCCTCTCTCGGATTGGAATGTACAATTAAAGCGCAGTTGCTTTGATTTATTTCTCAGGGAAGGCACGTGAGGTTACCCTCGGTTTATAATTGAAATTCGACGAAAGAATAGGGCCTTGCGTTGAAAGAAGGGCGGATGCGAAGGAACTTTTCAATTCCGAGGCGTTTGTAGCTTTTAAATGAACGCTTGAAAACTCATTTTGAGGCTTACAATGCATTTCTTACAGAGTAAAAAGTCGTTTACAAAGTTCCGTGGGAAAACTGGATTTTCTCTCTCCCTACATAGGCATTTTCTGAACATAAAAGTTTTCACGTGATTTTATTTAAATCGTGAAAGAATTCATTGAAACTGAATTATTTCTATCCAGAAACAGGAGCTATTTTATATGCATTGAGGTATTGCCTTTATATTGAGGTTAAAGATTTTAATGCTATTTTAAAAGACTGCTTAGTAAATTTAGCTATGAAACTTCTGAACTGCTAAATATTAATCTAATTATAATTTTCTTCTAATTAAAAAAAAAGTTTATTCTACAATTATCATTATCAGTTTAAAAATAGAGAATTGTTTTTATTGAAAAAGAAACTTCTACTATTCTTCTCTCCTTCTACTTCTTCTTTCCCCGAAATATTATATCAACCCTAATTTGAAAATGTATTACCGTTTAGTATTATTCATGCAACTTTACGCAGAATATTCCAACACCGAACTTATATGAACAAAGATTTGTATAAAAAGGATAATTTTTCAACTATGGAGCTTTGATATATCTGCTTTTCTGACTCTAGAACTTAAATATTATATAAATACATACTTACACGGTAAGAGAGCTCAAATAATTCAGTTTTTTAATTCATATTATTCAAACAAATAACCCTGTTGTTCTAAGACATAATACTCTCTCTAAATGATATATGATAGTAAAAACTGAAAAAAAAAAACTATGATACTGAATATATAAGCTAGTAATATGTTGTAGAACGTTTCAACTTTACTTATAAATCAAGAAAATGACCTTCCTTTTTTACAAAGTTTACGCATTATTTAGTAGGGAATTTTCTGTTCATTACATCATTAAAGAGATATACGGCCGTCTCACAGACTGGAAAATTTTATGACTCGTGACTTTCAAGAGTGTTGTATGTCATTTAACATTCATAGTTCCTTAAAAACTGGGATTCTAAATAATATATTTTGCGAGATTAACTCATTTTTCTTAACTCGTTGATATGTATTTATCATATCTTTTGGTTATTTTTATGGTATTTATTATGTTGGGGGTAACTTATAATAAATCCCTTCCAGGAATTTCATTTCGAAATTTCTGAATCAAACTGTAACTTTTCATTTTACGTAGAGTTTTAATTACTTTAACATTTTATTCTGACTTTTTGCTTTACTTTGTAAATTGAATCTTTTATTTATATAAAATTTTCATTTAAAAACTAGAAACTGAATGAAAATGAAAATATGAATAAAAGAGTTGATGAAAATTAAGTTAAATATCTAGGAAAAACTCTCATTTTGGGAAGTATTTTTATTTGCATTTTCTTTTTTATTTTAAATTTTTGTGCTTTGATACATACAAACTTATCGGATTGCTCTCAGAGAATTAGATTGTTATAAAAATAAGCTTAAGTTTTAATATTTTACGTTTATTGAATACATAAAGTAAAGTGTTAACATCTTAAAACTTTTCTGACACATACTATGATGAAGATAGAGTAGTTCGAATTAACGACTAAGATAAGACCTGAAGACACAAATGAAACATTTTTAAAATTTTCTAATGAAAGGTAAATGAATATAATTTCTTTATACGAGAGAAATTCTTGTATAAGAGCCTAAAAGAGTATAGAAAACTACAGCTGATGAATTTGTTTGAAAATTTGTAAAGGAAATAGTACTAGTAAGTAAGTCTCTATCAAAGATGTTTTTAAATGTAACTAAGAAATCGGTTTGAGAATGGGGTTAAAGTAGAAAAACGTCGTGCTACACAAACAACATTAAATTTCAGAAATCTATCACTCATGAGATTGTTCCCCAATATAATTCTTAATCGATATTTTATAAACCCTTCTTTCCAATTCGAAAAATATTTTTTTTCTAAATTTCATACACATTATCTATTAATTCAAAGCATTTAAAGAGTTACTGAGGAATCATCAAAACAATTTGAACCCTCTCAAATCGCTTCTATTTGCAAGTCCTAAACCCTCCATCGCAATTTCTGCTGATGGACAACCCTAGGCGTCGGCAAACCGACCGGGGCCGAGGTATTCACGGAGTAACCAATCAAGCAGCTCTAACTACGCTATCAAATAATCATCGGACCAACTCGGAGCAGTTGCATCGGGTTTTATAACATCTGCCCGAGCATTACTTAATTAAAGCGGTTGGCAGACGCAAACCGGGCGCGCTTTGATGAAATCAAATTGCCAATGATTCATGGGTCCCGGTAATCCGATGATTGATGGGTATTGCACGGGAATACCAATTGTTTCTTCGTATCTTCGTCTTGTGTGCGGGGATCGGGTCTTAGGGAAACGCTGACGGAGTGCACTGCAGCAATCAGTCAATGTCTTCCGGATGGATGTAAATGGATGGAGGGAACAACTGTGATTGTGAATCTATTTCGGAGAGGGTTTTTCGTACTGCCATTGTTGCAACTGCTTGTTACATCTTGTAATTGTAAACCAATACCGGTACGAAGGAAGAACTCGCTTTCGAAAAAATATTTCTGGGGAGTATTCTTGAAATTTTACTACATTGTTCATTATAAACTCTATGAGATCATATTTTTTGTAATGTGAAAAGGAAGAAGGTAACCCCTTTTTGATATTTTTATCTTTTTACAAATTTCAAATTTTGAAATATCTTTATGAGGTTGGTAATGGTTGGAGCCCATTATCTAAAAAAATTAATTCTAATCTAAAGTGCGTTGATATAAGTTTCCTGATTGAAGACTGTTATATTTTATACAAAAAAAAACAACATTAAAACGAATGTTTTTCATATTTAAATTTAAAAGGACCTCAATTTTTTATCTTTAAACTTCATATCTAAAGCAGTTATGAAATTTGATAGCTTGTATTCACATTAAGGTTTTCTAGGGAGCAGTTAGAATCTATTGAAAAAAAAAAAGAGAATCCCAAAAATTGTTTCAGATCCTAAAAGGCAGTTAAAAGTTCTTTTTTTTTTTCTTTTTTTTTCTTTTTTTTTCTTTTTTTTCAATTCAAATTTATTAACAAGAACAAGAAACAATAGAACAAAACAAAACTAATACATAAATACATAAATACATGTAACACAATAGATGTCCCAAATTATTAATGAATTTTATTTCCCAAAGGGGCAAACACCCGTCCATGGGGTCACAGAATATCAAATAATAAAAATATAATATGGGACAAAAAAAGAGATAGTGGAAGAAAAAAAAAACAAAAACAAAAATATGTACTATTTAATATTAAATAAAAAAATAATAATAATGGCTTGGTTGGCATAGGCTGGCAATTAAGTACTAGTTTAAGATAATAAAAGTATGTGTATACCTGACAAATTTAAAATAGAGACTCGATATTATTTATATCCAAGATAAATGCAATGCAAAGCTTTTTAAAGTGGTTAATATTAGTTTCTGATTGTATTTCATTAGGCAGATTTCTCAATATCTTTCAAAATAATTGTTACACTTTAAGAGAAAAAAGCAATGAAAAAAGCTTTTCATATATTGACCACAGGATTCTATTTATAGGAGTGTGACTTGCACCATAGCTGTTTTGTAGCACTTAAACCATACCCAATACCCCTTACCTTGAATAAGAATGCAAGATCCATGACCACAATATTCCCAAGAGCCTCTAGCCTCTTTTTATTAGGTGGAACTGACAGTTTCAATGAATTCTCTAGAAGACTGTTACTCTATCCTGGCCCATACTCTCTCCCTTCGTTTTTATTACGGTATACGAAGTGTATTAAAATACTGTATTCTTCCTTCCAAGCTCTTCCCATAAACTCCGAATCGCTGTTTTGCTACACCATAGCCTCTAAAAACAGTCTTTTCTTGCTTTCTTTATGGGAAAGAAAGCTTTCGCATGGAGTCGCATCTGTTTATGTAATCTCGCCCAAGAAGTACTTTCGTTGAAATGCAAGACAGTATATGCTTGTATTTTTTTCTTCTGTTTAATACCCTTCACAAACATAACATTGTCTTTAAATTCGTTTTAATAAAAAAATGCTTGGCTTCTTCAAGGGATTAATTATAATAACTCAAATTAAACTCCCAGAGATTGCATAAAGTCATTATAATTACCATTGAATTTTCTGTTCCCGAAACCTTTTCCTAATTTAGAACCTACGTTTTTCTTGTAAAACTAAACAGAAGATAATATATGCATAAAATCTGCTGAAAATATATATTTAATAAGTTACCGTAGGTAGTAGGTATTTCCAGTGTTCTGTTAATATGTGTAAATAAACATATTCATTAATTTTCTAAATAAAAGTGTTAGATAATTTCCTCTGTCGAAATGTAATTATAATATTCTCAATTCTACCAATTAGGCATGTAATAAAGCAGAATTTGCTTTAACTAAACTTTTAGTTCTTGATATGTTTAATTTTTATATGCTGCGATGGTATGTATAATTCTTCACAATTATCTATACTTCTTTTAATGATATTTACATCACAATTCAATGCCTCAACAGGAATTTAGTTTGTTACTTCTTAAGTAAAACATCCTTTGGATTGTTCATTTTCCAATAAAGAAACACAAAAATAAGTTTAAAATAAGTTATATAAAAATAAGTTAAATAAAATTTAATGATGTTAAAGATTTTACATATGAGCATTTGTTTTTATCTTTAATGCTTATTAAAACACAAAAACCAAATTTCAGAAAAGAATAGTAGACATAGACATAGACATAGACATAGAAAAAAGTTTATTGTATTGGGCTTTGCCCGTTTACAAATAACACAAATAGTTTTATATGCCATGAACTTTGAATAGAAAAAAAAAAAAAGAGATTTAACATATTTAAATAAGTTTTTACAAATCACTGTAATACAAGTCAAGACAGTACAAACCGAGTGCAGTAACAAAATATGAACTAAAATAAATCAACTGAAATCCTCTCCAATTTCCCGGCGAAGCTTAAAAACGGAAGTCAGGAAGCATAGAATATTGTAATAGTTAACGTTAGGCTCATTCAAGACAAAGGTAAAATTTTTTGTGTATGATAAATATTTGTTTCGATAATAGCTATAAATAGGACATGAGTTAAATATATGGTTCCATGTGTCAAAATCATCGGTGTTACAAAAGGAACATTTGTTATTAAAATAAACTTCAAATATTTGACCCTTATAGAAGATTTTATTCTGGTTTAAACGTAATTGGAAAATAATTCTTTTTACATAAATATCGGAGCCGGATAGCAAATAGTTTTCAGGGGTGGGACAATTCTTTATAAATTTATAGTGGGGAAAGTGGGTGCTATTCTCCATCATTGAGAGGTCTCGTTGTAGGCATTGATCGCGACAGGTTTGTAACATAGTAGGTAGATAATAGGAAGCCAGGTCAGGATTTTGAGATGTCCAAATAAAGCTAAATCCCAGGTTTTCAATGATTTTTTTGACTGATAAAGCCCAGTTATACTCAGGATTTGAGGAGAACATCGTGTAGGAAAATAACTTTTGGTAGCATATTTTAGTATATCTATCATCAGGTAACTGAAGAATTCTTATCCAATACTTCAACAACAATTTTACCAATGTAACTGCAATTGGTGTCTGACCTAGTTCTAATCTTAGGATATAGCCTGGTGTGTTTCTAGAGAGAGTAAATAATTTTTTTACAAAAACACAGAAACATTTTTCCAATTCGAAAATGTTGTTTGCGGACCAAATTGGGGAGCCATAAATAAAAACAGACTGAATTAGTGATTCGAATAATTTAAACCATGATTTAATCGAGTTGGTTCGAGATCCAGTGAAAATAGACCATGACGCGCCGATTGCAGCAATAGCTTTAGAAGTAAAATATCTTTTGGCCAGATTAAATTTTCCATTTGACGAAAAAGGAATTCCCAAATAAACGTATTCGCTTACGATATCCAACTCCGAGTTTTGATAAGAGAATTTATCCGATTTAGAAGGTTTTCCACCCTTCCTGAAAATCATAATTTTTGTTTTGTTGATGTTGACTGCCAAATTAAATTCGAAGCAAAATTTTTCGAGTAAGTTGAGCTTTTTTTGTAGATCAATGCGAGATTCAGCCAGGATTACTGCATCGTCAGCGTAAAGTAGAATGTGCAGGAATATAGAAGAAGAGATGTAAACACCAGGAATATTGGATTCATTTAATCGATCAATTAAATTGTTGAGAAATAAGTTAAATAGTAAAGGGGACAGTATTTCTCCTTGTAGTACACCGGTATCCACTTTGAAAGAGTCAGTTGTTCCCATTGGGGTTCTAACTTTCGCCTTAGCTTTATCGTACATATCTTTTAGGATGTTGATAAATTTTGGGCTAATTGACAGTTTTCGGAGTACTGACCACATAAGAGAGTGATTAATGCTGTCAAAAGCCGATTTGAGATCAATGAAAGCTGTGTATAACTTGCCTCGTTTTTTTCTTAGTTTATCTTGAATTAGGGAATTCAATATGAAAGCCTGATCGTTGCAGCTATAACCCTTCCTAAATCCAGCTTGTTCTTCGTATAAAGAGTCATTTAATTTTAGCCATAAGTTAAGCCTTTTGTTTAATATTGCGGTAAAAATCTTTCCGACTACAGGTATTAGAGATATCGGTCTATAGTTGCCTGGGTTAGAAGGGTCACCTTTCTTAAAAATGGGATGAATCACTATCTCTATCCATTTTTCAGGGTAGGATTCGGATTGTAGTACTTTATTGAATATTTCTGTTAGAAATTGGATTGCAGTACCGTTTAAATATTTAAAATATTCCGGTTTAAGGTTATCATGGCCAGGGCTTTTGTTATTTTTTAGGGTCTTTAAGACTTCCTCTACCTCAGAGTCAGTTATGCTGCAGTCCAGAATAGGGTCAAAGCCGTTTGGCGGACTATTTAAAGTTAGCTGGTTTAAATGGTTTAAGTTAAGATTTAGTTGTTTGCCTGTAAATAATTTAGAAAAATGATCAAACCACACATAATTTGGTACGTTAGAGGACATGATAGTTTTTTTACGTTTGAATTTCCGGATTATATTCCAAAAAGTTTGAGAATCTTTAGAGTTTAATATTTCATTCTGTATCTTGGTAAAATAGTTACATTTTTTAGATTTACACAACGTTTTATACTCGTTACGTATCTTTTTATAATTTTCAATATTGTCAGGATAATTGCTCATTACCTTTTTAAGAGCTTTCTGCAGATAAGATTTTAGCTTATAACATTCACTGTCGTACCAACTATTTATAGGAATAAATTTTGAATTGTTATTTGTAGAGACGTTGCGAATGAGATTGTTTTGCTCCACAACCTCACTAAATTTGGTTATCACGTCTTCTGGGTTATTTGTTTCATCACTTCTGAATTTTTCAATTAAATCTGAGTTAAATTTATCTACTATTTCCGGTTTCCAGAGAGACATAAGAGCCTTACTCTGATACGGACTATTTGAGGGTGTGCGATTAGAGATCACATTTTCAAAGATTAAGTTTGCTGTTAAAGGAAGATGGTCTGATCCTAATACCGGGTTTACAGAGAAATCACATATATACAAGTCAAGTAGTGTTTTAGATACTATTATGTAATCCACAATACTTGCACCCCTAGACGAAACGAACGTGAAATTTCCCTCAGAATCTCCCGGTAGTAGACCATTTAGATAAACAAGATCACTATCTTGACAAATTTGAAATAAACTCCTCCCTCGGGTATTTGAAATCCTATCCTTCAAGTATCTAGTATATGGGGAGTTTGACAACAGGTCATTTTGAAAAGAATTTTCCAGAGTACTTCCCAGATTTCCCACTCTTGCGTTAAAATCACCTAATACTATTATATTTGAATTCGCATAAGTTACAAGAAGGGTGAAAAAGTTCTGCATCTCAATATCAAATTCAGAGTTAGGAGGAAAGTAGCAAGCTGCAATCAGCACGTCTCTCAAATTACAATAATTTGCAGATATAATTATAAAACATCTATTGTTGTGAAGAACACGTACATTATTTACTAATTTCGTATTGTAACCAAGTATGATGCCTCCACTGGGACGTCCACACTCGCTTCGCGTTGCAAAGCTTTCAATTGTTTGGTGATCACTGAATGAACTCGGGAGGTCAAATGATGACGTACACCAAGTTTCGACAAAACAAAAAATGTCAGAGCTCGCAGAAAAGGACCAAAAACTAGGAAAAAGAGACTTATTTTTTAAACCGGCAACATTATAATGCAAAATTTTATGTAATGAGAAGGAATCGCAAAATTCAGTTAGACCTTTTCTATTTTGAAAATCATTGGGTGAACTTTTATCATTTTTGGCTATAACCATTTTTTGTCGAGTTTCACAAGCTCAGAACAAGAAGCACTACATATATACACTTCATTATCAATAATAAGTTTATCGAACTTCAGCTTAGCACTCTTACCCCCTGCCAAGGCCTTCTTTCGCTCCGTGTTCAGAAATCTGCGCTTTTGACGAAGAGATAGCGAGAAATCCTCAGATATTCCGATTGAAAGTTCCTTCAGTTCTCTCCATTTAGAGAGCAAAGCGTTTCGGTGATCAGTACTGGTAATTCTTGCCACAATTGGGGCCATCCTGGTATTGGTGTTACGACCGGTTCTGTGGGCTCGATCGATGTTTATGTCGTTTAGCCCCAGCTTTTGGCATAAATCATGAACAATTTTTTTACTTTGTTCCCACGTTTCTTCTGTGTTTTCACAAGGAACGTTGAAGAACACCACGTTATCCCTACGTTGCCGGTTTTCCAGAGCATCAATCTCCAACTTCAAATTTGAGATCTCGGCAGACTGCGAATCCACAGTTTCCTCCAATTGGGCCAGCTGCCGGTTCGCACCATCCAATTCGCAGGCAAAATCTTCTTGCCTTTTATCAACATCCGAAAGCTTAGCTGTCACAGATCCCTTCCAATCTCTTAAGTCCGCAATTTCATTTGCAAATCGGTCCAATCTGGAGTTGATCTGTGACGTTGATTGGGACAACAAACTAATGATTTTTCTTATGCCCTCGCGAACGTCAAATTCAGTGCTCAAAAATTCGTGCAGGTCATCCAACTGCACACAGGTGCCTGGTACGTCGGGAAGGGAATTCGATCGTACTCTCTTGGTAGGATTTAGATCCAGAGGGGGCGTTCTCTGCAGCCGATGCCTCGGGGAGAAAGAACTGGAGAGCGGGGTCCCGGTTTCATCAACACTTTTACCACCCGGCTTCATATTCATATAGAATCACAGAAAAGAGAACAACGAAAGCAGGCCACCAACCAACTACGCAGAAGATTCAAGTTGTGCAAGCTTGTTTACAAACAAACCAACAACTACGCAGTAGAATTCAGCACCTCAAAATCGTTGGTAAATAATAGTGTTTAGAATAATAAAAGAATAGTGTTGTTCTTTCACAAAAGTGAATACTTAAAAACTATTGTTAATTAATTCCTAATAAATTATAGCTTAAAATAAAACAAAAGACTTCAGAAGGAATTTAAAACTTCTTTTTAATCCTATTATAGTCTTAAAATATTATATATTTTCAATTTATTACACGGAGCTGTCAAGTGAGAAATCTGTTATGATAGTTATGGAAATTGTCATTTTATTAACTTTGTTTTAATCTGCCTAAGACCAACTTAAGTTTTCTCTTAAGATTAATTAAGTATTTCTCTTTAGTAAAGACTTAAAAATAAGAGGCATTTGTTTCTATACTTTTATTAAGTTCAATATCTAAGTTGAATCGAATTACTAGAATTAAGAAATCAAAAAAAGGTATCATAAAAAAATTAGAATATGAAATAAATATAAATCTAACGCAAGGAAATCTTTCTGAAGTAAGAAAGTTTCTCTTAGAATATACCATTTTTTTTTAAATTATCTTCCTGAATAAGTTATCATTTGATTGAAGAATGTTCTTTTTCATAAAGGAACAAAATTCATTCTTTGATCAAGCAATTCCAAATACCATAAATAAGGGTAAGTTGTCAAGGGCTCTTAAAGAAAATATTTATTTCGCTGTCGGAAATTTTAGAAATAAAATATAGCGGGAAAACAAGTTAATGCCCTTTTAAGTGAGCAAAAAGCTTTGGAAACAAAATCAATTTTTATGCTCACTACTGAAACAAAATGAATCGAGATATTTAAATAACACGAAACTGCTAGGTCGATTACAGAAATAAAAAATTATGTTCAAAACATAAAGCTTTTGTAACTGAACTTTAAACTAACTCCTTTCAACAGTTCCTTCTTTTATATGTCTTATACTTTTCTTCTCTTAACTCCCTGTTTTTCTTTGTATTTAACTACTAAATATAAAGAGTTAAATATATTAATTCCACAAATAAGTTCTGTGCTCGACCCAAAAACATCATAACTCTAATCTAAAAACTCATATTTGTGTATATGTTACCGTGAAAGACCGAAATTGGAGAATGTCGACTTTCACCGGTGAATGTCAACAAATACCAAATACGTCGGTGAAAGATCGAATATTTCATAACATTCTTGTACATTCGTACCCTAACCAGTGTATGTCGACAATCACTGCGTTAGAGCATGGTGAATGTCGACATTTTCTGGTGTAAGTCAGAAATAAGGGTATTTAGCAAATATTTCAGACACACACCAAGCGACTATGTGAATATTGACATTCACCGGTGAAAGTTGTCATTCTCCAGATTTCGGTGTTTCACCTTAACATATGTTATACATATATGTTATGGGAAATGTGATAAATCTGGATATTATTAATAATGACCGTAACATGACCGATTATCACTTTGCCCGTAACAAGTATAAAAACTATAGAATATCAAATAAATATATCTAAATATCTCAAATGCATCACCTTGGACGCTACCTACCAGAAGTCTCTCTATAGACCACTGTTATCCTATCCGAACTCTCGGCCATCATAAGTATGCGAGGAGAAAACCGTATAGAGCGCAAATCCGCATTAGAAATTCCCCACTTTTTCACCACCAAATGGAAATGACTTAAGAAACCGAAGAAAGGGGGCGGGAAAGTACAGGGGAAAGGCCCTCCAAATATGCTGACAGGGCTTATATTTACGCAGCGTGCATCGGGGTTTTAAACCTAAGCTGCTCTTTTTAATGCAACATTTCTTTATTCCGATAAGATTTTTCCCCATCCCTGTCTCACTTCCACCTTAAGCTCCGGTTAAAAGTTTTTCCCCGAAAATGTTCGACAAAGTTTTTGCGCCCGGATTCTGAGGTTTTTTTTTTTTTTATCTCACTTCTAATCGAAGCGAGGGCCCGGCTTGCAACATATACTCCGACTTAGAGGAGCCAGAGATGTTTTTCCACGTTACCTGAGAGCTAATGGTAGAGATCTCGGAGACTTATCTATCTGGAGCTGAAGCTGTACGGGGATGCCTTAAATCATATTTCATTGGAGAGATACTTTTGTTGAATGTCAAAGTTCTCAGGCGCTCTTAGTCTTTGTCTTAGAAAGTACTGACTCTTCTTGGAAAAAGCGAGAAAGATTACGTGCAGGATCTCAGAGTCGTTGACTGTGTAAGAAAACTAATACAAAATAGCCGAAAACAAAATTCCCCCACAAACTAAATTTTTAGTTTTTCTAGCATTTTTTTCAGATAGCTAAATTTTGTGTTAGCAATTTAAAGTACGACAAAAGTCATTTCAAAAGGAATTTGGTTTTGTAATAACAACTAGTTTATGAATAGAAGGGTAAAATGCTATGCATGTTACTTATGTTTTATTGTGAGTTAGGAACAACTACCTACAACTTCATACAAAAGTAAAAGTATCAGATTTACATGAAAATATTTGAAAAGGACAACTAAAGTATTATTTAAAGTAAAAAAATATATTAATACTTTTAAGTACATAACACAAACTTAAACATTTAATAAAAGTAACAAAAGAAATACTTTAAAAGTAGTTGTATCTAATTGCTTCTTAAATTCTTTATGGAAAATACAATTGATGATGATTATGACTGACAGCATGGCATAGTGACTAAGCAAATATTTTGCAGCCAAATAGAGCGAAAAAAATGTTTAGTTTACGACTAAATTGTAGCAACTCTTTCTAACAAAGAACTTTCTACCTTTTAAATATCATAAGTAAAAACATTATGACAGATGGATGAAATTTATTACATACACAGATTAAAAGTTACGCCTAACAATTTTATTCTCCATGCAGTGGCGGCTCGTGGGTATTTCAAATGGGGGTTCACAATTAAATTTTGAAAATACAATTAAGTAAAAATATCATGATTAGAACAGAAGATATGATGGAAGCTCATTCTGAATAAGCTGCAAGTTGGAATAAATGTTTATTATCCTTTCATTTATGTTATTTTTGACTTATTTCGACTTTTTGCATTTTTATCGGAGGTTCATGTGCTCCTGTGCTCCTATGGACAAGTACTCCTCTGGATGTTAAATTCTTATTGAAAGTATCGTGATTAAATTTTTGGATAGAAATGTTTAATTATCTTTTAAAGTTCTTAACCTCTTTTAGAAATCTGCGAATTTTGTGTTATATACTAAGTCTAACTATTCATTGCAACTAATATTGAAAATGTTTTTGGAAATCGGCATACTTTCAATTCTAACTAAACCTACTCACCATAATACTTGTTCTAACTTCATGTCTGGCAAATGCCATTTTAAGTCCTGACTTAACGGAAGGAATCGATATGTTCTGTTCAACTACCATGAATATGACATAAAGCTAATTTTAAAACTGTTCAACTTAAAACTTTCCCTTTATAGCTTCTCACAATCGTCAATATTTTCAACCCCACATCCAATACCAAAGTCACCCTCCTAACAACTAATTCTGCTCTTCACAACGATAGATCCACTAATTCCCTAAAAGTGCCCGTAAATGCAGAAGTCATTCCACACAATTATCCCCCTTCTACAAAAGCGACAGTGGGGAAAAAGCCCCTTAACCCCTTCTTCCAGAAAAGAGAGGGCCGATTATTTATTTATTCCTCCCCTCCAACCGTTCGCTGGTTTTATTTAATTCCTCTCAAACAATTAGCCGTGACCCATCGCGCTGCCACATCAAAGTCTAGCCTGGAATAATTATTTAGCTACACCCAGTCAATACCATCTGATGCTTTCTCCTATGTTCGCAATTTCGGAGCAGCCAAGATCCACTGTGCTTATCAAGTCTCTGAATTAATAAGTGTCTGGATCTCTGATTGAATTTCGAGGTTTCTGGTTTGGCCCGGTGGATGGAAATTTAAATGAGGAGAGTCGGCCCCGAGTGAAAAGTGAAATTGGATCTTAAATGTGGAAGCCACCTGCTGTTGTTTGGGAGTGCTATTTCGCTGGCAGGGATTTAGTTAAGGGATTATTATGCGGAGGATAGGGGAAACACCATTGATTTCGTTTAAAATATCTATCAACATTTGCTTTTGTTTTTATGTTTTTCACGAAAAGAGTTGGGATTGATAGATATTTTTTGTCTCTGGTTTATTTGCAAAATGCCTACAACAAATCCAAATCCAGTTAGTGCAATGAACTTTTTTTTCAAAGAAGACATTTTCAGTTTACGCATTAGTAAGCGTATTTTTTTATAACGTGAGAAAGATGTAATAGAGCATTTTCAATCACATGACTCGGACCTAACAACGGCCTTAGCAACAGAAGATGTTACAGTTTTTTGCCCTACAGAGGTTAACAGTTACAGAAAATGACTAGCCGTGGAATTCTTCTATTGGAGCATTTGCAATCACGTGATCCCATACTTAAAAACCGCCTTAGCAACAGATAAACAACAGCCTTAGTAACAGTTAAAAGCCCTACAGAAGATACACAGTTAACAGAAAATAACCGGTTGTGACGTCACCTGAAAACACTCTATAGAGTGTTTTCAGGTGACGTCGCAACCGGTTATTTTCTTTTAACTGTGTACTTTCTGTAGGGCTTTTAAGTTTTAACTGTTGCTAAGGCCGTTGTTTATCTGTTGCTAAGGCGGTTTTTAGGTATGGGATCACGTGATTGCAAATGCTCCAATAGAAGAATTCCACGGCTAGTCATTTCCTGTAACTGTTAACCTCTGTAGGGCAAAAAAACTGTAACATCTTCTGTTGCTAAGGCCGTTGTTAGGTCCGAGTCATGTGATTGAAAATGCTCTATACTTAAAAAATTAGTAATATAATGCTAAATATAAATGATATTACTAAGAGAATGTATTTCTTGGAAATATAATATGGAATGCTGAAATAATGATAGGGAGTGAATGCTTGAATCACAAAATATTTGATATAATGTTGAAATGAAAAAAAAATGATAATGGTAATAATGATAATAACGATAGTGTGATAATGATAATGATAATAATGATAATGATAATAAAATTATTATTAATAATAATAATTTAGAAGTTTGTAATTAAATGCTTTATTTAACATTATGTTTTTATTTTCTCTTTTGAAATTTCATTGAACAAGAATCTTGCTGGAACTTGTTATGGATCAATATAAATTTAACATTTAAGTTTAAGATTGACGATACTTCTATTAAAACGTAAAATTAGCATACGTTATTACAAGATAATAAAGATGGTTCGGAGATCACCAACCCTTTTAATATCCTTATTCTGAAATAAACAAAATAAAGTTCCGCAAAACATAACTACACGATTCTCAGAAAAAATTCTAAATATCAAGTAATTGGATATTAAAACAAGTATTCTTAATAATGAAAAATGCTGTTCTGCCAAAAGCATTGGAAGTATTCGCCTATCTATAGCCTATAATGCTCTATAGAACATATTCATCCGGTAAAATTCTCGTTATTAGATAACTTTTACGAAGTATGCCGGGAAAAATGAGCATGCAAGAATTATTATCTATTTAAGTATGGTGTGCTAGAAGTAATGATCTAATAAGTGTCTGGAGTTGTATAAAGTAAAATATAACTGCCAAGATAACCTAACAATATTCTAACTAAAATAATAAAAAATTAAGAGATGTTAGCATGATATAAGATTTTAACAACATCGTAAATTCAGAAGTTTCTACGTTGTAAGAAAATATAGTAGCCTTAAGAGATTCAAACTCTAGTGCGATAAAAAATTTAGATAATTTTTCTTCTTCAGAATTTTGTTGATATTCTACGAGCTTATGTTTAAAGCAATGATTATGCTTCACTACAAAAAATTAAATATGTGTAAAAATAAAGATGTATAAAGAGTCTTTATATTTGTTTCTATTCCTATATTAAACAGAATAAATTATCCAATTTGATAGCCATGCAAAGTGTTTTAAATACCTTTTATCTAGAAATTTGTAAATTTAACTTTTCTTCTTAAATATCTTCGTTTCTCCTAAGAATAAAATTTCTTATAGAATATGAAACAATATTTATACAATATACGAACTTTTTAAATTAATGATATTTTACAGAAACATTTATATCATAAAATACAATTGTGAAAAGAAAACACCCTAAGTAAAATACTCTTATCATACTCGTTTTCCTTAACTTACGTTAGTTTTTAAATGTCAACTTATTTTAATGCATAGAAAGTAAAAAAATATTTACTTTAGAGGACCTTAGTTCAGACGTAACAACATTTTTTTTTACTTTGGATTACTATGACTTATAAGTTTTTTATATGTTGTACTAGGACTAAAAGTCACTTGATGTCAAGGGGTGTTTTTGGTGCGCTCATTCGGAATGTTGAATAGAAATTGGATGCCGCCTTAGAAAATTTACCAAGTTGCGTTGCGTAAGAAAATGACCAACAATTAGAGAAAAATGGTCAATTATGGCTTTCAAGAATACGTTAAATCACGAAAAGGGGTGCTTATGAAACCCTTTTAACCCCAGCCGTTCACCCACAGTCCCATTCAAGGTGTGAAGATTATTTTACATTTCAAATTAATTTATTATCTCACTCAAGAAGGGTTACAGGGTCTCTCTCGGAAACGTTAAATGAGAAGGAACCTCCAAAAATATGACATATTAGTGTGAAATAAAAAACTAAATTTCCTTCAAAACACTGCCGTGGAATAGTCGAGAGCTAAATTTTGAACTAATTTTTAGGTTTAGTAAACGCGTATTAAAACTATAAACCCGACGTATATTTTTAGCCCAAAGGTTAACCTATCCACTGTATCAAGCAAATTATCTCTATGTTTTACAGAAGGAGAGTTATACCTCAAAAAAAACTATGCCAGTTAATCCCCCGTTCTCCCCAACTCTTCATAATCAGTATATATTTAATTACTATTTATCACATATATGCATTTCATATTTCAAGTTTCATTTTAATCTCGAAACGTAATTTGTTTTCATACCAATACCATAAACGAATTTATAAATGACTGATGATTGAATGTGCTTTAATTAAGAAAGAAATGTATATTTTGATTAATATTCTTGAAATGGTACAGTAAAAGGTACACGATTAAAACTCCTCTTCGTTGATTATTTTCAAGCGCTTTATTAATGTTAAAAATGCAGTATGCAATTATGTAGAGAAATATTTTTATTCGTGATTAAAAGATTATTTGTGTAGAGGAATAACGTCATTCTTATCGTAATTTGAGGGAAAATTAAATCTGTAATTAGGTAGATATCTAGGCCATGATTAGCTTCATCATTTTCGTTTATTAAAAAACTTGCTATTTATTGTTTATTCAAAAAACACAAGAGATGTGATGAAATTAAAGTAGGAAAGTTGTCTCCTCTTTTCGCTGGGACATTGCGATTGCATGCATAAGATATTGACGTCATTGCACCATGCGCCAAGATTATCCTTTCACGGTTGTTTTGTTCGACACTTTGGTGAACACATGGATTTAAATTCAAATAATTCTAACTGGCAAATTTATAACTTCAAAAGTAATAATGCATTACAAATATTTCAAAGTACAAAAGCCAACCATAAATTATATAGGTATATTACACTTGTTTATATTTATTTCAACTTCGTAAATTCAATAAAAGCCATTGAGAAAATATTGCCTTTGGTGGCATAAATTTCACAAAAGTAAATTTGAAGTCCGTTGAAAAATTCTTACCTTTGCCCAAATGCATTAAATTTTCGAAAAACTGCTGTTAAAAAAACTATAAAAAAAACATAAAAACCTTCGACGTTGTTCATGATATATTTTTGTGACATATAAGAAATTTGGTAAAGTTGTTTTTCTTGCATAACTCCAGAACTGTTAAACATGAGAACATGAAACCATGCTCAATTTGTTCGTAATTTTTTTTTCTTTCTATTGATATGCAACATGACCAAGTTTCCTTTTAATCACCATTTGTTAAGATTTTTGCAATTTTAAAAATGGGTTAAACTTTTTTTAATTTTAAAAATGGGTTAAACTTTTTTTAATTTTAAAAATGGGTTAAACTTTATTTAATTTGAAAGTTTTTATTTATGCATATAAAACCTACTGTTATATTTTGAAGATGACTACTTAAGGAGAAAAGCTTTACCCATTTTTTAAATATTTTAAAGCCTTATAATTGGCACGGGAATCATACTTCTACCCTAACCTATTGCCTACAACCCAAACCCATCTTTCATTTCTTATGGTAACTTTGGTCCGAAGTCTAGCATCTATGGAGTAAGTTTGCAACCCCATTTACTTTGGTGTTTCTGAATTGCCTTTGGATAATCTATAATTATTCTTTCATTTTCCCCATGAGTTTTGGATCACCCTCTATGTGCTGATTAGAAAGGTAGTGGCGTTAGACAAAAATTGCAAAATTTGAGATAATCTAATAAGGTTTGGGTTTCTTTTCAGATCTTGGTGTGGTGAATGCGTTAATTTTAATAATTGGCTTCTGAAAACTACCTACATAATGGCTTCTCCATAAAGGTGAATTCACAAAAATCCTTCAACTATTCAAAACTAAGCTATCTAATACTACGTTGCATCAATATAACTTCTCTTCTTAGTTCACCACTTCAGGATACTAAATGAAAATAAAGGTTTTAATTCATTCATTTTTTCTAAATCTTTTCTTTGTACTGGTTAAGGCTCATTTAGGCAATTTCACTTAGGATGTTCATAATAAGTGACCCTCTGAGATGAATCACTCTACTGATGAAAGAAATATGAGAAGTGAAGAGTGGAAAGAAAATTTACACTTGTCATTTTGGATGATTCCTCCAAGATCGAAAGTGAAAAGTCTAACCCCCCTTAGAGCCTTTACCTTATCATTTCACACCTAAATTGATTGTTTGAAAATATCTCTTCAAAATCCCTGCTCACTTCATTCCGCCCAACCGTCTCCATCTCGGGCGAGAGAGTCTTAATGATGAATCATCACCACGTAACCAACTTAAGACCGGCCGCCATCCGATCCATTTGTGTATAAAGCGATTCGAAATCGAATCAAAGTCGAAAGGGGGGCGGAATAAAAGCTGATGACAAGAGGGTTTGAAAATTGCTGCAAACGGAGAGAATTATTCTCTCGTCAGGGCTAAAAGGCTGTATCGAAAGGGCCAATCATAAGCGAGGATTGATGGTCCTTTTAGGCGCTGGGCTTAATTCGGCCGTCGTTTGTGTAATGCAGCGATTTTGCGCGGGGTGCATTTATTTGCATAGGCTTTAAAGGCCTAATCGCGTCCGGTGTTTTATCCGCCTTGTTAATAAGGCCCCCGCTGTTGTAATGAATCGTTTCGTTAAAGAAACGTGCCAAATGCCACTGGGTAGGTGGCTCCCTTTGATGGTTGGTGATGGGTGTGTTTTAGTGTTCATTAGAGGGGGATTGAGCCGATTGTTAATAAGCGGGATTTCGGTGGTGGTTGTTGTGATGCTTGTCTGTAATCCGATTTTGGATGGGGGGATTGACTCTTGTAATCAGTCAAGTAGTGCAGATTCTAGCGACAGCATGATGGAAAGAGTGCTACGGTTTATGGTTGAAAAATCATTATGAATGAAATCCCTATACAGGTTTGGATTTGACACTATAAAATTTAGTAGTAAAACACTTTTTGTATTTGTTGAAACATAATCTTCCTAAGTAGAAGTTTCTTTGTTCAAATATTTTTGTAAAGTTTGTTTTATTATCACTCATAACTTTGAAAATTCAACCCAAAAGTTTATAACTGACTTTCGTTCCCGAAACATATCCAGATATGTCAACCAATCAGAGCAAACTAGACTGAAAATGTAGGGCTTAGATAAAAATATTGTGTCAAGTAGTGTAGTGGGAAACTTACTACATAACTGGTTGAAGTTTTTGGATATTGTGTAGCTTTATTAGGATTATTTTTGGTTAAAAAGAAAAAAAAAGATAAATTAGCTATGAAATTCCTTCTTTTGTCAACTTATTTGATTTTCACTCTTGCAGGTAGTGTTTTTTCTATTTATTTTCTCTTATTTAAGTTCAATAACCATCTATAAATTTTGATAGTTTTTCCTTTCTCAATTTTGCTTTCTTTAAAAAATTATATCTGTTTACTTCTCTTTAGGTATGCCGTTAAAATATTGTAAAAAATTTATTTCTTCCGTTTTCTACAATACTAAAGATTGCTTAGTACCAAAATTGGTGACATTGGTGTAAACGGAAAAATTTCAAGGGGATTAATAAAATAGGTAATTCAAATTGTTTCCTATGGTATAAAAACGTTCTGACTTCCCTTCCTGAAATCCTTTCCTTGACTACTCCCCTGGAAAACAAAACTGCATACCCTCTATTAGAGAGGATTTTTCACTTGGTAAAAGCAGTCAGTTATTTAGGTTGAATAATAGTCTACAAATTTAGATATTGGAGTCAACTAAAGAAATAGAAGTCATAAGACGTCTCCTTAGAACCCCAGCAACCATCCCTGCCTTGTTCTTCCCCAGTGTCCACTTAGAGTGCAACTGTCACCAAGCCACTCATTCACACCAGGCCCAGGAACTGACTCATCCATCCCTAATGCATCGCCCCCAAACAATGACCCAGCTCCTCCAAATGACCCCCACCTGTTCCAACATGTCCGGGACGGAGAAGAACCCTTTTCCAAATGAGTTTCATTCGAGATTATGTTTCACTGTAATGACCACTCCTCCCCTGTGTTTGCGCACCGCCCATAATTGATGGCGCAATTTAAACGGCCTGTTTGGATACTGCCGAATTGCGCTTCGGATTAAGGCCTCGAGTTTCCGAAGGAGATAAAAGGATAACGGTGTGCCTGGGCGTAATCCCGCGGTGTGGGAAAAATCTCCTGTTAAGTGCTCGCTTTGCGTTAGGTTGATAGTTTAATGATTCAGGATTAGGGCGTGATTGGGATGAGTGTGAGGAAATGGGATCGTTCGCATTGTTTTGAAGGTTTTTTTTTAATTTTTGAGTACTGTGAGTACATTAGTTTAGATTCAGTCATTTTGTTGGGTGTACTATCTCTAAGAGACGATTTATTCAATGAAAGTTTGAATCTCTGAAAAGGTTAATGGATCGTCTCGAACCTTCTATTTTAAGAAAAGGGGACCATTTTGATACAAGGGGAGTTTATTAACGCACCTTCACAGAACTGGGTATGTATACGGTCAAAAAGTATAAAAAATTTAAAGCTTTTTGCTAAGAAACTACGCATTAGTATTTAATATAACACTTCTCCGAGGATTTAGAAACTTTCCAAGAATTTTTTGCTCTATGCCATTCTGCTGCGCATACACTAATCAGCAATCCTATTTCCTTGGCCTTCAAAGTCTCCAGGTTTGACTTCCTTCAATCTTTTTACTATTTTCATTCATTGCATCAGTATATGTTAAAGGCAAAGTGATAAACAGACATTATTAATAACGCTCGAAGGGAGGTGGACAATATGAAAATTTAATGGCATTTATCAATGAGTATTTATCAGTTTGCCCGAAATACGATGACGTTATTAATATGCCTGGATTTATTACATTGCCCGTAGCATGGTTTACAAACAACAAATTGAAACAGTGAATGAGTAAAGTTTCAAAAGTTTTTCTCAATCAGATTCAACTCAAGCAATTTGTCTAATAACTATGTTATTAAACGAAAAACTTTGACTTTGAAAGAACATGATTAGTATTAATATTATTATATGCATTGTAAAAAGCACGAACTGCACACATCGAAATACATCAAAACATGCATAGTTTTAAAACCTTTTCTTTACTTGCAACTAAAATGTAACAGTTAATCTCTATAATTTGAAGTACCCCAAATCAGTTTTTGAAAGCTTTTACTAAATTATAATGTTCTGTTTTGGAGTAGTAGTACATTTTATTGGTGAAAATTTTACGTACCTTATAAAAGTTTCTGGTCGAGAACTAGAATTGAACCTGCTCCAAACATTTCAAAATAAAGCTGACTAACATAGTTATAAGGCATCTATAAATCATATAAAGCATATTTTCACGATTACTTTTATGGTCCACAGCACTTTCGAAGACACGTGCAATGTGAATGCATTTTATGAACTCGGTGAACGACAAACATCCATAAATTTCGACAAATTGTGTGTTTATGTTCATAAAGTAGATTACATTGAAACATAAATGCATTTCCAACGTGTTTTGTAAGTCATTTACAGATTCCTAAAGCATATGTAAATTCCAATTTACTTATTTGGAATTGTTAAAATGTTAAATTTGCAATCTTTTAACGAAAATGTTTACCCTTATTTTCAAATGCTCTCAAAACCTTATGTATAAGAAATGAATAACGCTCACTGTTTCGTTACATTCCCTTGCTAGAGTACTTATAACGAGAGTGGTATGTTTTGAGTTTTTCAGAAAGTCGGGCTGCTAAGCACTTCTAAAAAGGACATTAGTTTGAATTGCTCTTGGCGTTACTTTACTTTCAAATGCTATTTACCATTATGGGAATAAATCTGTTACAAAGAATGGGAAGTTCTTCCCCAGCAAAAACTTGGGATTTCTGAGCGAGAACCATCTAGTAATATCTGCGGCGATGATTCTGAAGAACACCCCCCAAAAGAAGAAACTCCATCAGAATTCAAGGGAGGAACGCATATAAAAAGTACCTTTATATGAAATAAAAATAGACATGATTTAAGAAATCCCTCTCCTAAATGCTTCTATGTCGCTTTAGAGAAAATATGTGACTAAACTGGTGTGGTAAAAAAGACATCCTTTTAAACGAAAGGGTAAGAGAAACCTTTTTAGAATACTTGAAATTGTTGTTTTATAGTCTCAGAACTGCTTCTTTTTCCGTTTGGATTCTATTACTGAAAATGTCTGCCTAGGGGCCATATAACCAGTTTAAGGTCCCTTCTTTTTTATACATGCTCTCTCACAAGTTTATACATATATACTTACAGAAAGAGAGATACAGCAGTCGGAACTTGTATAGATATATACGCATCACACTTTTCTTACTTTAAATGGACTATCAAAATTCTTTGTATTTTATTTGATTGTTGCTGAGAGCACTTAAAACTTTTTTATGAACCTCCTTCATTTTCCTGCCGTCTAGCGCACAATTTAGCGTGACAGTTTGGTATCGTTTGAAAAGGATAAAAAAAAAACTTTCTCCCCCGAAAGATATTATTATACAAAAAAAAAGGCGCTTTAACCTGGGCGAAGTCGTTGGGATGCATATTTCTTCAGAGCGTATTTCCACCCTCACGGTGACATCGTTCCTTTTCTTTCGAAACAAGTTTCTGGAATATTCTCTTTTATACCGAATGGGGGGCTGGGAGATTTCATTCCACGGGATACTTTTTATGTTCTCAGTTTTGGGGTGCTAATCGTATCAGTCAAAACTCCAGATAACATCTTTATGAGTTTTCTCCTGCGAAGTAGGGAGGCGATAAAGAATTTTTCAACAATCGTTTAGGGCCTTTTTCTATCTGGAAACAGGAAACAAATGGCCCATAGGCATTTTTATTTACCTTTTAGATATCCGGGGTACTCAAAAAGAGAAGGGGTTTTTCAAGCACAATGGAAAATTTGAATTTGAATCTTCTACCCATTTCACACTGATGTTTTTGACGGATTTTTTTTAAATGGAAGGAATTTCTTAACACTTGAACTGATCATATTTTTTGATTGGCCAGAAGAGTGTTGTCACTGCGCATTTCTTTTTCAAAGTTACTCTTATTCACGCCTCAGACTATTTATTTCTTTTTAACTAAGCATTAATAATTTAATTCTTTTTTAACTAACATTCAAATTGCTTAACTCTGATCAAAGCCGATATTCCATAAAATTTAAAGAAAATTTCCAACAGAAAAAGATTCATCTCATAATACTTACAGTACTTTGCTTTGCTCTTCTCAAGAATCTGTAAATTATATTATTTCCCATCCACATAAAATATGCATCCCATTCTCCATATAATTTGAAATTTTAATAAATTAATTTTCAATATAGGTTGCTTTTAACTTAAAACGAACTATTTCTGATAATAAAAAATTATGTGTTATTTTCCTCAAATTCATAATGCAACCTTAAATTCAATCACAAATTATAAAGTACTATGTTCTCTTCTGTTTCATCGCTTTTGCTTATTGATTTTCAAAAATATGTTTGAGCACACATTGAATTTATTTTGAAAAAATTCATACGAAACAAGCCCAAATAATTGTATTTCAGATATCCTTCGTCACCAGTTATTGCATTTTCTTTAAATAAACAGTTCAATAATTTTTTATCATTGAGGGATTAATTGGATTCGTAAATCATACATTTGAATTCGTTCCAGTGCAAACGAAGTTATTGCTTTAAAAGAAACATCAGCACGTAAATTAACTGAAATTAAGTGATTGCGTGCTTGTGAGAGCTAAAATTAATTAAGAAAATTTACCCATATTTATGAGCAGTTGTTTTCCGTTTATTAGTTTTTTTAGAGAAGACTATTCTTTCTCACGAAACGTAAATTTACATTCGGTTGTGCTTAAGTCTTAATGCACTTTCAAAGGTAATTCCTTAAATGCATTTATATTTAATTATGTATTTCACAAACAAATGAAAGTGAAATGAACTTATGGGAAATGTTTTTTTTTCTTTGCTTTTAAGAGATTTAAATGAAACTAAAAAATTTCATAAAATATTTATTTTTGGGGCTATAATGAACCACAATATGTGAAAAGATCAGGGATATTTCACATTCATAATATGAATTCATACTTTATTGATATACATCCGGCCCGCCTGCCTAAGCAGGCACTCGGGCTTTGATGGTACATTATTCACAAAAATAAAAGCAATAACAATACAAAAGGATCAAATCCTGAGGTCATAGTCCAAGTTTAAAATAAAAAATAAAAACAGGTAAAATAATTAAATAATTTACATACATTCAGAATTGCGTATTAATATGTTTTAGCATAAAATATGTTAAGAATTAAAAATTTTAAAATTAAAATCATGATACTATGCATTAAGATATTAATTTAGATTTACTGATAATTATGATTAACAGGCATTCTCAAAAATCCATCAGTATCCTTGGAAATGAATTATTTATCCAAAAACTAATTTTTATTTTTATATTAGCTCATTAATATATTTAAAAACCTCAAACATTTTAAAAGTGTAGCATCAATTATCATTAGTGTTCAAGATTTCGAAATCCTTTAACAAGTAAGCAGGATCAGGTGGTTTCCAAGATCAGTTCCTCCTGCCTTTGCCTAACCATGTCCCTAAGGGTGTCTCTAACTCTCTTGTGCTTCAGCAGCTGTCCGATGCTTTTTTCTTTGTAATTTTTTGGAAAACCACGGTTCCTTTGTGATCAAATCTCCCGCAATGGTAGACAAGATGGTCTATGTCCTGCTCACATCCACATTCACCGCAGAGCGGATATCTAGCGTGAAACCTTTGTTGGTATACCCCAAATGACCCCTGTCCCGTCAATATTTGATTAATGTAATGATCACCTTCTATTGTTTTTGTTGATGGTTTCTCTATAAACTTGTATGTTGTACGACCTTTGGTTAAGCCTCTCCATCTTTTTCTCCACTCTTCCTCCGCCTCTTTTCGGAGTTTTCCCTTTATGTGGCTGACAGGGACCTCGAGCTCCCAACAACGTTCTTGCGTCTTGTTGCCTCCTTCGTGAACTGGTAATATGAATTCATAATAGTACATTACATAATGTTAGGCTCAATGTCCAAAATCGCTCACTATGCGAAAAAAAAAAACCAATACGCCCTGTGGCATTTGCAAAACGAATTCGGGTTGTGGTCAGGGCCTCGCAGGCCCGCTGGTTTACTTGAGGCCACGCTATTTTAAATTTACCTTTTATGTATTTAAAATAGTTTATTTTAATGATTATTGGGTAATGGGTATTAAATGGAAATAATGTAAATGTTTTAATTCGTCATTAATGTTGTTTTGCGTAAATACTTAAATACGCTTTATAATAACTATCAAATGTATCACTTCAAACATGTGGAAAACTGTTTACAAAAGGCAAACAAACACCTTTAACAGCACAATTTATGGCTTTAAAACGTAACATTGTCGAATCTTCCCTCCCAAAAATGCGAATGTCAAAAGTTGACGCATTCATAGAGGTAATGTTCTGTACCTAACCAGGAGGTGTTAAAAGCGAACGTTCCAGCCATTTCGAAACGATAAGAAGAGGAGATACGCAGGTAGAACAATGCATTTATATTGCAGCAGCGTTACATGTATATTAGAGACAAACCTCGGAGCAAAAATCCAGCAGCGCCAACCTTCGATAAAATCTCATTTTCGGAGCTCCGATATGGAAGCTCGCATTGTTTTAAAACGAGAATGAGTTAGAGGGAAAATGTATGTATTCGCGCACGCTTACGCTCTTATCTCGTATCCGCCCAGCCCCCTATCCTTTCGGCGTTCCGTTCGGGTACGTCATTATTCAACTTTTCATTTCGTTCTCTGACAACTGGAATCGTTTCGGCCGCGCTACGTTTTGATTAACGGTTTCAATTTCGGAACTTTTGTTGGGCAATATGAGGCGGAATGTTTGCCTTTTGTATGCACGGACGCGGCCATTTTGAATTTCTCTTTTAGAGCTTCATATTCCGGAAAAGAATGACAGCGCGGAACGAAGTTACGATCGCCGCCATTTTCGTATTTCTGACGCCGCTTTAGTTTTTGAGGAAGAATAAAAAAAGCATATTCAATTTATTTTTTCTACTCTATTATTTTAGTTTTTTTTTTCGCGCCGTTTTAACGCCGTGCCGTCGGTTCGCAGATCGTTTGCAGCGGCCAGCGGCACCTCGAGCGAACTCGCTTTGGATTAGAAGTGAAGTAACTGCGCTTTTAGAACGGAGGCCATTTTCTTCCTTTGTTATTTGTTTTCGTTCTTTGTTTTTCACTCTGCCACCGCCTGTTTATCGTCAGCTTTTATCTCGCCGCGGCAGCAGCCATACTTGCTCTCTTTCTTTCGGGAAAAGAATAATAACGGAAAAAATTAAGTTTATTCGGTGGCAACACGGCCAAAAATAAATACAAAGAGCCCCGGCAGATGATAAGAATGCCGCTGGACAAAATGCAATTTTCTGTTCCCCACGTTGACAATGGCGTTATACTTAGATTAATGAAATGAAGTTGGGCGTTAAGCAAAAACAAAATGCTGAAACTGTTCCCGCGTAACAACAAAAATAGTTTCTTACCTTTTGAGTAATTTTGTTTAGAAATAAGATTATGGATACAGTGTACGCCTCAGTATGTAATTCTGAAAACGAGACGTTTGAAATAGGTTTAGGAGACTGAAAACGAAACGTTTGAAATAGGTTTAAGAAAGAGCATCAACAAATGAAGAAATCTTAAAGAAAAAAAAGTTGCCTGCAATTTTCTCTATAACTAGAATATTTATCAAATCAACATAGCAAATGGTAAATTTGAGCCTAGGTAGCAAAAAAGCTTAAGCGTACTGTTAAGTCTGTATAAATCCCATACTATTTTGCTATCTAAAACCATTTCGTATTTGGTATCTATTTCGAATTTCAACTGGTTATTGGCGTTTAAAACAGAAAAGGCAGTGAAGAAGCAGTTTGGTTACTCGAGAGAACAAACAGATGAGGGGATTTTTTGAAATTGAAGGAGCAGACTCATTGGACTCTCTTCTAGATTCTCTATACCAACAAGAAGAACGAAGGAAAACGTAGTAAGTTTTCGTATTGGAAAGAGTATTATATGCATGATGGTATTTTAAATGACTTTTCATAATTATTGAGTAATGATAATGTTAGCATAAGCATTAAAATTAAAGAAAAGTAAAATTTACAATAAAAAAATACATCTATATCATAAAACATCTACATCATGAATAGAACATAGTATTACGGTTTTTAAGTGGATTGCATGGTGTATTGGCTGTTTAATGTTATAAATGTACATAGTTACATTTGAGGATTGAAATTTCTCTCTTTCATTTAAAACATTTTTTGTTCAGGTTTGTTTAAAATTTCCATGCGAAAATCTGAAACTACAAAAATAACACTTTTATTAGAGAAAAAAAATTCCATTTAATATGTGACTTACATGCACAAAAGAGTAAATTTATGTTATGAAGTAAGATAGTTCATCTCAAGCATTGTGTTACAGACAAGAATACTAACAGGTCATTGATCTCTAAAAATGTCAGACGTAGTAAAATTGAATTCTTGCCAAACCCCCTTTAACCATTACTTGAAACACTCTAGTTCAGTACTAAAAATGCAATCGATTCTTTTTGGCATTCAGATTTTAACGCTTTTATTTTATAAAAAGCACAAATATCTTGTTTTAAATTCCAGTAAAATGTACTCACTTTCCTAGTTATCGTAACTAGATTTTTTAAACTTTCAATTGGTACTTCCACTTAGGTTTGTGCAAATAGTTTTCTTGAATACAAGGTTTTTAACATTCGTTTATTCGTATTTCAACGAGTATTCGTATTTCTTTTTCTCATTTTTTCTTAAAAGAAACTATTAAAAAACAAGCTAACGTGTTTGGAATTACGCTAGAACTAAATCCCCTTTATATCGTACGTTATTTTGTTATAAATTTTTAATGTCCCGAAAACATACAGATTACATTAAATACTAACAAAAGTAAGTAAATTTTCTGTATAGTAAGTAGGTACTTACCTATTAAATCTCTCTTATTTCTGAATTGTAATAAAATACGTATTATAAAAAAACTCGTTAGCAATTAAGTGGAATATTTTTTAATGAAAAATACCTCCCAACACATGGATACATATAATCCTTTCGTTTATTTAAGTTTCTTTCTATAGATTAATAAATAAACTAATGGTTGATGTAGATTTATATTCACCTTATCAGTAATGATTTAATCGTGTAATTGTTCACTAACATTGTTTTTCTCAGTATTTATAAGAATTTTAGTAATTGGGGCTTAGAATATTATTTAAGCTAACAAAAAATCTTAATCCCTACAATATTATTGGGAAGATGTATTAATGTGTGGCTTGCTTTGCAAGGTATGGAACTCCATGGTAAGGTATGGATGTGTAGCTAAAATAAACTTCTTGAGATTAGAACATAGATAAAAGAATAGATATTAATTTATGCAAAAATAAAATGTTAAAATTATACAAATACATTATATGAAACAAATACAAATGAACACACACAAATATAAATGGACCAACAAATTAATAATAAAAATGAAATTAATATTGTAATTTACAACTGCTGAGTACACTATAAATTAACAACGAACTATGTAGGTCTTTTTATTTAACATAGCAGTGTTATGCTTCAGAATGCATAAGTACTCATTCTATACATCAAGGTTAAAGTAGTAATACAGTTTCTGTTATAAAAATTATTCTTATTGTTTTATTTACTCTTAAGGAACATGACAAAATATGTGTTTACAATTTTTTTTCTTAGAAAAAATAAACAATTTGTATCCCTAGTATGAGTAGGATAATATGCAAAATGTTCACTAACAGTGGATTTTTGTTTTCATTCCAAACTATTATTTTACGCTAAAATGAAGAAAAAGCTCGAAGAACAACATGTATTTATTGAAAGTCTATTAAAGTATTCGCCATGTCTTCATTATTTAGTAGTAAATGTGTTAACATTTCATTAAAAAAATATTAGGGTCACATGAAATCTTTAATTAGGAAACATTGTTATTAAACTGATTGAATAAAAAAAAATATTGCATCATAATTTTGTCAAAAAAAAAGTAGTCGATAGAACTTCCAGGCTAATCTCATTTCAATAAAATTTCTATGACTCATATTTGAGTCATGTATAAAGTCCCAAAAATTAAAATTAAACATGAAAACAAATACCAGTATTCATTAGACCCAGAAAACCATTCAAATAAATACAGCGAAAAGGAAAAACAATCCACGGTGCTTCAAACAGCAGTACTTAAAACCCCAAGATTTTGATTTCTGTAAACATAAGAGGAAATGAATATTCGACTTTCTTTCTGCCCCATTTCATATCTGAATATCCTTAAGCGAATCAACAAGAAAGTTTTTCTCAAGATAAACAGCCCCTTCCAGATAAGAGTGTAATAGTCCTCCAAAAAGATGCCAGTACAAAACCCTGGGGGAAAACTCCCGACTCTTCGAGTACGTTTATAGATATAAGAGAATTTATATCTACAAAACCAACATTTGCCTGAAAACAGAGAGAAATCGTGCTTATGCGAACTTTCCAGATTCAAATCAGATTCTAAAAGGGCTTCTAACAGATTTCGAATGAATTTTTGGAACCGAATATACATCATCTTTTAGAAATGAACTCTTTAACGTTCTTTGTAATGGTCTTAGGGTTCGTTTTTGTGGGGGATAAGCTTTTCTTTACACCATTTTGAATCGTGTGACACACAGAGCCCGGGTGGATGATTTATTTTTCCCTGGGACTACGTTTTTTTGGCAGAAATGATAAAAGTACATTATTCAAGCCTTAAAATGTAAGATTGTGTTATTTGACAGTTTAAGATTGTTTATCTTGTTTTTCTGCTGCATATATTTTATTTCATGAACCTCTAGGTTATGGGTGTCTTACCTATCACTTTTTATGGCCTGCAATAAAATATTTTTTTAGACTTTATATCACACTGCAAAAATTAAATTATCATTTGAACTCATACAAATCTCTTAACGTTTACTCAACAACCTTGCAGGATAATGAATTTCTTCATTGGAAATTTACTATGCTATTACTAATTACACAATGTGGAATTTTATTTTCTATATTGGCGGAGATATTTTTAATCAATTTAATACGTAGAATTAGGAAATTTGTTGATCATGTTTGTAGGTTAATCTAACCACAACAAAAATAATCTTTAAAAACTTTGATATGAGATAGTATTTTAATGCATAGTTTCAGTATTCACACTGATTGACACTCAAAATAAATTAAGTAAAATCCTACGCTGATTTTTTTTTATTTTGTGCGATATACCTTCTATATAAATATAAAATTTTATGGAACCGTTGAATAAAATCAATAGAAACTTTGTACACCCCATTGCTAAAAATTGTGGATTAAAAATTACCAGCTGGCCAGACACTACTACTACTGGCAACTGAAAACTTTTCTTTTCAAACTTGCATGCCGAAAATAATTTAATCTCTGTATTTTAATTATTGTAATTGCTTTTAATTTAAATATACTTCGTTACTCATAACCTCCAAATCAATTTCAACTTTTTTTTCTTAAAAGGGTATTGGCTTTTACGAACCTGCATAAGTGTTAAGATAATGATATAAATACCATATTAAAGTGTTGAACAGTCTATTCAGTGACTATTGTATGAGCATTGAACTTCCACGAAGCCTATGGTGTCCTTGTATGGCATTCATTCACTTCATGCCAATACCTCTCGGAAGCTTCAGAGTTTTCTAGTGAAGTCACACTTTAACGACAATACGAACCCATTAACACTCAAAACCATCCAGACACGAGCCGTTCGTTACACTTAGTGCCTGCAGTAATGGTTACAGAAAATAACCAGCGTTGCCATTATCAGACACATAAATAAATAAGAATATTATTCCATTGAACCTCAAGGCTTAACTTATAGATTTCCGGCCACAATAATCATCGTCCGGGGTCATAAATAATTTTACCATCAGTTCCGCAGCCGCGATTGTATAATCAGAAAATTTACTGACAAGAACGGAATGGATCGCCAAGGGGCCTAATGATCGGCGATGCTATTATTCAGAATTTATATTTCTTCAGCAGAAAAGACCATCTGGAGGGAGTGCGCTGCAGAGATTTGGCTTCGCTTCTTCTTGCGCAAGGGAATATTTGATGTTTTGTGTGTATGTATGGTTTGTATCGGGCGCATCGATCATAATATGGAGGGGGCAGGTCAGACAGGGTCGAGGTCGTTATTTATAAGGGTTTTAGTGCCCACTTTGGCGTCTTTTTCTTCGTTCGGAACACTGTTTTTCTCGGTTGAACATATTGCTTTGATAGATAAAAGTATCACGAGATTTTTTTTATTTGGTTGGAATAATTGGGTTATTGATGGTTGTTGGATGTTTTATTTCCATGTGTCTGTTTCTTTCCTTCTTCCTTTGTTTTTCTGGTATTGTTCCTTGTAATGTTTTAGCCTACAGTTTTATATGGTTTACTGGTTGCACAGAGCCATAATTGCATCAATGTCAAACTTTGGTTTTTCTTAAGATGGAAAAGAGACATTTTTAAATGTTATCTCTTAATAGTTTCTCTGTTATCCGGGTCATTACTTATGCTTAAGGATAAAATTATGATGCAAAATGTACAAATGATTTATATAATGCTGTCAGTAATAAAATTTAAGTATGGTTATTGAAAACAAAATTATCAGTTTTTATGCGTTAAGAAATATTTAATAACATGTTTATATCTATCAAGTAATCCAAATTTCCTTTAAAATAAAATATATCGTTAAATGTATAAACTCAGTGATAAGATTAAGAAGATTAATATAAATATAAAAAGGATAATTAGAAGTTTAAGATCACAAATTTGAATATAAAGACGGAAAATTGTTCCACCTATAATACAGCTTCAAAAGAAGTTTTATCAAAATAAACCACTTTGATAAAAGCATATGTCAAAAACTTCTCAAAAATGAGACCTGTTCCAAACTGTTTTACAGATAAATTAATTCATTTTTCTATTATTTACCTTAAAAACTAGTTTAATACTTGAGCTCCCATCAAAATGTAATGCGCACGTGCACTCATTTATAACTATGAATCGGAATTTTAACTTGCCTCTCACCTCTAACCTTGATGCCCTACACTTCTTAACTTACCTCTAAATCTTGTCATGAGGCATATGCGTATTTTTTATTACTTTCTAAATGAACTTTTCGAGCACTCCTTTTAACGAACTGTTATTCTTTTGGTAGAGGGACTTATAAATTACTCCCCATTAGAAGACTATCCCCACTTTGAGAAACATTATTATTCTAAAATAGGAGTAACCTGACGTGTTAAGTATAGATTCAAAATCCCTATTATTTCTTAAACTAATCTATCCTGAATGAAGTGGCTCCATAAGAATTCAATCCGCCAATCCTCCAATAATCCGCAGTAACATGCTCGATTCATTAACTTCACCTGTTTCTCCCTTTCTGGCTCCATCACATCTCCCGTCACATTCCCATCAAAGCGAAATTCACATCAACCCAACAGCATCTCAAGAAACTCTTCACGGCACACAAAAAAGAAGCCCCGTTTCTTACAACCGAAGCGCAACACTACAGACTCCCCCGCGACATTTTCGATTTCGTCCAATATGCATTGAATTCGAGTCGCCCTGAAAAGTTTCCAAACACCCTCATCTCTGACGATGACACGCCCGGTCCCGAACATCGCACGCGGAATCATTTTTATGATGCTCTGCCTTTTCCCAAATGGAACAAGTGGCTGGGCCAGACACCCCCTCCCCGTGCTGTGTGCAAATAACTGGGAAATGTCATTTCATGCCGCAGAATGTTCGAGAGTCTGTGTATTGTCTGCGTGAGATGCAGTTCTATGGTGGAAGTTTTATTTCTTTTTTTTTTCGTCCCGTTTTACTTTCATGTTTAAATCTTGTATTTTAGTATTTGATTTGAGATTCGAAGGAGAAGTGATGGGGGGTGTTCGTTATTTGGGACTTGTCGCTGGAAAATCTGTCCTGTTCAGTGTGTACTGGTGTTTTGAGTGAGTGAGACTGAAGTTTGTTTCGAGGAAATTGTTTTGAAGCTTTTTATAACTATTTTTATCGGTTCTGTTTTCACTTTGCGATATTTTTTGTTATTTCGGGAATAAATTAATTACTTTCATTGATTTCATGCTTGAATTTAATTTTTTTAAAAGCTTTTATTCAACCATGTATATTACAGTTAATTCATATTATTCTGTTTTATATATTACTTATTTTCCTAATGTAGAATTTTATTAGTTTGAAAAGAAAGTATAATGATAAAGAGTAATCTTTTTATATTATAGATATCGTTTCAATTTTCAGACTATTTTATTCTTAATGTGAGTGTAAAATCTAATAAGTGCATTTTAAAATAATTGAAAAATGAAATTTTGTTGATTTATATAAAGTTTTTAAGAAAAGACGACTTTTTTTGCAAATAACAAGAAAATTATTTACTTAGCTTAAATAAAACCAATATTAATCACAATTCCTTGTGATCCAGTTATACGTTGCTGGAAAAACACTCATTGTCTTGCCTCTTTTGTGTTTATTAAATACTTAATACAAATTGAAAGAAATTACTTGAGGGGATAAATTATTCAAGTTTTTATGTATAAGACTTACAAATATATTTTCTACGTAGCCTTCTTGACTTCTTGAAGCATTCGTGAACTTCTCTTAAGTCCCAAAATATTTATAAAATCTTAAAAATTAGATTGGAATAAGAACTGTAAGATGTACATAGAGATGATCCGCCATAATAAACTGTTTAGATTACATAAAACTCTGTTGATATTTATTTCACCAAGAGTCCGATCACCCCCACGCATTTTTTACTTTAAATTATTAATCTCCTTAGAAAATTTATTTTTCAAACTTTGAATAATCCTTCAATTTATCCAGCAACAAATATATTGCAAGCAATTACAATTTCCACTTACTCTTACTTTTCATGTTCCCTTTTAAACAACCACATCAGCATCCCTATTACAAAACCCCATCCAACCACAGAAATTTTAATACCCAATCACACACACATACACCCCATTCAACATTCATTGATCCAATAAAACTGCATTAACTCCCTATTTCCATCCGTCAAAGCAAAACTCCAGCCAATCTTAAAAGCCCTGCCTAATTCCAATCAATGTCCCCCAATACAAACCAAAGGGCAAGAACAGAACAACCCTCAAAGAAGCCTCTTTTTTCTGGGGGGGGGCCTCTTCCCCACAATAACTAACTACATTAGCGTCGCATAACCGTTTTAAGGGGTGCCCCCGAGAAACGAGCGAAAATCGATGCTAACAACGTCCCCTAGACATACAAATGAGTTTCGCTCCGAGAAAAAGAACTCTGGGGGACGTTTGGAAGGGAAGGGGGTTCCAGGCCAACAACCTTCGATTTTTCTTGTCTCCCCCCCCCCCTTTTTCCCTGGAACGTCCATCCGTCAAGCGATCTCAAAGGGAAATTTTGATTTCGTAGCGTTGGAGGTGAGACTCGGATTGATAGCGGGGTGGGTGGATGCGATTGTGATGGAGATTTGGGTGCGAGCATCCCCCACCCCCCTTGAAGAGGGGAGTCTGCGGGTGATTTTTGAGATGGAGGAGGAATCGTGACTGGTTTTCATTACGTCTTGGGATTGTGGAGGGAGTGGTTGGTTGGGTTTTGGAACCTAACTTGTGTTTGATGATGACAACAACAATAATAATAATTCACGATTTTATCCAAAAATTCTCTCGTAAGTAATGAGTCGTGTAAAAGCAGTGGGTCATAAAAGCAGTAATACATAGTCCAGGCCGTATGGTTGTCCAATTGTTACACGGTTGAAGTGTCGTGCATTTTGTCAGGCTTACCAATTTAGTACTAAACTGAAGACTACAACTCAACTCGAAAGGAGGAGAGACCCGCATGTGGCGAAATATTTAATGCTTTAAATTTATTTGAGTTTAGGTAAATAGGCTGAACAATCTTGAGACTAAATTTGTAGAGATTATTCTGAGTTTTTTTTTAAATCTATATATTACAAATTTTTATGTTTCTAATGTCCTCAGTAGGGACCATTTATTTTCTAATTGTGGTGAACTAGGTACCAGAGAGTCAATTCGCCTTATGTGTTCCTAGGGTTAGGGTAAGACTAGATATTATACTCAGATTATGGATACAGTTAATAAACATTTAAAGCACTGAAGATGAACAGTTCAAAGGTGTTATGAAAATACGTAGGGGGAAATTAACGGTTCTACTGTTATTAAATGTCGGGAAATAATATTTTTCTGTTTGGATTAATTAGTTTAATTAGCTTTTCAACCATATTTTTCTTATTTAATCTCTTTCTTAGAATAATAAATAAGAATTTATTCATCGGAAAATTTCAAAAGTAAGCTAATATTTTATTTAGGACAAGTTTTTAATTATTAATCGCATGTAATATATTTTTTCTAAATATCAGTTTAAAAGTCTAGAAAGGATAAGTATAATGTAATAATAAGGATAAAAATAATGAATTATTGATATTTAGAAGAACTCTTTTTACTAATCTGCAAAAAAATTACATCCAGAGAGATATGATTATGCAGACATAATCATGATAGTAAAACAAGTAAAGTTCAAAGCAAATATAACTTTTAAAGCATCCAAAATAAAGCCCGGAATAATCCGACAGAAAACCTCCATAATCTAATTCCCTCAAACAGATGCCTTCGGTATTTCACTTCCTATCCTACCGCAAGCCTCTCCCACCTGAGTCACACACCACGGAGATCATTGCGGAAAACAAGATAAAACTCCTTGAAATAGCAGAATTATGCAGCACTGTTGTTTTTCATGCCAAGTTACCCCCCGATTCCATATTCTAAGGATTTTCCCAACTTTATCTTGTTCTGCCTTGAATACTACAATCCCCACAGCGCGGCTCCAAAAAAACACATACCCTGACCCTAGGAAGAGCGAATTCAGATGTGAAAATGTCTACGGGAATCACCTCTCCCAGGAAAGAAATGGAACCAAATATGTAAAGAAATTCCTGGAGGGTAGAGAGATCTAGCCTGTGGAGCATCTAACAATATAAAGAGCTTTTCCTTATTTGGTTCTTTTGAGCTCTTTTGAATTTTCCATGAGCAGCTATTATTTAAAATCTATCCCGCTATCTATCCTTCTTGAAGGACAAAAAATTGTTCAACACGTATTTTTTCAGGGAATTCTTAGGACGTACAAAAAAGGTTTTCAAACAATTCTTCAGGACAGACTTATTTGAAAGTTTAGGTGTGAGTTATAGCGTTGATAAATCTCCGGGTATGATTGTTTTTGATTTATCTGATATTCTTATGGAACATTTCAGTTATTGTGAAGGTAGTTTTAGGTGACCGTCTGGGGTATATTTGAATGAAAAACGTCTAGTCACTTTTATTTTGACCAATTTTTTTAGACTATTCATTTATTTTGTGTTTGTCTCACAATTCATCATACTTTTATTTTGTATAATAAAAGTTTGCTTATCTTGAAAGGCATTTTATGCTTACTATTATTATATATAACGAACGCATCATACATATATTTTTATTACATAGGTTTATTCAACAGTCTGGCTTGGTGCTCTTACTGATTGCCCTTCCCAGAAACCATAACGGCAAATTGAAAAAGCGTTATTAATTTTCACATAACACCAGGTTATGCGTGTTTTGATAGCTTTCCCCCGATATATCAAGGTAAATATTCAGTAACACAAAATTTTTTATATCCCAAAAAGTATTCTTTGTTTTACTAGTTTTTTTAAAAAGGCCACAAAGTTTTTAAATACTCAGTTATGCATACGTTTTATGAGTTTTATGACTTTGTCTTTAAATTTTACTTACTTAAGATATCAAAAATTGGTTTATTTAATCGAAGAACTAACAGTTTTGAATATAAAGTTTTGAAAAATAATTTTTTAAATATTATAAATTCAACACGAGAACATATTTTACAATTAATTTAACATTTTGTTCTTTACTACAGTAAAACTGTAGCAATTCATAATTTGTAAAAATAGATCACTGTGTTCTCTTTCTTTGCATGAAAGATTACTTTATAAAATGTAATTGTTTGTAGTTTTTCGTATTTTCTAAATTTCTTTTCATTAAATTAATGGTTATTGAAATATTTTCAATTACAAATCAATATATTATAAAACAAGAAACTCCTTCTTATTACTTATTTATAAATTGTAGGAGCTTAGTTCTTGATAGAAACTGTTCGAAGATATTTTTTCAAATGAAATCTTATGTGTATGATGATTTCTTTGTTTTGAAGGGGTCTCTTGAAATAAGAACATCCTTCTTCCAAAAAATATATTCGAGTTGAGAACATAAAATAACTTTTAATTAAATAGAAATAGTTTTACTGTCTAACAAATAAATTCAAACGAATTTTAACCTTTCTCTTGATTAAGAAATAGGTAATTGCTAGCAAAATTCGGAACTACAATAGAAACTTCGTTCCTATGAAACCCCCTTTTAAGTTTTCAAATAATACATTTCACCTTTCAACCCTTATTATTATCACCCTAAAACCACACAGTCGAGCACCAAACCTCCACCCACGCATATAAAACGCAACGTGTTGCCCACACTGAGAAATTATAACAAATTACAGGCGTTCTCAACATTTCACAAGTCTAATTAATGGATCCCGAAGACACCCAAGATTCCTCCTGGGCCTGAAGCATTATTCAATGGACCCACCTACCCGAAAAGGTTATGCCTTAAGTCCCAGCGCAAATCCATTTCGTGCATGTCCGCGAACTGCTTACCTCCGCGAGGGTAATCCGCATGCTGGGATAATGATCCTCATCTGTACCGATTAATTACATCCCTTAGTAACATAATATAAAACGTAAACATCTTTGCGGAAGGGCCATTCATTACAGGCCGCGAAATGTAAAAGTCCAACGCCGATTATTATTGAATAATAACCCGGCGGCACTTAAAGGTCACCCTATAATAAATACGAAACTTTTCCCGCGTACGGTGATTAATAATACAATGATTCTGAAAAGCTCAGTTAAAATATTATAATCGCTTTTCTCTCTCGCGAGCAAAATTGAGGGCCGCGAGTTTGGGAGAGAGTGACGCAAGTTTGTGCTGGGATGCGGTGCTTATTGAAAAAAATCGTGGCTTTGAGATAATTGAATATCTTTCCCATTTTGAAATAAAAATGAGCATTCAAAGCAGCTTTCAAATAAATTGCAATTCGTTGTGAACCAAAATGCTTTTTTATGCATTTCTCATTAAGAATTTTATTTCGCATGAATATTTTTTTTTATTTTATATTTTTTATTTCAAAATTAATATTTAAAGAGTATTTAGAAATGTAAATATGACATTTTCTAACTAATATTATTTAGTGTCTTAATTTTGTAACGTTCTTTGTATTATATTATTTTTTATTTTTCAAAATCAAGGGGGGTATTTGAGGGAGTACCTAGGTCGTTGGACCTTCAAACTCCAGTATAACTTGCCTCACTGGGTGAGGCCATGAGCTGAACTGTTACAGAACGTGTGACTTGAAAGTCACAGTCAGCTGAGGGGTGGCTAGCTTGATGCTAACCCCCTCTTGATTTCCCCAAGTAACCTTGGTACTCATTTTATCGACCCCGGAGGGATGAAGGGCTGAGTCTGCCTTGCCCGCGTGGACCGGGATTTGAACCCCGGGCCTGTGGTGTGGGAGCGCAAAGCGCTTCCTCTACGCCACCGGGCTTTCCTTTTTTTTTTTTTTTTTTTTTTTATTTTAGTCATTTTATGTTAGCAGAAAAATGTAATAAAATCGAAATTGTTAAGCCTTATAAATTAAAGTATATACTATAAAATTAAATTCAATAATTCAATGGTTTTTACACACTTTATTTTCGATTCGGAGAAAATTTTAAATTGTTATACCGGTTATACAAAAGCAAAAAATTCATCGGAATTAAAGAGCTAGGGTGCGTTCAGTATGATAAACAGGTGGGGGTTTTTTTTGATGAATAACATTGATATTTCATATGTTTACCACAACTTTAACTAGATACGTAATAACTTAAATATCATTTATATAAAATTCTTACAATTTTAATTTGCACTAGGAGGGGAAGAATTTATTTTGCCATTGAAATTCTATGCGCAAAAGCTTTTTATAAAGTTACTCTGAAATATCTTTGAATTTTTACGAAACAAATGCATTATCCTCCTTTTATTTTAAGTTAATTAAATTTACTTTTTTTATTCAGTTTTACTTTTTGCAACTCTTAAATGGACTTTTTTAGTTTTGTCGAATTTATTTTAATTACTTTTCTTGGAAGATTAAACAAAGTGGGAATAATCATCATCAATGTTTATATAATGTAAAGAAATGGCGAAAGGATTATAATATGCATTTAAACTCTAGGAAAAGATTATTTCAGTTCCAATAAACTCTTTATGATTTCTCAAAATTAGAACTTTTCAATTACGCAATTGTTATTTCAATAAAGTATTCAAAACAATCATTTGATGGTTCAGTATTTTAAAAGTTCCCTAAACCAATAAATATTACAGTATACCTTTTATATTGATTTTATCTTTATTATATTTTACAAAACAATTACATTATTCTTTTATCTATTGATCTCAAGAAATGAATACTGTGCTCCAAATAAAAACGCATTTTTCCCCATTCTTATAAGCAATACAACAAAACATTTTCTAGACATTCCAAGTTTATGTTCCTTAGATTGGTTAATCGATTTTTGTCTTTAACTTGACAATGTCTCTTTAAGAAATGAAATGGGAGGTTTAAATTTATCTCAGATATATCATTTTTAAAAGGGAATTTCAAGAAATTTAAATTGGTTAACAGGCTGACTTACTGGCCTAGTGGTTAAAGTATCTGACTTCGAAGCCGTACGTTTGGGGTTCGAATCCCCCTTGGCATGGATTTTTGTTTCTGTCCTTGTGTATGATGAATGAATAAGCCCCCCCCCTGTAAAAAGGGTTGTGTGAGCGAATGAGTGTGTGGCGCGGGTAGCAGTACCTCAGCCCCGGTCCAGAGGTTTCCGCTGGGTAACGTACTTCTTAGGGCAATACACGGGTCTACGATGATAGTCCATAGACCTGTCCACTGGTTTAAAAATTGTTTCATTACAGATAACATTAAAATTCAATTTAAATATTTTGGTATGTTAATAATCAAAACCTATTGAATACAACGATATTAAAATAATTATTTCAGTTTAAAATTTCAAAATTTAAATTTGATTTCATGTTGAATAATAGCAATGCCTTATTGAACTGGACGATTAGGACTCTACAACATTTTTATCACCCACAAGAAGTTATTGTCGTATTCAGGGCCTCTTGTATCGAAATAACACTTAAAAACATCCCTCAATCTTTAACCTCAAAACTCCCTCTTAAAAATTTCCCAAACAATGAAACGCTTTTCTACACAGATTATACAACCGATCCTCAAATTACTTTCGCCTCACCTTTTCTTTTCATGGAAGAACTTACGCCACTTGACCTCTCCCTCTCGGCACACTGGTCTTTTACTCATAACCCTTGATGATGCCAATCCGCGAGGCAAAATTCTGGAACGAGCGGAGTGATGATGATGATGAGTTCCAAAAAGGGGTGTGGTCTATATTCAAAAGACAGGGGGGTGAAGGGACTGAGTGGAGTTTTGGGTCAACGTTAATTACTCAGGGCCGAGGCCCTTGCGTTTGACATATCGGGGCGGAGCTACCCGAAATGATGCCCGCTCTCACATCAGAATAAGGGTTTTTTAAAAGTTTTTTTTTATTGACGATTTCTCATCACATTTTGGAAAGATTTTTGGAAGTGGGCATGAACGTAATTTGTGATGTTGTGATCGAGTTCTTGCGAGACGTATGATTATTGGGTTGTGTGAAAGAAGAATTTTTGGTGGTTTTTGTGGGTGGTGGGGGTAGTTTGATGAAATGTAAAATTTTCGTAATGTTGTTTTGATTGTTGATAAGTTAGTGAAACTGTGTTTTGTTTTGGGATATTTGAGAGGGGAACTCATTTTTAATGAAGAGAACTGCTGGTATTAATGTAGAAACACCAGATTTCTGTAAATGGTTTCAGTTCAGTTGCATAAAGGAATGACATTAACATAATTTTTATGATAAAAAAAAATAGAAACTTTCCATTACTTGAAAAAAGTCCTAAATGATACAATTAACGTAAAAAATAACCTCCATGAAAGTGAATATATCTTAGATAAAATAAGAATTTACCATTTTCAAATATTCTAATGTATTTATTTCTCTTTAATTTTCATACTTTAATTCCTATTTATAACGAACAGTTATTTATCAACTTTTAAATCAGAAAATTTTAACAACTACAAGCATATGTTTGATTATATATAATGAAGCACAATTAAAAAACCTGTGTGTGAACTATTCTCCTCCGGAAATCTCCTATAAACAAAACCTCATAATAAATTACGAGACAAATCGATACTTTTAGGTATCGATATCGATGCATTAAGTACTTTTTAGTAAATTAATACCCGTGCTTTTACTAAATTTTATGCTTAAATATCTACGTTTGATGAGAAATTGAATCGTTAACTTGCAACTCACAACTGGAACTTTCTATATTTAAACACATGTATTATTCGAAGATTATACTCTTGGTCACTAGACGTTCCTATTATATTACTCGACTGCAACGTTTCTTGAACCCAGTACGTCACAAATGCGGAAGGAGAAATCGATAAACACAAAAACTGTTCGGTTGATAGGAAGAGTTTCGGTAAGCAAATCGTGATTGAAAAGCACTATATATACATGGGTTTAACAAACTAATCATATTTTTAAATTGACGTTCTTCATTTCACTCAAAATTCAGACACCGCGATGGGAACTACTTTGTTTATTAGTGACGTCGTAGGGTCAACTTAAGTTGCTGTCTAGTATAGACGACTTTTACTTATTTAATTATAATATAATATTCAAATTATTATCTCAAATCATTCACAAGTTGCACTCTACATAATAAGCATTTTAACATTTCAAAACTCTCGATATCTTGGTACCAATACCTAACAGCATCGCCCTTCCATAATAGTGGCAATGGTTAAAATCATCCTAGTTACACCTCCTCCAGTGTATCAATTTGAAGGTCATTTTGAAGCCTCTCGTAAGCTAACGACGAAAGCATCTTCTAGCAGCAGCTGCAGCGCAATAATGCTTCGATTCAGGAGCAAGCATATTACCGATACGTCATCAGGACCCTCCGTCCTCATAAGACGTCATTATTACGGCATGTCATATTTTATACCCGGCCAGGAGTTCATGACTGTCACAACTTTTCCCCGAAACTAACTTCCCCGACGATCTATCTTGCGATCCTTGCCAGCGATGACTTGATTAAAATTTAATTCCTCGACAGAAATCTATCAAACTCCCCTCCGTTGAGTTATTGAAATCAGGTGTTGGATGTTCGTTAACTTTATCTCCTCCTCGTCGTCGTTGTTGTTGTTTTTGCGACGGTTATGGAGTTATTTTTGCGAGCGTTTGATTACCGAGTTGTTTGTTTGATAGGAATAATTGATAAGGGATTATGAAACTATGATGAAGAGAGAGAGATAGTTTGAAATGGGGCTGTGTAGTTACTTTGAAAGCTGAAAATGTATTTTGTCTGGAACTTTCATTATGTTTGGAATTTTAAGATGAGAACTAGCTGTTATTCGGATTGCTTTTCCATCCGTTGCTGTTTTCTTTCATTCTTTAAACGTCTTTCGAAATACCGTGGGCATTGGACAATTGAGAAATATTTCGACACTAGATAGAAAGTTTTTTTACTTACTGTGATAATGAATATTTATCTAACTCCTCAATTTGATTTAAATGTTGATATAGCATTGGAATAAGAATGATGACAACTTGAAGAGAAGAACAATTACAGTTATTAGCAACCTGTAAAAACTAATGGTAAAGATAGTTTAATCGGAATATAATTTATAACTTATGCAAACTTTTATTCATTACATTTGAATATTTCAAATTATAATTCTTTTATTGAGAATATTTACTTATTTAAAGTTTGACTGCCTAAGTAATAAAACAGAAACTGTAACTATTTAAAACTATTATATACTTAGTAACTTTAGAATATTTATCAATCTCTAGAGACATAAACATTAAAAATTGTTTTTTCATAACCACAACAATAGTTCCTATCGATTGTAAAAGAAAAAAATCTTTTCGAAACATAAAATCTACTTCAAGAGGAATAAAATCCCTTTTAGGTATAAAATTCTCGTCTTAGTCTGCTTTTTTTTTCTCTTGCTGTAACGCTAAAAATAAAACAAACATATTGTTATGTGGATCAATACATCTCATTTGAAGCATTTTATTAATCTCCAAAAAAAAATTCACTAGCGAAATGAACAATATTGTCAAACATGCCTCGTAATTTCCGTATCATTTTTAAAGTAATTCATACATAAATTATTATTTCTTCGAAATGTAACACAACGGGGGTTATCATGCTGGCTACTTCTAATTCCCTTCTATGTTTGTCTCTCCAAACCCTGAAGTATTTTTTGGACAAAAAGGACATTTGGAATGGTATGTTTGCTAAGCAAATATGTTTTGAACATTTTATTTCCTATGCCTACAGTTATCCTGAGGGAAACAGTTCAATATCGAGTCGTCTCTCTCTCTGTAAGGTATATTTTTTAAAGAACATTGGGAAAATAAGCGCTCGGTTTACAGTATTTATCTTAAGACTTAATGAGTTTCTTGGAGAAAGCTCTTGCGAGTTTCCCTTGATAAGCAATTCTCTCTCTCTAAGGGGCAAACTTAAAAATTTTGAACCTTCATTTTCCTGGAAATTTTTTGTTAGATTTCGATTCATTCAAGGTATTGGGGGTGGTTTTGTGAGTGGATTTTTATATGGAAAAGGAAACAAAACTCATTTTTATATCTGCATCAAAGAAATTTTTCATATATTTTGATTATTCTATTTGCTTATGAATATTTTATCCCTAAAACGAAAATAATGTATGCAATTTCGCTCATCCAAAGTTATATTTAATTGAAACAAAACAAAGTAGTTTCATTATGAAAAGTACATTATAGAGTAAATACATTAATTTATAGATTATATTAAAGTAATTCAATATAGAAAAAATAAATTTTTCTATATTGCTTTAAAAATCAGTTTAAGAATTTTAGATATTTTATAGCAACCGAAAATAATACAGCTGGTTAACTTATATAAGTTAATTTAAACTCAGAAATACCATCAAACATATTTTGGAGGAAATGCCTCTGTTATTAGACGAAATTTTATAATATTAGTTATCCGACTTAATTTTTTTTATATTACTTATTGAAGGAATTTGTCATAAGGTTTTTTCTCATTTTGTTTGTAATATTGAGTGGTTGATCTGAAGTATTTAATAAGACATTTTCATCCAAAAACATGAAAAGGTTTTTAAGGGGGACATTGGCAGGTTCTGCTGCATTTCTTAAATGCCTTTTTTAGTAGTATTTTTTAGTAATGCCTTAAATGCCCTTTAGTACGTGCATGCCTACAAAGAAAACATAGACTATTCACCATAGATATTTATAACTGTTTATTACTTACTTCTATATCGTTTTAACTTATACTTGTAACCTAACTAATTACAAAGTAAATTAAATTAACTGAAATTATGAAAACTAATATTGAAAGTATTAATAAATCATATTAAGAAACTTGTCTTGTTACTTGTCTTCAAAGAATTTCTTCTGTTCATCCCTAAGTACAGCAATATTATACGTATCCTTTTCGTTAAAAATTCACAATGAAGTCATCCATAAAACGAAAATCTTTCCAAATCCTTTCAAGATATGATACAGATACCATCGTCCGGCTTCAATCTCGCAGTTAACCTCAAGACCTGCAAGAAACACCGCACTTACTGGCCTCCAACCGTCTCCATACTCTGGAAGGAGTATCAAAGTAACATTAAGTTAATGTACTTACCGTTTCTGACTTAGGACAGATTACCTCCCTAGATCTGGGATCAGTAATAAGATTAAGTCATTGGCCCTAAATGGCGCAAGGAAGACTTGTCAGAGAAGGTGGAGATTTAGAACGTTCGATGCTGCTCTTCTGGAAAGTATTCGGATGGGCCATGGGAAGAATTTATGGTTATTCGCATGACACTCGCTCTGGAAGGGAGCGTAAGGCAATTTCTAGAGAAGAAATGTATGGGAAACTCGAGAGGATGGTTAAAGTTTAACAACGTTTCAGATTATGTTGTTAGTATCACTTGTGCTGAGGGAAAAATGGGATTTCATACAATTTGAAATACACCACCTATTTAGGCTTTACTTACGAACAACGCTGTATGCGTTATTATTTAATTTTGTGATATTGTAGGGAAAAATTCAGAACTGAAATATAGATTATTTCCGTTTGTACAAAAGAAAACTCATCGTATTTCATATAAATCTTGGAAATTAAGATGTTTTCCTTAAAATAAAGTATTTGAATTAGTTATAGTTTTGTAAAAATTGAATGTGAAATAGAGACAATATCGTTACCACCACGCCAAAAACGCGAATCTGCTATGTATAAGAATAGCAGATTCGTGTTTTTGTCATGGTGGTAAAGATATGTTTTTAAAATTGTTAATATATTATTTCAAGCCCTAAAACATTCTTTAAATCTTATCATTTTTTTGAATTGCACTCTTTTAAATTAATTTGTTACTAAAGGTAAAGTTCTGATTTTTCACGAATAATATTTTTCTGGTTACTGTTAACACAATATGAACCTTTTTTTAGTTTCTAAAATATTAAAGCAAAGTATGAAACATCTTATTTTTTGAAATTTATTTTTGTTTATAAAGTTTCATCTGTCTGTTTAATTAAAGGCAGTTGCAGTTTATAATTTCAAAAATCATTAAAAGTTATGTAAATATATAGTTATTTTAGTTAACTCAATGCCAAATGTGTACCTTTATGCTTAAAAACTCAAAATTTCTTCCTTGAGTAAATGGAAATTTTTAAAGATTAATTATTTCTCATGTTTCTTAATCTGGATATTTTTTTTGTAATTATGTAACATTTTCACTAATGCTATTATTCATTCAGAAAAATACGAAATGATTAAAACAAGGTCAATAAATTTCATCAGAATTAAAATCCCCTCTAAATTAAAGTAATTTTATGGTTATGATTTGTTGTATAAAAATGCTTCTATTTTATTTGAAGTTAAACTCTCATATGCACAGCTCCACATCTAGCCCATTGCTGTTCTCCCTTTCGCCGGGGAAATTACTCAAAACGTCCAAGAAACCGATGAAACTGGAAACCCTAAAGTACGAAATTATAACTCACCCTGACATTTTAAAACATTTATGTGTTCCCCTTTTATACATGACTTTAAATCTGGTTTCTCATGAAACATCAGGACGCATTACCACACTCTGGAGTTTTAAAACACTTCTTATTCATTTTTACGACGTAATACGTATATTAAGCAAGTTTAACGAAAGCTTTTAAGCTCCCCTTTTGTAAACAAAAGATCTGCACAATTTATGAGTTCCGTGGAGAAATTCTTCACTGTTGCTGAATACAATTTCATGTAGGAAATCAGAAGTTAATTCCGAGTAACTTAAAACCGACTGTCTTAGACTTTGCATTTTCTAAGTCGTGTGCAGTAACTTAAGAAGATTTGTTAAAGCAAGGTTTCCCCGAAAATGGCATAAATATTTGTCTTTCGTCTGCATCTGATATATTCATAATAAGAATACATTTTATGGAAATATGACGCTTATATGACCCGGATATTTATGAACAAGTTAAACTATTGCACTTTAAAATGGTATACCTTAACTTCCATATCCCCATAGGTGGGTTTAAAACTGTAACCAAACTCATTTGTTACTCTACCTAAATAAAACATGCGCAATGTAATACTTCAGAAATAGAACCAACTTTTCACAATTTAAATGTAAAGGTCTAACTATGTAGTACTGTAAAAGATAAACATTTAAGTTTGTTGGTTAAAATGAATATTTCATATCCAATATATTAATTCCGCTTTTTAATGAGTTACGAAAGGGAATTTCAAATTAAGCTAATTCCGTAATTACTATAGCAAAAAAAATAAGTTTCTAAAATGAGTTTTGGAGGAATGAGTGTTTTTATTTATATTTCTTCAAATCATATTTAAAAAAAACCTTAAGAGAAACCTTTAAAGGGGAAATAAGTTATTTTCTTAACTGTTTTCATTTTTAAACTTTTGATGAACGTGAAATTGTTGTGTGTTCTTGAATAACATTTTTTAAGTTCGTGTTGTCCATAAATGACCTATTGCGACTGGTCGTGATTTTATTAATGATTTTTAAGAATTAGTGTTTTAGATAATTCAAACTGTTCTAATAACGATATTACACGATATTAATGATATTCCCTCAATTTTGTTAACTTAAGTTGTAGAAATTTATTGCGATTTATTTCTACCAAAGAAGCACATGTGGAGGTTTATGCCTGTATTCAGTTCCGATGAGTATCGATTACATTCAATTCGAATCTACGAATAGGTGGGGGGGGGGGGTTTGGACAGCAAACACAACCAAATTCATTCCAATACCCCGCGCATTCCGACGTTAAAATAAAGCAGATAAAAAGCTTCCACGGGCTGAAATAAAACCCCATAAATGGAAACTCAAAATCCCTGCCTCGAAGGAAACGTAATCCTTTAATCGAATTATCATTCCCGCAGTTTCTTACGCTCCTATTTTATCTCCCCCCGCACTAGCGGCAGTTTCCATTTCGAAAGAAGAAGAAGACTAAAATCCGCCAGGGCACTTAGCGGCGGTTTCAGTTTGCGGACGGCCCCTCCAAACCGCGGCGGCGGGAGAAATTCTTTCTGTTATGACGTTGCGTTGCCATGGCGACGGCGATGACGGCGGCGGAAGCGTGGACGCCGTTTCCATTGGAGCGAGCAGGCGCCTGTCCGGCCAACTCGCAACCGGGGCTGACCTTTTTATTTCGGGTAGTAGTAATAGTAATAGTCAAATCAGGGAGAGAGGGCCCATTCCCCGAAAGATGCGGGGAAGAGAATCTTCTTCTTCTCTTTCTCTCTCGAATCGGGATGCTCCTTTGAAATGAATGCTCTGCGATTCTCTTGTTGTGTTCTGCAGAACGTTGTTTTTGCTTCATTGTAAATCTGTTTGATTTTCCTTACGGTTGTCAGAAGTTTATGTAAAAGTTTCGGTTTTGTCGTTTTGTTCATGTTACAGTTAAACTGCGTTCTCTCTCTGTTGTTAATCTTTTTATTTAAGTTGAACTTCTTTAAAGCGGAATCATTGTCTGAGATGACCAGATTTTTCATAATAAAAAATTTCACAGAAAACAAGAAGTTAATGGGTCAGAACTATGTAGCTCGTTTAGATCTGCCTAGTTTCTTCTTATTAATTGCTCCACAAAATTTATTGCCATTTAAGGTACTTTGTTATGCTTAACAGAAATTTCGTTAGACAAAGACCATATGTAATTGGGAACTTTGTTTAATGATTACCACTTTTTAAATTTTAGTTAAATGAAAAAAATCTGGAGAACTTTAGAATCCTGGTAATATCTGTGTTGTTGTTACTAAACCAAATATCTCCAAAAAATCCAGAAATAAAATGGGGTCCCTTAAAATCTCGTGAGTTGTAAAACTTACACATTTAACCTATGACATGGGGAAGCCTGTTTTGTCTTGCACCAATGACATGAAGTAAAGAGTTTCCGTCCCTGCTGAAAGGTAAGAAAGAGAACTAATGTGTTCCACTCTAAAAGCGATGTAATATCTGTTTATCCTCTAGAAAAATCGTATGAATACAATATCTAACATCTGTTTTACATCTAAAGAATCGTATGAATACAAATTAAATTATCTGTTATTTACTAATTCACGGTAGTTTTCATCAAGTTTAACGAATCTCTTAGAAATTTTGAGAGAGTTAAATTAGTTTTTTAGTTATTATCTATATTCCAATTAACATAACCTCAATTCCTCAATTTTTCTAATCGTTAATGTGTATTCCTTTCATTCCAATGATTACAGTGCATGATGGTTATACCCGTAAGGCATAGAAGCCATCTCACCCACCAACGAAACAAGATCCATTCTGAAAGGGGTGCTCCTCACCCGGAAGAAATCCTAGCCCCCGAATATCCCCCACTCCGTCAGTGTTCGACACGGACGCATCCGATTTCTCTCAATCCCTTTCGGTACTTTTATTAACTTGGGGCTTTACCCAAGAAAACCCCCTAAGTACCCGCCCCCAAAGGATACCTCCAACAAGATAAACCCCCAACAGCCCCAAGCCACCTGATCCATTTCAATCCTTCTTTAACATCCTCCCCCCCCCCTTAACGAAACGCGCCCGAATCCAAATTTAATTTCGATATTGAGTTTCCAGTGTGGCAACGGAGGGAAGCGAAAGTGAACTGAAGTGATGCAAAGAGAGCGAGCGGAGAGTAATTCCGGCGAATAAGTTCTTTTCTAAAGTTCCACCGGAAGACGATACCGAAATATGTAACTCCATTTGCACGGGAAGGTATAGCATTAAGAGGCAGCCGTACGGCGCTTTCTACGGATAAATATTTATACGTTTATTGTTATTGGGATTGAGTAAACTTTTTGAGCACCTTGTTCGGGGCGCTTTCATTTAATTTGAGATGCCTGCGGATAAATATTATCTCGCCTCTGCTCTGCCCGTTTCTCGCCGTTTGTGCGCATGATATGCAAACAAGAAAAGAGTAGGAGTCGGTGGGAAGACTTGTTGTAATGCGACTCTTTTTTTTTGTTATAAAATAAACTGGGTGCATGAAAAACGGAATCTCTGCTTTCTCTGAGAAATTCAGGATGTTTACGTAGCTCATGTGATGCCGAGTTTCTCCCACTTGCGGTTTGTCCGCTTCTTCTTTTATTTTACCTTTCTGTAAATTCACTGAAACGCATCTGGTTTGAATTTGAGGATTTTTCATTTCCTTCTTTTCGTATAATATTTGTTCGGTTGCGTTTCTTTTCGTAACTGGAGATCTTAACTTATGAGTGAGAGGTATTCGGTTTTCATTCGCTCGCTTTTAGCTGTAATAAAAATATTTATTTGTAGTAAGCGAATTTCGAAAGTATTTCCTCCTCGAGAGTAAAGATATGTTTATGTTTCCATAATACTATGCTCAATACTGGAGGATATTTTCATCACATATAGGATATGCTACTTTAAAAAAATCGTCTAAGTTTGGAAAGCTTGCAATATTATATCCTCGAAAAAGAGAATATTTTAACAGAGTTGAACTTTCAGAAAGAATTCTAAGAAAATGGGAATTTATATGTCCTAGATTATATATCCAAAGGGTATTGTATTTTAATGGGGGATCTGTATTTTCTGAAATAGTTTACTAACTTAGTAGTTACTTAATAGTTACTACTTTACATTAAGTAGTAAGGGGTATTTGAAATAAAAGCTCAACTATAACTAATTGACAATGAATTGAACACCCTACATGGGGATCTTCAATGTAATTTATTCATTTTTTGGAATTTAAAGTACGTGAACAATTAAATAGGTATATCTGGATCATTTCATTACTCAAAATGTAAAGAAAACTTTTCCACCACTCAGAAAAATATTATTATGTTTTATTTATGAGAAAAGCTGATGATAATTTTTTATTGAGAGTTCTAAGTTTGTTTCGAGGGTAGAATAAATTTTTCTTTTGAAAACTTCATAAGAAACCACTTTTTCAACAACTGTTCATTTAGTTTTTTAAATACTAAATGCTCACTAAGTTTTTATGAAAGGATTTCATCATTTATACTCATAATCAGTCTTTATGGACGTCTATTATTTAACGACATAGACATTAAGTATTCACAGAGCCACTTCACAAAACCGAAAGAAACGACACAGTAGCACAAATCTTCCCCCTACGTTCAAAATTTCTATCCACGGATGTCTAGAAATTCTAAACCTCTCCAAACATCAATTACACCCTAAAAACCCTCGTCAGCCAAACCAGCGAAAACAATATAAGGAGATAGAAAGAGCCTTTAAAACAAGTCCCTTATTACAAGGGAGAGAGGCATCTCGTCTCTCTTGGGACAAGCAGTGCCCGCCAACAGGGCAAACTGCTCTGTTATTAACTTTCTGTCCGTATAACTCAATAACTATCGCTTCCCCTGGCAGCCAAAAAGCCGAAGAGCCGAGTGCTGTCGGCGATGGATCATTAGTGGACAAGGCAATTCCAGGTTGTGCTGACCAACAGCCCCTTCGGGTGCCTCCGTGTTGACTCTGTGGGGTGGACGACGGGACAAAGACAAACAGAATGTTAAAGGGGGTCGTGGGGGACTTTTTTTGTTTTGTTCTTTTTGTTTGGGGTTTGCGAGTGGTGTGCTGATGGCGAGTTTAGAGGTTTGGTGGGAGTTTTATTCTGGAGTGTGATGAGAGGAAATTTGGGAGGGAAGGGTGATTGTGATGAAATAGGACTACTTATTTGATTCGGTGGTTTAGAATCCCCAGGAAGTAAAGATGCTGTGCAGAATTACTTGCAGTTTACACATCGGTTTAAAACGGTTTTCTATTGATGTAATTTTCATTATTTCCTCAATAAATACAAAATTGTCTCTAGTAAAAGTTTCAAAATCCATGATATAAAAATTACTTAAAAGGTATGTTTGAATTAGACGCGTTTGAATTTCATATATTTAGGACCCAAAAATATTAGTTCTCTAAAGGCCTTAAAAAAGGATATTATTGGTTGATGCATTTGAAATGAAAGGGAATCATTTGATATTACTTTTTCTCAGGCTTAGGAACATTTTTTTTTTCTTAAAATGAAGTTATTAAGGGACAATAAATTATAAAGAAGTTATTTTTCTTTAAATTATCAAGTTGTTTTTTACGTTTAAATAATCTTCTTGTTCCATTCATTTTAGTATTAAATTTTAACTAAAATCTAACATCATGTAATCCCACATATACCTACTTATTTTCAAACAACACTGAGAGATCTCTTCTTTTTCTTTTACCCACATACCTTCAGTCTAAAACATTACTCTCCCCTTTAAAATGATTGGTAGATCTCCCGACCAAAGTAATTATAATTTTCACGTGCAACTTGAAAGCGTTGATACCCCCATTACACGTCTCAACTGCCATCTCATTTACATCCCGAACACATGTTCCATTCCTTAAAAAGGGGGTGCTCTACTGCATAAAAAAGCCCCTAACGTCTTACCCTGCCATCAACTCCACATTTTTTCCACATCCAAACCCCGTATTTCTTCATTACACTCTCTTCATAGCCCAAGCCATCAGCGACTCCCCCACCCAACTTCATTAATACGCTCTACCTATATGCTACCTTCCCCTATCAGGGGTGAATAGCTTGACCCCCTATTCACCCCCCTGAAGCCATGACTCACCCCTGCTAGGGGGTGCTTGTGCTAATTGAAAAAGAGCGTGCTTGGATCGGGGGAAAGGTGATACATGTCGCAATAATCGAAGTCGTCTATCATATTTATGAAACGGCTCGCATGCAAGTTTGCCGAATGTGTGGTGTCAAGGACAGGAATTAAGTTTTATAGGGGTGTTTGGTGGGGACATGCGTTAGGGGGTGTTGGTTTCGAATATTGGGAAATGAATGAGTGGATTTTCGCAAACGATTCGAGGTGTGGGGGTTTATAGCTACATTATGGGGTATTTTCGGGGGGTAAGAGCCTAATACAGCTGCATAAATGTGATGATTAAAATCAAAATTATTTCAACTGTAAAACTGATTTACATTGAAGTTATTGTAAAAAAGTTAATGAAATTATATTTTAAAGTTTTCAAAAAGTGTAAAACTATTATAATTTTAGATATAGTTTATTATTAAATGAATTCCACTGTACAAAGTTTTTGAATGGAGGGGTTTTTTTTAAAGAAATAGAAAAAAAATTCTTATTTAGGTAGTTGAGATTTCTTTTTACCTCAAGCTGTAATGTTTTGGCAAATAATTTAGGAAAAAATCTATTTATTTCCAAAGAAGATGCTTTTTTATATTTAGCATAAATATAATGTATCATTTACAGCCGTATCGACCAACACGAGGAAACCCAGGGTTAACCCTCGGGTAAGGAAACTAGGGTTTGAAGGAAACCCTCGGGTTCACTTTCAAGTGTTATCGACCAGCTAAGGGTTTCCTTACCCGTGGGTTATCTCTCGGAGTGAGAGAACCTGGGAGCGAGGTTATTAAAGCCCGTCTCTGATTGGGCATATGAATCACATGATGTAAATAAATATGTTTACAATTTCAATCTTTGCTTAAAAAAAAAACGCGCGAAATCCTTGCACTGGGTGTATTTTCTCTCTCTGAAGCCAGTAAAATTTCTGTTTTTTTCTGGAGAATATATATGTGATCAATCCCAAATCCAAAACGCAAGCTCATCTTCCTTCACCTGTGAACATATAACCTTAAAATGTCTGATGAGAAGAAATATTCCCTGTTTGTGATATAGCGGATCCTTGAGATCAAGCACACAAGCCGGAGAACACATGTGACCAAATAATAAAATATACAATCAATATTTTTTTTTCTTTTGATATAGGCTTCATTAAGTATAATTTACGATAAATAACTGTTCGTTCTTACAATAAATAATAAGAGAATGTGAATTAACTTTGTCTTTTTTTCACCATTTTGACATTTTTCTTGTTACTTTGGTTTATAAACCGTAAGTTTAAATAACTATCATCTAGTTTATATTTTTTGAATAAAACGGCTTCAAAATGTTATTCTGAAGTTTTCAAATTGATGCCCAATTAATACAAGAACTCCCACTCTAAAAATATTTTTTGGTAGAAGTTTAGAACAAGAATTCTCAATAAAAAAAAATATCACCTGGGTTCTTAGTTCTGGGCTGTCATAAAGGTTCATGAGGCCCAAATGAAAGCTAAGAAGGAAAAAGCAAATGCTGCGAGTGAAAAAGCGAAGGTTCAAATAGCCAAACGAGCTTATTATGAACTTTTGGCTAAGAATGCTCTTAAGTAATTTTTTATTTGTTTATTTGGACATGATTTTTTTCTCAGCTTTTTCTTCTTGTCATTTTGAAATCTACAATCACTAATTTTTTCGACTGAATATCTTGCTAATGTTAAAATGGATGGTTTAACTATTTGAATGCTTTTGGAAGTAAAATGATTAAGGGTAGTATTCTATTTGTGTGTTCCAATTTTTGTTTAATGATTTATCATAATTTTTTTTATACTCATAGGAACACAAAGTACCATTTAGCAATTTAATTTCTTTTTTATGACTAAGATATTTAAAATTAAGCCCAGAATAGGTGACTGTCCCAAGATGCTCCACTCTCCCCTAATTCTTTATTGAATTATGATTTGGTAAATATAGACCTAATTTTACAGTGATTTCTATCCAAAAAATTAGTTATGAGCTAAAGTCAAATAAATTTATTAGTTCTAAATTTTAAATATATATTGTTTTAAATAAAGTTAAGTACATACAACTTGTTTCTTTTCTTTGTGGAACATCAAAATAAGGTTTCAATAATATTCTGAAAAGCTAATATTGTTTTTGAAGTGTAAATTTTTGTTTTCTTTATATCAGCAGCCGTTTTTTATAGTTAGTTGTTAAAATTAATGATCAGAGGTATAGAAGTACATGGTTCGTACTTTTGCCCGTCTATTTAATTGTGATAAATTATTATTCTAACTTAAACCACTTATGATAGTCAGGGTGCCAAATGGCAAAAAGGGGGTCCACCGTGTATTAGAGTATGTATGAAATTTTATTGCTGATTTTGATAGGTTATGATGTCTTGATTAAAGAACCAATTGATGCCACCTCGTAAATGTTGAGGGTTTTGAGGAATTCAAGATGGCGTCCATGGTAGTCACAATATAGGATCCTCGATTTACCTTTAATAAACTATGGCATGTGGGGTATTATTCTTTTTATTTTTGAATAGAGAAACATTTATTTAAACAAATAAAAAGTTTAAGTTGATCTGAAATACCTTCATTTTGAAAATAATCATGATAGAAACATAATTTGGGTAAAAATAATCGTCATTTATTTTATGTTGAAGGAGCTGATTTTTCCAAAAATATCATGCCACAGTTAACGAATTACGCATGATAAAATATTTCTAGGTTGAATTTTGACCATTCTTAGTTCATTTTTCATAAATTTTTAAAGAAAAACACGTTTAATACAAAGGTTGATACTATGCTTTGCCTATTTGATACCTAAGTAACATTGAATAGCATGTCTTTCAATCAAAGATTTTAAATATTATCGAAACAATTACAGCAGCCTAAATCGAAGTTTCAATTAAAATTTAAATCATATAAAAGTAATCTGTAGTAGTTTAAAAATCAACCATTTGAATTCCTCTACTTGCCAGAAGGGCAATAATTCTGGAATACAATAATCTAGAATTCAACTAGATGGTCACTTTTTCAATTATATCCTAAGAGGAGGTCCATAAATTACTTGAGACATGGACGTATATAAGGGGGGGTTTAGGGGGTCCAGACACCCCCCTTTGCATAAACTTGTCAGCCAAACAGATAGGTTCCTGTCCCAAATATCCAAAAATTGAGTGAAAATACAACTTTTTAGGGTCAAATTTCAAAAAATTTTCTGAGGGAGGGCCCCCAGACCCCCCTTTTTTGCTTGAGGGCATGGATTAACCACAAAAATTTGTGATTAAGTACATATTACTCGAAAAGGGAAAACTATTAGAAACATTTGAGGGGGCGGAACTCCTTCGATACAGTGTAGTAACGGCTCCCTTGGTCCTGAGGTCTTATAGGTTTTGCCCCCCCCCCCAGTCAAAAAGTTGAACTTATACGCCTCAAACTTTTAATTTTTCTCTATAGAACACGACCGACCAAAGCGAAACTACTCCATAATGTAATAGGGGTAAATAGGGGGGGGGGGTCGGGGATCCTCCCCCTAAAATGTTTAAATTTTAGTATGCTAAAAAGTCTTCGAAAGCTACATTTTTAGGGGGTTTTCAGGAAGCTTCGCGGGCCACACAAAATGACCCGACGGGCCGCATTCGGCCCGCTAGTTGGAAAACCCTGTTTTAGCTAAACTTTAAAGAAAAAGTTTCTTGAAACCCCCCTTATAAAACCTATAGCTACGTCCGTGACTTGAGATCAAAAAGGGGGCAGGGGATCAAGCAGAATCTCACCAAGGGGAAGGGGGGAGTCATCAAAATTTCCCGTTTCCTCCTCCTAGTTAATCTCCTTTTGGTTTAGAGAATATGCGGGTTTTTTTTCTTATCTTTTTTGCAAAAGTTTATGAAAATGCGCAATTAGTTCAAACATGGAATCATTAGCCAGTCAGTCATGATAATTACAAGTATACGACCATAGTTTTAATTTATTAAACATGCATTTGTATCAAAATTTATGCAATGTGTGTGTGTTGAGTGTTATGTTGACAAGGTGAAACAAAAGTGGCTAGAACAAATCAATAATTTTTTTTTAAAGTTATTGAGAAAATCTCACTTGAGATATTGAGGGCGGAGGGGGGGTCCAGCAAAACCACACCAAAAGGGGGAGGGAGGGGTACAAAATTTGAAGAAAAAAAAACACCTCACGTTATTTAAGGACGCCCCCTAAGAATGTAAAAGATTAGGTAGATTAGGCCTGAAATTTTTAGTTTTCTGATAAATATTTGTTTCAAACAAATTAAAATTTTAAAATTCTTTCACTTTGTTTTATTTCTTCAGCTACATAAGAAATTAATCAGAACATTTCCTACTGAGGGTTACTTCTGAATGAAATAAAGGCAATGAATTCTCTTAAACTACTAATTATTTTTTTTAATGTTTTACTATAATTATTATAAACCCAATTAATTTTAAATTTATGCAAAATATGAATTTATAAGCAAAATATAGATATTAAAACTCAGTGTTAAAAAAACTGCTTTTTTCAATCAAATATATTTATTTTATTAAAAAACCTATTCCAAACTTAATTAAAGTAAAAAATAACGTTATATTTCGTTTCCTTGACTCAAAAAATACCATATATGATGAATTGCATGCTGTATTTTTATTTTTATAAGTATTGATTTCAATGGAAGCCATTTTGGACGCCATCTTGATTTATAAAAAATCCTCAATATTTGCAGAGTGGCATCAATCGGTTCTGAAATCTACACCATCAACTCTACCAGAAACCGTCATAAAATTCCATACATACTCCAATACACACTTTTCGAGTTGGCACCCTGACTATGACCCAAGGTTAATAGAATAAGATAAGGTTGGCTCTTCACATAGGAACGAAAATTCGTGTGACGTACTGCTCTCCAGCCGATTACGTAATTCGCGTGATACCCCAGCTTCTCCTTCGATTGGATCAGATAGAATAGGGATTTTTTTTGACAGGAGAGAGGGAAATTTAAACTTTGATCCAACAACTCAGTTTTGAAGCATTTAAGATATGAATCTAAAAGGGTTTTCGTGAATGTTTGAAAGGGTTTTTTGAATGAATATCTATTGTTAATTTGAAGTAAGAAACCGAAGTAGATCGTCCAAAGGCAAGAGGAATCCATAGATTGGTTTTAGGAACATATTAATTTCTTTTAGAATAAAAGCAATTTTGATTTGGGAGGGACAATATATTTCTAGTTCCCTTCATGGAAACTGAAAAGAGTTGAAATAAAATACTTTTTGCAATTTATAGACTTAATTATTATGTTATTAAAGCTTGGCAATATTTTTTAATTATTATTATGTATCATTTTTTAATTTGAAGACTATTCAAATTTTACATCAATGTGACCTCACCTTGGAGATCTTATAAAATGATAATATCGTAACTTTGGAACACTGATCCAACTTCAAAACTAACTGTTTCAGTTCGAGTTTCTTTCGGCGATCGTATGTGGGAGTCGGCAAGTTGGTGAAGGTTTATACCCAATAAATTATCTCCTTCATGTTTGTCATGTTTAATCAAAATTGAATTCGAAATCAACAGATTATTTGATTTTTTCTTCATGTAATTATCACTTAGAATCTAAGTGATCATTTATTATCATCTGATTATGTGATTGTTTTAACACTGATTAATATGTCTTAGATAGATCAGTGTTACTACAATCATAATCAGAATATAAGATACATTAGAATAATAAATTAAGTGAGATCAGGTTAATTAGTACCTAATAAACTAACTTTGAATTTTAATAAATTAGTAATAAAAGCGATTAGTAGCGTAATCAATTTTATACAAATCATACAAAAGAAGAACAACCCAAAAATAGCTCACAATTTGAGGATTTTTTAGTGATCTAAAAGTATCGGATTGTAACTAAATACTGCTTTAAAAAACGGTATTTTCTTTGTATTTAGAATTTTCTAAAATACAGATAGTGGGAATTTGTTTAACTTTTAAAATATTGTTACAAATCGATCACTATTGATTTAAGTAATGAACCTCCGATGCATAGGAATCAGTTTTAAATTTCATAGTGTGTATTTAATCCACTATTTGGTAAGCTATAAACTTGTTCTTCAAGTTGCTTATGAGAAGGAAAACAAGATACTCATAATTTAATTCAATGAAATATTTTAATCAGTTTTAACCCATCAGAAGTTAAAAAATTGAATGCAACCATATAGATCACAAGTATTGATATTTAAATATATGATTTGTTGCTTAGGCAAGTTCACAGGTCTATATTTTCCCTTCCGCGTCTTATATTACTCCCTTCTACGTAAGAAAATACCTATAAGAAGCTCCGCGATTTCCCTATGTAACCCTGATTGGTCACTCCCAAGTCACTCCTGTCAAAACTTCAACGCCTTCCAGCCGATTACGTCATCCTGGCTGAAAGTAATCGGAGAGCCAGATGAGCCCCCCCTGACTATGACCTTTTAATGAATTCTTAATTGTGTCCAGTGTAAACTGTTTTTTAAATATTTTAAGCTTTCTATTTCAAGAAAAATAACCTAAAATAAGTATTTTTCGATGTTATGAAGACGGATTTTATTAGATTAAAAAATATAACTCACCATGCCCTCAAACAAGCGATAACAAAATACGGCTACCTACCAGAAATGTACTACTACTAGAAATTTGTGAACATTTTACTTCTAATAGAACTCATATAAACTGTTTTCTGAAGAAAAAATTACTACTATTGCCTAAATAGGATTTTAAAATTTCTCCTCGGCTAAAATAATTATTTTCCTATGCTTTGTACATCTTTGTTTTAATATAAATACTTAAACTAAAATAAAAATAAACTAATATTTTATGCATAAAGCAGCTTGATGATTACTGAAAAATTTGACAATACAATTTTAAATGGGGAAAATTACACAATAAAAAGTATAGTTATATAAGAAGAATTCATTGGAACATTTTAATGGTAACCATATAATGAAGGGTAATAATGAGATAAAGACTGCATAAATTTCAATATACAGCCATACCCTATATGGGGGAAATTTTAGCATATCAATCTTGTTATCTTTGATAGAATGAGAAATTGGATGACTTAAAAATATTTTCTTAAAGTTATTAAGTTTTCATGTTTTTTTTTTAATTTTTTTTTAGTTGTGTGATGAAGTTAATACATCTCTAATTAAGAACTCTGATAAGCCAGTACTAGGGGTGGTTAGAATGCTAAAAAGTTTATATTTACACAGTTCAAGATGATGAAATAAATAAAAAACTAAGCAAAATAATTGAAAGCTAGAGAAATGAAAGGGGACTAATTATTTTCTACTTAATTAGTTCTGGGGGAAATTTTTACAATCATTTCACATTTCTTGACTGCTACAGTTTATAGTTTTTTATTTCTAGTAAACTACCCATAGTAGTTTATTTAATTATTTCAAATCAAAATTATAGGAATTTCTCTATAAATTCATACAAGCAAAATCATATGAAAATAACTTTATGAATAATAACTTTATTAAAAACACAATAAGAATATGGAAAGATATAGAATTCTTTCAAAAAATTGAGAGGAGACTGGATATTCTATATAAATTAAAGAACTTTATTTTGATGATTTGGATTATTTATACTTTTAAAAACAATTCAGATATGATAAAAACACTATTGAAGCTGTGGTGGAAGAAATTAAACAGATCTAATATCTAGAACTGATACAAACAATGCAATATTTCTGCTGAAAATTTAGATTTTATTAATGTGCAATCAAGAGCACCCAGAACAGATGGAAACACGAATTTAGTATAAAACTTTCTGCTTCTGAAATGAACAAAATATGTTTCAGTGCTCAAGTAATCAGAACACTCCCGAACACATTAATAATACAAATGAATTTTTAATGATTTGCATGTTATGAACCAAGACTTACTGAATGACAGAAGCTAATGATATCTAATTCCGGCTAATTTAACCAATACTAAGCTGTTGATTTATGAATGCAAAAAAATCGGATGGCCGTCAAATGGCAGTCTTCATGAGCGGAGATATTGCATTGTTTCGACTAGTTTTAGATTCATGATCTGCTTCTATTTCTACCACCACAGCTTCAATAGTACTTTTATCAAATCACATCGTTTTAGAAAGTAAAAATAATTACTATTTTGTCTTATAGAAATAAATCCATATCCCACATCCATGTTAGCGAGAAAAGATGGCGCTCAAATGTAAATAAACTCGAGGAAACCCAGGGTTAACTGGGTTAACCCCCCAAAGTTGGGGGGTTAGATTTCAACCCTTTTTCGGGAGGTTACCTCTCGAGTTTTGGTTGGTCGATAACGTTTTAGCCTGAATCAGAGGGTCTCCTCTCGCTGAGAGTTAACTCGAAGGAAACCCGTGCTGGTCGATACGGCGGTTAAACAGTGCCTTTTTTAATAAACTTTGAAAATATACATATATCTAGATATTTAAATTTTGTGAAAGAAAAAATATTATTAAAGTACGAACTAAGCATTCAAATACGTCTATCTATGGATAAGCATGAAAAACACTCAAAGCTATGTACACAATTTTACGTTTCCTGAAACATTTAAATTTTACACTATCATTACATGGTAAGAACTCTATTTCAAACTGAAGTTTCTTATTTAATTTTTTAAACATTTCAAGATCATTAGTATGCTGAACTATGAGAATATTTGTCAAAATAGAAGTATAGAAACACTCTATCCCCCCAAATCATGACAAATGTAAAATATGTCAAGAAAAAGATGTAGTGGGTAGAATGACTTAAATAACAGTCGAAATGAAAATTCTTTGTTTAAAAGGAACATAAAACAACAAGTAACTCAAGGGCAATGTACTACTCCGAGAGCACAATGTCTTGAGTCATAAATCATTTAGGGCTCACTTTTGTGTCTAAATGATCAGATGACTCTTCGGAAACAGAGAATCTCTGAGATTTAAGGACTTTTCTTTGGAACCGTTCCAAAAGCATCGTCAGTGTTTCAGCCGGAATTAATTTTCTTTCGGCTTTGAATAAGGAGATGAGAATACAATGATATAAAGATTATTACAGTGTAGGCGCTTTCTCTATATGAGTATCCTGTTTTATGAGGTAATATTTTACTTAAAGCTTTATATTTATAGTACAAAACATTAATTTTAGAAATCATTTAGGAAGTATTTGATAGTTTAGAGGACTTATGAAAAAAAGAGAGTACGAGGTATAATTTCATGGGTATTATCAATTAGTTTAACTTTAAAATAGTTTTAGAAAGAGGTAAGCATTTAATAAGTATCTTAATGCAAGTTCTTTTCCTGGGTTTATTTCTGTTTCAAAGTGGTTCATATAAATTATACGAGACCCCCCCCCACACACACGTTAAGTGCAAATTTAAATGTAATATTTATATCATATTAGCTCATTGGCTTCCACTAGGTACTTTAACTAAATCTGGACTTATTCTTTTAAGTATAAAAACGTTAAAAAATAAAAAAATATAGTTACTGTATCTACTTAATAATTTACATTACAAGGCAACATGAAAATTCTTCTCCAAAATTAAATTTTACACATATTTTTTTTTTAAAATGAGATTTAATTATGAGAACCAGTGTATTCAAACGTTTTCAAGCATATTTTTTACACCAGTTTAATAAAACTGTTTTGTAGAGAGTTCTTCACAAATTCTGTCGAACATTTTGAGAAAGAAAAAGGCTTCTTAACGTAAGACAGAAGCTGCTTAAGGGAGATATATTATAATGTAGTAATAATAATAATACCCTAGATATTTTTTTCCATAGAGTAACTATTTAAATAATATTAGCCTTTTCCTACCGGAGAAGGATGCTTTGGCAATTGCTTGAACATCTTCTAAGCGTGTAGTACACACGAAATACTCACTTAAAAGTATTGATGGGGAGATACATAAGTAAAGAGTGAATTGACAACAAGCATATCTCACTCCGGATTCCAATGCAAACAGATTTGAAATCAGTAATTAAACGTACTTTGTGAATATGAGCCATCCCCGCCTACAAGAACCCATCAATTTCCTTTCGTATCTGATGCAGCAGGCAGTAGCCCGTGCTAGCAATTGTTTCGGTTATCTTGTGAACTAATTAATTAATGATGGAATCGGTTCTATTAACATTCCTGATTTGATGGAAAATTAATCCCTCGCCATTACAGTCGAAGGCATGGATTGTTAATGCTAAGACGCATTTAACTTGCTAAAGAGTTCCGATGCCGTAGTAACACTTTGGCGATGGACAACGCTCCGGATGTGTCCCGCTGATGAATTATATCGGGGCCGAGTATTAATGTAGCGGGCTGTCATGGGAGTGCTTACACATGCGTGCCTGTGTAATGTCGTCGAGATGGTCGGAATGGTAGGGGGGGGGAGGAATATCAAGAGGTTGATCAGTTTCTCTATATTCATTGCTGTGCGCTTGGGATTGCAATGGAAAGAATCAAGAGAACTAGTTGTGCAAAGAGTTTCAAAGGCAAAGAAACAAGTAGTAAAAATAATCAATTTTAAAAATGATGCAATGGTTTTTTTTTACATATGGTGGTAGATGATCCATTTAAATATCGTATACAGTTTTCATTTTCAAAAATTCGTATATTTGTGGAGTCTTGATGACGAAGAAGAAATTTAAAGAAGTCGTTTAGCTTTTCCGCATTCAGTGATTTGTTCATAAGGGATTGTAATCTGAAAGATAAAATTTTATTAAATTTTCAATAAAAAGCATTGCTATAAAATTAATGTGAAATTAATGTGTTTTTGTGAAGTAATTTGTACACTTAACGTTCTAAAAGATTTTTGATATTCCCCAACCCTATTTGTAGTATTTAAAATATTTTTCAAGTTTAGTTATGAAAACAAATATTTAGTTACATGAGGGTAACATAAAAGAAAGCATTAGCTCAACTTTTTTTTAAATTAGAAGAGAGTTTCAAAAACTATTTTTAGCATCAACCCTTGTAAAAGTAAGTCTTCTTATAACCCCTTTCAAAAAAAATTTCTGAAAACCTAGTTTTTGTTAAAATATTCTTGAACTATATAACTACAGGTATTCGATCTTTCTGTTAGTCAAAATTATAGTTGATCGAAACTAAAAAACTATCCTTTACATTTCACAGAAGTGATTGGTAGATTGAAAAAATCTCTTATATTCTGCCTCCAAAAAATTTTTATCTCTTTTGAAATCTTCACTAACTAACACCTTTGAAATTTTATTTGTGCTCTAGGGGCCTATGTGGACCACCACACCAGGGAATATCTGTTATAATTTTTAAAAAACAAACCTATCCTACTAGTTTGCTTTTCAACACAAATACATATTAAAGGAAAAACTTGTTTTACAGTATTGTTTAGCTTTTCCGCATTACACAATGCGCTACAGTCATTAAGCAGCGAGTCGTTTGACTAGTTTGCTTTTCTGCATACTATCTCTTATATAGGAAAAACAAGTTTTACAGAGATGCCTTGATGATTTGAAGGCTTTCTTGCATAGCAATTAATTTGGGGGGAAAGGGTGTTTTATCAGCTGATTTTACAAGATTAAATTCCACTGAAATATGTTATAAAAATTATAACTACTTAAAAAGACGATATTTATTTAATTTATTTAATTTAATAATTTATTAAATTAAACAAATTTTGTTGATCGGTAACCCATTTTTTTTTTTATTTCGATCCAAAAATGTTGTATGTATAATCATTTTAGTATATGTACTTAGTATGTTTTAATTCAACTATGATTTTAAATATTGAACCTCTTAACTTATCGTTGTATCATCAAATTTATTTACACTTTCCTATCAAAAACTTAATAACCCTTTTTATATTTTTTCAAAATTAATTCGTTTTTTGTTCTTATAAATTTTAAAAATAATAGGCATTTAAAAATAGCTTTAAGATTTTATATCTAAAATAACAATATTTAGGTTGCTTCCGAAAATAAACATTCATGCATTTTTTATTGGTATGCTGGTAAATACTTGAATCATACCAGTAACAGACCTCATAAATTTATGGATTACTTTGATTTGACAAATCAACCCTCCAAAGAAAACCCATTTATAGTAATCAATTTTTTGAGGTCTTGAACACAAATTTCCAACAAAACGTTTTGTTGGTCATTTCAATGATTGTGCCTCAAATATTTCAAACCACAAGAGAAGTTACTAACTACAACCCACCAATTTTAAGCAGTCACTAACTATTCAAAAACCAACAGCCCTTTGCACCAGCCCATCCCCACTGTGGAACATTCCATGTACACTACAAGCCGAGCAGAACAATCCTCACTCGAAGCAAATCCGACTCACCTGCACTCCAGGCCACCCCTTTTCCATTCTAATTAGCCGAGAAGGCTTAAGTGTGTAGAACAGCGGGCCAGTCGTTTGCCCCGCCCTGATTGGCTGGAGATGCCCTCAAGCAGTCAGGGCCACATGCGGAAAAATCATTCGCTCGACAGAGAGGGCATCCGAATGCAATTTTAATACCGATGAAATGTCTGAATGGCCTCCCAACCTTGGGGGAGGAAGTCAGTCACGTGGTTGGAACGGTTTTTTTTTATTTTATTTTTTTCTATCGAAGGGTATGGGGACCCTCATTGAAGGTACCGTAAATTATGAATGAATTTTTTCCCGGTGTGATTGTGAGTACTTCGCTTTGTGTAATTAAAATTTCAAGTAGTAATTTGGTTTGCGGAGTTATTTAAAGATCGATCGATGGATGTTATATTTAATTGTATTTTTTAGAAATAGGTGTTTTTTTTATAGTTACATCGTATTATTTAAATTTAAAAAAAACTCTAGAACTAACTACATCTTTAAAGCCAAACTGTACGCCTTTAAACCTTTTAATATTTGCCTTAACAGCATCGTAACGACTCTAAAAGTAGTATTGCATTTATATCGATTAGAATGTTTTTGATCTAATAAAATTCAGGGTTTTTTTTACAAATTAACACTATCAAGAGAAAGATAAAATTCTGAATTCCACATAAATAAATTAGACAATAAACTAGGTAATTAAAGAGTAATGCTTACTACTCGGTGTATTACCCATAGATAGATAACAAACTGCATTCAAAGGCTTAAGTCCTATAAAAGCTATTCGGGTTTGAAAAAAAAGGAATGTTAGTAATATTAGAAAATTTAATATGATATTTGCTTCAAAAAAGGTATTCACAGGATAGTGAAGTTTAATGCAAATAGACTTCTAGCTATTAAAATACTAGGAAAATATAATTATATTAAAAATGGAATAACATTAATGCATAAAGTGAGTCAATTGGCATTTTGATTGTATTGGTTAAAGGTGTAATATATAAAATTACTGAAATCTCTTAAAAATGTTAGGTGTAACCTTTTACAAATTCCTTTATAAAAAGTACATGGTTAAAATGAATTAAATATTCATAGAAAGTACTCATAACTACGTAATTTCAAAATTAACTAGTGTTGACTAAATTGGTTTAGTTGAAATTAATTAATTTTCTGTGACTGAATCCAAATCAACTTTTCATTTAGTCAAAAGATTATACGATTCCTTTCAAATACGTAACTAATACAAATTTAAATAAGCTTCATGCAAAATGCTGAAATGAAAAATGCAGTCAATGCATAATTTCCTTTACCAAAAGCTGTCTGGAAGATAATTAAGTTAATCAGTTAGGAAATTACAAAAACAGCTAATATTGATCTTAACAAATTAGCTTAAGAATTACCTTGTTGTGTAGTTAAAAATAAGTGAAGTATACTCCAGTAAAGCCTTTATTGGTAAGTACATTTATAAAGTTGAAGAAATTAAATTTATACTAGCACATTATATAATATTTTTCTTGAACAAAAATAAATTACAAAAAATTCAAACGAGAAAGAATGGATTTATCCATTATTATTATTAACGATCAAATTTTTAACCTCAATTTCAAAAAGAAAGTGTACATAATTTAAATTTTAAATGAAAGGCTTTCCTTTGTTTCTAAACTGTTATTTAACCAACAAAAATAATCCTTTACTGATCTGGATATAATAATATGTAATAATTTTAAAAAAAGGAAACACTTTGAGGAGGGCGTGTTAAACTTGTTTTCTTCATAGAAGACTTTTTAAAAAATTTCACCAACTCCAAAACCCTAAGGTTTCCGCACTTTTTTGCTCTTAATGATTACAGTATTAACACAGCCTATCCCTTTTTCTGAAAGAAAAAAAAACAGGAATGGATTCCAATATAAAAGAGCTGAACATTATCGGCATCCAGCAGCCAGCACCCAAGAAAAAGCAAAAAGCTCAAACTCAGATTCCCTTCCCCATAAGGAAGTAATGAAGGGGAAAAAATAATAACAACAACGAGGGGAAAAAAACGACTTCATCTGCGGTCCTTATTGTTTTTCGGTAGTTTCTCAGCCCCCGTAAAAAAGGAAAGAATCCCAGCACCCCTACTTCCAGCACAGCGGATTGGTCATAACACCGTGGACAATTTTGATATCACTTTAATCCGTTGGGAACTTTACGCAACCAAAAAAAAAAAAAGAACGGCATAAACAGCAGGAGCAAGGGCGTTATGGGCCTGGCCAGTGGCTACCGCGTATACCCCAATGACCATGAGGGTGATTGGGTCTTTAGTGCGACAAATTTACGACGTGTACCGGACACATCAAGTGTCCGGTTTGATGGGACGAGACCGATATGACCGGATGATGATGTTCGATCTTTTGTGGAAGGGAATATTTTCTAACGCGGGAAAAGTTGTGAGGGGAAGAAAAGTTTTCGGGTTATGTGGGTCGGTTAAGCCGATTTAAGGAGGTGTACTTAAGGTTTTGGAAGCTTTAAGAATTTTCCGCTGGAAGGATACGACTCTTGTTTTGTTGCTCGAGCTTGGTTTACAGTGTTGAGTTACGGTTGGAAGTGATATTAAGTCATTGATTGGTACCTGTGTCCTCAAAATTGTTACAAGCAGTTAGGTTCACTCTAGATGTATTTGTATAGATATGTTGGTTTCTTTTTACTGATCCAATCATAAAAGCATGTGTAACCACCTTCAACATTAAACATTTTCATATTCTCCTAATTTCGACTGATTGCAATATTAGTTTTTTGTTTGTTTTCCTACACAATTAATTTTAAATTCAAGTTTTTATTGCTTCGTCTTTATGTACTTTTAGTTAATAGTGTCACTACTTTGCTACATTCTACACATTATATGTAATGTTATCCAAAGTTAATAATCAGTGAAATAAGAATTCCTTAACCAGATTTATGGGCATTACATTTTCTGTTCAATGTTTCTTTCATAAATTCATAACGTGAATTTCATACTTAAAAAATGTCTAAGTTGAATGTTATGATTGACTTGTTAGATGTTTATATTTACATAAAATCAAAGAGAGAGAAAATATGCCTAATTTAATCTAAGAGATACAATAAGTAGTTACTCAAGACACTTACATCAAAAATTATCTTTAATTAAATTCAGTGCAAGTGAAAGAACCTTTCATAAATATCTAGTCACAGCACAACCCCTTAATTCCCCATCAACAGCATTCGTCTTTCAGTAACCCAAAGCAACTTAAAGCAGCCCTCTTCCACACAACATTCCCAGTCGTCAAAACAATCGGCCATACTTTTATCCCCATTCCTCCCCCCCTGAATATTTAATATCCCCCTAATGAGAATCGGACTTGAAGGATAATTTCTGACTCTCTTTCATAGATAATAAGGCTCTGTTGATTAAATTCGGACAGTCTTAATTCCTTATTGATAATTGGTGTGTTTCCTAAGTGAGATAATCACTTTATTAGGAGCACTCGCAGCGGGAATTATTAACGTCCATTGTGAGGATTTCCTCCCAACCGATCAGTTGCTGTTATTAAAACTTTCGGAGGCAAGATAAGGCGGGCTTAGTTTTATCTGCCTTACCATTGTTGTGTATGTAAATATCCGAAAGGGCATTAAAGCAGATTTCGTAGCTGCTGCTGCTTCGTCTCTCCCGATAGCGTTTTCTCGAAGAGGTTGTTTATTCGAGGGGCCAGGCCCATTGACCCTTTGGGGGATGCCGATAGTGGGACCGCTTGGTCATTCCCGTTTACCACCCAGAACGGATGGCTGTCCATCATCAGGTAGGTTCCGGCCACTATCGGCTGCATTCACGTGCAAGCATTCTATCGTGTTATTGATAACGAATTAAAACGCCTCGGTTTATCATTGTAGGAGGATTAGGTATACCTTAAATTAATATTAGGTAAGTGTTCTCTGTTTTCTGAATAGGGTGCTTTCCAAAACTCTTAAAAAGATAAAGTTTATACTGCAAGGTAATAATATAGTATTGTTTTTACGTTACCTCATCAGTTTTTATTGCATTCATTACTTAATAATATATTTTCCTAGAAATTTTTTACCGTTAAATCGTTTGCTATTAAATTTTCAAATATTTTCCGTTATTCATCTCAACTTTCAGTAAAATCTTTCAAGTATCTCTTAGTAATAAAAGTGAAGCAATATACTTAGTATTTCTTAAAAACTCTCACTATGTAATGAAATGGTAATGAGAGAACGTATACTTTTTGTGCATATAAGAATTTAAACAGCGAATTATAGATTAGATAGATGTATCCCGTTGTTTTCTTCTTTAAATTCTCATTTCAAACAACCTTTTATATTTTAATGAAAACTTTATTACCTGGTTAGATTTAAAACTTATCACACAATTATAATCTTCATCATTTACTCTCGCTAGAAAAACTTACTAGTTTTAAATATAATATATACTAGTTTATTTGTTGAAAATATTTACTAGTTTATTTGTTACTTATTGAAAATTCAGTCTGTCTACTTTGTAGGGTTCAATTAGCACTATCACAGCGAAAAGCTTTAAATATGCTGATTATAGAGTGGAATGAAAATGAGCCATAAATGTTTTCATGTATTCAATTAGTAATAGCGTGCAAAATTTGCCTTAGCTATCAGTATCAATATTTAAAATCCGTAAATTTATCAAAAAATATAAGGTGCCGCAAAGGCCTTGAAATTTTGAAAAAATGTTGATTTCCATACAACACAACTAAAAAACCAAAGATTAAACCCTTCCATTTTGTTCATGATATTTATAAAGAACGTCTAATGTTATAGATATAATTTTCCAGGTTTACTTTTTTTTATCACCCCTCTTTTGACAGTAATGGTTTTTTTTTAATATCAAAGAAATCTGTAAAGTTGTTTTTACCTCATTGTATAAAATATCTATAACTATAAAAATAAAACTTAAAACATTATAACCGGCTCATTTTTTAGTAGTTTTATTCTCTTTGATTTGCTGTTAATTCTTTGTTTTTATAGCTGTTTTTTTTAAAAAATCAGCATATTTTCAAAACTTCAAGGCCTTTGCTGCACCTCGAAGATATCTTTTGATCAATTTCTGATTTTTACATATTGATATTTATGACTAAAGGCAGCCATTTACCGCTATTAAAAACCGAATTTTTTTTTTTTTTGGGGGGGGGGTTGTTCCACCCTAATGCTGATAGAGGTGTTTTTTAATAAAAAATTGCTAGAATAATACAGTGCCAGGTTTCATTACTTAGAGTAAAAAGTTATAGAAAATTGTCATTTCTGTATGAAACTTTACAATGAACCATGCCAATTTTTCAGTATATTCAGACTTTGCTTAGAGCAGCAATGTTTTTCATGAAGTTAGCTATCTGGACAAAAAGTCAAAAACAGACGACTAAAGATATCTTTTTATCCTCAAGCGGGGGAAGGTACTTTTTTGCCAACCAAAGATAAACATCAGATAACTCAGCAACGTCAATACAACTTAGGGCGAAGAATTTGAGAAACTATTGCTGGTCTAATTTCTTTTTTTTTTCTAACTTTTCTTTTCATCTCTCACTATTCCTTAGATCTTCCATCTAAAGATAAGCACATCTATTAATAACTATTAGTTATTAATATACGTGCTGGATATTTTTCAGGGAAAACGTTTTGATTAAATTATTGATTAGTTATATTTAATAAATATTTAAACTTTTAAGAGTGTTATTCGTGGAGATTACTTGTGACGTATGTTTGGAAAGTTGGGTGACGGTAAACGAACTGACTTCTGGTAAACAAACTGAAGTTATTAAAATTCATAACCAGTGTTATTCCTAGTATTTTTGTGGAGGATACTCCTTGACTTTTTTAGGAGGAGTTAAATTCAATTATGAGGAGTGGAATACGGAAATAGCATAAACTTCATATACAGAGACACGAAAACCGCAATCAAACTCCCTAAGCATCAGAACAATGAATGAAAAAAAATACTATGGCTGTATGAAAACACAATAAAAAGTATGATAATTAGGGTTAGATTAAACCCTTGTGAAAAATTCAAAGAGTGAAAATACTCCTGGCTAGTTTTTTAAGGAGTATTTCCGATTTTCTAGGAGTGAAATACCCTCTCAGAGGAGTTAAAAATATCTCTGTCCATAACCAACCGAAAACTTACTAATATTTCGCAGAAAAACACTCCTACCTCATCCACCCCCCCCCCAAACATTTCCTTCAAAAAAAAAATTATCAAAATCGATCTCCCACCACAGATCACTCGCCGCTGCAGAATCGATCCCCCGTTTTCCAATTAAAAGAGATCGCCGCACGTCCCGATCGCGGGTCGTTAAAAGAAACATCCGCGTTTCCATTATTCGAGAGGGAACCGCGGCGTTGGACATGGTAAACTAATTCCAGAACCATCTGCTGCAATTGCGTTCGGGAGCGATCGCTCGAATGCAATCCAATCAATTGAGCAGTTGTCATCTGGGGAATAGGACGAAAGGAAGGAGGCCGGATCTATAGGTTTTCCGGACACACGTGCACCTGAGATCCCCCTTCGCCTGGATTACGGTCATTCTGGGGTGCCGTTTGATTTCTTCCTCACCCGTTTTCTTCCGAACATTCGTCTTATTATAGCACAGGAGTTGTAGGGTTTCGCGATGTAGATTCTACAATGCTATCAACTACGTAAAAAATGTGATTTGTGTTGTTTTGTTTTGGATTATTAATTAATCTTCTGCATTGCTTTTACTACATGGTAAAACAAAAAACTGTTTTGCGCAGTTAGATACATTGAATAAGTTAGACATAAAACACTTGAGAAAAAACCTTGAAGTAAAATTGTTTCTGTTTTAAATTATTAAATATATTAAAGCTTGAGAAATAAATAAAATATTTGAATCATTATTTAGTTATCAGTTTTGCCACTCAAACTTAAAATTAAAATACAACACAAACTAACGCATCTAATTATCAAATAAATTCTAAAGGAATTATAATATTTAATCCAAATTTTAAAAACTTGCATCACAAACCACTCTATAACTTTATTATTTTTTTGTTCATTAATACTTAACTGTTCGAAGAAAAATAATTTCCCCGAAAAGTTTTTAAATAGGAAACAAAAACATTTCCGCTCATTCTTTGAAATCATGCTCGTAGAAAATATCAAAACTGTAAAGAATGGTTTATATTGAAAATGTTTTAATCCGATTAAAGTTTTATTTTTTTAAATTCATGGTATAACACAAAATACTTTTACTGCAACAAGCTTATAATAGCGGATTATATTTTCTACGGCGTTCTAATATTTTTTGCACGTTTCATCTCAGAAATATTATTGAAATGATAGAAAAAATATCGCTTTTTCATTAATTACTTCATTTTATTGACAAATATTTTTTTCCATTCTACTCTAAAATTTTCATATAATCGGATTTAATGAAAGAATATTTTATTTTGTTTACGAACCCATCACTTTTCTTTAACAATAAAAAATTATCTTTCCGTTAAAGAACGTTAAAATCAAACGGTTTTTATTTTCTATTACTTTTTTGTTTTTTCTTAAATATAAATTTAGATATATGCTTCGTTTCATGTAATTAAGCAACTAAACGTTAAATGTATCAGTTACATGTGTTGCGATATAATTGATTTTCTTAGTTTCAATGGCATTAGCACTTTTTATTAAAAATTCGTTCTTTATTAGCGCATTAAGAAGAATTTAGAATTTATAGAGAACTAAGAATTTTTTTTTCATTTTTTACCTAAACATTCTTAAACATTTATTAATTCTTTATAAAATCCGTGTGCTAGGACTGGTATACAGTAAAATATTTGACGACGTCAAAATATTATTTGTTTTAGAAACTATCAAAAATTCTTGTGTTTTCTCAAATGTGAATAAAAATAATTTGAATGTTTTGGCTAAAAAAGCTCGTTAGTAAAGCTCTTTAGTTTTTATTATAAACTTCAAAAGTCATAAATTGTTTAATTAGTAATGATAATTTGAAAATAAGTTTTAAACTGTTTTTAATTAATATAAAGTCGGTTTTTGTAAAATTTAATGCTTTAAGTAAAATGGATACCAATTAGTTTATGTATTATTCATTAAAAAAATAGATTTTTTCATATTACCATAAACTATATCGCTACCTCAGAGCAACAGTGGGACATCTTATATGGACATGTCTCACTGTTGCTCTGAGTTAGCGATATGTAAAACTACTGAAGAAAAGCCTAGATCAATATACATAAATATTTCTCGATGTCTCGTTTCTGGAATATTTTAAAAATAGTATGAACCCTAAAATTCTATTTTTGTTAAGTATTAAACGTATTAACTTATTTAAGATTCTTTAATACATTTAATTTCATAATACTATAATAGTAGTAGTACTTCTAAATTAATATTAAATTTTTAGAAAAAAGGGAGAATCTGTACGGAAATATTATACGACTAAAGATGAGACTGTTTTTAAATGATACCTTTGAATGGCTTCAGTAATGTTTATCAGATTTTACCCTTTTATTTACATTGTAAAAAATACTGGTTGCAAATACTGTTTTGAATAAATGACACAAATTTTGTCCACATTTTACAAATCCGTCCTCTTATTTCTTTATTTTATTTCGATCATCCTTCCACACTGTTAAACAGCTTCTCAGTGACATTATTAACATTGACTTAAGTCATATCACTTTGAACATCCCTCGACATCATGAATTTATTGCCCATCGCACTAAATTGAAGACGCCATTTACATTTCTAATGAAAAGGTAATTGTGTTAAAAAGCATCATTCTTAAAACGAATGTGTTTACTCAAGGAAAGTTGCGAAAAGGAGTCGTTACGGAATCGCTGTTCATATCTTCCGGGCAATTTCACTTCAACTCATTTGCGAGGGCCTAATGCCTTTCCGCCATCTTTTAAAAATACGTGGATAGTTTATTCCGTGAAATATTTTGTTTGGAAACATTTACTCACTACACCATGAGAATATTTAATTACACTCCGCCACTTCCATGGCCTTGTAATCCAGGAAGACTTCACCGTACATTAAAAACAGCGCTCGTATAATATACGACGATAATTCGTCATGCAAACTACACTAGGCAGCCTTTCTTTTTGGACCATAATTTGGGCGATTAAACTATAAATAGCCTTCATCCCTTCCTACTCAACCTGCACAGAGGCGTTTGACACAGGCGTATCAGTCAATAAATAAACCTTGTACGTTTTTCGAACGCGCCCAGAAAAGAGCTCGTTCTCGCCATTTCTCGTCCGGTGGCGTGACTCGGCGAGACTTTGGTTCCCCATTTTTTCCGAACCACTAAAAAGGTAATGACACACATAAAACGGAGGAAGGGGGAGAAAGTAACGGGAAAAAAGCTGTTATTACAAAAATCATAACAGTGTAACTATTTTTTTCCGGCCTTGCCTTCCAGAAATATCTCGGTTCGGGAAAACTTAATGACGCGATTTTCAGACCTGAGGCTTAGTCTATAATTTTCATCAGTCGAAGGATGAAAGTGAACATATCCCCAGAAACCGGAACCAGTAGAGGGTGAAAGGTAGAGAATACGCATATTTTTCTGTTTCAGATTTTATATACCGATATGGAAGAAAGCAAAATTGTAGAAAAAAATGGTGGTTTTTTACTTTTAAAAAGAAGGTGGGCCCTTTCGGATCAGTTTTGTATTTCAAGTCATTTTCTCTTTAGGTGGTGTGATAAATAGCCTAATAATTTTTAATTTCACCTAATGTAGGTAAAAGATCTAAGTTTTTAAAATCACAGTGTTAAGGAGATTGAAAATTATTAATTTTAAAAAATATTTTTTGGGTTGATATTAAGGGATATAAATTAAATTTTGTATTTGTTTGTAGATTTGTCAGGGAAATTAATTTTTTGTAAATAAGATTTTTACCCCAAGCTATGATTGCATAATTTATTAATTAATAAAACCATATGTAATACAAGGTATAAACAAAAATTATCTGTAGACTATATTTTAAAGGTAATAAAATTTTATAAAAGCAATTTTTTTTACAGTTCATTTACATGTGTTCTCCATTTTAGATTATAGTCTATAAAAAAACATATATTTGAGACACTAAATATGGCCTTAATTAGCATAGCCTAAGTGAAATAGAGCCATATTGGATAAGAGCTAATAAAATAGGTTTTTACTGAGTATCCCTACTAATTTCAATCATTAATGCAATACAAATGTTGCTTGCAAAGACAAGAATCTTCTGAGAGTAAGTTTGTAGTTACAAGTGGAAAACTTCCAACCGCTAGAAATCCCTTAGAAGAAATGTATTATTGTTATTTGTAGGGATAAAAAATGTTTATAAGGTTTATTCACGAAAAATAAACCTACTTTTTTTCTTAAATTTCTTAAAATTGTTTATTTCTATTCAATTATTTTTTTACTCAATTTTTTATACTTTAACAAGCAAGCTTAGTTCAAATAAAAATTTAAAGGCAAATTTACAAAGCAAGGTAAACATTTAAATACACAAAAATAATTTTGCGAAGGAAATCATAATTTCTTAAGAAAATGCTTCTACTTGAGAAATACATCATATCATGATTCCTTTAATACTAATGTTAATTAAAAAATGGTTTCGCATGACTTAAAACTAAAAGCTTGATATTCAGTCCTCTAAAACTTAAATTAGTTATGAAATATATCGGATTGTTTTATTTTTTAAGTGCTTTGTAATATATTTAAATTAAAGAAAGCAAATCAAGTTACAGAACGCATTTTCACTCTACAGTACTACTTTTGTTTGATGATTTATAATGCAATTCAGTTTCTGAAAACCCCTCCACCCTGTAAATTAAAAAAAAAAGGCGCAAAGGCTTTAAAGAAAATCCGAAATCAATTGAGCCCTAAAGATACGGTAAAATGCTGCGAGAAACAGTTTTGTAATTGGAGAATTTCATTAAGTTACCTTAATTGCATTTGTTGAAGCTCATTAATTATTTCGTTAGCATTTCAGTAATTTCCGAAGGGCATTAAGTGATTTGGTTTAATAACAATTTTCTTTGTAGTTCGTTTTTCTTACATACCGGAGGAAGTAATTTTATTTTGAAAGATAATGAATTACTAAGTATAAACTTTCTTTATGGGGAAATTACATTTGAATACTTAGTTACTATCCTTCGAGTAACTTTATATGCTATAGTAAATTTCAATAACAAAAAACTAATTACCTTTTGTTTAGTAATCAAACGTTGCCTTAAAACTTAAAATAAAAAATATTTTTAAGGGAAACTTTTGTAACTCTTAATAACAAATATTAAATAAATTTAAACCCAACTTAATCTTTGTTTTTATTATTAAACCACGGCTTACTAGATACTATTCTATCTAGTATAGTATAAGCCGTGATTAAACATTCAATATTTTCCATACAATATTTCCTTAAAGAAAGGCTGGTTTTTACAATGATACTCATTGAATAAGGAGAAACTAAATGTCCAAACCATTCAGTTTAATCTACCGAATCCGCCATTTTAATAAAATTTTAATCAATTTATATTCCTTTCTGGTATTATTAGGCGGTAAAATATGCATATTTTCTCATTTCCGCTTATTGTGTATTCACAATACATGCAAAGTGTGCGTGTGTCAGCACATCATAATAAACGCGCTTGATAAGAGGGTTAGAAAAGTAAATTTACAACAGGATACACATGTTACACTTGTCGGAAACGTACTAATTATGAATATTAATTCAAATTCAAGCCACAAATTGAGGAGTGTATTTTGCTTATTCTAATTTAAATATTTTAGAATACTTTTTTAATAGTGTTTAAAATTGTGGTTTACATTATTATTATGAAATTAATTTTTATCGTTATCTGAAGAGTGAATCACTAATATCAATTGAAATAGTTTTTCTATTGAACAGGAGATATTTTTATTGGAACTTTAAAGCTCACATTAAACACTAAATTATTTATTAAATGAAAAATATTAATTTTTTCGCTATTGTAGTACGCGTATTATATTTTTACATTACCTACCTATAGACAAAGAGTATTTTTGTTCTTTTGTTCTTTAGACATATTCGTTATTGTATGTCGATATTAGTAGATAAATTAATAAAAAATATATTATTACCGGTTTAAAAAACTGTAGCATTTTAATTATCGCATTTTATTAATATCTCTTTAATCATAAAAAACTTAGTATTTTGTTTTCAAAGTATAAAACACCTTTCAGGCCCAAAATTTTAAGTTTATTTACTGGATAAGATACATATTTATAAACTTTCCAAATCAGCACAATATGATAGTGTATCTATAGATGGAAATGTTATTATAATTAACTTAATTTCCAATACACAAGTATTAAAAAATTGTCTATATTATTTTCAATAATATTTTTTATTATTGAATGGAAATTAAAATTAAATTATAAATTAAATATATAAATAATAAATATTATATATTAAATTATAAATTATCTATAGATGGAAATGTTATTATAATTAACTTAATTTCCAATACACAAGCATTAAAAAATTGTCTATATTATTTTCAATAATATTTTTTACCTCAGTTTAAAATTGTTCACAATTTTTACGATACTAAACAGGGAAGGAAATGGGTGATGACAATGTTAACAATTTTAAAGTATCATCATATAGCAATTAATGCCCTTTTGCCCCAGCATATACGGGTTGTTGCCTTAATCCACTTAAATTTAGGTATCATATAAAGCATTACAATAACCTTATAACATATTGCTGTCTCGAACATATTGCTGTCTCGAAATTCAATTCTAAAAGGATTTACGTGTTTATGAACTAAATGAGTACGTCATTCCCCTTTTTCAGCGAACGTTCTGCAATTTAATCTTCAAATAAAATTTAAAATTTGGTCTACATGAAGTAGTATTAATGCATCAGACACGTGAATATCAATTATATTTAGCAGGAATTAGAACTGGATACAGTTTGAAAGAATTTTGAGCTTTGAATTTAGTTCATTTAATGACATTGGATTTAGCGTTAATAAAAACTTTTATTTCTCAATGTACAATATACATTCATACAAACTGATGCCTTTTAACAATTCCTGGTCTTAAGTATATATTCTTTATTGTTGTGGTGTTAAAAATCAATTTCTAATAATTTGGAAAATATGATAGTTTTAGTGAAAGAATTTGGAAGTTTAATTATCATTACTTTGATTGAAGAGTATAAAATCTCGAAACAATAATTTCATATGTTCAAAAGAAATTTCAAAACATTTTGAATGTTTTATGTTGGGTTATAGTGCTTTATACCAGTGTTTCTCAACCGGGGTACAGGGTAACCGCGTACGCCTAGGGGTACGCTATGAATTATTTATTTTTTCAACTTTCAATGATTTTCAAGTTTTTTTTGTAGAGTTTGTACTCTTCTTCCTCTTATCATTCAATGGGTTGGCCTAGCAAAAAAAGGGGGCATAAAGCATAGAAAATTTGATTTTGATATTGTCTAATAATATAACACTGAACATGAGTTTGACCTTGTTTAAAAATGTTAAATTTAAAAAATTTTCTGGGGGGCCCCTAGACCCCCCCATTTTAGTGAAAAGTTGGAACAAAGGTTAATTAATAGATTTAAAACCACCTTAAAATCATTGATTATATCAATCTTATACGAAAAATATTATTTTTGGGGTAGTTGATCATGATTTTGTAAAATTCTGCTGGGGAGGAATTCCAAATCCTCAGGTCGTCGTCCCCCAATTTTCAGGAACCGACGACGCCAATGGGTGCAACTGCGATGGGTACACAGCGAAATATATTTTTCCTTTGGGGGTACAATCGTGAAAAAGGTTGAGAACCACTGCTCTATACGTTGTATCGTTTACTTTAGTAGAGGAAAAGAGGGATATCCAATATTGCAGTTATAAATATTATTATTTTCTTTAAGCTAGCCTTTCCAAACTTAATAAAACCTTAGCATATTGTTATTTACTAAACAAAACTAAATGAATTTTTAAATAAATCTTTAGGTGAAATAAAATGGACTACTTGATGAAAGGCTTATTTGATAGTAAAACTATAGGGATCTTGCAATAAATATCATAACTGTTTTTAAACAACATCATGTGTTTAACATTATTTTAATTTTGATTTGAAAAGTACTATCAAAGCTTGTATAAGTTTAATTTAATTACATTAAAAAATTTTAATCCATCGCTTGACTTCTAACTAAAAACAAGGTGCTAAATACCTATTCTTTAAAAAAATTTTGTTATTTCAATGAACGAGATAGTATGGTATTTTAAATACAAGCAACAATTATTTAAAACAGTGTCGATGTCACTAACCTTAACTAAAACACTATGTCACACACAAACTCAGTCCCAAGACTCTTTCGAAAGCACTAAATCCTTAAAGAGAGAGAGAAAAAAAAATCCCCAAGAAGAAAGAGGACCCACCGCAAAACTTTTCCCAAACGACCTATAATTTAATAGCCCGCAAGAAAAATGGGCGTTTCCTTTTTTATTTTAAATAATGACGAAGAATCATGCAACTCTAATCGAGGTTTTCAAAGAGAAAAGAACGGCTCAAAGGAATTCCAGTAGGCTGTGGAGATTTTCCCTGCAAATATTTTCCGAGATATTAAGTAATTTTCTATAGCAGGCCTCGCCCTTCCTTTTTCCAAGCGCAATTATTATTAACCTCTTCCTACATCGTGTTTTAAATTGCCTTCCTCGTCTGACCAGAGAGTTTTTCCGTCGCCTTTTTTCTAAAGAGGATCTGGATTTTTAATTCATGAGCGATTTTTCTCTTTCTTTTACCTGGGAACGAAGGGTTTTTTTCCCTTCTTGCTTTGAGGAGAAGCATGAAAAAATTACCGCTTTTCTCAGAGGATCTCTCTCCACTTTCATCATTTTCGCCCGAGTGAGTGCATAGTGACATGGGTGTGTTTGGTTATTCATATTTTTTTTTCTGTTTCCGCTGATGGATGCTTTTTGTAGAGGGGTCGGATTTAAGAATTTTTTTTGTAAGGTGAAAGTCGAGTAGAGGCTTATTTGTAAATTTGTGTTTTTAGTTTATGATTGTAATCCCCATTGCAAAATCTCTTAGTAATCTTTAAAGAACGGTACATACAAATAAACCTACAAATGCTCACCAATGTAATAATTTCTTATAACTAGTTAATACAATCATTTTGGAAAAACTTTTTATATGAAAAGCATATAAAAATGGTACAATTTCGGTATCTCTTCCATTAAATATTGCCAAGATGTTAAAGGAATCAAATATTGAAATACTGCCAAATCTTTCTTGTTGCTATCAATGTAATTTTTTATTTCAATAGGTGGCTTTGCAATTTTTATGATATTTCTGATCTTAGAGTTTAAAAGAACTTGATTATTTGGATAACGGAAAAGTACCGGAAAAAATATTCTTACTAAACATTTAATATTAAAAAATCACCTTGTCACCGTAATAACTCTGTACTAAAACCGTTAAATATCGTATCTAAATGCTGAATACTATACTTCGGTTCACGTTAGTGGCTTTCGATATATTTTGTTGCTAAATATTAAATGCCCCGTTTTCAAAGTGAGGATGCTCAAAATTTTTGAAACATGAAATTAAATTAGTCTTCAGAGTTAGCAACCGATTCTTCTGCTTGGCCCTAGCTAGATACGTATTAAATTATTTACCATTATTGTAAAATAGATATAATCGTTTTCCACTAAAACACAGATGCAGAATATTACTTGCATTCTTTTAGAATAAATCAATTCTAGTCTAGACTAAAAAATTACAGTTACAATTACAGTTACATTTAAATTTTCATTGCATATTGTATCAATTTTGCAGGTTTTGAGATGTATTTTAGTTGTTTTTTATTTCCTTAAAGTCTATCAAACTTTTCCTTTCAAATTTCTATAGCTGTAAACATATTCTTCTTTAATGTAGTTTCCATGAAACCTAAAATTAAAATGCTTCAAATTAATAACAATAATATTATTAATAATCAACCCCGATAGAGGCTATGTTTTTATTAACAAAAAACAGACCTGTTCAATCCATCATTGAAGAACGAGCTTTGCTCTTATTTGAAAAACTCATACGAAGTGAAAGCTCTTACTGGGTCAACTACCAACCAAAAGTAAGAAACTTAAAAACACAAATTGGTTTTATTCAAAAGGTTCAGTCTGTAAGAGAAAATTTAGAATTTTGCGATGTAGTACAGAAAAATATAAAACCACAGAACCCTATTGAGTCTGGAGGGATTGTAACTGGTCTAAAACTAAAAGATGTTGTTGTGAAGAGTCAAACAGCCCCTGAAATTTTGAAATCCCTTGCGTTGGAAACAATTCATACGGATTACCCAGAACAAAATTGGCTACATGTATATACAGATGGCTCCTATTCTAACTCAAACATGACAGCAGGTTCTGGAGTTTTTCCCGATCTTTTTTCATTCTATGCATCTGCCGGAAAATATAGAACAGCCTTTGATGGTGAGGTAAATGCCTTATTGATTGCATTAAAGCAACTGTTGGCGATTCACAATAAGTTTGAAAGAGTTGTTCTACTCTCAGACTCCCAGGCTGCAATTCAAGCTGTTGACTCACCGGGAAAAGCATTATCTGATACGGTTCTGCAATGTCGGGAGCTCATCACGCTTTTGGTACAGAAGGAAAAAAGTGTGGTCATACAGTGGATTCCCAGCCATTGTGGCATTTACGGTAACGAGCAGGCTGACTTCCTCGCTCGAAAGGGAACGCAGTTAGTTCAATCAAACTGCTCTGGCCTATCCTACCACTCCATAAAACTATACATAAAAAACATAATGAAATTAAGAACCTATTCTTGGCTTCAGGAAAGTATAAAGAATAAGAATTGGAGTGAGGTGGAGCTTGTGGCAATACCAGATAAGCCTCGTCGAGATGCTGTAGCCCTCTCTCGTCTCCTGGTAGACCACGACTGCCTGGGCGAACACTTGTATCGTCTACACATTTATGACCATCCTGACTGTAGAATATGTGACGCAAAGCAACCAATGAACAGAAAGCATCTTCATCGCTGCAAGATGCTCCACACTCTTAAGTCCGAGACCGCAAGATATTGGCGTGCGAGAGAGCTCATGGGAAGATGACCTCGGTCTCTTTGTTTAATTCACCTTTTGGTGTTTTATGTTCTTTGTTATCTTTATGTATTCCCTGCCATTGGAAATAAAAAAAAATATTATTAATTATGTAAAATATTAATTATGATTATTTTTTAATTCAAATATTATTGTAATATTTGTTTAAATTTAATAATTTATATCAAGTTTTAAAGTATTTTTTAAGCTTTATACTTCAATAAAATGTTACAATATTCTTTAATACGTTCATTGTTCAGCTTCTGAAAATAAAAACTTTACTATCACAATGCAAGAGTCAAAAATCCATTTTTATTTTGTGACCTCTCCGTCAATGTAGTTTTATATGCATTATTATAACTTCAAAATAGAAGTTTAACATTTTCAAAAAAAAAAAAAAAAAAAAAAAGAGAGAGACGAACTCAAATCTGAAAGGTTAAAACCGCTGGTTTATGGAATTTTAAATACTTTCATTTCAGTGCATTACATATTAATAAAACACTTTCCTCCTCAAACATCGTCATTGCACTTAAAAACACATTTGACTCTAAATACGACACTCTTTTCAATCTTCCTTCCAAAACTAGGTGCAAAACACCACCAAATTTAAATTATTAATAAGAGCGTTTTAGTTTAAATCTGCAGAAAGCAACAAAAACAATCTCAGACCCATTCCGCAAAGCAATCCTAATTCCTAAACAGCATCAAAATTTCAATAAGACATTCAACTCCTCTAAGCACTTCCATAAATCCCCCCCAACAGCAACTGCTTTTCTTGACGCCAGGAGGAGCCCCATTCTTCCCCCCCCCCCTCCCCTCTTATAAATAAGACTGATGTGAATAAGCAGGCACATTCATAGCGAGTAATAAAAACTAGTCTAACGATACGTGGGCAAGTGCACGGGAGATTAAAAAGCCTTCTTACTTTTATGAATATCACGTTGTTTTATTGTTGCCCTGGAGGTTTTTATAGCTTGTGTTTATATTGGCCCTGCATAAATTGGCCATAATATATGCAAAATAACGAGGAAGATGATCCCTTTAACCGAAACGGCTGCCTCTGTGAATGAACGTTGTGTTCAACTGGTTGCAAATGAGATGTGTAGTGCCTTTTCGCTTAATTGAATACATTTAGTTTAGTTCTGAATAGTAGAGGGAAGGAGAGATGAATTGTGTCTGCAAAAACGTATCACTATTCAGCATGGAGTGGTCCTTCATGATTGATAGTTTATTGTTATAGTAATGTTCCTTGGAATACGGTTTTATTATGCAAATATTGTAACCTTAAATATCCTTTTTTAAACAAATTCAAGATCCACTTGAGGATTTTCTTCAATTGTTAGCATTTTTTATACTAACTTATACTAACAGTTTTATGCATTAGTTAGTAAATTATACATAAACGTCGTTATAATTTTTATTAATATTGTTGTGTAGGGGTTTTTTATAAACTAGGGGGCTATTTATTCCCCTCGCTCACCGACACCCGAAACTGTTCTTTAAGGAACTCTTCACGATCTCAGCGAGGGAAGCTAGCTTGTTTCATCTTACCAATCCTTCTTATCACAAAAATTTCGAAATTTTAAAAATTATTTTCTCCAAACTAATTCAAAATTTGAAAACCGGGCGAGGTGGTGCAAAACTTCAGATCTAAGAGTATGTGGCTGCAAAAAATCATATTCCTGCTGTGAATAGATTTTGCTGGGGGCGAACTCGCTGCAGAAAAAAATAATTTTCGACTTTAAATTAACTAATTACAGAACTAATTATCTCATTTATTAGCTTTTGAAACAAAAATTACTATCATAATTTTGTCTAAAAATGGTCAAAATTTCATAATATTCCAATAAACAGTTTTGCGTAGTGAGAGTTCAAATTTGTCAAAGTGAAGATTTTCTAAAACAGTGGCATTGGTAGCGGTGAAGGTTACTTTTTTTTAACATAGAGAGATTACAGTAAATACAATCGTCAAGTACTCAAAATAAAGAATGTGTAATTTTCTTTCTATTGCTAATTATTTTAAAATGTCTGGCTCGTTGCCAAGAGTTGATAAAAATTCACAAACAAAATAACCAAACGTCTCATAACGAACACTTGAGCACTTTTCTTTATACTTGTTTGTACCTACATGTATTAAAAAAATTAAGAATATAAAAAACTATTCTTTTCTTTTCGATTACATTGCCCCCATTTTACTGTTCTTAAAATTCAACTAAAATTCATAAAATCCCAAAGGTAAGCAGAAAAAAGTTTTATTTATAACGCAATACATCCAACTTATTTCTTCCATTTACTCATACTTATATTTAAAATTTTAATCAGCCAGCTCTTACTTGAGAATAGTTATCCAAATTCTTTACGATGCTTTCAAACTTTTCATTTCATTCGCAAAAAGATATTTAATTTCCTTGTTTATGTTAACAGAATTTCAAAGGTGCTTACGCAAAAATAACGCATTTATTTAAAAATATCCGAATATATTTTCCAAGAAAATAACGTATACACCATTGCATAAAAAGTTCAAAATATAAAGCACTTAACAAACTCAGAAACAATATCCTCTTTACAAAGGTTTATGCTAATACTTATCTAATTTTACTCTTCTCGCCTTAGGTCATGCTTAGCAATCTCAAAAGTTTTCCACAAAATTAAAACATACTGGATTCTATTTACAAGAATCTCTCTGTGATACTGAACACATACAAGGTTAGTGCACCTCAATTCGCCAGACTTGCGTGAGATTCCTAATTAAAAACACTAGAAATACCTCGTTTTATTTCCCCTGAGAGAACCCTAAAAATAAAAGCATCCACTTTTCCAACAGCTATCCATCTATCCAGAATACTTAATTATTCGCGTCAAAACCATCGCAATAAAAACTGTTAAAGTTTTCATCAGTAGATTTTCTTCCAGACAGACATTTCCATGGAAGAAAAAAACTTTAATCAATTCAATGAAAAGGCAAACCATCAAAGGTAAACATCTGTTTCGATTAGAATACTAAATAGAGCTTTAATTACATTTTCGGCCTTCCACCGCCGAAGGGGCTCCTCCGTGCATTTTAATCAACGTGTGAGGGGTTGAAAGATGTTTATTTCGAAACAATATCTGGCAATTATAAGCTAAAGCACTTAAGCGGAGCTTCCAGAGATAGCGTCTCTAACACGGGGAGATGAGGGTATTAATAATACCTGAGATTTGCGAGTGTCGCTCAGACTTTTAGTGGTTTGTTATTCCCTTAGATCGTATCCGTAAATAGGATTGAGATTATGCAGATGGGATGAGATATATTTTTATTTAACCAGTAACACTTCTTTCCAATATAACATAAATTAAATTAAAACATTAGTTAAAACATAGTAACTTCCTTAGGGCGAATTAGAAATAAATAGTTGTGTTCTGAAATAAAGGGTTATTTCTGTAAGTACATGATATAAATTTCATAATTTAAGTGGTAAATGGGAGAAGAAGGTGACATTTTCAAAAAAAAAATAGTTAATGTAGTGAATGACTCAAAACAAAGGCAAGAGACAGACGACTAATAACATATTTTTTATACTTTTGTTTTCTTTCTTTTATGAAATGTGGGGGGAAAAGTTCATATTATTCTGTTTCAGAGAGAGAGAACATTATAATTCTTAAAAATTCATAGAAGGGTTGAGATTTTTAGAAAGACGATATAATTGAACTATGATAATATAATAATATTACAAAATAAATCACAGCATGAAATTTAATTTCTGTAAATTATAATGTTTTTTATGTCAATGTAAGCAGTTTAAAATAATTTACCGTAATCCACCACCAGTTTAATGCGATTACTCTCAGAAAACAAAACACATTGGCTTATTACACCAGAATAAACTAACAGGGATGTTTAAATATCCTCTTACACGTTGTTCTGGGTTTAAACCTCACAAAGGAATGCATGTTAAAGTATTTTACGATCATGTTTCGGTTTAACCTCTATCTAAACACCCTAATCTCCAACCCAATATAGCTTGCTTTAAAACTCTTCCCAGCTTCCACCGTTAACCGAGAGTCACTCGCGGCTTCTAATGGCCATCTCAGCCCCATTCTACAGTCACTACAACGCCTCAACATCAGCATTCTAATCCACAGCCCTCTTAAAACGCGATAACTGCACAATTAACGCAAGAATTCGGCACCCCCTATCGCCCGACGACACTGCCATTAATCCCAGCGATCACCACCCCCGAAAGCCCCCCCCCAAACGAAAATTAATATTCTTTTTAATTTAGAGATCGGGCTTTTGCTGTAAACCCCGGACAGATTAAAGCAGCAAAGGACCCTGATTAAACCATTCTTCACCAGGTTCTTGGATAGATACTCCCTGACGAATACCACCACCACCCCTCCTCCTCTAATGAGGGGGGTGTCGAGAAAAAAAAAGGGGGGAGGGAAAGAATTCGCGACCCACTCCTGCTAATTAAAACTCAAAACGCAGAAGAAGATTGCGCAGAGGAAAAAGTCTGGGAATATTTTCCGTGCCATTAGTTTCGGGGCAGCATTATTTTAATTCGCGCGGGCCCGAAGATTTATCATCACCCCTTGCGAAGTGATCCATAAAAGTGTTCGGAGACTCATAAAACTGAGGGTTCTTGGTGCGGCGACGTTCGACTCGGGGTGTTACTTGCGGAGTAATTATTGCGGGAGGGAGAGACGGGATAAAAGGGGTGGGAGATGGGTTTTTTGGGGAGCAAAAGAGAGATGGTGTTATGGTACTCTATGCTGTGAAGTTTTATAACCAGTAGTGATCTTGTTTTGAAAGGTGTATCTGGTACCTTCAAAAGTGTAGTAATGTTTTAGCAGTTTGTGTAAACTAATGTATACACAATGTTAATTTACTGCTCCCGCTGTATAAACTCTTTCGAATATACGATGTTTTAGAGTCTTAAAAAATGGGAGAGAAGATACGACGTACACTATACACGTACACAAATGTTAAACAATATTCACCTAAATTCTTACTGCTCGAAGGCATTCTCCTGTAAAACCGATAGATATGAAATAATACATAAATAGAGAGGGGAAAATTATACCCACTTATTAATTTCTAAAATTTTTTTTTCAGAGTCATTTTGTAGTAGGTAATTTATTTTTGGGGTTAGTGGTAAAAAAATAAGTATACCTATTAAATTTGGTAAAAGATGTTTTCTCTTTACACTCTATGCACTGAATTTTTACAAACTTCATGGGATGTCTTTTGTTAAGAATATCTTGTGTATTTTAATAGAGTTATTACTTGGAACTATGGAACCGAATGGGTCTTTTTAATTATTAATTCTTCGGAATCAATTAATTCACCAATTTCTTGAAATTTAAAATGTTAATCACAGTTTGAAAATTAAATGTTTTCTGCATTTTATTTGAATAAAATTCCTTCTCCAAAAATCAGTTTACCCTTATCCTACATAAAAATAATTGGAAACTATTAACTCGAGTTATCAATAAAATAAGCCAATTTGGAAAAACCCAGCTTTTCTTGAGGCTATGATCAATTTAATTATTTTCATCTTGTTCCAGAACAAAGAATATTATCTCAACTATGTAAAAATTGATTTCCTTATTTATTTAAGATTTCTACCACTTGAATTTGTCACACAAATACTTCCGAATAGAGTATACAGATGAAAAGCCCGAAACCAAACTCAAATATTGGATATTGAAAAACCGAACTATAGAAATAGTAAAATTTATCCTCAATTTCCTATTAATCTTCCTCTGAACTGGTCTAGCCCATACTAGTTGTACATGAATGTGTGTGCGTATGTGCATTTAGTTGTATGGATATAAATGAACACTTGCGCTGTAATGCCATATGCACATACGCTAACTCAAGTTCTGTAGCATTTCGATTAGGAATACCAACTCACGCATCAGGCTGATATATGCGTGATGTATTCTAGAGTCATAACTAATATGTTTGGATCAATGTATTTCAGCCAATTCCATCGAAGAGCTATTCACAATAGGTCAATTCCCTTCAAAGGTGAATGAAATTTCGTAAGGATGATTTGTTTTCGGAAAATGAGTTCTATAAGGGGAGTTGATTATGTTAAATGAAGGTTATGTTAAATGAACATATTTTATAATTTTAAGGTCTTTCTTATAGGGTGTTTCAGAACTCTATGATGTAAAACATGATAGGAGGGTAGAGGGGACTTAGACAAAGGCATATTTCGAATAGGAATGGGGGGGAGATGCAACGTCGAGGTGCTAGGACGTATGTAGTAAGAGGGTCATACAGAAAGCGAGGTTACCAAGGCCCGTTTAAATAAACCTAACATAATTCGTTGAAAATATTAGTTCAATATTACGAGTTTAACAAAGAATGGAGGGAACAATAATACAAGTTTAAGCTGTATTAAACAAATACAAGTTTAAGCTGTAGAAAATCTGTATGTACTTTGAGTATCAAATAGAATAGTTATTAGAAAAGGCTTGAAGGATATTTCAGCATACTGTATAGATATTGTTAATTGAACATTTTGTATAATTTAGTTTTATAAATTCCCCTCAAATATTACATTAAGTTTTACGAAAAATGTTATAGTAAATTTTTAAATTATAAAAATATTTTACACAATCATTTAATTCTAAAATTCTGTTTAATTTAAAACACCAACAAGCCTACTGCATATCATGTAGAAGGATGTTTATGGAGATAATTTTCATTGAAATTTAAATCAACTGAATTGAAAACACTAATCCCTAAATGTCGACTCCAAATTAAATGTTCCTCTAAATTTAATAGCTATGTTTATTTAACTTTGATCCACATTAATTGAAAACATTCATATTTTTCTCACAGAATCGCGTTACATTTGACATTTAATATTCTTGTATCATCATCATCCAACCAGAAAAGACCTCAGATTCTACACTTATCTATGGCTTTCTTTACCAGGTTAGCAGTTGATTTAATTTCTATATTCTTTACCATTACTAGAAAATTCGTGTATTGAATTTTATCCTTTCATGTATTGTTATGAATTCTCTTTATAAGAAAATGAGTACGGTAAAAAGTTCCCAATCTGATTACATTGTAAAACAAGGGTTTCTGTTCAGAAAAAGGAGTTTCTTATAAATAAGCTAAAAACTAATTTACAAAAAAACTAATTTAAATAAGCTAAAAACTAATATAAACAGACAAAAAAAATTTTTTTTGGAAATAATTAAGTATAAATATTACATTTTTTGTGAAACGGAATTAAAGTCGCTTATTATTTTCATATATTTTTATGCAGCAGTATGAGGCTTAATTGAAAATATTTACTATATGCACCAAGTTTTAAAAGTAGTTTGAAATAAAATATTAGGTTTTCCTTCTGCATTGATATAGCGGTTTGCATTACATAAATACACTGTAAAAATCGCTTCCCGTGCTCAGTGATCTTTAACTCCCCTATTTCCTAAGTAAAAATTTAATGGGAGGTCTAAAATAAATAAATCTTCCATGATACAAAAACAATCCAATTTTTTGAACTTTTGCATTCCTGGAATTATAGTTAACTTCTTTCTTGTGTATTCGATTGTTTAATGAAATCGTAAATAATAAATTCAAGGTGGTTTTCTAACCTAATGAATGTATCCCTAATTAGATTCTTCATAAGGTACCTTATTTACGACCTAATAAGCAGCTTTTCCACTTAACCATTTTTTGATGGCGAAATCAACGCGTTTCCAATAGAAATAAACCCTTACTTTTACAACAATATGTATCAACTGTAACAACATCTTTGAAAACGTTCGATCGGAACATACATCTCCCTTCCATTCATTCCATTTCCCGTTTAGCATCCAAATCAACCACCATCATGATCGAGTTATATTTAATATAGGCACTACCCCCCCCCCCTCCTCTACAACTCAGAATCCCTTATTCCAGAACAATGCCCCTCAACTTTATCAATTCATCAAAAGATCATCTTTCTCCTCCGTCGACGGGCGAAGATGACAAAACTTCCATATTAAGGGATCCCCGGGCCCTACCCCGGAAAGTCATTTTCTCCAAATTAGCTCTCGCGAGCGGATTAAAGAGAGAGAGTCCGAAAGACCCCTCTCTCTGAATGGAGGGGGACTCCCTCCCTTGAATAGGCCTAGGACTCGGATATCATTATAATTCCCCATTCAGAATTATTTGGGAGGAATACATTTTTCCCCGTTTGATCCACCAGTAATTACGGATGTTGTGCATCCTTGATTGATTTTTGAAGTTGGCGAAATGTAATCAAAGTGCACTTAGTGGGTCTTGGGTTTGGGGTGGTTTTGTTTAGGATGAGGGGTGGACCCTCCTCCCCCCCCCCCAACCTGTGTATCGTTTTGTCTCGAGTGGTCGTCTTTTGAAAAGGCCTCGGATGTAAATGACGTGGATCTGAATATTGCACCCGTGTTATCGTAGGTTTTGAATGCCCCTTCTGAAGTAGAAGTAAATCAATACAGTATGAGTTTTTAAGTGTTGGATAAATATGAATTTTTTCAATTATATCAATGCTTGAAATAGTACATAGGTTTGTAATTATATTTTTCCATAAAATTTATAATATTCCAAATGGATTTAGAAAAATTACTAATCTGATTTTTTTATTTTTCCCCCACGGACCCATCAATTGTATTTAGTATTAAAAGGGAAGGGAGTTACGTAACATTAAATAAATGGCTTTTTAGTTATACTGCTTTTGTGAGGCTGTGATAATGCAAAATTGTCTTAAGTAAACTTCGAAAAGTCATCTATGCCTAGTACTATTTTTATATTTTAAACAAGTTTATTAAAACACTCCACATAAATTCCATCTATTTTACGGCTAAAATATTTATGTTGTATAGATTTTATTTTTGTTGATAGAGCATTGTTATACTGATATTTAATAGAATTTTTAGTTAAATGGGTGTTATTTATATTTTAGAATTTAAAAATGGTGTAACATTAGGATTGAATTCCTACGTTAAAGTGTTTTACTCTTTTGTGTTACAAAATACTTTATTTAATTTCTCTTTAAAAAAAAATTATAAATATTTTTCGGAATTGTTTTTAAAAAGACCTTGTCCCGAAAATGAATCAGTGCCAAAAGATTTTAATTCGATTTCCCCCACTAATTTTATTGCTCAAACTTTTATTTTCCCCAGTCACTTTACAAAAAAGGAGCATAGCAGAAAAAAAAACTTTCAATCCCCTCTCAAATAAAAGTTTTATGGACAAAAGCAAAATCCGCCGGACGTTGGAGCATTAATTAAGCAGAATAGCTTACTTTCCGTATCATTAATATTCATTAAAATTGTTTTACTTCCTACCCAGAGAAACGGGGATTCAGAGCAAAAAAAAAAAATATCTATCAGCAACCATAAGAGATGAAAGAAATATTTCCGCATATTAAATATGTAACGAATAAACTTCGAACAAATTTCAAGCTCGTAAAACAGATTTTAACGTCCCATCTAATTATATTTGCTTATTAATCCTTTCCACCAGCTTAAAATGATTACACTATCATGTTTCATTAGAGTTATTTGTTTGCATTTTATCAGCATTAGCTAGCAAGCTCTGTCAAGAGTAATTAGACGATCACACTGAGAGAGAGGACCGACGCCCCCTAAAGTGTATTCCATCAACTCCTTGTATCGAAACTGAAAAACTGGGAATTATTTGCCTTCCGTTAAAACTGTTTTATTACTGCGTTCAGTGAAATAAAACTCCAGTTTTTACCACTCTCTCTCTTCTCAAAAATTAGTTTAAACATCGACTGTTCCGTCTCATTAACCGCACTCTCTTTTTTTTGCATATTTCATTCGACGGAAAGAAGTAGATATAATTAAAAACAATACCTCTCTCTTTTCACTTTCAGATTTCTTTTCAATTCGAAAGCGTTTCTTTCCCGCTTCTTTTCGAAGGAATTTTTCGTCCGTCTTTTTAAACATCCTGAAAATATTTCTCTCCTTCCCCCCCCCCTTTTGAGCTGGGAAAAGAGAAGGAAGAAAGAAAGAATTAAATTGCTTGTTAAAAAGAATACGAAAAGGAATTACATGCTGTTTTTGAGAAAGAGAGAGAGAGAAACTGGAACCTCGCGATGCAGAAGGAATTGGATAGAAAAATTATGTAGATGAGAGAAATATCTTTGTAATTAATTTTAAGTTACTTCTATGGAGAGAAACACGGTCGTTTAAGCATTGACACTCAGCGCCATCTTTGGGCCAGACACAGAAGCTCAAAACCTGTAAAACGATTTTTATAGCAAGACTACTTTTGATGCGGTGAAACAAGCAAATTCTTTTTCAGCTTCATTAAATGCGGGAACAATCATAAAGAAGTTCCTCAGTATAATTATAGTTTTAATAAAATTAAAATAAAATTTAAGGAACAAAAATAATTTTTATTTTTCTACTTTTATTCAAATCAATAACGTTACTTGTTTGTACAGGCAAGGGAACGAAACACCCTAAATAAAAGTATACAAGGTCAAGGAAAACTCGAACGTCTTTAATTCAAAGTCCTAAATAGTTCGAATCTTTCTCCCTTGGTCTCTTGAATTTCCTATTGAACCAATGTTAAAAATCCAGAGATAATTCGATAGTTAACTTCCTTTCGAGGATTTTTATGAAACATACAAATTATAACACCTTTTTGATTTTCATCTTTAAAAAATAAGGCCCTGAATGATTAACGCAAAATCATGACAGTCGTGACTTAGCAAGAAAAAATTGGGTTTAGTTTCGGTATAAGGCACCAATTCGTATTTTCGTAAAAATAAAATATGTTTTCTAAAATGTTTGAGAAGTGAGTATAATTATGTAAACCAGGCGTATATAGAAATTTGCATTCTTGATGTAAGTTTATTGTGAGTATAATATTCCCTTAAAGAGAAATTTTTCGCTTTAATTCTCAATAAATATCAAACGATTTGCTTGGAAATGGTCATCATCCTATTTTTAGGTTAACTGGATCTTTTTCTTTCGATTTTATCGATAAAAGTCCCAATTAGTTTGGGAAAAGTATTTTTAATTAATTTTTTAAAAATACTCCAAATTGTTTATATATAGTGGCCACCTCTTGTAGATATCGTCGTTTAGTTCTAAAAAATCCTCCTTCAGGGATTAAATATATTTATAAATTAAAATCAAATTATTTTTATTTGACTTAACACAACATGCTTGATACTTTCCGCCCCACAGCCAACGCTCTGATTTGGGAGGAAATTTGCATGTAATTACAGATCACGACCTTGATTCCCGAAGCCAGAATGAAACCAAATTCATACACCACACATTTTAAAGCACAATCAGCAGTCAATAAAGCAAATCTGATTCAAAATTATTCAAAAAATTATTGATTTTTCTATTAGCAGCCATTGCAGAGGCCACTATCAGAAAATCTAAGATTCTGTGTTGGTAAAGTGATCACCCCCTAAACTAAATCCTCATAAAGATGTGCTATTAATTTTCCATTGCATTCTTTCTGAAGTTCGTGAGAAAGGCTAAACCGAAAGTCACACAATCGAAAAGTACACACTGAAATCACTCAGCTGGCCTTCATACTGCAGATGAATTTTCTGAACATTTTGAGGGATGAGCACCTTCTTAAGTAAACCGCCCACCAGCGAAGCCGTCTTCGCTCCCATTACACTGGCGATGTGTTTATGCGGATCGGGTTAAGTAAGACCATTAGTAAATTTTAATCCACCGTTTGGGATAGAAGCTCCCCCTCGCCGTCAACACGTTGCCCCGTTAATCCGCCGGTCCAAACGGTCGGCTGAATTTGATTAATCGAGGCCCCGCGATACACATTGGGGGTCGGCCCTCATTAGTTATGTACTTTGACTTATAGTTAGGATAAGGCGAGTGGACAGCATATTGACCCTGCACACGACGCTACTGGCAATCGAAGGGCGTGCATGCTGAAAAGCCCACTAAACGAAGCAGGGCCTTTGATGGAGTCTGGATTGACCAGCGCGATGTTTGAGAAGGGGCTTGTTTGTGGGTGTTGATGTCGTTGAGGGGTGTTAAATAATTGCTCGATGGAGCATGGAGATTTTAGCGTCCGTTTTCGGTCAATCTTGGATTGATTCCTAACATGAGATTATTTTGACTGTTTCTTAAACAAGGTATAGAAAGGTAACGAAGCTTTTTTGCATTATTGTGATGTGTTTTTTTTTTTCTACTGCGTAGACTTTTCCCTGCTGAATAGTTGGAGTGCTATGTATTCATTACCAAGGTTAGTAGAATAAGACTCAAAAAAACATTACCATATTAATTTCTCAACATGTTTGGTAGCATATTAGAACTTGAGGTTCAATTTCCGTAGCGTCGTCTTCTTTTTTTTCACACTACCATGAGGATTTTTTTTAAGTTTGGAAAAGTTTTTGTCCTTCTTGGCTTTCTTTTTTTTCTTCCAAATAAATGCTACCATAGGAATAGTAATAAAAAATGTCTTGTGGTCATTAAAAGGGGGCTTTATCTAGTTATTTTGTGTAAAACCTTAAAGGATCCAATATTTGTAAAGGAAACAAAAATTTTAATATTTATTTAGTAGATTTAGTAGATCAAAAGCAGTTGAACAATAGTGGTAATTTCTATATTTTTCATTGATGTCATGATTTTTATGATTTTGTTCTGACCATGTTAGAATTTCATCTTAGGATCTTTAAAAGCCTCTGTTTATGAGTTAAAAACTACGCACATTATGTACTGATTTATTCTTTTTTCCTAACAATTATATTTACTTCGACCCAAGAGTCTGATTCAAGGTTTCTGATTGCACAATGCACATCAACAAAAAAATTAGCATTTGATTCTGTCTCAAATTACATTTTATCAAATAATTCATAGGTAATTCGTAAAGGATGAAAATTAATTAATAAGGCATTCCAAAAGCAAACAATGAAAATCTCTGAGCAATGAAATCAAAAACAAAGACACAACAATACTAAAACGGAATTTCGAAAAAGTTAACAAACTTGTTAAAGGAGTTGACAAATCCGCTTTCCAACCATCGCACTAAAGAGCAAATAATAATAATGAGCTAAAATCTTTTTTTCGAGTCCCAAAAATAATGTGTACTTTTTTCAAAAGCCATCTTCAATCCCAGCACTTACTATCAAGCCCTAAAACTATTTTTTTTTTCTTCAAAAAAGTTCGGATTGGCTGTTACTTTCCTCCCTCCACACGGCCGTGGTTTATAAGACATTAAGACCTCTTTTTTCCTCACCAGAGCTAACCATAACGGTTATTTTTATAGCGAATATTTCAGACAGACAAGTTATATGAGCCACAAAAAATCGCTGCCGGTTGTTTACTTCCAAAAGCGCCGCCATTCTGCGGAATGATGTGTAATTCCGACTTCCACCGATCTGGCCGCTTCTCTGGAGTGCTCGATATAAAAATAAATGAGCTCCGAGTCGGGCTTTTTCAGGCACTTCATTAGATACTCTTCTGATTCGGACAATTTGCAAAATCTTCGGCTTGATTTGTCCATTGCCAAGTTGGGCGGAACTCCGCTTTGGCTCTAACGCTCGGGAATGCTGCTTTAGTGCTCCTTCGCAACGGCTGGAAACGTCTCCGATCTCCTCCAATGCAGTGTGAAATGGGGGGCTTTCCTAGAATTCAGACTCTAATCCATAGGTTCCACGTTTAGGCCTCTAAGAGACTTCATTGAGATGGAATAGGTCTATCAATATGAGTGAAATTCAGATCTTCTAAAATTTTTTGGCCAATTTGTGACAGACATTAAGCCTAACTCTTTTTTAAGCTCGATTTAAGTACTTAATGTTAAATATTTAATTTTTTTTTGTGCTGATACATGTACCAGTACCTATACAATTTCATAAGTATAATAAATAAATTTTAAATGAAAATACTTTTAGTTAGTAGAACAAACATTATGTCAAGACAGAATAAAATCTAATGGGCATGAGTTGGAGTGATCTTTCGTTATTACCCAATTGTTCTGATTTTGTATGCATATAATGTCCACAGAATTTTATATATCTGTAGATGAAATGGTATATCGCTACCTCAGAGCAACAGTGAGACATCTTCCATTTTTTGTGTTTTAAGGTTATGGTGTTCAAGTATATTGCAGATGTAGATTTCAGTGCAATAGTGGGTTTTCCAATAACTCTAATAGTAAACAGAATAGAAACGATATCCTGGTGTAACACTCCATTGATTTCAAACTTCAATAGCTGATTACCGAAAGTAGCATGTTTTGTAGATGTCCCACAGTTGCTCTGAGGTAGCGATATATCATCTATACAAAAATTAGTTTGACCGTTCTATGATTTGTTGACGAAGGTTTTTTTACTACTGAGGATGCCCCTGAATGTATGGTTATCATGTCTAAAGACCATGACCTATAATCCTGGAAGTTTCTTAAATAAATAAAACTAAAATTGTCAAATTTTGGGGGAAATTCCTTAATAATGTGGCAAGTATGACCAATTTTAATTAAATTTTTAAGTAAATTTTTAAAATATTTATTTAAAATTTTAAAAATAAGTCTTTGTGTTACCTGTCATGTTGAAGGAGTTTATGTATACTTGTACAATTTCATAATAATTTCAACACATTTTTTTAAACTTTATATTCTATTATTAATACATAGAATTCTTGTGTCGAGGATTAATAGTGAATTTAGAATAAAAGTTTTAGAGTTATAGATGTTGTCCTTAACAATATTTAATATTTTTTATTCCATACTAAATTATATTCAAAGTTGAATCTTCATTTCCGCTAATGTTGCTTTTAAAATACGTAATTATATTTACATTAGTAAATTAAAATGTGCATTGTACAACATCACTAAATACTTTAAAATTTAGAAAAATAAAATTAGTTTATGTTATTTAACTAATAGCATCTTATAATGTACTATCCCTTTTAAGTGAATTGTTTTTTCTTCATGGTTAATCATAAATCACAGATGCTCTTTTCTATTTACTGTTTTAAATACTCAAAGGGACTAGAAATAATTAGTATAATGTATTCTGCTACAAAATATTTGTTACAGTTGGAAAATGTTTGTTTTATTTATTTCTCAATATAAATTATTTAAATAATACCTAATGTATTTTGTGAAAATGTATGGATTAAATAAAGATTACTTTTCAAATTAAATTAAGCAAATCACAAAGTAATTCAATAAATATTTTAATAATACAGTTTTTACTTAAAATGTATGTAAATAAATTATATGCTTTTTAAACATTTTGATGAAAATCGTGTTATTAAAACAAGACCCAATATCACTTATAAAAAAAATAATGAAGAACGTTCCAGTAAATGAGCTAAACAAAACTAAGAGCCTATACGTATTCCAGATAAATGGATAAACGTTTTTCCTCTATTTCTGAAGAATAAAAAAACCTTTGAGTAAAGTTATTTTCTGAATTATAAACCTTAAATATTGACACATAGTATCTAAATACATTTATTCCCTATGGTGATATTTAAGCCGAATAAACTTGTTTCTCTCACTGAAATCTTATTTACAAAATAAAAGCCTTAAATAGATATATTAGAGTAATACCTACCTATTAGATATGGATTCAGAAAAGAAATACAGTTTTCAACATGATTTATTTTGTAATTATCTCAATGGAACGTTTTGTTACTAATATTTACTTTACAATTTTAATCCCACTATCTAAGAAGTTTGTTTGATTTTCTTTCTATATTATGTGTTTCAACAGGTGAATTCCAAAATAACTTGTTGATTCGTAGTACCTTTATGAAAATTGTGAATCTTGGTAGGCTGAGGATAAAATCTGAAAAGAACACAGACGATTTAGGATTTATCTATTTTTTTATTCTGTATACAAGTTTCATTCTTATACCTTTCAAACTTTTTCTTGACGTCAAAAAGGGTCTAGAAACACCAATAGAAAACCATTCTTACTAATACAACAAAAGTAATTGATCTCGAAGAATTGTTCTGAATACCATCTCTAAACCCATAGCAGAATTTTATACACCAATTACAGGATTCATAGGAACCCTTTATTAGCAATTGAAAGTAGCACTTTTTCAGGCCTCAAAGAAGGATAAGTTCGCAAATTTGCAAATTTTTCAGTGATTATGTAGTTTTTTTAATTTTTTAGCTAAGCCGAGACAAATTTTAACTAAAAAAATCAAGTAAACTTGCAAGTTTGCGAACTTTTTCTTTATGAGGCCTGAAAATTTGCTACTTTCACTTGCTAATATCTCCTCGAATATTTGAGATATTTTCATAATTTTTTTTCTGCATGTTTTCGATTTTTAATGGCTAATTTCCGAAAATGGACATGGACACTGAGAGGCTGCTGTCGTTTGCATTAGGTCGGTAGTAGTCACTTTGTATACCGTTACCTTACATGCATAGCTGTAGTTCTTTCCGTTCGCAAGTATATTTTAAGGTGACTTTCCTATGCATCCTGTATACTATAAGCTAATTCTATACAGAAGTTTCAAATAGAGTGTTATAATAGGCTATTTCCTAAAATATTTTCCTTAGACACATACTTCCACTTGCAAATTTTCATTTTAAAAAGTGAAAAGTTTTATGATACTGGTCTATTTATACTAGTCTACTACTTGTCTATTTAAGAAAATGCAGAAAATAAATTTTTATACGGCTCCCTTAGTTTAAAATTCCCAGTTATTTTCTTGGTTATTTTCTGAATTAGAAATAAAAAATTATATCTCAATATCTTCAAAACTCACTGAGATATGAGTGTTTAAAATTTTATAGGGTCGTCACAAATTCATTTTTTATGTCATTTCTATCACCGCATAAAAACAAGTTCTTACATTTGTGGATGAACCCCAATTTGCTCTTAAAAATGATGTTATAAAGTGGTGTAAGTCACCAATTTTAAATTTTAATATCTCAGTGAGGTTTGAAGATATTGAGTTGGAATTTTTTGTGCCTTATTCAGAAAATAATATAGAAAATTTGACTAATTGGAAATTTTAAAACACGGGGGCAATATAAAAATTTATTTTCTGCATTATTTTCTTAAGTAGACCCCCTGTGGATTTGAAACTAGTCTCATCTAATTTTTCACCTCTTCAAATGAAAATTTTTTAGGTGGAAGTATGTGTCTACGGGAAATATTTTAGGAAATAGCCTATTCTTACACTATTTGAAACGCCCTGTATGTAAGCAGAATTTTATCTGAATCCGTTACGTTGCGGCAATCCGGCTAGACAAATATGACGAAAGAAAAAAGAGGAAATAATGCTGTTATAATACAACAGGCTAAGCCCCCTCTCTCTTTGATTTGTCTCCCTTTATTGTCTTCCTGCAACATATCGGTATAGCCTAAAAGATGCTTTAGACCAGTCATGGGGAAAGTACGGCCCGCGGGCCAAGTGCGGCCCTTCGGACGAGTCAATCCGGCCCGCGGCATGGTTTTGGATAATTCCTACAATTGCACATAGGACAAAATAATTTTTATATGACCACTATATTTAGCTTCACTACTGCGAATCAGCTTATCCCAGTTTCTACCAGACTATGAAAAAATTTTAGAAGTTCAGTATCCCAGTTTCATCTGACACATGCGCCTTCATACTGTTCTCAAGAACAATCAATTTTGTAACTTTTTTCCAAGTTTTTTACCATTGTAGAATATAATATAAGTTGTGTGTGATGTGAAAATCAATTTTAAAAATTACCTCTCATAAAAATTCGTTTTGTTAATATAGTTATGTTGTTAATATGTTAGATATTTTTTTTATTTTATCAGGCCCTCCCCTTAAAAAGTTTGCCCATGTCTGCTTTAGACCCAATGGCATCGAACAGATAAATGTTTTGTTATCTATAAATCCTCCTGAAAGGTAAAAACTAATGACCTATAGAAATCAATTGTGATATTATCCGATTTTTTAACTTAGTCAAGTTTAAAGGACGATTCACAACAGCATCATCTCACCACACATCGCTTATCCCTCACAATCCCGTGAATCCTGTGTGATTCATTAAAAGACGAACGAACCCCCCCCCCTTCCTTCCATTCATCAGCTTGCGAGACGAGCGATCCATTCAATATTCAGCGCCAGTCCTTCCAAGTCAAGCAAAAACCTCCTGGCTCCCTCCCAGGCTGCAAAAACAACACCAATGCCCTTTTGTCTTACCCCTTTGATCTCGAGGTCGAAAAGCTTTCTTAATGTAATTAAGGCCTTTCCAATTAGAACCAGGGTGGTCCGCGCGACTAAATAAAATCAGCTCTGGCCGGGAAGCCGTGTCTTAATTCGTAGCCAGAGACGCGAGGGACAAAAAACGAAGTTGATTGGATCATCCTCTATTCAATTGCATTGGGCGATTTTTTTTTCGCTCGGTGGAGGAGACAAATACTGGAGATGGATGATAGTGTATATTTTTAGAAGGGAAATGATACTTCAGGGGGTTTAATGTTGTAGAAAGGAGCGAGGAAGTGCATCTCCAGTATGAAGGATTGTTGCTGACGTGAATGAGCTAAAAAAATTGTACGTATCGGTCCTTTGGTTTTGAGATTTAATCTAGGAATAAAGAGTCGGATATTTTTAATTATAGGCGATCCCTTAATATTTTATTAGTTTTTGTTAAATTATTACGAGTAATAGATTTTGTATCTCAAAAGCTGTAAATTATTTTTAAAATTTTATTCAATTTTTTTTTCTATATTTGTTTTCTTTAAAGAATGTTAACTTCCTAATTTCCAAACTAATAAATTTTCCCTTCACTTTTACTTTTTGTTGAAACACCATTTTAAATTTTCTTAGTAAATTAGTGGGTGCATGGTTTGTTAATTCTTTTTTGTGTGGGAAATACTATAGGGGGAGACTGTTGTTGTACCTACGGACACTGAATTTTAAAATTCGGATATAAACGGAATTTTGAATTGGTGATCGATATTGAATTTAAACAGATACCTTCTAGTTGCTAACATGAAGTCAACACTTTAGATTGAAATTTTAAGTAAATATAATAAACTTTATGTTTTTAAATGCTCAAAGGAGATCTGGCGACTTCTAATATCAAAACTTAGTAGTCAAAATCTCAGGTATTTATCTCATATATCCCATTAAATAATATCATTATTAAAGGGGTAAAGGGGAAGTAAAAAATTGCAGTGATGCACTAAAATAACATTGAGTCTCAAAGTTACTCAATATATAATTACTCAATCAATATTTTTTTAAAGCTAATTATGACTAACGCGTACATATTGACGTTGAAAGTACCGATAATTTTAATATATTAGAGATATTCATGAGTGGTTAATTCACTGGTTATGCTTTTATCAAAGCATAAAGCGTTACAGATTACATGTCATTCTCTAATTGAAATTGTCTTCCTTAAATTTATAAAAGTATTGTGTATTTTCAGCGTGTTTCAGAAAACTTATAGCATAAAAAATTTTTGGAAATTTCCACGGTTATTGGTATTTTGATTTTAAAAAGCGTTCATTTCACATTCAATTTATTCTGGGTGTTTATTTCTGTAACCTGCATTAATAAGTCAGAATATTTTACTCTTTTCGTAATTCTCTTATTATTCACAACTGTCCATAAATCCTTCCTTTCAGTTTCTACACATCAACAAAGTTAATGAATAAACAGCTGCTCATTATATTTCGTAATCACATCTTAATTTCATATCTTTAAAAATAAAATTTATTGCTCTATTTCTATTTATTCAACTTTACTATATCTAACTTCGGAGATATTTTCTGCGCAATTATACAAACACACAATGTATGTAGTCTCTAACTGTTTTATGAATCTTTTTCAAGACAAAACAAAAGAGTTTAGGTTGCATGAGTTCTTTTATATGAATAGTTAGTACAGTTTTTAAACTATAATGCAAACTAAAACATAAGTTATTCTCGACAAAGACTATGTTTCCTTACTAAGTTAACTGTTTAAAACTTGAAATAAAATTGTTTTATAGTGTTTCCGAGGTTATAGAATAGGAAATTTCTGTTTATAAATTAAATTCTAAAAGCATTAATTTGCATACTATTGTGTATTAAATTACCCCAAAAATTTATACGTACCAAATTTACTGAAACAATAGATGGTAAAATCCATGTTTTATTTTTAATTTCCAAATTATTGAGTTAAAAAATCGTGAAATTGTTTTTCCTTAGTGTTCATGCTATTAATAATATTCTCCTTAGTTAATACTGAAGGGGTTTTTTAGTTTAAAATTATTTCAAATTTGTGTCAGCTATTTCAGAAGTAAACTATAGTTTAGTGATTAAACATAAAAATATATTCAAGAATCAAAATTAACTTTTATGAAATAGTTATTTGCATACTTTTCTGCAAACTAAGATGTTTAAAACATCCACTCTCCACCTATTGGCGTGAGCGACGTGATGTTACATTTTTTTTCTTTAAAAAATTACAGTAAAGGAATAATTCTTAAGGTAACTTTTATGTACTCCAGGGCAATGCAGAGTTTGGGAGGACTTGTTGAAACACCCTGTATTAAAATACATGTAAACCAAATCCAATCCAATCCAAAACACCCTGTATTAAAACTGTTTGTTTGGTTCTCGTGTTTTGTCGCAGTTATAAACCAAAAAACAAACCTACATTCACTGACGATAAGTTTGATACTTTTCAGATTTAAAATTAAACCATATACTTAGTTGTTATATTTTTATGGAACAGATATGGCAACCAAACTCATTTTCCTATGTTTACATAGATCTCTCATATTGGTTAAATACGCAGTTCTCGATGTCTACTTACGTCATCAGAAAATTTATGCTTATCTCAAAATGTCTCTGATCGAAACTGTAAGTATGAAAATACCCTTTTATACCCCCCATAATCATACATCCCTCGTCGTCTTTCGGTTTTTACTTAGTAGTGATCTTTTATTAGTAGAGTTTAGATGGATTTTTCCGGATTTAGAGCATGTTTTGAAATATTTTCATAACTTTTGAACATGCTTCCGCTTTTCCAGAGTTTACATTTAGGTATTTTTACACACATGTTTCATTTTCTTATAAAAGAGAATTGTCATTTTTGTGCAAAGATTTATTTTAATACATAAATTGAATCACTTATTTCAGAAACATGTCAAACGCCACTTTTTTTCAAAAATGAGTTATTGGTGTCATATGATTCTGTAGGGGTAAGCGCACATTTTAACCTAAGAATAATAAAAATAACAGGATTTTAAAATAGTTTTCCATCATGTTAAATTTCAGCTTTAGTGCAGAAACAAGTCAAAAACTACGTCGTTTGACTGGTTTCTGCACTTAATTGCGGGGAATTTTGTTCATGCTGTCTCATCTACCACTTGTTTGGGACTGCAGTTTGTTATTTAATTGCATACAAAAACTATATGCGATTGGAAAAGTCATTCTTTAGAGGTTAGGTCCATCAAGCCATAGTAAAAACCATATTTTTAAAGTTTTTTTACGAATCTCAAGACTAAGGACGTTTTGGTAGATGTATATTTAAAATTTCCATGCTTGTGGCCATTTATCATATCCATGTGATTGATATTTTTTAACTATGAATCACTTTATTAAAGTGGACATATATTGAACTAATTAACTAATTCTGTAGGCTTTTAAACTAAAATCGTTTTACTGTCCACAAAGTTACTTCTAAGCAACTATCTAATTGACTTCGAAGATGTTTATATTAACATTTTTAATTAGCTGACCACTATTTTTGAGTCTAGAGTTGAAATTATTTATAAAAATAAGTATTTGTTTATCTAATAACCAAAAGAGAAAAAAATAAGAACTCTATAATAACTTTATGGGTTAGTATTTAATATGAAAATGCTATTATCAACTAATACTCCCTCTTTTATAACCAAATCCTTAAAAGAATTAGAGTTAATCTATGAAAATTGACCTGAATACTCTGTTTATTGCAGAAACCTGTCAAATGCTAAAATTTCAATATTTTTTTAAGTTAAGAATAAAAATATTTAAAAAATTCTTTTTGTCTGTTAAATACCCAAATGTGGTCTACTTTAAAAAAGATACTAGACTCCTTCATAAAAATGTAGTGAGCATCTATGAAGTTTTTCTCGTTTATCTCAAAACAAGAAAAGTGGCGTTTGACATGTTTCTGAAATAAGTGATTCAATTGGTAGTTTGTGGTCATTCGTTTAGAGTAGAAAATGGGAACATGAACTCCATAGAACCTTTGGAAGAAACACTGAAAAGTATTTTTTCATCTAACTAAACACTGATGGTACAAAACATTGGTCATCAAAACATTTTGGTCAAACATAGGTCAAAACATTTTATCAATTTATTCTAATGAATAAATTATTTTACGGTTCCTTTCATTTAGTTATGTAATTTTATAATATTGGAACTAAAAATTATTTATTTGCTTCACTTTAGTTCACTATTTATTTGCAATATTCCTTAATCACAGCAAACAAGAAAAACATTTAATATTTTTTTATTATTACATGTATAATGATACAACTCAAAATATTGCAAAAATAGTATGATTAATTTACCATTTATTCATAAAAATAAAGCTTAATTATTCCATAACACTTAAAAGTTATATCCTGTAGTTTTAAAATTTCAAACATCTTTGTTTTCTATGTAATGATAGGGATGTCTCCAATGTTCACATTTATACTAGTTCCAATTTTTGCTCAAGGTCTGAATTTAGGACATCAGTCACCATATTTTAACCATATTGAACATCTTCAGAGATTAAATGAACACAAAACTGAAATTACACGAAAAAATATATTTTATTATACAAAATATCTTATTCAATAAAAATTAACTTTATGAAAAGCGATACATTTTAACAACATCTAAAATTATTTTTCAAGATATTTCCCTCCATTTTCAATTTTATTGACACAAAATTAATATTTTTCCATTCTAAACTGGATTTCTAAGGAGGTCGCATGAAAAAAAAATTACCGACCATCATAAAACTCGAACCCGTTTCCAATCTACCCATGCCTACGAATACTTCACGCCGGGGAAACCATACCACATCCCTCACGGTTCCTTCAAACTTAACGCCCCACATCAAATAAGGTTAGACGCCGTCCTCTCCCATAAGTGGATCATTCCATCAAGCACACCATCACAAACTACACCATTCAGTTATAGTTCGCCGTTAACTAATCTCACCACCTCATCCCTCAAACCACGTCCCCCAGAATTAAAAAAGGGCCCTCCTCGCACCCCCAGAGACGGATCGTGCCGGACGCGTGATTTACAGGCGCCGGACAGGAATCCTCGGACGTGACGGATCAGGGAGCATTACGTCTACCTATCCAATTTTCCCCCTCCGCAAAAAGGAAATCCCTCCCCAATGAAAAATTCCTCCCGAGTAGCGGGCCGAGGGAAATTTTCCATTGAAAGAAATATGGTGGCATTAGGGGTGAGACGTGAGGCGCCCTCTGATGACCCCTCCTCCAGGAAGAATGGAGGGGGGGTCCACCCCGATCGCCCGTCATTAATACTAAGCAGGTGGTTGGATCGGGGGAGGTAATTAGGGGACAAGGGATGGTGTTGGGACGCTTTTTGCGGGGAGGGGGTGTTTTGCGGGATTTGGGAGGGATTTTTCTTTTGTTCCACTGGGATTGGAAGGACAGGGTGCGATCTCGGTGGTCTTAGTTGTCTTTTTCCTCCAGCTGGTGTGGTAAACCGTTATTATAAGCTGACCTTACATGGGCAACTGCGGTTACTTTGGTTTCAGAGGTTCTTTCGGAAATGAATACTTTGATGAGTTTTTCTGAGCTTTGACTTCGAGATAGGAAAATAGTTGTTGCCCAAAGGTAGTCGATAGGTAATTTAAAAAACAATAAGGATTATTTATTCGCATTACTGATAAAATCAAATGTATATTGTGATATAATGTATAATGTGATAAAATCAAATGTAGGGAGAAAGGTCTGATACCTTAGGCATTTCGAATTTTATTTATTACTGAATAAATTCCTTGAATAGTAGAAGGTTCATTCACCACCCTAAAATTAAACAAATTATACAATTATACAATTACGTTTCTAGATATTTTTTTTTCTTTTCAAGCATTTAAAGCGAACATAAAGTTCCAATTTTAAAAACAAATCTGTATCTTTTGAATATACAAATGACAAAAGAGAAATAGTTTTCTATAAATCTCAATCATTGCATAAAATGTTAATGAGAGTTTTCCATGATAAATTAAATTTTAAGGCATACCAAAGGTAAATTTTATATACGTCCTCAACCTTGGTAAAATAAGAATGGAAACAAATATTCATCATCTTTTTATCCTTTAACTACCATTTCCATGATAAATGATACATTATATTAACCCCTCTTTTAGTACATTAATTATCTTTCGTAACCAAACGATACTCTCCAGAATCTTTCCAAAAGATCCCCTTTTAGTAACTAATAAACAGCTCCCCCTAATATTTCCTAATGCTAACTTGATTAGCATCATTTACCGTATATCTCCAAACGGGAAAAAATCTCCATACAATTTATCAGAAATATAAGAAATCTCTGCATAGCCCCTTACGTTTTTACTCAGTTGCATAAGGCAGAAAAGCCTGGGAAAAAAGGCCCCCGTATCACTAGCAGCCCTAATTACGCAGACTTCGAGTCATCAGCTGTAACGTCTCCAGACTTAAGCCGAGCTTAAGCCAAGAGCTTAAATCCAGAATCCTTTGAATAGCCCCATCCCCTTATTCACAGTTATTTTAGCCGTGGGTATTAGCGACTAATTCGCTAAGCTGTCTATACGCGCGTCACTTTTAATAAGCCGGAATAAAAAGGAATGCTTTAATGTGGAGAGTTTTTAATGGCATCCAAGAGGAAAAAAAGGAGCCATTCGTACACCCAGAATAGAAAAAAAAGTTAAGAGCAGCCATTCTTATGGATGCCTAATTAGTGGACTTATAAAGTTTTATTTTTTCCTGTTCATTTAGTGCGTTTTCTGTTTTATTGCGACGGGGTTTTTATAGGGAGGAGGGAGGCAATTTCTTTGGACGATTAGGTGCTTGTGAAATATTTAGTGCATAATTACTGTTTATTGCAAACGTAAGAGAGGTGTTAATTCCGGAGACCGAGGTCGAAAGGAATGCAATAACGCGGTGTTCTTTGGGCTGTGAATGAGATATGGGAATACTGGTTTGGAGAATATAGAGACCTATTAATTGCATAGGTTTTAATATAAGAGTTTTGCGGAGTTTTTTTTTTCTTTCCTTACTAAGGACGTTTGAAAACTCTTTTAAGGAGAAATGTGTATTCGATGTTTCAGACTTTTTAACTCTTGAGTCTTTGTTATTTTTTTTTTATTATTTTATCTAGAGTTGAATCAGTTTATTAAACTTAAGTCCAACTTGTTTATTTTTCCATTCGCTAGGATGTCAATAAATTAATATTTAACATTGGTTTTAAAGTGGTAGGTGTAAAAATATTCAATGCGTCAGTTTCTAAGTCAAATTCAAAAAAAAAAAAAAAAACTACGCTTAGCATTTATTTGAATGATAGATCTTTATACTAAATTAAGAACGATGTTTTTGTTGTATAACAGCCCATTTTGTCCCATTTAAAAGACGACCTTTAAGGGCAAAAGCTTTAAAGTTAAATTTCATTCATTTGAAAGTGAAATAAACCATATGACTCAAAATTCACACAGTACAAATTTAAGTCAAGATTTAGCGTATTCTAAGAACCTTACACGTACGTGTATAAGACCCTCAAAGAGTTTTCAAAACTTTGAAGGAGGCAATAAATACCTTATCAACCAGCCTTAATGTGACGAAACAACATAATTTCCAATCCACATTAAAGTATCCCTGAATAACACTTCTAACATCCCGTTTACCTTGCTGACAACACTCCAACAGCATTTCCAACAACAACAAAAAAAGCTGCTTCTGTCAGGCCTATATGAAGTCCACATGGGTGTCCGGTGGTGATCCATCATCAGGAATATGTTTTGTTCCGGGAAAGGCCACATTCCTGAGGACGGGAACTGTCCGCTTGGAAAATGATGGAAGCCTATAACTACTTTAATGGCGACGAATTGGAATCTTGGAATACTTTCTGTAACTCGGTTTGATCGAAAGAGATGGATTGGTTTGTTTCGACATGCTGCCATATTAAGGCCTTGAATCATCACCTACTTGTTGTAGGTTTTATAATAGTATTTATTTATCAACAAATAGTTATTGGAGGAATTTTTACGGATACTTTTCTTGCGTTGATCATTTTAGTTCTTCTCTAACTTTCTTTACTCAAGTACCATATTTCATTTCTGGCTTTCCGTTTTTCATGACACGTTTTTCACTATTACACAGTTTTTTACCACGTTAGAAGTATTTAAGTTCCAGACAAATTTATTTTATCACTGATTTATTCACGTCCCCGTGAATATTCATGCACCTCCTAGAGGGACATAAATTAGGAAATTTGCTTTCAACCAAATTTATAGTATTTTGTATCCGTTCACGTAAAGGTATAATGACACAAACTTTAACTTTGTTCCTTTTTTCACCTAAGAACTCCATGAAATTTTAATAATTGTAAAATGTAAAAGTACATTTTAATAAAAATGTTTATTTCAAAAGTAAATGGATGGGAAAAAAATCATATGAACCTTTTTTATATTGCCCTTTATTGTATACTTTCTACATGTATCTGTAAATTATAATGGAATGAAGAAATTATCTTTAATATACATACTTGGATTATTACCATGAAATAAACATTCTTATACGTATATCCCTTTCATCTACTTAAGTAGATTATCTCGAATATATGAGTGTTATAAGACGATTTTTAAACAACCTTTTTACTTGAAAATAATATTTTAAATCTGAAAAAAATTTGTTTAAACATTTTCTGATATCAAATACATTTAATACGCCAGCACCAATCTTATACTCTTAAAAGTGTAATTTACTACTGATTCTGATATAAAATGTGCTTCACATAAAATATTTCTTAATTTCAAATAAGTATTATAAAAATTCAAGTTATTTCTTAAAAAATATTTTGGAAGATTTATTTTACTTGCAACTTTTACATTTTTTGGTCTCTTTGTTTTCAAAAAGGATGATTTTCAAAATACCTAGAACGTACACATTTCATCAAAGCCATATTTCTACAAAAGCTTTAAACATGGATTTTTGGCCGCATCTTTGAAACTCAATTGGAACTTGGTGAAGTTAAAGTGCCTTTTTGGAAGGGAACAAATACGATTGCGTATCTCTGTTTTAGTTGTTCCTTCTTGTGGTGTTTCTATACATGAAACATCTTATTTTAAGTAGAAGAAAGATAAACGAAATACGGTCGAACTTCTCTCTCTCTCTCTCAAGTACACTTATTCATTTGTACAATGTATAAGGAGTAAGCATTTATGAGAAATATGGCTTCATAACTTCCAGCCGAATGAATATTTGTCCAAGATTTTCAGATTAAGTTTCCAATCTCGAAAGCAGCTCCTTGAAATCAATTTGCTTTTAGAAATGCGCTTCAAATTCTTAGTTATTGAGTCAGTTGGGATGTTTGACTGGAGTAAAATATTCCGACTCATGAGAAAATTGTTCATGTGTATGGAAGTAAATTTTATTTGTTTAATTTGTGAGGCATGTATGATGATGAACTTGTATTGATTGAATAGAGTACAGAAAATGAATATGTTATATTAATATTTGAAAACGTACAATGACCTTAAAAATGAAATACGTTAAGTAAAGAAGTTATTACATTTTAATATTTGTTATTCTCAAGGGTATTTAATCTATATGCTTTAATTATGTGCCGTATTATATATCTAATCATAGAGAAAAGTATTGATGCTTCAGATATATCAATTGCATCATACTATTTATATCGTATACAAAATGAAAAGTAAATATTGAATTTTATCTAAAAATTTAAATTACGTATTCGAGGAAGTGTGTGTACATTTGCATATCTACATAATATTATAATAGATATTTTTAAATTCCAATCACACTTATAAAGGATAAACAAGAGTATACTCCCGCTATGGATACAATTTGAAGCATAGGTTGTTATGGGTTCTGTAAATATACTGGGGCCTAATTTTGGGTATATTAAGGTAATTATATTGCTTCGTACTTGAAACTTAAATATCTATCGTTCGATGGTAAGTTATTCTTTAAAATGAAAAGATAATACCGCTTTATATGGATTGATATATGTTTAAATTTATTCTTATTTAATTTTAGATTAAAATAAGTACATTGGTTGTGAACAATTTCAATTTTTAAGCCAGCTAACTTTACATCAATCTTAAAAAAATATATTTTTGAAATTCAACATATTAAAAAACATTTCCATGATCACAATCAATTCTTTATGTTTTGCAACTGAAATTATTTATTATATATTATTACCTTATTAAATCATCACTATTATCATTATTTGTGAAACACTCTTGTTCTTATATAACCTCATAAATTTAACAACAGGCTGTCTCCACTTAGTTAGAAGCTGTAAATTTATACGTATTAAGATACTAAATAACATTAATCGTTTGAATTTCGCAGGGTCCGTATTCCTTCCAAATGCGTCTTCTACTATCGCTGTCCAGAACACGCCAACCGATACGTCTTGTCCATCGTGTTCGCCTTTGATAGAGAGGATGACGTCTACCACTTCGCCTTCAGCTACCCCTACTCCTACACCAGACTCCAGAAATACCTCGAGGGCCTCGAGTCCAAGAAACTGCCTTTCTTCAGCAGGGAGAAGATTGGAGAAACTCTGGTCAGTTCAAACAATTACTTTTCCTTACTTACTATTTCTTGACCAGAAGGGTATTGTGATGGTGTATTGGTATTGTATTTCGCAACTTTATCAGAGTGTTGAATGACGGGATTTATAGTATAGGGTATACGGCTTTTGATGATCATACTGATGTCGAAACTCTGTTATTAAGCGATATTTTTTTAAGGAGAAACTTTTCTTTAATATACAATTATTAACAGTCAGTGACGTAAACATATCGCATCCTTTTAATTAAATATACAAAATGTAAATTGAGTTTTAAAAAGGATTTTATAAATTTAAAGGACAACTACCGGAAACTGATTATACTAAAAATACACCATTCGCATATACATTCTAAGTACTCTACATAAGTGTAAGCGCAGTTGTAATTATTGAATTTTTTATTTCAAGCACACAAGTACACAGAATACATTTCGGTTACTTAGCATATGTTTACTCCTAGCAATTTAATGTCATGTTTTAAACATTAAAACATATTTTGTCTACATTTTCATAAAATAAAACTTAAACCCTTTTAATTGTTATTGATACTTTTGATAACTCCTTCACATAGCAAAAATCATTAAACATCTTTCCTTTTAAGAGAACAGATTTAAGCTAGCCTCGAGCCTGTGTGTTTTGAATTTTGTGTCGTAAAACTTAATTATGCAATATAATATAAGCTTCACCGTAGTTATAAAAAAGTCAAAGCTCATTTATAACATCTGTAGAGTAATTAGTTTGGAAAGGTAGACAGTTTTCAGTCCAATCTTTTAGAATTGTTTTTTAAGGTGTAACATGACATTTCATAACCAAATGAAAAATACTACTTTGTAAATAGGGGAGACTTATTTTGAAACGGTATTCGGACTTCCATGCATATTCTCAAGTAGGTATGTTATTCTTCTTCTGAGTGATCTCATGTTGAAATGTTGCTTAACTCTTGGCATAGTTTGTAAGGTTGTGGTAAAACTGATTTTTGTAATTCCTTAACAATTACACTAATTCAAAAGTGCTTCTTGAGATAGAATATTAATGTAATCTCTTCTTTGTACTTAAATCTAAAGTACTGAGTCTCCATCCGAAAAAGAAAGGAAAATTTGTTTTTCTAATAAATTGTCTGCCTACGTGCAAGTTTTTATTTGAAAAAACAATAAAAACGTGAAAGTTTCTTAAACAAACTATACCAGTTAAGATAAATAACACTGAATACGTTTAAAATGTTTAGTTATACAATTTAAAAATTGAATTTTTTAATTAGTAAGTCATTTAAGAGTAAACACATTAAATTGAGTAAAGAATGTTTTTAATGTGCCTTATGGGTGTTATTAAAATGCCACACTCGAATAAATACAAGTATTTTGAATTAAGAATACATTTTTATAACTATTTCAACTTCTTTAAAGAAGAAAAGAAGTTTGAAATTCATTAGATTATGTAAAATAGTTATCAATACGTATTTTTAAATTAGAGAAAAATTGTATTTAATTTGCTGCTCTCTTCTAAAAACTTGAATTACTATATCTAAAAGCAGTAAAACTTTTCTTAATAGTCTTAAAAATAAATTTCGTCAAAACTCAAATTCAATTTTGCAAAGATTAAACTACAACTGTTCAAAATAATCTAAATAAATTTTTTTCATTTAAAAACTAACAACACTTTAATCTAAATGCAGCTTTTACCTAACTCGCTTAATGAGTAACACCCGATCCGATATCACTCTCTTTAAAATAGCCCAAATTAAAATGATGAATGATGATCTAATTTAAAATAATCAAATTCCACCAAAAGACCTAACTGCACGTATAATCCTTCCAATAATCTGCCAACAAATCTCTGCATAGTCATTTCTCCACGATGCGTATCCCTATTCGCCTCAGAGCGATATCCACCCTCCTTATGATTCCGACCACCGACTCACCCGGAGTTCTTTAACTTTCCAAAATTCAATTTCCGGCGCGCAGAGCGGCCTGGAAGGAGGCATTTTCATAGATCAACAATCACCTCGGAAGACAAAAGTCGGTGATAGCCCAAGATAAACACGCCCTTTGGAGCTTCAGTTTCTCTCAATTTGTCCGCAGACACTTCATTGAGACCGGCCGATTTGAATTGTAAATGAGTTCTTTGGGAAGCTCGGTTTGTCTGGAGGAATATTTATGCCATCATTTTTGTGCCCCTTCCTCTTCTTCTTCTTCTGCCCGCGGGGTGCGAAGAGCGCCTGGGTTCTTTTCCATAGTGTCAGAAGATGTAGAGGGAGCATCAAGCAACTCCCCCCCCCCTAAAAATAAAGTGTTAGTATCTTTAAGTAAATCAAATGTCTCTATCAAGTCGGTTCTACAGGGTGTTTCAACAATTCCACCCAACGACGAATTTTCTCTGTACGACGGCTGTTATTTTTCAAAAAATGTGATGTTATATCCGAGAAAAACTTGAATTGTTTCACTCCACGGTGTGCGCATGCATGCGTAATGAATTTATTTTTAAAACATAATAATGTCCAAGCAACCATATGTTCACGTTTTCCATAAACCTTTTTCCCGTAAACCGCATGTGACGTCTTGGTTTTTTCTGTCAGGACTTAACTAAATATCTTTAAAATTCGTTCTTTTGCCTTAATATTCTCCATTTATTCGCTCTTCTTTCCACCATTATACATATAAGTAATAATCCCCATTAAGGTATTTCTAATAGAAAAACTGAAAAACTTTTCATCTATGGGATTTCCAATGTTACAGATTTTATTTGCCACTATCCGTATGCGCAACGCAAGGGTTGAAACCGGGTCACCCTCTACTCAACACCGTATCTACGGTTCTTTCGTCTCTCTTCAGCATCTCCATTCATCATTGCGTCTCCTTTTGTAAAAGATGAAAGTTTAATGTTTATGGATGCCACGTAGGGGCGCTGACGGACGTAATTTCTTGAGGAGGGGCGTATGTCTTTAATTTATGCCCTAAGTGCCCGGGTTGGGTTTTTCATCTGGTGTGCCTCCGAGCTGATTTGTCAGGCCAAGAGTTTTTGCTTGTTTAAGGGGTTTTGTGAATATTTTCCACGGCTTATTAGAGGGACCTGGTATCGGGAAAGCAGAGAGTTTTGGAGTTTTAATGAATATAATGTGTATGGGTGTGAAAAGTTTTAGGTGAAGTCAAATATCTAAAGCAAAAGGTCTCAGAGTAGCTTTAAGAATAAAAATGCTCTCAAAATTAACTAATTTTTGACAGTATTACTATTTTTCTAGTCCTTTAAAACTGTTTTATAACTATAAAGATTAATTAATATTGTACCAACATAAAATTTTCAGAAGTATGAAATATAAAGTTAGATTCCATGTTATAAATATTTTATTCATCACTCTAACTCTAAATAGCAATTTATCTGTAGATGGATTCCCTTAAAATTGCTTGTATTATTAAAGTTTATAGAAATATAAAGTGATGATGTCAAATCAATAAATTTTCAAATAAATTAGTTTTCGATTTCAATATAGGTTTGCTATAAAATCCTTAAAACTTTATTCAATCAATCGCAAAGTTTGACCTTATTTTGAGATATTTTTGGTATTGTTTTTGGGAATAAATGACTAAGAAAGGAAAATTTTTTAGAGGCGCTTAGTATTCATCTTCTTTTTCAAAGGCGCGTATTCTTAAAACTATGAAATATGTTATTTACTTAATTTTGATAACAAAATCAAATGAAAAGCAATCTGAGAATGAATCGGGGTTTGGATATTTAGGAAACAGTCAAAAAATCTTCTCTCTCTCTTAAAGTGTGTGGGTAAGGGGAGAGAGAAGATGAAAATATCCTAAAGGAAGTATACATATAAATCATAACCAACTTTCATAATGATCATCTAAAATTTTAATAATTTTAAAAAAGATAAATGTATCTAAATGTCTCTACGCCATTTCTAGTCAATTGTTTTTCTTTGATGAAACTAATCCTACTTACTCCAAAAAATATTTGAAAAATCATGTAAAATAGAAATAAACTTTTAAGTATTGTTTCTTTGTAAAACTATGAAATATATTTGTATTTTTTATTCGAAATAAAATTTTTTATATCTATTAGTCCAAAAATAATCAAGATATCTATACACTACTTCTCTGCCCACTAGAGGAATATTTTTGGAATTAATTTCAGGAAATAATAGAAATTTTAATACAATAGTAATTCTCAAATCTAAAAATATTTCAGAAATATTCCTTCAATTTTTTCGATTCTAAACACTGGCGATGACATGCCTCTCTTCTATTAGTTAATTATTATAAATGTTACATCATAATACAGACTAAATCATGCATAAGAAACTCGCTCAACAGCACATGAACAAACACAATGAGGGCTACCACACAGATAAGCCCCATTTTATTCAGATTATCGCAACCATCCCGAGCTCCGACTGCGACCCAAACAAACGAAGCCTATTACGAAACGGGCCCAAAAGAGGTCTCAAACACCGCAATTATTTGATCTCTAGAAATCCTGTCCCGCTGTACACACAAAAGATAAGAGCCTCTTCATTTTCCCTACATATGCGGTACACACGGTTTCTTATCCCTTAATAGGGAATATCCTTTGCAACTTCCTAATGCCCAGCGGCCGGGATGCAAACATTAGACGAGGGGCAGGCGTGCAGAAATGGTGGGCGGAAATATAGGAGATAAATAATAAAAGGAAGGGATAAGGACGGGGCAGTAAAAAAGGGAAAAGGCCGTGATCGGACTGGCCAGCTCCGTAATTTAATAAGGAGTAGACGTGTTCTTTGCCGGCGTGACGTAAAGTTTTTCTATTTGCTGTTGCTGCCCTTTTATGGGAATCAAGCACCACTTTCTTTTGAAGAGGGGGCCGGCCAGTCTCTTTGATGGAGCCTGGGAGGTTATGATGTCTCGGCGCGACATGGAATCGGCCTCATCTTCCACTGAATGTGGATGTTGTGTTGTCTTTTTTTACCTATCAGGTTTTTTTAAATAGAGCCGGTTTTTTAAATGAGTAGTAGGATCTTTTACCTCCTTAATTTCTCAGACATTTTTTTTCAACTGTAAGGTATTTATTTTTGCCCTAGTTATCATTTTGTGTTATGTAGAAGGAAATGCAGTGGGCCAGTGGGTAGCATGGTACATTTCATACTCTGAGAATTTTTATAATGCAATCTATTACTTAAATTTTTTTAGTCAAACCGTAATAGTTTTATCAAAGCATAATTATTTTTACTATTCATGTGTTTATTATTCTCTATAGTATTCATAGTTTCTTAAATAAGATCTTCTAAATCTAAATCTTTTTAAACAATATTACGCATTTTTAAAACTTTAAAATAATTAAAGCTTCTAAAACACTGTTATTTGTACAAAAGGGTTAAAAAGATTAAATTATGAAAATATTATAGCAATTCACATAACTGATATATTTTAACAACACTTATACTTTAAGTACATTAAGAAACTTTATAATATGATAATACTTTTAATCATCCGATAAATTAATGCATTTTATCTATCTTTAGTTTTTTGTTTAAAGTTAAATTCCCCGTTTTAAAAGTTGTTCAATAGGTATAAAAAAAGAAGAAAAAATGAAGTCAAAAAGTAGAGAAAAAAGTAGTAGTATATTATGTTTTAAAAGCAGGTGTTCAAAATATAAAAACTAATACACTTTTTACAAGCGTCACACAAAAAATAAATTACATTATATTTTTAAGAATACCCGAATTGTGATTGTTATAAAAATTTGAAACTATTCCATGACAGAAATAAAAATGTTCTTCCTTCAAAACAAACTTCTACTTTTCAAATTCATTTCTTATCCCCCAACTTCCTATGATGCTTGCGGTAATATTTTTGAAGGTAAATCTAAAAAGTATTAGCAATAGTATTAAATTTAGGAACCTTTCGTACTTCAAAAAGACATATTGAGTCACTCAACAAACAAATAGGTATTTTCTCTATGATAATACCCATTTTATCCAATCATACATTATCTCTAGGCATAAAAAACTATTAATCGTTGCTAAGAAACGCTGTCAACCCTTTTTATCCCACTGTTCTGATGTAATTCCTTAACCGATATCTCTCCAGTAACGACGTCCGAGGTCACCTTGATGCCTCCCACCACAGGGGGCGATCCCCTCTTTGATATGGAAGCGATAGCCTTTCTTCTTCCTCCGAGTAACGAGATATAGGGAGCGGGCGGGCTAATATCGTTTCCGTCCTCCCCAATTATGTATCGGGAGTATTCACTTAGACCTGCTTAGCACGTGTTGCTCTGTTCCTCCGTCCAACCCTGTTTTTGGGATGGATTAATGCGAGATGGAGAGGAAGAAATGATGTTGTAAAAGTATGCTTCTGAGAAATAGTTCTTTGGGGGGGGTTTGTATGTAGATTTGATTCGGATTGCTTGAAGGATGTTTGAAAGGATTGAATGGAGATGCATGTGATTGAGTGTATTGGATTTCTTATGGATAAATATGTACTCTTTTTAGAGAGAGAAGAGAACTATGTTGATTTCAGTAGGGATTCAAATAGGTTTTTTTAAAGTTTACTTTAACGAAAGAGTAATGGAGATCCAACTATATATTGCATTATGAACTTTTTTCATTTAATGATCATCTTTAAAGTAAACGAATTCTTCTTGTTCTTGACCTTCCTTTTCTCCCCAAAGAAAACTATTTCCTACTTTAAGCTTATAATGGCATAATATAAGTACTAAACAACTATCAATCAGGCAAAGTTACTGATTATATGACTTCCTACTTTTCCTTATTCGTCCTTACTTTTTTTGTATGGGACTCAGGATTGAAAGAAAATCATCTTATAACATTCAAAAGCGGGTCATTCCACGTCAAATCAACACACTATTGGGCATCACCTTTTCGTATTTTCTTGAAATTCGCTACACATGTTCTATCGATATAAACCTGAAAAAGGACTAACTTTCATGAAAAAATATTTAGTGGTTCTAAAATTATAAATGCGAAACGTGGTACAAACGGTGTGGTAAATTTTAAACGAACTCCTCTCTAACTCAGCATTTTTCCATTTCTAATTATAGTATTTTATTTTGTAAGAAATATTATTTTTTTAAAATACTGTACAGTACACTTGTACACCATTAAAAAGAGCATTTAAAATGTTTAAAATGACAGAAATTTCATCTGAATAACCCAATTAGAAGAGCTGTTAGTGAAAATTAAAGAACTCATGTTTAGCCATTTTTGGCCTATTTTTCACCACTTAGCGCATTTATAATTCTAGAACCCCTTAATATTTTTTTCTGAAAGTTGGCATTTTTTCAAGTTTATATCAATAGTGTACCAAATTTCAAGAAAATCCTAGATGGTTATACCAAAAAGTGTGTTGGTTTGACCTGGAATGACCCAAGTAAGATTAAACGAACTCCTAACTCAGCATTCTTCAATTAAAAATTGTACCTTTTTAGTTTATTACTTTATAGTAATTAGTTATTTTAACTTTAATTTTTTTCATTACTTGAAAAAATATAGGTATTCTGTAATATGTTTCATTTAAATTTCTTTGAACATTCACCGCTTTCCTTTAAAGTTTAAAGGATCCACTCTCCAATGGAAAAATGGCTGTTCTTACTTTATCACATCAACCATTTTTCTGATAAAGAATATTTTTAACTTTGTATAGTACCTTAAATATTCAGTTCTGAATAGAAAAGCTTTCTTTTATGAGGTCTCATTGATTCGCTTAGTCACGATATCTCGCCAAATATCAAGTGAAACTTTCTTCTTTCATACTTTAGAATAACAGCTCAAGAATACCTTTAAACTCAACAAAAGAAGTTTCTGTCACACTTTAAAAAGAGAGCAGACCAGATAACAAGCTTCGGCTTTTTAGGGAGAGAAACTTCGCTTTAAAAGCCTGGATTTCCGACGTCGCGTCACGAGGCAATAACCAGAATAAAAAGAAAGAAAAAGAAAACGTCGCATATTAGAGACCGCTTCCACACCAATCGGGAAACTAATGCTCTCTCGGAACGGGCCAGCAAATGGAAAAGATCGGAATTAGACATTCCCGATCTTAATTAACGAGAGTGAGACCCTCGAAAGTTCCACAGCGAAAAATAAAACGAGGAGAGAGGGTGGGAGAGAGGAAAAAGAAGAAGAAAAAACTTCTCTCCTTCCTTATCTGCTCTCGCCGCGCGCATTTCCCCATAAAACGCCCAGCGAGAGAAGAAGATATTAAGAACAACTTTCCAGCGCCAGATAATGGCGTCGAAACCTTTAGGCTTAGCCGCCCTCTTCCGAGTAGATGATAAAAAAAGGAAGGCTGGAAAAAGCGCAGGGAAGTAGGCCGAGTATCATCTTATCCTCTTCCCCTTTACCCTTGAGACCTTCCCCTTCGTGTTCATTAACCAGGGTACAGAAAGGTGTTTACACCATGCGCTTTGGGGTCCTTTACACGGAGCTGTGAAAATACACTCTGGGGGAAATTCGCAGGGGCCTGCTGCTGCGGGGAAAAAATTAATCCCTTTCGTTAGGATGGGACAGATGGAGTGATAAAGGTGCCTGCTGCAAAATAGCCCCTCCTAATTTATTGGAAGCTTTTTTTTAGGTTGCGCGTTCTGGAGATATATCCTCGAGGTTGTATCCCCTTGTCCTGATAGGGGATCTCTCTTCCTAGCTCGGGGATCACAAAAGTTCGAGGAGGGATTAGTTTCGAGATGGATGAGCCCATTAATTCGATCATTCGGACACGCTGGGTGGGTTCTGAAATTATTTCAAGGCTGCGCCTTAGCTTTGTTATTAGGAACTTTTCTCTTAAGACGGTTATCCCTTGTCTTTTACCCAGTAACTAGTTTTTGGATTCTATTACTTTATCCCTCCTACATACATATAAATGTTGGTTTTTTTTAATTTTTAAAGTACACCTAAACTTTATTAAATTTGTCTCAAAGCAATTGAACCAATATCCTGATTTTTGACAAAATACAGTAAGGGAAAGACGTGGGGCCCCTTGGGACATGGCCTACCATGGGACACTTCACTTGTTATACTAGTTATCAAATTGTGTTCTAATAAATGACTCTAAAATCTACTCTTCAACGCATTTTGGAATCTCTGGTCCGTCTAGATAATTATTTACATTAGTATTTTTTCGTGGTGCAAAGTTACAATCCCTCGTAGTTTGAAAAGAGTTTTATAAATAAAAGAATTGTGTTTATGTTATTATAATTATGTTGAGATGGAAATGTTAAATAAATTTATGTTTAAGTAAAGAAAAGACATTTTCTTCGCTAAACTTAAAATAATAATAAAGTTTAGTATCCAAAGTGTCAAGTGGGGCACCTTGGAACTCTTAGGTGTGGGGCACCTTGGGACATGTCCCAAGATACTCCACTTCTCTCATGGGTAACAAAAATGTATTTTATCAAGTAATTTAAAAATTTATATGATGATAATTTAGAAATTGGTGCAAAAATGTATCTGGTAGAAAACTGAAATTAGGGGATTTTTGTCATGACAGAGGAAATCAGTAAGAATTTTAAATGTAAAATACACTACCCTACAATAATGGACAGGATACCTGCAGATTTTCATGAAATCCGACTCCATTTGAATTGTTTTTGCATTTCAATGATCACACACACATGCCCTGGTAATGTTTATTCATTAATTATAAAAAAAATAATATAATGAAAAGTGTCCCAAGGTTCCCCTCTCTCCCCTACAGGAGTTTTAGTTCACTGTTTTAAAATGGAATGAAAACTAGTTGTATTATCTCAATTAATAATCATTAAAGTTTATTCCTTATTTTTTTTATTATTATTTCGAAGTATTTTACAGGATATGAAAATGTATTACACATACACGAGAAACTTAATAACTCTCTATCCCCTGGTACAACGTTTTTAATCCAATCAAAAGTTATTTCTCTCCCTTATTCCATTATTTATTTTTAAAAGAAAAACATCTAAACCTCAAACTTCCAACAAATTCAATTAGAGTAACTTTTTAAAGCGCTAATAAAGATAAATGTATTATTTTTAATTTATCACTACTAATTGCTTTTAAATTACGCAATAATTCTTAAAATTAAATTTTAAACGCTTTTCTGACGTAAAACCTGCAAAAACTAGTATAACTCCCTTTCACATTTGTAAACGCAGATATAAATATATGTTTTCGAATCGAACTACTGGCCGCCTTATATGACATTTTCAAAATAATAATAATAAACTTGGATCTCTTAACCAAAAGTTGCGCTTTTATTTCTAATAGCTGCTAACAAGAGCAAAAAAGTTTCTAAAATATTTCTAGAGGGAATAATGCAAAGAATTTAGATTTTGGCGTAGTGTGTGGAAAGAAATATTCGCAAGAATTCATGTTTCTCTCACAAAATCATAAAGAATATTTGGATAGAATATATGTATTAGAGTTGCTTACATTTCTTATTGTTAATATGGGCATAAGAATTTCTACATGTAAAAATAAAAAAAAAACTTGTCTCCAACTGAGCATTTATTACTAGAGGAATAAATTAACATTATTTTATTAATGGATGCAAACTATCTTATATACATTTTAATTACTTTTAAAGCATATCTATGTCATTATACTCTTTTGAATACGTAAAGCAAGAGCCTTTACCTGGAAATTAATTCTTAAGATAATTAGTGTAACTCAAATTTATAATTTCATCAGTGAATAAACATGCTTCCCCCTTTGTGAATTTATACCTAGATCGGATTATTTCCTGTCGTTTCCAAATTTAATTTGCTGCATTTATCTATGTTTCATTGTTACGAGAACAAATAGGATTAACCTAACTAGCCTCTTGGCTTATAAGTTGTGGATTATGAAAATGCTCTAAACCACATGATTATAATGCCTTTCCAAATTGCTGAGAACTAGGACTCTTACATTATATGACGGTTTGTATACCTAGAATTATTTCCAGCCACTGAAGAATAATGTCCGTCACATCTGGTGAGACATCTGGGCAATAACTATCAAGCGAACCAGTATTAACTGACAAAATTATGGATGTTGAGGGACGCTACTATTATGGCGTGGAAGCAGCTACTGTTAAGTTTATGCCCTGCAATCACATAAAACGATGAATTAAGGGATTTCAACATTCATAAATTGAGAGGATACATAAATTAATTATGATGAATTTAGTTGTAATTTCAATAAGCTAATAAGTAGGATAGAGTAAAATTGTTTATACTTGTACTAGTTTTGGTGACTTTAAGTCACCAAACTACAAGTTCCTTGGATACAATAAGATGGAACTCGAAGGAATTTTAAATACAAGATGAAACTTGAAGTACAAGTTCCATCTCAATTTTTTTTTCAATATGTAATGTAGATTTCTTTGGACATAGTTTCCTTAAAAAACTTATTTTTTGCCTTTTGGGGAAATACACTAATTTAATCTTCTAAAAATGAAATGTCGCGTACAATAACATGGGGCTCTAACTTTCGTAGAATTTTTAAACTAATATTTTTTACTTTAAACCAAATAAACTTTTATTGAAGTTTTTAGAAGGTGCGAAATTATATAAAATAAACCTTCTGGGTTGCTTACCTATATTCTTTTAGATTGTTTTATTTTCATAATAACGGCTTTAAATTTTTTAGTTTGAAATATAATTTTTAAATCCTTAAACAAAGTATTTTCTTATCAATTTTTAGAGCCTTAACAACATCTCTATCAATGTTTAAAAGTCACTGCCTGAAAAACTTTTGACTCAGAACATAGCATAAACATAAGATAAATAGCGAATGTGCAAAAAAAATCTAAATAGCCTCATATTGTATAAACACCGGTTGTAAAGTGTCAAAAACATGAATAGATCTTTTTTTTTAAAATATGTGCTTTCCAGGAAGATGTTGTGTTCAAAACTCCTGTTACATCATTTTTTACAGGAACGAAACTCATGTTCTGTCAAATAATTTCTCGTTTTTAATCTTTTATAATTAGCTTTATTCACGTCTTCAATTGAATTTTACTTTTTAGAAAATGTACGATGTAATTTGTATTTTTGAAAATAATTTTTTCCACTTTCATTCAATTTTATTACCACTTAAATTAGATCCCAGAACTCCATTCCTCTATATTACTTTAGCGCATTATTTTCAATTTCATTGAAAACCTAAAGGAAATGAAAGAGACATAATGAAAATTATTCCTACGAAATTTCTTTTTTTTTTACATATTTAAGATTAATAAGCCATTTTACTGATGAAAACTTTTTTTTCTCTATAATCAATTTATAACATTCTTTTATTATACTACTTGCATCAATCTACTTACTTACCTTAAGATTATTAAAAACTATTCTCAGTATATTCTTTATTTTTAAAAGACCTTCTAACACATCTTAAACTCTTAGCTATCGTCAAGCTGAAAGTGTAAAGTCTTCATACTCTTTAAATAGAATTTTTCCTCTCCCTTAAAGACAATCAAGAACGCTAGTGAAAGGAATCTTTCTACTTAAAAAGTTTTATAACTTCATTGTCCTTCAATTTAAAATCGGGGAAAAAAGGAGATCGAATTTAATTAGTGAGAAAGACTCTTTCTGTTTGCTTAGTCACCAATAAATTCCAATAATCTTGACTGTGGACTTTGTTTTAAGCATTCCATTGCACCTTTAACATGTTTGAATTTCATTTTCTAAGGACTGTGTTAAATTTTTTTTGGGGGGGTTGAGATATAGTTAAACAATATATTTTTAAAAAGGAATTTTAAGTTTTGCAAACAGTGCTAAAAATTGAATTCTTTTCTTTTTAATTAAACATTGTTGAATAGTGAAAAATAATTTGGAAAAAGAACCTTCTATATCAACTTAAATATTTTTTAGTTATTCCGTGTGATATAAAGATAACTGATATTTAAATTCGGAAAAATTGTTGAGGTGTTTTATTCTATAGAAAATTATGTTTTGTAGAGCTTATTAAACTTTTCTGAACGTTTTCACTATAAGTATATTTAATTTTTGGTTATTTAAATCTCATGTAAATTTTGCAAGAAAGTTGAGTAGGTATGTTAATTTTCTTTCATACTTGAGACTTTCAAAAATATCTATACTGTATTTTATTAAAGAACTCTATAATTGCATTTACTTATTAAATATGTGTACATAAAAAATTATTCTTATATTCTTCAAATTATTTTTCTTCTTTTTTTTACTTATTTCTAATTTATGCATCAGTTAAAAATAGAAAAATGTATATATTTACTGAATTATGTTTTCTGTGTTTACATAATAATTAAGATGGTGAGATTTTTTTTATTTTGCTTTTGAAAATAAAAGTAATAAATGCATAATTGCATGGAATTATTATTTTAATTTGTAGGGGAAGGTATTGTACCTCGGACCTATTTTTACTTTTTACCCCATATTTGTATCTATTGTAACTTTCCCTTGATACTTTAGCTTTTCATGCACAGCATGCTATATGTTTTTGGAATTTTAATTGAAGTATTTCAGTGCATAATTGGCAAAAGTTTAAATCAATATAGAAAAATTCAAGGTACGATACCGGTACATTGAACCACCCAGATGTATAATACATAAGCTTATAGATTTAGTTGCAGTACTTTTCAGCATAAACATTTTAAAACACTGTTTTTCAAATCACAAAATTATAGATTTCACTTAAAATTAGTTTTAGTCATGAAACTAAATCTTACCCTGCTTTTAAAATCAAAATACCAAAATAATAAAAGTAAGCACAGAGATTTTTTTAGTAACTCAAGGTAGTTAAGTATATCTTGGACAGGTCCAAGGTTTAATGGTTTCTTTAGGTCCAAAGATTCTAACTTGCTTACTTGAAGGCTTACTTCATCATTTACTAAAAACTGTCTGATCACCATGGTCAGTTTACCCCCAGACCTATTTTAAGCACTTACTATTATATCTGTATATACCTCTTTAAGATATAAAATTCGCTGCAAAACAGAATCTGAATTTTTTAAACTATATAACTTATAAACCAAACTTAGAAAATTTGCTTTTAATGGGTGAAATCAGTTTTTAACCTATATTATCTCTAATTGTTGACTCTAAAAAAATTAGCTTAACTGAAAGCTCTGGTTGTAAGGATACTAACTACATGTGTAGTATACTACCTGTGTACACATGTGTACCATACTACAAAAAGTTTAGCTAAAAACATTGTAGGACCGAGTTACAGTTAGGTCCGAGGTGCAATACTTTCCCCTATTGTAAACATTTAACATGTTCTTTCACCTTTGACACAATTGAGTTTAACACTTTTTAAGAAATAATCTGTATAGAGGTTTGCTTAATATTTCAGCTTAGATTAGCCAAAATCTAACAAAATGTATAACATTTTTTTTCTTAAATTTGTTGTTTTTTTCTTAAAGACTTTTGTAATTAAAAGAATCCGCATTTACTTTTCCTACTTACGAAAATATTATATTATAGTTATTATCAAATAATGAATAGACAGCATCTGAAATGATTGCCTTCCCACCAAAATTTATTAACCCATAAATTGGGATATAATATGGATTCATTAAACTAAAACACATGTAGGTATCCTAAATTGTCATTGAAGAGGGAAATGAAACTATTTAATCTGTTCAAAAAGAAAAGTATGACAATATATTTTAGTAAATCTTGTTTCCTCTTTTGCTTTTTAAATAATATAGAAAGAAAACATAGTAAATCCTTTTGGTATTACCACTAAAGCTCAGTTTTCGCTCACAGTTCCTTCAAATACATATTCAAACACCACAAAACTTAGTTCACAAACACGCATCTCACAGCATCTCAGCCCTTTCACATAATCCCGCTATTCTGACGGTAATCCTCAACTCAAAGCAACTCTCGCCAAACCCCGTTATCCCGAAAACGGGAAACGCCCACCCTCTTTTTCCCGGAAAAACTCACTCTCCAGTTAAATAAGGACTCTCTTAACATATCCTCGAAAAGAGGAGAAGGAAAGGGAAAAAACCGGACAAAAATCGATTCCTGAAGTAATAAATCACATTTTCCCAGGCCACCGCTCTTGGATGAGCTATTATATCACGTCTCGATTTAACTGTCACACACTGACGCCCCCCTAAAGTCCCTTCCGACAACTGTACTTACATATAATATATTCCCGAAGCGTCCGGGAAGAAAAAAAACTCAATAATAATAGTAAGAACGGAAGAAAAAAATAGTCAGGGCTAGAAATGGAAAATATGCTAGACACGGCCTTGCTGTAATGCCGAGGGATTACCGGAGCAGTCCGGGAGTTAATCCCGGACCTAGGCATCCGGAATCCCAAGATATCAAAATCGCATGTATCTTCATCACCATAGTTGTCAACGCCGGTATCAGCGCCCTTGATTATGCCTGCCATCTGCCTTCATCCCCCGTGCCTAAAAATGGATCAGGTCGTCTTTTTGTTGCGCCGAAAATGCGGTTTTTTTTTCTCTCTCTTTTTTGGTTGCATGCAAACGACTTTAATGCCTGAGGTTTGTTTTTGTTTTGTTCTGTTTGTGAGTTTGGTTAGTGACATTGTTTGAGAGCGGGGCAGGATGGTCGGTGTGTTTAACGTGGAGTTCTCTTTTTCTGAAGAGAGAAATGTTTGAGTTTTTTGTGTTTGACTTTGCATGCTGGGCTTCGTGGTCTTTGGGTTTTACTTGCTCCGTGGGGAAACATCGAAAGGGTTTATTTAATTACCTGGTATAGAACAGACATTTGAACATACATGTAAGCCAAGAAAATCTAAACGTGCGTGTTCAAAAGCCACGAAATTATAAATACATACTAGGGAAATAGAAATTTCTCTTTAATTTTCTGAAATCAAAAAATTTCTCTATAACCATCAAATTATAAATTTCTATTACTGGAATATTTCACTTATATCACTAGAGTAGGAGTAGCTCATACGCAATGAGCTACTATAGTTTTATAACATTTTGTTCTGTATGATGATGATGATTAATGAAGCATCAAAACAAGTTGATTATAGAATCCTTCGCATCAAAGCTTTTACTTAGAAGCATTTGTCACGTATTAATTTGGGAGGAATATGCCAATACAAAAAATACCATTTCCTTATGTAAAAAATTTCAGAGCATCAAAAATCCATCTTTATCAAAAAGTTTAGAGCGCCCTATTTACCGTACAGTAATCTTTTTGTTGTAACCTGAGAAAAGAAATACTTCTTAAGGATGAATAGTATAAAAATTATATAGAGGTCCCTAATTAAATACCTTTCATATAAATCCTTATTTGATTTGTTTCTATGTAACGTGCTCACTCAATGATGATTAAATGTTCTTAAGCGGGTAAGAAAACACCTATTTTCGATTTTTGAAAATATTTATTAAATCTTTCTCTTTACCAATCTCTTCTCTTACCATTCATCATCTACTTTAAAATTAGCATTGTACATGAAAAAAAATGACTTGATAAGTAGATAAAGTAATAAAATTCTGCGAAATGTGCACCATAATTTCTTCAAAAATGCACATACAGGAAATGAAATTGTTGTATCCCACCTTATTGCTGGAATGGAAAAGGAAAAGTAAAAAAAACGATATATATCTCGTAGATAAAAACTGTTAAAATCTAAAGTAAAAAAGTTACATTTACTACTTTATAGCAAAAAGTTAAAAAGTTAAGTTTCCGCTTTTGCCTTTAGCCTTTTAAAAGATAAAATCTAACCTATAATAAACGTGTCTTCTTTCCTCTATCACCTAATGCTATCACGCCGTAAATTCTACGTAGTTTTAAGCAAGTTCAACAGCATATCAACAAAAAACGTTTCCCATTATGATATAAGGACCTTTAAATCCAAGCATCACCTGATTTCTTCAAACCCACTTCCTTCTGTCCAAACGGACCTCCCCCCCTTGTCCCAAAGACAAGCCACCGCGAATCAATAGAGCGGCCGCGTATTTATATAAACGATGTTTCGGAATTTTCTGCCGCGCTGATTCCACAAGGGTTTAAAAGTTATTACCCGCATCGGCGATTTCCTTAATCAACGTTAATTACCTATCAGTTCATTATTGGTTACGCCAATGGATGTCTGGCCGTGTCAGGTAATAGAGAACGCCTCCCTTGGGTAGCTGCCGAACCTCATTCCGCTAAAAGCTCGGAGAGAGAGAACTTTGGGGAAACTTCAGAAATTAGCCTGCCTCTGCGAAAGAAAGCATTCCTTGCTTGCTCTCTGATCCTTGACATGGGGAAGTGTGCCGCGTGTCGTTAGTAGAAAGTCGTCCGCTCTTTGAAGGGGTGTTTTTAGGGTGTTTTCGAGTTATGCAGTGGAGTTGGCGATGAAAGTGATTGGTTGGGTGAAATTTATGCGTTTTTCCTGTGCTGTTGCTTTCTTTTGAATCAGCTCGATGAAACATCGAGTTGGGTTTTTAGTTAGAGATGCTGTTAAAAGGGCTGATGAGAATTTCAAAGTGTCGAAAGATTCTACAATTTATTTTAACTAGGAACCAGCATAATCAATATTTAGTAATTAAAGTCTTTATGGTATAGTTTTTAACAAGAGGGTACAGAGAGGTTAATAATTTGTAATAGCCAAGTATTGTACGCCTCTATCGTGAAATATTGTCTTAAAAATGAAATTTTAATTTGTATTCCCGTTACAATTTACAATAAAGTACTATGGAAAATATTACATTTATAATTATGCATAAATTGATAATGATGAATGAAGATGAAAGATTTTCAACCCTTTGTTCTTTTAATTAGGTAATAAAAACTTATGCATAAATTACCACTTTTATTTAAATTCTCATAAATTTTTGTTATTCTAAAAATATATTTATGTTGATGTTTATTTTGAGATTATGATACGTCGAAAACCAAGCATCCTTAATGACCCCTGAATAACATCTAGAGCTACATAGACCCCCTTTAATGACTTAATAAACCCTCTCAAAGATCAAAATTATTCATTTTTAAAACTATCAGTTTGCATAAAAATCTCCCAATGCAGAAAAATCACACACAAAGTGAGGATTAGCTATCAAAATCTGAAAAAAAGAACATTTCTGAGGGAATCCTCTAATTTTTCTCACGTCACCGCCAAAAAATCCAAACACATTATTTCTCTTCGCTCCACCCCAATCCCATAAAAATAAGAGAAACCTCCCATAAGGAATTCAAAACCAAAACAAAGCGGACATTTCTTCTCCTCCCTAAGTCCCCTTTTCCTCTTCTTCATCCCAGTCAACGAGCAATCATCCTTTTCCCGTTATTAACCGAAAAGAAGGAAGGGGTGAGCCCGGGGAGGGAGCAGCGATGCGATCAACTCATCTCGACTGTCAGCTCCCCTCGTACCTTGTAAAACTGAAGCGAGCTGGAGTAGATTGCGATGGACGGATTGCTGCGTGGAGACAGTTAGCCAACAGAGCGCCCGTAGGACCTTCTCTTCCTTCAGTGAAGAAGCAGTGATATCATCTACTGACCCTAAAACTTGTTTACCTTAACAAGAGACAAGTGCGTCTTTGTAGATTTTCTCGTTTACCTAACATCTCTAAAGCCGGGAACACACCACTTGTGAATTTTCTGCTAAGATCAACTTTTGTCAAAGGGGGCCTTGAGGGGCCGGCTACAGGGAGTGGGGTTTAGCACCCAGTAGCGGGTTTGTGCAAGTGACTATTTTGGAAACGACTCCGGTTGCAAATCTCACCGACTTCCCGAACCATACCAGAAACAATCTCTCTCTCTCTCCACAGCTCTACAGCCCCTGGTGGGCCTTGGCTTTCTCTACAATGGTACGCCACGTTGCCCTCTCTCTTGATTTCCTTTTCCAATTCTTTATTTTCATTTTGTTTAGATCTTCCTCAACCTGGTCCAACCATCTTAGTTTAGGTCTTCCTCGTTTCCTATTACTATATAGCTTTCCACTCATAATTTTTTTGCCCATGTCCGTTTCCTTCATTCTTTCCACATGTCCAATCCACTGTATTCTCATAGCTTTAATATATCTTATAATATTTTTCCCTTTAATCAGTCTTTCTATTTCATGGTTGTACCTTTTCCTCCATGAGTTATTTTCGCATATGGCTCCAAAGATTCTACAGAAACAATCTATTGTTATAAAATAGAGTTCTGCAGAATTTTGTAATGAATTTATTTTTTTTTTTTTGCATTTTAGTTTTCATTCCCATAAAGACACATTCCAGTAGGGCATAAGGGTGCTCAATACGCATTATGTCTGACAGGGCTCAGGGTAATACCGGATTAAGGCCATCCTGGAAAGCAGTTAAGACGCGTGCGCGCCAAGACTAAATCAATTTTCCGAAAATACAGGTAATAAATAAGTTGAAATGGCTCAAAATCATTTAGTGGGTCCAATTTTACTTATCACGAAAAATGTATTTTCCCCCTGTAAAAATAGATTTGCGAGTTAAAATATGTGTGTTGCGCAGGTAACAGTACCTACTCCACTTCCAAGGTTTCGGTTCAGAGGTGCCCGCTGGAAAGTGTAAGTACTAATACGTCATTAAAAATTTGTATCAAAAAGGATCCAGTATCCGCCATTAGTAAAGAAGTATTTTTACTAAATATATTATCCAATATTATTCAACCCCCCTTGAAAGTGGTTCTTTAAAGAAGATATTTTAATATTTAAAATTATAATAAAGTAATTCAATGCCCAGTTTAATTCTAACCAGTTTGATAAATCTGAAAACCCAATTTCATGCGTGTTAGGTCATTATGAAATCTTTGAAAAGGGGAAGTTTTTGTTTCTATATGGCAAAATCAAAATTTAATACATTTATCAGGCCTCTCGTCAAAGAACAATAGCATTAAAATTCAAAACTTCAGTACCAAAAATTAAAAACACTTAAAAATGTCGTCATTTGAAGTAAAAAGAGAAGTGAACATTTTCGAAAACATTTCTTAAATTTTAAAGTTTCCTTCAATCTTAAAAACTTGAAGTTTGAGGTATTTTTGGCTTAGAATCTGTTCCACATAAAGCAAACACATGTACTACTATTATAAATATATTTTTATAGTTATAAATTTAAAGTTAAATTGACATATAACAAGAAGAGAGAAGTTTTCTTCACACTTCAACTCCACGTTGTCACGCCGGGATGCAGCTGTAGCTCGCTCTATCTAAGCATTTTCTCTATGAATTGGAGAAATGGAGAGGCGATGCCACATGGGTGTGTTCCTACAATGTACGACGTCCTTTCTTTTGAAATCTTTTCTGATGGGGATTTCTTTGTTTTGGGCGACTCTATATGTCAAGTCGAGCCACACTTGATGCTTATATGCTTCTTGATGTTATGCTCTTTTTGAGAGAGAGAGATATTGTTTATTGTTGGCATCTGTCCGTTCCTTCATAAGAGGCCTTCCAGTTTTCACTTAAAGAAAGTGTTGCATTGCATATATTCTCTTAAATTATAACAGTGGGGTAGCCATGGGGGGATATGTTGGAATTTAGGGGGATATGGGGTAATTTTATTCCCTTTTCTAATGGTTAAAAACGGAAAATTTCTGACTTTTTGAATAAAATATACTCCGAAATCCTCACCCCTTAGGTATGCCCCTAAATTATATTATTTAGAGATATTTATGGATACATAAAGTTTTTAAAATTCTCTAATGTAGCTATTTTCCAAAGAAAGGAATTCGAGAAATTTAAAGTAAAAAAGCTAGAAGATTCTTCCACTAGTAGGTATTCCATTATCTTACACAGAGTTTGACATGGGTTTAATATGTGTAGACTAATTAATTAGACTAGATGAATGAGTTTAAAACATGCTCTTTAAATATATTGTTTGGTTACTAATTCTAGTCCTTTGTTACATTATCAAATTAGTTACTATTGATTTAGGAATGATACCCCACTAACTTTCTTCAATTAAAATTTAGTGCTTTAAATTGTTAATTTAGTGTATATTAATGCACATTTTTATTTCATTTCATTATGTTAATTTTATTTATTTAATTCTCTATAACATACTTTTCCTTTTATTTTTTTAAATTGTTAATAATTTTTCATTCATAATCATATTAATGGTATTTTAATGGTTTCCATTTCTCTACTTCTTTAGAAATATGTATTGGAAATGTTATCTGAAGTGATGATCATTATATTCTATTAATTTTAAATATACATATTTTAAGGTAAAGTTTTGAAGTTATGGAAGAAATTATATGAAAACTGATAATGCTAAATAATGTAATATTATTTTAATATAAAAGTTTAGGGAAGACAGATATTTTGGTATAGTAAGCGATGGGATTGTTTCGCTTATTTTTATGATTGAAAATTAAAAATTTTGAATATTATATCACATAACAACTAAACATAACTCATTAGATGTTAGTAATTGAATTTATGTTCATTGATGTAACAAAATGATTTAATGGGTTACTTTGTAAACTCTGAATCTGAGCCAAAGCCTCTATATCTTTTATCAATCCTGAAAATGATTCCTTGTTTACTTCATGATCCAGGGAAAGAAGAACATCTCATCTGGTATCCTCTCTTGTCTAATATCTATGTTTTCATCTAAGCCATTCCATTTGGTCCAACTATTTATAGTTCCATATCTCCGAAGCGCAATGCTTCTTCTGCTAACAGACATAACTTCCTGATTTTTATTTCGGCGTTATTGGCCTAAACCACGATTGAAGGGAGGAGGAAAAGAACAAAGGTGAAGAAGGGTGCAAATCGGATTATATGTACCCCCTCACACCCCTTCCCGTTATCGTATTTTCGGCGGCAAACTTACTTAGCCGGGATTCCGAGAGGCAGTGATTAAATTTCATTCGCAACTTTATCGAGAGCTTTTCTTTTCTGCTGAGCTTTTCCGATACGCAGGTGGGGAGACCCCGCTTCGTTTTCGACAGTGTAGATAGTGTCGAACAGAGAGGGCATCATGGTGCGACCTGGCGTGGTCAACAGGTGTTCGTTAGACCAGGAAACGGACTGGAACGACAAATCAGGAAGTAATCAGATTTCAGCATTAATCTGTTTATTACTTCTAGCAAAACATGACATCCCAATAAATGAAAGTCATGATACGTTCGATAAAATTACAGGTAACATACATAATAAGGGGGTCAGTGGAGGGAAATAACATGTATCATGGAAAGTTCCATAGACAAAAATAAAATACTCTTAGCATTTAATCAATAAAATAAATAAATGGTTTTTTAACTAAGTACAGAGAACTAACTCTAGGCAAAAGATCCCCTTCTTAGTACTTTAATTTTTTTAAATTTCTTTGCTATCAAATTTAATTTCTAATTTCTTTGAAGGTTGATTTCAGTAAATATAATTATTTAATTTGCTATAGAGGATTGTTACTTATTTTCTGAAGTTTTCTGTTTTAAAAAAATAAAGGTTTGTTCCACACTTTAAATCAAAGCACCAACTCATTCTTCAAAAGCATCATTTAAAGGAATGTCAACAATTACTTAATCAAAATATTAAGTTAGCACGAAAATTATTCCTGGCCTTCTTATATGCAAAAGTATTGTTTTTTTAGACGAAATATCTGTCTGAAGATTAACCGAGAAATTTCCGATCCAGATAAATAACATTTCTGGAAAGACAAATAACAAAAATAACGTTTGGTGATTAGGTTTCAAAACAATCCAATTTCACCTTTTTACATCTTACGAAAAGGTATAAAGCCCTTTGCTAATCTGGTCTTTTCTCAAATTTTCTCTGAAAAACGCAATTATTTCCAAAAATATTTCTCAACGAATGAGGTGTTTTATAAGTCTATCGATTTTCCTTTTACAGTGGAAAAAAGTCTATGGTCAGTTAAACTGTTTTTTCGTTTGCGTTAATTATGTCAAAAAACATATTATTAGTTTCATTTCATTTTTGAAAGCTATGTAGCTAGAAAATAATTTAATCTTAAAATGCTGAGAAATGTATAAGTGTAATAGTAAAAATTGGCAAATCGTAATCGTAAAAGTCATAACCAACCAAAGAAGATATTTTTCTTTCTTCAGTGGAAAAACTGTTGCTTTTGTTGAAAGCAATCACTTCTATATGTGGGTTCATGATCACTTCTTCATGTTTTCATAATCACTTCTACGTATATGGGTCTCAACTCTCAACGCACGTTCTATTGCTTCTACCTCTATGTTTTCTGCTGGTCCTAATAAATAAAATTTGCTAAAGGGGTGAAGGGAAAGTAGTGGTGTCTCGGTTTCGAATAACTGGGTTTTTACTGTTTTTTATGTGCGAGTGGGGTGTGAAAAATGCTGCGGATTGGGAATTCGGTGAAATATTTTTGGAAATAATTGCGTCACTGAGTGGAAATTAGAGAAGACCAGATTATAGGCGAAGAGCTTCATATTTTCGCGTAAAGGGCGAAATTGAATTGTTTTGCTACCTGATAGCAGTCTCTTAGATTCCATTACCGGATTACCTACAAAAAATTATTTTTCATTTTAGTTATACGAAAAATATTGTCTATCTACATTTATTTTTACTTATGCATTCATTTTCAGATTTTTAATTGAGCTGTTTTAGTTGAAATTTTAAAATACCTTAAAAAGTGTTTTTAATGGATAATAGGAAATCAAATAAAGACCTTGTAAAAAAGTACAAAAGTTAATTAAATTCTTCTTAAACAAATGACATATTTAACTATACACAGATTTAAGTTTTACTGTTAATCTTTCAGCTGATTTGGGGACTAGCCAGAATGTTAACGAAATTACAAGGGATGTTTTTGCTTACATAATACATTTTCATAAAAATATTCTTATAGTGAAATATTTTCTAATGCTGGGTTTAACTTTTATTTAATTTTGTTTTCTTTTAAAAACAGACCGTTTGCTTTGCTAGTAAATTTAAAGACAATTCCTTTTATGTTCATTTAAGGAATAATAAGTTGGAAAGACTCTTATGTAGGCTTTATTAGGTAATAATAAAGCTTAATTAACACTCAGTTTGGACTTCAAATGTCTCCGGTGTCCAATATATAATAGTACCTATATTAGAAAATGATAAATGTAGTAGTAAAATAATTGAAAAGTACCTATAATATGATTTATACTTATTGTGAATGTAATTTTAATTTCTCAATCTAAGTAAGTAATGGTCTAAGTAAGTAATGGTTTCAGCTTAGAATGGAATTTCTGATACCCTATCAAATACTGGGTATGCCAAGGTAAATATTTTAATTCTAAAATTTATTTACAAAAACACATTTACTTTTTCAAACAAGAATGATGGAGGTACTTTCGTCATCAAACACAGGGCCCCTTATAAAATTAAATATTTAAAACATTTCTACCAACTTAAAACCATGATGAACAGTCATTTATTATACTTAACATTTCACGCGTTGACTTTTTTTTTAAATCGAAAAGTTCAGCTTTTAAAGGTAGTTTCCTACACTTAACTCAAACAAATCACTGAATAGTTAATCAATGAACCTCCTTATCGATTAGAGAACTCAACAAAAAAACTAATCTATAGTATGATCTGTTAGATGGGAGATACGTTATTTCAACTTAAGAAATTTCTTAGAAACGGGGTTCATTTGTCACAAGGAAGTTTCTAAAACTTGGGACTAGGTGATTTGATTGTATTGAGAAAACCATTAGTTTTCATTCTGCTCTTTGAACTTTTACTATCCACACAAACTAATAGAGCAAGTTCTATGAGAGCGCAATAGTTAACCCTAATAATTCCATTTCGCACGTGACCTCATTTTGGTAAACTTTTATACTAATAATATTATCCTCAAGAATTGTCATCGACAGAACTTTAGTTCTTCTAAAGTCGTTCCTTAACTTCGGGAGGTCTTGAATCGCCATAGTTTGAGAATAGTTTGGTAACTTAGAGAAATGATGATGCAGAGATGTCTCCTATAACGTCAATTCATCATTATTTACTTCGCGATATTGGTTTTAACATTCAGAGAAATATTTCAACATTGAAAAGAAGCATTTAATATTGTTGCATTAATATTTATCTCATACATTTGCAAGTTGCGTTATTTTAAGAATCTTACCTGAGAAATCTATTCAGTATTTGAATTGTTAAAAGCACAGTCAATATTATTTTAAACTATTATGTATATCAATCATTGTAGTTTTACACAAAATCTGAATTGTTAAAACTACAAAATATATTTTAAAACAATTACTTTTCGGAATTATGCATTCAACTTAAATTTGGAGAAATTTGAAGCCTGGAACGTAATTACCCTAAAATAATAACTTACATATTTATAAATCGAATCTTAAAATTATTGTTCTTTAGGGAAAATTTTTATAACCTTTTTTTTAATTGTAGTTTCTTACTTTTCTATATTGATGGTAAAATATTATTTAAAGGCAAAAGACTGATTTAAAGCCTTTGTTAAATTGATTGTAATAAAATATTAAAGAGACACGGTTCACAAATGAAAAAAATTATATTTATTTCAACAAAAACCTCGTTAATTATTTATGACCATAAACAATATTTAACATGACACTTTTGTGTTCAAACTACTTCAAGAAATACATGAATAAATGTTTAAACCTTCAAGATAAAGAAACTTATTTTACATAATGATAGTATTCTCTAAAATAATAATAATAAATATAATATTTTATGGACGAGTGATTAAAAGGACGGAATTTTAATGGACGGAAAGTCAAGTTAAAAACAATTAACTCATCAAAATAATGAATTTTTTACTTTTTCTAAACAAATAAATGTGCTTATAACATTATTTGCTTTATGATTACTTCTTTCAACACTTTGAAAATTGCGAAAAAATTGATGAGACAACGAAAAGCTGTTTGAAAAGAAAAATTACACAATAGAATCAAAAGAATTTAAAGAAATTTGAATAAATGTAAACTTAAGATTTTTAAAAGATAAAGGAAAGGTAGCGTAACTTTTAAAATGTTTTAAAGTGATTACTTAAAATTTTTAACTAAGTGAAAAAATTAATTATAAGATAAATTAATTTTTACTTTGATTTAATTGCTACACCAATTAAGAAATATGTTTAAATTAGAATATAAACTTTAAAAGGAGAGAAAAGAAATAAATATTAGGTCACTGAAATTTAATATCTAACACTTTTATGTAATCCAAAGTTGAAATTTATGAAAAGTTCAGACATTTCTCACATAACAAATAGCCATAAAATCCTTCAAACAAACGGAGGTAGGAGAGTTATGAACAAGCTCATGGTGTGTATTTCATAGAAACTAATCCGTAAGAAAGTTTATGAGCATAAACATCTCAATTGAACATCAAATCAAAACAATATGACTGCCTATATGGCTGGGGTAAATATTTATTATAAATCAGTCCCTATTTAGGAAAAAAAAATGGCCCCCGTACTTGTGTGAACATCTATCTATCCAAACATAAAAGTAACAATAAAAAAAGGGAAAATGAATAATATAGTCATTATTTTGAGCTAAAAAGTCATGGATTCCTGCGACTTCACAAACAATACTTAAATATGAAAAAACATAAATATAATATATTCATTTCTTGTACGGTTTGGCTCTTGTATGTTTAAACATCACTCTGGAAATCAGTTCTATGGTGTTTTCGTTTTTCTTCCATTGGCACTGGAGTACTAGTTCGTTCAATGTCTTCCATGGGGATCTGTAAAAAATAAGTAACTTAATAACATCAATTTGAAAAAAGCAACCTCTCGATATTTACTAGCTTATTAAATTTTAAATCATATGAATTACTCGTCAAATGTGATGGTAAGAATATACAGAATTATACTATCGTTTTTATCTGACTCCAAGAATAAAGGTTTGCCATTTATTCAGTACTTACAGAAATAATATGCGTAGAAATTATTTTAAGTTCAGTATAACTTCGTTATCTCGAAAACCTTTAAATCTCGAAAAAAATATTCTCTCCTTGAAATAAAGTGCTAATAAGTTTTATATTTGAAGTAACCTTGTTATATTGAAAACTGGATATCTTGAATTTATTTTCAGGTCCCTTCGGTTTCGAGATATCGAGGCAAATAAACTAATCTGAACCAACATGTAATTTATTTATGAGAACATCCTGTAAATACCTTCAGCAGTTCCATCGGTATACATTGCAACATAAAACTCACTTTCAAAAAAAAATCATTAAATTCTCCGTACTTGTAGTTTCACTAAGAAAGTCGTTTCATAAATTTTCATGTTAATTTTTTCCTTCAAAAAAAAAGAACAGCACCATAACATTTCGTGTACGTTGTCCCTCTTACATAGTTTAAATATTTAGTAACAACATTCTCCTAAAACTCCACGTAGTAATTTTCCGGGAAAAAATACTCTTTTTTAATTCATCACCTTATCCTTAAGTCGTAACAAGTACTAACGGTAAAAAATAGTCTCTCTCGGTCGATTTCTGCCCTCACAAAATAGCTGACGTAACCCCAATTCTCCCACCCACTCTAATTTAACTACCCCAGAGAGAAGACTGAAAAGAAGACTAATTCGCACACAGTCCGCAACACAAATCAAGAGAAAGGAAGCTTGTTCGTGAAGAGTAGGCCTAGTAAAGATTAAATACCCAGGGCCTACTCACGGGCGCGACAAAGGCCTCAGCAAACATTCGGTTAATGGTCCCCGCTCGACCCACCGGAGGGTCATTAAACGATTTTGCTGACTGTTTATTCGACAAAGAAACGTCGTCGGGACAAAACAAGAACGAGGGATTGATTTTTAGATTGCACCCCGGTGTTGTTGTTTGTCGGAGGAATTATGGAGGGCCGCGTGATGAGTGTGTTTATTATGGTAATTTCGGGGCAGGGCTTTTAAGGGGTCTTCTTAAAAGGGTGCTTGCTGGCTTGGAATTGGATTAGTTGAGAAGGGGGTAGTAGTAGTAGGGTTCCTCGACTGAGTTTTAATTTGGAGTAGATGTTGAAGATTTTTTTTTTCTGGTTTGGATGTTTGTCTGCTATGTATGTGTTTTAATTCAAGGTGTTTTCAGGGTAAACCTAATATTTTATGGTCGGTGCCGAACCTACGGCCCTCGAAGCTGATTCGCGTGGCCCGTTAATAAGTTTGCTACCTTCTTTTGAAGCTGCTAAAGGACAAGAAAAATGTTAAATAGCAATTCTTTTTTAAAATTTGGTGTCTTTTCCCGTCCGCAAGGCTTTATCTTAATATGAAGTGCGCCTCGCGGGGCAGAAAAGGTTGGGCACCACTGGTCTAGCCGGACAATCACCTTTGGATAGGAAGAGTTGGGGTGAGTTAAATGTTTGTAATATTATATAAATATCTTTATTTTCCTAATTATTGTAAATAAACTCTAAATTAATTTCATGAACGGTGTTACGCCTTGATTACGGTAAAACAAACCTACGCATCAGCAAAAGGCTGACAGTTCCCCTTGAACTTTCTATTAAACCAATTTTACTCAATTCAGTTTGAAATTTCGCATAATTCTAATATTTTTGGTGCTCCTAGTGTAATACGTAAAGAGGTTGATAGTTTCAAGGCAATGCAAAGTATAGTTAAATGCTATGTTACATTCATTATAGTACCTTTCAGGTTAGTAAACAAACATTACCGTAAACCTCAATAGCTCAACAGTACACTTTGTATTATTACTACTAAAGACTCATATTACAAGACAAGACATTATATTTTTTATTTCCTCATAATGTATATTTTGATATTAAAGGGAAATTTACTTTTATAAGGAGAATTTATATAAATTTTGTTGGAAATTTCAAACTTCAGAATTATTTAAGCTTTAAAGTTTTTAAAAAATGAATATATTTATGTTATTAGTCTGCCTCCGCATTGCTTTAGTTTAACTTCTGCAATAAACTAAAGATCTAACAATTGTGGGAAACGAATTAATTTAGAAAGGTCTACATCACTAAGATTAATAACTTGATTGTATGCTGTGATTTGTTATAATGCCTGATTAAAAGCAGCAAAATACAGTAAAATTAAAAAAAAAATGTTTTTCAACATTTAAGTATTGGAATGGAAACTCAGTATATTTTTAGAAAAACGAACTGAATTATTTAAGGTAAAACAGGGTCCCAAAGTCCTTTCACAAAGCTTCAAATTTGTTGGACCGATCCTGATATCCCTCTGTGCAGCTGAATTCTGATTATTTATTTCCAGTTTTACGCTTTCTACGGCGAGAAAACCAAACAAATCTTTTAAAACGAGATCCTGCCAGTCATAATCATTACCATCCATTTTGTACCCCACGGTAACTCAATCACAATCACTCCCAAATCACAACCCTAACCAAGACTCATCTTTGGATTTTTAACGATAATGCGACATTATCGCTAGAAAGAAGGGTGTCATAAATCCCTTACCTCCTCAAAACCCAGCCCCTTCCCATTACAACACCTCAAAGATCCTCCTGTTTCCTTCCAAAAAATGTGAATCGAAGCCATTTCTTTTGTTTAGCTCCAAATCGTAAAAACAACGGCATAATAACTCAGAGAGGGGCAATCAGAAAAATATTTCTCCGCCTCTTGAAACACAGTCCGCGGCCGCAGTTAAGGTATGAATCATTCTGTGAAATTACAGTGGAGTGAATGGAACATCAATACCAATCTATAAAATAATAATAGTTGAGGAGATTCGGCTGGGAAGCTTACTGGCAGCGCCATCTGAAGGGCTTGGAGAAAACGAGAATTTCATGCCATTGAAAAGCTAAGTGGGCAGTGGAGCGCTTGAGGGAATAATACTCAGATACATTTTCAAGAAATGCGATGTAACGAAATCTTTTGATTTTAAAAAATAGTGAAAAGTGGGAAAAAAAGGAAATATTTTTCTAGCGATAGTAGTTTTTGAAGCTCGATTGTTTTTAAATCTCACTTTATGTGCTGTGTGCAGTAATTCCTGTTTGGCTGAACTGAAACGCATCGGAGGTTCAGGAAAGTATTGCGAAATTTTTCAGCTAAAAATAGATTTAACAAATCAAAATATATCAGGAATTATTAATAATTTATGAATTATTCAAAACAAAAAGTAAAATATATTGAATATATGTACATATTCCGGCAAATGTGAATATAGTATTAACAACTACAAACAATTTTTGTGTGCTAATTGCGTATTTTATCGAATTTCCAGAATGCATTGTTTTGGGCCTTCAAAAGATAAAAATATTTTGATACCAAAAAACTATCAGTTTTTATTATAAAAAGTATTGTAATTAGTATTAAAGATAGAGATATAATTAGAATTTCCCCAAATAACCTTCATATTTTTAAAGCAGATAGATTTAATTTTATTTGTAGCAGAGAAAATACATTTGAAACTCAGCATCATATCAATCATAATGTAGCATAATGTACAGTTACAGTTACATTTTGCTTTCAATATACTGTGGCATTTTCTATAATTTCTATTTAACGATAGTATGAATGAAATGCATATGTGAAAAATATTACCAAATTTATTCAGATATTTGTATATAAATAGGATTTTTTAAGTTAAAGATATACATTTTACCCGGATGTTTACTGAGTATTTTTGCTTTTACAAGTCATTTATCATTGTCTCATGACGTTATTGTTTGCGTCAAATGTAGTTTCTCTGCTGGATATCCTATTCTGAGTATATTTTTACTGGAAACGATGCCATTTAATATTTATTCATTTCAGTTATGCCAGTTTTCCATGAGTAATTACAAATAAAGTAATGCTATATTATTTATTTTGATAAAGTAATGTTACGAAAGAATTACAAAGTTTGCATTGTTACAATATTACTGAATTATTTGAAATGTTATTGATTTGATTGGAAAATTTATGTCAGATACGTAACTTAAAACATGTTCATATTCAATTTTTTTCCCTTATAATACGATAGTGATTAATTTCTAAAACTGAACATTTCTAAATCCTTACATTTTGCTGCAGATATCAACGATTTCTTTTTCCTAAAAGAAAAACCTAACCATCAGTAAGGTAGGCTAGCCCCCCAATCTTTGTGTGCTAAGTAATGAATCGTCCCACAGGATGCATATATCATGACGGTTGGTGACACTGACAGTAACGACATCTGAAATAAATGGCAGAGAAGGCCATTTTGGAAATGGGACAGAGCGTGCGAAAATATTCGTCACAAACACAGCGCCATTAATATCCTCTACGTCCGCTGCTGTAATAAAACGCAGATGTTTGAAGACAATTTTATACTAATGAACTGACTCTATAACTGGGTTGCTTTTTCTAATATGCAAAATTCATGAACGACTTAGATTTAGTATTTTTTTTTCTAAATTTGGTCATAAGATTTGAATTATCCGCCACGGTGATTTTGTTCATTTTTTTTAGAAACTGCCTTTATTTAGTCAAATATGGTGCAACAAAAATTATTTTGACTTTTTTAATTATTGGTACATTGTACCATTGAAATTGGAAAAGGTATCTATCTTTATTCAGAGAAGAATTCAAATGATATAAAAAATTCGTTAAAATAGTTTTCTTCTTTTAATCATTCAGAGCTCTCGCGAACATCTTACTGGGTAATAATAATAATAATAATTTTACTGGCAAAAATTTAAAATTATAATTACTTACTGGGTAGTATCTATAAACAAGCATTACTTAGTATTGTTCTTGTTGCCATTGAAAAGGAATCCTTATTTGAAGAAACGCATTACCTTTTCTTTGCTATAGAGAATTTTCTATCAAGCAAGAATTTTTGACATTTTAAATGTACTAGTTAAACCCCACTGCTGAAATTTTACCTCTATAAGCATCCAAAAACCTACGCAACCTGAAAACACTTCGAAAACTCCATGAGTTATTTCCCATTTCTCTTCGTGACGATCCAGATAGTATCCAGATTCTCTCCGAATAGCTACGTAAACTTTGTTTAATGCGGAAATCTACCAACTCTTCTAACAGAATGTTAAAAAACACGCATCGCTGTAGCCGAATGCGCGCATAAATATAAAGGACCCCCAGAGAGATCCTCGCACGAACGGAACGCATCAGAAGAGAACCCAAAACACCCAAACCTCCTATAGTTCCACGTTCGCATCAGCCTCCACACACGTACCCAGCGCGAAAGGGGACACCAACACGCCCTGCAAAATGCAAACTAATACGGGTAAAAAACCCTCCGAAAAAGCGAGCGAAATTGCGCACGGTCGGGAAATAAATCAACTCTATATCACAGAAGAAAAATACGTTTTTTCCCTTCCTCTCTCTCTAAAATATAAATATAGGCGAGGAACAGAAGGGGCGATAAATTTTCAAGGCACCTGAAGTCGCTATCAAAGAATGAATTATGACCTGAGCCTCGGCCCGCGCTACTGTTTATAGGTGATTTTCAAGAAGGGGGTTCAATCCAAAGGCACGCTTCCGTAATAAACATGGGGGAGCAGCGTATGCAAAAAACCTATATTAGTAAATCCTTCAAAAATATTTTCCATGGGGAAATGGAGGCATAAGTTGAAGGGCTGTCTTATTAATTCGAGATTTATGGAGGCCGAATTTGTGCGTAGTTGATCATAATGAACGGAGTCGGCTGACTGCCGTATTGTCGGTTGTTTATGTATTCCTCGGCCTCGTCCAGTCGGTGTTTAGATGCTGATGGATGTTTGGGGCTGTCTATGGTGGGTGTGGGGAGATGAGTTGGAAGGTCGTCTTCTAGATGAAGGACAGCCGTAGTGATGGAGAAGATATAACTTTTTAGTCAAAAGAGCTCTTTGACAGGGTTACCTGGCGTTTATATTGAAATACTTTGCAATATCAGTTATTTTGACTAGACAAAAAAAAAGATACAACTTATAAATACGAAATCGCTTCGTGGAATGAGTTTGAGTTTGTCTCAGATTTATATAGTACATTTAATTTTCTAGTTATTAAAAGTTAGCTTATTAGGAATGGGATTCTTACTATAGTATTTGTAACGAGAGAGAAGATATAAAATGAAACCTCCTTTCTCTAATGTACAGTATTTTTAAAGTAAATTTATTATTTTATTTGTTACATTAGTTTCGAACTTTCACTGCCTTATTAATAAAAATATATCATTTACTTTTAATAGGTTCCTAAAATATATATTTAGGAATTAAATTTATGCAGTTCATTGTTCCAAACCGGTACAAACCCATTATCTGCCCCTTTAAAAATTGCCATGCTGCTTTGGTACCCCAATATTCAAATATCAATAAATTTTCGTTGGTGCGTGGTGCTCATTAATATGACGGTTTATTTCAATAGGTTGATTTGAAATTTTTAACTACATTTTTAATATACTTGGAGTCCAAAACAGCTTGGAGATATGTAACAGCACAGATAACGAAAATGAACCATCAAACCATATAGAAGACTAAAATGGGCAATTTAATTAATTGGTTGTTAAGAATTGGCAATAAGTTTAAAGTTTATAATAGTTGTGGTTTCAAATTCATGCATATGGGCAGCAGTACCAAACATTAACATCTGAGATGAAGGAAACTTGATGGGTACCGCACAATAATTTTATTACGGGCCAAAAATTAACTATTTACACAAAGAACTCCATTTTTCCCATTTTCAATTGATCTAAAAACATTTAAATATTCTGTATGAGCCAATTCTAAAGATTCTGCCTTTAGTTTGAACCATTCTAAACAAGTTTCTATTTCTTCTAAATCAATATTATCCTCAATTAATAATTTTTCGAGCTGAGTATACGCCTTACTAAAAGCCTTTCGTTGCGCTGTTTTATTTCGTTTAATAGTTTCCATCTTTACTGTCTTCTTAAATTCAAAAATACATAAAATATCTTCAAGATGGAAACTATTAAACGAAATAAAACAGCGCAACGAAAGGCTAAAAATGTAAGTCTTTTGTGTAATAGTTTATTTTTGGCATGGAATTAAAATTTATTGTTCTGCACCCAAGTTTCCTTTATCTCAGATGTTAATGTTTGGTACTGCTGCCCATATGCATGAATTTGAAACCACAATAGTAAAGTTTTTAGAATAAAATTCTTGAAATTTCATTTCATGTGCAATTTTGCTCAAACTTTTGAATCCCTCACCAGTGAAAAGAGAGATGTGTTTATTCTATAAAATTTTATCTTTTGGAACATTAATATGTAATACGTATCAGTTTTAAATAAGTACAATAATGCAAATTTTAGTTCAGATAATAAGGGGTTAATAGTATCATACCTCCATGTGAACCAGTTTGCTTTTAGATGAACTCAGCTCTTTCTTTTGCTTTTCTAAAAACCTGGCAACTTCTTTCGAGGCTTTCTGGCTGGAACAGTGCATCCAACAGAAAATTCCTTTCAAAACAACCGTCGTCAGCACCCTAAAACGAGCACAACTCACTGAAACTACATCCAATCACACACACGCACAAAGTCAACAGAAAAAACTAGAAAGTAATAAAGTAAGAAATTTTCTAGGTCCAAGGAAAGGGTATTTTCTGATCACCGAGAATATGAACCCTTGATCAGCAAAAATGTCCAATTAACTTCTTAAAATATAAAGTTTTAAGGCAAATTTTAGTTTCGTAACGAAAACCTTTCTTACTTTTGGGCTAAAAAAAAACTTTTCCCTGCTTTCTGTAAAAGCAGGCGTATTATTAGTTGGTTTAAAAAGACATTACTTAATGGGTCTTTAATGAGAAAATTCACTTGGAAACGAGTTTATTTCGAGTGATTTTCAAATTTTCATTCTTTTACTTGATCTCAGTGCATATTAAGTAATGTTGTTTAAAAAAAATTGACATAGGCTTAAAAGGTCAAAAGTCAAAAAGAAGGACAAACATTCCTTTTCGATGAATCGATTGTTTGGAAAGAATAAACCAGATGTAGATAAAATAAAGGTTATTGAAATTATTTAAATTCTTATATTGTTTATAGTAATTAGTTTTTAATCATGCAAGTTGAGTTGATTTATTTAGGTATATTTATCATTGAATTTGCCACCCTACTAATTCTTTAGGGGTTTTTTAACTTTAAGGATTTAATGACCAAATGGTGTAAAAGGAAAAAGAGTAAAGTGAAAGAATTAATCCATAGGCTATGTGGAAAGATTAAGTAACAGTAACAAAATTTAAACTGTCTCACATCAAACTACTATCCCACTTTCAAGGAATTCCTCATGTTAATTCTACTTTCCTTAAATAGAATTTAGATGTTATTTTTTTCTTAATATATAGAATCAAAAAAGATAGAAACTTTTCAATTTAATGGTGTAATGCTTCAATCAACGGCAGACAAAAAAATTATTAATTTTTCATTTTCCTTAACCTATCTTTTTTATCAAATTTTGTAAACAGTGATTTGAATGAACTAGTTTATTTTAAGAAGCGTAGGCTGAGGAGAAAACACACACCGAACACAAATTGATCCATATCAACCAAATAACAATTAGAATTCGGGTCGGTGTAAGCCTTCATTGTCGGATTGCTTTTATTGTATTTGCTGGAAAGGATTTGCTATCAGATTTCCTGGAAACTTACGAGACGGCATGCAATACAATTTCTACAAGTTTCCAGACTGAGACCAGAGTTCACAAAGCATTAGAGAAAGTCCCTCTCAAAGCACATTATCCTTGCAAACAACAGCCCAGACTGTGGTGACTGCCTCCAACTCGGCGTATAGTACTAATAACAAGGGCCACCACGCCATAACTCAACCGACACATTGTGGCTCCAAGTTAGCTGGGCTGCTGAGTCTAGACAGCGGTCATACTCTCAAGAATTACGAGCGGAAATACCGTCCACCCATTTCCGGTGAGCCCTGCACTCCCTCATTACGCCTGACCGATGTGGGTGCCCGTCCATCTCGCCGGACATTCGGACCAGAGCTTGAGCACAAAGACTGAGAAGGTTCGCTTCATGAGGTTTAGTGTTTGGAATCATGTACTATACGTTGTGAGGAGAAATTATTAACATGAGCAATGGAGTTTTACACCATCTCTTTAATATCAAAATCTTCAATTTTAACTTATTGAAAATTATCTCCTGAATCCGAAAATATGCTCGTCTTTTCCTAAAAAAATTGTGTTAGTTAATTATAAGATATTTCATTACAGAAAAGCTGACGTCAAAAGTACCTCTCGGAAATGTGGGAAACACTATGGTGTAAAAACAAAACAAAAACTCGAGCGCAATGTCTTACAAAGCAGAATGATTGCAAACAAGGCACGCGTGACGTCACAAGCTGTTTCAGCTCAGACCGAAAAGAAGCTGTTTTGAATTGAAAATGACTTACAATTTAGCGCTTTGAAAGGTATATTAAAAAGCTTTATGGAGATTTTAAGCCATACTGACCACATTAAGATTTAAAAAAATTGAGTGTAACTGTCCATTGAATCGACAGTTTTATGAAGAAGGAGGAAGACGACCAAATTTAAAAAAATAACTTATTGTGCTCAAGAGGATGTCCTAACTTTCCTAACTAATCCTAACTTTGCTCTTAGTGTTAGTAAGGAAAAATAACTTCCCTCGATAGGCAGATATAGACCCTTGAATTGAGTATAAGGTTTGACAAGAATTAATCTTGCTCACATGAAGTGTAGATTAAAACTTTAACTGGTCTTAGTCCTTCCTTTTTTCACATTTGAGCAATAAACAAAGTGAATGTATTTTAAAATAAAAACTTTTACTAGTTTTATCCTGTTGAAGTTAGTGAATTTTAAGAAGGAAATAAAATACGGCTACTTTTTCCCAACTCAACAAAACTTTTGGGTAGGCTTACATGCTTTTATTAACTGTTCTCTACTGTAAATAGTGAATCGGTCCCATTAAAAAATTGGTATTAGAGAATAAAAATTCTATCAATTATATAAGTGGGTGTTTTCCACGGTTTACCCAAAGCTTGATTTTTGAACTTATTCTCTTCTTAAAACTTACAATTCAAAGTATACCTATAACTTAAAGTTAGTAAATGTTTTAGTACATATGGGGGGGGGGGGATTTTAAGTAACTCTCTTAAGTTCAGAGCTTGAGTGTTGTGAATTTTAGATGACTAGTTTTCTCAATTAAATGACAACTTCGCATTATTTCTTCACTTTTGCATCTCACGTTGAAATGAGAGAAATATAAGAACAAGACAGATAAAAGTCAAAGAGAGACAGTAGAAGAGAATACGAGGGAATGATATAAAAAAGGGAAAAACAAAAGATAATACGCAAGAAACTTGCAAATGATAGCAACTACAATATGTTTTTTATAACGATTCGTGTAATATTTTTAGACTGGATTACGATTAGTTTTTTTTTTTTATTTATTTTATTTGATGTTACAATTACATTCAAACTTCTATCATAAACCTTGAAATAAATTGAAACCGCTTGATTCTTTCCTTCACGAATGTTTGTCGGGTTCATGAAATTCCAATTATCCTCGTGTCCACAGGAAAGGGTTTCCAATAGCTGAGCAGATAAATTGAATAAATAATATTTTCAATTACTTCGTGATAGGAAACAGTGAACTAAAGAGAAACAACGTGAACTCGTGGATGTATAACCGAAACCACGTCATTTCATGTAATTTTATTTCTTAATAAATTGGTCAAAAACATTTACTGAAGTTAGCAAGAAAGTTTAAAAATTCGTAAATTTTGTTAGTAGTACATTATCTTAGTAATCATAGAAATAAATAATTAATCAGTAATCAATGATAGGCGTCTTAGGAAATTTTCATCTATCATTAATTGATTTGTATGTTAAATTCAGAATTTTCTAATTAAAAAATGTAGGTATACTTTTTCTTATGCACTTTTTAATTTTTATATGTAAACTATCAAATTGTTTACATCATGTAGTGCATTAAAGACGCTTTTACATTGTTTATGCTTATGACGATTGATACATTATATGATAATTATTCATTTCATATTTTACCCGAAAACAAAAAAAAATGGACACGGTGCATCGTCTTGTGAAAATAGCTGTAATCATAACGCATTTTAGAGTAAATTTTTTGTAAAACTTTTTATTTGAGTAAAAAAAAACTGTTCTGCTAATGAATATATTCCCAACAATCTTAAAAACAAAATTTGTCATTAAACTAGGTAAAAAATATTGATTCATAGAAATAGAATCTTTTAACCTTTATTTATCTATCATAATAAGATGTGGTTCCAACAAAATAAAAACCAAAGTTCCTAGTTTTACTATTATTAATAACAGCTATCTACCGTAACCTTATTATACGATAATAACAGCCAAAAGTCTACTATTTGTTCAACAAATAGGAAACATCTGCTTTCGATCAAACATAACCTGAAAATAACCATTTTTCATGGCTTGTTCGGAGAACAATTTCTCCCACCTGTCACTATGTGTGCTGGTAACTTTAGACTCTAATGAAATATAATGGGATGGTCTAACTCATTTTCATAAGAATTGATTCTTTGGATATTTTAAATCTGAATATCTGAAACCTATTAAAACCCTAATAGAATCAAAATTGCATGTGTTTCAGAAAGCTTAAACTTTAAAGTTTAAGTGATTTAAAAAGAAGAGCAAGCAGCTTATCAATTTAAATAATATTTAGATGTTTTCTTAGAATCTTTAATTTTCTAATAAATAACCACTTAAAGAAGAACTCAAAGCATGACACTTAAATATTGTTCCCAACTTTTTGCAATTTAAGAACTTGCAGCTATTCGCTTCAAAAATTTAGAACTCTCGCTATTTTTGCATTTTTAGTTTACATTTTCAGTAGATTTAATCTATATTTTCCTCCAATTTTAAAACATTATAAAAATTATTTCCTACTTAATTATCGGTTAAAAAATTACTGATTAATTGGAACTGTGTCGAAAAAACATGTATCTAGGAGAAATAAATATCGATATAAAACACAGTTGTTCAGTACAGTATATACACAACACAAAGCACACTTTACATCTAATCTCTAGTGTAACCATGATAAACCACAATAATTAATCAACAATTCCATTATTAAATGTGGCACAATACTCTTCATAATAGCTTCATGTGGCCCGCACCACACCAGTTTCTTTTCTCGAGGCTCATCATAACACGAGATCATTCGGTGCTTGGGCAAGAACTTTATTAATCCCAGAGTATCCAACCGCAAACTAAGCCACAAAAGTTGTTTCGCAATATTTTTTTTTTCCTGATAGTCTTACAGAGTTTCACTTAAAACCTGTCCGGAGGCCGAATAACCAGCCTCCTTAAGATGTTCCGGGTCTCATGGGAGGCCTCTTAAAGGGACTTTCAGGCAGTAAAAGGCACCGTTTGTTCAGCCTGTGTCTAATCTAAGGAAGTGCCTTCGTACGTGGAAAATGGCTTGATGCTTACTTGAAAGCTGTTTAATTATCGTTAAATTTGCCTGTTTCTGACTAAATGGGTTTGGGAAGACGATACTAAGGGGGCTTTTTAATACCCATTAAGTTAAGGTATGAATTAATCGAGATTGAAATAGTTTGGTTCTTTTTTTTTACACAGCAAAATTGCCCTCTTTAAAAGAAATGTACTTTTTTTAATAATATTTCTTGCTATAAATTTTGAAGCATTTAATTTACCTTTTACTTTATGGAAAATTGTTTGGGTTACATTAGACTATTGTTTGGAATTTAAAGGTTTTGAATGTGGTTTGTCGAGTTTTGCACAAATATTTCTCTTGAACTTAAATGTAGGTTAAGTAATAGTTTTTTCAATGTGTTTTCATTAATTTACTTCCCAGTGACTGACTGAGAACAATAACCAATTACAAAATTCCAAACTAAGCTATATTTTCCAGGTCAGTAGACAGAGGTTCAAATTATACTTTAAGCGAAATTATTTTATTTTTTTTGTGTGAAATATTCTTTAAAAAGAAAGCTTTTCTTCTTTTTAAGTCTGTATGTGCTATAAGTCTTCTATTATATAGGTATACCAATCATAAAAAAGGAAGAAGCTTTTTCTAGCTTTTTCTAATATGCTAATGGAAAAAATAATAGATTTTAATACCATTTTTCAGCAGTTAAACTTCACTTAACAATCTCTGTTTTCTTATTTCATGACATAAAAAGATTAAAAAGTTATTAATAAAAGCACCAAATAAATATTCTTGGGTTGGTATTTTTTTCATGGAAGGTTGAATATGGTTAAAAAAGATCTTTGAGAGTAATATTTTTTCTGACACATTTTATTTTACTCTTAGACTTCAGAAACAAACATTTAAAACCAACTAATATAAATTATTTAGATAAATTTACATTATTAGTACAAAATTTACCATTTATTGCAAAAAGATGCACATCTTATGTATATAAGATGAGTAAACTATGTTATCTTATGTATTAAATTTAAAATATACAGCTAATATTATTATGTATCTTTCCTTTACTAATGGTAAAAATCTTATTTGTATTAAAACTTTAGAAACAACCTTTAAAAATAACCAACATAAATTATTTAGATAAATTTACATTAATACAAAATTTACCATTTATCACAAAAAGATACAAATCTCATGCAAACATTTTCCAAATCTATGCTTAAACTTACAAGCACCAACTTAAATTATTTTATGTGTCAGTGTTCCTTTCTTATGAATCTTCCACAATATGACACTGTACTTTAGAGCAGTGTGGTCCAACCCGCGGCACGCGGGCCACAAGTGGCACTCGAAGAAATATTCGTGGCACTCGGCCTCAAAATTAAATTCGTATTCTAACTATAGAATATAATCCACATTTCAATTTTTATTGCAGAAAAGTGTTAAAACCCGGTTTTAGAGTCTAATTTTAAAAAAAATTCAGGGGAGAACCCCTGACATCCCTTGGAAGTCATTTTTGGTTTAAAATTCACTTTGGGCTTCAGTTAGAACAGTGTGGTCCAACCCGCGGCCCTCGAAGAAATTTTCATGGCACTCGGCCACAAAATGTAAGCAAGTTTTATTAAGTAATGTAACTAACCAAAAAGTAATTTTTATTTCAGAAATTTGTTAAAAACCCGATTTTATGGGTGGAATTTTCAAAAAAAAACCTGAGATCCAGTTGGGACAATAGTAAAAGAAGTTATCAAATCAGTAGAAGCTGAGTTGTAATTAACATTTAATCTAAAAGTGTAATTTCAGAAATTTTACTACAGGGCTGTAGTTGTGTCTTTGTATTTAGAACTCAATTTTGATAGTTGAAAGTCTATTACCTCCTGAGAAAAAATCCAACCTCTTCTTTGGATATGAACTAATTTTAATTAGAACCTGAAAATCACAAACTTTAAACTCTTCTTGCTTTTTCATTCTTAAAACGTAGTGAATCGCCTATTTTCTACGAACGGTTTTCTATTTACTAATAGACTAATTTTCCTTTTTAACAAAAAATAATCGATTTGGAAAAAACCCCAAGAAATAATTTGTTAAATTTTAATTTCATGAATTTGAGCATCAAGTAAATTAGTGTTTAAGTTGTGGCACAAAGTAAATCCCCTTCAGTAAATAAAAAATATGTTAATGAGACCCAGTCAATATTTTTGCATTGCATTTTAAATGCAGGAAATATATTTCTTAAGTAAAATGTGTCTTAGTAAGTATTTGTAGTTGAAGTAAATGTTCCAGTGTTGAAATATAAGCTTGATTTGCCTGTTTTAAAATAGTAAAATGTAAATTTTCCTGTCTCTGGCACTCGCCTCCTCATGAAAATTTTAATTGGCACTCGGGTACCTAAAGGTTGGACCACACTGCTTTAGAGCATGAAATCATTTTAAGCAGCATTCATGATCTAGGTAATCATGGAAATTTAAAAACTGTAAAATGATCACAGATTAAACTAATCAAATAATAATTTCTTTAAAGAAGAGTGCAATGTCTTCGAAATAAAGTTATATTTTCTTTAATATAATTACATCATAAACTTCGAATCATATCAAATAATTAAAACAAAGCGAATTGCATGAATAGAATTAAATTGGAAAGTCCTCTGCAAAATTTCCAACAAAATTAAACTCAGTTAAAGCTATTTTAGCAAATTAAATTCAGTTGCAATTCGGAGTAACCTAATATTGGATTAAATTAATCTAACTTGACGTATTTTATCTCTTACAAAGCTGATATTTAATTTTAAAAGGCATCTCCACGTTCTTTCTCTCCCTCATTTTACGCGCATAAAATTAATTACTTTTTTAATTAAATTAGAAAAAGTATTTAATAAAGAGGGAATTTCGATAGCAATAATAACGATATTCTCGAAGCTGACAATCAAATAGCCTGAACACTTAAATCAGGTTATTATAATTGATTACTGATTCGCTGCTTAGCTAAAATATTCCAAACTTATGACTGATCATTTCACAGATTGAATTTTACGTTTAATGCCTGTAATTAATGACTCATAAAAGCTGAGTTAATAAGAAAACTTCTTATCAACAATTATAAAAAGTCTGTCATTCAGTTTTAATCTTTACTGTTTTATACTTCTCATTCATTCTTTTTTCAAATGCCTGATAATTATTATTTCTAATGAACATTAAAGTATAAAAATTGTAATAGGTTATTGCTTAGGTATTATATAGGTTTTGATAGATATATTTAATAGTGAGTATTCAGGACTTTCAATTCAGGATTTGGCAAAATTTACTGTAATATTTAGGTCTTCAAAAATAAATTAATGTTGTTTAACATGATACAGTTATTAAAACCATTAATCCTGAACTCTTTAAGCTAAGAACCAACTCTAATTATTATAAATATAAAAATATGGTATGGATTATCAAAAGGGGGTAACTGTAACCTCTATGGTTCCCCCAGGTTACGACCAATGTAATACTCTCGCCAATCTTAAGATAACCAGTAGGGAAGAAGCTAATAAAATATATGTTACGGGCAATGTGATAAATCCGGGAATTATTAATAATGCCCGGGCAATGTGATAAATTCAGTGGAATTTATGAATGAAATTTATCACTTTGCCCGCCTCCACTTCGGGCATTATTAATAATGCCCGATTAATCACTTTGCCCATAACATATATACTTACAAAACTAAAAGTTGTAAGGGAATTTTTCCCTGCGGTGTGTGCATTCCAAGCTTTTTCTGTACGTTATAATATTTTAGAACAATACTCCACAGAAAAAATTGGAAAGTATAAATAATTAGTATAAATATATATATATATATATTATTAATATGAAATATAGTCTACATAAAACTAGATTCAAAGTTTAATGTAATGATAGATTTAACTTAAGTAGAACTTTTTAAATAAATTAAACTATAACTATATGAAAGTAAAAAAAAAAAATAAAAAAAAAATTCTCAAAATTAAAACAAGATAAATACAAAATAGGAAAAGCAAATATCAATGCAATTTATAAACGTGTAAGTACTTACATAACACCAATCAGGCTGAAAAAGTACAACTCCATGTTTGTAAACAAATCAACACCACACGGTTCCTCTCTCCCTTTCAAAGGATTCTCAAAATTCTTCAATGGACCGGGCCTAGATCTTCATCTATGGCCACTAATTCATTTCAAACTGTTCAATACGAACCGTGAACCGATCCCGCTTTCAAAACACAACCGAAAACAACTACTATAACGGTACTCAATGAAACTCAAACACGTTTTCTGCTTCTACTCAACGGAATTTCTTTCGATTCAACTGGCAACACCCGCAAATCCAGCCGATTTACGAACGGAAAACACCGATTATAGTACAGGGAAATTGAAGACGGATTGTTCTAAACACCATTCCCCCACATGGCGATCGAGGGGGGTTCCGGCGTGTCGAAAAAACATTCGAATTTCGTATCCAAGCGGTCACGCCCACCTCGTGCAGCGGTAGAGCGAATGCCAGGAATCCAAACTCTGGAAATTGAGGCTGGGGAAGTGGACGAACGCTCTGCGAGCCTACTCGCTCGGCTGACGGTAGAAAAGTTCAGGTTCTCCCGCCACAAAACTCGATAAATGAATCATTTGGCGACAGGTGAGCGACGCGATCTACCTGTCCAATTACGAGAGGAGCGGCTCTTTTTGAGGGGTGGGTGTCGGGGGACTCCGTTCACCCACGTGACGCTACACATTGTTTCGGGAGAACAAAGGAGTTCGTTCGCCCTCTTTGTCTATCACGCGTTGTGAATCTACTTATGCGGTTCATTAGGTCTGAGAAAGGATGAAATCAGAGGTGTATAAGTAGATGAATTAAAAAGCACGCAGGGTAAATGTAATGGGAAAATGCCGATTGCTATTTTTTTAATAAAAAAATACTTACCCTACCTTTATACTTTTGGTAGTTCAGGGATATAAATCAATACACTCTTGATATCCCATATGTAAAATCATCAAAGAATGCAGTGTTTTAATTTTGGAAGAGTCTTAGATTTTAACTTTTTTATAAAATTAGAGAGTGATATTTCCTTTACTCTATAAATGTTTTACTTTTCATAGAGAAAAATTCACTAATAGGAAAAAGTTTTCCGTCGTCATCTGGTATCCTATTCGAAGTTCTATGAAGAAATTTAAACTTTCTTTAAATATTTTTAAGGAAACTAAGGACTCAGGCATAAAATGAAAACACTGGTTTAAGGGATCAGTAGCAGAAATATTATACAAACTTTCAATTGCTCTGTTATAAAAATCCTTAAAAATACTTATGCAACTTTGAAACGAAATAAATTGAAATGATAGCTATCATTTTATAATTTTAATTAAAAGTTGTTAACAAAAATGTATATCATTTGGAGTTTATTATGTTTAACTGAAACAAATTGTGTACCATATGGGTTAAATAGTATTACGCTTTTACAGTGTATTACGTATACTAGTAATTTTAGTAGCTGTAAAAAAAATCTTACGAACATTTCTGATATTATGGACCACTGTAGATTACGTTCTGCTAATCCTTTTGGATTTATTCCTGTCCTTTATTTGGAACCCTGCTAATGATTTTTTTTCCACTCACGAAAAAAATTTTAAAAGAGTAATCCGATTCAATTCAATAAATCTTAAAACGAACATCCAATTTTAAGCTCTAACACCAACTCATTCCAAAACAGCAAAAGACAAATCCGACAAAAGGCCCCAATTCGTCATTCAGACATCTAATATTAATCTCGGCAGCCCGTTCTTATCCGTCTGCATTTTATTTCAATACCGTCATTTCCATCTCAGACTTCCATAAAGAACATTTGACACCCAGAGAGTGTTCCACAAGAAGAGAATACCATAAATCTCTGGTCACCAATCCCTCCATCTCTATTACTCTCCCGAGTGCTTGCTTCGAACGCTGCTGACTGCGAAGGTTTTCCAGACTTACTATCTGGATATGATTTCCTGCCTATGCCGAAGAAAAGCTCCTCTTTTTCATCTGTTCTCTCTCTCTTTCTCTGCCACACAGGGCTTCTAGATTCCAGCCGATTTTTTTGGGTGTTTCTTGCTCTGAGAATAAAACACTAAAAACGACTTTTCGCTTCTTTTCTTGAGCCTTTTAAAATGGATCGGGGTGTAGCTCGCTCGCGTAAAGAGGTTAGGACTTTTTTTTTCCTCAGTAAATGGGATATATATTTGATAGAAACTTGAACGTCATATGCGGTATGCTCTTGTTTATAAATAAACTTGATTATAACATACTTTAATATATCTTTTTCCAGTAAATGTTACCATAATTTAATAGATGTATAACTAAATTTAAAAACCGTTATGTTTTTCTTTCGTTTGTTCACTTTTGTACAGGTTTTAAGTTTTAAAAACATTTGAACGAACCTATACACCTTTACATAAAATTTATAATACGTATATTTTTAAGAAGGCATTTCTTAGAAAATTCTCATATCAGATAACGCTATTTTTTTTCTCCTAAATATTTTGAAAATAAAAATAGTAAAACATCATGAACTTAATACTATAATGCATTCTTAAAGTTTCACTAAAAAACTACATTATGGATTTTTATTATAGTACTCTCAAATAATAATTATGTCTTATAACGTTGCAGACGCAAGACTTAAGATTTTCATCTACAATGCTTTTTTGAGATTTGGAGTTAAAAAGCATTATGATTTTTTATTGATTCATGGTATTAGAGCTTGGTTTATTTTATTTAAGAGAGACTACTTTATTTAGATGATCAAATTTTGTAAGTTCATAAAAAAATTCCCAAGATTATCAGCCTTATTATTATATTCTTTTTATACTCGTAAAAGAATATATATTACGGGCAATGTGATAAATTCAATGGAATTTATCAATGAAATTTATCACTTTGCCCGCCTCCACTCTGGCCATTATTAATAATGCCCAATATATAAAATATAAATAGATAAAAAATATCACTTTGCCCGTAACATATAAAATAAAGGCATAGCTTGTTCACTGGCAAATATTAAAGAACGTCATTACTTATGAACTCTCTTAAGAATAGTATAATGAAGTATAGATCTTAAGTTATCTATTACAATCTCAGCATGAATATACTGTCAAACTTTTATTGAATAAAAATGTTCTACAAACGCTTTTATCATAGTATATTCAACTAACACTCTGTATTTATAGAGTGATTGCTTTAAATTAAATGTTTAAGTTCGATTATTTGTGAAGTATTTATCCTTAAAAATCTAAGTATGAAACAGTTGTAAGGTGTACTGTAATATAGCAATATAATTCAGTTTTTAAAAACATGGAATTCCTAGAAATAAACATAGAAATGTAACTCGTAATTCATGCTTAACTCCCATATTTGAAAGGAAAATTCCCCGAAATTTAATATATCAACTTGTTTATTCTAAAGATTGCTTACATTTGACTCTTTTTCATATTTCGACTCTTGATTATTAGCTTCACTTGAGCCACTTCTAATAAAATTCTTGGAAGTACCTATCTTATCATTTTCTTTCAAAAATTTCCCCTAATAGGAATTTCTTAATTTTTTTTTAAAAAATCAAACAAGGTTGTATGTTTATTATTCAAGTGACATGAAACTGGAGGTTTTTTGCAGACTTTTTAAAAGAGAAATACATTTTAATCTGAATTCCGAAATAGCGTTTTTAATGTCCTAATAAAATGCATTTTTCTTCATTTTTACTACTTCTCAGAGAGTGGCTCACAAATTTGCTCCTTTCGAGGAACAAGTACAATTATATTTCGATTAAGCCTCTCAAATCGAATATAACATTTCCAAGACCTACGCAAACGACAGCGGGTGACTTGTTGGAAAACTGAACTCACATCTATTGCCTGGGCGAAAGAACGAACGGTGAAGTTTTTCCACCGATTTTCAAAAACGATGTGAAAAGACTAATAATAAAGGAAAAGAAAAGCATACATTTTTTCATCCGTCTTAACTTTTCTCTTTTTTTTCTTCTTTAACGTTCGGTTGGCGTGCGAGAAGGATTTCCTTTTCTTTTCCAAAGTTGTCTCAACCGTGATCAATTCGAAAATTACACCGATTCCGAAGGGGCGCTAGGAAATCAGAAGGGAAGGACAACGTTACCATTGCAAAATGACAAGGACTTTTTTTTTCGTCATATCCCTTTCTCTCTTTTTTTTTCCTCAGTGCTCCTCTCTTGGATCTTCCATAACTTTAAAGGGAAGGAAAAAGACGCCGAAAATTTAAACTCACGTCTCTAACGCGAATTTTTTAACGGTATTATTAGAAGTGACGCGTCTCCCTTTTTTTTCTTCTTTTCGAATTCTTAGGGTTTTTTAAGAGAAAGGGATCGTGAGCCTTCTAATGTGACAAAAGAATGGTTAAAATATTTTTCTTTTCCCTTTTTCGGAAACTTTATACAGTAGCTATTATTTGGTAAAAATATTTTGTCATTAGAGCTGATGCTTAATTTTGTTTTTGGTCGTTGCTAATTACTTCATCATGATACAAACGGGTTTTTCTATTTATTAGAGTCAATATCTTACTCTATTTTTAATACCTATATAGAAGGTAATTGAGCTCAAAGTAAATATAATTTTAGGGAAACAACTTAAGAAGATTTATTATTTCACGGGTTGGAATTCAATCAAAGGTGTGTGTATTATTAAATGTATTAGATTTAAATAGTAGAGAGAGAAATTCAAAATATAATTTTCAAACTTATTTTGGATGCATTAAATAAAATTATTCGTCAAAGAATTTAATACAGTATTTAGCTATCTCAAAACTAGGAAAATTCACGTTATTTAAATCGTAGGGAAAATATTTTTAAAAAGTTAAAAATATAGAGGTATAAGTAGAAATAATACTCCATTCCCTTTAAAATGCTAAGATAAATAAGATAAATGTTCTAAAGCATGAAAAAATTATCTTTCAGCAACTTTAAAAATTTACCCTTTGTAGAAATGTTATATTGAATTTTAAAAGAGTTCTTTTTCTGCTCCATTGGTTTGAAGGGTTTTTATATATTTTAGAAGATGTTTATAGGAAATATATATTTTATTAGAGTTTACAATAATATTTTTAAAAAAAAACTTAATTCTGGCTGTTTTTAAGTTATTTTTCAAAGGTTTTAGAAGTCCAACGAGACCTTTTACTCCATTCACTAGCAAAATCAATCGAACTTTATTTCCAAATCCCCACAACACACCCAACAAAGAAATAAAAAAATCCCCATATTTCTCGTTCGCTATTTTGCTTTTCATACACACCCTAAACCAGGCTTCAAATTCTTCCGCACAGGAAAGAACCACAAAAGTGCAACGGCAATTTGCTAATGTCCCTCCCCGGTAACTATCGAAATATTCAAATCCAGTGGTGCTTGGAACCATCGAATCGTATTTCACCTCACAGCGTAAACGACCGATTGAAAAAGGGGAGCAGAAGGCATTAAAATACATCAAGGTGTCACGCCACACCGTGGCTTTTGTTCTAAAGAGAGCGATATATAAAAAATGAGGAACGGTGTCAACTCTGTGTTCTTGTCCTCGTGTGTCGTCTATAACAATAAATAACGCTTTTTGAGGTACAGGAAAGAGTTGTTTCTAGCGCTAGGAGGCATAAAAGAGGTCAATTCTAGATGATGTTAGGAAATGTTGCTGGGGAAGAAAACTTTTTTCTTTTTTTTCCTCTGTAGAAGAGACTTCTTTCTTTTTTTTTTAATGAATTGGGAAATGAACGGGGTTTCAGAAACATTTGAGTGATGGTAACAACCTCTTTTAATATAAAAAATTATGTTTCATTTCTTTCTTAACCAATCCAGTTCTTTTAAATCAAACTAAATTAGCAAGTTGTTATACTTAGATTGGAGTTACAAAGAGGGCAAAGGAGTCTCATAAGGCTTTTTTCTGTTGGAGACAAAAAAAAACTAGAAATTAAGTCTTCAGTCACAAAAATATAATAATTCAAGCTCTAATAGAAACCCCTGGGTAACAGTGAAAATAAGGTGTTATCTTTAATTACATTAGTTTCTTAAAGGGTATCCCATAATTATTACTAGAAAATTAATTTTGGATGGGGCCCGGGCGCACTTGATACTTCCCTTTTATAAAAGTATCACTGATTTGTCTCTTTAGAATCTATACTTCACCATCGTTTTGAACGAAACTTGCTATACTCCTCGCATAAAGCGCAAAAAAATAAAGCTGCAATAATCAAAAAGTAATTTAAATTTCAACTACAAGGAGTTGATAAGGAGTGATTGAGATAAGGAGTGATTGATTGGGGAAACTCTTTACGGCTACTGTTTAACACGCTATAAGAAAGAAAGCAAATATTTTACTCGAACTCTATCGCTTGTGTAATTGAAGGATGTTCCCTTGAGTCTACTCTAAATCACATACCTAATGGACTAAAGCTCCTTGAATTGAAGCGTTTTATTTCTCAGTTATGATAATGTTATTCAAAATAAGGCAAACTAAAGGGATAAACAAGTTTATCATTTGGTAAACTCATGAATAAGCTATACAAAAAATAAATGAGATATTTTTAAAGGTATAAAACTACCGTAAATAACAAGCTATTGAGCCAACAGAAAATTCAATAGAATTTTTTTTCTTCTTACCACCCACTTACATAGGCTCAAGTACTAAGAACAGTTTCTGTTAAAATAAAAAAAAAAGCTTAAAGTAAAACTAAGGTATAAGCGTAAAAAATACCCTCCAGTAATTAATATTTGTGAAACAAAAAACTACTTTAGTACTCTAGTAGAATGAAAATTACCTGTTAAGAGAGAAAGAAGTAACGTTATATTAGAGGAAAATGAGAAAAAAAAAACATTGTATGCTGGTATTCTGTTCCTAACACAATGAACAAAAATATAAAAAGTATCTAAGAGGAAAAACAGCTTCGATTTCAGCAACTATTTTTATTGAATACCAGCACTTAATGAAAACTTGCAATGAAAAGTCACTTAACACATAGGAAAGAATAAGAAAACTTTTATTTCTCCCAAATGAATAAGTGCCTGCCTTGTTGGATATCCCACACTACTGCGACATTTACCAGGTTTCCCTTTACTTAAGGTTTAATTTCATGAACTCAATCTATTTCATCTAAGGCTTCTTCGATATTTTAGTTGGATACATACCAGGAATCCCAAAATTCATGTTTCTCATTACTTTTTCAATAAATTTAAATTAATTTTTTTCTTTGTTCTTGATAAACTTCAGTTATGAACTGACTTGAAAAACAACTTCATCCATAATATTTGTAGAAAAAGAAAACCCTTGAAATTGGAGGTATTGCAAAAATAAAAGTACTGATTCCTAAAATCTGGAGGGTATAAAAGTCAGATTTAATCCTGCTCGTCTAATATAGGTTTCTTGAAATTTCTATTAATCAAAGTTTTATTAAATTGTTTGTTAAATTTAATTTCATATAGTTTAATCATTTCTGTGTAAATATAACTTTACAGAACAGAACTGGTATTGAACTAAGTAGTAATATAATTTTTAGCTTCATGATATTTAAAAAAAAGGATAATAAATAATTACAATAATAGTAGTTTGTAATACTTTCTAATAAATTTTTCCTCAATTTAAAACACTTATTTTACATAGAATGGTTGCATAAAATTTTAATTTTTGGTTGCATAAAATAATTTTTCCTCAATTAAAAAACTTATTTTACATAGAATGATTGCATAAAAATTTAACCCACTTTTAATAATTTACATATAATTTCATTATTATTACTTCCATCCTAGTATAACATTGCTCTTAGGAAGAGTATTTTTCAATTTCCCTTTTCAAAAAAGGAATCCGATATTCGAAAGGATACCAATAACTACATGTTCCACAGACTAATCAAATGCATCAGCATGATACGATTTTCTAAATAACTTTTAAAGTACTCTTTATAGTATAGTGTCCTTCCAAACTGCAAGGCTCTCCTTAATACTGCATTTACTGGGCTAATTCAGATGAGCAAAAACAACAAAACGCTACCTAAACTGTTAATTCAAAAATAATTAAAGACAAGCACTTCCTTCTTCTCGCACTACACCTCCATATCAATCAAAACTCCCCATCACGATGCCATTATTACCTGGGGGGACACTGCCGAACACGTGACGATAATGGAACGACACTGCATAAACACCCCTCCTTAACGGGGTGCACTTTTTAATGCATAGAAATCTGTCCGGAAGCAGAGAAAACACCCTACTAACGCACATTCCGCTATATTGCGTATTAGACGCAAAGGAAAAAAACCGGTCGCAATTTGGGAGGCGTAATATGCGCTACTGCCATTTCCAGCGCCTAAATTTATACCAACGACGATATTAAAAAGGGTCTGTTGCTGTGATGTCGATGCCGGGATAAATATAAAAAGGTCCGCTTTTCTTCTCCGGGTAATGGCGGGCCATTGGCGGCAAATGCCACGTCGTTTGGTCGGGAAGAGGGCTGTTCTATTAATGGGACAGTAGAAATTGTGTTTGCCACCCCCTCCCCCGACAAATGAGAGGAAGGGACAGAGGACTTTCTTGAGACAGAGAACCCGATGTCGAGTCATTTATCTATGCTAAAGAGTTTAAAGTCTTCCTCGCTTAACCCCGGAATGGACGATATTTTTTTATCGGACGGTTTGGGTGTTAACTTTGGAACATTGGGGTCGCTCTTAGAGATGAAGGTTTATCGAATTTAGAAAGGATTTTTTTTGTATTCGGGACTTTCAAGCTTAATGGCAGCAACTGATTTTGAAGGTTTATAGTGGTGTTTGAATTTGATGTTTCTTTTTTTTTTTCAGTAAAATACGAAATGAGTTTACGAATTAATAATTTTGTGTTCGTTCATTCCTGAACTAGCTTAGAGTTTTTATGCTTGCTTTTATTTCTAATTACATTTTTATAAATATTAAATAGTTTCGTGGAGGAAAACTCAAACGTTTCTAAAATTTAGTCAGCAAAATAATTGCACCATTATTTAGTGTTTTGGTCCTGCCATTTACTGTTCTTAAAATATTTAACTTCGTGACGTTATAAGTTGCTTTATAAAAAAAAGAAAGAAAATTTTGATAATTGTTTGAAATATCTTCAGTAGACAAACATGTCGATATTTTTAATAAATGGGATTATTCTTTTAATGCGTAATTAAATTTTGAAATTTCATTTCAGTCGTTGAATATTTATTGGTGTTTGCAAGCCTTATTAAAGCGGATAGTGGGGGGCACCATGAGACACTTTTCATTGTCCTTTTCCTAGTATTTTTAATATTTTCATGCAATGGACTCTAACCGTCTGACGTCACACGGAACCAACACGTGACCTACTGAGCTTGCCATTGGTTACCCCAGATACTACACTAGTAGATCTACTAGTGTAGTATCTGTGGTAACCAATTGCAAGCTCAGTTGTAGGTCACGTGTTGGTACCATGAAGTCTCGAACCAGATAGGCGGTTAGAGTCCATTATCTTTTTTCAAACACAAGTCAAATAAGCGATTCGCAAAATATCGCAAATAAGCGATAAGCAAAAACGATTCCGAGTGTTCTAAAGAATTCTATCTGCAAAAAAGCATCAGCCCATCAAAATAGCTATTCGCTTGAAATTCTTTCATTTCCAAGATTCATCTTTTCTAAAACAACCTTTTTTTTACTACATTTTATTTGTAAACCCAGTTTAAACCTTTTTCCAAAAAAAAAACTACATTTCTTTTATGATATAAAAGTTAACGTAAAGGATCAATCTGACGTAAACATTCTTTCAATTTCAGGTCTTTTGATTCGTGACATTCACAAAAAGAACTCCAAATGTCTTTTCAATCCCACCTAAAAATCAGATCAGTGTACCATATAAATTAATCAACGTTCTTTCATTCTGCAGTTGACAAATAGAGAATAATATAACCAATAAACTTCTGTGGATGTAGCTTTATGAATGAAACATTCCACCAGGTGTGATTGATATTGATGTTATAAGAATTCCATCAGAGTAAAAAAAAATGTGGAGTATAAGTAACTTTACTATTGTTTAAGATATATAAACTTTTGTGCTTTTACCTAAGAGGGATCTTTATAACTTTAGTATGCTCAAATGTATATTCTAACGGATTTTATAATAACGCAAGTTTTTTCATTTCACGATTTGGAGTAACTTTGTGGTAAATTTTCGAAGATGTGTATAAAATACTGAACTGAACAATGTTTTTTTTAGTATTTAAAATGTTTTAAACTCTTCCACAATTTTAATTAGTAGGTACCTGTACCTTTATAAGTTAAATTACAATAAATGATAGTTTTATTTACTTATTTTTAATAGTCTCTTGAAAGAAGATGTTTTTAGTTGAAATTTATGTTTCATTTGAATGTATAGATAAGTCATACTTTATTTTACCATTTTTTTTTCATTCAGTCGTTACTAGCTTCATTATTCCCTATGTAGTAAGGATTGTAGGAAAATTAAAAGGTTCTTACTTTTTGACTTTTTGGTATAAAATCTACTTGTTTATCTATTTGCATTCATTCATCTACTCTATGCTGATTAAAAAAGCATTATAATAAGTTCTATCCAATAGATTCCACTTGACTTATCAGTTTAAGGTCTCTATATGACAGGGAGATCTATTTAATAGTTATTAAAAGTTCTAAAGATAGATAACTCATACTAACTTCACGCCTGATTATCTGAATGTTTGTAACATTAGATCAGTTCGCAACTCAAGCGCAGCGACGTAGCGTGTGGTATTTTTTGGGAGAAAAAAGAGCTTCCGCAAAGTTTACTCATTTATGAATGCTTCAGATTTTCAAAGTCAGTGTCACGCACATTGATACAAAGGCGTGGGAAATGACCTCAAAAAGACTTTCATTTCCGATTACTTAGGATACAGTTGGTCTCACATTGAGGAACTTATGTTAAAAGTAATAGAATTGATTTGGAAATTTTGAGCAGCATCACATGCTAGTATAGAGTTTTGCTTGGTATATGTTACAGTCTGGATACAATAAACATTAACTAAATCGTCTTTTTTTATTTCAGTATAATTTTAAAATTTTTATAATAATCTGATGAAATTTTAGCTTATATTTGACAGACAAACTTAAATAAAGAGAAGATAAAGTTTCTGAGACTATGGAAATGTACTATAAGATATAAATTTAATTTGAGAACCCTTCCTAACATCAAAATGCTAGTATGCACTTCTCTCCTTGTTCTTCATTATTCTAGAACCCCCTCTGAACATAAATTTAAAAACACAAATTTGAATTAAAGAGTCAAAAGCCTATTTTCAGGAAATATTTCTAGTATTTTGAACAAAACTAAAGTTTTTACTGGAATCCCATTTTTTATACGTTCGTTTCTGCCAATCGTTTTTTTTTCCTTAAAGATGTTTTTCGAATTACAATCTTGTATTGCAAGTAGAAGCAGTTGCTTCTAGTGCCATCAGAAAAGAGATATTTTTATTTTTGAAAGATTTATATTTGCTGACCTATCAAATATTTTTAATTTAATATTTTGAAGCTCCTCATTTTCTTTCCAACAGCATGGCCGCCGGTTGGACATGGTCACCATCCAAACTGACAAGGAGAGACCGAGCGAGGACCCTAAAGATGCTCTGGAGTTCGACCCTCTACGTAAAAAAGGGAAAAAGAAAAAGAAGATAGTTGTGGTTGGAGCTAGAATCCACCCAGGGGAAACGCCGTCGTCATACGTATGTCAAGGTAAATTAATTCTTTCATGATGAACATTTTTATCTCATTGTTTTAAATTGTATTCCCCAAACTCGTCGAAATCATAATAATTACCATTTACATTCAAAACCATCCCATTCTCAATTTCTTTAAAACGTTAACTAAAGTGAAAGTTTCGAAAAATTTAGAACGTTTTTGTGGAATTATTTGTATTCATTTAATCATAATAATAAGCAAAGAACAATCGAGATGTTCATATGTTTCATTTGCAATGATAAAGGTCAGTTAGATTTTAAGTTCCACTTTGAAAATAACCATAAAAGAAAAACTACAGAACTAAATTTATCTTGCTCAGGCGCGGGACAGTACAGGGACAGTCAGGGCACTCTGGACAGTGCAAAGGGCAGAATGCCCTTGGACCCATAAAAAGTACTCAAAATGAGTTAAAACTTAAAACCCTACTTTTACAGGTCAAATTTCAAAACTTTTTCTGGGGGAGGACCCCCATACCCCACAGCGGTACCAAAAGGGGATCTTGAGAGATACTTTTTAGAAAATCCCCAACATTTTGACATTTTTCTCAAAAGGTAAAGGTGATGGTATGGAAAAGTGGCCCCCCTTTGAGCCGTGCTGGATCCTTGCCTGATCTTACTTAGATAAACTTACTTAGCTTAAACTTACTTACTTAGATCGCCTGATAAATAGTTTTTTTTTTATTTCCAATGGCAGAGCACAACACACACACACACACTATGACCGGGGTCATCGCTCCAGACATGCCGAAATCAGTACTTACTTCTCGTTACCCAGTGGGCACCTGTGGACCGAAGCCACGGAGGTGAAGTACTGTTGCCCACGCCACACACACATTCGCAGGCACAACCCCTTTTTACAGGGGGGTCACATTCATTCATCACACACACAAGGACAGAAACTAAAATCCATGCCAAACGGGGATTCGAACCCCAGACGTACGGCTTCGCAGTCAGATGCTCTAACCACTAGGCCAGTACGTCGGCCTGATAAATAGTTTAGAGAAGGTCATTTAATGATAAATAGAAATAGAATAAGAGGGAGGAAATTAAATATTATGAGAGACAGAAGTATAAAAGAATGAAATAGGAGAATCGGGATAGACGAGTAAATAGACAAAACCCAAATAGTATTTCCAGGAATGCATTTTTCCCAAATTTAATCAATCTTTATGTGTGTGATGCGTCTTTTATTAAGCCTTTCTTTTTTCCCAAAAAGTTACAGATCTATTATTTCCGTCGGAAGTCTTAATCTCATCAAGCTAATACAACTAACTCTTTGTGTCATATTTAATCACATCCCAAATTTCAGGTATGATTAATTATCTTCTCAGCGATAGTCCCGTGGCCCAGATTCTACGAGACCACGTCACTTTCAAGTTCATCCCGATGTTAAATCCAGATGGCGTTTTCGTTGGAAATTACAGGTAATTGCCTAACTGAAGCATCCGAGGGGTTGTAAGTGTGCGGTTGTTTGTCTGAGCGGTAAGAATATTAAGATTGATAATCCGTTACTGAAGATTGATTCGCCTTTCTGCAGAACCTGCATTTTGGGTCAAGATTTGAACAGATGTTGGCAAGAAACGTCTACGCACGCCTATCCTACTCTGGCTGCCGTTAAAGCCGTCACGGAAACGTTGTCTTCAGAAAAGGTAGTAAAAAGAAATTTATATCATCTTTAAATATCCTTTGAATATAGTAGACATTCGATTAGAGGTTTTATTACTCGTTCACAAATGGGTTATGAAATTTTTTTATTTAATGGGTTACGAATTTTTTAGTGACACGTTTCCTCCGATTTTTTTGTATGTGTTTCTATCTATATTCTAAATCTAAACCTTTGTCAATACTGTACGTCTTGTAAAATTGAACTCAGACAACAAAAACGTTTTGATTGGTTATGACAAGAGTACTTTTATAACAAATATGTGTGAATTATCTTATTTAAGTAAAATTTCTAACCACTTTCAAACATTTAATAGTTTTATCAAAAACAAAACAAAAATTTTCATGGGGAAAAAACCTAATTTAGTCAAATTTTTGAAATCGGCATAAGAAACGTCAAACAAGGATTTTATTTTTTTATTTCAAAGACAACCTTGTGGGGAAAATATTTGTTTTCCAAAAAATTTAAGCAGATTTTGTGTATTAGCTCTTTTTTTCTAAAGTAATAACTTTAAAACTATAAATTTAAATTACTTTAAATTGAAATTATTTAGGGTTAGGGAGTTTCCAAAGACAACTTTAAAACCTAATATTCTTTAAACTTACGCTGTTACTTTTAATTCTAAGATTAATCCGTACCTATAATCCTTATCCAATCCAAAATAATACATTAAAAATTTCGCGATATCATCGTATTATACAACCTTCAGCTCCAGGAAATCTCCAGTTTAAGAATTCCCTTCGAAACTCTGAACAATTTATACAGTGGTAATGTCACTTCCAAAAGAAACTCGAGACGAAGATTCTATTGACTATTCGATCGTGTCCCTCGAACGTGTGGGGAAGTTATGCTGGAAAAGCAATTCCCGCCCAAGGGGGGGAGAAGAACTCTGAACTATTCTCGCACAATTAAACATAAGTGCTTGTATCACGGTCTTTTAGCTACCAGCAAGACGAAGAGCTTCCCGAAACACTTATTTAATGTTTCTTATTAGTTTATTTGGAGTTGGATCGTTCGTTGGGGTGACGGTTTCCAAGGAGATAACTCGGAGGCTCGTTGTTATATCAAAAGAGTGGAAGTAAGAAAAATGGGGGGTTTTTTTTGCTCAAGCTCTTGTCTAATATATTCTTAGACGTAAGATATTCCGGGAAATTAACAGCAAAAAAGGATATTTAAGTTTTTTCTTGAATGAATTTGGCTTATTAACAATATTTTAGTTATGGGTATTAAAATTCACTCAATTATTTAACTGATCCGTGAGAATTTTATTGTTTTCAATTGTAATTTTGAACAAAACCTTCAAAAAAAAAACTTTGATTTCAATTTTAAAAAATCCAGCATAAGCAAGTGATAAAGTAAAGTTATTTTAATTATGAAAACTCCCAACTTTTTACCAGAGAAACTAAAATGCTGATCGGGATCATACTTTTAAGTCTTATGTATAAAGGTCGTACCCATAACTTATGCAAGTATTATAAGTTAATTTCCAGGATAGTATTTGACCGCTATAAAAGAACTACGCTATCTCGTCGTACACAAAGTCTTAAATAATGAACAAATTCCACATGGTACTACTTTTTTAAATTGGTTTTAAACTTTAGGTTAGCAAATTTTGAGAACCTTTATCACTAAGTTCTGCTTTCAACGAAACAACCGATTTAGTAGCTCATTTTTTTTGTTACAGACTGTATTAATAAATACCAACTTTCATCAAACAAAACATACTGAGCAAACATTTTATTTTCAGTGATAGCACAACAGTAGATTATAAAATCACTTCAACGCAGAAAAATAAACATTAGTATTGGTTCACTCCTCTAAAACTGTATTCTTATATTGAACTGCAGGTTTGATTTAATACTAAGTAGATAATAGTAATTATTAGTTTCCAAGATTTCAACACGTTATAAATACTCCAGATTCTTATCATTAGCAGAACTTCAATGAAAATCCAACTAAGAAATCTTAACTCTAGTTTCTAGAGATACGACATCAGTTAACAGTTTTAGCCTTAACTTTCTTAACGACCCTCGGTATCCTCACTGTAAGCACACCTTCCTTTCTACTCACACAAGACTCATCCCCCATCTTGGCGTCCACCGGCAACAGATACTTGCGTTCGAAGCTTCTGAAAGTCTCCCCTTCTCCCTCCTTCACAAATCCGCTGACTCCGCTGATGACCACAGAATCTCTGTAGAAATCCACGGTCAGTTCCTCCACCGGGAAATGATCAGACTTGAACTGGATCTGAAAACATTCCGATTCGAAGAACACCCTCGAGAATCCGGTTTCGTCGATGCATTCCTTGGTGCGTGGGAGGGAGTAGGCTCCTGGAACGAAGGGGCTCTTCAGGTCCGAAGGTTTGAGCTCTTGTCCGAAGTTCTGGTCCATGATCTTGGTGGGGAACTGGACTAGACTGCTCCAAAAATCCGGGGGACCGGCACGGAAGGGAGGAAGGCTGTTGTAGACGATGGCCATGTTGCGGAGAGGGTGGCAAGCTCGGCGGTTTTGGAGAAATGGAAATTTTTGGAGGATGATCGTGCACGCTTTTATCAGGCCGGGATCCTCCTGATGCCAAATGTTCCCAGACAAACTTTGGAAAAAGAAAGAAAGTTGCTTGCTTGGTTCGTATCATCAACGCGCTACTCTGTGCGTGCGCCTCAATTATGTGTTACTCTGCAGAGAGCTTATTGGAAGAAATAAGATGGACTAGTTTGGTTGGCTGAATTGCTAATGTGGCCACGAAAGGAATTCGTTTTTTTTTTCTGTGAAACGATCAGTGTAATTCAATCAGAGACATCCCAAAGACAAGCTGTGTGTAGATACTTTTTTGAACATAGCAATATATTTCTCTGAAATATTTGTGACCAGTTTAAGATAAACTTTCTGATCATGCGAACATTTAATAGAAACGTTTCTCCTCTAGCCAAGACTTTAACAGCCCGAATCAAAATGATTAGAATTTAGGTAAAAAAGGATTAAAAGTTTTTAACAAATAATCACTGTACGGAATTTCAAACTGAAATATGAGAATCCGTAGCAAAAGGTCAATGAATTCTGAAAACAGCTAGAAAATTGAACTCCAGTTTCCTTCGAGTAGCTTAAATGCATTACCAAAGAAATAATTCCCCCATTTCTGATACTCGTAACTATTTTGAACCAATTAATTAACTGAGGGATCGAATAATTTTGTCTGCATGATTTTTATGAAAATTTTCCTTTTCAGTCATGTATTTAAAAAAGAAAATAATTGTTTAATTACGCACATTGGATTAACTATGAACACAAAATAGCATTATTAAGAGAAGTTGAAGTATATCAGCTGTAATGAGTGTTGTGGAGGGTAGCTCCGATTCAAATAAAAATAAACCAAATAGAAGTCTAATCTTGAAAATTAGAAAAAATCCATTACTTATAGGCGGACCAAACTCAGTAATAATATAAGTTTTATTGATTACACAACACAATACACATAGTAAATACTAATAGTTATTAGTTGTTATAGAGGTATAAACAGGGTTCTAAGTGGCAGTTCTTCTGCTTCAATGGTTTTTCTCACTTCCTCCTAGTGATACAATCAATCAATCTTCGTTGTGTTCTGTACTAACATCTTTGTTTATTGTTAATTATCTGATATCTTTAATATCTATCTTTTTAGTTAATATCTTTGTTTCATGAGTTAACCTACTTAAAAAAACACAAACGCAACTCTTAAAATTTACATTTGTTACATACATGATTCAAAAACGCACATATACGTACCCACAATTTACAGATTAAAAGTATATAAGTTAAATTGAAATTCTATTAGTTTTAATCTCACTGTATTCAGTTTATTTTAAATTTAAAGTATGGGCAACAACTGGGTAAATTTTAAACAACCATCATCAAAGAAACATTTTTGATATTCATCTTTTTATATCGAAGAAAAAAAGTAAGGTAAGTTTTTGACTGTGAAACTTTTAATACAGATTATTTTTTTTTTCATTAGTTTAATATTGTGTAAATGCTTTGATAAATTGTAATACGTACGCCGTATGATAATAATTTCAGTACCTAGAACTAATAATGGTTGAATTTGATTTCTTATACGAAGATCTTTTTATTCTTCAAGAAATTAGTAAAATTGGCGCTAGTCGAATACACTCTTTGTTGGATCTCTCTCATAAACAACTTAATTTGAGGATTCTAAAAACAGATAAATTACTATGTCATTGCTAAATTTTAATTTCATTAATAAATTTGGAATCATCTCACCCAAAAACTAAGGAGGCACGACCTTTTTTATCGTTTTTCTTCCAAACCATTTCATAACCACGATAAATGTAGTTTCCCGAGTCCACCTACAATCATTATTAGATCCAAAAGTCATTTCCGCGAAAGAAATGAAAGTTTGATCAACTACAGAAACTCCCCCTACGCATTTTTCACGAACCCCATTCCCCCTAGTACCCCCAACCAATAACAAATGCACCCCAGCAGAAGGTAATATCGCATCCCAGCCCGAATAAGGCAGACATTGAAGTTTGAATTCCTCCAAATGGGAGTTAGCGCCACGGCACTGTTTTGAAAAATGGCGGAAATCGACATAATTTAGCTTATTGAAGGCCACAAGTGGCGCCGGTTTTTCAGCCCCCCCCCCCCCCCCGATGACCAGCCATAAATCGGCCCCGGGACAAACATGGCCCCCGAAAGCATATTAATCTCATCACTTTTCTCCCCGGATGACCAAGGGGAGGGGAGGAATTTATCGCTTGCTATGGATTTCAGGGCCGCTTTTTGGAGAAGTGGGCCTTTTATTCGAACGGCGAGGAATAATGTTAAGTGGTGCTTTATGGGGCCGATGGGAGAAGGGAATGTATACCTTTGTGGGACGATTGTTTTTTTGAGTCGTGAGGCAATTGTTTGGGTTATTTCTTGAAGGGAGGGGTGGCAAGAGATCTATGGTTCTATACACGGTTCATTTGAGTAGGTTGGATGGAGATTCGTAGATTGCAAACTTATTGAATAAAAAAAAGTCCTACCAGTCATGGTATTGTACTGATAGGATCCAGTTGACGTAGGATTATTATAAAAAAAACTGCTTTAAAGTTCTCTACTTCGACTGAGGTTTATAATTTAGTAACGAACTGATGAGCGATAATTGAGACGCTTGCAGGAACTAGCTAATTCTAATGTAATTCTATTGGAGAGTTAGTTCGTTATAATGCCTTTGGAAGAAAACCGGATACTTATTACGGATTATTATACCGGAAATATTTATATTTATTTCTAACAATCACATCCCCGATAATTTCTGTTTAAATTAACTTAATTATTATCAAAAATGTCCAATTAAAAATCTACTTAAGGAGTTTTTATTTTTAGGTCTTATTGAGATATATTAACATTTTCGAAATTTATTATTCAACAAGTAATATTACTTATCACTTTCAATCTTATTACATAGAATGTTTAGTGAAGAATAGATGTGAATTAATTTTTTTAAAGGTTTGGTAATCTTATTCTGCAAATTTTTCAGGGTCATGGAAGGTGGAGAAAAATAACAATCAACATGCCGAAAAACATTAAATTTAATTTTTAAAATATAAACTGTTAAAATCCCTACATCCATTTTACCCCGCTATAACTATTTTACCTCGACCCTAGTATCTTACAGATTAATTTGTAAATTAATCATTAAATCATTTTCTTCGATTAAAGTTTAAAAGTTTTGAAGCAAATTTCAAATTAAATGCATAGTTAACTTTCTTTAAACTAACTATTTTAATTTTATATTCCCTGTTTTCTGTCGAAAATCCGAGTAAACCCAAATGCTTTTGGGATGAGTCAGAAATCTTTTCAGTACTTTCCCACATCGATAGATCTTACTTTATCCTTTTCAAAGAAATCTGACCAATTCTCGTCACAAGTTACGAATGTCAAAACCATTTGGAGGGTTGAAACTTTCTCCACGATATCTTAACCCTCAGGTGGATTTGATGAGATATTTCAAGTGATGCTTGTTACTAAAATTGGGTATTTTTTTAAACGATACTTACGAATTGACCTGTAAAACGTAGACATTTTTTTAAATTGCTTTGCTACCTTGACATGCTGCTTACTTGAGGTTTTTATAAAACCTTGTATCATTAATAATTTTAAAACTAAAGCGGATATCAAAATCTAAATAAACTATCCCAGTTTTCTCAAATAATCTTAACTTTTAATATCTTAATGGAATATTTGAATTGTATTTTTCAAAAAATTTATTAAAATTCAAATGTAAATTATTGGGAATAGATTGATTAGTAGGTACTTGTGAGTTAAAATATTTCAAACTAGAAATTCCAATGGCCTGTTTACAAAAACTAGTTCTTAAATTTAGTTCTTTGGTAATGTGCAGATTTAACATTTGAAAATTTATCTAAATAATGAAAATTTATATAAATAAATCCCACTGTAAACTTAACACCAAAAAGTTTATTTAAAAATATGTCTTCACATTAATGTTACACTTATTATTAAATATTTTCTTTGGTTAATATATTTACTATTACTTTTTTTAAACTAATTTAAATTAAACCTTTCTAGAATTGTATAAAGCGGGTAATCTTTATAAATATTTTTATCTCTCTATGTAACTGGGATGCTCATATTGACTTTTCATGAGTTTTCATGACCAAAATGAGGCTGATAAGTGTTTTAAAAAATAAATTTTATGTGTTTCATTACAACCATTTAAAGTTCTCGTAAATACTAAACAACTAATATTTGAAACCTTAACTGAACTTCGAAGCATTAGTCCAAACATCTAATATTCATTTGATCGTTCTTTGAATTAAATCATTGAATCGTCATCTTCAAATCATCTAAATATCATAAACTCATTTGATTTTTCATTCGAAACTATTTTCAGGATGAAGAAATCGATATGTACTTGGACCTCCATGCTCACACGGGATTACTTGGTGCTTTCGTGTACGGAAACAGCTACTCTGACGTGTACCGCTACCAGAGGCATACGCTATTCCCTAAGCACCTCAGCTACTGTGCTCCGGACTTTTCCTTGGAGCACACTGCCTACAACAAAGACAAGGGAAAATCGGGAACATCTAGGAGGTGAGTGTTTAATGATTTTTATTAATCCGAATGTTTAACGAATTTAAAGGTTGTTAGAGAAATGGGTTTCTAATGAACAAATGCGTTAAATTCTTCTCAAAGTAATTTTAATGGGAAATATTCAAGTTCTTAATTTTAAAGTTTTCTACTTTTCAAAGTTCGGTAATCTGTCTAAAGAAATTATTTATGCTGTGAGAAATTTATACGTAAACTTTCTGGGTTGGTAGTTGGTAAGTGCTTGGAAAATATTACGATTACTTTTGAAATAATTGTTTTACTTATGGTTAAAATAATCTCACGTGCTCGTGCAAAGCGAAATTTTTCAGAACTTTAATTATTTAGTATGAAATTTTTAAGTTTGCACGAAATCAGGGGGCACCCTGTTCTACCCGTTATCCAGATGAAGTGTTTGCTACGAATGATGGGGATAAAGAAAACTGGCAGCACCATGTACTACCTCTCTGGAATACATATCCCAACGAATTCTTCCAAAATGGAAACACGTAGTGGAGTCAAATTAGTGAGGGAGCTCGCCCCCTACAAGAATGCTAATACCCAGGTATATATCATCCGCACCCCCTCTTCACTAATATCACCTCTCCTCAAGCTTTTCATCCCCTCTCTAAGAAGAGTAAGGAGGGGGGAGGAGTTTCAATCAATATTTACACAGAAACGAACACGGTTTATAAGCGCGTTTTGAAATTGCGATTTATTTCCACATCATCTGGGGCCTGATATTAGTTCCTTCGTCATCTGGGGGAGAGGAGAGAGAGAGAGGGGTGCAATAAAAATAACTCCTTGTCAGGTGGGCATTTATTTGTTCCGAGTGCGAGACTGGTGAAGCCAGACGCTGCGTCTGTAGTGGCTAATGAAGTGTGAGGCGGTTACAATATGGCGGGGCTTGTGGATGGAGTGTTTTATTCCCGCAGTTGCTGTTTATTCTTAGTGATGTGTGGTTAGTTTTGTAGAAGTTATGTGGGTTGTTTAGGGTTTAAGAGAATTTAAGAAGCTAGTCAGGCCTTCAGTGGTTTGCACTCATTTATCTGTCTGATAGGAAATGCTATAAAATCGGGAAAGTGGAGTAATGCTTCAAAAAACAGCCGCCTACATTTACGAGTATTTGTAGAATAGATCTTTCTAAATGTTCACATAACAAAACTCATTTTTGGGGACCCTAAACTTTCTAATACTTATTAAAAAGGAAATGAATCGGTGATAATAAAAACATTACCAATAGTAATAATGTTGCAAAATTTTAGTACCCCCCAATTTGATGTTTAAGTCAAATAATTTTATTTAAAAAAGTTTTTTATGTTTCTTTTAATCTTTTTTTAGAAATTATTATGAGTACTTTTAATTAAACTAGTTAAAATGAAGATTGAATATTCATTTATATTAAAAAAAAATTTACAAGTCTTTTCTAGTAAAAATGTAATGAAAATTTCCTTATCGTATATTAACTCCCGAAAAAAGTTTTTCAAAACATAATTTCTCATAACTAATCTACTTTTTTACCCTCATAAATCAACGTTCTATAAAAAAAACTAAGTTAACAATATAGTTATTCTTCTTTAATTTCCTCATTCGTGATTATTATACCCAAAAGGAATAAAAATTTGTGAAAATGAATGGACCAAGTCCCCTATCACCTATGAACACGCGCCGTTCCCTATGACAACCGCAATTCCCTCGGAATTCAAATCATGTTTCGTAATGTCCATTTTCTTCAACCAACCACTGTAGCTTCATTCCGATGTTTTATGCACAAGGAACCATTCTTGTTCTTCTTAAACACGGACCGTTCAATTTCCGGGATTTTTTACAATCCTGTAGTAGCTTTCGACGACATGCCCGCATGGAGCAATATCAACCTTTTTTAGTGGATGGGGATTCCTGATGCAATCAAGTACGACATGCTGCTGTCTGGAATTGAAAAGTGGTACTTATTAAGAATACACTTACCCAAAATTAAAATATTATGCCAAATATGGCACTGGACTGTTGTCATTGTCATAGAATATTATTCATTCACAAGAATGGTTAATGTTTTTTTTTTTAATTTTGTATCATAGTTATTAATTAAAAGGAAAGGAAGTTAACTAAATAATTCAGTATTTTTAATACCAGTTACCTCAAAAAGTAATTTCTATTTTTATACACCTGTGCTTAAAAATTCTGAGCACCAGATTGGAAATAGTTTTTTAAATATTGGATGATTCAAATCTACACTTTGAAACCGTTTTAGGTTTTTATGTGTGTATTATAGTTATGAAATATTTAATTTAGATGTATGATATTTATTCTATTAACTTAATGGAAGGTGGGATGGATGCTATTAGCGAAAATTTATTGGCCCACGCCCAAAACCAACGGAAGCCAAGATGAATTTCCATTAATTATCCATTCAAGCTATATATAATTTACAGTATTTTTTTAAAATTTTGAATAAGTAAATAGATTAAGTTAATTATAAATATTGAGTTATAGTACAGGAGAAAGAGTAGTTTGTGGCAAGTGCGAGCCACGGGTAGATACCGATCCGAAGGTCATACGACTCAAAAGTATACTCCGGAGTTATTATCGCTTCAGTCGGTATTTATAACCCATTTGAAAAATCTAACTCTTATAGTGGTGAGTAAGCTCGCCACAGTACTCCCCCTCCAGAATGCAGCTGGGCTGGATTCGTGAGGCTTATGAAACCGAGCTCTCGTGGTGAGACGCCGGGAGTGCGGAGCCCATGGTTGAATCTCCTGAGGCGTGATGTTGCGAAGCCGAGAGCGATGGCGAAGCGCTGCGAACCCAACCACAGCGAAGAGGGTGGTTTGGAGCTGGTGACCGTAAGTGAAGGTGGTGAAAGTGCGTGTTCGTATACCGGGTCACCAATGTGGCAAGTGCGAGCCACTGGGAGATACCGATCCGAAGGTCATACGACTCAAAAGTATACTCCGGAGTTATTATCGCTTCAGTCGGTATTTATAACCCATTTGAGAAATCTAACTCTTATAGTGGTGAGTAAGCTCGCCACAAGTTATTAAAAACGTGGTTGCATTATTAGCTATCTAGAGTAACTTACCCCAAAAAAAGATTAATTAAAAGTTTGTTGTTTACAATTACTTTATTATTGTTAAACAACAAATCCATATATATGTTACGGGCAAAGTGAATAATTTCATTCTTAAATTCCATTGAATTTATCACATTGCCCGCCTCCACTTCGGGCATTATTAATAATGCCCAATTTATCACATTGCCCGTAACATATACATAAGCTGGAAAACTGGTTCAATGTATTGATCAAATTTCGAAGCTTGTGACATAATGCCAAAAATGCTATGCAGGGAAGCTTACTCCAACTTAAACCATCAGAAAAAGGAGGAGCTTGATTCAAACAAGTGTGCAGCCAGGGATATTACTCCTCCTCCTCCCCACTCCCAAACGAGCCACTATCGAACCGAACCCTCGGAATGCCCAAACAAGAATCCGAATGTGGCAGCAGGGACTAAATTCCGTCGACATCAGCCCCCATCGAGAGCATTTGTTTAGAGATCGGCAGGAGTAATAAAAAGAGCGCAAAGAAACATCGTGACAGCTGAGATTGGAAGTCGGGCCCCCACCCTCCCTCCATTCTTACTTTTTTTGTGCTGCCCCCCCCCTCTTTCGCATTACTACATCCGAAGACATCGCTTCTTCGCTCTTTCAAAATCTGCCCTCCCTCCTCCCAAATGACGGTATCACCGAGACGTGATGCCAAAGTCTCGAATGCAGGGGAGAGTGGTGTGAGGGAAGGATGAGGGATTTAGAAGAAGGTGGTAGGGATTTTTATATTCTTAGATGATGTAGGTATGTATAGTTGAAGCACGATATTAATTTGAGTACACGTTATAGCTTGGTTTTGAAAAACTTCACTGCGCTGTAGTATACCTACTTCTGTATGACCGTATGACAGAAGTTCATATACTAAGCGAGAGAAACATTCTGATCATTTATTCGTAGTACAGCTGGCATCGTCGGAAAACCTCGTATCTCGATTTAAGGGAACCTTCAATATGAGATATTTGTGCAAGTTCACGCCAAGGAACGGCGCCAATGACAGATCGGAACTTTTGGCATACCGGAGCGAGTTTCTCTCAATAATGATAGCATAAGAGTAAAGAAATAAAAAATACAAATCGGTCTTCTTGTGATCCTTTGAAGCACCTGCTGTTTTCTTTAACAACTTATTAAAATGCAATTCTACCGGTCGTTCATGAAAATCTGTTAGGCGAGGAAGCGAATACCGCAGTCTTGTACTGTAAATTCCCCAAATCCGAAATACTAAGGTTTTCCGATGATGCCAGCGTCATTAACGAATAGAGCTTTTCATTTAACCATTGATTAAACTTTGAAAACCTTAGAATCTAACCGTTCCCACAATCTCCTAGTAAAATTTAAAATTAAACTCAATAAATTGTCTTGTTAAATCTGACATCACATAAATGGATAACAGCTATAATTGACTGAATAAGAAGGCATTATTCAGCATTTAGGATTCCGGATATATGAAATGTTAAGTGGTCTAAGAGAGAACTAGAGGTTATGGGTTATAGGTTTATGTGTAGAGAATGAGAGGAAATACGTTTGATTGTCATAGAACGCGAAGCTGTAGATATCTGGAATGGTATTTAGATTAATTAGATTTTTGTTGAAGATCAAAGAATTATTGTTGTAAGGTATAGAGCATTCGCACATGACGTCACTTGGAGGACAAAAACAACGTTGCTAAGGCTGTTGTTAGGGGCGGGAACTAGAAGCATCCAATAGAAGCATTCGCACATGATGTCACTGACGGGCAAAAACAACGTTGCTAAGGCCGTTGTTAGGCCGAGTCATGTGATTGAAAATGCTCTATAGAGCATTCGCACATGACGTCACATGGAGGACAAAATCAACGTTGCTAAGGCTGTTGTTAGGGGCGGGACATAGAAGTATCCAATAGCAGCATTCGCACATGACGTCACTTGGCGAATAAACAACGTTGCTAAGGCCGTTGTTAGGCAGAGTCATGTGATTGAAAATGCTCTATTGCTTATTGAAAACCAAGCATGGAAGTTGGTTTACCTAGTATTTGAAGTAGTATTATTAACAATTTTAATATTTTGGCTTTATAACAAAAAATATTTGTCAGAACTAATTGAAGTGAAATTATTTAAATAATAATTCAACAAAGTTCGTTCCTTTTTAAATCTGGAGAAAATTTAAAATGTAGAATAGTTGTTGCTCTTTGTGCATTAAAAATAAATTTTTAAGTAAAATTCTTTCATTTAGTTTTTTTCATACCAGTTTTCATTTAGTTTTAGTTACCATTCATTTTACATAAGTTTAAAAAATATGTTAGGCCTTTTTTTTAATTAATAAACACTTAACTGATAATTTTACTGACTTTATTTCAAATCCGTTTCACATTTTAAAATTTTAAGTTTTCTCTCTTTAAACATATCTTATGAACTAAAGTGTTAACATTCCAATTATGTGTAAAGTTTCTTTCCATTCATTGCAAACTCTGAGAACTTAGTATATTACCTTTAAAAAAAACCTTTTCATAAAATTATATATAATTTTTTACTCTTTCAACTTTTGAAGAGCTTTTTCACGGTTGAAAGAGAAATCATCCGTGTATATAAATTATGAGAAAGGTTAATGTTAATTTGTATATTGATGTTCCTGAATACATAGTGCACTCATGCATGTTATCTCTAGAAGCGTGTCTTGGGAAATCTATACAATTCATTCAAGTTTCTTGGCTTTCTTATTTTTCATTTTTTTTTATACAAATGTAAAGCGCACGGTGTCTTTATAATCTTTATACTTTCAAAACCAAGGTTTCAAAAACACTTAAATTGTGTATTTATATTAATTAAATTTATTTTAACTGTTTTATGTTTAAAACCTTATTAAAAAAATTTACATGTTCAAGAATGAAAGAAATTGTTTTACTCTAAAAATGTCACCAGAGTTTTGAGGCCATTCACTAATTTGGTCACCAAATTTGCATGACTTTTATACTCCCTTCCTCCATTTTAAAAGTTGTCACGTCACATTGCAGTTACTCCTTTTAATGTTTTAAAATTAAGCTTCAATTTCACATCTCTATTGTATATGTATTTTTGTTACACTTGGGAATGAGTCGGTATGTATACCAGTACAATATACCAGTACAGTGTAGTACAATATAAGTGTTAAATAAAAACTTGCATTGGAAAAATACTCCTTTAGTATTATTAGCGAAAGAAGTTTTTAAATTATACGTCACAAAGTTTGAACTACTTACCCTAGTCACATTTTGTCACTAATACAGGATCCCCTTCCCCCCCCCTAAACGTGTGACGAAATTTGTAAATGGTCCCTTTCATGAGTATCATTTTTCGAATATATTGGTTTTAAAAAATACAATGTTTTTTTAAATCAATAGATTTTTCTGATATTTATATTTTTAAATTATATTGTAGTTTTACATAACTCAAGGAATCTGAAAGAGCAAGTTATTAAAATTAAATTGATAAAATTGAAAAAATTTCAAATACGACAAGTTCTGTAACAAGTAATTTCAAACAATAGCTCAATTAAAGTTAATATTGTTGCAGTATAAGAATAAGTTTCAAATAGAAAACATATAGTAACTTTCCATACAAATTCAAACACTGAACAGCGTCATCCCATCGGGTTGCCAACAAAAAATGTCAATCCTCTCCACACGAACCATCACAGTGATACATCACCAACATTAACGCAAATTTCATCCTTTCGAGAGAAAAAAAAGCTACACAAAACAAAAAAAAACACCCTCCCCATCCAAACAATGCATCCTAACACCCCAAAAACAAGATCCCCGGCGAAAAATCTCAATACATTTTTTTTTCGAAACCAAAGGGGAAAAAACTTAAGCCATTTTCTTATCTCTCGGCACGCATCGAAAAATGAAGAGTGATTTAAGAAGCAGGGATCTCTCCCCACCCGTGTTTTGTAAGCGTTTTGTTGTGACAGCTATATTACCTCCTCAGAAGAAAAAAGCCGTACGAGAGCAATGAGAGGACTTGGTGAAGAGAGAGAGAGAGAGTTGAAAAGGCAATCTCAGCAATTTCGGCCTTTGTTTTGCTTTCAATAACGGGTGCAGCGTCGCATATACAGCTTATATCCAGACGATGGTGTTATTCCCGGGCTTGGCGCTCGCCAAGGGCCGCTCGGGTTACAGGTTGGTGTCGGGTGGTGAGTGTGTGTTTTGAACGGAATTTGCTGTATCAGGGATTTGGTGGATTTTGTGCTTGGGGATTATTGAGGGAATGGAGAACGCTGTAAGTGCCCCCAAATAAGGGAAAGACTTTGAAGAGCAGTGGTTCATCTTTTATTTATACAACTATAGACTTTCCATCAAAATTGTCTATGCACTCATATTATTTATGTGAATTTCGATAGAAAGAGATTGAAATGTAAAATTATTTTTAATTAGATATTAGTAATTTACATGATGCAAAAGAGAGGAATGGAAATACATTTTAATGCATTTTGGTTTACGATTAGTGCAATACAAAAAAATATACCGGTTGTATAGATTCAAGGTTGGATGGACGAGTCCATCACAACCAAAAGGATTGAAAAGATTTAACTCCAAATATAAATCGCGTTAAACTATATACAACTAAAAAACATTTAAATGTTTATATATTAGTGGTGTATGAAACTTTTCTCTTAAAGTCACTTCTGCTTCCGACTACTCACTCACTTTAATTTAAAATGACAGAAATTGTAGAAAATCTATGTGTATCATCAAGTGTTTTTGTAACACAGAAAAAGTGATCCTTAACCAGTGGTCCTCGGGCCATAAGTGAGTGGTCAACGAAGAGAAGTTCTACACTTCTGAAAAAATAAGAATCACCTGCAGAAAATACGATAACCATACGACCCATACATGGCTATGAATAAAAGTTAATCAAATAGCGTCAAGGTCAGAAGAGGGGAAAATGAGTCAAGAGGTACAAGAGGCAACTAGAAAAATGCTAAAGTATAAAAAGATGCTGAAGAGCAAAAAAGAGGCAAAAAAAAAATAAAGAGATGCTGAAGAGAAGAAAGAGGGTCAAGAACAAAGAGAAGCTGAGGAACAATGAGATGCTAAGGAATATATTATTTATAAAGCATAGGGATGGTTAAGAGATAAAAGATGCTATTGGGGGGATAATCAGAGGAGCAGAGAGAGGCTCAAGAGCAAATAGGCTAAAGAGAAAATAGATGCTAAGGATTACAGAGAAGCTCAAGAGCAAAGGGATGTTGAAAATAGAGGAAATTTCAGAAGGATAATTTCAAAACATTTTAGGTGTTTAGCGGGATGGGGTGATAAAATCCGTTCTGATGACTATTACATAGATTTCTAAAGCCATTAAGAATTGTCAGGAGTACCGTAAGGTGTTAAGCAGAGGATTTAATGTATTTTGTGTATCTGTATAAAAATACACCAGTTAAAAGTTCAAAGGCTGTGAGAAATCTTAAAACTTTGTGGATATCTGGACAAAGCTAGATTTTCAAAAATTCTGTTTGGGATTTTTTCTATGCTTATCTATGTTTTATGTTTTCTATGTTATCTCCAGGTTTGTGTAATAATCCTTATTCCACGATTCGAGTTATTATGCTGAATCTTCCATTGGGAATGTCATGTGTTCTTTTCCAAACTGAACTGACAAATTTTCAGAAAAAAGAGCTGTGAATTACAATGTTTTTCTAATGTAATGTGTCAGGACATTAGATACTAATACGACGAATTAATTCTAATACGACAAATATAATGATTTATAATCTCAAAAATTATGCCACTGCTATATCTTTAGAGTAAGGGATAATTAAGAAATAAGGGATTAATGTCGTTTTGGAATGGTACCTTGTAAATTACTTTCAATTACTTGTTTTGTTTGGTCCGGAATCTTTATTAAAACTTAAAAAAATTTGTTCACGCTATGTTTAGAGCAGAAAGTAATCAGACCATTGGCACTTCGGATTCCATTCCTTTTATCCATTTCGTTGAGCGAGTTGCAGGGTGGGACGAAAGTATATAGGCTAAACGAGAAGTAAGGAGATCACGTGGGGTTTAGCTCGAGCGACATTGGTAATAATGGATCCGAGTATTGGAGACCCGAATCCCCGTAGTCTCGGTTTTGCGTGAAACGCCTTGCAAATAATTTCCCAGGAGTGAGAAAAAGGAAATGTAGGATATATTTCTTAATTTTTTCCAGAATTTTCGCCGGTTGGAAAACGTTAGCTTCGCTGGGAGTACATGAAAATTCTTTATTCTTGAGGGTGGTTTTGTTCTCTAATTCTGTGTTTCGAAATGGATTATGGATTATTTTGTTGTTGAGCTTTGCAGGGTATGAAAAATGCAATTTGAGTTCTTTACAATAAAAAAAAGATATTTTTCGAATATAAAATAAGGATTTTATTTTTCAAATCTATGGTTGAAGTCATGGTAAAAAGTTTCGGGGGGGGGGGTATTATTATTATTATTATTATTATTATTATTATTATTTATTCTCATAATTTTTACGGAATTTCCAATAATTTGTTAGGAATATTTCCAGTTAGTTTTAAATTTTTAATGATAATTTTAATTGTAATCATTAAACATAAATAATGATGTTTTCTTAATTTTCTATTCTTTTCTTATAAGATAAAAGTGTTGTAATTAGAAAAATAAATAAATGACAAACCCTTATGGTTTCTTCCTTTTTAAACCTTTTTTTTTCCCAAAATATCGGTTGTGCTCTTCTGAATAAACTAGTTAATCAAATTAAATTTTAATGGATTTTTTTAGACCATCTGGGTGTAATTAGCAAATTACTTCTCATGTTTAGTGGTAGGTAGGGGTTCTATGTGACAATCTGTGACACGATTTGAACGGAACATGAAGTTTAAACTTCGCGGACATGCCACTTTAAAGATTGTTTTTTCAATGTTGTTACAATAGATCAGTGGTTCTCAATCGGGTGTCCGTTAGTTTGCAAGTAAATAAATTAGGTGTATCCGGGAGAAAGAAACTATATCCATGCTATGCTGCCAAGCACGAAAATAAATAAAGTGAAAAAAGATATCAAGGTCAAAAATGTTATAAATTCTGAAGAGAAGAGTGAGAGAGTTTATCTCGATAGATAAAGGATGCTTAAGATCAGAGAGATAGATAGTTTTGAAAACAAAGGAAAGCTTAACATCAAAAAGATACTAAAGAGCAAATGAGGGAGGAAAAGCAATTAGATGCTGAAAATCGGAAAAGAGGCTCAATAGTAAAGGAATGTTCTAAAGAAGATGAAGAATAAAAAATTGCTAACGAGTAGATAGATGTTCAAAAGCAGAGATATTCTCAAGAGCAAAAGGATTCTGAGGAAACTTTTGCGACCATTTAATAGTCAAAACGCCATCCATATAGATTATAAATTGAACAGAGAAATTTTTGTGTGTGTTAAATAAAAATAGCTAAATAAATAAAAATTAACACTATTCAATTAAGGGGGGATATAATTAAAATGCAGTTAATAAAAATGTTTAAAGCATCATAGAATTTTGTAAAATGTTCAAATATGGTAAATGAACTATCGCTTTTGAATTTTTTCATGGCTAACGGTTCTAAGCAATACATAGTTACGGTGGTCCGTGAATGAATGAATAAAAGTGGTCCGCTAACTTATTCGAGTTTGAAACCACTGCAAGAAAGAATTCATTTTCTACGCTGCTGTTTTTAATTTGGCGTAAATTGTGGTGATACTAATTCCAAAGAAATGAAAGTGGTAAAATTAAATTATGAGTGTTAAAATTCGTTTTACGTAAAAATTGCAAAAGCGTGGCATCACAATGTGAAACGGAGGTCACTGAAATAGGACATAAGTCATAATAAGAACATTGGTATACCATAAGGAAAAGGATAAATCCCCTGAAAATTGTGTGACGTAATTTGTGAATGTCACAAATATTATTTATTTGAATCACTTCTGAATAGATGTATAGCTTTTTACAAAATATTACTTTATAAGGGATTTTTCAGGGAGAGATTTCCACCACACAAAAAGTTTTGAAACCACTGGTCTAGACAGACTTTTTCCGATTTTTCATTTTTGCAGTAGTAATATCGGTATTTGGCGTAATGAATTGGCGAGAATAGACTTATGGCAACCCATGTCTTTGTTTTCGTGTATACAGACGCACGAGAGAAAGGACGTCGATACGCATCTCCATCAAAATGGCAGAGATCTACGTTTGATGGTCTGTGCAAAAAAGAAAGGAGAAACTGTCTCCATATATCATCCCGTACTCTGCCATACGTATACGAGTATTGAAAAAGTAACAAAATTTAATCTCTCCCTGACTTTTGTTTGTTCAGCCATCGGTTTTTTTTTGTGTTCGCTTTTTATCTTAAGCTGTTTCTTTCTCCAGATATCTTCTTGGGAAGTAAAGCTGAAATTTTAAAAGAAACCTGTCCCACTCTCTTTGAATTATTGTAAAAAATTTCTAAGCATCGTGATTTAGTCTGGTCCGTCATTTTTTAGAGGGGGTTCCGTTCCTAAAAATACCGTGGCTTGAGCACACTATCATTTCTTAAGAAGTGGTTCTGGAGAAAAATTCATCTGAATTCCGATAGAAATGGATGTGAAAAGCAAAGTTTACTCTTGAAAGTTTCATTGCTCCAGCATTTTATAACATAGGTGAGGTGAAGGTAGTTTTTCATCTCTTCAATCTATTTGTGGATATTTTATAGTTCATGTGTCCCTTTATATCGTTATTATTTTTGGAGCAAAATTGGCACTGAATAAAAATACGAAAAATATGTTGCATTTTATAAAACTATCAATAAATTATCAAGAATCAAGTACTTTTTGCTTGATCCCTCATAGCTCCATATCAGAAGCAAATATATTTTTTTCTATTTTTAAAACAGGCGATTAAATTATTTTATGTTTGTGTGTATTTTTATAAATCATTATGAAAACTTTCTTTCATTATGATTATTTTTTATACTTTTAATTTTTTTTTAGTTTAAGTTTTTCTTTTTTTTTATCAAATTTCCTCCTTAACCTTTTTTTTTACCATACAATTTTCCAATACATCTTTTTCCTAACACTGGTTTCCTAACACTCTTGAGAAAATTATGCTTTTATCGCCATTATTTCAAGTGTATATCTTGGTAATCTCATGGATTTCTTTAACTTTTTGAATACAGAAAATATACAACTAAAATCAAATTATTTTAAATTATTTTTTTTTTCAGTTTCTATAATTTCAATGTTTACTGTCGTAAAAAGTTACCCGACTTATTTCAGATAAAAGTTTATTTTATCACACATAACTCAACGGAAATTCATTACAATAAAAGTAAAATATATTTCTACTTAAATACAAGTACAGAAAAACACAAGTAAAAAACACAAGTTTTTTACCCGACTCTTCAAAAAACACAGTTTGGCATTTTGATTAGCATTCAGTCCTTCTTAAGCCCTTACACCTTCATTTGAATCTTCCATTACCCCGTAATGACCAACTAGAGAAACACTAAATCCCCTTTCCCGGGGATTTGTCCGAATGAACGCGGCATCCTATTCCCATAACACATTTCGGCCTGCTTTAGGAGATCCCTCTCAAAGCTCCTCTAAAAAGCTAGACACTGCTCCAGACAAACAAAGGCTAGACAGTCCCACAGAGATTACACTAGGCCTATCCTCTGACCGATAACGACCGCTGACGTGTCACTTGAGACACAATACGTCCACAAAGGTAGGATCTATCCTTTTCCTTTGGTCTTGATATACATATATGCCAGCTACAATTATCTCTCGTCATTTGCGATGTGTGGTATTTGAAACCTAATTACTTTAAAAAGTGAGATTCGTTCTGAGCTTTTGAATGCAAATGACTTGGTGTAAATCATCTTTCACTGCGTAATTTTGTGTGCGAAGAGTTTCTAATTATTTAAACTAATTTTGTGATAATTAGGGATTGTGTGTGTAATGAGTAGTGTGGTCTAACTGCTCGCTTGTTTGACGATTAGTTAACACTTACAAAAAATTGTCCGGGTAATCAATTATTTTTTATACATGAAGTATCGACTAACTCTGAAAAAGAACGGCTTATCTCGAAAAAAACATTTTTTTTTCTAAGAGCCATTCTGATATTCTAGTTTTCCCGGCAGGGTTTTTCAATACGGTTCAGGTTCTTTCTAGAGCCAAAGACATAAATTATACTGATGACACTTTTAAAGCATATGAAGCAAAAGACAAAAATTTGGGGAGGTTTATTCATAATATTGTTTTTCTTTTAATTTTCTATTAAGGGTGTTTTGTTTCTATCAACTTAAGGAAAACCTCATCATCCTAGTCCGTAACAGTTTAATTGATATTAATATACTCTCATTATGAGCCGAATCAACATTGCACTGAAATATAGGAAGTGACAAAATAGTCCCTTGAGATAACTCTTAACACACACTTTTGTACATTTTTAGTTCTTAAATTTCCCTTAATGCTTTTGTTATTGATCTCACTAAAAGTTACAAACCATAAAACCAAGAGAATGAGATACAAAGAAAAGAACACTACTTGTCTGAGTATTTTCCGAGTCACTGACCTCTGTTTATGTTTTGGAATTCCAAAAACTGTTCTGAAAGAGGATAGACACTTTAAAACGAATTGAAATAGTTGAAACTTTGTAATCGTATTTTGCTGGGAAAAAAGCTAGTAGGATATACCTAAAAATTTAAAGGCCATAAGGGTAAGTAGGATCACGGCTTACTAGATACTATACAGGCTAGCCGAGTACGGAAATCATTAAAAATCCAGATGGCAATACTGGACAAACTGGCAAAGCATATCCACTAGGGCGGAGCGAAAAAACGATATTTTTGATTTTGATTAGAGCCTAGTGCGGAAAAGTTGTGTACTGGTGAGTTAGTCACGTGTGCAAAATTTCGGGGAAAACAAAAAATGTCTTCCGTCTTTAAAATGGCCTTGAAATTTCAAAAAAGTGCTGATTTTTTTACAAAACAACTAAAAAATCCAAAATGAAACCCTCATATTTTGTTCATAATTTTTTTATGAAGAACTAATATAGTTATAGATATAATGTTCCAAGTTTCATTCTTCTATCCCCCCTCCTTTGGTAGTAATAATTTTTAATGTTTAAAGAACTTCTGTAAAGTTGTTTTTCCTGCATTTTTAAAAAGCTTATTACTCTAGAACTATACAACTTAAAAACCTGAAATTAGTCACATTTTATCCTTTCCATAATAATTTCCCAAAACTTTGCACATATGAAAAAGAAATTTTTTTCCCGTCTTTAAATCACTCTTAAAGTTTTGCAGCTTTTTAGCGTATCGTTGATATTGTTGATTTGTGCCTTTTTTTACGCAGCTCTTAGCTTTTTTTCTACAAAAAAACCCTCAGAACTCACCACGGGGAGGGTGGGTGCATCGCGAGTTCCACTCGTTCCCACCCATCCACCCAACCAAATGGACATTTACTCCTTTGTTTTTATCGGGTACGGTACTCACCTTTGGTTTCCAAAGGTGAGCATCTTTTTCTGGACTGCGTGTGGGTTCTAATCATACCATCACGGTTACTTTCCCCACACACAGCTCCAGAAATCTCTGTTACGATTTTGATGAAACTAGAGACCCTATATATAGAGAGACTGGACAATGAACTTTTCGCCGCCATTTTAGTTACAAAATGCATGGATCTCCATAGACTGTAATGCTAATTCATCTGCCTAAAACTCATATTATTGCACAAAAATCAAAGCGAAAACTATATCAAAAATTTCAACAATTCATTCCGAACACGAATTGATGTTCTTTTTTTTTGTTATTAATTATTTTTATCTTAGAAAAAGCATTTTAAAAAATCAAAGTGAGTGTGAATGATTGTTGGGTTGCCACAGGCAACATTTGGCACGCTATCGCTCTTTTCGAGGAGAAATGTTATGGACTAGTAGCCAGGAAACTAGTCTCAATTCCTAGTTGTATTACTTGATTTTTAATTTCTTATCCAAATAGATGGTTCACTAGTCTTGGTAGCCAACGGCGGATGCCAATAAAGTCGCCAACCAGTTAAACAATAAAATATTTAGTTTTTTGAATTTATTTGGCAATATTTATGAAAGAAAGTAAACAAATAAATTTTTAATAACTTATTTGTTTACATTTTAACTCTTCTTTTTGTATTTTTCAAAACTTTTAACATCATTTTCCACGATTTTCAACATTTCGTAATGTTAAAGTATAGGAAAGTTGTAACTAAAATGGCGGAAATACCGATAATACCGGTGAGCCGTTGTCCAGTCTCTCTATATATAGGGTCTCTAGATGAAACGTTCTACACTCTGAGTATGAGAAGGATATTTCAAGATACCCAGATGTTGCAAAATAGACTCCCCACTAACAATCAAATTATTTAAACTTGCGTCAGATAAAGAAGCAGTTATTGTGGGTTCTGTAAAATTCTCCCAATTAATTTGGTCTACATATGTAGCTGCCTCAAAATTCAACTTCTGAATTATGTACTGTCGAATCTCTTCCTTTTTTATTCTTTTCTTGCCTTTAAAATTCTCCGGAGTCCTATTTCTCGAATGTGTTGCTTTTCGTCAGTGATTATAGACAGGAGTACTATAGCTTCTGGATGGCCAAAATACCCGTTTCTCTGGATAATTGGATCAATTACATTCTTTAACTCATTCTTGAGGTAGCGTGACACATTTATAGTTTTCCACAAATTTTGTGAACCATTCGTGCAGTGTGGATTCGATTTTATAGTAAACCACATAGGTGCGTATACCTTCATAATAAATTCTGCAAGAGTTCGAAGTTTGTTTGAAGGATCTAAAGAGCTAATATACAAACGTAATATTCGATTAGCAGTTGTTAACCAACGTGCATGGGACATTTTTCCTGGGTTTTTAAGCGATAAACTGGATGAGCAGCTTCCATTTCTTACAGCTTGACAAATGTCCCACAGATACCGCTGGTCTGTGCTGAGATTATTCGATTTTGGGAAATTCACAGGAAATAACTTCGAAACTCATAACTGGGCGATTTTTGCAATTTGTCAATGATTTACCGATTGGGCCAGAAAATGCTTTTGGGCCACTCGTAGCACCGTCCAAATGCTGCACTAAATGACGGAGTGGCAGTTTATTAGCATGTAACTTGCAGATAAACCAGTGTAAAGGTTTACCAAAGGCTTCTTCAAGAGAACGAATTACGCCAGTTTTATATCCAGTATTAACAAATGTTCCATCGCACCCTATTGCTTCTAGTTGATGAATGTCAATATTCTCATTCCTCATGAATTGCAATATCATACGAGATATGCTCAAAGCTGATGACGAGGGTGGTGTTATGTGTCCAAGGTACTTACTTCCTGGTTCTTTAATCATAGTAATATGTTCTTCCAAGACTGTTTTCTGATACATCTTTCCTTCTATGCTCACTTGAATTAAAGTTTGGTCCTTCCTCCTGTCAAAATAAAGTCTTCAATGTTTGGGTCAATATGGATGGGTGGGCACGGGTGGAACTTGTGATGCACCCACCCTCCCCGTGGTGAGTTCTGAGGTTTTTTTTCTAGAAAAAAAGCTAAGAGTTGCGTAAAAAAAGGCACAAATCAACAATATCAACGATACGCTAAAAAGCTGCAAAACTTTAAGAGTGATTTAAAGACGGAAAAAAAATTTCTTTTTCATGTGTGCAAAGTTTTGGGAAATTATTATGGAAATGATTAAGGTTATGATGAAAGAGCATAAAATTACGAATAAAATGTGACTTATTTCAGGTTTTTAAGTTGTATAGTTCTAGAGTAATTAGCTTTTTAAAAATGCAGGAAAAACAACTTTACAGAAGTTCTTTAAACATTAAAAATTATTACTACCAAAGGAGGGGGGATAGAAGAATGAAATTTGGAACATTATATCTATAACTATATTAGTTCTTCAAAAAAAAATGATGAACAAAATATGAGGGTTTCATTTTGGATTTTTTAGTTGTTTTGTAAAAAAATCAGCACTTTTTTGAAATTTCAAGGCCATTTTAAAGACGGAAGACATTTTTTGTTTTCCCCGAAATTTTGCACACGTGACTAACTCACCAGTACACAACTTTTCCGCACTAGGCTCTAATCAAAATCAAAAATATCGTTTTTTCGCTCCGCCCTAATATCCACAGTGTTGAAGGCGGTGGGTGATATAGGTAGGACTTGTGGCGATCCAAGCGGGAAAAGTTGTCAAATGGTTTTCATTGTTCAAAACTCGTCTAGCAAGTATAGTATCTAGTAAGCCGTGGTTAGGATATAAGAATTTTTTTAAACTGTTTTTATTCGTAAATTGTAATTTGGTTTAGACTTTCTTATAAGTCATTCAGAGTGATAACATTAACTGAACATAATGAAAATTTAAGTTATAAAACCGTTAGAATTTAATTAATCAAATGCATATTTGTTTTACTCTATTATGTTAATGACTACATATGATGTTTTCTGAATATAATTCAACAAGTATGAATTCGTTTGCTATGAAGAAGATTACTTATATATATATGACTATTCATTAATCTATGCAACATTAATCATAATTAAACTAATCAGTTTAATTACAAACGATCCTGCATAATGTTTAGGTATGAAAATTTCAAGACATTTGTAGATAAATTTCTATTGGTATTTCTATATTAAGTAACTTTATTATGAATGTTTAAAGTTTAGAAATATCCTGAACTAATTACTATTTTAATCTTATCTGAAGTTTATAGGAATAAAAGAATGTAGTAGTAACATTTCAATCTCTATAGTCTACATCTATTTGAAATATTCGTTTAGTTTAGTTGAATTCCTTATTAATTCTTTCAAATCTAGACGGTCTGAAATTTTCATTAAATTCTATAGAAAATGTGGAGTTGTCAAGACCGGAATAGTTTTTTAAAAAAAATTAATATCTTTAAATGCTTTAAAAATTTTAAATTTCTGCTCGTATATGTTAATATTGGACTTTATTTTTCTTCGTATTTAAAAAAAATCATTTTAAGTATTAAAACTTTATTAAAAGGTGAAAAATACAATCTATTATTAAATTATTTTTTAGATTTTTGAAATAATTTTTAAGGTTTTTATTTTTACTCTTTCCTCAGTATTTAAAAATTGGGTTATTTGGAATCTAATTCAAACGACTCATCAAGGGTCAAAAGCCGCATACCCTTCAAGATGCACTTTAAAATATACCACTTACCATAAGAATACATCAAGCTCAATATTCTTCAAGATAACTTCTATGACAAAATGGCTTCGCTTTCCCACGAGAGTGTCAATAAAGTACTTGCTTGAAAAGCTCTCCAGGGGAACTTTAACTCGGATTACATCCGAAGTAATTTCAGTAGAAGAGTTTAAAGACATTTGTTCGTCTAGATATCTTTCACGTAAGCATGGTTAGCGAAAAGTAGAATAACGGATCCCTTCTGACTGGATTGAACTGGAATAATTTGTTCGGTCTGAGTTATGTAAAAATTACCCTATTATGATCCCAGTCGACTTAATCTTTGGATTAAAGGTTATAAAGCGGTTGTATAAAAGTTGTTTAGCTGTATTAAATTTAACTTGGTTCTTTGTGAGTAAGGTTTTATTCTCCTTGCTTAACTTTCTTTAATATTACTTTTGCTTTATTATAATAGATCTTTCGCTATGTAAATTGCAAATAAGTTTGCAAATTTCACTAATTGGCCTTTATAGGCTACGTTTTATAAATGTCTCATAACAATATAAAAATATTTTAAAGTAACACTTCTAGTTGAGGTATTTCGATTGTTTTTTTTTATTTTTATAACCGATTTTGTTTCAAAATTTAATTTTTTATATGTATATTTGATATACATAACATATGCATTCGCTTTGTATGCTATGTATTTTTACCTCATTAAACTACTGCAACTTTCACTGGTTACGTGCCCTAAGCAAAGTAATAACTAAATACAAACGTTTTAATTTTTTCAAACTACATGAACACTTTTAAAATTCATAGGTATAATTTTTCCAATCAGACTAAATGATGTATGTCTAGTACACATACTCGTAAATAAATGAAAAATCTCAACGGTGCACGTATAAAATACCAACCCGACAAATATTTGTTCTGCTTTACTTTGGGATCCATTTTTCTTTTTAAAAAATCCGACATTGCTCTCGTAAGATTCTCCAATTTAAACTCCAAATCGGGTAAAAATGCAGAAAAATTTCCTCTTATGAAATGTAGCTTCGTAGAAAAAAAAAGATCGCATTAACTGCAGTTTTATTAATCCAATTAAATTCATCTCACTCGTTGTGAATGGGAAACAGAGAGGAAGCAAAGACCTAAAAAAAACTAACTAGTTAGTGGTGTGGGAAATTGAATTAGGATTTTTGTCCTCGAGGTTCCAAAACTGTAATTGTCTTTTACAGCGATTCCCCTTAATCTCATTGTTTTGGCTAATTGTTAAGTTAATTTTTTTCTATTTCTAAGCTATATTCGATATTGGAAGACTCTAGTTCTTTTTGGTCTTCTGAAAAGTGATTAGGTTCATTTCTTTTGTGAGGTATTTAAAAAGAATTCCTGAATTGAAGAGTTGTGTTATTGAATTTACGGCAGAAAAATGTGTCTTGCGTAAATCAAACGACTGATGCAATTGAAAAAGTTGGTTTTGATTAGTATTGAGTTCAAGGAGTAGCCTTTCGGAAAGGCGTACGTGGAATTTTACGTCCTTAGAGAATTTAATAAAATAACACAGAGAGTAGTTTAAAATTGTATTCAAATCGGCATCCCATTTCTTAATTTACATATTTTGTGTTCCTTATTCACACATTCATTAATGAGATATAGGTACTTGGGATACATAATATGCATTTTTTTTTATTTTAACATTTTTAACAAAAATGACCAGTATGAACTGAAGGTTTTAAATTTCAAGTTTCAAATTATAAATAAATTTTGTTTTTAGTATCTTTATAACATTTTTAATTCGTTCTATTGTATCAAGACTGTATAATTAATGTAAAAAATTTTTATATTATTTTAAGAAAACTATTTTTAAAATCTAATAATATGTCAACGATCTTGTAATGTCTCGAAATTCTGCGCTCATTCTTTTACAGCTTGGAAGTATCGTATGATACGTATGAAACTAAAAGTGAAAAAATTGCATCTACTATTGTAACTAACTGACAAGCTGAAAATATGTTATTTCATTTTAAAAATTATATTATTGCAATATATTTTTAATTAATAAAGTTTAACTTGGGGATAACCCGAACGTCTTTAATGAGAAGTATTGGATAATTCTAATAGTGAATTCATTAGAATACATTCCATAAATTTAATTTAAAACAAATTTGACGTAATTTCACAACCTTTCCTAAACGATTATTTTTTAAACTCTTGAAACTTAAGTTTATAATAACATTCTTTTCGTTAAACACGTAAAACAATAGTTACACAAGGATTTTAATGTCAAAATATACTAGTTTTTATTAAAATTGCACTATTTTAAAGCTATACTCGACAGCAACGTTTCCTGACCCTATGACGTCACTACGCGGAAGCAGAAACTGCGTAAACAGAAAGCCTGTTGGGTTGCTAGGAGGAGTTTCGGTATGCAAATCGTTATTGAAAAGCACTATATACTATACATTACGTTACAGTCAAGTATAAAATATTTCGCTTCGATCAAAATAATTGTGACGTAATTTAATTAAATCCAATCGCCTTTTACACATAGGTAAGCGATTAAAACCCGAAGCAACCAAAGACACACTTCCTCTCTCTCCCTCCAACATCAGGAATTCGGGAGCCGTGTTCCGAAAGATTTCCTACACCCTCCTCTCCCGAATTCTTCTTGCGCCCCTTCCGTCTCATTGGCGCGGGAAACCCCAGGAATCTTCCAGGAAAAGTTTTCCTGGATTTTAGTGGCCGCGGAATGATTTGTATTTCGTTTAGAAGGCTGAGAGAGGGAGGGGGGGGGGGGCTTTAATTGATGAAAGTTACGTTCCGATTGCGGGGGCGGGAGGGTTCTTATCGTTTGGAAACGTTCGTTTTCGAATGTTTTGGTGGTGTGGGAAAAGGGCGGTCGAACGCTGGTGTGCCGTTTTCGAATAATTATGACGGCGGGGGTTGTGGGGAGCTTCGCTTTAAAAGTGGTTTTGATGTTCCAATGTTCCGACGTTATGACTTTGTTAATGTTGGGGTCGGTCCAGAAAATTCCATTTACTCTTCCAATCAAACCTTCATTAAACTCATAAAACAAACATTAAAGTTTAATCGTTTCACTTAATTTCCACTATTTCTCACAATATTCTGCAGTATTCATCATTACATTTGAAAATTTTTTTGATATTTTTAATTAAGTAATTTATAAGTAAGTAAAAGTAATAAGTAAGTTTATAAGTAAGTAAAAGATAAATTAGTTTACTTGTCTACTCTAAGTTTTAATGCTTCTTGCTTACTGAAATAAATATTTCTATCGATAACAATATTAAAGAAACTTTTAAAATAACCTCATAAAAAACTTTCTTCGTAATTATGCAGTTAGGTGCATTTGTTATCTTTGTACTGTGATATTAAATATTTTGTTCCTTAGCATCTTTGGAAATTAACGGTAATTCGAATTTTATTTTTCTTTGTTTTAAGAACAAAGACACCTTAGTGTTTATAAACTAAATTTGTTTTCACGAAGGTTATATTTTAAAATATTTATTAGATAGATTTTTGAAGGTTGTTTAATTTAAAACCTACTGTCCCTGGAATACTACTTAAGATAAGTTTCTCGAAGTCAAACAAAACAATGTAAAAAAATAATATGGTAGTTAGCGAAATGAACTACTAGTGTTTAAACAATCTTTTGTCCTGAAATATTCATGGTCTTCACAGTATATTCCTTAACTCATAAAGCCTAACTAGGAAAACTTCTAATTTCTTATTCAGCTCTAAAGCATTTTAGTTCTAAATCGCCCAACTACTTTTACTCGACAGAGATAAAAGGGTAAAAGCTTCATTACATTCCCCCCCCCCCTTCACAAAAGTGCACACGGCACTAATGTCCTTCGAATAACAACTCAACTCTACTTCAAAACATCAGACGTTCCGTTCCATAATGCGCCCTCCATTGTTACCCGACAACCGAAGATTTATATTTTAATTTGAATGCCCCGGAATGCTGCAGAAGAATCCCAAGAAATGAAACCCATTATTCATTAGCTTTGAAATCACATTTTCCTGTTTCGGTTCTTAATTAAAGTTTATCAGTCCTTTTGCGCAGAAATTGGTTTTCCGCCCCTATCCCTAACTTCCCCTAATTGAAAATCTCCCTTTTCACTGAGGCACTTTAAAACCTTCTCTGGTCGAGCAGCATACTGAAGACATAAAACCTAGGTCTTCTTTTGACTATCCCATAATATTAATCTTCTGGTAATTATGATAATGTTGTTAGTTATACTTCAAGGAGAAGTCGTTAACTAACACTTTATGTCATGACATCGTTATCTCAATTAATCTTTGGCTAAATGGAGGCTCGATGAGGAGGTGAATTTTTCTTTGCATCCGATCCAACTATAGACCCTTTTGTTTTCGTTCTAGACAGCCAAATTGCCCTTTTAGTAAATGATACGAGAGCTTTTTATAGGAAATAAATAGTTCGAAGTTGTTCTATAAGGTTATATGTGATTATGAAACATGTGGCTCGGTAAAAAAATTTCCAATCTATCTCTATATACTCAGCTTTGAATAAAACTTATAATAGAGTTAAAATCAGTTTGGGAATCACTACTTTTAGGATTTATTCCGTTTAAAAAAAGAATTGTTCTAAGCTTTAAAGTAATGTAAACTTGATAGTTTGTTTTATACGTATACTTATTTAAATATAAACTTTTAGATTAAACATTTAATAAATTTGATAGTAAATTTGTAAAGTTTACATAATTAATTAAATTAACATTGTTATATTTATCACATTTAAGATTGAATTTTTACATTTCACTTATTCAAAAATTTCTGTTTTGTGCGCAGTATCAGTTATTAAAGCAAATAAAACTATTTAAATACATAATTTATGAGTATATGTTCCCTAGTAGTCCTTAATTTGCGCCGAAGCTCATCTCCGGTGTTTTTTGTGTTTGGTTAATATATTTAAAACTGTTATGCATACTAAGGTCTGAAGCCTTCTGAAATAATGATTGAATTGTTTCAAAAAAAAATTTACTAAGGAGGTAAATATGCTACATTTATGTCACTAAATTTATACCCTTATTCGCAAATTAACATACTTTTAAACGAATAATAAAGTGACAAAATCATAAAAATTTGAAATGTATATTCAAAACATAATACTTTGCTAAAGAGGAGTTACAAAACGATGGCTAAAACAGTTGAATCCCACAATAGTGAACTCGAGATAATACATTATGGTTATATTTTTTATTTATTGTGAATAAGTGTCTAACAAACTAACAATAGAAATTTAATCCTTGTTCTGCGTATGGGTTCTTTAAATATCGTAACTGTGATTTATCTTTGATAACAAAACACATCTATTTTAACAAAAAAGCATTCAATTGGAATTAAGTCAGATAATCTTTTAGATAAAAATATCTGACAAGTATTAACATCCCCTCTGGCTTCGGTTCTAAATTATTCAATAAGATAAATGGAAGAGAGGTTTTTAGCAAGCTTATTCAACACTTGATTCATGATAAGGTAAACTCCAGGGAATCAGTTGAATCCATCAATGTCAACCAGTTGTCGAGAAATCTTTTGCACGATCAGCGAAAATGCAATCCCTTTTTAATGAGTATTAGTGGACTTCTTTGAAACAAATATCAGTAAAGCACTTCTCAGAATTTGTATCTTAAGTAAAAAAAAAGTATGGATTGTTTCGAAAAAAAATAGATGCGTTAAGCTGTATTTTTATTCGAAATAAAAGAAACTTTGTTGAAACTTCCTTCAAATAGTATTAGTTTTATAAAAAAAAGTCGTTTTTTGATAGTGTATTTTTACGGGTCTTTTGTTTTTTTAAAGAGAGAAATTCAAATAAATAAGTAAAAACACTCGAAGTACCTTAACTCATCCAAAAACTTCTTGTCACATTTCAAAGAAACAAAGATTTTATTTGTATTTTGTTATTGCTTCAAATACAGTTTGGAGTTTAATCTAAAATAACATTACTATTCTTTTTGTATGTTTTAGATTTTTGTCGGCTTTTCTGAATGAAAAAGTAAACTGCTACACTCTTGAAGTAAGTTTACATGGCTACGAGAAACCCAAAGGAAATTCTACGAGCATACATGTGTACAATGAAGAGGAATGTATCCTTTTTATTTTTAGCCAAGAAATCTGAACTTTAATTTTAAATTTTAAGTTTAAACATATCAGAAAATACTATAGAATAGTGCAAACTGCGCAAAATGCTGCAAGTAAGCAAAAATTCCATTAATAAAGATTAATAAAGACCCTGATGAAGAGACATGGACGGAGTTGTAAGTTTGAATCATGTGGATCTTTTTATTTTTAGTTAATTTTTCTTTTGTACTTTTGTATGTATGGCATGGCAGAAACTTGTAATAGGGGTAAAACTTTTCTGTTCGCAATATGAAAGATCTTCCCTTAAAGATCGTTGTCGTTATTTTTGTGCTGTTTGAAAATTGTTTTATTGTTAAAAATTGATTTAAGTAAGTGAAATCGTAACATCTTTAGTTACTAGTCAGATTTACTTTCTTAATAGCTGTAGAATGTAGAATAACTAATTCATATCTTTCAAAAGCTTACTTTTAAAGTATCTTTCAAAAGATACGTTCATTACGTCAAATCCTCAAAAAGGACCTCTTCCTTTAAATTGTTCCACTTTTCCTTACCTCTTTCAAGACCTCCGTCTCGGCGAGAGCATCTGTAACTCCCTGCTGGACTACTACTGCGCGACCAAGTACATTCCACCCGAAGATGTCCCCCTGGCTGTCCGAGAGTCCTGCTGCAAGGGATCGAGAGCCAAGATGACCCTCAGCGGCAACAACAGGTCACCCCACCGGGCACCCCCTGTCCCAAAAGCCGACAAAAAGCCATCTTCGCAGGCGGCAAAGACGAAGAACGGAAAGGGAAAAGCGGTCAATGGGTCCAAAGCAACAGGGGAAACCAACAAGTCTTCTACGCGAAAACCTGAGCCTACAAAGAACTGACGAATAGGGCATGTTAAGGATTTAAAGGGATATATATACAAATATGTACAGCTGAGAAAAAAAAAACGTTACAGTTATTTTTTAGGCTTGGCAATTTATCGATGATTTGGCGCTACTTGCGTTTTTGTTTTTATTTACGCGTTTTCAAACAACACGAAAATTAGCTCAGTGCGATTTTTGACTTTGAAATTACTAATAAACTAATATAAATAAACAAAATTAAAATAATTTAATCATAATATTTATATGCTTATTAAAGCTTAAAAATATTAAAAATAACCTTATCTCATGTTTCGACAATTTAAAACTAAAATATTAATGAAAATCGGTTCACTAGTACTGGTAGGTTGTCAGAAATCCGTGTTTGGCAGTCGGGTGTTGGCGACTAATTTCAGGCTTTTAATATGAATTTTTCAGATTTTGACGGTCTGCCATGGGTTTGTTTAACGTCCTAATTAAATGAAACTCGGTGATGAGGGTTAAATTACTATGATCTTTCATAAAATCGAATAAAAATTGAGGGTCGCCATGAAAAAAGATGCAGTTTTTATTGCGCTGCACCAGAAGACGACCTCTGAGAGAAAAATAGTCAATCAATTTTTTCAAGCATACACTAAATCCTGAAAAATGACACCAAAAGCATCTTTCTAACCCCACCCGTTCTCCCGCAAAGTCTACAGTAACGTTTTTTTTTTTCCTCAGCTGTACAACTGGGTTACCTTGGGGACCCCTAGCTATAAGGGTTAAGCTGCACGTCTTAAATTTGCGTGGAGGGGGTTTAGTAGCTTTTTCAAGTCAAAAAGGGATGAGGGTTTTCTTTGAGGGATAATCTCCATATCGCCCCTTTGTCTACACTCGTCTTGTTAAAATTAATGTTAAAGTTGATTGATTTTTGGGGGTCCCTTCTGTTTACTCGTGTAGTGGCTCTCGAGTGCGCCAACATTAACCACCCTTAATTGGAGATGTTTTTTGATGGTAGGTCAATTCTAATGACATTAAATACGAATGTTTCGCCTTCAGGTACATCATCAACAACAACGTAAAAAAACTACTGAATGAACAAAAACGCTCGGAAATAGCCACTACTATTTATAGTGGCAACTTTCCAGCTTTTTAGTCGAAACATTCAAATTTGACACCATTGAAAGACTGTGGCCTATCAAATCGAAAATTATGCCTCCAATTATTTACTCCGGCCGTGTAAGCCTTGTTTGAAAGATATTTGATAAGCTGTGATCTATTTTTACAGTCGTCGACTTTACAGTCCATTCACTACTCGACTCCCCAGTCCTTGATAGTCTACTTTCTACTCGATTCACCTCTTGAATCCACAGTCCTATAGACAGTCCAAAGTCGATCAACTTGATAGTTAAAAGAAATGAACTTAAGCTCCACTTATCGGTTTATCCGTAAAAAGAACCATTATATGGTTTTCAAATTTTATTAATAATAATTTATCAACTTAAAGAAAAAGATCTTTAAGAGACATCCTTCTTATAAATTGATTAACTATTTAGAACAGATTCTAGCCAATTCAATCAATTTTGGGTAATTATTACTCAAAGGAAAATTTAAATTATACTTATGAATCTAAATTAGAAATTCGTATCGATTTTACTGTTTTCCACCACCAAGGTAACAGTATAACTAACTACTATATTTGTGTTTGAATTAATGTAAACTATTTGAATGCATCAAAATGAGAGGTTTTATATTCTAAATTAATATGAGAGAAAGTTTAAACAATTACTATGTTCTGATGAATGGTGTGGTGAGTTGTGATATTTTAAGAAAATGTCGACGAATGTCAAACAATAATGATGATAATGATGATTAATAATAATGTCTTTTTATTAAATGTTTAATAGGGCTTCAAATAGTTAAGCTAAATACTTCTCCTGATTGAAGAGAGAAATGCTTTACACCATTTCATGCACATTTGTAAAACTTCCTATTTATAATCATTGTGGGTTTTAAAACGCATCATTTTCCTAGAACATCTTTAAAAAATTAATTGTATGACATAATGAATGTATAATTAGTTTCATGGAATTTCAATTCACAAATTTCTTTTTAAATGTATTAATTTGTAAAACTCAAGAGATGAAAAATGAGTATTTTATATTTTTTATTTCAATTTACCAAAAATTCGTAAGTTTAAATTTACTTATTTCGGAAGTAAAAGCACAACGATTAACATATGATGAGGGAATAATTCCAGTTTTCTTCGATAAATGCATACACTCGACGTGCGTTTTAATCCAAAGATAGATCATTTTAGTGTATTTAAAGCGCTGATTTAAATGTATTTAAAACAAGTAGCTTAATGAAAGAACCTTTTATAAGCGAATAATTTAAACAAATTTAATTTCACTCTAAAATAATTTGAAACTTAAAATTAGAAACAAATATCATTAAACTTCGGTACAGAAAAATGGCAAATGGTTGCAAATTTTGATATAATTTACCACATTTTGAAAAGTTTTTAGAGAAGTGACATTTTTATAAATCAAGGGCACAATAAAACTCTACAACAATTTTGAAAGATTTTCTGAAAGAAAATTTTGAAATTATCACTGTTTTAGTAAGAAAACGTTTAATTATTGTTGATATAAAAATGTTGTGATTCGAAAAAATGGTTTTGTGATTCAAAAAATTGTGTTTTTACAGTATTGCATGAAAAAATTTAGATACTTTTTCTTTCTTGAACTTTTAAAACAGAAATGTATAAATTAGCTACTTTTGAATTTCAAAAGTATCACTAAATATATTGTTTTGTTTTTTTAATGAATGTAATTTATTTGAATATATCAAAATGAAAAGGTTCTACGTTCTAATTTGCAATTGACAGAAAATTTGATCTACAATTTTGGTATTTGATAAAAATCAAATAAATTTCACTACTACATCACTACTACATATAAATTTTGAAGAACCCTTGAAGTGGTAAAATAAATTTATACTATCCTTAAATAAAATTATATGTTTAAGTTAGTACAACTAACTTCATTGAAAAAAAATAGGAAAGATTAATAGAAATTATTAAGATTGTAAAATTATAAGTACAAATATACTCCTTTCAATAAAATGTTGCCACTGCTTTAGTAGGAAAGGTGCTTCTTGCTTCTGAATCTAACGCAGCTGTATACAGTTCACTATGGATTAGATAATTTTATTATCAAATAAGCCCTTTTTATACTGAGTATGTCTATCATTAAAATTAATGCCAAAACTCATAAGGGTTTATTTACTATATCTCTTGTTTTCATATCTAATTGGTTTTACTTGAAGATGAATAACAGATAATCCTTATTAAATATGTTAACTTTTACATTCCAAATATTTTGTTCGATTTATTTTTATTGGCAGTTAAATTTCAATGTTGTATTTATTACTCTTAAAGTATAAAAATTTATTCGTTTGATTTTTTTAGTTTAAATGTAGATTTTTAATAACAAATATATTGATTATCGATATTCTTTTTAATTATATCGTCTTTTTAGATTTTAAAGTTTCTAATAATATTATAGGCTTATTTCTTTTGCATCAAATCCATGATATATAATTTTAGTTCCTTATTGTTTATGTATACATTTGAACTTTTTAAGTTGTACCAAAATGTATTTTTCAAATTTTAAATTTTTAAAAATGTTTGATAAAATACGTCCAACTACTCAATTTTCATTGATAACAATAATTTCTAAATACATTATACGTATTATTTGTTAAGTCTGGTAAAAGTATCTCAAAGCTTAATTAGATCTCAGCAAGTCCAGAATAAGTACTCCAAGCCTTTTCAGTAGTAAAAAAAGTATAGTATTGAAAGAAGATTTCTACATTTTATGAAAGAATACACACTATAAATATGTTATTTTAATCATGCAATGTTTAATTTATCATTTAAATAAGTCATAATAGCGTATACCAAACTCTGGCAACTAAGAATAAAATTTAGTATTGAAATTAATATCCAATTAGATGATACAATGCAGTAATATTAATACTTCCAGGGGAAAATGTGCTTGCAAGGCTTATCTAAATTCCAGCTTCTGTGATAAAAGAACAGATGTACATATTTATAAATTAATTTTAATTCCTTCAAGGAAAAAAGTTGTGATGATTTGAGCAGTGCTCTCTTAGCAATTTTAATGTAAAATATATTTCAAGTTCCTTGGTGCAACAATTTCAGTAATATGTAATCCTTTCATCGCATGGCTTTCCTAATATTTTAAGTGTGCGTATACAAACCTACTTTTGGAAAAACTCAGTACCACTTCTTTGCTAAACATTCTACACAAATTTTTGACAGTATTAGGTATTAGCTATCCATAGATTTCTTTGATCATTTTTAACAAGAAGCTTTTTCTTATCCATGTATAACAACAATGTGTACCATGAGCATGAATGAAATTTTTATATGTAATTTTTCTGCACTGTGAGTGTGCACCCATTTTTGTATTGTGCAATTTTATTTTGTTTTAGCTATAAAAGAAACTGTAAGTGAAATAGAACTTCTTTTAACCGAAGTGATTAAGACTGAACCTCTGTCGGTAGATTGAAAATTCCGGACAGCAGAGAGCATTTAAAAATGACCATTAAAAAACGAAAAACAATTATTATAAAAATGTAGAAAGCATGTAGTACAGTACGATATAGGATACAATACGTATTACAAACGATAAATTTGTCCAAACAGCAAATTGTCCCACAAGTCATACAATGCAAAGTAAATAATTTAATTATGATTATAAACAAAAAACTTCAGAAAACCGACATGTGTTAAACGAGGTTCTGGTTAAAAGAGATTTGCATAATCGAAGTTCTTACTGTACTTGTAAAACCACTTTAATGTTTTTCTTCAATATGCAGATTCTTTTTACTTAATGCAGTTTTATTGTCACTTAGTTATAACTTTTTTTTACAGTACGGTGGGTGAATAACACTTGGTAGGATAAAAATAAATCTTGTTTGATTATTGATACACTCTATATACACTTTAATAAACATAATGTTAAAACTGTGGTGCTAGAACTAAATAAATAGGTTTTGAGTAGGATTTTTTCAATGATTTATTATATTATTACAAATACAACTAATTATCGACTACATGAAGTTATTAACGAACAGAAATCTTACTACTTTAAAGCATTCACTAACCTTTTTTAAGGCAGTAAATAAAATATAATTTTTAAGCATACATGAAAATTCATTACTAAAAAGGTTTTAACTAATTAAAATACCAATTAATTTCCATGTTTATTCTAAAACTTAGAATTAATATTATATCTAGTAATCATCCTATAACTTTACGCTCATAAAATTAACATACTTATATGAAAAAACACTCAAATTATACTGCTTATATTTTATAAAAACTTGTTTTTCTGGTTCACTTTTATTTTATTTTTAGATTGCCCGACGTGAAAGATTTAGAAATGACTCCCCTAAAACTATAAAATTAATTAGAAAACGTAAGTTGAATAATTTTTTAATCAAGAATCGAAATTTGCTAAATTATGAAAATAAACTTGCATGTTCTTCTTCAATTAAAACGCGTTTTTTAGATGCATAGAAGGAATGGGTTATATTTGGTAAAATTTAAGTTCGTAAAAATGTTTTTCATGTTTTCATCAAAAATCCCATGATTTTAAAAAATATCCTATCCAGAAGGGATTAATTTTTGCTAAACGACATTCAAATAAAATATTGGGTTTCAAAATTTAAATTAATGTGTAAAACATTTTCAAAAGAAATCAATCTAAATAAAAATTTGACAGTAATTACTGAATTTTTTTTAATAAAAATAGGGATAGCTTACTCTAATCTTCCCTTATTTAAAAAAAAAATTACCTATTTTCTGTTTTATACCACTTATTTAAAAGGTAAGTTTTTCACTATTTAAGATGGTTATATGATTGCTTGACTGATAAATTGTGCTTTCAATCTATGTCTGTATTTAAGAGCGATTTCTTTTTTGCCTTTTGTAATTTGTTTTATACCGTAATAAAGCAATGTCAATGTATCATGTGAGTCGTATTTAATCACTTTATTTGTGTTATAGGCTGCAAATAATTTAAAATAACATTAAAAATTAAACTACAAAAAAAATTAACATTAACATTAAAAAATTAATCTTCTAAAAAAATTCAAAATTACTATTAGTATTAGAAACAATATCTAAAAAAATAATTATAGAACATTCTTTAAACTTTTCTAAGTTAAGAATATAAAATAAAAAAAAGTTCTTAACTCTACAGAATTATCAGAAGCAGGTCACGAAGTTCAGATAATATTTTTTAAATTTTTGCATTGTGTTCAATCATAAAAAATACAAATCTCTCTATATATAATGAAGGTGTCCCTGGGTTCCTGCCTGGGTTTGTCCGGAACAGATTTGGCTCAATTTCTCCAAAACTACCCGTCCGAATCGAACCAAACTTGGTACACATAGGTATGGGGACGGGGGAAAGACAATGACATCATTTCCAAATTTCTAAAACCACCCCTTCATCCCCTATAAGGCCTTTTTGTAAAATTCACCTTACTTCTCCGCTAAAGAAGATCTGTTTAACTCGCATTGTTGCAAATAATACAACAAAAACAATTTTAAACATAAAACAAAGTATTTAAAGATAAAACTTGGCTAAAATTGATTTAAAAAGGTTATTAATAATTTAAAAAATTAAAAACGGCCCTTATAAAAAACTTTATAACAGTATTTTCTTATTAAAAACTTCATTTTCCATGAAACTTTAAGTTGAAATAGAAAGTTTTAAGAATTAGACTGGTTAAAGTAAAGATTACATCATGCAGTTTTTTTAGAAAGTTGATGATAGAAACACTAGATCAATTTGTTATTTAACCTTATAATTTGTTTCTTTGGTGTAGTTTAACGGGATTTTTTTTTTTCAATTTAAACAGGGGGTATTTACAAATTTTGGGATTTCAAAAGTCTGTAATAATTTTAATGGATTTTTTTTCACTTAGAATGGATAATTGGGTAACTGTCGTAATTAAATGTGCAACACCGGAACTGGATGGTTAGGTTAGATTTACACAGTTGGAACCGGGAGGGAAAAGGCACAGGGAGCACGGTGATGAAAATGCACTGGGAACACCGAGATGAAAAGGCACCGGGGACACCAAGATGAAAAAGGCACCGGGATATGAAAAAATACTGGGAACACCGGGATATGAAAAACTACCAGGATGATTGGTAATTATGGTTACAGAAAATTAGGCATGTAACTTGAGAAAATTTTAATAAATTGATACACTCCACCCGTGCAAGGCCGGGCATATCAGCTAGTGTTCATATAAAATACTGATTGTAAAGTCAAAAAAATATTAATAACTTTTTTATGATACCTAATATTAAAAGTTTTAATAGAAGAGATATGTATTACTTGCAACACCATCTATTATATGAGCTATATACTATAATATTATAGTTGTACTCTACAGCTCATATAATAGAATGAATATTTGCTTAGAAAGGAACTTAATGAGTGTTACTTTTGTGTTTAGAATGAATTCCGTTGAACCAGTTATATGTATACGCAAGCGAATTGTCGGATAAAGATATATTAATATCACAATTTGTACTTACTATTCAAAATTTACCAAATTAACTTCCAAGTAGGATTCCATCTGTCGGATTCAATTTGTTGAAAGTTTCTTCTTTAGTATTTATTTAATATATCTTGAAGTTAAAGTAAAGATATTCTTAAAATTAAAACTCATTAGTGTTATTTTTAATTTTTGATGCATTGAAAATCCGTTCATAATATGTAACTCTTTTTGGAATACTATTTCAAATTTATTCCAAATATGTTATCTAAAGTAACTCTAAATAATTATTAAAAAAGCACCATATCTTACTCTTTCGGTTTAAGTTTTGATGCATCAAAATCTGTTCAAATTAATTTGAATTTTATAGCCCATTTTCAATCTGCCTTTAACTTTTGATTCCAACTGGATTTGGAATATTTTAATAGTTTTTTCACATCATCGCAAAAAAAAAATCATTTCTCGCAGCTTTCAAAGCAAATATGAAGTGAATGTTTTAAAGACTAACAACTAACCCTACTTACAAATACCGAAACATTAAGTCATTACTGATTCAGATCACATTCTTCAGCCTTATTTTTATCGGCTATGCAAATATAATCACTTCTTTTTCTTCCAAGGAAAAGTCGAAACTCTTATTAATTTCCCAGACATTGCAATGTCTCCCACGATAAAAATAAGTAACTAATATTTGTTAACACTAACTATCCCGTCTTTTTTCGATACACAACGTCTTGATGAATAATTCCCTTAGTAAATACATCCTCCAATAAATAACCCCGCTCGGGCATATTTGCAATCCTAATGAAAAACCCGAGCGGCAAATTAAAGATCCCTCCCCCTCGAAGTAATTAAGAAAATTTCATAAACCGCGGTTTGACCGTATCGTCTGGAGGTGTCAAACACCAAAACTCGATCCAGTAATTAGCCCTGCACACATCGGAACTTTCCCCCCTGCAATCTGGCAGAGAGGGAAACTATTTTCAAAAAGTTGATCCTTGGCAACAGCAGCGGCGCGCGTGGAGAATAATCTGCTGGCAGCGATTAACACATCAAGGAGCCGCGACGGAGTTATAACGGAAGAGAATTCCTCTCAGATGGGTCGGGTTAAACATTTACTCAGGTCCGTTGACGGGGGATGACTGATCGCGTAAAAGATAATCAGGCCTTGTCGGTTAATGAGATACCAGAAGTCACTTCGAGAGAAAGTTGACGGTCCTCTTTGGAGGAGGTCTCCGCGAAGTGCGATGAAATGACCTTTTCTATGGGGTAATAAGGTGTTCTAGCTGAAACATATTATCTAAACTAATTCATCTAACGTTAACTAGTTTAAGTTTAATGCATTTATAAGGGATAAAACGGGAAATTTGTTATTTGTGCTTTCCTAGTTAGCCACCGACTCTTGCTGGAGGGTCCTAGTGCCGTTAATCACAAACCAAATCACCAAGTTTTCCTCTGATTGTAAGCACTCATAACCAAACTCGATTCGTTAATAAGTAGTATTTTTTTAATTACGTTGCAACTGTTGTAAGTCTTTCACATCATCACATAATATGAGTCTGAACATTTCTCCTCTCTTATCTTCTTTTCCTTTTGATCAATCGTTTGGCAATTTTATTCCTTTTGTAGCTATGCTGTTCATATCAAATAATTTGCTCTTAAGTATCCTCAACTCCCCTATTAGAGTATCATCAGCATTTGAAAATACTCTTAACTGCAGTGATGAACTTCTAGAGAACATAGATTCATCGTAAGAAAGAAAGAAATTATTATTGTGGCCTGATCAATCTTTCATTCGAAATATTCCCCATTCACGTATACTGTAACAAATTTACGTTTTTCTTGTTCAAATTACAGAAAACAAAATTACCACCGAGTATTTTTTGATAATATTATATATGTAATAAGGTTTTCATCTTCAAAAATATTTAAGTATAACCTCAATATCTCAAAATCGGAGAGACCCGAAAAAATTTCACGATAGCGAGTTTTTGAAATAACAAGGGAAAATAGAGAATACTTAATTTCAAGGGAAAAGGCTTTTTCGAGGTATCAAAATTCAAGATAACGAGAGTATACTGTAAATTCTTATGGTATTCTTTAGATTAAGAGGTAAGCATAAAAATTGTTACAAATACTTTAGTCAGACAAAAAGTTAAATTTATATTCGTAAACTCTCAGTAAGCTTATATTCTGAATTCCCCTCTATGATTTGAAATGGTTAGAACTATCATTAAACTGCAAACCCTTTCAACCCAACAAAATTGAATGGCCTTTCCCTTTATGCATACAGACGTCACGATTCGACCAAGCATCGAAATGAACACACAGACACCACCATTTCCATTTCTCCACCACCTCAGTATTCATAACCCACAACACTTTCCCTCACAAAAGCGTGCGCAGACAAAAATGATATCTCGCCCTGCATTTGCATGGAGAACGAACGGGGAAAGTCATTAGGACTCTGGGCCCCATCGATTGATTCCGTCGTAAACATCGACGGCCGTTCAAAAGCCATTTCCCCGGTTCGTTTTCTTCAAATCAACAGCCATTGTCCGACGGTTTGCGCTTTTCAATTCGGGACCGAATTCTTCTTCCAGCAGGCCTCTCGAGGGGAGGTGGTTCCTAGAAAACTATCTCCGCGGAAAATGGGAGGAAGAGAGAAAATTCGATCTCTCTTCTCCCTGGCAGGACGTGACCGGACTGCGAGAGGGGGTGGGTGGTGCAATTCGAACGAAACAATGGTGTCGGCTGTCGGTCGGGGGAATTTCCCGTTTCGGATTACTTTGGCAGTGCGCTTTTTTTAAGTGGGGCTTAAAGGGTAAGTCAGCGATTTCGAGGTGGCGATAAACTGCAGATATGGTGGTTGAGTTAGTATAAAAGACATCCTGGTAGAAGGTTGTAAAAGAGACGCGTTTCTTCGCAAGTTAATTAGCCCTCAGACGTTCATTACACAGAATCGATTTTCTCGTGCAAAAAGAGGATTTTTGCGAACGTTTTGAGAAAGGGGTTTAATTTTAGGAAAAGCCTTTGTTTGAAGCGATTTTTCGGTACAATGTTCTTGTCTCTGATAATAAATCACAAAGACAAGAAATGTCATCTACAGAAAAACGTTCTCACGAAGCTCTTGAAGAAGTTACGTGGTACACAGTTTTAGACTTTTCCTGTGTCATTCAGTGCTGAGATCAGGCGCGGATCAAGCAGGTTTCCAAGGGGAGGGCACTTTTTGAGGATCACCTCTACCTTTGCACGCAAAATAGACTAAATTTTACTTTTTTCTATAAAGATACCCCTAATGAATTTTATTTTTGAACCCCAACATGTTTGATAAACAGTATAAGCGAAACTATTTTTGAACCTATGATCGGGATCTGAACCTTGTAACTGTCTTTTAAGAACGCAAATTTTTTAGGGGGTCTGGGGATCCTCCCCTAGAAAATTGTAGCGATTTTGACCCTGAATAATTCATTTTTGATCCGCACAGGCGCTTGATGAACGAAAAAGTTTGGAGAATCTGGGGAAAATGACACCTTGGGCTAAAAAAAGGGGCCAAGAAGGGAAAAGGAAGAGAAGAAAAGGGTAAAAAGAAGAAAAAAATAATTATCTTTTTTTTAAATGACAAAAAAAAAATTCTTGGTCTTTTAAAATCTACTTTCTTTTTTACGCCTGTTCTCTCTTTTTCCCATCTTTCTCTTTCTTTTTCAGCCCAAGGAGGGGGCATTTTCCGAAGTGCCCCCCATTGAATCCGCGCCTGGCTGAAATGTATTTTGAAGTATTAAAAAGCCGTCCTATACCATTTTGTCACCTGCTAATCAATTAATTTTCTTGCAGGGATAATGACACAACACTCCTATCTCTATAATGAGCTATATGAACTCAATTTGTTGTTGTTGTCAATAATTTGTTTCATCTCAATAAAAAAAAAATTTATGTTTTAATGAATACAGGGTGGGCAAAAAGTCAGAACACTTTTGAAAATTTAAAAAATAAAAAAATCGGAATAAAAATGGTTTTCAGTCCCTTCAATCCCTTCAGTCTTAGGTATTTTTTAAGGCAATAAAAAATTTAGTTCAAAATTATGATAATAGATTGGTTTCTATGGAACTTTCAAAAGTGTATCGACTTTTTGCCCACCCATGAATAAAGTTATGGAGTGGTTGGTTGTCCTTCATACACACTCAAATTCATAAAATAAGAAAAAAAACCTCCAACCGGAAATTTTACAAACAAATAAGAAATAGCACTGAAAATAAATTCAACAAACATATGTTTTTAAAATTAAATTCTTTTTTATTAGATAAAAGTTTCATTTTTTTAAGCTATAGTCAGGTTGTATACGAAATTCAAATTTAAAAAATAATCTGTAAAGATCGATGCATTTTTTTAAGCTTAACAGAACTGGAGTTATAATAATATAATAATAAGTTTATTGGCAAAAAAGGCCAGCTGGCCCATACACCAAAATACAAAAATATCAGATCATACAAATAAATGCAAGACAAAAACAAAGCATATAAATAGAATAAATAGAACCAAAATACAATTACCAAAAAAAGAGAAAAAAAAACCCTCAGGAGTCTAAAGAACAATTTGCCAACAGGAACTGGTTCAACTTTTGAGCTGATTTAATAAAATTTACTATTGCAAAAAAATGCTTATGATTGTAAGTGAGGAAACCATTAAAGTTATTTTGATACCCAATAAAAGGGGAAAGATACTTTAATCTGTAAAAACGATACATAGGACAATATAAAAATACGTGTTCCCATGATTCTGGTTCATCCATATTACAATATTTGCATTTGTCTTTGGGGTTTATTTTAAAGAGTTTTCCCTCGAAAAAAATGGTCTCCTGATTTAATCTCAGTTGGAAACAGAACTGGAGTTATTCAAGATAAAAGAGCTATAACACTTTTTTTTTTCAAATTTTTAAAAAACAAATCACCAAAAAATTAAAATAAGTATATTTTCATGTTTCTTTCACAGTAAAGAATAACCCCTAAAAGTGTTAGTGAAATTCACACGTGAGGGTCAGGTTGCAGGCTGACACAGGATGATATACAAAATTCATACAAAAAATATTTATAAACATAATTGAGAAAAAGAAGACTTGGATAACACATAACACATACTGAATGTTTCTTATCATTTACAATATCGAAATTAATAATCTCCAGTAGCTTTAAAATTCTTGGAGAGATGTGAGCGAATGGCCTGGACGACAAGATCGTGATGTTACAAATCGAAAAGACCCGGGTTCAAAGCCTGCCTACCACTTTTTGGAATTTATATATTAACTTTAAATTATTAAAATAAACCAGAGGCTTCAGGAACGGATGGTACGGTTGGTTAACGCACTGCCGTCTGAGGTAGGTGACAGTTGTTCACAAAAGGCTACGGGTTCGATCCTCGGCAATATGTTTTGTTTTTTTAATGGTGAAATATCAACTTCAAATTAATTACAAGACTGTCGTAGCTGCAGGAACGGATGGCTTGGTGGTTAGCACACCAGACTGCCATCCGAAAGGCCCTCAGATCGAATCTGAGCCTTCTCAGCGGGTATAGCACTCGGAAATAAATACTGATTGGTATTTATAAATTTTCCTGCGTAATTCAGGGGGGGTCTTAATATTTCTAATTTTCGACGTTAACTGTAACCGTCATGGTAAAATTATTTGAAAATATTACTATTTTTGATGACTTTTACACTCTTTTTTGTAACATTTCAAGACTTTAACTCTTTTGCCTAAGACGGAAACGGAAAGAATGTAAGAGTCTTAAGGATGAGGAGGTAAACAATAGGGTCTTCCGTCCACAAACCCCTACCACCAACCCAGGTGTTTCATTTAACTTAGGATTTTTATTCTAATTTATTAAGTGGTAACAAAATTTCAGTCAGAGTTAATGAAGATGCTGTACTTAAAATTTTTTTCTTAACTTAAAAAGTGGTGACTAAAAACCACACCCACTAATAAGAAACCGTTTAAAAACATAATTACTTCTAAACTAATATTTCACAGGTTATAGAAAGAATGCCTGGACTGTTACCTTATATTAACAGAGCCATTCCAAACGCAGGACACAGATAGATCCCGTTACAGCGATATTAATTTTGCTCTACTTAATAATTTTCACTTAATTTAAAAAGTGGTGACTAAAAACCACTACCGCTAAAATGAAATAATCCAAACCGATTAAGAACAGAGCTCTAAACTTATATTTCACAGGTTATGGAAGGAATGCTTCACCGTTTTCTCATGTTAAGAGAAACACTTCTCACGCAGGACATATATCCCGATACAGAATAAATATTTATGCTCATGCTCAACTTAATACTTTTCACTTAATTTAAAAAGCGGTGACTAAAGACCACTACCAATAAAAGGGAATAATCCAAACCGATTAAAAACAGAGCTCGAAACTTACAGGTATTTCACAAATTATGGAAGGGATGCTTCACTGCTTTCTCATGTGAAGAGAAACACTTCTCCCGCAGGACATTGATCCTGATACAGAGTAAATATTTATGCTCAACTTAGTACTTTTCACTTAATTTAAAAAGCGGTGACTAAAGACCACTACCAATAAAAGGGAATAATCCAAACCGATTAAAAACAGAGCTCTAAACTTACAGGTATTTCACAAATTATGGAAGGGGTGCTTCACTGCTTTCACATGTGAAGAGAAACAATTCTCCCGCAGGACATTGATCCTGATACAGAGTAAATATTTATGCTCAACTTAGTACTTTTCACTTAATTTAAAAAGCGGTGACTAAAGACCACTACCAATAAAAGGGAATAATCCAAACCGATTAAAAACACAGCTCTAAACTTACAAGTATTTCACAAATTATGGAAGGGATGCTTCACTGCTTTCTCATGTGAAGAGAAACACTTCTCCCGCAGGACATTGATCCTGATACAGAGTAAATATTTATGCTCAACTTAGTACTTTTCACTTAATTTAAAAAGCGGTGACTAAAGACCACTACCAATAAAAGGGAATAATCCAAACCGATTAAAAACAGAGCTCTAAACCTACAGGTATTTCACAAATTATGGAAGAGATGCTTCACTGCTTTCTCATAAGAAGAGAAACACTTCTCCCGCAGGACATTGATCCTGATACAGAGTAAATATTTATGCTCAACTTAGTACTTTTCACTTAATTTAAAAAAAAGGGGACTAAAGACCACTACCAATAAAAGGGAATAATCCAAACCGATTAAAAACAGAGCTCTAAACATACAGGTATTTCACAAATTATGGAAGGGATGCTTCACTGCTTTCTCATGTGAAGAGAAACACTTCTCCCGCAGGACATTGATCCTGATACAGAGTAAATATTTATGCTCAACTTAGAACTTTTCACTTAATTTAAAAAGCGGTGACTAAAGACCACTACCAATAAAAGGGAATTATCCAAACCGATTAAAAACAGAGCTCTAAACTTACAGGTATTTCACAAATTATGGAAGGGATGCTTCACTGCTTTCTCATGTGAAGAGAAACACTTCTCCCGCAGGACATTGATCCTGATACAGAGTAAATATTTATGCTCAACTTAGTACTTTTCACTTAATTTAAAAAGCGGTGACTAAAGACCACTACCAATAAAAGGGAATAATCCAAACCGATTAAAAACAGAGCTCTAAACTTACAGGTATTTCACAAATTATGGAAGGGATGCTTCACTGCTTTCTCATGTGAAGAGAAACACTTCTCCCGCAGGACACTGATACTGATACAGAGTAAATATTTATGCTCAACTTAGTACTTTTCACTTAATTTAAAAAGCGGTGACTAAAGACCACTACCAATAAAAGGGAATTATCCAAACCGATTAAAAACAGAGCTCTAAACTTACAGGTATTTCACAAATTATGGAAGGGATGCTTCACTGCTTTCTCATGTGAAGAGAAACACTTCTCCCGCAGGACATTGATCCTGATACAGAGTAAATATTTATGCTCAACTTAGTACTTTTCACTTAATTTAAAAAGCGGTGACTAAAGACCACTACCAATAAAAGGGAATAATCCAAACCGATTAAAAACAGAGCTCTAAACATACAGGTATTTCACAAATTATGGAAGGGATGCTTCACTGCTTTCTCATGTGAAGAGAAACACTTCTCCCGCAGGACATTGATCCTGATACAGAGTAAATATTTATGCTCAACTTAGAACTTTTCACTTAATTTAAAAAGCGGTGACTAAAGACCACTACCAATAAAAGGGAATTATCCAAACCGATTAAAAACAGAGCTCTAAACTTACAGGTATTTCACAAATTATGGAAGGGATGCTTCACTGCTTTCTCATGTGAAGAGAAACACTTCTCCCGCAGGACATTGATCCTGATACAGAGTAAATATTTATGCTCAACTTAGTACTTTTCACTTAATTTAAAAAGCGGTGACTAAAGACCACTACCAATAAAAGGGAATAATCCAAACCGATTAAAAACAGAGCTCTAAACTTACAGGTATTTCACAAATTATGGAAGGGATGCTTCACTGCTTTCTCATGTGAAGAGAAACACTTCTCCCGCAGGACACTGATACTGATACAGAGTAAATATTTATGCTCAACTTAGTACTTTTCACTTAATTTAAAAAGCGGTGACTAAAGACCACTACCTATAAAAGGGAATAATCCAAACCGATTAAAAACAGAGCTCTAAACTTACAGGTATTTCACAAATTATGGAAGGGATGCTTCACTGCTTTCTCATGTGAAGAGAAACACTTCTCCCGCAGGACATTGATCCTGATACAGAGTAAATATTTATGCTCAACTTAATACTTTTCACTTAATTTAAAAAGCGGTGACTAAAGACCACCACCACTTAAAGGTAATAATCCAAACCGATTAAGAACAGAGCTCTAAACTTATATTTCACAAGTTATGGAAGGGATGCTTCACTGGTTTCTCATGTGAAGAGAAACACTTCTCACGCAGGAAATAGATCCCGTTACAAAGTTGATATTTATGCTCAACTTAATACTTTTCACTTAATTTAAAAAGCGGTGACTAAAGACCACCACCACTAAAAGGTAATTATCCAAACCTATTAAGAAAAGTTCTGTAAACTTATATTTCACAAGTTATGGAAGGGATGCTTCACTGTTTTCTCATGTGAAGAGAAACACTTCTCACGCAGGACATAGATCCCGTTACAGAGTAAATATTTATGCTCAACTTAATACTTTTCACTTAATTTAAAAAGCGGTGACTAAAGACCACTACCACTAAAAGGGAATAAACCAAACCGATTAAAAACAGAGCTCTAAACTAATATTTCACAAGTTATGGAAGGGAGGCTTCACTGTTTTCTCATGTGAAGTGAAACACTTCTCACGCAGGACATAGATTCCGTTACAAAGTTAATATTTATGCTCAACTTAATACTTTTCACTTAATTTAAAAAGCGGTGACTAAAGACCACTACCACTAAAAGGGAATAACCCAAACCGATTAAGAACAGAGCTCTAAACTTATATTTCACAGGTTATGGAAGGGATGCTTCACGGTTTTCTCATGTGAAGAGAACAGGCGTGGATCCAGCACGGATCCAAGGGGGGGGCATTTTTTCAGACTATCGCATTTACCTTTTGAAAAAAATTTCAAAATTTTGGGGATTTTCTAAAAAGTATCAAGATCCCCTTTCGGTACCGCTGGGGGGGGGTATGCTTCGGTACCGCTTTCAGGGGTCCTCCCCCCTGAAAAAAATTTTGAAATTTTCATTTTGAGTACTTTTTGGGACACTTTTTGGTACTTATGAATGTTTTTTTGGCTCCAGGGGGGGCACTTTCCAGAGTGCCACCCCCCTGAATCCGCCACTGGGTTGAGTTAGATCCTGGTAGAAGGTTGTAAAAGAGATGTGTTTCTTCACAAGTTAATTAGAACACAGAATCGATTTTCTCGTGCAAAAAGAGGATTTTTGCGAACGTTTTGAGAAAGGGGTTTAATTTTAGGAGAAAAGCCTTTGTTTGAAGTGATTTTTTCGGTACAATGGTCTTGTCTCTGATAATAAACCACAAGGACAAGAAATGTCATCTACAGAAAAACGCTTTCACGAAGTTCTTGAAGAAGTTACGTAGTACACAGTGTTAGACTTTTCCTGTGTCACCCAGTGCTAAGATTGGAAGGGGGAAAGTCCTTTGAAATATTTGGACCGTGCTATAAAATATGAAGTTTTTGAATTAAAAAAGGGGAAAAAATAAAAAATCGGGGACAAAAGTTTAGTCAGTCCAAATATTTTTTCCAACTACAGCAACAGTGGCACCCCAAAAAAGTATCCGGAAATAATATCCTAAAAAAACACAAAAATTAACTATTCTTTTTATACCCTTTAAGTCCTGTATAAAAATTTCTATGATTCGAGGAGCTCTTTTTAAGATTTATATTATTATTTAACTACTAATTTTTTCTGTGGTAGTGGTTTATATTTAATTAATTTAGATTTAGATATTGATTTTTTTTTGTCAAGGAAAATAATAAAGGCTATCTGGTAACCCTGTATGCCAATAATAACCAACCACCGTTAATGAGCTCAATGGAGAAGATAAATGTTTCGTGCAAATAATTAAAATGGGTGATTTTACTAGTAAAACTATGCCAACCTATTTTTTTGTGTGACCCTCTTTTTTTAAGAACTCGAAAAAGTGGAATTTGAAAGGTTTGATTCAACTGTCACCTTATTAAAACAAACTATATCTTTTAGAGATTTAAACTAACGCCAAAAGTGTAATATCCTAATACACCCTCCCTCTCTATGATGGTTCAAGGTGTTATCAAATCTTCCAAATACAAATAAAGTATTTCTGAATGTCAACTATTTACGGAAACTAATTAAAACTCTATCCACAAACCAAAACAGAGAGGGGGGGGGGAAACAACCAGACATGAAAGATTAGTTGTCTAAACCACCCTCACCTCACCTCTATCCTCATTCAGCAGTCCCCGGCGTCATCGGTTAACGTTAAGTCTCCTTAGAAACTTAATTAAATATCATTATCCGCGAAACTCAAAGACACAACCCAGTTATCTGAAATTAATGCTCTAGGGCAGCGCGTTAAAACCCAAGAGGGCCGAACAAAAAGCCGGGCACGAGCCTGCCCTTGTTTTATCACTCTGCGCCATAAAACGGAGGGCTCTTTTCAGGCGGGCCCTTGGAACACAAAAAAGAATTATGCTCCCCAAGATCAATTTGTCTTCGCTCGGAAGAGGGTATCGAACAGCAGCTTCTTTGCCTTTCACTTATAAACTGCTTCCTTTTGTTTAGGGCCTGGGTCTGGGAGGGGTTTTCTGATGTGGGGCATAAGTTTGGGGATGTTGTGTGGGCGGTTTTTAATCTTGTGTTCTCCGTTGGAGTCTGTTCAGTGTCTGGAGATAATTTTGCTGTTGGTTGTGTGGGTTTGTAGAACATTAGTTTCGGATGCGGTCTTAATTGAAAGATTTGTGTCGGGGAAATAATCTGTTCTTTATGGAGTTGGTGATAAAGTGCCTTTATTCAGAGATACAAAATGAAGGAAATTTTACAATCAAAGTTATGTTGTGTTATTCTTATAAATCACAAATAAGAAAGTGTATTGTATAGTACCTTGAGATGGATAGTACCTAGGAAAAATGACAATATCTTAAAACAACTTTGATGAACAATTGTTTTTAATATCTTATAAATGACACTATAGAAATAGGCCGCATCAAAAGCATTAAGTTAAGAATTTAGTGAGAGAAATGAAAATCCATAACTCAAAATTGAATATTTCTCATTCAAATTTTTTTTTCTTACTTAGTCTTTATTCTAGTCAATTGAAGTTTTTAATCTCTTCACACATATCATTTGAAAATGCTGTCAAAGTCGCACTATCGCACATTCCGCCACCGTATGCACGAGCGAAGCGTATATGATGGTAGAAGGAAGACACATGTCAGAAGAGGACAGACAACAGGGGACGACGAGAAGAAACTTATCCCGCCCCTTTTTGAAAATGCTGTGAAATACAATGAACTTTCTTTTTCGGATGTTCTCCTCGTAAAGGTGTCCAAATGTCCAAAATTCTATCAAAACAATATTTTAAGGGTTAAATTTCAAAACATTTTTCTGGGGAAAACCCTACGACCCACCATATTTCTTACGTTCTTAGTACTATCTTCAAACATTTTTAACATTACATACACCAAGATTCAAATCATGCCTGTAAATGTTTTAAAAGGCTTCATTAAACCTAGTAAGTGTAAGGGGGCTTAGAAAAAATTTAAACCGCCCTCCAAAACAAATGTTTATCTACGATCATGGCCATTCCCCATTATATTCTCTTGCTGACGAAGCTCATGATTTTCATCTCTATTTTTATTTTATTTAAACCATAAGGTAGTTATAGTCAAATACACATTAGTAACACAATTCATACCTTGGGAGCAAAGAAAACTTTTAAATCTAAAAAGCTATTTCCCAAGACAGACAACAGACCAACATAATGAATATTATATTTGTATTTTGAAAATAATTTGAAGTATCATAAGTTACCAATAGACAACCAATTGGTTAGCATAAATACATCCCCAAACAATTTTAAAACATGATGATGAACAATTTTTAACATGATTGAGTTTATTTACTCCATAAAATTAACAATACAATCGCAGAATTATTAATTATACAACCCAACCATGCCAATAAAAATAATCTCATAGATACTTTTGAATAGTTTATTGAACTATAATTGAAGTTAAGAAATTTTGTACAAATTTTTGGATAAATTTCTAACAAGAAAACTTATTCTTCAAAAGGATAACTTTGAAATCCAAGTTTTTAAAAGTAAGAAACTTTCCAATTCCTTCTTGTCCTTTTCCACTAAAAATATTCAAAGAAATTTAAGTTTTCTCTTATCAATGTATGCTTTGTTTCATTGAGATAAAAGGCTTCTAGTCAAGTACTTTTCAAAGTAGTTAATAATTATTTCGAAGCCATATACCTAACTAAAGGAAAGTTTCTCAAATATTTCATATTTGTAATTAAAAATAATTAAGAAATTTGTATTTAGTCGGTATAAATCCGTAAGTTTTAGTCATGCAAAATATTCTGATATAGTAATTTCATATGAACTAAATGAAAAATAATCAATTAAAGAACAAAAGGAAATAGAAAAATCAAACATAAACGTATCTTATTTTCCCAGTATTACTACCCTAAAATACCCTTATTCTATTGAATAATGAACTTTCAGTTAGAAGAATGGAATAAGGAATTTTAAGTCTTCCTCGTCATTTTAACTAGTAAGAATAACGAACAGTCTTATTTTAAAAAAAAACATCCTTATAATTTGGAATGTTAAAAAATCCCCGTTTTAACAAAATCTAAGCAATCATTTTTACCCTTATTTATAACTACCACATTTAAAATTGGTTTCTTAATTGTTTCGAGTCAGAAACTAATTTTACTTTTGATTGAAGGTTATATATGAATTAAAAGGAAAAGGAGTTAAACCAAGACTCACTCGATAAAGCATCACATAAACAAAATTATAATCTCTCGTAATTTCTTATATATTTAGCAAAAGACAGTCTGGAATACATAATCTTTGAACGGAAAACAGTTTGTGGGTACTAAAGTATTCGGAATTGTCCCTAATGTAGCTTGACGGACTTTTTATTGAGGAAGTGTTTGTATGGTATGGTAGTGTATTCAATTAGACCCCCTCCCCCAAAAATGAGGTTTTGTGGTTCTTAAAGATGCAAAAGAGCTCTTTCCAATTTTTTTAGCCGAACAAAGAAAGTGAAACGAGTACTCGAAAATTGGTTTGCATCAATGTACTTTTCCCTTTTAAATGTCCATACAAATAGTTTAGCTGCCATACACTTATACCTTGTTAAGATTGAGTATTTTATGTGAAGGAGAAATGTAAATTACTTTAAACGGATCATAGTTTCAGAAAAAAGAAAATGATCGAGAAAAATCAAAAGAACTTTCTCTTAGATATGGTAATATATAGTTTTTTTAGAAAGTTAGAGAAGAAAAGCTTTAGGGGATAACTTTTATTTCACATCGATGAAAAATCATAAACAAAAGCCGATAAGATAAATGAAAACGAGAAGAAGAGAGAAATCTATTAAGTCAATGAAAACAAATATCTTGAACCGAATGATTAGGGAGCTCTCCTTAAATTAGTCATTCAAAAGAGTGCCGGCTCTAAACAAATGCAGACCACAAAATTGATTCGATCGCTGTGGTCGAAGTGAGAGAGCTTGTTCACTCCTCCGTCGAAAGAAAGCTCCATTCCCCGAAGAAAAAAAAAGAAAGCAGCAGATAAGGGAAAAGAAAGCGGAAACATAAAAGGCAATCAATCAGATACTGGAAAATGAAGAAAATTCCCACGCACTAATGGTGCATGAAATTGCCTCTTGCGGTGTTGGCCGGACATGTGCAGTCTTCGTTGTTTTTTTTTTTATCCGGCAGTTTTCTTTGCTCCCGGAGGCTCGTTGGGCTGATGTTTTTTCGATGCCGCCCATAAGCTTTGTTCCCCTTGTGATTTTAACAAACAATGTGCTGGCGCTATCGACTTCGAAATTTTTCAATTAATTCACGGGAAACAGAAGGGCTTTTCTTTCTTTCTTTCTCCGCGATGCATTTTTGGAGAAATGCATTTCTTCTTCTTTTGTTTTTCTTCCCCTAATGCGGAGTGAGTTCCTTGCTCCCCCTTGCATCGTCTGTGATGTCTTTCTTTCCTCCCCTGCCTGGAGCTGGAACCTAATGGTTTATTCAAAGAAGTTAGAGAGGCTAGGGTAATTTAATCAAAATCATACATGAAATCCTAAAAGTATCGCAATCAAGTAATATTGAAGGTAATATAGGCTGAAAGACCCCGTACCACCCAATATAGCCGACTCCAGCCGCGGTTGGTAAATTTTAACCAAATCTGCCTGAATGAGTTGTAATGTATAACTTAGTGGCTTATATGTTTTGGGGACAAAAATGATAAGCAGTTAAAAAATTTTGTATTTGTCTTACATAGTTTTTTTTTAATTTAAGTTCTGCAAATTTCTTTAAATAAAATGTTATTGGGGTGATACCGAGATTTAAACCAAATAGTTTTCACATGCAATAAGAACGCTTTATCATTAAGACAACTACATAAACATTATTCATCTAATATAGTTGGTTATGTGTGTGTGTTCGTCTTTTTACAAATCAACAGTTTCCTTTCGATCTGCAACAATATCTTGGTACACATACGTAAAAACATCCCAGAAAAGTGCTCCGCGATTTAAAAAGTTTGGGAACCCCTAATAAGAATGGGAAACAAAAAATAAGGAAACATGCCTGAACATGAGAAATCCCAACCAAATGTTCAGTACCCAGTCGTGTATTTGTATATTTTTCCTCTCTCTCCGAATTGCGAGCTCTGCTAGATCTCGGGTATGGGCAACAACATAAGTAATATTTCAATAGCCAGTTTCTGCTGAAGTGTTGATTTTTGTCTTGACATGACGATAGTATCCGTCAAACTGTTTTTATATCCCTATTGTTTTATTCATTTAACCCATAACTTTTTATCAATGGTCTTTTTGAACACACATGGTCCCTACAATACTAGCAGAGAAATTTTGAAAAGAAAATATTCTTGCGGAGCAGTAAGACCACACGGTCTGAGAACCGCAGGTCCAAAGGAATAAGGTTTCAGGATAATACATCCGTCCGCAGTTTCATTACGAACTCAATACTCCCAACTTCCGAATAACACACGCGGTATTCGCGGAATTCCTCTCAACGAGAAAAATTAATCCTGACACGCCACGGCTGCGGAACAAAATTAAAAGTTGCCTCATTGTGCCGTTACAGGACGTATAATAATCATTCCACTCATTCGTATTACAAGTCTCGTACAATTCCCTCCTCCCATCCTTTCCTGTTCTCGAAAATGTTTTCTGTAATTGGATTTGCTTTTAAACGCGCTTTTAAAAAGGCTTATTTTCGATCTCTGCTTCTTCTCCCCTTTTGCAGTCCCCCCCCCCTCTTCAGCGAGAATCGTCAAGGATTGAAATTAAACGAATTCCGCTGCTCAGGAGTGTAAAGTACTTATTACTTTAAAAAAGATACTGCCCCGTTTATAATTAGAATTAAATTAAATTCGTGTGTTGATGTTGGGTGGTTTTTTCGCTGGGCCGTGTGCGTTTCTGTCTCTATTCTTATTGGAATATAGGAATCAGCCGGGGTTATTTTCTTTAATTCTGATTTCAAGTCTTTGGTTTTAGGTTGAGTAATAATTTGAGTAAAGAAGAGAGAAGCAAAGACAAGAAGATATAGAATAATAAAGAAATGCTACTTATAACACCGATTTCTAATGAACTAATGGGTATATCTGATATTTTGACCACGATCTTTTCTGGAAAATTGTCTATTGGTTAAAAAGAAACATACTAATAAAGTAAATGCAATTTCTGCTTATAAAGTTTTATAGTTGTAATAAACCCGTTATCAACCAGGCCTTTCTTCTCAGTAATGTGTGTATTTAAGATTCTTAAGAATTACTCAAAACGTTGTATGGCCCAAATGACAATCCCATAGTATTAGAAATGACCTCCTGGTAAATCAAACAGAGTTCTCTTCAAGATTTGATCAAGTAGGATGACGCGGTCGCGAGATATTATTTAAGGTCTTACTTAAAATATTTCAATTTAATTTGTTGCAGTAAAAACTTTGAAAAAAATTCAAATTGAAATTCATAACTTATCAAAATGCTTTGTCAAATCCCTGTAAAAGAGGCATTTATGCATGGTTACACAGTGCTCACTGCTCACGCATACAGTAAGCATATCATTACTTTTATTCTAAATATCAGTATCTAAAATACTTTATTTAGATTTATAGCTAACTTTCCTTTCTTAGGGAGAGCTAGTCGGTTTATGAGAGTTTTTCTTAGCCACTTAAATAATTTAAACAAAATAATTTATAACAGAAAGCAAAATTTGAGATTTTTACTCATTATTTTTTTAGTGGTGATAGGCTACTTTCACACACTACACTTTTTCTCCTTTAGTAAATAATGATTTCCCAGGATTTGTTAACAAACGTCAGAAAGCAATATGAAATGTCATTTCGCTACATTTAAAAATTATTTTAATTTGCACTTATAGTATAACGTTTTCAAGCCAACTCGTCATGGGGTACATACAAATACCTGTTGTCTCAAATTAATTAACACTGTGAATACAATCTCGTTTATACATAAATTACCGCTAACAAGGAAACGTTCTCAGGGTGAACTCACAGAATTGGATGAAAATTTTACAGGCATAAGAAGATGGCTAAAAAAACTTACTGTGAAAAAATTAGCTGCTAAATTTCATTAGGAAAGGAGTAAATTAACTTTGAAAATTGGGTTCTGAGATGCCAACCACATTCAGTTAACACCACTTGGTGACTTGGCGAATTTTCTATCAGATGGAATTATTAAATTTGTATTTAACGTGAAATTGAGAGATTTTGTTAAAAGTACTTCAGAATATCCATTAAAACAACAGTTTTTTTAATTAATTTCCTTTCCTTTAATTTAATTTTCCTCCTTTAATTCATTTTTAATCCTTTTTTGCATTTGATGAACCTTTTTTTTTATTCGCTCATTTAAACTACTTCAGAGAAAACGAGGCCAGTTTATTCTAGCATTTGGCACAGAGCCAAAGGAAGCATCCTCGCCTAGTAGGGTTACATTTGGCGTTAAATATGATAATTTTAAATAATTTTTTACAGCTTTTCTACTGTAATTTAGCAGCTAATTTTTTTACAGAAGGTGTTTTGAGTCATATACTAACCCCTGTAAAATTTTTGTCCAATTCTGTGAGTTCACCCTAGAGAACGTTTCCTTGTAAGAAAATAGTTGACATTAAAAAACAGTTAAGAAGACATTAAAAAACTTACTAAAGGAACCAAAATCAGTATATTTTGAGTACCTAATTACTATTGTGAAACATGTATCTAAATATGCAGTCTTACAATCAAGCTCAGAAATATCAAGATGATTTTGTTAATATCAATGCAATGGGTAAAATTATCGAACACTTTTAAAACTATATTTAAGAAATTAGGTTTGCAATGTTTATTTTTTTTAAACTCAAGATTTAAAAGCATTATCTTTTATTTATACTACATAGATTTCGATTATGTATTTTTAAAGGCCTGACACATGTCCTTTAGAGTGTGAAAACTTATTTTTGGAATACCGATTCATTTAACTCGTTTCTATTATTTTCCGAGTCATTTGAAAGAAGCAGAAGATGATCGTATTTCATTTTCTTCTGAAATCTTGCCAAACTTTGTCGCTTATTTTTCTGCTGCTTTAAACAATTTTATAAGAGTTGACTGTCAGAAAAATTCATACTACGAAGAAAAACTGTTCCTTGTTTCTGTTATAAGGGTTCTCCTCACAATCTACACTGATCGAGAATGTAAAATGAATATCAAAGCATTAAACATTATCTTTTATACTCTGAATTCTTTTTGGATTTGAATATCGTCGCGTTTCTTTCGCTTTCAAAATCTATTGTTTAGTTGATCTTACAGGCCAGTCGTAAAACGACAATTTAAAATATATTTGATAAATTCTCTGAGAATAATTTCAGAAGCATAATCATTGAAAGATGGAGAGACACTATTTCATAATGTACCCATACATTTTTGGGTTTTCTTCTGCAAAAATAATTTGCTATTAAAAGGAATATTTTTGATCTACAATTGAAAATATTTACGAGCTTTCCGTGTGATTGACTGACACCTGTGATCACAAGGTTTAATGAAACTGTATGGTATATAGGATGTTAGAATATTCGTTATTTATTGGTTAATTGGTGTTATCAATATTAGAATAATCTAACTCCCTTAATTTTACCTTTTTTATTCCATTAACATAAAACATTTTTTTTAAAGGGAAAACTAATAGAGACGTTATGGGAAAATTACTAGTTTTCAATGACACAAAATCTTACTTTGTTTACTTATCACGATGCTAGTCAAATTAAATAAAATATTCTAGTTCCAAAAGATTGAACTGAAAAGCTTTATCATCTTGCAGAAGATTCTTCAGCTATTTCGCGTCAGTCCCAATAGCTCAAGAGATTTCAAACAAATCCAAATTTATTACTTTTAACAACGCGATTTCTCCACAGGTGATATATGTCCCCCCCTTTTAGATGTTTCCTTTCTATGTTAATAAAGTAATGATACAATTCAACTCGGATAGATCAAAGCTGAAAGGACTTACGAAAAAATTGATTATCAAAAACTTTGAATTAAAAAAGTAATATTAACTTAACAGGGAATTCAAAGGTCCAAGATAATCATCAACTATTTATAATGGAATGTGTACGAGTCATCAATTTTGCACTTTATTGTTAATAAATTATTATTTAAGCATATTTTCAATACCAAACGTAATTTTGGAGCAACATTTTTTGTAAAAATTAACTACAACATAAAGAAACTTTCAAGTCTGATCTCTTCTTACCATCCAAATCCCCATCACGTAGAAGCCTTCCAGGTTTTTTTTTTCTGCTGACCCAATTTAGCACCTCTGATTATAAGGTACCTGTTAAGACACAAATAGAAGCCTCCTTTCATCATCACTGCAGCAGAAAGGCCACCCCTTCCAAAATCCGTTACTAATAAAGACGACTTCATTTTTCGCGAAGGCGGGCTCAAGTTCTGACAACAATGGAGACAAGAAGTTTTAATTCTGCTAATTGTGCGTTCTCTTCTGGAAAGCTCAGATTTCGGGGCCTCTGCCGAAAGTTAATTATGAAGAGGGATTTACAGAACCTCGCGCATGCACGACGACGAAGGCCAGAATAATGGGTTTATAATTGGCGCCCCTTTTTTATGTTTGGCGTCGCTTCTTAATAACTTCTCACGTCTTTTTTTGTTTAGCAAATCATAAGAAGCAATCTCTTCCCTGCATTCCTTATTAATGTTCAGTTTCATCAACACGTCTTGGAACTTCCGCCTGTATTTAGTTTAATTAGATTCACGCTATTAGCGCTGCGCAGGGTAGTCAATTACCCCCGAAAAACGTTCTGTTTGTGAGGGTGTTGTGATAAATCATGCTGGACATCGCTGTTTACAGGATATCGAGAGTGTGATTATTATTGGTGGCAGTGTTTATTTTACTACTTTCTTGTAAAAATGTAGGTTGGATGCCAAATTGATATTCAATTATCAGTTAACTCTATATGTCACAGCTTTGAGTTTTTCATATTGATTTATTTATTAGAAAACGTCGTGTTTATTACAAGGTCTGTCCCAAAAGTAATGATACTTATTTATTTTTTTACGCAAAGCAGAATGACAATGGAACATATTTTTTGGGGTGGTATTGGTGGTGTTGGATCCCAGCTACAATATCTGGCAGATGGTTTTAGGCTTGGACCCTTTTTAAGGCTAAGCGAGCTCCAAAAGCAGGTGCATGTTTGGAAGGTGCGTTACGTTTTCAGAATACAGCAAAGTGTCAAGCAGAAATGCATTATAATTTTGGGTGTCAAACTACACAAATCGGCATCTGAGACATTTGCCATGTTATTAGAAACCTATTGTAAGGATGATTTTGTGTCCAAAGATCAAGTGTTTAGGTGGCACAATGTCTTTAGAGACGGACTAGAAGACTACCCAATCTCGTCATCAAAAGAAGGCCCAAATGAGCAAATTAAAACTAGAGTCCATACTCATTGCCCTTTTAACACCAAGGAAAGAGTGTACATAGAGTTTATATCCAGAGATAGAGAACTAATGGAATTTTTTTCATCGCACAGTGATGAAAGAATCAAATTGTGCGCATCAGCCTAGAGTTCACGAACTGACTCATTGAATGAGTTCTTGGCAAAGTACAGCATCGAAAGGCTTACCCAACCACTCAACAACCCTAATGTGTACCCAAAGGACTTTTATTGCTTCGGTTAAAATTCAGCTTAAAAATAAAAAGTAGTCGTTTTGACAACTTTGAAACGTAGCAGAAAACCTGTAACATGCGTTCTGAACGATTGAAGTGGATATACGGAAGGCAGAGCCGTTGACAACTCACTATTAGTACAGAAGAAGGCTAGTTTGAAGAATATCAAATGCATGTGCTAGTTATCAATAAAAAAGTCAGTTTTATGGAATCAGTCTCATTACTTTTGGGACAAACTTTGTACATCTAATAACTCACTCAACGTCCCTTCTTTTCACAGGGGCCATGCACTAAGCACAGAATTGTTAATTTAAGAACCTTAACTAGAAATATTCAAAATTTTTAGTTACGGATTTTTTGAAGACACTCTTAGGTATCGATAAGATACCTAAGAGTGTTTTAAGGCTCAAATACTTTTAGATATAGGGTAAAAGGTGTTATTATGGATTCCATTCTGGTTTTTTGTTTCACTCTTATAATGAACCATTTTCATGAAATTTTGTTCGAACTATTTTAACACTTATTATTTTAAGGTTCATACGGGAATTTTCCCACTAAATCATACGTCAAAGTGCTCTTGTAATTTTAATTGAAAAAAGAAACAAACAATCGTATGAAGCTAAGTGTTTGGTTGATAAAGACCTCAAGTGTTTCTGATATGAACCCTGTTCTCCCCATTTATATCGTTTATTCAATTTATTTGAATTATAGTATACAATATATCAGAGTGGAACTAACAATAAACGTTTTAAATTTTTATAAAAAGTAATCCTAAGTATCTATACAATAGAATTCAGTACAGTACAGATATTTAGATTCATAAAACTTTAACATTAATTGGCATAGGCCCTGTTTCTGAACACTCTGGTATTATTCTCAACTAAAACTTTTATAAAAGGCAATAAGCTGAATTCCATGTAACTCAAATTTGTAGTTTACTTTTAAATCCCATAAGAATGCTAATCTAACCAAACCTTACTTTCAAAATAATGATTCATACTTAGTTGATTTAGTGAACAGACACATAGTACATTCTCTTTTGTATCATCTTTTGTCTCTCATATCAAGTTTTAAAAAAGAAACTTAAAAACAAAATTTCACATCAGAATCGCTGCAATGCAATAACATACTCTCGGAATCCTTTTTATTATTGCATCCTGCTAATATTCGGATTCACCCTGGGGCTGTAGGGGAAGTTGGTACGAAAGTTCTTGGAAGCCTCTCCATCTGTTGCCAATTGGGGGAGAAAAACTTAGCCGATCGTTATTGGGGCATGATTTGTTTTCGTCTGGAAATATTCGTTTGCTAAACAGAGCCCCACTAAATTACGTCTTGGCGTGATTATTCTTTGAAAAATTCTAGATAAATTTCTCGAGGAATATCCTCGAGCTAAGTCTAAAAAATCGAATACAATTTCTTTTACGTGCGGTTCCAATTAATATTGGGTTTGCTTGATAAAGTAAAAAATTTCGATGAGAGAGAAAATTGGTTTAGAGGTTAATAAAAAAGTAAGGGCAATAAATTATTCATGTAATTTCAGAGCTTGTGCGCTTTTGATTTCATTGCCATCTGATGTTTCTAATAACTTTCACAAGCATTGAAAATTGATTTTTTTTTATTTTAAGCTTTAGTTCAATAATTCTAAGATTATTCGGAAAAATATTTCCTTATCTTTAGTAAGTATTACAATCTACTAATTATAAGAAAAGGAATAATTTTACATAATGCTTTTGCTTTTTTTGTTGTTGAACTAATATACCATAGTTATTTAGATATAAAATAAAAATGTTTAGATTTTAATAATTCTTGGAAAATAATTTACATTATAAACTACTTAGGAAAACTTAAATGATTGGGTACATTATATTTTTTCACTTCTTATGACATTATTTAGGAGAAAAAACATAAATAGGTATCTGAATCTAATAAACTCTATTAAAGATAAAATTTCAATTCACTCAATTTATTCCAAAATATCCTCTCATGCTTAAAAAAAATATGCATACACTTCTTTCCTAAATGCTTTAAAAAGTCAACAGTTAAGAATTAAGCAATTCCAAAAAGTTTGTATCCTTATCTTCAGATGATTGCACTATTAAAATCACACAGTCCAAATTTACCCTCTTCTCAATTATAGCTTTAGGGGGGTTTTTATCTGAAATTTTAGCGTTAAATGATAAATTTTGAGGCCTATGGTAACAAGTCATTTAGACATTTATCATTTGTTAGTATTCTCATTTAAATAATTTGATTTATATATTAGTTTTTAACCTTTAAACTTCTGGTTGTTAGGTCCTGTTGGGTTTTTTTACTGCAAAAAGGGTGTTCTAAAGGAAAAACAGCATTTACAAGTATACCTACAGTTCTTGTTTTCACTGCAAGAGTCTTTATTTAGAGGAAAAACTACTTTTACAAGTTGTGTCATTTCTTTTATTGCATGACACAGTGAATCTTAGGTTTTTTACATGCTTTAGGAGACTCGTAAAAGGGGGGCTGTGTCACCTTATTTTAAAATATTCTTGCTTTATTGAACAGAAATTCTTAACTTCAGCAAGGTTAATGAAACTGTAGCGCCATCTATTAATAAACAGTAGAGCGAAAGAAAAACTAAAAGAATTTTTTCTATCCACTACTAATGAGGTGTTTCAAGCATTCCATATTATTTAAATGTAGAAATTTAAGATGTTGTAAAACAAACATTCATGAAAATATTTAAAATATTTTAATCTCACAGATATAAATAGCTGCAAATATTTTTTGAAGCATGAATAGAAAAATCCAAATTTCACATGAAAATGTAATCTTACCTTGTTTTTTACTATTTAAAAACAACTTTTTTTCAAGAATTGTCTTTTTATTCGTGTGGATTTTATCGATGCTGTCGAATGTTATAACAAATATTATTTTTTATTTAATGCATTCGGATTACAGGTTTAAAATGTATTTCTTAAAGAAAACTATTTTTCCAGTTTATAATAAAACTGGCATTATAGTCTTATTCTTAAAAACGAATGTATGAATTCGAGAAGCAAAAGGATGATAAAGATGGGTTAGTATTGAAAAATTTTATATAACTTGCATAGTCATCACTTTATGATTCCTAATCACTGGGATATTACAAAATGAAAATTAAATAACCAATAAAAATAATATCCAAACAATAGAAGTATATGTATTATCCGAAGTAAAGTAGATATAATCCAAAGAATTATTAGTAAAGCATAAACCGAACCTCCATTATATAGAAACTATACATTAATCAAGACAAAGACTTAACTTCTTTGTTATGAATCCTTTTCTCTATATACGGCCTCCCATCAGCAGGAGAAATTCTTACACGGAATCTACTATATCCTCCTCCCATACTTTTATTACTCAAAGTCAACTGGCCGAATGTCAATTTTGCTTCCACATCTCCAAACACCGGGTCACTTCCACCCTAACATTGTCATATAGCAGGTGCCACTCACATTCCACCCCCATAAAGCAGCCCTCGCGGAGCAAATAAACCCGAGGAATAACATTCTCCATCCGATCATTTGCAACATATCATTCCCTAATACAGCGCCCAACAGTCAATCGCATTAGCTTGTACGAGAGAGAGAGAGAGAGAACATACATTTCTTTCTTCCTCCTCGGCCTATTAAGGCATCAATAACAACGGGGTCCTCCTCCCTCCCTTAAGGAAACAACATGCTCTGGATATTATCCCGAAAGTTATGAAAAAGGTCTTCCGATACTGACTTATGCTGCCGGCCAAGAAAAGCTCAGCATTTCTGGAGAAAGAATGCGGCGTATAATATATTATGACTCCCCCCCACGAATGTTGGGGGAAGCGATTAGTTAAGTCCAATAACGGCGTAACTACGTTACCGCCAGCTTGCTGCTATGTGGCCCATGTTACTTGAAATCCTTCGGGGGTGAGTCCCAAAGTGATGTTTTGGAGCAAGTCAGCGAAGAAAATATCGGATATGGGTAAAATCTATTGGAAACTTGAATGAATAGCTTAATCGTCTTTAATTTGAAATCTTGGATAGTTCAAAATTTCTCTTAAAAGCCCTTGAATTTACGATCAATGTTAAAAACTGCGGGTGATTTGAATTTTTGAATTCTACTTGCAAAGCAATTTCACCTGGACCACTTTTTTTTTTAAACTACATTTTTTGGTCTTGAATGTAGTCTGATTGTAGTGAATGTAATGAATATTTTGAATGAACGTAATGAATATTTTGAATGAACGTAATGAATATTTTGTTTACATATTTTAGTATTAAGTTCTTTACGTTCTTATCTACGTTCTTTCTCAATAAATATTTATTTTATAACAGAATAAACTTTTCGAGCATTTAGTAGACCTGTAATTAGTTGAAATAGGAGAAATTTTTAATTCAAAGTTTTGGATAATTCGAAGCTTTTAAAAGGACTTAGTATGTGTTTTAAATAGTTATTACATTTAATAGAGGGATTTAACAATCTCACAAATACTGTTATTGCTACTTAATATTAAATATCAATTAATATTAGAAACTACTAAGAATATCTATCTTACCATCAGATTAGTTTATCTTGGTCTTGGATAACAGTCTCTTAAATTTCTTATTAAATGATTTTTACTTCTTATCTTCAAATTTTAGGATGTTTTTGGTGGTCCCTTCATATTTGAATTATTCAAATTGCACTGTGATAAAAACTGGGTGGTTGGTACTTTTACGTATCTACCACGTACTCATTTTTCAACTAATTTAAGTATCCAATGCTATTAAGAATTCGAATTCAAGGCATAACTAGTTCTTTTACGAGTCACTTTTTCCCAAATCCGCGAGTTAATTTATCCTTAATAATTTTCAAGCACTTAATGAACTATTCTGTTTTATTTATAGTATCTCGCATTACATTTAACATCCTCATTGACTATTAATCGTAAAGAAACTGCTGCGCATCGATGTTCTCCCACATTTCAACAAGATATTCCGATTTGAAACGGGGAGTGACTTTCTTCAAACAACCGAAAAAACCCTAAATTTGATAACAATAACTCCAAATCATGAAATGTCGGAATTTTATTAGGTTTCCAGAAGGTTACTTCAGCTCCAACAGCCTTCGAAATACTCTAGAATTTTTCTGTGGTCTTCTAAGGGAACACAAAAAAAAACAATACAGAAGCCCAGGAGAAGAGGGAAAAAGCACCCCAAACGATTTTTAAGGTTGGGAATAGCAGTTTTTCTCCCCAAGTGAAGTAATCAGTCAAGTAGCCAATAAAAACGTCCATCATCTTGAAACTAGTGTCAGCTGCTGAGACAACAGATTTTTATACTGAAAGAGCCCCATTCTTTTATATATGAAAGAAACTATGAAAAAACGCTATCAGGCGGGAATCATAAAGATATATTGTTCTGTTTTATTTTCATTTTCGTCCCTACTTGGGGGGATTGCGCAGTAACTTAATTTTAACGATCCTTTGTACAAGGATCTCGGTGGAAATAAATTAATGTTGCTTTTTGGCTTCTTTCTGTGTGTACATCGTTTACTTAGTGAGCTGGAGATGACTACGCACAAATGGGAAATTAAGTCAATTGAGCGTTGTCTCTTTTTTTTTTCACTGTAAAACTGACTTGAAATCGTGCAAGCTATCAAAACGAAATCTCCCAGATATTGTCATTGTACTTCAATTGCAGTGAACGTATTTTTTTTAATTTGTAGGTATAAACTTATTACCTTGTATTAGTTTTAAGGATCACACCACACATATTAAAGAATCACCAAAATTGTGATTGTAATTGTGACATAATATTAGACTTTCTAAATATAAAACAACCCGTTCCTCTTATACATAAATATATATATAATGCAACAATATTTTTAGAAACCTTTTTGGAATATTTGTCATTAGAGAAATAGGCTATTTTCTCAAATATCAAATATCATTCATTTTATAAGCTCTCCAACCATTCGTCAACTAAATAACTGAATAAAAGGGTGAAATTGATAAACTATTCAATGATTGACCCATTTCTAATTTTAATTTACTATTCACTATTTTAAAGGCTTTAATTTTAACTATCTTTAAAAATGTGTGAGCATTTAAAATGGGGTCAAAGAGGAGATCATAAAAGCTTCTAGTTGCTAGGTGGATCACTTCATAGGTTTTATCAAAATTACACACGAATACGTTATAGCTCCCAAATCTCATAAATTTAAATAGTAAAATTTCTTTTCCCCTTTTCCATAAACTAGGTCCTAAATAATGCTGTATGAAATCCTTCATCATCGTAGTAATAAAAATAATTTGAAACTTTGACAAAAAAAAAATCCACATCGTCTTTATCAAGGGTGTGGCCATAGTTACTGAGTCATAATAGTCTTTCATCCTATATATCCCACCACTTGTGTTTCTTCAAAGCATATATGAGTGGTAAGTCATCTTGCCTGACTTGTCATGGCCAGTCATGCACATGACTGAACACACGAACAATGATGCCCATGGTGAAATGCCTAACCACAATGCATAAGACATGATCAGTCATATGCATGATTGCCTTCTTTCATCTCCATGATGTATAAAGATTGATCAGAACAGGTAGGTAGCTGTTTTCTTATTAAATTCCACACATAACAACCACTATCAATTATCTATTATGGTGCCTGTAATAATACAATCATTTAATTCTGACACCAAAGTAATTCGAATTTACTATAAATTCATGTTTATTCGGTTAAAAAACTTAGTTGCAAAATATGTAGATATTAAAACAGCAAAAATAACGACAAGATAAAAATATTGAACCCTTCAGAAAGTTGAAAATCATTTTAGCGGAAGTTGCACCAAAATAATATAGATGCAACTTTTTTCTAATAACGTGGATCCAACTTACTAATTGTCTTTAAATAACAATACTTTTCAATCGAAGAACAGTTCATAACAACAATTTACCTGTACGACGATACAACTAATTGTCTTGAAAACTTATCATTTTGCAGACAAAAAATAAAAGGAATGGTTAAAAACCTTTAAAAAAATGTAATAAAAATGTATGTAATTGTTTTGTTTTCCAAATGTTGTATTTTATCGTAACAAAAAGGAAATTTTTATACATCTCTGAACATCAAAAAATTCTTCAATTATAAATCATTATCCTCTATGTAATTTTCTCCCTTCTTATTAAAAACTTTTTACAAAAGTAAATTTAATGAATATTTTCACATTTCATGTAAATTTTATCGACTTCATTTATATTAAAGACGTCAACAAACCACCATTTAGCAACAAAAAAATCTTTAATCCACTTTAAAAGTTCACCAAAAAATTCCAAACTGTATCAACCAGAATGTAACACCAGAAAGATTCCCAGAATTTTGTAACAAAAAGCGTAAGTTTAATCCAATCACAGTTCTACAACACTCGTATCACAAAAACAGCAAACCTCCAGGGTGAATAAAAATAATAGACAAGAACAACAACCATATTACACATAAATAAATCAACACTAAAATTGTTAACAAATCTCATTCAAAAAGTATAAAAATAGAGTAAATCCATTTTAAATAGCTGCCATGTTGCATTGGGGTTTTTTTAAGTCCATTTTGTTAATTTACAATTTCTTAGGCTTGGTTTTATAGTAAGTTTTAACAGTAGTAGTTGGCATTGTAGTTGTTTCGGTGTCATTAGGAGGATTCAGCCTCATCTGTAAAAAAAAATAATAATTCATGTAAGTAAAATTATTTTCACTAAAATCATAAATAGCAAAAAAAATATTCTGATCCTAATTAATTTTCTTTTGTTTAAATAAATGCAAAGTTTGAACTGAAAACATGTGTCATGGTAGTATTAAAAAACGGTTTATTTGGAGGGGTTGATATGGGTTTTTTTAATTATTTATTTGGTAGGTTTTAAAGTTTTATGAAATTAACATAATATAATTTGAATTAATATTTTATATGGTTATAAAAAATAATAGAAGTTTAAGTTTTCTTGAAAAATGGAGATATAATGAAAGTTTCAAGTAGAGTTTCTTAGTTTAAATATTATTAAATTTACCTAAAAAAATATAGTACGAATAAGAAAAATACTTTTTATCAAAAAAAATAAAACTTTTATGACACTATTTAATTATTTCAACGCTTATGGGGTATTAAATTCCCTATGAATCATTTTATCATTTACAATGCTTATAAGTTAAATAATTCTACTTAAATAAAAAACATAATAAAAATCGTATAATATCCCATATAAATGTTATGGGCAAAGTGATTAATCGGGCATTATTAATGATGTCCGAAGTGGAGGCGGACAAAGTGATAAATTTCATTCATAAATTCCACTGAATTTATCACATTGCCCGTAACATAAATATTGTTTCTTTTCTTAAAGCTCCTAAACTAATAAACAGTTTTTTAACCATAATCCCATTTTGATCATTTTATTTTCTTAAAGAGAAAATCAAGTGTATAAGTTTAAAATTTTCAAGATTTAGAAATCGATGAAGTAACAAAAATTACGCCTTTTTCCAAAGTGTTGGGTAAAAAAAATTAGACTCTTCTATCATATCTAATAAAATACTAGCTTAAATATGTATCCTACAAAAAGGTAATCTTACCTGATATGTTTTATTTTGTTCATTTTGTTTTAGTAGGTACACAATAATTATAGAATGGTAATTGAGTTGAAATTATAATTTACTGTGTTGTATGGTTCTACTAATATAAGTTATGATGATACAAATACTAAGTATATACATTAATGTAAGTTTTATTAAAAATTTTGAAATTTCTTTTCCAGTAAAAGAAAACAATTTATGTCAACATGCTATCATACAATCCTTGTTTTCCTAAGTTCAGGATCTGTTATTCAATAATGGTGAAGTATACAAAATATTGATTAAGTTATTAAGCATTAGAAACTTTTTCCTATATCATTATCTCATTTTAAATGCTCATAATCATAATTTAGCTTTTCCTTCATTAAATAAGTTGTTTCATAAAATCTATAAATGCTAGACCAATATCCCCTAAACGATATAAAATAGCTAACTTTATACTTAATATGGATAGTTCTTTGATTATGTTACTTAATTTTTTTAGTGTTTCAAATCTTTTAAGAGATTGCCATAAAGTTAACTACGGTTAATGTTAGTACTAGTTAATATGCTTTCATACAACTACTTCAAATACATTTAATTAGCATTTTCCAAAAGCTAATTTTTCTTATTGAACAAAGTTTCAGATTGTTGTGTGCATTATTTCTCATTTAAGAAATGGGGAAGTAAATAAGATGAGGGTAAAAATTGAAGATAATTCAAGAACTTTTTTCATTGTTTATCTCTTTTTTTTAACAATTTTTCAAGGCATTTAATTAATTAGAAAACATTATTTTGAGGAGGAAACACTGATTGAAAACAGAGAATCAAAAGGTTTGCTTAAAGTTGATAATAGGACTCTAGATTAATGGGTGTAATCAGATTTTATACAAAGTCATAAAAATTCATCAAAATCTGAAGAAGTTCGATTGGAATGAATCAAAATATGTAAGAAAAATCACCAATTGAAACACCATTTATCCATTCGGTAAATTAATACTTTTCAATATTTTTTTTTAATCTGAGAGAAATGTAGCAAATCCACCTTTCTGAGTAATTTTATCAAAATAGATTCGGGGAAAAACATGCTTTCCAGTGTCGGGTTACCAGAAACTATTAAAAAAACTTCAAAAGAAAATTAGTACTTCTCAGTTTAGCCTTGGTCAAAACACTCACCATAATCCTTTCCTTCTCGGCGCATGCGTAGTCCGACTCGTCGACGTCATTGTAACAGTCCGACTTAAATTCCTTGGGTGGGCGGCCTTCATATTCGCAAAGCCTGTCTATGGGCCTGGCCTTGACGAGCATTTTGTTCATTCCTTTGGGCTTCTCTTGCGGACAATAGAAGTACTTGGGGTTCTTTTCGTCGAAGACAATGCTCTTACGCATCATGTCCGCGTAGATGGTGCCCAGGACCTGAAGGATTTATGTCAATGTTGAGAAAGTGATGTGGTTTCAATGGATGTTATAAGCCAATTATCTCTCAATCATTAATCATGACATCTTGACGCTTAAAAGTCCTACTGCGTAGAACTGTAAAAAAGTGGCAAAACATTTTGCCATCCTAGCACATATTTGCAAGAATTCATCTCAGAAAGGATTCTAAAGAACTTGTTCAAAAATATTGAAAAAAAGATAACAATTTTTTTAAACTTTTAAAAAAAATTTGTTTCTGAATGAATTCTTAATATTGTCATAGAATAATAATATAATTAAGTCATAGAATTGATAAGGAAGAAGTATTCCAAGTGAAATATTTGATCTCTTCCTATACACATGGTTTTCTTTACAAATGTTGGCATAGATAATGTCATTGGCTTTAGTTAATAATTTATAACTTAAGTAAAGAAACTGTTTAAAACTACAGTTCTGTATCATTTGAAAGAAAATATTTTTAAAAAACTATACAAGGACACTTAAAATTTTAAACTATCTGCATTTCAACAAAGCAAAGATTTATGGTTATACAAATTGCAAATTGAATAAAAAGAGAAACTTCATACATTATTCTAGATTAAATGTTTTACCCACTACTCATAGATTGATTTTAAAATCTAATAAACAGTATTTTCTCAAAACAATATTTACTATTGAGCAACCAATGACACTTATATTTTATGCAATAAATTTATCAAGAGTACTTAAATTTTATAATTTTAAATTTTTCCCAATAAATATTTTTGGGTCAATTTTTGGCAATTTTTCGTAGCTCAAAAATTTTTAACCTAAAGTAATAAGATAAAAGATAGGTTTAAGTGAATGTACAAAAATTTAAATCAATTTTTTAATTCATCAAAAACTAAAGAATCATATCTTCTGAATGCAAAAGTCATAATAATTCTGTAATAATTAAGAAACTTTTTACGATAAATACCATTGAATTAAATTTATTTATTAAAACAAAGCTATAAATAAGTAAGTACTACTTAGAAAAAAACTGCATCTGTGTTTGCTTTAAAGAAAACTCATTCACAAAACGATAAGATGATATTAAACGTAAAATATAACATGATTCATAAAAGAGTGAAAAGGGGGGGGGGGAACTTACCACCGCTAGTACTAGAAACAGGAGGCTGTAGTGCCCTGTAACAAAAATATTCTTTGTAAATATGTATATTTCAATTATTTTCTTGATAGAAAGAGAGAGCATTATTAGACGAGCATTTTAGGCTTAGTATAGGCCCCATTATTAATATTTTTTAACTTAAATGAAAAACTCAATACTAATAAGTATGTTACTTTTATCAACCTAAAAAATACAAATTTTATTTTAATCCTTTCTTACCAGAATCAAAGCAAAAATTTTTATTTTCCAAAGAATGGCTTATAATTTCCCCATTTTTTTTTCTTTACTGTGAAAGATTAATGTTAGAAGATGTCTATAAATACTTATTGATATAACTTGAAGCATAACTTTATAAATAAATTGCTTGGAAATTAATAATTATTAAACTGCTTTTTAGGTATTATAGGTTTTTTGAATTATTAAAAAATAGTTATAAACATTAAGTGAAAAAAACGATATTTGAAAAAATGCAGAATTACTATTGTTTTAAAAATTTTTGACAGTAAAATCCCTTAATTTAAAATTTTACTTTTTAGCTTGGATTGTTTTTTGTTCTCATTCCAAGAAATATACTTAACTCTTTATTTAAACACATATTCAAATTCTAAATTAAAGATATAGATAACCAATCCTTTTTTACGAAATTATATTTTTATAATTTATCATTAGAATCGCGTCGTCATTTAATGTATTATTATCAAAGACAACTAATTTATTTGCAGGTATTGAATGAAAATTGAAAACTATTACGATATCTAATTATTTTACCCATAAGCAAAAATTTTTATAAAATTTTATTTTTACTTGTGGACCTCCCAATGCTACATTTTTCTTCCTTCCTTTTGGTGTTATAATTAGCTATCAAGAATTACTGTAGACATTTTAGATAATTACACATTATAAGTTCCTTTTTAAAATTATGACTATTTTCCGTTCACCTTTTTTTATTTTCCTTTATTCATTTATTTTCGTTTTAACTTAATTTCTATGCTATTTCTTTCATGTGAAAGTTCTTTAAAAAATGACTCCTAATAAGGTGATTTGGTTACGTAGAGTGAAATGAAAAAATAATAATAATCCATTGCGAAATAATGAATAAATACGTAAAACACCCATAAAAGCTTTGTTTTTTAATTATTAATACTGAATACTACTAAATAAGCTTAAGTTATATTTCATTGTATCATAGTAATAATTCGCTAACGTGAATATTTTGTGTACATAGCCCAAAGTTGCTTGGTCAACGAGCACTGTTCAAAATATGGGCGGAGAAAACCGGATATACGTGACTTGCAAAACAATGATCCTACCCTTTTGACAACTCTGCAGCTGTTCCAGAAAGCATTTCCCAAACATTTTTCCCAAATAAAATTTGAATCGTCATGTAGGTTTTACTCACCCATCACGAAATACGTCTGTGGTGCGTTTAAAACTCGAAATCAATCCTTAAAATCGTAATCTTCAGCAACGAACACAACAAAGACGTTCTGACCATCAAGTGGATTCGTTCCTACACACAGGTATCCGCGAACTACGTTAACCTCCAGCAGAATGACGTGTCGTAACCGAAGGGGAACCAGGTAGACCGGTTTTTTTTTCAGCAGCGCCAGGTAATGAGAAAGAGAGAGAGAGAGAACCCGGCACCTTTTCTCAAAGGTTTCACTTACGCATGTTGCATAAGGAACGGGTGGGTGGGTGAACCTGTGGGTGTCCTTGCTCCAATAGAATAATGTTTGATTTTTTTCAGGTGCGAACTGAGAGTAGAGATGGAACCTGGTTTCAAAATTTGGCCATAGGTTGTATTTAACATCTATAAGAGCATATAGGCGGCGACCTAAGTAAAAAAAAATGTGAGAATGAAAATAACCCGAGGGTCAGTGCCCCGTACGGAGAGATGCTTTGAGAAGCATTTTAATGGCGACCGAACAAGAACGATAAAAGGATTTGCTTTTATCAAAAAGTTATTCACCTTTGTTGGGAAGTTTTGAGAAGCTTTTTCCAAAACCTATTAAAACTTTGTACTTGTAGATTTTGGTTTCCTTTCTCAAAGAGTTGGAACTCTATCATATAATTTTCATTAAATATTTTTTTGTAATTACTTTAAATAAAAGTTTTTATTTAAATAATTATTTTAAAATAAAGTTAGCTTTCTCTTCAATTTTAGGGGATGTCCATAAATTACGCCATGCTTGGAGAAAAGGGAAGGTGTTATTAATTTGTGGCACTTTGTGACAAAGGGGAGAGAGGGCTGGCTGGGGCAAGAATTGTGACATCACACACATTGCGAATCAATGAAAAAACGATAAAAAAAAAACATTTTTCATATTTAGCTTACTCAGTAGAACAAAAGACACAAAAAAATATATCATCAAAATTAGAGTTCACTTTGAATAGAAAAGGTTGGGAATACTTCTGCTTGAATAAAAAATTTAAGTTCCCAGATTATTACCGACTTTGGAGGAGGAGGGAGGGTGTCAAAATGAGGAGAAAATGCGTGACATCATTTATGGATGATTTCTTAAAGTTACCTTTAAAAGAAATCTATATTATTCCCATAAATCTTTATAATTTACAGCTTTTATAATTCCACTCTAAATAATTAAACTTTCAACATATTTACAAACTTTAACGATATTCAAAACTCGAAAGTGTTTCTTGTTTCTACTTCTGTTTTATATCGTTTAATGGAAAACTTTTACACTTTCTAACGATTAATTTTGAGATTAAAGGCTATAAACATCTTATTTCAAGAAAAACTACAAGTAGAGAAATACGTTCGATATTAATAAACATTTTTAATAAATTATCAGATTCTCGGTATTGCGTTTTTATGTAAGCTACAATCCCGTCCTAAACATTCCAATAGGGAATGCAACACTTGTAGAAATTCAAGATTTTGACTATTGGAAATCAGAAATCATTGATGGGGTTATAAAACGTTTTTTAATTTTTTTAAAAATTAAAAAAATGATCAGGTTTCGAAAAAAAAATTAAGTATTTTTTTAAGAAGCTCTATCAAAATAAATTAAATTTGAAAAGTCGTTGCATTCCCCATTTTGTTTCCAATGACTGTATAAAATCGTTTCATTTCAAACATATTAAAAGTGATGATATAAAAAATAATGGACATTTTAAAAATTAAAAAAAATAATAATATTTCATGAAGTACCTAACTCTTAAACAACTTTACAAAATTAAAGGTTAAATAGCAAGAAAGGCTTTCAAATTTTTAAAAGTTTTATTTAGTATTTTCTAAAGCCATTTCATTTTAAATTCCATTTTATGTCGATTATTGGATGTAATTATCATCATTCACATACTTGAATAAAACTTTTGAAAAAAAGTTATATTCAAGAATACGTATTAAATTATACGTATTTAAAGATTTCCTATTTTTTTAAGAGTGTTCTTCCTATTTCTTAAGTTTAAGTGTTGTGGTCTTTCTATTTTTTGTAATTTGAAGTAAAATTTGCAAAAGATTTTATAAATTTTCCTCTTTTTAATTTTGTGCAACTTCGAAATAAAAACTATTTACATTTCAGATTGCTTTAATTTTAACAAGTGATAACGCAGGTCTGAAAAAAAAAACTTTCTGAAAGCTGTTTTGGATATTTCAACTGATTTTGATGATATTTGGTGCGCTGAATCCGAATATGACCTCCAATTTTCTCCTACGCGTCAGGTTTTTTGACAACTTACGTTTTATGTTAATAAGGGAAATACCTCAAAATTAATGAATATAATATAGACTAATAAAACCAATTATTTAATTCAAAACATTCCTTAAAACCTATTTTCCTATGTATTTTGGTGCTCTGAATCCAAAAATGACCTTTGTTTTGTCCTTAAAGATCATGTTTGCTTACAATTCAGGTAAAAAGGGGCAATATCTCAATAAAAGTTAAATTAAATTTTAAAAAATAATTTTTTTATTCAAATTTCTTATAGAAATTATTTCCTTATGCATTTGGTGTGCTAAATCCGAAAATGACCACCGCTTATTTTTAGGGCGTCGCGTTTTTTTACAATTTAGCTAAATATGTAAGAAAATACAATTTCAATATAAATGAAAATTTCTCACAGAAATTTATTTTTATTACATATTTTTCATGATAAAAACAACTCCTGTAGTTTTCTTTAGCAGCTCATTAAAATATAATCCATCATTGGTTCATGAAAATCTAGCGAAGAAAAGAATCCCGCACTCTTGTACTACTGCATTTTCTCCCATAGAAATACACGGAGTCTGGTCGAGAGGCGAGCTGAGACGCCAGCGCGATGCTGCTCACCTTAAACTCTTCTCTGGGGATTTCTTTGACAGTTAGGGACTTATGGAAATATGCATCTTAAAGGCCTTGATATGAACGATATAAAAATAGCTTTAACTAAAAATTTCGTTGAAAACTCTCGGATAAAAAAACACCTAAAATTGGGGGAAATAGGCCAAAATTGAAAATAAATATGCGTTTTATGAAAAATCCTGACGTGTAGGATTTTTTTCATTATTTTTCCCGTTATCAGCACACCAAAATACATAGGAAATCGATGAAATTACTCAAACAGCTTTTTCGTTGCAGACCTGTGTAATTACAATACAACTTTTGATTAAAATTACTAAAATAACTAATGCTTGTGAATCACATTTGTGGATCACAATTTTTTTAACCTTAGATAAATGAAAAACACATTGTGAAACACAAACGTTTATTTAAATTAAATTTTAATTATTTTGTAGGAATATCTTTTATGATATTCCTACACAAATAAATGTAGTAAAAATATTAGAGCTCTTTTACAAAAATTTATTAAAATTCCCAAATTAGTTAACAGGTTCAAAAACAGTGAAAATACCATCAAACCAATTTATAAACAAAACGCTGCAAACAAGGGCGATCTAGCAAAGGGTGGGGCACATACCCTTCCTTGTCATAATTTCAATTAAACCATTTACAAATTAAATCAAATATTAATTTATAAAAGGATACTAATTATATTTTCAGTGATGTTGTGTAAAATGTTCAATGTTGTGTATTATGTTCGGTGTAAAGCAGTAAAGTGGTATTTCCGAAATAACTGCAATGAGCCTTATTTTTATAAACATATTACCTTGGCCTTAATTTGTCTAAAATTACTAATTTATTCACATATCTTGGAAGGTGGTAGGACTTGAATCTTGGTGATGTCAAAATTTTATGTTACAATGTGATCCCCAAGCAGTAGCGGATCCAGGGGGGGGGCACGGGGGCACGTGCCCCCCCCAGAGGACTAAAAAATATACTAGATAAAAAGGCTCTAAAATTTTTCTGAGGCTAGAATAGAAGAGAAGGGATACTGGGGAATTTCGGATAGGCAAATAATTACTCGAACAGGGACCCCCCCATGGGCAGATACAAGATTTTTTTTTTTACCTCTCCATAAAGAAATTTTTCATGAAACCTAAAACGGTCGGGGACGGCTATCCCTCATCGAGACTACGCTGATGGGTGCGCCGCACTACGTTCATATGCGGCGACCCCGATTCGATTCGGAGAAAGAAGCACATAATTCCGATCTCCCTCTTTTGACGAGAGAAGTTTTCAAGACAAGACAGACCCACCCGAACAACCCCTGACACTACTTGAGGAGAGTTTTATTACCCCCGAGAATTTCGTGAAACAAATGGGATGGGGAACACTCGCCAATGGGGTGATAGGAAACTTCGGGGGTGGGAAGAGTCGAAGAGTTCCTTCAATTCCTTGTTCCAAAACGCATGCTGTTTTTGTGTTAAGGAATTTCAGACGATTGTTAAGAAGAAATAATTCTAGTTCTAGAGCTCTGCTAGTTTGTGCTACCGGCAGTTTAGAGTTTTTTCTAACTGCAATTTTTATTTGAATATTTATTAAAATACTTGACTAACTTAAATGAAACGTGCGCGTACCCTCGCGGATTATTTTGGCCGAAAGGAGAGTGACAACGGCGATAATGAAGGGCAGCCGAGTACTAACTCCGTTGTACTCCTTCTGTTGAAAAGGTAAGAGCTTGAAATGCTATTTAAGTTTAATCACAAATTGTTTTGCGTTTATGAAATCCGGAAATCGTACAATTTGAGGTCCTTCCCTTTCAAAATAAAGTAAAATATGATTAAGATTAAGAAAGAGTAACAAATAATTTGTTTGCAAATGCATTAACGCGGGGTGTCTCGGACATTTTGCCAACTCTGAAATTTCCTGACCCTTTGGTTTCTGTTACATCTTTGCTTTAGGATTTGTGTTGTGTAAGGCCAAACGGGGGGGGGAGTGGGGGGTAGGAAATTTCAGAGTTGACGAAACGACCGTAGCACCAGTAAAGCAGTTTAAAGAAATTGTGTTCTATTTAGCAGTGTGTTTGAAATAAAAATTGTATGTTTATTATTTTACTTTGATAATTTGCAATGTATATTAAACTGAAAAATGAATTTTTATACCGTTTAATATGCGTCGTAAATAATCAAACGTAAAATTTATTACATTGATTAATACAATAATCAATACATTGATTTAAATTATTGTAATTATTTTATGTGTTCAGGCAGATAATTTTAATTTAAGGAGAAAAAATAGTTTCCTAAAATATGCAGTGCATGTTGTTAATGCTTATAAGCAGTGCTAGAATTGCGGGGGGACGCGTCCCCCCACTTTTCGAAAAAATACCCATGCGTCCACCCACTTCTATTTTCACTATAAAATCCATCCCCCACTTCTTTTTCCACTAAAATCCATAAAAATACACAACATAAAATGGCTCCAAGGGGTTAAATTTAGGGTCAAATTTCAAAAATTTTCCTGGGGGAGAACCCCCAAACCCCTCCTAAACTTTTACGTCTGTTTTAACAGTGTATTTGTATTTTTTGTTAGTGGACTATCATTTTTCAAAATGAAATTTAAGTCATTCATAGTGAATAAGTAATAGTTTTTTGAGGGTATCATGGCTTCCCGGTTTAGGGTCGTAATTTTGACATAAATTTTTATACAGATTTTCCCTTCATAACTCTGCAACTTATAAGGAGAAATCCTCTTCGGTTGCAACCGAAAGGGTCTCAAAAGGAGTAAAAACAATACTTTTTAGGATCAAATTTTAAAAATTTTCCTGGGGGAGAACCCCCAGACCACCTCCAACACTTAAGCGTATGTTAACAGTGTTTCTCTTGAAAATTTTACAGTTAACTTACAAGAAGCGGTTTTCTTCGGGTGTTTCCCACAAAATTATTTACAATGATATAAAAAAGAAAGTTTAAAAGATAAAATTTCAAAAAATTTCTGGGAGAGGACCCCCATCCCCCCTAGAAATTTAGACGTCTATTTAATTTTTCCCCTTGAAAATTATGTGGTTTGCAAGGAGTTATCTTTCTATTTAACCCAAGGAGTCTGAAAATGAGCTGAAACACTACATCAAGGGACAAATTTTCAAAAATTTTCTGAGGTGACCCCCAGAACCTCCATTTTTACTTGGAACTCACATTATTATGTGCAACTTAATTCAATATACCACTTTTAAGTGATCTAAAACTTAACGTATAAATGTACTCGTTGGGGTACGTTAAGTCAACCCCCCGATACAAAAGTCTGGTTACGGCCTGTCCCATGTAAGGCTAAAAATCTCAGTGGTGCCCCCCCCCCAGAAGAAAATCCTGGATCCGCCCCTGTCCCCAAGAAAGGAGGTTTCCTTTTTGAGAACTTCAACCAATCACCGTACAGATGAAAAACTGCTCGACAAGGACTACAGAAACTTTTATTACTTGCACTTGCTTGTGACTGCCTGTAAAGCGCCATCTGTAGTTACTATTTTCGGTAAAATATTTTTTTGGCAACAGAGTAGTTTTTATGGTATTGGCAACAGCTTAAATGTAAATATAAACAAATGCTTGGTGCTATGGCAACCAGCTGCGAGCGTTGGGATTGGGAGTTTGCAATTGTTTATAATTTTGGGTGTGTTCACGACAATTCTTATTAATTAAAATGATAGATTTAGCGGCAACTACCAGTGGATCTCAAGTCGTAATGGCTTCTTCAAATGACTCGAGGTTTCCGGTGACAAATATTTTAGATGGGTAGGCATCGGTGATCTTGAACACACTACTATCCACACCATCCGTTAACTCAAGGGCCCGTTCTGGTTCTTTAATACTATTCCTTAGTTTTTAAATTATATCTAATTGATGAAAACTTGACTTTACAGATTAATTGCTGGTAACTTATGTATCATGTATTTTTGAAATGTTTTAGAAAGATGGATACCTTTTGGGCAACCACAGGGCTTTATCCACAGAATTTTGTTATAGCACTATCTGAACCAGCTGATGTAAAATCGATAACAATTCGTTCGTACAATGGTAAGATTTTAAATTCTTAAGTAAATGTATGAGGGTAGTTCAAAAAGTTGTACAAAATATTTTGTTCAATTCTATTAATTGTCCAGTTAGTTAAATATCACCATGTTGTTTTGATTGCCAAATATTCGAATATCTCCTAATTTTTTATGACTTTTATTATTGATATAACTGTATATTTTTATCGATAAGTTTGCAGTTTTTGGCAATATTTCTAATCCTGGCGTCCAAAACACCATGGTGATATTTAGCAGGACAGTTAACGGAATTGAACCAAATGTTTACTGAAAATACTATTTTGTCACTTACTTTAAACCTACCTTTTACATATCTACATGATAATTACCTTCATTTAAACATTCTAAAAAAAAAAAAAAAACTCATCGGCGCAACAGCCCTATAGTGGGCCAAGTCCTACGATGCCCATCTTCGTTTTCTTGACCGTGGGGCCCTGGGGTGCAAGGCATATGTCCCGGTTAGGTGGTCAGTCTAACGCAAGACCCCCAGTGTTTAGTTCCCAAGCACGCTTGGTCCTCAATTTATCGACCCACTCAAGGGATGAAAGGTTGAGTGGACCTTGCCCAGCCCGGGAGCCGGGAATCGAACCCCGGACCTGTGGCACCGAAGAGCTATGAGCTACCACTGCGCCACCGGGCTTCATTTAAACATTCTTCATGTTTATTTTTTAGCTTTACAAGTTTCATGTTGTAGGTGGAATTCATGCCAAATGACACAATCAATATGAATCATTTTGCAAACGAGAAATGTTGATGCTTATTAAAAAAAAAATTGTGTGGGTTGCAAAAGGGGTTCAAAAGACATAGCTTTAGTTTGATTCCAACAATTCTTTGGCTGGACTGGTGGCAGAAGAGTACAACATGAAAATTTGGTACTTCAGGATTTGCCAAGCGCAAATCTTGCTAATCTGAATTTATTGGCAATGTTTTACACAACATTAAAAAAATTATAAGCAACACTGCTGCTTCAGATATTTGAATAGGTTATTATTTTGTTACTTATATTTTTTTTTTGGCAATTTTAATAAAAAAAAACATTAGCAGTTTTGCACTGCTCCTAGAGCTGAAAATTCTAAAACTCAAAATGTGATGATAAGGAAGGCATAAAGTAGGCAAAATAGTTTGTTAAAATAAAACTTGGTATTTCTTTTTTATAAATAAGGTCTTACTTTTGTATTTAGTTTGTATTTTTATTATTGCTTTGCTTTTTGATAATACTGCGAAATAAAAGCTTTTGTTGTTACATACTGTTTCATTTTGTCATTTGCAAAAAAAAAGATAGAAGAAACGTACATGTGCATGAAAGCTAATTCTAAGTAAACCAATTAAAGGTTTTAATAACTTTTTCCCCAGCACAGCACCTCTTCTTCATAGTGTAATACTCTCAGGGAGAACCAATTTTCCTTGTTTATGATTTGTCAATGGTTAGTAATCTTTAAAATGCAACAGATGGAAATCCTGTTCCCTTCCCTGTTTTTTGACCTTCAAAAAAAACTCCGAGCTCTGCTTTGATAATGCATTAAATTTGAGAAATAAATCAAAAATAATTTACACTATTTTTGAATAGATTTTCAGTGTCTAAAATATTCTGTTTCTCTATTTTCTTTACTGGTTTACGTTTTCTTTATCAAATAAATGTAGGATTTCTTTTATCCCATTTGGATTACTTACATTGTTTTGAGAATGTAAATGTTGTTTGTAAATAACTTGTTTCATTCTCCTCTGATAATCCAACCTTTTAAGTGTACTGACCAACCCCTGTTCCTAAAGGTGACAGTTAATAGCTAGGTTCTGCTGTGATTCTAAGTTCAATATGTATGAGTGTTAAGTTTATCAACTACCACAACAAAAAAACCTTTGTAGTTTATTTTCTTTTCAAATTCAACACAGCAAATGCATTACTTATTGATATAAACTTTTGAACTGTTTTAGTAAAAGATTTAAGAATAGAAAAATCAACAAAAGATGATCCAGTTGAATTTGAAGATGTTCTAGAAACAGGTTAGAATCCTCTTAATGAAATTGTATTATTCTAGTTTAAACTAGGCCCAATATTTTTATTTCTTGAGGTATTCATAACCTTTGTGTTATGTGATTTCTTTTTCTTACTAAACACTGGAAGAGTGATTTTAAATAGGATTATAATTTAGGGGTAATAAGAGCATGCATTAGGGGCCGTCCATAAATGACGTCACGCTCAGAGGGGGGTTAATCAATTTGTGACAAGGGGGAGGGGGGTTTCAAAAGTTGTGACATCACATCCTCCCCAAAAACTGAAAATCAACCAAAAATAACAAAAACATAATTTTTTTCCTAAGATTTTTTATCCAAAGAAATTTAATTTTAGTTGCTTCTAGGAGAATATTCTACAAAACATTATTGCCGAGAATTTTACAACTCTATGTATTAGACATTGATCGATTGAAAACGTGACATGAGGGGGGGAGGGGAAGTGTGATAATTTGTGACATAGGGGGGAGGGGGTCAAAAATGGCCAAAAAAAGTGTGACATCATTTATGGACGGCCCCTTATGAGAATAAGTAATGTTTTTTAGAAATATTTGATACATAAATAGGTTGCAAAATTCACTCCTCTTTCAATGTTTTATTTTTCTTCCTGTTTACAGGATGATGTTTTAAGAATGAGGTTACTACACTTACAACTATGTTTGTACTGTTTTAATAATTATTTTTCTGCTTCTCATAACTCTTAGGAACCCTCATTATGTCATCAATAAAATTATTATTGATGAAAAAGGAAAAAACTGAATTTACAAAGATTTACCTTTAAAACAGTTTGGTCAAATGAAAAGTATCCCCTTTAAAAACTAATCAGTCAAAAGAGTTTTTAAAAAGTTGCTAATGTATCTGCATTAATTTCTTATGATATTTAAAAAAAACTATTATCTTACTTATTTTCACATTCTTTATAATATATATATATATATATATATATATACAGGGCTTAAATTGCACCGGAGCGGAGCTCCGGTACTTCTTAGTTTTCAGTAAATATTTACATTTTAACCGGAGCGCATAAAATCGCGTTCCGAACCCCACCCTCAAAGGGAAGGACACCCATACCCTTCGGCGACTCATTCCGAGACAAGAGTGCCCCTCCCAAGGTTTCCACTGTTAAGTTAAAAATTGCTGCTAGTCCCTTGAAAATCCACAAGGAGCATCGAATTTAACTCAATAAGTCCCAATAAGAGTTAAAACAATACTTTTGAGGGTCAAATTTCAAAATTTTCTGGGGGAGAATCCCCAAACTCCCTACTGACCTTTGATATAATGTTTCTCCCTTGAAAATTCTGCCACTTACAAGAAGCGGTTCCCTTTGAGAATCAAAGAGCATGAAACCCCAAAGAGTTTGAAGAGGAGGTAAAACACTGGTTTAAACGGGAATTTTCAAAAATTTTTACTGGAGGATCTCCGCCCCCCCCCATTGAAAATTTGATGTTTATTAATAACTTTTTTTACCTAGAAAATTCTATGCTTTACGAGTAACTGTTCTTTATGGATGTAACCCAAATGGTCTCAAAATGAGAGGCAAATTTAAAAAAAATTTCTGGGGGAGAACCCACAGACCCCCCTTTAAAATTTTTGCATACATATGTTATACAGTGTACCTTCTCTTTGGATATACCTTATATGTTGTAAAAAGAGGTATAATTTCAAAATTTTTCTCACTTAAAAACATCCTTGCCCCCTCCAACCAAAAACTGAAAAGACGCCCCTGTAAGCGGAGATGTCCCAATTAAGCGGAATGTTGAAATAGTAGCGCTCCGGTACTTCTTTGGTTAGAATTTAAGCCCTGTATATATATATATATATATATATATATATATATATATATATATATATCACCTAAACTTTTAACCCTAAACTACATTCCTAATACATAAACATTGCCAATAACTATGAGAAATGGAGATTTAAAACTCAGAAACAACAAATTGCTAAAACAGAGCAACAGGAGTTATGATACTGGTGTATTTAGGGTCAATATCATGTGAATTTGATACCCTCTGAATTCGAACATAGCATTATTAATTTTCCTTTGAAGCTCAGATTTCTGACATATTATAACACTCTAGTTACTAAATTTTAAGCTAAATAAATCAATTAATTGATACTTTTATGACATTAATACTGTTAGAATATCAACCCCTTATTAGTTGGTTGAATTTAGCTTTATCTTAAATGTGCTTTAGTTGAATATGGAAAAACTAATGCTAGATGACTCATGATAAAAATTAAATTAGACAGTTTAAACTACTATTTTTGACAAGAAATTTTATCAATTATGTAATACCACTCTAAAATAAGCAATAAAAATCATTGAAATTTCAAAATTGAAGGGTTTGGTGGATGAAGGGGCTATGTTACATTTGGGACAGATTCAATAATAAAGGTTTTCACCAAATTTGGCGAGATCGGATCTCGCCAAGCTACTACTAATAATATTACCTAAATCCCCGCTGTGCTGGTAGAAGCCATTTTCACATTGAAATGGTTATCGCCTAAATTTGGTGATAACCTCGATTATGGAATCTGTCCCAAATGTTACATAACCCCTTCATCTCCAAGCCCTTCAATTATCTGTGTGATGAGTTTTACAAAGAGTAAATATGTGTTTCAGGCCTTGAATCAACTGATGGGACACCACAACAGAAGACATTTTCCCCTGCATTATGTGAAGCAAAATATCTGAAATTTATCATCAAGTCTGGATATGATCACTTTTGTGCAGTTTACAAAGTTATGGTGAATGGAACTACTTTATGATTTATCTCTTCCAGTCTATATAGAAAAACCATTTGTTGCCTGAGTTAATTACTCATATACTATGGTAATTATTTGTGTGTGTTATACTAGTCATGCAGCAATTTGTAACATTTTCAATGTCTTTTCTTCAATAAATTATTTGTTAAATAAAATTTCTTAGTTAATTACTTAAAAGCATTATTATAAGAATTCCTCCACAACACAAATACATTGTTTTTAAACAGTAACACTATAGAATTACTCTAAGAATAAATTTTTCTCACAATTTTAATTAACAATGCTTAATTTAATAAAGTGTAAAACATCAAACATAATATTATATATTTCCCTTAGTTTTTTCAGACTCATATTGTGCAGCTATACCACTTAAACCTTCTTCTATCAAACCAACAGGTGTTTCACCGAGATTCTGTTCTAAACCTTGCCAGCTTCTTTCGGTCAAAAATTCACCTAAAATGAGAGTAAACTTATTTCATATTACTTTTATCCCTTTTATTACTTATTTTACTAACCTTTATTTATTACTTTGAGTTTTCATTTTAAACCTAATTTCTTAATCTAAATCAGCTTTTAAAAAATCAGCAATGCTTTTAACTTTATTCGATAGAAAATATACCGTATAAGCCAAGAATTTTTGGAAAATTTTCTGATTTAAAAGTAGGGGTGTTGGCTTATTATGTGGGTCTAGAGAGTTTGAAAATATTATTAACGGAATTAAGTTTTGAGGAAGCTCCTCAAATTAAAATAACATATTGGCTGGGGTGCTAATGCCAATACATAAAATAGAAACAAAGTAAAAGTAGAAAGGAAATTTATTTTAAGACCACTTTGAATGCAAAAAGTTATATAAATCAGAAAGGTATTGTGACTTATATGAATTAAGGGAAGTCTGAATCAGAGTTCTCAAAATTGATTCATGGGAGCGAAGGTAGTAAATTTTAACTCGGCTTATACAAAGGTTTTGAATTTTTGGTCAATTTTTCGAATAAAAAGTGTACCCTGAGTTTATACACAGAAGTCAAGAATACAGTATATCAAGAAAGAACTGCATTAAAATGTAACAAACATCCATGCACTATTAAAACTGGAACTTCAATAATTTTTTGATAGTTCATTATATGTTTTCAATCACAATTTATTTTGAGTTAGTCCAGGTTGGTCTGTCCTCAGTTAGATTTAAAATGTACAAGTACATTTTAAATGTTTGTTACATTTTAATGCAGTTCTTTCTTGATATACTGTATTCTTGACTTCTGTGTATAAGCCCAGGGTACACTTTTTATTCGAAAAATTGACCAAAAATTCAAAACCTTTGTATAAGCCGAGTTAAAATTTAGGCTCAAAAAACCTCATTCATTCAACAGAACTAAACAAGTCTCAAAATTTTTACAAGTCCATTCAAACAATGTTAAGTCAACAATATACAAGTCCAAATATTGGGTACCTAGTTATGGAAAATTGGACATGTTCGGAAATATTATTGCTGAGCCCTGTCATTCCTTATTTCGTAAAGAAATTAAATTTATAACTGACCTGCACCATGACTATGAATTGTTGAAAGCTTCATTTCATCTCTAACAGCAAGAGTTGTACTAGGATCATTTTCATCTGAAATTTCAGTTGTGTTGGTAGAATGGCGTAACTTTCCAGTGATTAAGGAAACATCACTTTCAAAATTTCTATCTTGACTGAGAGGTACATAATTAACAGCACCTAAAAAGAAATAACTTGAGATTTTTTCCACAGAAAATTAGGTAAAAAGACATTATTCAGGGGTTCATCTAGAAAGAAAATGGGTCCATTTAAGGAACCTTCACAAAATTCCGATTCCCCAAAACGTACTCTTCACAAAAGTGCAAAAATCAAATGTGGTTTGAAATTGTTTTCAGACTGAGTTTTCATCTTTTTGCAATGGAATTTGCCATATTTTGGATCCATTCTGAAAGTTGTGAACATTGTGGTTGTACTATGGGCACTCGATTTTCATTTTCACAAAATTCCAAAAACCGGACAATGGCAGAAAAACCTGGATGAACCCCTGTTATTGAAATCAAGGGTGATTGGCAAGTAAATATTTAAGACTGATGAGGGTTGGTTAATTGCTTTGGATCTCATGTTGCAATGTTCCTGTACAGACATAATGTAATAGACACTTAAAGCTGGTGAGTAAATTTTATCTTTTTTTTTCATAATGTGTGTTTAAAATCAAACAACACATACTCAGATTAGTACCAGTTCAAACCAGAAGCAAGTGTAAAGTTTGGTCCAGCTAGTAGCTTTAGAAGGGAAATTTCATGAATCTGTCCTTATCTATAAAATTTAAAACTATTTGGTATATATATATTGATTTTTCTATGAATTTTCTTGTATTCAAAGGCAATTTTTTTATGATGAAGGGATTAGAAAACTCATCTGAAAATATACATGATGTTTAAAATGTTAAAAAGTAAAAAACAGCCTTTCCAAAGGCTGTGTTTTACTTTCCATTTCATTTACGATTAGTCAGGTTTTAACAGAAGTATATGTATGGGTTTAGTTATATTTATTCAATAGCAGAATTAATAAATCTGCTTAAAAATGGTAAATTTGTACTTAAAATTAACAAAAGAGACATCAAGCCAAATCATTACCTGGAAGAATTTCACTAAAATCTGTGATGTAATCTCCAGTCCATTCTCTTGCCTGATTTAGAGCTATTTCAAGTTCATGAGGAGTTACTATTGACTGATAAAAGTCTCTACTCTCAATAAGTGATGACTCCACACAGGCCACATTAACAAATACTTCTATTTCAGAAAAATTGGCCAGCTTAGCATTATTCAGCTTACCAATAACAAGAGTGTAAGACTTTTTCCCAGCATGTTTTATTAACTCTTTCAAGTGTTTTATAATTCCTAAGTAGTTAGCAACTCCTAAAGTTCCAACCAAAAGACCTATAATCTTTGCATCTTTTGCCTTTTCTATGTAGTAGTACCTTCTTTTGAGATGTTTATTCACATCCAAGGTTTCAGCACGAGCAAGCTTTTCAGAAGGATTATATGAATAGAATAAGCAGTCCTTCAACGATAACATAAAATTTGTAAGAGTGACAGCTCTTGAACCAATATAAAACACACAATAGTCACTCAATTTCTTATTTTCAGGAATTGGAATCTTTCGATGGCATTTTGAAATGGTGGCACTTTCTTTTTTGTTTATATTGTCATCATTATTTCCAGGAATTTGTAGCTCAGAGATTACGAGGTTTTTGTATTCCTTCAAGCCTTTAGATATTGCACCTGTAGAAACACATCAAAGTTTTATTTTAAAGTATTAGAAATGTGATCATTTAAACTGTACATAAATATTAAGTTGAGAAATGTTAAGATAAAAGTTAAACAAACCATCAAAATAACTAATTCATTTAATTAAAAGTAGATAAGTCCTGTTATATGCATAGTGAATTTTTAGAAATTTATTAGCAATGACAAAATAATGTTAACAAAAATATAGGTTTAAAATGTTAGATTATAATTAGCTTAACCAATTAAAAACAATCAATGAATTGAAATTAAAATAATTTTATACATATATTTACATAATATAAATACGTTATAAAGTAATGTAAGTAAGAAAATAAAGCAATGTAAAGTTATAATATACAGGCAATAGATAGCCTACTAAAATGGTGATTTTGGGCTATTATAAATTTGAAATATATATTTTGTAAATCTTACCTAGTGAATAAGCATACATGACTTCATATATCAGTATAACATGTGCTTCACTGTCAGGGAAAATTTTCACAAATGCTTTGATTGCATCTTGAGGATCAAGTATTTGCTTTCCAAAAATGAACAAATTGGGTAACCTGTTTGTTGGACTAAGGCATGCATGACCAAAATGTATGATGGCATCAGCAGAGACATGTTCAGCTGCTATTTCATCAACACAACAGCTAAAATATAGATAAATAAATAAAATGGTCATGATGAGGTAAATAAAAAGTTCATTGAACATTAATAGAAAAATACTTTTTGGGTTTGGAATACATCTCAGACAGCACAAAATTTATTTTAATTTAAGAGTTTTAAATAAAAATAATAATAATAATATTTATTTTAAATGCAATTATAGTTAAGTTAAAGTAAATTTATAAGAGTATAAAAATTATATTTTTAAAACAATTTTTTAAAAACTGAATAAAATAGTATTTATTCTACAATAAAGAGTTCAACTATCCAATTTATCTCATAAAACCTTATCAACTTTATGAATTCTAATTATAAATCAGTATCTGGTACAAAATAGAAAAAAATATTTTCATTATAGATTTAGTTGAGACTTTAGAAAAGAGTTTGTCACTAAGTTTCAGACTTCAATTACTTAGGATATAATAACAGTAGAATAAATATTATAGATCAGTTTTAGAAATCAATAACCAAAACACAGATAAAGTAAATTTCGCATTTAATTATGGAAAAATACCTAACCTTCCAAAAGATGTATCTCCAAGGACGTAAACTTGACTATTGCTAGTTTCTTCCAACTTTAAAGCAACAGCAGATGCATCACTTAATAAACTGTCAGGAAACTGTAGGGCTACCTATAAAATGTCATATTTTATTGGTTTTTAAGCAGTGATTTTCATAAAAAATGGATACCTAGATATTTTTTTCAAAAAAAAAAATTACTGTTAGAGTAGACATTGGTGAGAATTGGGGTGATTGCATGTAAAGCCGTCCCCCAAAATATTTGGACCAACCCCAAAAATATTTTGGCCATCACTTTAAATATGGGGTTTCTGGCTAAAAACGAAAAAAAAAAATGTAAAACCAAGAGATGCTTCTCCCCAAATATTTTTTCAAGTAATACATCACTGAGAGTAGAAATAAATCTCCAAGTAACTTTTTTAGGATCTTTATTTTTGCCTGTTGAAGATATCTTATTGTATTTGCTTATTGTATTGAAGATAGAATTGTATTTGCTTCCTAAAATCCTTACTTTTTACTACAGCATTGTGCATAAAGTTAAAAATTCATCATTCTCCAGAAAGAGAGTGTGTGTGTTATAGAATTTATCCAGTTTATATTAATTAGGATGAAGAGCTAAAAACATGGTTCTAGCACTTAGACATACTATAATGGATAAATAATTTAAATGTATGATAGTATAATAAAAGGTATAATATACTATAATGGATAAATTAATGAAATGTACAAAACATTCTAAGGAGTTCCTGCAACTAATTTTTAATTTTATCACATCATTATATATATAAAAAAATACACATCATTCAAAAGTTTTCCTTTAATTCGACAGAAAATAGGTAGCAAATAAAACTCAATAAAAAATGAAGTAATAACTTACTTTTGAAAAGTTATTACTCTTAATCCATCCAGAGCATCTCTCTATTTCATACATTTCTTCAAGGGAAAATGAATCATCTCTAGTTTCATAAGATGAGTTCTCAAGAGTGCGACTAATAGCTTCAGCACCATCAGAACTGAATGCAACAGACATTCCTAGAAAATAATATAATTTTTAATTTCATTTCACACTTAAGAACACATTTAGATTATTTCAATGACACTTACATATCAATTCAGTCAATCATTACAATGCTAAAACTGTTATCAAAAATTAGAAAAGGCTACACAGTTCAGTATAGCACTGAAGATATTCTATAGCAACAGTTTTGGGGTAGGCAAAATAATTGATGGCTTAGTAAATAAGTACCAATTTTACAAATCATACAAAAGAATTAAAAAAGGAAAACAACCACTATTAAATAATATTGTATTTTATTTTTGTTTAATGCAATAATTTTTTTATTCTCATATTTATTCCATAACTTCTTTTATACCAAATAAGTTACTGTCCTTTCCTTTTTATAATAAAGCATACAATTTGTTCTTATAAACTAAATTACACAATAGTTTAGTTTGGACATTTACATAAATAATAATCTTTATTATATCAAACTAAAAAAAATACAAAATTATTATTTATTTGCTTTAGAACTAAAGATTTCTTTTTAAAGAAACATAAAATATAAAGTAAAATATTCCAAAACTAACTTTATAAAGTTGGAAATTTTCTATCACAAAAAAAATTCTAAATCTGTCATTAAGGAAGAAGAAAATTTTACATGATTTCGATCAAAGATTGAAAGTGAAATGGGAATATCAAACTTTAACTACTGTTTTTAATGTAAGGCTACAGTTTTTCTGTCTATCATGATTTTATACAGTTCTTATTCTGTGGTAAAAAGTAAAAAAATGCATTCTAAATCTTAAAACAGTCAAAATATTCAAATAATAATAATAGTTTTATGTAACACATAATTTTAATAGGTTCAATTCAGGTAATTATGGTACACTAAAAATAAGGGTAATTATAATAGAAGACCTTCACAAAAACTTTATTGAGAATTAAAACTAAACTCATAGGTGCAACATCTCTTGAATACCCAAGGCCTACAAGGTCTATATTCATTTTAATGATTGAGAGCTCTGGGTGCATCCAAAATCTATTTTTATTCATGTTTTCTATTTTTACCCTGACTATTTTAGACTTTCTCTATTGTATTGGGCTGCTCGTCGATTAATGGCAGAAGTGCCGGACACGGGCGTAGGATTAAAAAAAATTCAAATTCTCACCAAGCGTGTAACATATACTAGGATTTTACGAGAAATCCTATACAAATTTTATAAATTCAAAGCTAAAATTAAATGAACTGACACTTCTTTACCTTTAAGTTCTAATCATAATAATATTATTTGTTTTTTTTTTCTATAGTCAAATCAGCTTAAGAAAGGTAAATAAATTTTCCAGTAGATAAAAGCAATAAACAATTTTTCATACTTATGAAAAAATTGTTGTTACCATACTAAATTATAATAATTTGACATCAATCTAAATTGTGTGCTCTAACTCAGGTTTAAAATGCTCAGTGACAAAATGTTTTGGACATAGGTAACAACGATAGTTATTGTAACAACGATAGTTAAGAAGTTAAAAGAAAAATATTTGTTTTTATTATAATACCAACTAAAATTACTCACCTTATTTCTTTATAACATGTTTATCCACTTTAATACTAAAAGAATTTAAACCCAAAACCTGTAGAGTGCACACAAAATGTTTACTCTATCTATCCATAACTTGAGCGTGGAGATAGATTAACCTTAATCTGGAATTCAAGTTCAATAACTTTACACAGGGATAGATTTCCTTACTTCCTAACAGACTTGGATAAAACAAACTTTATGGCAACAAAATTTATTTAACTAATTAAGTTTTCCAATCCTTTAAATTTTGAATTAAACAAAAAGCCCTAAAAGTTTAAAAAGTTTTCCTTAATACTGGGATAATTCTTTTCTTTTAACATGAATAATAAGAAGATGTTTATTCATTCATCAAACAAACTTTACAAAATTTTTAGTTTTCTATATTTGTTGTGCACATCTACAGTAAACTCCCGTTAGTACGCCGTTCAAGGGGATTTGTGAAAACGTCGTAATAAGCGGTACGACGCTATATGCGGAATTCCATATAACACCGTTTCGGCGATATACCTAATACTCGTTATACCTAATCTTACCTAGACACCTTTTTAAGCGGGATTTTATCACTAAAACTAAAATAGAAACGAAAGAACAATGTCTAAAAACAGAACAAACATTCTTACCTTTACAACTTTTATTGGTATACTATTTAAATATAACACTTGAAAATCATGACAAAACAAATAAAATGGTGTCTCTCTTATTTCATTTTGTGAGACTAAAAAGTTATTCCCCCCAAAAAACTCCATCTTTTTCCTGAATCTATCCAGCCCAACCCGCAGTTCCACTAAAGTCTGTTACATTCAAACTTTTAGCAATTTCTCGTTGTTCTACTCGCGTTTTCAACGGTTTCTGTAGCTCATACATTATTTGAAAGGAACTCGACGACGCAATAACCGGGATTTTTCTTCGGGGGACCGGAGAAAAGCGTTGAAATATGCGGGAAGTCGTTATAAGCGGATAGTTTTTAATGATAAAAGGCCTATTGGTACCAGGGACCGGAGAAAAACATCGTAATATGCGGGATGTCGCACTAAGCGGGGGCGTACTAACGAGAGTTTACTGTATATTACCCAAGTCTGCCCCCTGATAGTAAGCTAGCTTAGTATCTTGGAAACAGAAAGAGACAAAGGAAAAGTCATTCTCATAATGTAGAACATGTGATGTAAATAAGATGGGGTACTTACATATTATCCCATCAACCGTTCAGCGGCCGTCAAATTCAGCAGCACAGCTATTGAACAGGCAATGGGCTTTGATAATACATAAGAACCTAAGATGGTAATACAGTACAACTTGGATAATTTAATGCTGGAATGATTTAATAGGAAATTCAAGACATCAATAGAATTCTTTGAATTATTCCCAATTCAGATAAAAAAACATTTAAGTTATCAAAGTCAAACCATGTTTAAGAGAAAATCCACCTTTTAATCATGAATTTAAATTTTAAATGTCAGTTGTAACCAGTGGAGAGCATATTGGACAAAAAAAAATTTCGTACTTCTATATTTTGACGTGACTGCTGCTGAAAACAAAAATGCATAGACAAAAGTACATTAATTGTGCCACTGAAACAAACTGACAATGACAGAATAATATGGAAGAACTGAAATTTATTATTTTTTCATGGTTAAAAAAAAACATACAAGGTATATATTGGTGCATGGGAAATGCCTAACTTTCACAAAATTAAAAAAAAACTACAACTTTGAAATTGACTTTTCCTCATATAACTTTACCATTTTTCCAAGATAAAAACACCAAATCCACTTTAGGGGATATGTTATCCACTTTACCAAGAAGCATCTAACCTGTTTTATTAAACAGACACCACAACTAAGGCCATATCTATCATCATTCTCAAGTTAAAGTGATGAAATAGACATTCATTGGTTACTCTATACATAGGTATTACTCAAGCAGAAAATACTTCTATAGTTTCAGACCTTTTGCACAAGCCAGGTCTCGTAACTTAGTGAGGGTGTCTATATCAGATGAAGTACATTCCTCCTGGTTCTTACTCCAGTCCAAGACAGTATTGAAAGCCTGCAACACCTCAGGTGTGACAGGGGCACAGGATTCAGATATTGTTCTTTCCAGCTGAAAACACTCATCTGATTCTTTAAGAATAACATCACAGCTTGGAAGAGACTCACAACCTTGAAAGGAATTAGCATTATCAAACTCGGGTGGAGATACTATATTTTCCCCTTCAAAGTAAATATCAGGATACATGTCATTTGAATTGCCATAACAAAAGTTTGGAGGGCTTTCACCTCCTTTAAGTATGAACCCATGACGGGATTTAAAATTTTGCAACCAGCCACTACTGGCTTTAAAATCTGGATGTCCTCCGATAACTTGATTGATTTGTAAGGCTTTATCACATATTTGAGGGCCAGATACAACTTGTCCACTTTCAATCATTTCCACATACCATTTGTAAACAGCATTATCTACATCTCTATTGTAAGCACATTTCATAGTCCTTCTTCGATGCATGGTATCAGGATCTATACATGTTGATACATATTCCATCAAGGCTTCTTGTGTCTTCTTTATGTCATTTACAGTAGATTTTCCAACATTGTACTCTAGAGCTAAATGAGCAGCTACTTCCCCATTTTCAAGTCTGTGTATTATATCTAGCTTTTGCTGCAAGCTTAGTACAACATGTTTTCTTTTGGTGCGAGGTAGTGATTGCACTGGAAAGTTTGTTGACTGAGTTGGGAAACTACACAGTTCATTATTGACAGAACTGCTGATGTTTGGATTACAAAGATTGTGGGATTCTGTAAGCTTTTCATTTTCTGACACATGATTTATAGATGCAACCGGCAAAATAATAACTTGATTATCATTTACTGGAAAATCAAGACCATGACGATATTTAAAATTAGTCAACCATCCTCCACTGGCTTTAAATTCAGGTGAACCACCCAATTCAACATTTAGCTCTAATGCTTTATCACATATTAATTGCCCAGGTATCTGATGATCATCTTTTTTAACACTCAAATACCAAGCATACACTGCTTTATCAAGCTCCTTGTTGTATGCACATTTCATAGTTTTCCTCTTTGTTACAATAGCAGAGTTTTCTAGAGAAGACACAAAATTTAACAAAGAGTTTCTGCTAGTTTTAATATCCATGACACTGGATTTCCCAACATTATATTCTTGTGCTAATACAGTTGCTTTTTCACCTTGATCAAGTCTATTGATAATATCGAGTTTGTCTTTTAAGCTCAAAACAACCCGTTTCCTTTTCATTGTTTTGCCGATATCTTCTGAGGCCATTTCAAATGGCTAGATGATATTAAACTACCTTTAACAGATGGTGATCATTTACAAGTTTTTCTTGTATTATGTTTTAAAATTTCATACTTTAAAAGGTTATAAATTTAGGTTAAAATACTAAGAAATTTTGTGGCTCAATGCCGCGTAACTTTAATTGAGTAAAATAAGATCGGCAAAGGAAGTTAGAAATCTTCATATGCATCTTTAAAAATTGAACATGAAATGAAATACTTCAATATTTACTTTTGGAATTTGATTGATTTTCAAACAATTCTTCCGAAATTTTCAAAGAGGAATAATCTCCAAAAACCTTTTCAAAAACTGTCTTCAGCAGCAGAAAAACTGAAACTGATCAACAAACAACAGCGATATAGTAAACAAAAACAAAATAGGAGAGCAATTGGAGTTTAATTGTAAAAGTCCTGCTGATAGATGGCGCTGTCCAAACTAACCACAACCTTTAGCAGGTGCGTTTTAACTTTTAACAGTGGACAACAGTACCAAAGCACTCATTTCGAAACTTCAATGTCCACTTATTTAAATGAATTTTAATTTGGATTTTTCTCTTCGTTAATCATTCGTTATATTTCGATAAATACTGGAGAAAATTCTCACTTCAATTCATCTAAATCAGTGGTTCCCAACTCGGAGATGTCCGCAAGTCTAAAATTGGAATCTGTAGCTGAAAATCCTTATTTTCACAAAATTGCAAGATTTGTTAATCTAACAAGAAACATGGGAATTTATAAAATGCTCTAAAATCTAACTATATTTTAAGTAGAATTTAAATACATTTCACAAGAACTAGTAATTTTTGTTGTCATATGTGAAAATCTTTGGAACCCACAAATCACTAAAAATATTTATAGCAGAAGTATATATTTTTAATAATTTAGTGGTGACTGTTCGCCACAAATTACATAGCCGATAATTCAATCTTTTCTTGTTCAATTCATTCAAATTTCTACTATTTATAAGAAATTTTTTGTGTGCTTAGTGCTTCCGGGTGTCTCCACGGACCACTTCCAAGACTCTCACGGACCATCGGTTGGGAACCACTGATATAAATGTATGAGAGCTTTTGAATTTTGAAACAAATATAGTGCCATTTGGATAATTCAAATCTGAAAATCTTTAAATTAAAGAAATTTTATCATTCAAACAGAAAGTTAACAAGACTGTTAACTGCACATAACATGCAATATATTGACCCATATCATTTTTATGCCCAAAAACAAAAATGAGACTCAGAGAAATTGGCATAAAATCTTTTGAACATTTTTAAGGATGAATAGCTAAAAAAAGTTTATCAAAAACTAATTATTTATGTTTTTATATAAAACTTCAAATTAAAGGAGTTGAACTTCAAATTATTTAAGATTTCTTAAACTTTAACTTAAGAAAAATTAAAGTGACCTAAGGAAAAAAAATTTACTGTCCAACTTTGAATTGTTATTTAGTTATCCAAAATGTACTGTTCATGAAAACCCCATTAACTTCTATCCTGCATGGTCTTTTTTTTGCAAAGCACTGTCTCGACTTTGAATGGTAAATTAAAATAAAAAAATTGCCAATGGTATACTTGGATTTCATACTTGATTTATAAAATGCCAAGATAAGTACTTAATAGTGTCACCAAGCTGGCACCTGTGGAGAAAAGCCATGTAGGTGAAGTACTGTTATGCATGCCACTTGCTCAACACATATTTACAGAGGGAGAGGGGCCCCACTCATTCATCAACACAGGGATGAAACAAATATTCATGCTTAAAATATGTATTTGAATCCTACATGTCATCATCAAATATTTTACTAAGCCATGAAGCGAAATTTCTGCTTCCTAATGGTGAGCAAATATTTAGTAGTACCTCAATTGAGTGATTAGTAAAAATTTATAGTCAGGGTAGAATTGAAATTTCATGTGCTGCACTTGGCCTAAGATACTTGAAGTACATAGAATGAGAAATTGGGAAATAAAGTACATGCTAAAAAGTTCATCAATAAAAAAGATGTAACAAGAGAAAAATTGAGTTCCGGTTTAAAAGAAAAAATAAAGTTACATTATACCCTGTGCTTGAAATAATATGAAAGTGTACATAATTAATATGTATTTCAATAAACTGCTTGAAACTTAATTATTTTAGATAAATTTTAAACTTTCGAAGGCGAAATGAAATTGTTTTTAGAAAATCCTGAATTGTAGGAGAAATTTCTTATTTTACTTGCAGCTTGAAATGTTTAATAGATTTGAGTTGCAAAGCTGAATTATATACATTTCTAATAACCAGAGAATTTTTAAAAATATTTACACTGATAAAGTAAGGAGTTAAATGCTAGGGCATAAACATTTTACAATTAATAAGATACTATGAAAACATAGAAACAAATATTTTCATAGGAAGGGAATGAATTAGTAAAATGTGTTAGAACTTGGAGATTAAAGACCTTAAAGTGTGTAAATTTTTCAGAAATATGTACATACAAAAGAAAACTAGTTTTAACAAAAAATTTTAATGAAAAATTTACATGATAATGAATGAAAGGCTTTATGATTCATTCCAGTCCTCCATCAAAGTTTCTTATTCATTTTCAAAACCATTATATACATGACTTGCCAAAACCAGTTTTAAAATTTCATCTATAAATAATAAGGGGTTTTTTTTTTCAACTTCCCTTTGCTCCTGAAAAAAAGTAGTCAGAATTTTGAAATAATTTTGCTACTGGTAGAAAGGTAAATCCTTGACGATCAGTTGGCATCTTTAAAGGAAAAAAATCTGAAATTTTTCCATTATATAGTTATCGAGTTTACAAGTGCACTCCTCAAACTTTTTTCCCACCTGTGCATAGATAATTTCTCTTCCTTCAAACTCTGTTCACTGTAATAATAAACAATGGCAAGGCAGGTGATTTTTGCTGTTTGTTCTGTATTTGCTGAGTTTCATGCATAGGTTATTGTTGAGGTACATCCTTAATAATCAATTAATTCTGCAGCAAAATGTGCGCCAGGAGGGGAAAGTGCTTCCAAACTAACACAGAGCTAAAAAAATGTCCAACTTTTTAGGAAGAGGGGATTGGAAAACTTGTGAATTCATTTCCTTTTTATTCATGACCTATTGAAAGGGGGGAAATGAGGAGGAAGAGAAATTCTCTATGGGCTGGTAGGAAAAAAGTTTGAGGAATGTGCTTGTTAACTCGACAACTTATAGAAAAAATTTCCAATTTTTTCCACTAGAGATGCCAATTGTCATCAACGATGTACCTATTTGCCAGTAGCAAAATTATTTAAAAAATTCCTACTAGTACTTACTACTTTTTTTTTCCAGGAGCAAAACGGAAGTCAAAATAAAAACCCTCATATTTGCTGGTAAGTACACTCTAAACAGGATACACACTTTATAATGTTCAAATGCTCAAACATAAAACTCATGATATAAAAGAGGAATCATCTTTATAGAGATCTTGAGAGAGACAAATTTTCTAAGTAGGTATGCTCAAAGATGCAGCGGTCATTACTAAAATTTGCTCAGTCATTTTTCTCCAATTCTGGATGTTTTTTGAAACTTTGCACCAGTTTTCTCCATGTCGAGGTTCAGCATGAACACATCTCTTTTTTACATCTTCCTGTTGTTCCTGAAAATTAAAATATAAATAATTTTATATTACACTTAGGGATCATTAAAAATAATTGCCCTAAATAAAGGATTCAACCTTTCCTTACTAAATGTTACAATTTATCATGTATCAGTGACCCAGTTCATATATCAATGTATCAGTTGTGATGTATCATAGTAAGTATCGGTTCCATTATTACAATTCTCAAACCTTTTAATTGGCTCCAAATATTATACTTCAACAAGATGGTTAACAAATTTCATAACACAACTTTTACCAAAATTTAAAGTCTATTTTTAATCTAAAACAGGCCTTCATGAAGAAAGCACAATTGCATCATAAATTATCATACAAGTTTTATACATATTTATAGGAAATCAATAGTATCAGTTTACCTCTGTACCATGAAGCAATTCAAACTTATAATAATAGGCCCAAGCATCTCCAAGGTCAGAATCAATTTTCACTGTTTTATTAAACCACTCTCTTGCTTTAGTTGTTTTTCTTTCAGTCCAAAATAACCTAATAGAAAAATACTTTGTTTAAGAAAGAATTCTTATAATTCAAAAATAAAGTCAAAATATTCAGAAAGCACATAATTTTTACTTTGAAACAGCCAGCAGTACATGAGGATCATGTTCACATCTTTTTAAAGCATCAACACTTTTAGTTTTTCTTTGAGGTCTAGACTCAAGGAATATAGCTTCTGCCCACAAAATACCACTACTTGGACATTCTTGCATTGCTAAAAATAAAAAAATTCATAAACTATAACAAATATTTTAAACAAATTTTTAGCTTTGTGTAGCTTGAAGAAACAATACAAAACATAAAATATTTATGATTAAAGTAACAGAAAATTTATGAAAAACATAATTTAAAGATGCCCAGACACAGAAAAGTCACTGTGTGAACCGAGTGTAATAATTACAGACTTAGGATGCCTATGATGGATGGACAATACCATTTAGTATTTGCTAGAAAGAGTGTTTTTTAAAGGCATACTATTTTTTGTAAAGGCAATTATGACAGCATTATAAAACATTTTACACTATTCATTTGAAATATTTTAGCAAAATATGTTTTTTTAAGAACTCCTTGGCTATTTTATAGAACAAACACTGGGAAAAAAACTAATTCTCACCTTTGGCCATTAAATTGAGAGCTATATCTTTCAAACCAGCCTGCAGTTCAACTCTTATGGCCTGCAACAAAAGCATGGGATTTTTCGGATTTTTTAGTCTGGCCTTTTCTAAAACAGAGCGAGCTTTAATCAAAGCTCCATTTCTTTCCTCAAGTTGGGACAACAGTAACCACAAAGGGATGGATGTAGGGCACTTCTTGATCTGAAAACAAAAATTGAAACATCAATAAACGAAACAAAACAGATATAATGAAACACAACCACGAACTAGCTATAACTACTTACGCCTTGATTGTACACATCTCGAGCTTCATTGATACGGTTCTCTTGCTCCAAAATCTGACCCCGCATCATCCAAAGTTTAGCAAAGTCGGGGTACTGTTTAATACCTTCATCAAGTAAGGGGTTTGCCTTTCTCAAGTCTCCTAATGCCCACTCAAGTCTAACAGATTTCATGATGACCTACAAATTAAAAATAAACAAGGATGATTTTTTTACAAAAAGGTTTATCATTTATTAATTTAACTCATTGAGAGAAGCTTACCCTAGCAGTAGGAGCACTGGCTCTGGCTTTAGCAAGCAAACGGCGGGCCCTTTCAAATTCACTATTCTCACTTTCAAGCTTGACGGCTGCAAGCCAGATTTCTTCACTATTTGGATTTGCTTGAAAGGCCAATGCTAAAATACTACGAGCAGCTGGCACATCACCCTAAAAAGGAGGAAATAATAATTTGACATGAACAAACCATAGTTGATCATCTTTACAATTTATCAAAGGTACTTTACTATATATTTGATTCTCTACTTTTCAAAAAGTTATCATTTTGTAAACACTCTTAAACTGTTTATATAGCACCTTACTACAGCTATGATATCAAATAAATCAAAAACTTTAGAGGGTATAGAAAAACATAATAAACAGCATTCTTTTTTATGAAAGGTCACTGTTTTAATATTAAAGCAACATTCAGCAATTTAGGGGATTTTAAAAATATTCCAGTACTTAAAATATATTTTGTAACAAAATATTTTAATTTTTATAAATTTATAAGGCTTAAAGCAAATTTATAAGAAAATTTATCAAGAACTTGACATACAGCAAGCCACTTTGACTTGGCTCCCATCAACCACAAGACCTCAGCTTTTGGACAATGAGCAACTGCACGCTGGAGTAATGCTTCTAAAGATTCTCTAAAATACAAAACAAAGGAAAATAAATTTTTTAAGACTACAAAAAATCTGAAATTAAATGTTATATACAGCAAAGAATCAAATCAACTTAAACCTAGTGCCATGATTTTTCTCAAAATATGCAGCTTGCAACCAAATACTCTTTTTACTTGGAAACATCGATAAAGCATGGGCATAAATAGCTCTTGCACATTCATAGGCACCTTGAGTGGCAGACTGAAAATACATAATTAGAAACGCTAAATATATTTTAGAAACAGAATACTTAGAAACTAAATGAAATACATCTATCTCTAAAATTATGAAATTGAAACTAAAGATAACGTATGTTCAAAATGTACAAAAGTTAAAATAATTTACAAAGAGAAAGTCTAACATAAATCAAATATGCTTTACATACTGAGTCTGCATCTTCCATCCATGCATGTTTTCTGTCTTCGTCTTCAATTCCAATGCCAATAATAGTACGCACAATAGCTTGACAGGTTAATACTGACCCAGCCTTTTCACATTCAATAGCATCATTCAACCACTGTTCTCTGTTGATTTCAACCCCATTAGCTCTTAGAGAGGTGACTGCACGATCAACAATTTTCTCCACCATTCTGCTATTTCCATTGGCTTCTTCCAGCTTAGCTGCAGTAATCCAGATGAGACGATCAGTAGGGATGTTCTCACGAGCCTTGTTGAGGACTTTTCTTGCATTTTCATAAGTCTCTAGTCGGGCAAGAGCAAGCCAGAGATCTGTATTGGTAGGACAGCATTCCACTGCTCTGCTCAACAGAATTCGGGCATCTTCAGCATCCTCAAGCTCCACAGCTGCTTTCCAAAGTCTAACAGAATTGGGAATATGGGCCAAAGCCTGAAAAAAAAGTTATTGTAATAACTCAAAACAAAAATGGAAAACATAAAAATTCCTTCCATCTTTGGCAAACAAAAGATTTCATTTATATTATAGCATTTCTTTTTAGGATGTTTTTTTAATCAATAGTGTTAAATAAATCCTCTAATCAATTTTTAGTCTATCCACCAAATCACAAAAAATGTATTTTAAGACTTACATAGATTTATTAATCAAATCAAAGTTTATTTCCAACAATATACAAAGCAATACACATAACAATACGAACAATTTAAGTAGGGAAACAAATTACAAGGGAGGGGAAACACAAAACGCAAAAGGGAAAAAAAATATTGAATTGTTATTAAATCCCAAAGGAGCTAAAAGCTCTTCCATGGGTTGAACCCTGGATAATTTTAAAATTTTATATTGAAACTCTCAACATACCTTTTTAAACACTTTTTTCTTAGCCTTTAATTCAGTTTCCAAATCAGCTGCTTTGATCCATGAACGAACTGACATAGGAATGTGGCGAACAGCTTGAGATATAACAGATTTGGCAAAATCAGAAGGCTAGAACATGAAATAAGGTTAACTAAATGATTTATCAGTAATTTTAAAAATAGCAAACAAATAAGTTATCTAGTACAATAATAATATAGAAATTTATAGAAAATAAGAAGAATAAACTCTCTTAAAAACTTATATGAAGCTGACCTGCAAACGAGCTGCTTCCAGCCAAACATCCTCAGACTTAGGACACATTTCACAACCTTTCATAATGAGATTTCTAGCAGTTTGGAGCTTCCCTGTCACTTCTTCCAAGCGAGCAGATGCAATCCAAGCTGAGGGAAAAATTTATAAACATTCATATAACATTCTGAATAGTATAACTATACACTTTGAAAAGGTTTAAATACATGTTCGATTAACAACATAACCATAATTTATGTACTTCAGAAATATTATGCAAATTATATAATTAAGAATTAGTAATAGTTTTTTTAAACAAACCTGGGGGATGGTTAGGATTTGTTTCTCTCACACTCTTCAACAGAAGTCGAGCTTTTTTTATGTCACTGAAACAAAATTTAAATTGTGTTTTTAAAAATATATGGTAGTTTAAAGAAATAAAATGTAAAAAAAAATTGTATACATTTACAACAATTGAGATACTTAATCATGGCATTAAAAAATGTGGTCTTATATAAATTACCTGATGTCTGCTCCATGCATGGGGATCATAGATTGCAAATCAGTAAGGTAACCCTTCGGATCAATAACAGTCTGACCACTAACAGAATCAGATACCTAAAATATAAAGAGATTATTAAATTGAATTAATTATGATAGCTAATGGAAGTAGATTTTATGGTTTTTAAGAAAACCTATTAAATCAATTCTTTTTCAAACCTGTGAGACATGTTATTATTTTTCAGGGAGTGAGAAGACAAGAGATAAAATGATAATTCAAGACAAGTTCCAAGCACAAAGTGGGTCAAATAACTTGGTTGAAGTTCTAAAACCTCCACAGATTATAAAGCAAACTCTACAAATTTAACGACTTTTCAATATCATACTCATTTTTACAGCAGAATCTTTGCAAAAAGTTACTAGCATACCCCTAGCCTTTTCCAATTTATTTTAAAATGCATAGGTGTGTATGACTAACAAAAAACAATTATGAGGTAGCAGGACCGTAGGAACCGATTTAGAGGAGTCATTCAAAAGATATTTCTAGAAGGAATACCTTCTCAGTTGGCTTTTATACAGCAGATTGTATTGCTAAATATTTTACTAATGAATGTGGGTCACTACAGAGTACCCCCTCCAGAATTCAGCTAGACTGGATTTGAATTGTAGTGTGAGTAAGTCACTGCTAACCAGTAGTCAGGTGGCTTGGCAATGAAATAGCCAATGCTGTGGGGTGAAGACTGAAGAGTCACAAGTTGAAACCACTGATCCGGGCACACAAGTGATAAAATTCAAACACCATGAGGGGGGCTGGCAGTGCCATCTGACAGGAATGAAGGTCATCATGTGGGGCATTCCATGTCAACTCAACACATTCATTCACACTTGATGTCTCAGATTTTCTTGATTTTCGGTATGCAGCAAGATATCATAGAGTTATGGAAAAATCTCAAATTTTAGTGGCCTAGCTCAAATACTTTTGAAGTTATAAATTTTTAAAGTTTTGAATTTTCCTCAAAAAACTGCACTTTTTGACATCTTTGATTGCCTGTAAGTTGGCAACCAGTTATAATACAGTCTTGGGAGTGGTATCATTTTAAAGCCCTTGAGTGTGGCTTTAAAATGGTGTGCATCAATATAGAGTCACCATTTAATTTTTTTTTGAAATTTTACAATTAAATTTTAAAATTTGAATTTCTCAAAAAATGGCATTTTTAAAAATCTGAAAAAATTATCAATAATAGTTTGTATTGCCTATATACTTATGGCAAAAAAATTGTGATGGGATCTCAATGGGATCAGGTGATAATAAGCCCCTGAAAATTACATGTTTTGTGAATACTGTGCAATATCTTGAACAATTCGTACTAATTTTGCTTTATTCAGATTGTAGGATATGGTAACAAATTAGAAATGTTGGTATTTTCTCTTTTTTATGAAAAACTAAGCAAATTTAACAAATTTAAAAAATTTAAATTTTTTAAAAAATTTTAAATTTTGTAGTATTGACATGTGATACATGTCTGCAGGCTATATTTTAGTGCTGTTTATGAATATTAGGCCAACTTCTGGATAAAATTTAGAATAAGTGTGTAAAATTTGAAGTAATTAAAACAAAAATTAAGTCATAAGATAAATATTTCAATTTCCCCACATTTATTCTTAATTTTATTCAAAAGTTGGCTTGATATTCATAAACAGCACTGAAAAATGGCCTATAGACATGTATCACATGTCAATACTACTAAATTTAAAAATTTTAAATTTTTTAAATTTGTTTAAAATTTAAATTTTTTGAAAGATTTGTTGTCTCTCTTATAATTTGATCTCTTTTTAGATAATTTTTAACGAAATATTGTCAAACTATTTTAAAATTAAAATATTTTATGTATTTAAAAATATAAAATATTTCAATCAAATGAAACAAAGTATTTTAACAATATTTGGTGGCCCTTTTACTCTTTTTTTTTTCTTCAAAAATGGACCTTAAACTTTCAGTTAGAATCAGATTCACAAATTAATTACTTCTTAGATAATTTATTACCAAATATTGTAAAAATATTTTGTTTTATTTGATTGAAATTTTATATATTTTTAAATACATAAAATATTTTAATTTTAAAATAGTTTGACAATATTTCGTTAAAAATTATCTAAAAAGAGATCAAATTATAAGAGAGACAACAAATCTTTCAAAAAATTTAAATTTTAAACAAATTTAAAAAATTTAAAATTTTTAAATTTAGTAGTATTGACATGTGATACATGTCTATAGGCCATTTTTCAGTGCTGTTTATGAATATCAAGCCAACTTTTGAATAAAATTAAGAATAAATGTGGGGAAATTGAAATATTTATCTTATGACTTAATTTTTGTTTTAATTACTTCAAATTTTACACACTTATTCTAAATTTTATCCAGAAGTTGGCCTAATATTCATAAACAGCACTAAAATATAGCCTGCAGACATGTATCACATGTCAATACTACAAAATTTAAAATTTTTTAAAAAATTTAAATTTTTTAAATTTGTTAAATTTGCTTAGTTTTTCATAAAAAAGAGAAAATACCAACATTTCTAATTTGTTACCATATCCTACAATCTGAATAAAGCAAAATTAGTACGAATTGTTCAAGATATTGCACAGTATTCACAAAACATGTAATTTTCAGGGGCTTATTATCACCTGATCCCATTGAGATCCCATCACAATTTTTTTGCCATAAGTATATAGGCAATACAAACTATTTTTGATAATTTTTTCAGATTTTTAAAAATGCCATTTTTTGAGAAATTCAAATTTTAAAATTTAATTGTAAAATTTTAAAAAAAAATTAAATGGTGACTCTATATTAATGCACACCATTTTAAAGCCACACTCAAGGGCTTTAAAATGATACCACTCCCAAGACTGTATTATAACTGGTTGCCAACTTACAGGCAATCAAAGATGTCAAAAAGTGCAGTTTTTTGAGGAAAATTCAAAACTTTAAAAATTTATAACTTCAAAAGTATTTGAGCTAGGCCGCTAAAATTTGAGATTTTTCCATAACTCTATGATATCTTGCTTCATACCGAAAATCAAGAAAATCTGAGACCTGAAGTCCTAAAATGTCCCAAAACTGTGTTGAGTTGACATGGAATAACAGATGTGTGTTCTGAACTAGGCACCCATTGTGGTACCACAGTAACCGGTTTAGAGAGCACAACTGAGAGGAGTCATTTAAAAGATATGTCCAGAAGGAATACCTTCTCAGTTGGCTTAAATATACAGCAAATGTAATACTGACTATTTGACAGGAACGCGTGGGTAACTGCAACTGGTACCATTTCTATGATCAATTTTCTTTAATAAAACATTTAACCATTTGTCTTCATTTCAAAAATTACAGATCAAATCAGAGCAACAGAACTGCTTTTTAATAAATTGTTATAGCAGAAACAATTTTATAAAACTGAAATTTTCAAAAACATAATTAAAAGTTTCAAATTATCACTCTATGCTTCATAAATAAAAAATTAATAACTTATAAATGAAAAAAAAAAACAAGTAAATAGAAAACATCATGCAAGTTTTAAAGTTGCATAAATACCTGGTTAAGTTTGATGTCCATGAGAGCATTTCTAGCTTGTCCAATTTTTCTCAAGTCCAAGTCAACACTAGATGTTGCCCAACCAGGGGTCATAATACCTCCAGGAGTGTTAGTTCCAGGGTAAGGAGTCATAAGTCCTGCACTGAAACCCTGTGAGAATTTAAGTTTTTGTTATAGAAATAAATCAGTAAAATAGTTAAAGACCAAAAGAGAAAATGACTTAAGTCATATTTAATAAGTTTGTAGTTGTTACCTGTTGTAAAGGATCTAAAGATGAAACACCTTCACCTGTTATACCAGCTTTAACTAAGATAGAATCAGGTACTGGTGTGTATCTGTAAAAGAGTTGCAAATACAAAAATATTACATACAAACTATGAAAAGTTACTTTAAGATATTAAATAATGAAGGCTTACACAGCCAGAGTAATTATTATTAGGCTTAAAGACTAAAATCATTGCCAGTGGTCTGTCCAGGTCAATTTTACTACCGTTTTTAGGTACCTTCACAAATTCACCATTTGATAAATAGGTACTTTCACAAACTCAGGTTTTAAAAAAAAAAAGGTACCTTCACAAAATACATTTTTGAAAGAAAGTTCTCTAGTAACTTATATTATCTTAATAGTTAAATATTCAACCATTCTAAACTAAATTTTATTTTTAATGTTTAAAAATTTTGTACTTGTTTTAATGTTGATTTTGTACTTAAAATTTTCACAAATTTACAGAAACATTTTCACAAAATTTCTAAATTTTCACAAAATAGGTACCTCTTAAAAAAAACCTAGATAGACTACTGATTGCACTACACCATGTTTCATGTTATCTTGGAACTTTAATATTCAACTACATCAGGATATATTAATACACTGAACAGACAATTAATTTAACAAAAATAAAGTTTACTGTGGTAAATCTTTATTTTGTAAAATTGACAAGGTAAAATCTGGCCACTTTGTTCTTGCACATAGACTATGCTTGATAAAGTCTATCTCTGACAAGAATGACACTCATAGGTTGCAGCAGCATAATAAAAGTCCTGTCCTCAACGATATTTTTAAAAAACTGTGTCCAAGCCCTTAAGTGATGTAAAACTTCTTAACCAATCACCTTAAGTGATTTCTCATTAAATTTGCTGGGCAAATACATTGGCAAGAAGATATGTTTACCACATCTACTTAAATGAAAGCAGAGATGACAATGCCAGTTTTTACCATAACACTTTGAAATTAAAATGCATGGTTCCCTTGCAACACAGAAAACTTATTTGCTGAGTACAGGCACAAACAAATAAACCAAGATTGACAACCAGAAAATTATGAGTGACAGAAGGCTAGAATGACAGAAGGCTTTTAATATTTTTATTTGAACTAAGTTTTAAGAAGTATTAAGTTTTTATAAAAGGTTCTTCCAGAAGAAATAAACTTACTTCTCTGGTCTTGGGTTTCTCTGCCTTTTATTTCTTGCATCTCCAACTTCAGGAATATTTTTCCATTCATCCTCACTAACATCAGCCAAATCTCTCTAAATATATGTTAAAAAGATTCAACACATTTCAATTGTAATTAATAAGAAAACTAATCTATGACGTAACCCTAATATTAATTTCATGAATAAAATAAAATCTTGAAAATTAGTACCTTTAAATCAGAAAACTGCATTTGAATTTTCGGTCTTTCTTGACGATATCTTTCCAATTCTACTTTTAGCTTTACTTCCCTTTATATTAAAAAATCAATAGCATAAATTTTAAGAAACAAAAACGTGTACTTTTTTAACATTACTGTTTTGTATGTGGAATAATGTATTACCTGTATTCTTTCCTCTTTTCATCCATTCTTTTGTCAATTGCTTCATAGATAGCATCAGCTTCTTCATCATCTTTATCATATGGATCTTTACTAAACAAGCTACCCCCATATCCAGCAAACTTAAGAAAACATAAGTTTAAAAATCAGAATATTGCTACATTAAAAGTATATTTCTTCAATATTAGTTACATTGTTTTCTATCTTATTTAAAATAAGCTTAAAACAATAAAAAAGAAAAGAAATAAGAGATCTGATGGGAAAAATAATTTAAGAAATCCCTGGACAGATTTAGTGGAAGCATTGAATGTTCTTCCTTTAATGTTTCATATTGGGTGTCTTTTTTTCTAAAATGCAAATGGAAATTTTGAATGCTATAAATACTTGAAAATAATTATATGAGGTTGTTTAAATATAGTATAAAGATTTTAAAGAAATATAAAAATTCCATACATATAGCATACATTAGTGTTCGGCACTAGTTAACTAGAACTAGTTGCAACTAGTAGTTAACTACTGATCAACTAGTAGTTTAACTACTCTTAGTTTAAAGTAGTTCAACTACTTTTTTAATTAACTACTAGTCAAAACTACTTTCATATTTTTAACTAATTCAAAAATTTTTTTACTTAAAATTTAAAAAGATATTTAAAATTTTTATAAAAGGTAGAATTCAAATACCATAACCAGAAATAAAGACTATTTTTGCGCGAAGTATAAACGTTTTTCGTGACATAGATAAGAAAGATGTATTAGAATTTTGCCAAAAAGTAGGTTATGAAATTAAATAGACTAGTTAACTACTTTGGAAAATAGTTAACTACTAGTTGCAACTAGTCCCAGGAAAAAATAGTTAACTATACTAGTTACAACTACAATTTCCCAGACTAGTTAGTAGTTAACTATTTTTTGACCACTAGTTGCCAAACACTAGCATACATACTACACATTAAGTTTGTTCTTTTTTGAGTAATTCTTTAATTAAATTATTGCAGCTAAGAACACTGCTGTACCTAATATATTCATAAACCTTCCCAAGAACAAAAAACGTGGAACCAGAAAAGTGTTAAATTTTTGGAAATAAAAGATTAAATTTTGAGGGAGGAAAAAAAAGTAGGAAAAATCTCATCTTTTTTTAAAATGTTAGCAAAACTTGTGTAGTGAAAAATTTTACAACTAAAGTAAAGTATTCTAAGAAATTCAAAGATGCTTATGATGATGCTTTCTTAATAAAAAAAAATAGGGACTCGAAAACTCACCTCATCATAGTTAGAATCATTCAAATCTTCATCCTCCTCCTCTTCTTCATCCTTTTGTTGCATTTTTTTCCTCTTATTAGGAGGAGCATGTCTATCATCACTAAAATAACAAAATTTTGATGTAATTAAATAAACTAAAAACTATCCAGCAAACAAAGATATACCAGAAATATGTAACTTACGGGACATCACTAGCATCTCGAGCTGGACCAATATCAGAACGGGTAGTGAAGCCGGTTGCACTAAAAAATAAATTAAATTTTAGGTTACCATACCAATAAGTGTCTCTCCATTATGATGATTTAATATAGGTTACACATAGAAAAATAATTCAAACTATTACTTAAGTTTTTAACAGTAAATATAATTTTTTTTTTGAGAAAATCATTTAGAAGCAAAATCACAATGTGTTGTCCTAGAAATGATCAATCGAGTATTTTAAATTAAGCAAGTCATTATCCATGCAATCAAAAGCAATCTTCAGTAGTAAATTCAGTAATACTAGCCTTTACAACATTTTTAATAGTTAACAAAACTTTTTCAGGAAATATAATATTTGATAAATCTTATCAAGCAAATTAAATTTTCAAAAAGATAACAGAGCTTAGTTTGTCCAGATTACAACCGAAAAACATTTGGTGATTTAGGAAGGGATTTAATTAGAATCAAAATTAATGTATTTAAAAAATATTTTTAAATGGGTAAGTACCATGCTACTATTTAATGTTGAAAAGTCTTGTTTAAGCATTGGACGATCCAAGCCCTTAATAAAAAGTATCGGCACTTTAGGATTAGTCAGTCAGGTGCAGGGCCGGATTATCCAATAGGCAAAGTAGGCAACTGCCTAGGGGCCCATCGTCAGCTAGGGGCCCCGTCCCCAGAGGGTGGGTGCCCATATGTTTGAATTCAGGAAGGGGTCCAAGAAAAATGTTTGAAAGTACTAAGTAACTATTTATATTTTTTTCAAGCAGTAACTAGACTATTTTTATGAGGGGTTGGTTCATAACTATTTCAAAGGGGCCCTCACGAGTACTTAATGCAAAAATTCTTGCATAAAATACTGGAATTTCAAGCAAAAAGTGGGTGTCCTCCCCAGAAAAGTTCTAAAATTTTATTCTTAAGAGAAATGTTTTAACTCATTTGGGTGACTTCTAAAATGGATCGCGAGGGGGGCCTGCACATAGGCCCCCTTTGCCCTTTTGTATGGGCACCCATTCCACAGAGAATTTTTCTTGAAATGTTTCTTTGAGTTAAAATAAAAAAAAATTTATGCAAGTCCGGACCTAAGCAAGGGGCCCATGAAAAAATCGTCTAAAATGGTTCCACAAACGGACCTCTCAGATTCCTTATAAATTAGCTTAAAAATTATCTTTTGCATGCTAGAAATAAAAAACAAAAACTAATGTTTTGAAAAAGAAAATATTCTTTAATATACTTAGGACTCCTAACTTTTTAATGTTCTTTCTTCTGGTTCCCCACTTTTCCATAGTTTAAAGCACTGGTGGTTCATACAGAACCCCGGTGGTTCACGGTAAAAAATTTCATTAAAATAAGAAATTTCATAATTTAATTGTAGTCCGCACATCGCGAACAGTGGTGATGTGGTGATTGAACAGTGGTGATTGAACTGCTGCGAGTAAATCCGGTATCGGACGTTGTTCATGGCCGTGGACTGCATACTATCCCTATACATATTGTTAGAAGAGTAAATTTTTAATTTTTTTGTACTTTAAATAAATGCTATAATAAAAAATAAGTTCATATTGATTTGTTTATTTTTTTATTGAATATGGTTTGGTTTAGCTAACGTTTTATAACAAAAAATTATTGAATATGAGCCTTCTTATTATGAAGCTTATGAGCTTTGTTATTGAATAACAAGCCTTCTCACCACTAGCGGATCCAGGGGGCTAGGGGGCTTGAGCCCCCCCCCCTCCCAAAAAAAATGAGAAGTTTTACACTAAAAATATGGAATTTTATGCACCACAATGAGTTAAAACCCTGTTATTTTAAGGTCCAGTTATTTTAAGGTCCCTGTTATAATTTCCTGTTAACAGTTAACAGGTCCCTGTTAAAACAGTTATTTTAAGTTTTAAGGTCCCTGTTATTTTAAGGTTATATTAAGGCCCAGACCCCCTTGGTACTTGTGTAGGCCCCCTTGTACTTTTATTACGACTGTATTTTATAATAAGTTTGTCAAAACACAAAAATTCTACCATAAAACCGATATCCGAAATCGGATGAGGCGTAGCAAAACAAAATGAAAAGTGGGTTTTTTTACTTAAATTTAAAAAAAAAATTCTGGGGGAGGACCCCCAAACCCCCCTTTTAGTGGTTGGAACAGGATAATTCACTACCTTTTCCATATTTAGATAATCAAGAAGATACAATTGGATTATGAAAATTAGCCTTAGCCCCCCCCCCCCCAAAAAAAAAACAAATCCTGGATCCGCCGCTGCTTCTCACTGTAGTAAAAGCATAATTATAAATAATATTGCGATGTGGTTTTAAAACATATTTTAGAAAGGAAAGAGTAAGAGAAAAGGGGCCCCCGAGAGTGCATTGCCTAGGGGCCCCGACATGGTTAATCCGGCCCTGGTCAGGTGCAATAAATCTCTCCAATCAAACTACATTCAGAATGTTTTATTACTTACACATAAAAACATATCTTAATGGTGTTATATTTTGATATTTAATTACTTTAGGTGATTAAGCATAAAATTTGATGTTTGTACCTGGCTAATCCTAAAACACCAAAGTATCTTATTGCATAAATTGATAATCTTTGACTGTACCCAAAATGCACTGTGATTTTTTTTAAAGATATGACTACTAGAAATATACCAAAGTAAATTGCTATGCAGTCGACTATTGCTTAATGTGATAATGGTTAATGTTATCATTTAGATAATGCTATCAAAATTGATTAGTCCCTATTACTTCTATTTAAGTTATTGTAACCACCTGGACCAGGCAGATGTTTTGGTTTTAATTTGTCTCTTTGTTTATTGAATTCAGATTAATTTGAGGGGTTTAATGGAGGCAAATGGATGTCTTGAAGCAGAGGAGGAGAGTTTTTAGTTTGTAAGAGATATTGCATAATCCACCATTTTGCTATGTCAGGGAATCAAAGTAAGTGATCGTTTTATTTTTTTAACTGAGTACTACACTTATATTTTTTCTAAAAAAATTAGTTTATTTACCTTAATGCTATACTAATCACATTTCCATGATTTTTTCTCTGATTGTTGGTATCGAAATATTATTCATTAAAATAAAAACCTTAGTACTTACCCTCTACCAACACCAGCAACATATCCAAGTGGTGCTGGTACTCCAATGAAGTGCTTCTTTTTCTGACTCACTAAGGGATTTGGAGCAGGGGTGGTCATGATTTACCTATTATTTGAATTTAAAATTATAAATTTCAAAAGTAAACAGTACCTAAACTCACGCGATAATATTTACAAGGCAATAGAAGCAATTGAGTTTTATAAGATCTTCTTGAGTAAAAAATATTTATTTAAGTAGATTTAGTTCAAATAAACATTGAATTAACTAAATAATTTCTATTTTTAAGTGTTAACATCATATAACATGCAAAAAACTTTCAAAAAGCAGTGACACGATGACAACTGAAATAACATCAAAAATATAAAGAAACAGAAAAACTTGCTAAGATATTCTTGTTATGATATTTATGCGGACCTTTTCTAAACAAAAAGATAGAATATATGCTGTATAGTATTTGCTATCTACCCAAAAAACTTGATTATAATACGGTTTGTTTACAATCAACAAACTTCTTTAATTTTCTTCAATTCATTATATTACTATGTTGAGTTGTTTTTAAACTTCCAGAATTTATTAGAAAAGAATAAGTACTTGGAGTAAGTATAACTAACATAATTACTGAATAAATCCAGGAAAATAAGAAGTTTAAAATTATTTAAGCGCATAAGTATTTTATTTAGTTAGAATTCAATTAAAACTATCTTAAGTAATATTTTTCAATTTCATGAAAATTAAATTTTGAATAAGCATAGATGATAAGCATTTTGATAAAGTATAGATGGCAGCACCAAAATCGGACCACTGAAAAACGGACGGCTCGGTTTGTTGCGAAACTAATTAGAAGTTTTATGTCGATTCCTATTTTTTAGAAAAATTTATTGAAAACGAATAAATTTATTTGGAAGTCTCTGCCAGTAAAGCTGAAGTCGCTGGACGCATTTAAGTTGAAGTTGGGGAGGGCCTCCAGGAGAGAGCTTAGCCAAGGGGGGGGGAATTAGTAGATAAAAATGTCTTCTAGATATTTTTATATTTTTGACCATGAAAAAAAGTACTTAAATTAGCTTATATTCTCACCAAAATACTAATATACCCCTTGATTTTTTTTTCTGACTACGCCAACTGCCCATCGCAGTCCTTCAAGTAATACGACCCCCTACCCCTAAATAAACATTAAATAAAAATTTAATCTATAAAAACTACAGGGTGTCCCAAAAATGACTGAACAATTTTTAAAATTACTGAAAAATAAAATGGTAAAAAATAAACTTTTAAAATCGAAAATCTGTAGATTTCTTACAAAAATCAGAAGGTACATTTTTCCCACTTAACACATGCATATTTAAAAAGTTAGATGTCTGCGAGTGAAAATCAAAATACATATTTCATTACTGAACCTCCTAACAGAATAACTTAAATTAAAATATCCATTAGTAATTTACTATCATACTTTTTCACTCATACAATAAAGGCGCCTCAGCCGTTTAAAATTTGACTTATAAAGTAAATTGCTCAAATTTTAGCTACCAGTGATATTATGATCTCGAGCCCCTATACCAAAAACGAGCAAGTGCTAAAAAAACTCGAGAAATGGAAATTTTGAAGATGAATGACATGGAGAAAAGGGGGAGAGAAATGGGGAGGGTGCAATATATCCCCTAATTTATTTCTGTTTAGCGAAATTTTTCATTTTAAAATTTTCCTTGAAATTCCCCTTTTCCAGTATTTATTACTGATCTTGTATGTTTTTTTCTGGTTTCCAGATTAAGTGACCTGGGGCACCCCCCAAAATATTCAATCATATAGCTAGATTCTTTTACATACTAGAAAAATCACAGAAATCGTTTCTTATATAGAGCAGTGGTTCCCAACCTTTTGAAGCTGCCGCCTCCTGAGGTGAGGAAAATTTTTCAATCCTGAAAAAACAACAGAAAATTCAATTTTTTCAATTAATCGTTTCGGACATTCTCCTCGAAATATTTATTCACTTTTATTTTAAAAGGGTCCAAATTATTTTAGTATTCCGAAGGCTTTCTTTCGCATTTTGCGAAACAAGCTACTATAGCGGAATCCCTGCTTTCAAGCCAAAAAGCAAGAAGTTGGGCTTAAAAGTTTCTTTTCACATTGACTTAGAATAGAATACTGAATTCCCATGCGTGCATCCAATTCTTTAGTGCATCCCCATTGTTGGTTGGTAAAGATAGTTCCGCCAAGTTTAATTCTAGCCAGAAAAAAAAACAGATAAAACATAAAAAACCGGTTTTGTGGGCATACTTATCTTAAAACACTCACAAAAGATTACTCATAGATCACTGCTATTAAAAAAAACGACACAAGTGATTCAAAAGAGTAAAGGCCTACCGGAATAACTTTAATATTTAATTTAAGTATTTTTGGACCATCAATGAAAAATTATCCAACCTTCTTAAATAAAACGTTCATAATGAGGAAATTTATTTGAATAAGGGCTACCATTCAGAGAACTTGTGCATTTTGAAACTATATTTTTTTAGACTTTATTTCCCACATTATGAAAAAAATTGAGAAAAAAAGCTATTCCGAACTTTTTGATACTTTTGTTGAGGGGGGGTAGATGCATGTTCTCAAGCAAGTAGGGGGGTCTGGGGGACCTCGCCGCCAGAAAATTTTGTGAATTTGATAAGTTTCTAAATTGAGAACGGAATCAATATTTTTTTTTATCCTAATTGATATGCTGTTGAAAATGAAAAAGTAACTCAGAAAACAGGACTATGACAAGAAAATGAAACTAACTGAAACTTGAAATCCATCTGTCTGGCAAAAAGGAAAGTTGAACAAATGAGCGAGCATAGTATTTCCGACATAAAAAATGTTAAATTAATCTGACAATGTAAAAACATTTTCTTGAATATAAGTAGCTATATATCGCTTTAATAGGAGAACTTCACTATTATAGAATATTATTATCATTATAATGTCCTCGTCCTAGATGAGAGGGGATTTTTCCTTTTATCTTTCACGCACTATGACTATATTTTGTTAAACGTAAACTTTGGACCGCGAACTCTGAAAGCTATGTAGGGAGTGCTTTATTTCTGTAATTCTCAATGCTCTGTAGTCTTTAATTTTATGCATCATAAATAGTATAAACTCCAAAATGTTAATTTCTTTATTAGGGTATGTCTAATTATAGTCCTTATGCTTTTTTTATTGAACACAACCATATCAGTCTCATTCCTCCTTCTAGTATAATAACCGTTTGTAGATTAGAGAGTCTAATGTAGGTAGGTCTGCCATATAAATGCAAGGTATGCGATGTAACGATGACATAAGAAAGGTAAACTATGGAGATAATTGTGATAAACGTTATTTTGTGGTTATTTATGGTTGGCTCTTTTTATTGCCGCTTCGTCAGTACACTTTTTTGACCTCAGTGATGAGATAGAATCGGAAGACTCGCGCGAATTGATTTTAAGTCCGATAGAGAATGTCGTTGCATAACATTATTTTCTTTTCCATGGTCGTATGTGCTTGTGCGTGCAATGTAAACTAAGGATAAGGAGGATCCAAGTAAAATGCATCATAAAATCTTGAAACTCAAATTAAAATCACAAACTAAATGCTCTGAAACCAAAATATATAAAATACTGTTTAAATCTAAGCTTTTCTTACGAACTAGGAAATAATAGAAAATTATAATAAAGTTTTAGTAAATTATAATACCGTGTAAGCAAAGCAAGAACTACACTTGCACATGCATGCACATCATATACCTTTATGGCGATGGCAAGAGTGAATCTACTTCATAGTTCTAAAATTTATAACACTCTGGCTCGGAAAGATTAACATGTATTTCTCAATAGCATAGCGATAAATAGGAAAGCCGTGAAAGTTCGCACACAATCTCTGCGTTGCTTCTTAAGAGCCTCTTCTTTTTAAAAACGTCAGAATCAGTGCTGGAAACGTTGAGAGCTCCTTAATTGGCAGTGGGGTTCACTTTCCTCTTCAATTGTGGGTGTAATAGTCCCACTTTGAATTATAATGGGTTTTGATTAAAAATGGATTCATTCTTTATTAGCATCAAGTAAAGTAAGAGGCAATTTTATTTATTTAACACTGCAAGCTGAGAAGAATGCGTTTTTGCCGGACGTTTTTCTTCCGATATTCGTTCATATTAAAACCATGTAAGTAGGACAAAAGGCATATGACCGAACAAGGATTCGCTATGCTATATGTTTAAAGGAAGCAATTTTGTAGATCTGTGGGTGGTTGCACAATCATGGCGTTGTGCCGCACCTAAAGAAGGGATTCCGCAATTGTCGCTTTTTTCACAAAATGCAAAAGAAAACCTATGAATGTCAGAATATTTTTTAACTAATTCCGCAAAACTGCGAAGGAAAAATATGAACGTTATAAATACAGTGAAGTGATTATAAAATAGCTTCACCTATTACCTTATATTCAATTCAACTTCAAGAGCCTCTATAGCTGCCATACCGTTCATAGGAACTGAATGATGTTCTGGTGGAAGGATATTTTGAGGGATGCAGACGAGAACGATAAGGAGAGATCAGTTTAGCTCTATCATTTACGGTTAAAGTGAATTTTTTTTTTAAAAAATTCCCAATTTATTCTTGTAATGTAATGTCAATGTAATGTGATCTCTGAAGAGAAAAAAAACACTAAAGGCGATAGAACGTTACCTTACACGCGTACCCCTAGAGAGAGAGACAAATATGAAAACGGCTATTTCAGACCCTTTTCGCAAAAATGCGATAGAAAAATTTTAACGTTATAAATGCTTAAATAATATAAATACTTGAACCTGTAATAAAGATAAAGAAATATTCAGTACTGAGTTTTTTTATGTTTTCTTTGAATAGTTTCAATTAATTAAATTTTTCAAGCCAAGAAAACCCTTGCCATATCTAACCAATTGGTACTTTTAGCTTTTTTCCCTTCATATTAGCTTTTTTTTGCTAAAGGAATTTTTTTCTAGCTTAAATCCTGGTCTTTAGAAAGGATGGAGTGAAGCAAAAGATTCCCCCAAATGTAAGGCTCCCTATGATAAACCATGCAGAAGAACAAGATAAGCCCCAGGAGAGAGGATGTTGAAGAGGAGCAATAGAAGCCTCAAAATGAAACTTTCTTTGACAGTTGTGTCGCAAGACTAAATGTTCTCTTATATATTTATCATACGAACTCACTCGAGTATTATAAAATGCGGCCTCTAACTCTAAATCATTTTAAAAATATATTTTTACAACAATCACAAAAGTTTTGCAACAAGAGGTCTTTTACAAAATACGGATTGTAAAAATTTAACACCGACTCCCCAGAAATGACCTGTCCTTCCTCATTCATTAAAGATTATATACACACCTCATAACTCACACATACTCTCCAAAATGAACGCTTCCCGAAAAGTCAATGACATTTAACAATGGATTCTCTTCCAATCAGAATTTAAAGCACCGCTGACCCATCCATTATACCCTTCTGTCAATCCTTCCCCAGAGACGTGCTTCGTTTTCGGACACAGGTGGAAAACCGTCATTTCGGGGTTCCCCACCAGACACTTCCTACCCCGAGCGTGACCCAATAGTGAGTGAAAAGACCGACAGGACGCCCGATTTGGAGTTGGCAGAGTAGGGAAAAGATGACGCATTCGATTCCTAATATCGTCGGCGGCATGCGGTCAATAAAAAAGCGACGTGCCGCATTCCAACGCGGTTTGATTCGAACGGTTCCGCCGTTACAGCCTGCCACGAAATGGATCTTCGGATCTCAAATGCCGAGCATTCTTACTAATGAGGAAAAAAATTAAAAAGTCGTATACCGACGCTGCCATCAGGGTGGCGAAGGCTGGTTAGGAACATCGGTAAATGACCCAAAACAGACCACAGAAGTGGTTCCCTAACTTTTTGATCCAAGAGGACAAAGTGATGCCTTTATGGAAAAAAAATAGCCACTGTGCTTTTTTCCACCAGAAAAATTCGCATTGCATATACACTTTTCAGAAGAGATATATGCATGTTTTTTAAAAAGATGTACAAAAGCAAAAATTCTTTTCATATAGGATGTGCGGAGCACAGTGTGTGTGAGAGCTTCTTTCTTGATGGAGAACAATGATTTTTTTATATTATAAAACATAAAAAGCTGTGATTAATTAAAATAATTAATGTGATACGAAAAAAAATTACTCGAAAGTTTACAATATATTGATCCCCGTTTCTGGAGCCGTTAAAATATTACGTGGTAAGTTTTGACTCCTTGTTAGCAAAATAAAGCAGATCCATTCACCCCCTCTTATAATTACGTGAGCGTCAGCCAATCCTCTCTCATATTTAAGATCGTATTATTGTATCGTAAAATAAGTTCATTTTGAAAATTACAATATACCTACTTTCAAAAGTTTTTAATTTTTTATGAAAAGCATCACTCGCCATCCCCCCTCCCCATTTCAGTGAAAAAAAATTACAAATCCCCCTTAGGTGCAGCCTTATTTAACATATTATTTATAAACAAATGTTTCTGAACAGAAATAGACTAAAGTTTTTATAAAAAGTACCCTTTCCAGTGAATAGAAATTTTTTAAAGGTTGTGGCCTATTTAAAAGGGTATACGACCTTCAAATGACATCAAACCCTTTGTTCTAGGCAGAGAACACGAACAGGGCCCGCGAGCAGCATGCGGCTCTGTGTCACGAATTGATTTCTAGTAGTGGCAAAAAAGAAACAATCAATTACGTTACTTTTCTCTTAAAGTCTATAAGCAATTTATTTTTTGACAAAAAAAAGATAGAATTTACATTGGTTAGTTCAGTTGTTGCTATTTCGATTGATTTATCGTTTTTCTAAAGTAATTACTCACCTGATTTCATTCAATCGTGAAATAGCGTGAAATATTATTTTAACACTCAATTTAATATTTTATTCAACCAGTTTACAATTTCTGTTAAAATAATGATGATTAAGAATTATGCGAACATGTGTGGACGAATTTCGAATAAATCCATTCCAAATTAACCTCTTGGAACGGTGCTCTATATAGGATATTTTAACATGTTTTTACTCGCGTCGTCATTTTCTCTTCCTTGCATTTTCAGATGAGTGAACCTGAGTTGTACTCCTCAAACTAAAAAAAATGTGGGAAAAAAAGTTTTAGAATAAAGAATTTAGACAAAAATGACAATGAGAAGTCATGGGCGGACTTATGGGGGTCATAGGGACAACTTTTCTTTCTAAGTTATTTTTTTATTGGTAAATCACATTTCCGGATCTTTTGAATCTAAAACCGCCCAAGAAGGGATACCCTTTACTTCTGTCTTTCTCTATAGTTTGTACATGCATTTTACGATACCTTCCTTTATTTCCTCTTCTCTCTTCCTCTTACATCTTCCACTTTTCCTCCATTATATTTCCATTTAATATCCCCCTTTTTTCCGTATTTAATTTTCTCTCTCTCTCTCTCATTCTGTAACTGTTACAACTCGAATGCATGTGCATCGTTGACTCCATCTCGCTGGAAACGGAAGAAAGTCGAATTTTCCACCAGCTGAATGAAACAGAAACTCGACCGCACCACAGCTGTCGTCTGAACACACATCGCCCACCGACCCGCCGTGCAGAAAGGCCTTGGAAAGGAAGACGAGATGGGGAAATGATCGAAAGGACTCACAGGAATGAGAATTTATGGGAGAATCTTTTCATTCAGATGTCGGTGTCCGAGGAATGAGCTCTTAAATGTTCCGGGCTGAAAGATAGAGGGAATTAAAAGGGGAGTAGCTACGGTGCAACTAAACAGGGGACCCTGTTTTTTACCGTCAAATTTTCTGAGGGAGGGCTCCCAGACCTCCCTTTTTGTACTTGGAACAATATTATTCACAATTTGTTCTTATATCAAGTTCATCAAGATGCAAATTTTGCATAAAAGTACATTAAACATATTCAATACGCAATGAAGGGGCTTTAGGAATAATTTTGGGTACACTTCCCCGATGGAAAAATCTAGCTTTGGGGCTACCTGGTAATGAATAAATTTTTAGGACATATGTGCCTCTCCCGAAATAAATTTCTTTATACCCCAGCTGCAACTGAGATTGTGGCCCGGATGATTATGTACAAAATATGACACGCACGCAATTCCCCAGAAGGGGTATTCATTATAAGTAAATGACCCGCCCTGAAAAACTCTTACTAAATAAGATTTTTGAAGCTATGAAGTAAATGAAAAAAAAAATCCTTTAATATTCCGAAAAATTTCTCCCATTTTATTGCAAAAGATGTTTTTAAATCCTGGTGCCCATTCTCAAATTTCAAAGCTGCTGGATCCGGCTCTGCCCGAAGTATAGGTTTGTGTCAGAAGCGGATACAACGGAAAGGGGATGGGGGTCATTTTACCCTCAATTTCAGGTCAGCAAAAAATTTCATTTTTGAACTACTACAACCAAATTTTTAGCGTTGAGTCTGAAATTTGTAATTTCTGAAAAAATTCAGAACTTATATGTTAATAGTTTTTAGTACCTCATATTCCAGATATTTTTTACTTGAAGTAAATCAGTAAATTTTTCTTAAAAAGTGATCTTGTGAACCCCTTGCCAATTTTTCTGGATCCGATTCTAAATAGTCCAGTCGTTCTCTGTGACAATTTCTAAGCATCGAGGAGAGTATAACATCTACATCTCCGGTTAAAATATATGAGTTTAAGATATTTTTCTATTTACTTGGTTTTGGAGCCCTTTTAAATATTCTACAGATTTATCTCTTCGTGAGAGGCAGATTTCAATTTCAGAGGGGTTTCTTGATACCCAATACTTAATAAGAGATACATAAAACTAACTTTTATGTACTGATTTTATCAGTATCTTTATAGATTGGTGAGGTGAAGTAGTATCAAATCAGTCTATCCGATTAATTAAATAGGGAAGAGTATTCTTGATTCTGGTTTTGAAAATTAAAAGAAGTGAAACATTAATCTAATTTTTCTCCAAACCCTCTAAAGATAATATTTCTTGCCTTCAAATAATAATTTACGAGCTAAAAAAGTCAAATAATATCATGAAGGGAAAAACTACTTCCGAATTCTCTAAAAAGAAAATAAAGTAGGAGGACGAGACAAGGACAAACTGAAACATGAGAGAAACTGGCTTTCTAAATTCCTTTCTTTTAGATGGCCCCTTTTGTAAGGTTACAAGAGGCCCGCTAAAGGGGGTATATCTAACATTTCAACCATGCGGGAATGTCAAGATAAATACGCATATAGCAGTCTTTAACTTCATCTTCCACACTTAAAATTATCAAGGGGATAATGTAAAAACGTAAAACAAAAAAAAATCATCCATGCTTTCTAATAATATGGAAACTAGTAGAAGAGAACATTTTTTTTTATGTAAAACTAAAAACAGCAGTCAAGTTAAAGGATAAAGTAAATTCTGTGTGGAAAAACTGTCAATCTTCTATAAATTTAGTTTAAAATTTATATTAAATTATAATTTATGCATCATTAATTATTATAGTAATTACATTATCGTTACTTATTTAATGAAGCATAGGAACACAAATTTATTTACGCGATATATTGATTTAAAACAAAATACATAATAAATGAAAAGAAAATTCTTCCTGTTTTTTTTCCTGCTTGCTTTGCTCATTGACCGCTTTGCTTGAGAACCTTAAAATACTTTTCTCTGCGATGCAGCACCGTGTTTTGTGTATTGCAGTGAAAATGAAACACGTTATTCCCAGGCAGGGAAGTTCTAGCAACTTTTTCCCTTCTTTCCCTACTTCGTCAACATTAGAAAAGTTGATTTAAGACAGTGTCGCCCTCTACCCGTACTGCGCTGCGCCCCTCCCAAGTCGGTCTGCTGAAAGTTTGTTTTTATTGCTGTGCTATCCAACTTTGGCAAAGAGGGTTCTCGTTCCTATTCAACTATATTTTGAAACGAATTTATTTAAGTGTTCCTTAGGATTTTCAAAGACTTGAATTATGGCCTACCAAGGACCGGCTTATGGTCTTAGTCGAGATTGTATGATAAAGGTATTTGTTTTAAGATTTCACGAATGCATTCTCCGGTGTCTGATAACAGGTGGTTGAATCAGTTTCAGCGGCAAAGTGTGGTATAAGCGCATGCGTTCTTGACTTAAGGCTGAATGATGTTTTAATGATGAAATTGATTTACGATTTCAAATTTTTTCTATTTTCAAAACTTTGGTTTTTATTCAGTTTTATTTAAAACAAAAGTGATTATACAAATTCATTCCGACAGTGTTAAATTTAATTTTCAAAAGTGTAAACAATCTTAATTTTTATGTATGGCTTTTAAGATTAAAAATCACCTGGTTTTTTTTTCTCAAGTCATATATTTTGTTTTTAATATGACCACTATCATAGGTTTTAGTGATGGTAAATGTATTTTGAGAGTTGAAAGTTCTTTGTGTACAAAAGTTTATACGAAAACCTATGTTAGTTATTATTCAAAGTATTCCTGCTTATATATATTGTAGAGTCTGTAACATGCAATATTTTATATAAATTTGAAAATCTTTTCTAACCTTTTATATGCAGATTTATCATAACATTAGCATGGACATATTTAAAACTTTGTATAACATTAAAAGAAAAAATTTACCAACATTAAAGAAGGAAGAACACACATCTAACATTTGAAACAGATGCAGTATAATCTCTCTGGTATTATGAAGTATAACCAAAAATTCACCAGGAATGGCTTTTAATGCTAAAATCATGAGTTATTCAGCACACAACACATTCATAAACAAAGTGTAAAGCGTCTTCAGGTTTGGGGGGGACTTCTGAGGGTAACTACCAACATTAGTGCATGTAATTTGATCCTTTCTCACCTCTAACATTTGCTTACTTGTAAGACGGTATCTACCTATTAGAATTGTTCTACACAAAATAACGGATGTGTTAAGTAAATACACATGATTTAATCACTTTTTTTTATTTCATCAAAATTGTTCACTTAATGTCAGAGTTTTATTTTAAAGGTACACTAGTTCCTGTACAATTATCTTGAACAATTTTCACGAGAAATGCGTGATTAAAATTGTATTTCACGAGAAATACAATTTTAATAAGATTCTATAAACCAGTATTTCTGGCCAAAAACAAAATTTTGCATAGATCACTAGAATTTTCTGATATAGATAAAAGAATTCCAAGAATGATCTATGATCTGAAATAAACGGAAAGAAATAGTTTTGTATAGCTACAGTTCTACATACAAAAATAAAATTCTATTAGAGAGGCCATCCTTGGAGATAAAGCTTCAGGATTTTCAATTTTTAAACACTAATAAGCCCTTGTTTATCTATTCGAAATTACAGTGATAGTTATGGGTTATGGTGTCGAATAGAAAAGTTACTAAAATCGGTGCAACCTATTTGTTTTCGAAAACGTACAGTACCTTATTTTGTAATTTGTTTTACAGGCTCAAGCTAAATTTGACCTGAATCAAGCAAATGTTGCATTGGATTGGATTAAAAGTGTCACAAATTTAGATTTAGACCCACCTGAAGCAGAAAAAGGCATCAGAGATCAGTTTGATTTTGCAAATGTGTTGAAAGATGGATCTGCATTATGCACGTATGTTTTACCAATATTCTACAGTATACAGAGATATTTTTAACTCCTCTGAGAGAGTATTTCACTCCTTGAAAATTGGAAATACTCTTTAAAAAACTAGCCAGGAGTATTATCACTCTTTGAATTTTTCACAAAGGTTTAGCTTAAAAAATGCACCCCGTGCCCCACCGAAATCAACAAATAATATTTTTCTACTCAAAACACCAACTAATCTCAGAGGAGACATTTGCCAAACCCCACGGCACCCTAATTATCATACTTTTTAATTGTGTTTTCATACAGCCATAGTAATTTTTTTCATTTATTGTTCTGATGCTTAGGGATTTGCGGTTTTGGTGTCTGTATATCGTTGGCTTACAGTCGAAAGGCACTAAGTCACTTTTTGCTCAACTACTACGTACGAGGTTATGCCAAATTTGGCGATCATTTTACCGTTGCCATTCTAGTTATAGTGTATGAAAAAAAAATATTATAAAATCTTTTGAAATCGAATTATAAAATCTTCTAATCCCTAAAATAACTCAATTACATTTAAACAATGTTATGGTAAATAATGATCATGATATAATTGATACCAGTTAAAACCATGGCTTACTAAATTTAAATACTATACAGGCTAGCCCAGTTTTGAATCATGAAAAAAATTAGACAACTTTTTCTACTAGGATCACCACATACCATAGGTTAGGTATTGTATAAAGATTTAGTGCTTTGCCAGATATCAGCTATCGCCATCTATATTTTTAATGATTTCCTTATCTGGGATAGCCTGCATAGTATCTAGTACGCTGCGGTTTAACAAATCACTGGCATTATCTGATAACCTTGTATTTCAAAATTGGGCAATCTATAGTATGTGACATTTGTGTGAGTGTTTATACTTTTATACACTACTTTTTTACACTAACAGCACGAGTAACAGATTGAACTAGGCATACCATACCAAAAACTGGTCAAGCAATAAAATCCTGATAAAAAAGAAAATTGTTGAGGTATCGGTAACACCGAGAGGAGTAAGGGGCCATTCATTAATTACGTAAGGATGATTTTGGCAATTTTTGACCCCTCCCCCTACCCCCATGTAAGGGTACGTGAGATTTTTCAAACCCCTCCCCCCCCGCCTATTCTTACGTAAGATTCCATTTCGTTTTTCAAAATAATAAAATGTTAGAAAAGGATCAATTACACTAAAACTCTCAGTTGGACGTAAATCAAAGATTTTTATTTTTCAACAGATAAGTAATAGTCTTGCTGTCAACTAGGTACATGTTTTTAAGTTTTTCTGGAGTTATTCAATAGTAATTTGATTATAATTGGAATTTTTTTTTACATTAAGTTGGAAAATCTTACGTAAGAATGGGTTTGACCCCCCCACCCCCCAAGTAAGGGTATGTAGAGATTTTTCCAACCCCCCTCCCCCTCGGTCAGTGTCACCGAGTGTCACCTGTCAGTGTCACTTGCCCATTTTACTCTTCCATGATATCAAAATAAAAAAAATTCATTTATTTATTGAAAATATTCTGTAACAATACCTACTGGCTGAATTGACTGGGAGTGGAGCCTTTCTTCCTATGGTAATGATATAAGAGTAAAAAATAAATAAATAATACAAATCAGTCTTGTTAGCCTTTGGAACACCTGTTTAAAAGCCCATTAAAATCAATCCAATCTTCTTTCATGTCTTTCATGAAAATCTGTTTGGCAAGGAAACGAATACTGCACTCTTTTATGGTATATTCCCCATGAATCTGAGATACAAGGTTATCAGATGATACAAATGATATACTGTCAGTGTTATTCCTAGGATTTTTTTGGAAGAGTAAAAATACTCCTCGACTTTTTTTAGGAGGAGTGAAATTCAATTATGAGGAGTGAAATACAGAAATAGCATGAACTACAAACTTCATATCGTCGGCTTACAGTCGAAAGGCACTAAGTCACTTTTGGAAGATATTTTGAAAGCGGTGGATGCTTGGCGCATCTCTAAAATCTCGTCAAACTGAAAAGCTAGTAACCTAGCATAGATGGTTGTTTTGTTTTAAAACAGAAAGAATTCATACAGTAAAAAGCTTAAATGTTGGTTTGCGATTAATAATTTATAAATTGAAATTATTTGATAAAATGTGATTCTCATCTTGATTACACAATCTTCATAGTGTACGGGAGGCAGTGGACATATTTTGGTGACCAATTCTCCCAATGCGCGATGGGAACGACCAGGTTCCCATTTCATTCTGCCACTCACCCATTTTCCTTGATATGATTCTTCGAGGAGGAAGTTCCAAATGTTGAAACGAGCAGCTGACGTCTATTCCACCGTCTTACAGCCAGCTGACGCGTTTTTTCTTCTTCTAGATATTGAGTCAACTATAATGTATCAAATTTTTAACCGGGAGGAAATGAATAAAATTTTAAGTGTTTGGGGGGCTACCACTGCTCAACCCACCCACGGAACCGCAGCTGACGTTCATGAGGCTTTATGATACAACTCTCTGAAGCATTCCACTAATTATCGCTTGAGAGGAAATTGGTCACCAAAATATGTCACTGGCTCCTGTACTATTAGTAGAATGCGATAAGTACAAGGCTAATCCGGCCCGGGTCCAAGAAGGACCCATTCGGAGGTCAGGAAACTGAGACGCTGCAACAGCAACCCAACACAGCCCGATGAGAACCACGGGAAAGGCATACTACGGTCTCCGCAGGGTGATACACGGGGAATCAAGACCCCCGACCACCCCACGAACAATTTATCAATTTAATCTAATTCTCTACTTATTCTCCTAGTCACTTCTAAAAATTCTAAGAAATCACTTCACTTCTTCTGGTAATTAAGCTTGGAGAAAAAAAAGAAGATAAAAAGATGTTAGATTTCATGCCATTTTAATGGGGTTGTGGCAACCACATTCACCACTATAAAGTTCAAGTAATTTAAATAAAATAATAAAGAGCAACTGAAACTATATTATAATACAGAAGTATACTTTTGAATTGTATGACTTTCGAATTGGCCTATTTCAAAGACTTCGTTCGCTACATTGGTGACCCGTATTATTAGTATGCACTAACAATCCATCTGATCTACGAACTAATAATAATTGGACCTTATTCAGAAACTTTAACACGATGATGATATGATAACGATCACTCCAGATCACTCGGTTCTCAATCAAGAAGGTCAATCGTTTTTTTGCTGCTTGCTGCTGCTGCCTTCTATAGGAAAATATAACAAGTAATTATACGCTGATGCCTGAAAATTCTGCTAATGCTAGATTTCCATTACTTTCGTAATATATTAATGTCTGAAGACTGTTTTTGGTAATTAGTAGCTGTTCTAGATTTTTTTTAACTATTTAACAGACCACAAAAAGTGTAAAAACAATCGTAATACGGTTCGATTCTGGGAACAAAATGGCGGACAAGACCTGCGACTCTCCTTTGATGATCGCTTGAAATCTCTCATGTCATTATTGTATTGATTCATCATCGTGTTAAAGTTACTGAATGCGGCTCAATGATGATGCCAAGCACTGACCTTCTCCTATGGGCACTGTACAAATTTGATTCCTCCTCACGCTGCAAGCCTCAAACAACCAACCAAACAAAAATTCAAAACATAGTTCCCATGAACTATGATTCGAACTCAGCCCTAGTTTAAAGGCCAACTGAAACTATTATAATTCCGGAGTATACTTTTAAATTGTATAACTTTCAGATTGGCCTATCTCAAAGACTAGGGTTGTTACAGGGGGAATATTAATGCACTCCTTGAAACGTAAATTACTCTTTTTAATGCATTTAAAGGATAATTTTCTGTTGTTTACCCTTACCTATTTTAATCATTGCAATGTTTATTTTAGACTTATAAACAAGCTTTGTCCTGGAGCTGTACCCAAAATTAACACCATGAAAGCTCCATTCAAAGAGGTATGGGTTTAACAGTTTGTGTTTATAAACATTTCATCATAAGCAACTCTTTTACACTTGGCTTATACTTGATGTAACAAAATTCATTTAGATTATGTAAGAACTCATTGATAAAAACTCCTTAATTTTAAGTGTATGGTAAAAAGCTTTGGTACTACCATTTCTCGCTATAACTCTTTAACTACAGAAATGACTGAGATTCTCCATTATTCCATTTGGGCTCTTTTTTTTATAATGCTAATTTATCTGGTACTCCATATCATCCCATCGACCTTGTTGCTGAAAATGTAAAGTCAAAGCCCATTAATGGTGCAGCTGAAACTGATGGTTGATGGGATACTTAAGAACCATTTATCTTTACCTTTAAATTCTCAGTTTTATCTATATGGTTATTTTAATTGTTACTAGCAAAAAAGTGTTGGTAGCTCAGTTGTCTTTAATGTACACATTTAGTTTTAGTTTCACTTAAAAATATGTTCATATCCCTTGTTTTAAATCAGGGGTACTCAAACTTTCCAACATCACGACCCACTTTTTATAAATAAACTCTGACGCGACCCACCTCATCTTCAGTTAATTTTCCCATCCCCCCTACATGACTTTAGCTTTGTGCGTATGGGGTTTGACTATCTACTATTTTGATACAATAATAAATTACATTAGAGATTATTATAACTTTTTAGGTTTTTAAAAAAAATATTTGAACCTAGTCTCCAATTATTTGATTGTGGGAGCAACGACGAGCTCCAGAGTCAGGAGGGGGGGTCTGGGGGTCCTCCCCCAGAGAAATTTTTGAAATTTGACTCTTAAAAACACGGTTTTAACACTTTTTTTTGGTAATCTAGGATAAATTTCAATTACAACATCATTTCCTAAGGAAATTCTTGATTCAAAAACTTGTCGCGACAAACCAAAAACTAACTGGCGACCCACCAATGGGTCGCGACCCACAGTTTGAGAACCTCTGTTTTAAACAATTTAAATGCATTAATTTTATTAGATTCATTATGGTTCACATGTATAATAAGTGAAAATTCAATGTATTTTCTGGTAGAAAATTATAAGACAGATTATGTTTCATGTAAGAGTTCACTTGCACAACAAAATTGGTTATTAAATCAAAGAGTTAATTTTTTAACAGTTGTTGATTGAGCAGATTTTTTGAGTTGCATTTGTATTATATTTTCTTTTTCTAGATTTCTAATTTTTACAATGGATGGTTAGCAGCCATCAAACTCAGTATAGAGGGCGGTAGTGAAAATGAGTCTTTAAGCACTTCCGGGTTACACTTTGGCATCTTTTCAGAGCGCCAGCAACCGCCAATGTGCGCCAGTGTTTATTATTTACATATGTAAAAACTTATTTCTTGGATATATACTGAGATATTTACAAGATATTTTACATCGGTCAGCATATATTTTAAGTTAAAAATCAAGATATCAACTAAATAACCAAAAAAAACTTGTGAAACGAACCTACAGAAACAAAACGTAAATACCGCCAAATCAAGCGATAATCGTAAAATCTAGCAACCTATTCTTATTAAAGTTAATTTAATAACACTTTTTGTGATTTAGTTGATGGATAGAAAGCTGAACGAAATTACTTAGCTCATCATTATCCTATGGATGGTACTATTCGTGAAACATTTAAAACTGTGCTTTATTTAAAAATCATTTGAGAAAATGAGCCTGTTTACACCTATTCTACATAACATAACATAAGCGGAAGGATACACCGGAAAAGGCACTAGAGTTAAAAATGTCGGACTGTTTGTTGTTGTTTACATCGGTTAACCGTCCATAGGTGTAAAAATTTTTGTTTTCATGAATATTGTTTAGTTTGCTTATTATAATTCTTTTTTCCTTTAGAGAGAAAATCTGGAGATGTTTTTAAAAGGTTGTGAATTATATGGTTTGAAACGTCATGACTTATTCCAAGTAAATGATTTATATGAGAAGAAAAATCTATATACAGTAAGTTTTTAATAATTTCGTGTCTTATAAAGCATTTTCATTTCTAATTAAAAATTAACACAAATTTTGTTTTTAGGTTGTTAACTGCATATTCGCTCTCGGTGGAATGGTAAGTAGTTTCCTTTATTAAGAATCTTGAGCAATAATTAACATATTAACAATTTATTAATCATATCAATGTTAGCTATCCATATTTAACTAAAATTAAAAGATCTGCATATTTAGTTAACTAACTTATTTAAATATTTACCAATGTCAAAAAAATATCTAATCCATGAATAGAGTTTGAAGAAACCTTATATCAAAATTGTATAATAGAAAGTTTAAGTTAAAAAATTATCTCTTTTCCTGATAAATCTTAACTTATAATAGGCAAAAAAGAAGAGTTATGATGGTCCAACCATCGGTGTAAAAGTTGCTGATGAAAACAAGCGGTCGTTTTCAAGAGAGAAGTTAGAGATGGGAAAAACGATTATTGGATTACAATCTGGTTATAATCAAGGTGCTTCTCAGCGAGGAATGACACCCTATGGAGCAACCCGGCAAATATTACCGGATGGAAAATAATTTAAAAACTTTACATGTTGTAGTGTAAATTTTACATCTCATCACTTTCAGTAGCTAACTTAAACAATTTATCATTCATAAGAGTGCTTGTTATGTATTCAAATTCTATGTGAATATTTTCATTTTTCAAATATTTTTATTATATTCCTAGAAAAAAATCACTCTTAGAATACAGGGTAAATAATTCCATATAGACATTTGTAAAGTGTGTATTTTATAGTCAGCTCCTCCTTTTAAGTGAGAAATGTAAAAAAGTTAGTGCCTTACGGAGTATGAAAGTTTCTCCAACAATTTAGTATCAATGTTTCAAGGCTTAACTGTATATAATCAAACTGATAATAAAGTTATATTAGTGTTTGATAGTGCTTTAGTAAGACTGAATACTATTTTATATATCACCATGTTTTGCTGATATTTTTTTTTGTAATGAATCTCATTTTAATGTATTTGAGTGTAAAAATGTCTGTATAATGTTGCCAAATACTTTTAGTAATGTTACTATTTGTATAAATGTTTTGGTTCATTAAAAGTTATTTTTCCAATAGTGTTTTCTTATAAATTCGAGTTGACATTAAACCTTTGATCTTTTCAAAATCAGAATGGGAATACTTTTTACTGTTATCCTTATTTTTCAAGAGGCTAATATATTTTATATCCTCAAGGTTAAATGGGCGATAGAAATATTCAAAAAAGGAATATATGTGTAAAATGTTATTAATTACAATGCTTATTTTTTAATTTAATTACAAAGTTTGACTCATTATTTAATGTCACATTATTTGAAACATTCGTTTTACGATTCAAAGCAATTGTTGATTTTTACTTAAAAATATTGAATTAACTAAATTTTTTAAAAATTTAAGTGTTGAATTTCGAATGTTTTTTTTTTTTACTTAAAAATGGTCCCCCCCCTTCCAAAAAATACAGAAACTGACCATTATTTTATTAATTTTAAAAAGCATATCTGTACAGTCAGTTTTATCAGTCTTGTAAAGGTTATGCATTTAGGGTTTATGAAACCACTGTTGCAACTTTTTTCTTAGGCTTTAATTTTAACAATAGGGATAGTCAGGACTTTTAACGGGAGTGGAAAAGCCAATTAACGAGTAAAATTTACTAACACAATTCAGTCTTTTTATAATAAAATTAACTTACAATCAAAATAAGTAATCAAGCAATGACCATGAAATTTCAAACCATACTGATACTGAAGCTCTGGTACAAAGGGGGGGGGGTAAAATATTAAATTATAGAATTTAAATGAAAAGAAATTTTAAGTAATACATACAGGCTTTCTTACTAGGTGTGATTTGCCACCCCCTTCTATGGCATATATTGCCCATGGCCCTAGTTCTAAACAAAATGAAAACTTCAAAAACCTGAAAAAAATCAGCTTTAGAATTTTATAAATGTTTTTATTAAAATATAAATACAGATTTTTACATACTGGAACAGAAAAGAAAATTTTGGAAAATTAACTTAATTGAATTAATGAAGAAATAAGACAAGTGAAACTACTGCAAATGAAAGAATGTAAACAGCAGTCTTATAAAGGTTGTACAAATGCATGTTCCTGAAACAATAAAAGCTGGAAATCTGTGTGTATATTTCCAGAAACATTTCTTCATTAAAGTATTAAGCATCCTTTATTTTCCTTAAAGGGATTTTCAGATTGGGAAACTCCATGAACTAGAACATCTGACTTCTGGTTTTCGTTGCAGAATTTCATCAAGCTATAAGAGAAATTTATGTTAACTAATATATTCCTCATAATAGTTGAACAGAACATCACAGCTAAGAATACACAGGTTGAGATTATATAATTATTTAAGTAAGATGCTAATGGAAAGAGCTGTTTTGATATCACTTTATTTTAGAATAAATCTACAGCAAAAAAGTAATTTTGCTGGAACAGTAGAACAATCTGGTAAAACTGCCGTGAATATTTTATTTGTGCTTGAAATATTTTTCCAATGATTAAAAATGAAATTCTTTGAAGTAATTTTACTTTTAAAACACACAGAACTAAAGATTATAAGGGAAAAGTAACCAAAACTATTGAAAACACATGAAACAATTACATCCAAATAAAGCTAGAACGAAGAAATGCAAGCTGCGGCACACTTAAAGTTTGCGGTTGGGAAGACAAGACCGGCCAGCACAGGAAAGAATTTTCTCCCCGAGCCAGCTTGGCGGAGGCTTTGCTGCATGCCTGTGTCTTGGTCACGTGCCATTGAAGGGGAAAATTAGTAAAGCACAACACTTTGAATAGAAGAAAACCTGGAAGCTCATTTTGAATCTGGTAGGTATACTAAGTTAGAATGTATTTAATATTTTCATTACTTTATCATTAATTTTAATTTTATGAATTTTCACTGGAGGTTCGTGAGCTCGTGCTCCTATGGACTAGCCGCCACTGAACATAGCACCAAAATATCTGAAAAAATATGCTGTTAGCGTACTAAAATGTCTTTTGTTTAAGCACATGTCAGTTGTTGAACAAGCTTAGTATTAGTTGGTTCAAGTCTTTTATTCTTAAATTTTTGCTTTTCAAAATTGCAATACCAATGTGAAATACTTATCAGTCGAATGTTGGAATGTCGGATCCTTGCCCCACCTAAGGATCCTCACTATACTTACTCATCACATGCTTGAGATACAGGAATTCGATTAATATTTGCTTCTTGGCGAAGCTGAAGAACTTGTTTTCTTAAGCCTTGAATTTGAGACATCGTAAAACCAAAATTATCCTGAGTTTTTAGGACAAGAACAGAAAAATATTGCGAAGTGTAAACATAAACAAAACAAAAAGTGAATTTTAACGATAACGATGATGATGTTGGAAATCATTTTTATTGTTCCTTTTTACGCAGTTTGCTGGTTCAACTAGATACATTTTTATACTATTAAAAGTAAATAATTAAATTTCTATAATTGAAAATCTTCCTTAAATCTAAAATACTTTATCTTTTTATTTATCGTGTAAACTCTGTAATTTTTATTTCTTTTTTGAAACAAAATGAATAGAACTGAAGATACTCTCTATTTGTTTACATTGATTTTTCCATGGTCCGGTCGCATGTTGATTGTTGAAGATGAAGAGTGAAGACTGCTACCATGACTGACTAAATCTAAATTACAAGAATATTTATTTTAATTACACTACATTAATTAAATCTGAGTTATTATATTCGCTTGTTAGCCGAAATATATAAATTTATTTCATAAAATAGAACTCAAGGGATACAAAATACAGAATGATTTTCGTATCTTCGAAAATTAATCAATAAAACAAGAATATTATTTTTATTTTGTTATATATATAACAAAACTGAAAAAAACTTCTAATTAAAAAATTAAGATTTGAAATTTAAATACTTAAATCACTCAAATTCATCCTTAAAATTTTGATAAAATGACTAAAAGGGAATCTAAGCGCAAGAGTCTTAGTCCTGGTATAATTCTTAAAAACAAATTGATTGAATATTTAAAAGAACATTCTCCGTTAGAATCATTCCCTGATGATATTCCTTCTAAATGGGAAAGACATGGAGATTTAGTATTGTTGCCTTCATGGAGTTTCCAACATACAATTTGGGCAGTTCATGGTAAACAATTTTGTGTTTTTTTTTTTTGACAAATTGTCTTAATTTTTAATAAATAAAGAATATACTCTAAATATTCTGAATTTGAATCTCCTTATCTGAATTTGCTTAGAGATATTTTGTTTTCTAATATTTAGGATAATTTAGTATTTATTTCAGCTCATGAAGTATGGAACATAGTAGCTGCTACTTTGAAATGCAACAGAATAGCAAGAAAAAGACCTATCCATAATGATAACTTCAGAAGCCCTAGTGTGGAGTTACTCAAAGGCTCTGAATCTTGGGTTTTGCATATAGATAACAAAATAAAGTATGTTTTACATTTATTTATACACCTGTTTATTGTCTTTTACACTAGTAGAATTTTAACCAAAAGTATACTGGGTGCCCCAAGATAAGTGTCCACCCCTTTAACTTTTGAATGCCTATAGGTATAGTCATTAAAGTGGTGTCTAGGTATAGCAAAGAGACTATTCCCCCTAGCGGAACGGTCAGCATTTAGCTATCACATCTCGAAAACTATTGGAGGTATGTGAAAAAAGTCAATAAAAAATTGTAGGGCACTATCGATTTAATATAGACACCTTATGCTCACAAATAATGTCAAGAATAAAACTCATTGAACATCCTTCTTTATTGTGAAACACGCGCATGTTTATTCTCTAGCATGTTTATTTGAGGTTTCGAACACTTAACCTCATTAAACTCCTCATGTAAATGAGCTACTTACATTTACCGCTGGTGCTCAATGTGGTCTCCGTTAGCTCATTTACATGAGGAGTTTCGTAAAAGTGTTTGAATCCTCAAATAAACAATATAAATTCTTTCCCATTTCATGAGGCTGACAGGCTGAGTGCTCCAAATCACAATTAAAGAAACATGCTTTTAATGAGTTTTATTTTTGAAACTTGTGTGTATAAGGTGTCTATTTATAATAAATCTATGGTAGTACTCTACAACTTTGTGATTGGCTTTTTTCACATACCTCAAATAGTTTTCGAGATTGAAACGCTAACTTCTGACTATTCCACTAGGGGGCATCAGAAACAGTCTCATCAAATAGGGCATAGCTACTTGACTATACCTAGACACCACTTTTATGACTACCTATAGGTGTTCAAAAGTTAAAGAGGGTGGACACTTATCTTGGAACACTCTGTACCTGACCTGTTTATAAAATTGTACATAGAAGATTTATTATTGAAGAAATTATCAGCATTTATCTAATTGGATTTTAATGAAGTTCTTTTTTGGGGCATGATAGCTTTAGAAACAATAAAAAAATCTGAATAAGAGGAATTAAAATGAAAATACCTAGTCATTTTGCTTTATTATTTAGTTACATTGCTTTTTTTTTCTTGCAGATACTCATTTGATGTGACAAAATGCATGTTTAGTTCAGGAAATATATCAGAGAAGCTGCGAATTGCACAGCTGAATTGCAAGGAAGAAACTGTTGTTGATTTATATGCTGGTAAAAAACACATCCCTAGGGCCAGATGCAGCAACGCTTTGCGGCGGCGCAGCGTTTAAACTGATCCAACTTCTTCAACAAAGGAGAATTTCGCAGCACGTGACCTCGTTCACATGGTTTCACCCAAGTGGCCCACAGCCGTCCTGAGTGGCCGCGCGCTCTGCTGATATCACAGAACATCGATAGTCCTGCCCTTTTCGTCGCTCAGCGTCTGCTCGGGAGCAGACATTTAGGGACTGATCTTTCTAGGGCAAAGGCCAGTTCTCTTGCCCGTTACAAAATGTAGTTGCATCTGGCCCCTAATTTTTTTTACCTCTTCTCATTACAGTGTATCCCAAACTATTCTTAACATCGACCCTTTACAGAAATGTTATCTTTGCCATCAACTCCCAACGCTTTTATTGTCTACCTATTCTAAAAGAAAGAATGTTAAAAAGTTTATAATTATTTTCCCTATATCAATGGAATTCATATATTCTGAAGATCAAGTCTTCTATATTAAAATAATTGGGTTTTTCTATTGGCCGGCCGCCAGGTCGCACTCCCGAACGGATTTGGACAAACTCGGTCTTGATCAAAAGCTTTCCACCCCTAGATGAGCCACCAATATATCACCTTCTTCCAAAACCTTCCATTTTTAAATTAAGCGTTCTTTTCGTTTTGACCCCATGTTAACTCTATGGGGGAGCTTTCCGCCAGCCCGAACCCCTGAACTGATTTGGACAAACTCAGTCTTAAACGAAAGATTTCCACCCCTAGATGAGCCAATAATATGTCACGTTCCTCCAAAACATTCCATTTTAAAATTATACGTTTTTTTCGTTTTGCTCTAATGTTAACTCTATGGGGAGGTTCCGTTCGGCCGGCCGCCAGCCCGAACCCCTGAACTGATTTGGACAAACTTGGTCTTGATCGAAAGATTTCCACCCCTAGATGAGCCAATAATATGTCACGTTCCTCCAAAACCTTCCATTTTAAAATTATACGTTTTTTTCGTTTTGCTCTAATGTTAACTCTATGGGGAGGTTCTGTTCGGCCGGCCGCCAGCCCGAACCCCTGAACTGATTTGGACAAACTTGGTCTTGATCGAAAGATTTCCACCCCTAGATGAGCCAATAATGTAACACCTTCCTCCAAAAACCTTCCATTTTTAAATTATAAATTTATTTCCATTTGCCCCCTTTTCAGTTAATATTTTTGCCAACACAGGCAAAACGTCTCTTAAACAGCGTGAAGAAAATCTACTTTGAAATTATCAAACTTCAAAGTTTTGACGGTTTACTAGATTTATCGCAACAGGATACTAGGATATTGAATTTATAAAAAAATTACTGGTATACTGGTTTGATTGAAATAACTTCTTTCTCTTTAGAAGGCGCCTTAAAATAAGAAATTATAGTTGTGGTTAGAAAAACCTGTAATGTGATTGGCAATATTGAATAGTTTAGCGCTGCCGCTGAAGATCCAGCTCAAAAATATTAAAAAGAAAAAAGTAATTGTGAAAAACTTAACTTTGCTGCAGATGTGAAGCATAGAAACGAGTGAAGCTCACATCAGCGCCAAAGGCGCGTAATCTAGCTGGTAAGACGCTGCTTTGCCGGGCCATATCAGCTAGTAGTCCTTTAAAAAATACTTATCTTTAAAAATATCCGAAATTGATTCGATAGTGTCCTTTTTTGGGCCTTAAGTTTGCCTAAAAATCCAATAGAACTCTAAACAACCTCTTAAGCAACTTCCTTTTAAAGCCCCATTGACCCCTGGGGGTCGATATCAACCACTTTTGGAATCTCTACTTTAATACTTATAAATTTTAACTCATTAGATTTATAGTTTAAAACTATTTTCTTTTTATAACATAGAATATTTTATATGCATAATTTTCTTTTTCAAAAAAGTATTCAATGTATGACATCTTGTTGATGGAAAACAAGAACATAGTTATTCACATCCCATATGTTTCCAAGTATGAGCAGAGAACTTTTGGAAAAGTTTCTGTTGTAAATTTGAGGAAGTCGGCTTATACACAAAACGCAAGTTTCTTTCAGGGGTGGTCATCACTCTTTAATTGATTACATGCAGACGGAACAAGATTTATTTTTGAGCCCTGATAAAGGCCACCCATAAATAAACAAGGTTTGTGGCAGAATCTGCTTTTTAAGACCCTGTATTTTAAAATAGCTGTACCTGCACAGTAAAAATAATTTTGATTGTTTTATAGGCAATTTTTATACTATGAATTATAACTTTATAGCAATGTAAAAGCTTTCAAATTATGACTTTCTTTTAAGTGTGAAGGACCAACTTTGTATCTTTAGTTTGATGGTAAGTTGTAATTTAGGCCTTTTTTATAGTTTTTATCTCAATCATACTTACCTTTTAGGCATTGGTTATTTCACTTTACCATTTTTACTTCATGCTGGAGCTTCATTTGTTCATGCATGTGAATGGAATCCTCATGCTATTGAAGCACTTTCAAAAAATTTGACTTTGAATGGAGTGAAAGATAAATGCTTGATTTACTATGGTGATAATAAAGAGGTATGATTAGTAAAATTTAAATGCTTGATTTTTTTTAATTAGCATTAAACCCCTAATGACTTGAAAGGCCACTGGGTTCAATTCCAATAACTATCCCATTAAATATTGCTGAGTTGTTTTAAATGCCAAATATTAGACAGAACACCAAAAATTTCAAAATAAATTATAAAAATAAATAGTTATAATAATGACAACTAGAGAAATTTGGCGATATTTGAATATTTGGTGTCCAAAACAACTTGCCTATATTTAACCCTTTCAATCTTAAGCCGCTCGAGACCTATGGAATATTTGGGGTGGCTAGGACTGAAAGGGTTAATAGGACAGTTAATGGAATTGTACCAGCGACTGTTTTTGTATTACTGTTTCCTTGAGCAGTAATAAACAGGTGACTTATGCAGAATGATTCATGAAAGGTTTTGATATCATTCATTTGAATTTTTAGAAATTTTTTTGCCATTATTTTTACATAGGCTTAGATTTATGGTAAATGAAGTTCAACATGCAAGTAGATAGGGGATACCTATTAACTTCAGTAACATTGCCACTAGTAACTTTTATGGCTAATACTTCACCTCTGTCACTTTGGTCCACTGGCGCACACTGGGTAACACAAAGTACTAATCTCATCATTTCATAGATTAGATTAGACATCCAAGTGCCTACCGTTGAAAAAATAATTTTAGATAAAACAAAAAAAAATGAATATAAATAATTTTGGATTTTCTGTTTAGTAGAAGTGAAATTTTTTAAAATTTATATCATATTATCTTACCTAGAAACCATTTGAAGCAGGATTTTATCACTAAAATAGAAACGAAAGAACAATGTTTAAAAACAGATCAAACATTCTTTTTACATCTTACATTGCCTGAAAAAGTGTTTCCTTAGATTTCATCCTGTTTTTTTTTTTAAGATTGCTTTCAATGAAGAGACAGGCAACCCCTGTTCATTTCCAAATTGCTGCTTATTCTCCACACCATTCTTTTCGTCATACACCTTGATTACCTTCAATTTATCATCGAAACTCAAAGCTTTCCTTTTAGTTCCAGAAGAACTTGCCGAGAAAGAATGAATATTGAATACGGTATCTGTACTTACAAGCGTGACCTGCAAGACACTGGTCTTCCTTGTTCTTGAGGGCGCAACAGAGGGGGCATTCGGGAGGAAAGGGGAGTGTGTGGGAAAAACCAGTTCTACATATTATTCTACTTGCCTTTTCTTTGGTACTGTGGCTCATACATTATTTGAAAGGAGCTTGACGATGCAATAACCAGGATTTTTCTTCAGGGGACCGGAGAAAAGTGTTGAAATATGTTTAAAGTCGTAATAAGCGAGGGCACTATAAGCGGATAGTTTTTAATGATAAAAGGCCTATAGGTCCCAAGGACCGGAGAAAAACATCGAAATATGCGGGACGTCGCACTAAGCGGGGTGTATTAAAGAGGTGTAGTTTGGTTAGCATTCCTGGTGATTTGTCTGTATTAAATGGATTTCCCAATAAACAAGCATCTCTAGTAGGCGGAATCCACTGTATTTACTTCCTGTGATTGTTTTGTTAAAATTTAAGTAATGACAGAAAGTTAATAAATTTTAGGTATGTCCTCAAAAAGTAGCTGACAGAGTGAATCTTGGACTCATTCCCTCTTCTGAAGATGGATGGGAAACTGCTTGTAAAGCACTGAAGCTGTCTGGTGGAGTGCTGCATGTACATGGAAATGTGACTTCTAAATTGAACAATAAACAAGATAAAGTTAGCTCTTCACAAAAATCTGAATGGGCAGATTGGGCTAAATATGTTGCTTCAAAGATGAGAAGTATTTTATTCAACTTGTACGGAGACACTTGGACTACTGAAGTGAAAGATGTTATTCGCATAAAATCTTATGCTCCACATATAGATCACCTTGTTTGTGACATAGTTTGTAAACCTGTATCATATAAAACTTGAAATTAAAAGATATTCTATAGGTATCTAAAAATAATGTGTGTTAATTATTTTATAATACAATAATTTTTTTTATTTATTGTATCACTTGTCTTATAAAAAACATGAAGCCACTTTTTACTTTCCTCACTTAAATATCAAATGAATGGTTTAAAATAAATATACCTGTAAATTAGAAGGTTGTGTGCTGAAGTATGTGATTAAAAACAACCATAATACTATCCTTATAAAATCAAATTGTGAAACATTGTTTGAAATTATCATTTTAATAAAAATAAATCTTGTGTTAGTTTACTTTTACTTGGTATCTAAACTTATTAATTTTTATTATTCAATTTAAAAAGATCTATACAACCTCAAAATCTGTATACAATTTTTGTTTCTGATGTACTGTCCCGTCAACCATACCACTGAATCCGAAAACATTATCAAAGCTCATTCACTCATTGACTGTTTTATAGCTGTGCCACAGAATTTGGTGGTGATCACTGAATGATCAATGGGATACGGATAATATGTAAGTACCCAATTTTTTTTAACTAATAAAGTTACAGCCTTGTGGGAGGCCTGGAAATTTTGAAACTTCAGAGGGACCGAGATCTGGAATGAAATAATTGAGAAATGAGAAACAATAATTTTAACTCATTTTTGGACTTTTAGCCCTAGCTGCTCCATGGATTCAATGACGATCTTGGGCTGTCTAGGACTGAAAGGACTGAAAGAGTCAAGAGAGAGTATGAGAACTGATGAGAACCAAGGAAATAAGTCAGCGTTGAAGTTTTAAAATAAGTACCCATGTTCACCCATGTTAAACTCTATCCCTCCATCCCACGTGATCTTGTTTACCTCCTGTAAAGCGTCATTTACTTTGAATCGCGGATTACAAAGAATGATTGGGTTGGGTTACTTACATAGTGTTGTTTTCAAAATTAATATTTCCTTCCCCTTCATGGCTAAATGTAACTAATTAATTTAGAGTTTTAAATCACAGTTCCGTAAAAAAATAATTTTTTCCCTCTATGACTAATCGGGTTTCCCAGCATTTTCCCTAACGAAATATCGTAAATATTTTAATCGAATGGCAACCTCGCTTTGAAACCCATGTAGGTTTAAAAATTTGATCCATCTCCTAATAATATTGTCAAATACAGTCAAATATTAATTAATATGGTGATTAGAATTAGCACGCTTGTAAAAAGTGAATAGAATTGGCATCTTTGGACATAAATGAACTCAACTTCACTTTCTGCGCAAAAGTCAAGTCCTACTTCCAGTTCATAATTATAAACAAAAGGTGTTTAGCCGCACCTGAAGGTATTATAAATCTTTGTTATTGTTTAAAACAAGTGTCTATATCAGTATTTATCAAAAGGGCACTAAACTATTTTAATAATTTTGTAAACATTGCTAAAATCCACTTGTAGTTAGATTATTACTGTCGTATTTCCCTTTTTTCATTGATCTGTGTAGCCGATGTAACTGTTTTTAAGGAAGGCTGCAATATATTGCTCTCAAAACAATATTGAATTCAATTTATGCAGATTATTTATCCATGTACTCAATTAACTTTAAATTTAAAAACTGTTATTTTTCCAATAGAATTGCAGATTGCTTGGAAGGTTATTTCATGTAAAGTCTTGAGTCCTGACCTGATGAGATTTAACTCATTTTGAGACCCTTTGTTTTAACTATTACAATTGGGTGGCACTTTTGTTGGTGCCATAACCTACTATCTGGTATAGTATCCGCCAGGTTGCTAGAAAATAAGTTATTATCACAGTAGTTCGTAGTGTTCGGCAACTAGTGTTAAAAAAAAGTTAACTACCAACTACTAATTAGTCTGGGAAATTGTAGTTGTAACTAGTAGTTAACTATTTTTTCCTGGGACTAGTTGCAACTAGTAGTTAACTATTTCCGAAAGTAGTTAACTACTAGTAAACTAGTTTAGATTTAATTTCATAACCTACTTTTTGGCTAAATTCTAATACATCTTTCTTATCTATGTCACAAAAAACGTTTATACTTTGCGCAAAAATGGTCTGTATTTCTGGTTATGGTATTTGAATACTCTACCTTTGATAAAAATTTTAAATATCTTTTTAAATTTTAAATAAAAAATTTTTCAAGTAGTTGAAAATTTGAAAGTAGTTTTAACTAATAGTTGATTAAAAAAGTAGCTAAACTAATAGTTGAACTACTTTTAACTGCTAGTTGCAACTAGTTCTAGTTAACTAGTGCCGAACACTAGTAGTTAGTGGCATCCAGTAGTAGCATAAGAATGCATGTCCCAATACCGTAGCTGATTTGAGATTTTCAATTCAAAGAATTTAGCTTTTGTAGAAAAGGATAAAGTATGCATTTTAGTCAAGGTTGGCAAGTTTCTTCCATAGTGGAAGAAAACTTCCAGAAGAAAGAAGCAGGGTTGCTTGATTTAAATCACTTGATTTTTTAAAAAAAATCATTGATTTAAATCAAAAATGTTAAACTGCCACAATTTAAATAAAAAAAATAGTTGTATGCTTTAAAATGCTTTGTGAGGTTATTTACATTTCAATTTTTTTTAAATTCTGCTAGTTGCAGTTGCTTAAAATAACTGTGAGATAGGTTTAGGTTCCTCGATCTACATAAAATTGCCTATAATTTCAAGAACACAGTATACTACCAATTACAAAAATATTTACAACGAAAAGAGTAGAGATGTAAAATTCTCGGTAATTATCTTTTGGAGAATATTCTCGGGAATATTCTCGAGAATATTCTCCAAGAGGAGAATTTTCGAGAATATTCTCCTAGAAGCTACTAAATACTAAAATATATATATATATATATATATATATAATTTTTTTTTTTTTTTTTTTTTTTTTTTTTAAATTATAAGGGACATATCAACTTCAAATTAGAAGAATATTAAAGGTTTTACAATGAGAAGTTATCATAAATAAAAGAAAGCCAAATTAAATTGAAAAATATTTTAAAATCACTACTTAATTGATATGACAACATGTTTGATAAAGTAATTATTACAGATAATTCTAATGTGATATTCCTTCTTTTAAGAATATTCTCGTCTCCTAATTTTACAAAGTTCTATCAAAATTAACTAAATGTCAGGTTCAAAAGGTCCTTCAGTTTGGCAACTATTGGTATTATTACATTTGCTTTTAACAACTATATAAAAATAATTTAGACTCCTCTTTTAATTGTATGAGTATTTTCTCCCAGTAAAACTTGCTTCTAATATTTTAAAAAATATTTTATATTCTATTAAATAAAATTAACTTATTTAAAAAAAAAATTGCGAAATAATGAAATTACAGTTCAGAGAATATTCTCTGAACTGTAGGGTGACTTTTAAATGGTAAGTTTCATTGAATTTGTTATTATTTTCAGGTTTCTAACACTAATACTACATGACCATTTCATATTTTAAAAAATTTTTACATTTATTTCCATTTATCAATCAAAAAATAGAATATTCTCGATTATTCTCAAAATTCTCGCTCCTGGAGAATATTCTCAGAATATTCTCGTTCTCCGAGAATATTCTCGACTCACATCTCTAGAAAAGAGGTAAATTAATAGCATTTGGAATCAATAATTGTGATAAATTAAACTAGAATTAAAAATCTTTACATTTTTTCAGGTATATACATCCCCTTTTTAAAATACAAGCATGAGAATGATTTTTATCGAAAGCTTGCTTTTATAGTTTTAGTCATGTTTTCCAAACTATTATTTCTTTTAACATAACTACAGCGAATACTCTGGGTACATGACTGTCAATAAGTTGCTTATTTGATTTTATTTGTATAAGTAATTAATTATTATTTTAAAGAAATAAATGCACAATACATTTAGTGAAATTAATTCAACTAAATTATTGAAATTAAAATTTTTACATTAAATTGATGCATAGTTTTTTTTTAGAAATCGTCACCACGGACCTGGAAAAAGTGCCTGAACCTACGTACCTGGTTTGGGGGAAGCCCCTGTCAGCTCCATAGGAGCAATACATTAGGTTCGGGTAAATTTTAGTAGGTTCGGGGGAAGGTTAAAACTTTTTCCAGGTCCGCGTCACCATTTCTTTTAAAAATTGATTTCACAATTGGGTAAAAATAGTTATAGAAAGAAGGATAAAAAAGTTTAGTAACTGATAGTACAATTAATTGTTCATTCACCATTTTAGGATGGGTTTGGGCATCTCACCATGAAATGGTAGCAAACTACTTCCCTTAATTCTATTAATGCCTAAAATAGATAAATATTGGGATATTAAGTAATGCTAAACTATTATGTAACATGGATATTACAATATCAGTAAATTATTAACCACTTTTGGGAAGTTGTTCAGAGCTAGTAATTCATTTAAATAAAAAAAATCAGCAACCCTGGAAAGAAGAAACCAATTTTCGCTAAAGAATTTTACAAATAAGCTTTAATGTATAATACTAAGTAAAATGCTTTTATTTTATTTTGGTCAAAATTTAATTGAACCTTAAAAAATGCAATTATTACATGAGTAGGGGAGAGTGGGGGTGAATAGGACAACTCAATTTTTGATATTTCACCCAGAGGATAGCAGTACATTGCCTATTCAACAAACTGTGTTTATTAACATCAGCTTTCATTCTTGTATAAATTGGACCACTAAATGTGTTTTCCCATACCAAAAGTAACTTTTTTGTTTTACTTCTATAAGAATTTTTTAAGTTATTTAACCCAGGAGGACGCGCGCTACTTTCTGTTACACGGGAACGCGCGCGGGGTCTATCAGACCCCGCAAACCGTTTTCCGTTATAATTGTTCAGTTTATGCAAAAATTTTATCACTGAAAGTTTAAACATATAATTTAATCATTCAAAGTGCATAATAACTCATTTTTAAGTTGACTGATTTTTATTGAGATATAATATTAGACTATTTCACATTTCATACCGAATCCCTATGATATTACATATTTTTCATAAGAAATGTGAAAAAATTGTGTAACAATTTAATTTAGTGGTGTTTACCTTAAATTTCCCTTTTAGAGCAAGAAAAAATATAGATACTAGGTACTTTTGGACATCTCTTTGGTTATAACTCGCGCTAATCCTCACAGTTTTGGAAGCATTTCAATAAAAACAACAACCTAACTCGGAAAATAACATACCTACTTTATTTAAACTTCATGAGGTGATAGGTTGAAACCTTTTAGGCAGCTACACGGAGTTTCATACATTTTCATTAAAAATTAGAGTTTTTATGAAGGTTTATTTAAGCGTCGGGGTCTATTAGACCCCACGCGCGTTCCCGCGGGTTAAAAATAATTTAACTAAAGCTAAATATTTTACTGTGTGTTGAAAATGTACTTATATTAGTGTAGTTTACAATTTGATTGGAGAAAATTCATGGTTATTTTCCTAGCCAAATTTTAGTTTTTTAAAATAAGTGGGTATGGGAATTAATGGGGCAAGAGTTGTTGAGTTGTTGGGATGAATGGGACAGTTCTATCTTCCCTTCATTTCCTGGTTTTAAAACTTTCTATCAATAGCTTGCTATATTCAACTCATTTTAGTAATTTCTGAAAAGGTAACTAAACTTGGGTGCAAAAATTTGTTTTATGTTTCAAACTTATGTGCAAATATGCCTTTTTAATGTGCAAATAATTGCAACTTTCATCTCAAATATGTTATTATTAAACAATTGTTCAAACTAAGTTGGTTTTTAAGCTCAATTTTTAAGAAAAGTTCCTTCAGAATGGCCGGAAAATGTAAACACAGGGGAAAAATGGCTTCTGGAGGTTTTCGCCAGACAATAAAAATGATCTATTGCACTACAAACCCATCAAGAGCGAGTAGAATTAATAGAAATAAGAAAACGTACCCATAGTTACTACATGACCTATTTAGGGGGGGGAGCAGGGTTGCTGATTTAAAAAAAAAAAACTGATTTATTTGATTTAAATGAATTACTAGCTCTGAACTTCCCAAAACTGGTTAATAATTTACTGATATTGTAATATCCATGTTATATAATAGTTTAGCATTACTTAATACCCAATATTTATCTATTTTAGGCATTAATTAATTGAATTAATTAAGGGAAGTAGTTTGCTACCATTTCATGGTGAGATGCCCAAACCCATCCTAAAATGGTGAATGAACAATTAATTGTACTATAAGTTGCTAAAATTTTTTATCCTTCTTTTTATAACTATTTTTACCCAATTGTGAAATCAATTTTTAAAAGAAATGGTGACGATTTCTAATAAAAATCTATGCATCAATTTTATGTTAAAATTTTAATTTCAATAATTCAGTTGAATTAATTTCACTAAATGTATTGTGCATTTATTTCTTTAAAATAATAATTAATTACTTATACAAATAAAATCAAATAAGCAACTTATTGACAGTCATGTACCCAGAGTACTACTATTCGCTGTAGTTATGTTAAAAGAAATAATAGTTTGGAAAACATGACTAAAACTATAAAAGCAAGCTTTCGATAAAAATCATTCTCATGCTTGTATTTTAAAAAGGGGATGTATATACCTGAAAAAATGTAAAGATTTTTAATTCTAGTTTAATTTATCACAATTATTGATTCCAAATGCTATTAATTTACCTCTTTTCGTTGTAAATATTTTTGTAATTGGTAGTATACTGTGTTCTTGAAATTACAGGCAATTTTATGTAGATAGAGGAACCTAAACCTATCTCCCAGTTATTTTAAGCAACTGCAATAGTAGAATTTTAAAAAAATTGAAATGCAAATAACCTTGGAAAGCATTTTAAACATGGGTGCCACTCTTCCGTACCTAGGACGGAATTCCGTCTTTTTAAAATTTCAATGAGCGGAATTCCGTCCCAAGTATATTACGAAACGCAAAATTATTATATTACAACGCAGCCAATACCTACATTGCACATTTGGTTCATTTCCATTAACGTTCCTGCTAAATACCTATTGCCATGCTTTTGAGAATGCCATATATTCAAATACTTACATACAGCTTTATCTTGATTTAGAATTTAAGGAACAATGATTGTTCGTGATATTTTATGAATTTTCATGTAATAAAAAAATTGCTAGAATGGATGAAGAAAAAAATTATTAATACGATACTTTAAAGTTCCGTCTTGCAAATTTTGAAAAGTGGCACCCATGATTTTAAAGCATACAACTATTTTTTTATTTAAATTGTGGTAGTTTAACATTTTTAATTTAAATCAATGATTTTTAAAAAAAAATCAAGTGATTTAACATTTAAATCATGATTTAAATCAAGCAACCCTGGGGGGGGGGTGTCTTCAAAATACCATACTTAGTCACAGGGGGGGTTAGGGTTTCGTCATGTAGTCAAAAAATAAAGAATTAACTGTAAATTAAGTTCCTGTTACAATAACTTTTACACATAAGTTTTTTCTTCTTGATAATATATTTTCTGCACTCTTGGCATCACGCGGCAAGCGCTGTATTAATAAAGACAAATTAAGGCAAATAACTTTCTGTTTGCTAAATATTATTGAAAATCGTATATTTATGAATTACTACGTGTTACTATTTATTATCAACTTAACTATGCTTAACTATGTTACAATTACTATGTTAATTTACTAGACATGAAGTTAAATAAATTAGTCTGTTTTTTCCGCTTTAAATGTCATTTTAATTTTTTCTTTGGAAGTGTGTTGTTCCTTTAAAATGTTAAACAATGTGCAATATCAATAATGTTATTTTGAAAATTTCTTACCTTTTTTTACCTGTCCCATTCATCATCCCCACTCATGTAATCATCGTGTAACATTCGTCCCCATCATGGGGATGAATGGGACAAAATACATGCATCCATAAAAACTTTTCTTGTGAATTAAAAAAATGGCTAGATGATTGAATTCATTTATTTATAATGTAACCATTAGTTCAATTATTGGTTTTAAACTTGTTATATGATTAAAAAATAATGTAATTTTTTTTGCAATATTAGTATAAATGTGAAATTTGTCATTCATCCCCACTCTCCCCTACTAAGCTATTTAATAATTACGCTATTAAATTTAGACCATGGAAATTATAAAATTTCAGTTGGTTATAATGTAAATGTATATGTAATATTTTAATATAATATTTAAATAAAGAATGGTTAGCTATATTTTATATGTACAGAAATAACAGAAACCTTTTTTTAGCCACAATCACCAGATTGTTGCCCCAAAGCTCTCAATTTCCCTCTAAAATAATTTTTAAGAGTATTTGCTCCACTTATTTGAATACTATTTTCAGTTCTCACTATCAAACAATCCAAAAACCTTTTAGGTGGGTAAGTTTTGTTGGTTTATTTATTTATTTTTTGTAAATGGAAATAAGGTTTATAAATAAAGCGAGTAGTTAATTATTTTTTTCTCCTACAGGTAAACCAGAATGGAAGAAATTGACCTCTCCAAGCTGTCTACTGAAGATAAATGTTTGCATAAAGTGTGGAAAGCTCGATTAAATGGTTATGAAGAGGCTGCCCAACTATTTGAGACTCAAGATGATGAAAAGAGCCCAGAGTTTTCAAAGTATATGGGCCATCTTAAAAAGTTTGCTACTGATAGCAATGCTATAGCTCAGGAGAAAGGTTTGGGTGCCATTCTAGCATTTGTCAAAAATGCTGCTTGTGCTAACAGAACTGTCGGTGAAGTCATGAGTGCACTAGTAGCAAAATGCTTTTCTTCTCCAAAAGCTAAAACGCGAGAACTATCTCTAGAAATAGCTCTGATGTATGTTGAAATTGAAAAACAAGATGTAGTACTAGAAGAGTTGATAAAAGGTTTGGAAAATAAGTCACCTAAAGTTGTTTCATCTTGCATAGTTGCTATTCGTCAGGCACTCAATCTTTTTGGATCCCAAGTCATTCCCATCAAGCCTCTTGTAAAGCTTACAGTGAAGCTTTTGGAAGACAGGGATAAGACGGTACGAGAGGAATCAAAGCTCTTGTGTGTCGAGATGCATCGATGGGTGGGTGATGCAATCAAACCACAGCTCCAAGGTTTAAAACCTGTTACCATGACTGAGCTGGAGACCTGTTTTGAGAAGAATGCTGGTGAGAAGGCTGCTGCCACCCGATACCTCAGATCACAGCAGCAAAAAATGGCTGCCCTAGAGGCTGCTGGAGAAGTTGACGAACCAGATGGTGGTGAAGATGCCGACTCTGCTCCTCAAGTAGACCCATTTGATTTAATGCCATCTGTGGATGTGCTTTCTAAGTTACCCAAGAATTTTTATGAGCAGTGTGAAGCAAAGAAGTGGCAAGAACGTAAAGAAGTTCTAGAAAATTTGTTGCAACTTACCACTAATGTGGTGGTGGAACCTGGGGATTTTGGAGATCTGGTGCGTGTATTGAAAAAGCTCATTACCAAAGACTCTAATATTTTAGTTGTGGCTCTAGCAATTAAATGCCTAACAAATCTCATACTTGCAATGAGGAACAAGTTTCAACCCTATGCTTCTGCTTGCATTCCTGCAATCTTTGAAAAATTCAAGGAAAAGAAACAAAATGTTGTTACTGCTCTCCAAGAAGCTATTGATGCCTTGTATGGTATCACTTCATTTGATGTTATGCTTGAAGATATACAGTCTGCATTAAACAACAAAAATCCTCAAGTAAAAGCAGAAACATGTGCATTTTTAGCCAGGGCATTTGCGAAGTGTACACCCACTCAGCTGAACAAAAAGCTGTTGAAAACATTCACTGCTGCTCTCTTAAAAACACTAAATGATAATGATGCTACCGTTCGTGAAAACTCGGCCGAAGCCCTTGGCACAGCATTGAAAGTTGTTGGTGAGCCCGTAATGTCCAATTTCCTCAAAGAGGTGGATGCTATTAAAATGACCAAAATCAAAGACTTTTGCGACAAAGCTGTAGTTGTCAAAGCAAGTGCTGCTGCATCAAAAAAGCCTGCTTCTGCTCCACCAAAACCAGTAACTATCAAGCCTGTTGATCCAGTTCCAGTGAAGGCTGAGCCACCTGCTGTTAAGAAGCCAGTTTCAGCAGGTCCCGGGAGAACAAAAGCTGGGGGAACAGCATCTGCACGAGCTGTTCGCCCTGGGATGGCCAAGAAGCCCCCACCTGCTGATTCTGCCGAGCCTGAATTCAAAGAAGCAGATCTCACTGAAGAAGACGTTCTCGCCCAAGTCGCTGAGATTATTCCAGAAGATGTACTCAATGGGCTGGGAAGCTCCAACTGGAAAGACCGGTTGGCTGCTGTTGAAAAGTTTTCTGAAATTGTTAAAGGAATGGAAAGCGGTAGTTTACCAACTCAGTCTCTGATCAAGCTCTTGGCGAAAAAACCTGGTTTCAAAGAAAATCATTTTCAAATCTTAAAGGTCCGATTTGAAACACTAGCTTATATTGCTGAAAAAGGGCAAATATCCCATGTGACGGTGGAATGTTGCTTGTCTGATATAGTTGATAAAATTGGTGATGTAAAAAATGGTGCTCAAGCAGGATTGGCTTTAACTGCTTTGGCTGGGGCTACAAGCCTAGAATATATAAGTCTTGAAGTATTGACATTGGCTTTCAACCAGAGGAATCCAAAGAACCAGTCTGAAGCTTTGGCTTGGTTATCCACAGCAATCAAAGAATTTGGTTTAAAAATTAAAGTAAAAGAAGTGGTTGATAACTTAAAGAAAGCACTTTCTTCTACCAACCCTACTGTGAGAAATGCAGCCATTGCTTTAGTAGGAACACTGTTCATGTATGTTGGAAAACCCCTTAGGAGCTTTTTTGAAGATGAGAAGCCAGCTTTACTCCAACAAATAGATGCTGAATTTGAGAAGATGAAAGATGTGAGACCTCCAGCACCAGATAAAGGCAAGATTGGTGCATCAGGAGATGGCCCTAGAGGCTCCGATGGGCAGGTAAATTTGGCAGACCTAATGCCGAGAGTTGACATCAGTGGCCAAATAACCCAACAGCTGTTGTCTGACATGTCTGATAAAGATTGGCATCTTCGTAGTGATGCTCTTCAGAAAATTTCCAATATCATAAACGAGGCCAAATTTATCTTGCCCAATTTGGGTGAGTTGCCCCTGGCCTTAAAGCAACGCTTGGTTGATACCAACAAGCGACTTGCTCTTCAAGCTCTAACAATATGCCAGTTACTTGGGGCTGCATTGGGAAGTCAGTGCTCCAAGCAGATAAGAAATTTGGCACCTGGAATTCTAAGCTGTTTAGGAGATAACAAGGCAAACGTGAGGGTGGCTGCTGTGCAATGTCTGAATACATGGATGGATAATTGTTCTCTGGTCAACTTGTTTGAAGGGGAGATGGTAGCCGATGTACTCAAAACGGATAATCCCTTTCTCAGAATAGAACTCTTTGGATGGCTGACCGAAAAAATGCCCACAGTTTCATCCCTTCCAACTGCTGAACTTGATGTTTGCCTGCCAGTGTTGTTAGGTTGCTTAGAGGATCGAAACCCTGATGTAAGAAAAAAAGCTACAGAATGTCTCCTGCCTTTTATGCTCCATGTTGGTTACGAGCCAATGGCTAGAACGGCTTCCAAGCTTAAACCTGCATCCAAAACCACAGTAATGGCTCAGTTGGAGAAAGTTCGCCCTAATCTGCCAGCTAAGCCTTCTGCCAAAGCTAAGCCAACCAAAAACTCTCTCGCAGTTCCAAGTGAAAGGGCAACTCCTGCTTCTACAAATGAAGAGAGTGGTAAAAGCAAGATGAGCAGGAGTTCGTCCAAATCTAAACTTGCCCAGAAAGCTTCAGGCCCTGTTGCTTCTAAAAGTAAAAAGGATGAAGAAATTGATACCTCCCCCTCCCTCGTTGCAAATAACATGAAGGATCAAAGAATGGCTGATGAAAAAAGTTTAAGGGTTTTGAAGTGGAATTTCACAGCTCCCAGAGAAGAATTCTATGTCCAACTGAAAGATCAAATGACTGCTGGAAATTGGAGTAAAACACTGATCACTCATTGCTTTCACAATGATTTTAAGTTTCATATAAAAGCTATTGAAATGCTAATGGAATCGCTTGAAAATGGTGTTGAAGCATCTGCTGCTAATTTAGATTTAATTTTGAAATGGTTGGCCTTGAGGTTTTTTGACACAAATCCAAGTGTTTTGATTAAAAGTCTTGAATACTTGCAACTTTTGTTTCAAACCCTAATTGGCATCAACTACCACTTACTGGATCTTGAAGCTGCCTCATTTGTACCTTATTTACTTCTTAAAATTGGAGACCCTAAAGATGCTGTACGCAAAGGAGTCAGGGAAATAATCAAGCTAATTACTCGTATTTACCCATACAGCAAGATGTTTCCTTACATTATGCAAGGCTTGGGATCAAAAAATGCCAGGCAGCGTGCAGAATGCTTAGAAGAACTCGGTTCCATGATAGAATCTTATGGTATAGCTGCATGTCAACCTTCACCTAATGTTGCTCTAAAAGAAATTGCACGTCAGATATCAGATCGTGACAATAGTGTCCGAAATGCTGCTCTAAATTGTGTTGTTCAAGCTTACTTTTTAGAAGGTGAAAAAGTTTACAAATATGTAGGACAACTCTCTGACAAGGACCTGTCTTATCTAGAAGAAAGAATCAAGCGCAGTTCCAAAACACGATCAGTCAAACCCATTGTTGAAAGTAACATTCCTCCTGCACATAAAGCAAGCCCGCCTCCTCAAGTAAATATGTATGAAGCTCATCGTGTAGAGGAGGAGCCAAAATCATTGCCTCGCTCTGCCATGCGGCGATCTGGTCCTCTAAGATTAGAAACCGAAGATATAGATATGATGTTCAAAAAGAAAGAACCAGAAGTCCAGCTACCTGGCCTTGTACAAGTAAATGCTGACGACATATTGAACTTACCAGATATTCAGCTTCCTCGAACAAGGTTGAGACCACCAGCAGCATCGCTCAGGGTACTCAACAGCACAGAAGATTCTGAAACTGCAGTCAATCTCGTCATGGCGTCATTGACTTCTCAGGATATACCAGTCGTTATTCAAGCGTTTTCTCAGATTGAAGAAGTTCTGAAGGATGGAGACCAGGCATGGAAGGTGTTTCAATCGAGAGTTGATCAGCTGCTAGTGATGGGTTCCCTCCAGTATCGATATGCTCATAACAAACACATGGCTGATGAGAACATGTGTAAAGCCGATGTACTTAATTTGTACAAGCATGTCACCATTGCCCTGATTTCCCTGTTTAACAATCCAGACCTTTCCAAGGTAGCCAGTCGGGATGTTCTGCGAGACATGATTCCTCATTTGCTGACAGTCATTCTGGATGAGCGCTTGAATGACTTGCAAGAAGGAGCAAACGTTATTAGAATCTTCAACATTCTGATTATAAGAGTTCTGCAGCGAGCAAATCCTACTTACGTGCTGAGCGCTTTGATCAAGCTGCTGCATGATTGCGTCGGCAGTGTCAATGTTTCAGACCGCTTTACTGAGTTGGTAATGAAGTGTTTGTGGAAAATGATACGCATGTTTCCCTTATACATAGAGGAAATCAACATTGACAGGATTCTGCTCGACATCCATGTCTTCTTGAAAACATTCCCCTCGTCCTCTTGGAAAGAAAGAGGAAACGATACTCCCCTCAGGACAATCAAAACGATCCTGTATAAACTTGTCGAAATCAAAAATGATGACATCATGAAGCATTTGTCTCTCATTTCAGACAGGCAAGAGTCTGATCTTGTCAATTTTCTGCACAAGCTATTAGCCAAGAGGAAAGACGACAATCGAAAGTCTAACAAAAATTTGAATCCTGATGACAATGCAAGCCCTAATAACCGACACAGACATGGCAAGTCTTCACCTTTGAAGCTCTCAAAATCAACTCACGAGGCACTCACAGAGATATTCAGAAAAATTGGTTCCAAAGAGCAAACTAAAGAAGGACTATCAGAGCTGTATGATTTTACTCAAAATCATCCAGAGGCAGACATTGAACCCTACTTAAAAATGTCTTCTGAATTTTTCCAAAACTACATTCGTCAAGGAATACACCAACTGGAAAAAGAAAAAGGCTCCATAAATTGCAATCAAGATTCACCCTTAGCCAAGAAATCGGAAGAGATTGGTGGCTGGATTTCAAATATTTCCGGTAAGGATGTTTCATTTAGTAAAGGTAAAGCTAACTCCCAATCCTGGGAAGACTTTCCTCCTGTGCCCCCAAGTACTGTTGACACAACTCCAATGGATATGGTTGAATGGCTTAAAAATGTTGTTGCCCGATTGGGAATGGATACTTCCAAGTATGATGATCCTTCCTTTATAGAAAAAATAGCTGGACATGGAAATGAAGGGCCTTTGACAGATCAGGAAATTTCAGCCATGTACACTGACATTGAGAGGTACAGGAAAATGATAGAGGATCTGCAAAACACTGCATGAAATGAACAATTTTTCTTAAAGAACTTTAATTTCTTCAGCTAAATAACTATTTATTTTTCAGAAATAATGTGATTTATTTTGTAAAAAATTTGTTTCTTTTGTTTTTCTATTGCAATTAAATGTCTGATTTTCTTTTTAGGGGTGTAAAGGAGAGAGCTAAAATGTACATATATTTAGGAATAATAGTCTTTCCCCTTAGGATCCCACTCAACGATGTACAGGCAATTAACATTATTCGGTAGATATAACCTTTGTATAAAGTTCCAATTAAACTTATATGCATTCAATTAGCATCTTATTTGTATTTTTAAACATGTAATATGCTTCTCCTAAAAGATATGGGTCCTATAATCAAATATATATATATCTTACATAATGTACATCAGTTAGATTTAAATTCAATACATATACTGTCATGTATTATAAACTTGCCTTACTGTTAACACGTGTAATTTTAAGAATGTTAAAATATAAAATTTTCATTTTAATTGTTATTTGTTCTGTAAATTGGCTAGATATGAATCTTTTTTTAATTTCACTTTTACTTAAAACAGTATTATGTTGTGTAACCAAGAAAAGTTTTTAAAATTTGAACTCGCTTAACAAAGATATATTTGTTTTTACACTCTACAGTTTTTAAAAATTATAACTGTTAAAACCTCACTTTGCAGTTCATTTTTTAAAATGTTGATTTATTTTATGTCTGCTTGTGAGCTGGTTATTTGCATGCATGAAGGAATTGAATCCGCTATCAAGTCTATTAAATTCAGTTTTAATTAATTTTTTTAAGTTTGACTGTCTTTATTAGAGATACTTATGTCTTATTTTAATGCTGAAGTACTGATTTGAATTCATTTCACTTTTTCATGCTTAACCATTTTACAATCATAATGTGCTTTTGTCCTAATGTATAGTTGCAAACTTCAGTAAAGAAAATTAAAATATGCCTTGTAGTAATTTTTAACACAATTTCATTAAGTTTACATATAGTGCTTTGCTGTCAAATCTAGTAATAGATGGGTCATCCCATGCTAAATCACTCAATGCATTGAACCTTCTATCCTTAAGTTTTGGTATATAAGTTTAATCTACAAAGAATATAAAAGTCTTGAGATTTTTTTTATCAGCTGTTTCTTGCACTACTTAAGTGAGTTCAAATGCAAATATTTCCATACCTATTTTAGTTTAAAGTTCATACTGGGCTCATTTTAAATATATTTTTACTAGCTTTCTATTGATATGAACAGGGCTAGATATCTAGAAATGTAGGTACCAGAACAATTACCTTCTTATGGATAAGTAGAAGTATTCAAGAAAAGAAATTCTAAGGGTTATTCCAATTCTTAAAAAGAGGTACCAAACTGTCGTTCTAGCCTGTTCCACATCAAATCGAGCCCTGAATATAAATAAAAAACTAACAAAAACAATATGCAAAAAAAATTCTTTTAAAATTAAAAAAAAACACCCTTTTTGAAGGTTATGAAAAAATGTATGTTGAAAACCTTTTAACATTTTTGCAAAATTTCAGAGTGGGACAAAATTGGTATCACATTAAATTTGTTTTGAATTTTCTTACATTGTGGAATTCAGGTGTTTTGGTGGTAAATTTAAATTCAAGGTAATTAGAAAGATTAAGGATACGTGTGCATTTAAACAATTCCACAAAGGTGGGGAAACAGCTTTATTTTCAAATTGACTAACTTTAATTTCACAGAAATGAATGGTAAAAACCCCTTGGGTTTTATATTTTTTATATTACTCTCCTACTTATGTATTATAACTGATTATTCTTTCGCTGGTTTGGTATCAAATGCAAGTTTAAAGTTCAGTCGGGTTTGAAATTATGTAAAAGATGCTATGTTCAGGGTGGCCACAGACCTGGAAAACCTTAAGTCCAAACTGAAACATTTGCCATGTTACAATAATTTTCTTTCATTTTATGAATCCTCACGTTTAGGCAGGAGATTTCGTATTTTCCTTTTTTTCTCTCATCTTCCTGATTTTTGACGTCCTCTTCTTGCTTTCTAAAAGATTAGAATTTACTATATTTATATAAAATGTTGGAGAAAATCTTACTAGATTATCAGGGAATTTTGAAATAAGTTTTCTGTGGCCATCCTGTATGTTTTTGAACATCAAACATTTTTCAACAAGCAGTTTGTAAATTTCTTTACTCATTAAATTGCATTGAATTACATTTATTGCTTGAAATAGAAAGGTTTCCTTATATTGGATAAATTATGTTCACACATATATGGTAAATTAACTATGCAAACATGTAGCCATTTTAATATCAAAGTATTTTACACATGTCCTTTAAAACGCATGTAAATTTTTGGGAAAATCACTATTGAAAGTTAAAAATTGATGAATTGCTAATTACATTAAACTACAACCAATTTAACATGCTTTAAAATATCTTGTTCAAAAATTCTTAGTGAAAATTTATAAGAGGATTTTTCATTTTCTTACTGGTAGAAACACTTAGTACTTAAATAGCCCATCCAGCTAAAGTATTTTTCATTTACCTTCTAATTTTATTTCCTACAAGAATATATTTTTACAACTTACATTTAATTTACTCCTTGATAATCCTTATATTGTAGACAATCTAGCACAGAAACTTATTGATTTTAATGATTATGGTCTTGTGTCAAAGCATATTATTTCTAAGTATATATCATTAAAGATCACCCGACCCCTTGCCCTTTAATAATTGTTTAATAGGACATTTTAACTTTGCTTGAGTTAATTGATGAAGAGTGTTGCCTTGTTAACTGCTATTAAGTTGCAATTAGAATGAAGTAGAACTTATTTAAATTTGAACCCTGCTTTAAAACACTTAGTTTTGCACATAATTCTGTGGTCCTATTAAAAATTTAGAGTGTCTACTCTGCAGTAGACTTTCCTAGCAAGCACACAGCACAAGTTTTCCTTTTATTGCAAATATAATGTATGTATGATGAGTGCACTTGGAGGAAGTGTTTTTGATTCTAAAGTGCCATTACAGTTAACCTAGTTAGGTTAAGATTTCAGCAATTACACATTGTCAGCCTAGCCCTGAAGAGTGTTTTCTACTTCTACTAAATATCCCCCTGATTTAAAATTCTTACCGTTTTCCTTTACAAATACAAATGAGATTTCTATAATTTTACCCTCAAGAACTTAAACTTATCACCCAAAAAATTAAATTACCTCTCCATCAATGCAGGGCAAAAGCGATAAGTAATCAGTCATTCTGTTAAAATACAAGAGGCACCAACATGAAGGCAACTGATGCCTCAGTTTGTTGGAGTTGCTTGTTTTTATAAGTCAACTGGACATACTATTTACAGAAGCACTTAAATCACATTGGAGTCGAGGACTTGGCTTGTTGCCCTCTGTGTCACCAGGGGGATATGGAGGGAGACCACCTCAGGGACTGCCCTATTATTTTACAGTTTGTAAATGGCAACTCTATGAAGGCTAACTTTACCCTCGCTATTTTATCTCCAATTTATTGGGCTGCTCGTTGACTAATGGCAGAAATGCAATGCCACAGACTAGGTAGGATAAAAAAATAATTTCGCCCCACCTGTCTCCCTTCCGTCCAATTCCTAATAGTGTTAGGTATTTTTCACAAATAAAGTTTACCACTGATCAATTATTTGCTATTGTTAGTTTATAATAATGACTCATGATAAAATAAAATTGACTAATGATTATATAAATAAGAATTAGGTACACTGATTCATGTTAGTTGGAATACTAAAGGCCTTTAAAATTTAACTAAGCTATTAATGAAATTCACATTTAGTATAAAATGAAAAACTTGTGTTCAAAAAATACTGTACATTAGAGTGAAAACCCAATCTGGGAAATCTTAAAATTATGGAAAAGTCAGTGAAAATTCAACCACTTCGTAAGTGAAATCCACTGTATATTTGTGTTCAAGTGATTTCTCAAAGCAATTGATTGCATGAACATTTCATGTTATAATGGTGTACAAGGTAGCTAATAAAAATTGCTTGTTTCGTTTGAATTAAAATTATTTTAGCATGGAGAATTTAGTATAACTGAAAAGTCAGGGAGTTTTGAAAATAAACCACCCTGTTCGTTGCACTTTTAATGAAATAATAAAATAGTTGAATTTAGTTGACTATCTTAACAATATGCAGTGTTTTAACAAGTCTACCCAAATTACACAGCTAAATTCCTTGCTTGCAGAAAGTAAAAAATTTCCCAGGGAACTATATCTCTACAACCCATAATTTTTGAGAAATTAGTGAAAGAAAAAGGTATGGCATTGCATCCAGTCTAAAAAAAACATGGAAAATGTGAACATGGTTTAGTATTATTTGGATATGTTTTCACACTGATGTTGAAAACATCTATTGTGCCTGCATGCTCACACTGAAGAAAAATAAAAGTTTTTATCGGATATGATGACACATTTTTGTAAAAATAAGTCGTCGTAGTGGTATAATTCTTTGGGCAAATTTTATCTACTCCACTCGAGCAATCTTTCTGTGCCGAGTTTTAGCAGACTTGTTGAAGCACCCTGCATTTTTATAGTGAAGGGGAAGGTATTGTACCTCGGACCTATCTTTACTTTTTACCCTGTATTTTTTTATTTGTTGAAAATAAACTGATGAAACAACTTTCCCTCAATACTTTAGCCTCATACACAACATATACTTTTCGGAATTTTAATTGAAGTATTTCTGTACACAATGAAAGCCCCATTTTAATTAAGCACACATTTGGAAAGCCCCATTTTTTTCGAAACATGGTAATCACATGTATAATATCAGAATGTTATTTTAAAAAGCTATAAAGCAGTTTAAACTATATGAATCTTATTTAAAGCAGAAAACTTGTAATTTTTTTCGTAGATTAAGTTACCTCAAGCTCAACTTCGAAAAAGAATAATAAGTAATTTTAAACCAAATTGCCCTCTTTGGCAGTCTAGCATCAGGCACACCCTTCCCATTGAATCTATTCGTAATTACCCATTAATTAATTGCATTGTAATAATGACAATTTTAATAAATTTGTTTCTGAATTTAGTAATTAAAAAATGGTTTACTTTTATTGTATTTTAGTTTATTTTGAGTGTTTCAAAATGTCTTTGCAGTTTTTTTTTTCTTTATTTTGATAAAATCTTGCTATCTTATTGTACTACAATGCAATGCTGTGGATGATTCAAAGATTTTTCCTGATCCTTGGAACTTTCTTTACATACTAATTTTTAATTTCAAAGTTTTGAATGATTAATGGTTTTTGGTGGTCTTATATTGTTTACCTATGAATTTTCCAGGTTGAACTGTACATTACTAGTGAATGAGACCGGCTGTTAAATTTTCATTCTTAATTTATGTTCATAAAGAATTTAGTCGGATTTTTGAAAGGGGGTCGATGGCTTGGGTAAACTACTCCCAAGGGGTCGATGCATGAAAAAGTTTGGGAAACCCTGAGCTAGACTGAGATCTGGTTGTAAGGATGCTAACTACATATATAGTGCATATATAAAAAGTTAAGCTAAAACAGTTTAGGTCCAAGGTACAATACTTTCCCCTATTATGTAATAAATATATTTTGAGAAACTTTTCCAATTTTTATTTATTGAAATCTAGTCTTAAGCAACACTCTAAAACATACTTAACGTGGCAATTTTCATTTTAAAAATTCTATATTAATTGAATCGTCAGTTAGAAGAAGGGAATAAGTCCAAAAAATGGCAAATTGACTTTTTGTGCGCAAAAAAATCTCCAAGCTTCACTCTACACGAGTGTAAAGAGGGAAAATATATAACTATCTCCTATCGCCAGGAATAGCCCCTTGAATTTGCAAAATCAATGATCATTCATTCCATTTTTTGTTTGTCTTTCTTATTCTTTTGCCTGTAAAATTAGCCAAAATAAAATTTGATTTGAATTTAAAAACGTTTTTTTCTTTTTTTAAACCAATGAATGTTTGACTCCATTGATATTCACTTACTCCATTGATAGCGCCTTAATGACACAGTTTCATAATTTTTAATTTTATTCAGCTTAGTCTTTCTATCTTTCACTTTTGTACTGTGAACTAAGCAGAAATATAATTTAATTGTCAATTTAAGTGGTTTTTAAGATTTTTTCGATTTTCTCAAAACTTTGTTTTTGGACTTATTCCCTTCTTCTAACTGACGATTAAATTTATTTTTATGTTAAGAAAATAGGTTAAAAAAAACCCTAATCTGATAGTTAATAGTTATATGACCTCGGAAGGTCTACTTATTTTTATTTTACTTTTGTTGTAGAAATGAGTATCCTTTTAAGGGTTGTAAACATTCACGAAAGAAACAAAAAAAGGAGTAAGTCATCAATAGAAATTAAGACATTAGCTATATTATTTTTTTTAATAAAAACACATATTTACAGGTACAAAAAATACAACCAATGTTATCACAAAGTCTGGAATGTTTAAAACTACATAAATAGAAAACTTAACAAAATATTTCCCCTCTATAGATCTGTTAGTTAAGTCAGTAGTTTATTAAAATTGATTTCGAAGTATCAAAATAAACTTTTATACTTTTTATGAAGCTTTTTAATAGTCCTAAGTTATATAAAAACTAAACTTATAAAAGTGGTCATTCATTTATATAAAATTGAAAAGAAACAAGAAGAAAATATACTACGGTATATTTACAGAGATAACAAGAAAAAGTTAAATCACTGCAAAAAAAATTGATTTTTGAAACTAGGAAGTGTAGTATGTCAAGGCACTGAAATAACTTTCTTAACAATATCATGAATTCATAGGATCATGTTTTATATATGCAGTATATAACAAACTAAGAAAATTGTAGAACTGAACATGCAAATTCATATAACTATTTTAGCAAATAAAAAAGCTCCTCAAAACCAAACCAAACAGAAATTATTCTATACAACTAGTTTTTTTTTAGGAAATACTTTTTGTTACAGAAAATACAATGCGTAATGAACTATAATTATTTCTAAAGGAGAGAAGAATTGTAAATATATAGAAGGAAAATGATTGTTGATAAACAAGTGTGGCTTGTATCATTTATATTAAAAACATTAACAGTTCTAGAAGAATCTTTAAAACAAAAACAAAATTAATATACTTAAGCAGATTCCTAACATAAAATACACATGACTAATTTTTAAAAATAATAAACTAATAAGTTTTAGAGAAATCCAAAGGGACAGAGAAATGTCTCCTCATGTATTCAAAATACTCAGAAAATTGAAGAATTAGCAGCATCCTTCATTTTCCATACACCAATTGTACAGTCGCTAAAAAATATAATTTAACTTTTGACATTTTTGTTTTACAGGTAAATATATAAATTAAGGTAAAAAAAACAGTAGTTGGCACTTTAGCAGTAAGTGTAAAAAATAATTAAGAAACCCTAAGAGGAATGAATACATTGAAAGTAGACTGTTTTTATAGTGTTACTATCTAGATTTGAAATAACAAATTACAGCTCTGTGAAAAAGTGTTATTGTTAGTTATCAATTAAAATGAACTTATCTAAGTTTTTATAATTTCCCAATGCTCTCTTTCTTTGAGTGCTAAGTATTTTGTTGAATTATAAGTAGTACTGAAAATTCCTTTTGCTAATTAATAATTTTGGGATAAAAAAAAACAAATTTATGTCCTTTAAAAGGAAAATGAGAATTTTTGTTAAAACTGACCATAAAAAATTTTAATACCACCAAAATTGACCTAGTATCAACTTATTGGCACCAAAAATAGCCTAAGATCCAGTATTGATACAGCACTTGTCAATGAGATAAAAGGCGTTCCTTTTTATGTCAAAAATTCTTATCTTGAAATTTTTACCCACCCCTTAATTTCAACTTTGTTGTATTGAGAATGTACTGTATTTGAATTTAAAGTACTTTTAGATGCCAAATAATATCCTAGTGATAATTAAATTATGTAAATACCTAAGTATTAATTATGTTTATCCTTGGTTGAAACTAAATCCTAGCTGTATAATGAACATATAAGGCGAACTTACCTTGATGCTGTGAATATAAGGGAGCTATTAGATGATATACTGTTAACAGAAGACCTATGTGCCTTGATGTCTTCAAGAAATTTGCACTTGTCTAATGTCCACATTTTGAGGTAACCAGATTGACATCCACTTAAAAAGCAGTTATAGTCTTGCAATACATTTATAGAACACACCCAGCTGTCATGTGCTTCACATAAGGCCTGAAAGCAATCAATTCAATGCATGAAAGGATGTTAACATTACAATTCAAATACTCAAGCAGTATGTTAACCCAAGAACACTTGCAGAAGGCATGTATGCCATGCCACATATACACATGCTTTAAACAGGCTAGCATTTAAATCTATAAATATAATGTTTGTATGCATGTCCTTTATATTTTTAAACTTTTCAATCCTATATCAACTTTTTAACTTTACCACATTTTTCAACTCTCTCCCAGGAAAGTTTCTGAAGAAAAAAATTTAAAATCAAGGCATCCTTATAACTTTTTTGGGGTCTATTTTCTAATTAAAACCCACATTTGCATAATCTTGAAAACTATTTTGTAAAGCCTGTAACAAATTAATTTCTTCAAATTGTGGGTATTTTAACATTTTTGATTAAATTGGGCAACTATTCACACCTAAGTAAAAAGTACTTACATATTCCAAACATCTCTTCTCCAAGTCCCACATTTTTATTGACATATCTCTAGACCCAGATAAAAGTTTTTGATCGCTTATAGCCAGGGATTGTATGCCATCATAATGAGGAGGATCAAGGTTGAATTTAGGCAAATGACGACCAAAATCATCTTCCATAATTTCAAACACCTAAAGCAAAATAAGAAAACCTCTAAATTGGTAAACTAATTTGAGTTTTACTAAAAGAGTATCAATGTGCCCCAAGCAATGTATCCAACTCCCCACCAGTGGGACACATTGAAACAAAATTGATTTTTACAAGTCATCCTATTTTAATTTTCATTAAACTTATATTTTTTTAAAATTGTTTTCATAAAATTATATTTTTAGAAAAAAGTATCTGATTAAGTCTAACACAGTGGTTCTCAACCTTTTTCACGATTGTACCCCCAAAGAAAAAATATTTTTCTCTGCGTACCCCCCGCATGCAGTAGCAGCTAGTAGAAATATCACCTTTGGTTAAATCATACATAGGTTCCCAAATTGTTTGGGACCACCGCCTCCTTTTCAAGAAAAAAGAAATTTCCACCACCCCCTTACAAATGTTTGCCCCTAATTTGCTTACATTTCATAGAATTTTATACCAATGTTCTGTTGTGAAAAGAATTGATTTTATAACCAAATGAAATAAAATGTTGCAAAGCTAATATATGGACAATATTCAAAGTTAAGTTTCCTATGCACCTTAAAATTTAATTTGAAACAGTTAGGATAATAATTCGGCTCTATCTTTTTAAAAAATTTGATTTAAATGTAATTCTTTACCTAATTTTGAATATACCGAAACCTCTTTTGTAATACCCAGGGCGTACAACCCCTTTGCTACCTCCATAGTATTGACTCTATCATGAACTTGCCCATAAACAGCATTGGCAACACCAAATTTCACCAAAAATGTCTCCCAGGCGGCCTTTTTTTTATTTTATCCAAGGAGCTCTAAATATTTCTTTTCACATTACCTTGAGTGATCTATCTTCTGACCCACAAACTATGCGATTTTTCTTGAAATCAGTGTCATTCACTGCTATGCGAGACACATTACATCCATAGCCAACATCTAAGGCACCAATACATTGTAACCTAAAAATAAAAGGCATAGGAGTCAAATTTTACATTAAACTAATTTTCATTTGTGCATCAAAAATTTGTTCTAAAAGCTCCAAGCTCTAAAGATGGTAAAAATTGCAACTTACATCCTCTCTACATGGATTATAAAAACACCCTGGTGAATATCTACTGAGATGAAAATATAGTGTGATACTGCCCGTTTTTGCCTTGAATGATTTATCCAGGCCAGGGACCCAAAAGTAGTTTCATTACACTTTTTGGCATGCTAAAATTCAAAAATTTTACTGGGGAGGACACCCCCCCCCTATTTTTGGCCATAAGGTAGTTTAAGTCGTTTTCTATCATGATAAGATAGAAGTTCCAATTCAAGGGCGTAGCCAAGGGGGGGTGGCTCCGGACCCCCTTATTGGGCTTGACCTAAAACTTTTTAGACCCCACTTTAGTTGTTATAATTATGATTAGCCACTCAACAGAGGACGTCTATACTCGTAAAAGTGTCTGAAAAACACTTTTTTACTTGTTAAACTCTAAAAAGTTTTGGGGGGAAATCACCAGTGCCAGTGTATATAAGGGGGGGGGTTAAAGGGGCCTGGCCTCCCCTCCGAAAGTCGGACTAAGTAGACAAAAATTAGTTAAAATGCTGTTTTTAAGGGTCGAATTTCCAAAAATTTTCTGGGGGGGGGGACCCCCAGACCCCGCTTTTAATTGGATTTCTACACTACCCTCACATTTTTTTATGTACAATTTTTTTTTTAAATTAATGAGCCCCGTCCTCCCCTATTTTTAAACTTATTTTATAACAGTTTTAAGTTTCAAAGCAGTTTGTTTTAAAGACATATTTTAAAAATTTATTTCCCAGGGAGGACTTACTGTAAATTGAATATTCCATCTAAACCGCCTCCACCCGCAAAATTGCACTAATCTGTCACTGATCCAGGCTAGATTCACCATTATTTTTTAAAAGAACAGGTTGCAAAATTTGGGGATTCAGAAAATGGGTATTTTATAGAGCTGTGGTTCCCAATTGAGGAAGTATGCAGACCACTAAGCCCAAAATCAGAACATTTACAGACCATCTTTTATAACTTAAAAAAAAATATTTCACCTTCACAAAATGTCAAGATGAAAGTTTTATTTTCTGTAAGTCAGCATGGAAATCATGTTCTGAAATATAACTATTTTAAGAAAAATTTAACTTTATCTCTAGAGAGATAGTAATTTTGTTATGATATAATTAAATCTACAGATCCCATAAAAATTTAGGTGTTTTTTTTCTCCTTACAGATAACTCTTGATTAAACTTTGAACATGTATAGTAATGGAAAGTATTGTTGAAGTATTAACTTTTACCATCACAAATTAAACAGCTTGAGGTCACTAGTACAGATATAATTCAATTATCTCTTGTTAAATGCACTCAAATTTCTGTTTCTTGAAAACTTTATGTGTGCTACCAGGCCCTTTTAGACCCTTTCCTAGACTCATGGACCACCAGGTGGTAACCACTGTTACAGAGAATCATAATGCTGTTTCAATACTGTTCTCATAAATAAGTAATACAGTGGAAGCTCTTATAGCGACCTGCTCTTATAAAAATACTCTCTTATAAAGACCCAAAAATTAGTCTCTATAAGAGCACATTTGTGCTCTTATAAAGACTAATCTTCGAATCGATTCAGCTTATCGAATACTTTTCTGGATCGGTTTGTGTGCGTCACACAAGAATTAGCCAATAAACAAATATCAGAGTATGACAAACAGCACCAAGTAACGATCGCATCTTCTTCTCGCTTGCTTTCGCCCGGGGTAACCGGCTACAATCCCAACGAAACCTTTCGCTACCTGATGTCCTTGTTGATTTTATACTTTAAATTTATTAGCGTATTCATTTATCTTTCTTTATTACCAATTTTTTGACTTATATTTAAGACATAAGTTTTTCAAATTGCATGCAGATGCAGGTGAAATTGATGTAATAAATTTTGTTAAGCATGAGACCTTTCTAAGGAAGCTAAGCTATGCAATAAATTAATATCAAAATCAAAATTTAAAAAGCAAACACAAATATTTATACTCTGTAAAATATTGATCTTAAACTTTATATAAATTAAAATAAAAGCAAAAGATAAGGTAATATAACATGAAATTGGAAGTATCGAGACTTCATAAAATATGAAATAATTGTTTAAAGTGAGGAAAGAGCAATTGGATGATTCGAACTGTGTTCTAACTCCCAATGATACCGTTTTTAGGTCTAGATTTCCTCCAGACTTTATAAATTAGTCTACTAAAAATACATCATTGAGGGAATCGAGTTCACCTTCCCGAAAAGCATCAAAATTGATAGTTTATCTTAACGAGTTTATTGCTTTTGAACGAGTGATATTCTACACTCGAGTGTATCACTCGAAGTTTGCTCTTATAGCGACAAAAGACTCGGTACGGATTAATTACGCTATAAGAGCTTCCACTGTATTACAAGTTACGATCTGAGCACTTACATCCTCAAATCACAAATTCTTATAGAGCGTGATGAAGCAGCATAGAGAAGAGTGCCATATTGGTTAAGAGCAATATCAGTGAGTTGATACTCATTTGTATGATCTTGGAAACCAGATCTAAAAGAACAATTTTCACACACATTAAATTTTATTTTTAGCACTTATAAAAGTGAAAAGTGAAGTTGGCATGATGGAAACTGGACATACCGAAAAATATGATCACAAACTGCAGGATTTTGACGAACATCCCAGAGTGCAACATCTGAAGCTGATGCAGTAAAAGCTCTCCTTGTGTATTCACAATAGCACACTTTTTTCACAGCATCAGCATGAGTTAACTTTTGTATTTCTGTACACGTAGATAGGTCCCATATTTTAACAAATCCACCTAGTAAAATAAACATTAGAAAGGGATGATACTGATCTTCAGAAACTAATAAATTCATAAAACATAAATACAATTTAAAACTTAACAATTTTGTTAAAAAAATACCATTTTCTGTTGCATATATCTGCTAGTACACTACACCTACAGTATAACTTGGGTAACAAAATTTTGAGGATAGTTCAAAAATTTCTTTTGAACTTCTTATTCAATGAATGTTACTTTAATTTAAGTAAAAGTTAAAGCAAGTTAAGTTAAGTTAAAAGCAGTTTAAATTATTAAAATTTCACTGTACATACAAGCAAAATAAAAATACATTTTTTTAAATTGACCAAACCTTTTTTAAATAAAATTCTACAAGAAGCTAAAAATGCTAATAAGAAGTTATCTACTAATAGAGTGTTTTCAGGTGACGTCACAACCAGTTATTTTCTTTTAACTGTTAATCTTTTGCAGGGCTTTTAATTGTTGCTAAGGCCGGTGTGAGGTGAAGCGGTATCTGTTGCTAAGGCAGTTTTTAGGTAACACATATATATTAGGGTCACGGATTGCAAATGCTCCAATAGAAGAATTCCACGGCCAATCATTTTCTGTAACTGTTAACCTTCTGTAGGGCAAAAACCTGTAACCTTCTGTCGCTAAGGCCATTGTTAGGTCTGAGTCATGTGATTGAAAATGCTCTATAGAACACACATCGACCTAGGGGTAGCCAAAACATTGTGCATTGGATAATTAATAAATGCAAGACAATAGGAGTGAGTGATCCAGTAATAACATTTACAGTAATAATTTCCAGTAATACTTTACAGTACATGGTATGTAAAGAGAAGGCCACTGCAGCATTAACCACATATTTTTTCAAGGCAAAAAACTTAAAGGTGAGTTTTTATTTTGTGTTTGAAAGATTAAGATTTTCCAATCCCATCTTGAGAAGAAAAAACTTTTTAAAAGATATATAAAAATAAATACATGCTAAACTCATTTCAGAAATTTACCTTCACAACAACTAAACATCACATCATCTGTACATTCTACTCCCAGCACTGCATCCTTGTGACCTTCAACAATATGTGAGCAGGTCAAATAGGCACTTTGGACTCCATTTCCTGTGATAACTGGCTTGAACTCCCTATAGAAAAGAAAGTTTACTCTAAAAACTATAGTATTTTCATTTAGAATAGGCCGGTGAAATAGGAGCAGTAACCATAAAAACGCCTCATACTTTGATAGTTGTTTTCCTACTTCAGTTTAGAATGGGTAGTAATCACCCAAGACTAGAGACTTTTTACTAACTGTAGATAACATTTCAAAAACATACATAAATATTTAAAAAAGGGGACTAATGGACCTGATGTTAAAAAAGGGGGATAAATGGACCACAAAATAAAAAAAGGACTTTAAGGGACAAAGGGATCACTGCTGAATACCCTGTACATTGGAAAAAAGGGCAAGTGCCATGCACAATTTTTGTTTCCGAAATAGTGGCATGCTTCCAAAAAAGGTTGGCCAGCCCTGGTAATGTAACTGCCCTTAGAGAATTTCATTTAATCAATTAAGTTAAAAAAACTGGACTTATTTATATGTGTACCTGTGCACTCTAACATATATAATGAGCAACTTCATTTTCAGATATGCTAACCTTTGGTTTTGCTCATTAATAATCAAATATCACCCCAGTTAAAATAAGATTCCAGCAATGCAAATGAAATTAAAGGAAAACAGACTTTACAAAAAGGCTATAGACAAGAAAATTTGCAGGGGTTTCATTTAAAAAATTGTGGAAAAACTCAGAAATTTTTAAAAGTATACAAAATTTTTTTGAGGTAATTGGTAAAGCATGAGATTGAAGGCAACAAACTATAACATACGTATATCACTAAACAAGATCTAGAATCTAGATCAACTGTTGATTTCAAAACAAAACTATAATGGAAAGATTCTGCATTATATTCTAAATGATTTAATACTTTATTTTTTTATTCCAGTACTTACAAAACTGACAGGGATTTGTCTTCTGATGGTATTTCAAGTTCAACTGGATTCTCACCAATCAAACTCTTACTTGAAGATGGAAGAACTACATATGATACAGATTTACCACTGAAAAATAAAAACAATTTAAATGCCATCTAGTATTATTTTTTTAAAGGTAGGGTAGAAACTAAATGAAAAATAAAAAAAAATCCTTACTTGAAATCACCATTAGCTTTATCAAAAAGATAGGGCTCAGCAGGTAAAATATCAGCTTCAATCATCCTATTGTTAACTTGCTCTAAAGCAGAATTAGAAGGAGGTTCATTGGATGAAAAGAGTAACTGTTCAGTAGTGGCTGCAATATTTCTGGCCTAAATATGATTCAATACTGTTATTGAAAAATAACAGAAATAATGAAAAATAGAATAGAGAAAAAATTCAAGAATGCATAAAAACTGGTATGATTGATTCTTCTTAAATATAGAGTAGATAGCAGATAATTTCCCAATGTTTAGGATAATGGTTCTTTTCATTTGTTAAAAATCCAGGAAGCCACTTGGAAAATGTTGTGATGTCCCTCTTTATTTGCATGATAATTTTTAATGATGAAAGAACAACAAGTAGTATTTATCCAAAAGTTTTTGTGAAAAAAAATCCCATCAAAATAAGAGGTTAACTTTTGAATTATCAACAAATAATTTTTCTAACATTGATTTAAAATGAAATTTAAGGGACTAAAAGAAAACTTTGATCTAACCATGTTTTTGAATTAATTTTGTTAATCATCCAAGTTGCATTTATATTAATAGCATTATAGTATATTAGAACTTCATACAGGAAAAGATAAAATAATAACCCTCTTGGATCTCATAAACCATAAAAAATAATATGAAATCCATATTTTTTTCAACACTGAATCGTTACAGTGGAACTTTGATAGATCGACTCCTTCTGAGACCTACATTATATGGTCATTTGAACTAAAGGATGTAATAAATAAAATTATCACTATGATAAAATAATCGGTACCAGTATTTTTACCAGTCATTGTAACATAGGGGTCACTATATTGTGGGGCCAATATAAAAAAGGTTCTATATTTCAAAATAGGGGAACTTGGATAATTCAAAGTTGAAGGGACCACCAAAAATATCTGAGTTATCTAACTTTGAATTTTAAAAAATTTTAAAAAGAAAAATTAAATTAATAGGAAATTCAAAGAAAGGACCATGGAAAAACTTTTGCATTGTCAATTACATCAAATAAAAGACCTTTGAGTTATCCAATTGCATTGTATATAAATTATGCATTCTCGAAAATTAATTCAAGAGCTATAGAGAAGAAAGACTTACCTTCCTTCTTTTTGGTTTATCAGACACAAAACTTGATTCTCGTGAAAAACTTGGCATACTATAAGGAGGATGCATGAGAAAAGACAGAAAGAAAAAGAATAACAAAATAAAATATCCTACATAATCATAACCATGCATTGGTTTTAACAAAACTAAATTTTCATTCAAACCAAGAAACATATAAAATAAAAATATAATCTAATACAAGCTCTAGAACCAAAGAAACATGCAATTTTAAGAGTTTAAAAAAACCTCTGCATGCTAGAAACATATTATATTATTTTTAACTTGCCTTCATAGGCAAAGCATAAGCCTTCGTAAAGTAATACTCAAATTTTGCAGTGACATGCCAAGAAGATATTTGTCAGCTATCATTGTAAGAGTGAGTGAAAAGTAACAAAACATAAACACAAAAGAGTGCACAAATAAATATATGTAAATTGCTGCTTTAGAATGTGAATGCAAGCACAGAAAAGGTTTAATTTTACCATGTTTGATCAGCGTTTGATGAGCAATAAAAGAAGAGAAAAATCATTGTTAAGGAGAAAATTAATAAAGGGTAAAGAAAATAACTTTGCATTTAATAATAGCTCATTGCTTTGTTAAGTAAAATGAAGATATTTTTAATAATGGAGAATTCATGGAGGTACCTAAAAAAATCCCTTATTATTCATTTTGTATTTTTACTGAATTTATAATACATTTGGGTTATATGAAAAAAAAATCAAATCAAACAGTCACTATTTGGCACCAGATCACAATGCAAGTAGAAAATATAAATTTAATACAAATAGTCTTATTTAGATGTAATTTTTTAATCAAAATACTTGAGAATAGCATACTTTTTATATTCTAAATTATTTTTTAGATATCTGACTTAATAAAGTCATAACCTAAAAATACATATATAAGACAAAGAATTGTAAAGAAGAGCTAGTCATGATAGTAGAATACCCAAATAGATAGTGGATAGAAAGCTAAAATTACAGCATTTTTTAATCAGTAGAAAAGTCTTAAATTCAATGATAAAAATTACAATAAAAATGCCTGAATGGATGAAATTTTTAAAGAGTTAGTTAAAATTTAATTAAAAATATTCTTTAAATTCAACATAACCGGATTTAAAGTGAATTTTTTTGCATAATATTCACAAAATTAAATACATTCTAGGGGGGAAAGTTCTTCAAAAGTAAAGTAAAAAGCAAGAAAAGTTTTTATCAATATCAATATGCATCTTTCTTCATTTATATATTTTCAATAAATTTTACAAAAAAAATAAAGATCAATTCTGTAAATAATTAAATTTATAAAAATAATTTTCACCTGTCATCAGGAGATGGAGATCTGGATCGAGAATCACTTCCTGAATTTTCTAGAAATTAAATGATTAAATAAGTCTAGATTTCTAACTAAAATTGAGAAGATATCATTAAAATTTAGTATACAGATAGTTTCAAAATTATGTGTCAATGCTGTTACTTGGAAATGTCTCTCAGAATCAGGGAAAGGGATACCATGGTAGAGTGGCCATGCTAAATAAATTGGGATGGATTACAGCACTTATAGCACCAAAATAAGAAAGTTTAAAAAATAATTTAAGAAATAAAGAATGAAAAATTCAGTTAGAAAATTGTAAGCAATATCATAACAAAAAATTAAGAAGTTTGATGAAAATATCTTTATTTGAAGATATACTGGTGATAGAAAATAGCTACTTTTTTGGGGACTCAAAAATAAATGGTGCAAAACTTGCAAAGTTGTTGTTGTTATCATGTAATTTGCAATGTTTAATTTAAAAAAAAAATTTTAATTGAAAAATCAAAGAACCATGCAAATTTGCTAACATTTTATCTTTTGAGGCTATGTGCTATTTTTATTATCTGTCTCGCTAACATCTTCTCAAATCCATAGCCAGAAAAAAATTCAGAGGAGATATTTGAATTTCAAGAGGGAATATGGTAAACCTCATTTCCATGACCCTAAGAAATGTTTCCAAATAAAAACCATAAAATGGACTCGTGAAACAACCAGTAGATTACTTACCTAACTCTTCCACATTGGCAGCATTGAGTTCTATAAACCCAGCTAAATGTTCATTCGTTTGTTGGACAACATGATAAAGCAACTGCTCCTGAACAGCATTGTTTTCAATAACTTGGTTTAGCTGAGACTCTAATTCTTTTATCACAACTTCCTTTTGACTGTTTTGGAAACTCTGAAAAACATATAATCAAAGATTTCTTTAGTAGATATCAATCAATGGGATCTGTAAGATCAATGTTTAATTTAGGTCCATTACCTGTTCTATAATCATATTTACTATTTTTTCAATAACATAAAAAGATTCTTCTAATCTCATGCTATTTAAAGTGTTTAGGATATCTTCCAAGTTCATGTTTTCCTGCGGATAAAAAAGTAAATAAGGTAACATGCTTCATGAAATTTTTTCTTGCTTTACATGCCACTAGTAACATATAAGAAATAATTATTTTAATTATAACAGAGATACTGTTTATGCTATTTCCTTCATACTACAAAATTGATGAGTATCAAAAACTAGTCAATTAAAGAAATCAACTAGAAGAAGGGAAGAAGAACTATAATCAAGGAAATTAACATATTACAATAATTTAGTTCTATTGAACCCCTAGATAAGCCACTATACATGATTTTTTGGTTTCATTATACAATAGGATGCCACTTGTTTTTTTGTTTGTTATACTGGATAGTGGATTATAATGGCCAACAATAGTGGCACTCTGTTGTATAATAGCACCGATTTTTTTTAGCATTTCTGTGTCAAGAATAAAGAAAAAAAATACATTTAAAACACACAGAAAACATGTTTTTTTTTCAATCCTAGTCACAAGTCTTCAAGCTCTCAAATTACCTTAAAAAATCACTTTAAACAACCATTAAATTATACTACTGCTTAGTTTACAGCAAGTGAAAAATAGAAAATCTAAGACAAATTAAATTAAAAATTATTATGAAACTGAGTCATTAAGGTACTATATATTAATGGAGGAAGTGAATATCAATGCAGTCAAACATTTGACTGGATAAAAAAAGGTGGAAACACTTTTAAATTAAATGTGTGTGAATGAATGTGATTTTGTCAAAATCAAGAGGCTATATCTGCCTACAGGGGGTAGCTATATTTTTGTTCTTTCCACTCATGTGTAAAGCAAAGATTGGAGATTTTTTCGAGCACAAAAAGTCAATATGCCATTTTTTGGACATATTCCCTTCTTCAAACTGACAATTTCTTTACAATTTATACCGACTTTCAAAAATAACTTTGCACAAAACAATTAACTCTACATCTAATATGGATCAATTCTATAAAGAATACCTTGGCTTCTTCTAATCCAGTTATTGCTGTTTGGCACTCTGTTAAGTTTTCATGAATGTACTCAATGTTGGCTTTTAAGCTTTCTATTTCATCATCAAATTCAGCGATAACTTTAAAACCCTAAAAAAAAGTAGTTATTTATTTAATGTAAAAACAAACTCACAGCTTTATGACTTAAAAATAAGGTATTAAATCATGTTTTTTCCAATCTTCAATGAGATTTAAACAAGCACTGGTTTAAAATTATTTTTAAGTAGTACATGGAAAACCTCTATAATTTGAAAACTAAACAAACCTTTCGCTCAACTATAGCTCGATCTCGTTTCCGAGTTATTTTGTCAAGGCACCTTCCAATTTTTTCTCGTTCCTAGAATAAGTAACTTTCTTGTTAAATATGGACCTTAATAAAATTAATCACCAAAATAGATGATATAGGATAAAATCAAACTATTTTAATTTATTGAAGAAATTCAAATAAGTGTAGATATACATAGAACTAACCTTTAACCAATGGTCCATATCTTTTTCAATAGCAGCAATATTTTGCTTACTTAAAACTAATTTACTGATCTGTAATATAAATTAATTAATAAAACATGAAGCAATTTTCTAATGGGGAACATATAATAGTTAATTAATATTTTATTCAATCTTATGTTATTATATCTTAAGTTCTAAAAAGTTATTATCAATCTTTCAAAATTGTAAACATTTACAAATCTACATCACTAATATCAAGTAAGTAAAGTATCTATTATTTTTTAAAATTATAACTTAATGGTCCTATGTCCTGGTAAAAAAAATCTGGTTTCAATATTTTTAATAGTAATTTAGATGTTTATAGGTAAAGTTTTTAAGGGACTTATTAAGAACTAAAGAAATCTATTATCAAGATGATTATCACAAAAAACAGGATCTTTATAAAGTTTTACCCTCTTTTCCAGATTTTGCCATGTCTGTTTGGCAACCTTCAGTTGAAATGGACCTAATGCAAAAAAATAATCTAATATAATAAAATTCAATGCATGTATATCGTATAATGTTTGTAATTGTCTTTTATACAATCTTCTGATCTGCACCAAACTTGGTGTATGTAAAAAACTCAAGGAAAAACATAGGCTATGTTACGAAAAAATTCAACCACCCTTTGACCCTCTTTTGACCATTGTATGGTAATTTTGCTGAAATAGCTTAATTTCTCTTCAAGAAGAGATCTGCTTACCCCGTTGTTACAAAGAAAACATAATGCAAAATAACAAGTATTTAAAAGAAAAACTAGCTACAAGTATATTTTTAAATCAACACAATGAGGTATTCTCACCTTTTTTGTTTTAACTTTATTATGATAGAGGATGAAAATCCATGAAAAATGACGTAAAAATTATTAAAATATTAGAAAACTACCCCAAGATATTAATTTTTAAAATTTCGTTTCCGGTATTGGTGGGAAAAACATTAATTTCGTTATGGCTGCTGTGTGACATCACAGCGCTTGGACCTGCCATGTTATTGTTTGTATGCTTAGCTTGCTTCATTCTGCTATTCTTCATAAAGTTTTAACTAAAAAACTATGATATTTTAAAGACACATACAAATATTTTTTATTAAAAGATTGGCGTTTTGTTTTTTAAAAAATATTAATTGGTTTTGGAATTATTAGGATTCAAAGTTTTAATTTTTTCTTTTTCTGGCCGTTCACTTGAGAAACAGACAAGTTTTATGCGTGTTTTGGTTTTATGATAAGTCTAATTTCTTTTATTTTTAACAATTCACTAGTTTCAAGGGCGCTGTGACGTCAAATCTCGTTTTCTGATCACATGACTTTACTAGTGTTTTGGCAAAAATAATATTGAATTTTAAGTTATTTAAAACATGTTTAAGAACTTAAAAATCTGATATGTGAGAGTTTTAAAATATAATGTATCAAAAAAGAGTAAAATTAAGCAAATCCCCCACCTATGCAAATACCTCATTTTAAAATTTTAAAACAGTTATTGATTTAATAATTTATCTATTTTAAAATAAAAAAGCTTTATGGAATAACATTGTTAAAATAGTCTCTATGAAAACAAAGATGTAAAATTAAAAGATTAACCATTTTATTGCAGCTTTTAAGAAAGTTGGTTTACAAACCAAAAAATTCTTAAATTGCTGGAATATGCTTTAAGTATTCAATAATTTCACCAAAATATGATTAATGAAGGACTCCAAATACGAGTATTTGATGTAATATTTTGGAGAATATACTAATTTTTATATGGGTATCGTGTTATTAAGTAAAAATCCTTCAAAATTTACATGCTTTATGACTGGATCGAATACCTCTGATCCAAAATAAAGCATAGGAATGTATTAAAGCTTTTTAATAATAAATCTATTATTTTCACCAATGCAAGGCCAGGCATATCAACTAGTATATATGTTATGGGCAAAGTGATTAATCGGGCATTATTAATAATGCCCGAAGTGGAGGCGGGCAAAGTGATAAATTTCATTCATAAATTCCACTGAATTTATCACATTGCCCGTAACATATATATAAAAATAAAAAGTGGTATCTTGCATTAGTATTATATTGAATTCTTTTAAAACAATTTTCTATTTGCTTAATTCATACCTGATTTAGATCTAACAGTTCTTTGAGAAACATTTCGTCCAACTTTCTTCTTTAAACTTATAATTTCTTCAGCCCTCTTTCTAAGAACAATTTCTTTCCTTTTCTTTTCAGCTTCCAGAGCTTTGATCTGAGAATCTTTGTTTAGTTTTTCTCTCTTCAGCAATGCAATTTCTTTATTACGCTTCAACTCTGAATCTCTATACTTTTTAGATTCCTCTTTCATTTTATTCAAAAGGTTAACCTATAAAAAAATAGAAGTTAAGGATGGAAAAAGTTTTTTAGCAGAAGTTTGTAATTGAAAACTTTAATGGAAGTTTTTATCTTTGACCATCTCTTCATGACCTCAGGTTATAGGTAAATCTAAACAAAACACCTATATCAGTCTTTAGATTCCAAACCTTTGACACCAATGTCGATAAAAACTTTCGTTTAATTACAAATTTAACTAAAAAAAATTATGCAAAAAATTACAAAAGCTACTATTTTAAAATGACCTATTCAAAACTACTTTAAGTGTTAAATTTAAATGGAAATAATAAATGATGGTAATAACTTTAGTTCTCTTCATTTCTGCAACTTCTTGTTTCAATTTCTTTAACTGCATTTCAGATGTAGATGCTGAAGCCATTAGTTGGACATGATGCTTTTTAGCACTTTCAAAATTTTTAACATCATTCTTGAGTGATGAAATTTTCTTTTCATAATCAGCCCTGATTCTTCTCTCTTCTGATTTGCTTTCAGCAGTTTCTAGAAAAAATTTTCATCTTTAGGCATTAAAACTCCAAAACCAATTTTAGACTAAAGGTACTACCTAAGTATACGGCCCTTAATGTACCAGTGAAACATAAATTATTATTTAAATCCCACTTGATTAAATTGTCAATAAATTCCTAAAAATTCAAAATTTTCAGAATCTAAAAATAAACTAAATCTTTCTTTTTTTTGGTTGATAGAATAAATTAATTTAATTTCTATATTATGAACTTGTACACTTTGTCACTTGTTCATTTTCAAATGTTATAGTTAAATTAAAAAATAATCTAGATAGCAAATAAGGTTTTTCTTATCAACTTCCATTTTGCTTCTGAAAAAGTAGTAGTAGGAATTTTGAAATAAATTTGCTACTGGTAGATAGGTAGAATACATACTACTCAGGTTTGAAATTAACTTGTCCCTTTCTTTTTCAGCTTCAAGAATTTTGGTTTGTAGCTGAGCAATCTTTTCTTCATACTGTAGCCTCATATTATGTAAACGTTTTTGAGTAAGCTCTAGCTGCCTTATCAATTTTTCTTTTAAGGATATATCACAAGTGATTTCAGCAAGATTTTCACTTAGTTTTTCTGAAATAATAAAGTGAGATAAGTATACAAATATTCAAACATTTTACCAAATTTTCAACAAAATGGGCAAGGACTAAGTAAGCAGAATCACAAATAAACACAAAATGAAAGATAATTGACTGAATGAATGTAACTGAAAGTAAGCAAATATACAAGAACTTTAAGATTGAAGAAACAATTCATTCAACTGACTAATTATGTGATTAAATGATTGTTAAACACAAAAATAGCCATCAATTTTTTAAAAAAGTGATAAATTTAAATTAGGAAAGATAAAACAAATTTTGAAATTAAATATATGTGTTTAACACTAACTTACTTTCTGGCCTAACACCATATCAAATAAAAATTTATTAGGAAAAGCAAAATGATCACCCATTCATGAAGAGATTTTGAAGAGACAATGGAAATGGACTGGACACATCCTTTGTTTAAAACGGGATTGCCCCGCTAACATCGCACTTACTTGGGCACCCAACGTAAGACGTAAAAGAGGAAGACCAAGGCTTACTTGGCAAAGATATATGCACCAAGATCTGAGCAAAGCAAACTTAAATGGATGGGAGGATGCAAGAGGATTGGCCCAGGACAGGGGTGCTTGGAGAAAGAGACTCGAAGCCTTATGTGCCAACTTGGTGCAAAGAGGGTAAGTAAAACTACTTACTACATGACAAAAAAATATCTTTGTTAATGTTTTCCCGCATATACTAAAGTTATGAACACTAATGAAGAATTAATAATGTAAATATTACTATAAATTCCTCCTGATCTAGAGTAATAAACTATTTGAAAATATAGTTTAAAACTCAACAAATTTGTAAAATAATATTTTTAATTTGAAGTTGATAGGTTTTATTTATAAATTCCTCAGTAATTATAAAAGGCATCTTCAAAAAAAATTCAAAGGCATAACAGTTATGATTTAAGGTTATTAAAATACTTCAATAACATACCATCTTGATCAGTTTTTTCTGTATCAGACCCAGAACTACTACCATCATCTTCTTGGCCATCTTCCTCATTCTGTTTTCAATAGAAAGACACCAGATTAGAGAAATTTACAAAAGGACCCTAAAGCCAGGTACTGCAACCAAAGGTCAGTGTACCATAGGCAGGGTGATTGTGATCAACAGTAAAAACCAGGGTTGTTATGTTTTGTTTAAAACACTTGTATTTTTCAGCAAGTTGTTTACTTATGCAACGAACTCACCATTTTCAAGTGTGAATCACCCAGAGTTTAAAAGTTGGTGTCAAATATAAGACCTGGGTACAAACCACCAAATAGCCATGACATAGGTGCTTGCTTGATAAAAAGCATGATTCTGTGATGTAAACTTACAAACATTTGAAAAGAACAGACTGTTAATTTTAAAAATAAAATTTAATATTTTAAAAAGCATGTTCTTTTTAGCATTTGTGTCAAGGGTAAAAAATAAAACAAGTTTTTAAAACAAAAAAAAACACCATAGTTTTTGTTTTTAATTTTTTTTAAACCATGGTTTTTTTTCCAACCCTGGCAAAAACTTAGAAAATTATACTGAATAAATAAATCATCCACAATGGAGTAGGAGAAACAGGCTATAAATATTTGGTTCATAAGGCACTAACCAGATCAAAATTCTTACTCACCACTGCATTAACAAACTAATCAGAACATTTAGTTTTATTTGAAACCTAACATTTTAATAACAAAATTAACCCAGTCTTAAATACTTGCTTATAAGTTTTTGAGTAATAGTAAAGATTTTTGAGCCCAATTTGAAATGTGTCTAGGTTTAACATCCAATTTTATGGCAATAACTCAGCAACAAGCATTTTGAAAGTTAAAAGAACTCAAACAGTAGCACCAAAATTAATTCATTCGGTCCTAGATCGCCTGAGACTGCCATAGAATAGTATAGAAAATTTAGGGCGGTTAGGACTGAAAAACCTAACACAAACCTTCACAAAAAAGTAGAAAAATATTTGCTACAATTAAGGTTAAAATAATTTTCTTTAAATGTGTAAAATTAATAAATATTTGATTTTACCTCAGCATCCTCAGCCACTTCTTTTTCTTCGTCAGAACCTTCTTTTTCTCGTCTGAAAAAATAATGCATTTAAACATTTTAAATTATTAACATTTTTAAAAAGTATTGATAAGACATAAGTAAAATGATTTTCATAGAAAAGTATTCTAAAATTGAAGATATTTTAAAATATTACAGTGGATTCCAATAATTTTTATGGTACTTACGTATTAACACCACCACAGCTAGTGTTTTGATTTTAAATAAAGTGTTTTATTTTACAGATAAAGTGTTATTTAGATAAATAGTTATTTTACAGATAAAATTTTAAATAAATTGTTTTATTTAAAATCAAAACACTTTCAAAATAGCTGTGGTGGCGTTAATACGTAAGTACCATTTTTCCTACTATAATACTAAGATTATTTTTAGAAAAAATATGTAAGAAACAAATGGTTGATTTGACAAAAAGAAACAAGACCTGGTTATTAAACGCAAATTAGTAGGCAAAAGGTGGTCTTATTGTGATCATTATAGGAGGGTTCAACTGTATTTCCATTAGCATGCTGACTCACTATAAATATATTTACCCCTTAGACTTCTTCTCCTTCTCAACTTTCTTTTTTAATCTCTTGACATTATTCTTTGCTTCTTCAAGGACTTCTGCAACTGACTGGGATGTATCAATACGAATATCATAATGACCAGTAATAGCAACAGTAGAAGTTGGACTAAAGGCACTGTGGGGTGAAGATTTCAAGGCACTTTTACGAAGAAGGGCACAGGATTCCTCATATTCTATCAACTTGGCTCTGTTAAAGTATAAGATATTACACATGCAGAATAAATACTCAACAGAATGTATTAAAATCATGCATAATCAATGGTGATGCATAACAAACAAACATTGAATCAACAATAATGAATATTTATTCAAACAGATGCATTAAAAATGTGAAGGGAATGAACCTTGATTTTATTGACTCAGTTTAGCAATGAATAACAAAAAATGGTCAAGAAAAAGTTTTCCAAAACACCAATGAGTATGTAAAGTTTATCCCTTTCTTTGAACTACAAATTAATACATGCATTCAAGGACAGAAAGTTCTAAAAAACCACATTATGAAATGGCATTTTCTTACCTCAAAGACTCTATTTCAGTAACATAGCCTTGAATAAGTCCAGATATATCTGATTTCGATCCATCACCTGTGTAGTTTAAAGCATTAAAAATACCAATTCATATTCATTTATTTTTCAATCATGACTTAAAGAAATAAAAAAAAACTTTTACCTCCACTAATGATCCATTCTCCACTTTGTTTCTCAACCAGCAAGGCAGTGTTTTTGGAAGTAAGGCGATCTATGGTTTCTTGAAGAGCTTTTACACGTGTTTTCAGAGAATTGTTTTCAGACTGAAGCATGGTATTTTCATGGTACATATCATTAATACATTCAACACCATCTTCACTTATAATTCTTTTGCCCTAAGGATTAGATAAAAAAACAAGATAAATTTAAAATTATCAAATCCTCTAAGGCAAACTTTATTGACTCATCCTGGATATAGTCCCTTTCTTCAGAAAAGCTATCAGAATATGAATGAATATGATTAATAAAAAATCGATAAAGTTTTACAGTAATTTACAGTAAAGATTGATTTTTAACACAAAACTATCTTAATTGAAACAGCACATACCTGCTTGAATTCCATCAATTCTATCTGTAAACTTTCAACTCGTTTTATCAATGCATTGATAGTTTGGCTAGACTTATCCATGTTTGCTGTCACTTTATTTCTAATGTTCTTTGCTCTGTTTGCATACTTTAAAGTACTCAGAGTTTCAACAAAATCTCTGTCAGAAGGCGAGACACATGCTATCATAAGAGTTTGACTGAAAAGAAAAATCAAAATGAATTTAAAGTTTCTTTAGCACATTTAACCTATTTTAAGATATAAAAAGGTTACCTGTTGCCACCTAGAGAATCTTGCAGAAGACGAGTCAGTTTGGAATCTCTGTAAGGAACATGAGTTGCTTTTTTGGATTTATCACCAAGAGCAGATATGACATTTCCAAGTGCAAGCTGTATGGAACAAAAAGTCTTTTAGTAACTTTTCCAGTTTAAAACTTATTAATTTTAGCAAAAATATCATGCTTAGATAAATCATGTAATGATAATCAGATCTTTTCTAACTATAATTTTAAAATTATAAACTCAAGTTTTAAAGCAGTGATCCCTAACCAGTGTTTCTATAGATCCTATGAAGTGAAGTGGCCCATGAAAGATTTCTAATAAATTAGTAATCGCAAGAAATAAAATATTTTAGATTGGATGAGGGTTGTCATTAGAGATGGTAAATGTAACAAGCGAACTTTTCTTGCTCAGATCGCGAGGCGATCTGTAGAGCTGCATAGCAGTTACAGGGGTTGGTGAGCGATAGCGAGCAGGGGGTGATAGCCCCCATAATATAGTAAAAATACTTATTACTATTTATGCCAAACAAAAAAAAAGTTTCATTTTCTCCTACAACAAGAATTGACCAAGATATTAAAGGTTAAAGATTTTTTAACAAGCATTCATAATTTCATTTCAGGCTTTAAGAGGGATTCTGTTCCTTTTCTGATGAAAAGTAATAACTCTAAATGCTTTAATGCATTTTTTTTTTCATTCTCCATTAAAAGCTCATTGGCATGCCAAAGGGAATCTTTGAAAAAATCTACATTGTCCTATCAACCAAAATAATACTATCTGTCGAACCCTAAAAAATGTTTTTATTCTTAAAGACTAGTACACAGTAAAGAAATTAATTTTAGAAATAAATAATCAGCTTGACTATTCAGCCTAAATGACTCTTATTATTATACTACCAAAAAATATGTAATAAAACATTACTTTTTTTTAAAGATTTTAAAGATTAAACATCATAATGGCAGTTTAGTGCTTATCTTGTTTAGGAAATGTCTACTTAAGGAATATCTCCAGTAATAAGCACTGTTAGTTGGATTGTTCATTTAATTCTTAATTTCTGAATTAAAAAAGATTTTCTAGCAAATATATTACAATATAGATGAAAACTTACAAGGCCTGAGTTAATGCAAATGCTTTCTTTTTGACGATCCCCTGTAGCACCTGTTCGTTTTAATCGTTCTGAGCCAGCAAGATCAACAAAATGGAACTTTGCTGTTAAAGTCTCAAACTCACTCAAGGATTCAGAATGTTTATGGAGTGATGAATTGCAAGTTTCTTCTCCGGATATATCCTAAAATTTTATAAGGTCAAAATAACAATAACTTTAAAGTAAAAACTAAATTACTAGTGACTTGTTTATTAATACAGAGATACCAATTTTTGGTTATGGTCATATACAATTATCTAACTCTCTATATTACAACACAAGTAGACCACAAGGAAAATCTGACTTAACAGCTAAGCATTAAAAATATTTACTAAACAGAGTTTTTATACCAATGTAACTGAAAAGTATGAAGTTGAAAAAAAAATGTGCTTACAAAATTTTAAATTTTGTTTTTCAAATGTCTGCATATTTCCACATAAAATATAAGGTTTTTAACTACAAGTAAACATAATTTTACAGTTTCTATAATTTGAATTGGTAGCAGAAATTTGGTTTCCAAAAATTGGTAGCAGAATGTAAAATGATTCTGCTAAATTCAGAATGGTTGGCATCGCTGTATTTATTAAACAAATAAAAATGCAGAGTGAATTTAATACAAACCTTTAACTTAATTCTGACAATAATGAGTTCCAGAACTAAATGTTAGTAAAAGAAAAGCAAACATGACCAGAATTAAAACAAAAGCATACTTTTTCAAGTTTAACAACTCGTTGCTGCTTGATATGAAGGGTAAAAATAGCGTGAGATCTGGAAGACTGTGTATTCATACCAGTGCTAGCAGTTGTTCTTGAAAGAGAACCGATCTTCAGACAGTGTAAAGCCTTAAAATAAATAATTAATTACAACTAAAAAAGTATCTGAAAATACATTTAAAACATCTGAAAACTGAAAGGATGTTTTAACAAGTCCTCCCAAATACTGCACAGAAAGATTCTTTGCTACATGAAACATGCTCACAGAACTATACCTCTACAACCACTTTTATTTTTTGAAAAATGGGACATATTATCTGATAAAAACTTTATTTCATTCCATGGTGCACTCGAAAAAGGAAAATGGATATTTTTCACATCTTAGAGTGCAAACACATCCAAATAATTATGTTCATGTTTTCCATAAACCTTTTTTTACTGTAAACTGGATGAGGTCATACCTTTTTTCTCATTATTTTCTCGAAAACTATGGGTTGTAGAAATATAGTTTTCCAGACATTTTTTATGTACTCCAAACAAAGAATCTGGTAGTGAAGAGTGGCTGACTTGCTGAAACACCCTGTACTGTATACTCTTAAACATTTTTGTATAAGGAATACTTACTTCATGAACATTTGTTACACATTGGGCTATGACACCATGAGTATATATCTTCCCATCTGCATCTTCATGAATTTTCACATGAGTTTTCTTCTACAAAGAAAACAAACTCTAAGACTTTACTCTCTTCTCCAAATAAAACTAAAGGATTGATTAATGTTAAAGTGTTAAGTTTTAAGATGACTTGAAAAAAGTTTCCAAGAACTTCAAATATATACGAGACAAACAATGGCTAACAAGGCAACTAGTGTAGATACATACTTTATTATCCAAATCCCTAGTTGTATCCAAAAGATCAATCACCTCTTCATTGTATAACTATGAAACAAAAGGTTTTTTTAAGTAAAAAAAGAAATATAAGGCATTACCAAATCCCAACCAACAGAAAAACTAGTTGTATATAAATAAAAATACAAAGCTTTTTGGGGAATAACTTAGAATAGAAAGGCACCAAATAATTTAACATATATTTTTAAAGACATCCTGCTTTATGATAAAAAAAATATATAGGTCAGCAAATAGGCAAGCCTTTGAATTGAATTAAAAGTTTAAAATTCACAAAAATTTAAACAAACCTTGGGCAAAAACCTAGCATGACCCTCAGGGCAAATATTAGTTTAAAATTAAACAATGTATGTAATTAATATAACTTTCCAAAAATACAAGAAGAGAACAAAAATATTACAAATAGCCATATACCAGTTTCAGGAAAAGTAATTGAACAATGATAAAGAAATTAATGTACTTAATGATTAGCTGGAAGCAAATCTCTCCAATCAGTGAAATTTTGCAAATTACACAAAACAATGTAACAAAAAAAGAAACATTGCTAGTTGAGATATTTTGGTTCTTCAATTTAATGTTATTTATTTATGAGTACAATTGGCACTTGCACTCGGCTAATTCTTCAGTACTGAATAATTTATTTCCGATTCTTGTTGAAAATTTTAACACATTACTTAACCCATCAGCGCCCAGTGATCTATTTTTAGATTGCTAAACATAGCGTGGGAAACTTGCTCTTAAATGACCTTGGGCAAGATAAGACATGCACCTGTTTTACAAAACATGTTTTTTTTGTTTTGTTTGGTCATTGATCTACAGCGATAAGAGAAAGTTGGTATCGCCATTCCGTTCCGCAGTTTTTCGACTTTTCTTAGCATAAACCCTGGGAACAGCTAAGCGGTACCGGTAAGTTAAACTTATTTTGGTGTTTTAATATCTTAATAGATGTGGCTATTAGGATATAAAGCGGTGTTATGTTAAAATAAATTTAAGTGGTAAAAATTCATGCCGAAATGTTGCTGATCTAAAAATAGATCACTGGGTGTTCGGGCATTCATTTTTTTGTGTTGCTAACTATATGATTATTTAGTTTTTCCCACTTAAAACTAAAAAATGAGTCTGAGAATATTCAGTTATGTCCAGGATGAAGTCAAATATATATTTTCTTATGAAATTGAATAGTATATTGTTGGTAATTGAATTTTATAATTTCTTTTGGTGGATAAATGGAGCGTAGACAATCATGATTGATTGCTAATAAAGCAAAGCATTGTAAATAGTGGTAAAAATTATCTGTGTTTATTCACATAAATTTATTGATACAATACAAGAAGTCATTTATCTTGTTTTGAAATAGTTCATGTTGGAAATTATATGACAATAAAATCTTTTTGTGGAGCTGGTGAAAATTTCAAATGGAAAATTATATTTCTTTTTTCAAAATTCGCCATAATACAGCTTTTGCAACCTTAAAATTGACGTTGTGGCAAAATAAATTAGTGGAATATGCAGGTGAAATACTCGAAGACGCAGCCTTTTTAAATGTTGTCAGAGTAACACCAAGTTTCGTTCTATTTCATGAACAATTTCACTTTATGGTACTTCCAACATAAGCTATTTATGTAGGTTATCTTGGGTATATTATTTAATTATTTTTCCTCATATTTATGAATAAATGAGTTTTTTAAAGAGAAGTAGTAATATTTCTACCTATTTTACAGTTTTTAAGGATTTTTTCTATTACTTAGCTCAGTGACAAAAAATATCCACCGAACACACTGTGATCTATTTTTAGATCAGCCATTTTTAAAGAAACTAATGACTGTTTTGACAAAATTTGTTTAATATCCATATTGAAGGCAAAATACACCAGATTCATGATTTTTATAAAATTTGGCCGAAAAAATAAATAAATTGGGCGTTAATGGGTTAAAGGATTTATAAAACAACATAATTTTTGGCAAGATAAATCACTTTTATTTTTAAAAAAATTATCTAGAAAATTAACAAAGTCATTGTAGTTAAGACACTAAAAAATTATTCAAATTATGTTAATTTCTTTTGACTAATGTTCTTGTTTAGATAAAAATTTAATGTTCAACATAAAAATGCAACAAGAAACATGCTGACCACTGCTTATTGTTCAACATTACTACAAAAAATAAACATTGATATCAAAACAGCAGTGCATAAGAAAAGAAGACTTACTTCCATAAATTGAGCATTCACTTTGAATTCTGGAGGAGTGCAACCTTTTTCTTTTTCCTTTTCTTGAATATCTTCAATCTTTTGAAACAATCGTTCAACTGCTCTAGGAATGATTCCTCTTTCATCAAGCTGGAAACTGTGATCAAACCCTGTGCCCATGGTATAGGTCTTGCCTGAGCCTGTCTAAGATCAGAATTGGTTTATTAATTTAATAAAACCTCAAAGATTTATAGAGTATAATAAGAAAAGGCATAAATGGAAAACAAAAATGATTTTATTAAAATAACTTAAATATAACATTCAATTTTTCAGGTTTTTATTATTTTTAGTTCTAGAATTTACAGAATAAAATAAAAACTTAAAGAAAACCTGGATACCTTTAAAATTAAATAATTCATAAATTCTTTAAAAGTAGATAATTTTACTAAGCACTTATATTTGTGCCCACTAAAATTACAGACTAGATAATCTTTTGAATTAACCTCCACTATAGCATCAAAACTACAGCTCCCCCAAGTCCAACCATTTTCCAAATTTTGATGAAAATTTTTTACACAATTAAAATTGATTATGTATGGAAAAGAGAATGGAATAAGTGAAGTCAATTGAAGAAAACAACTCTATTAGCCCTTTTAAAATTTGAAAATTCATGTTACAATTTTTTAAGGTCCCACCTACACAAAAATCCCTGAGTATGAGAAAATATAGTTTCTTATTCAAACTTGTAATTCTCATGTACTTGTCTATTTCCTCACACAGGCAATATTCTTGTAGATTTATTTGAATAATTGCTTGCTTTATTAGCTGTAGTTTGATTTTATTTAAAATAATAAGTTTCTAGATAACTTTCAAGAGTTCAAGGAGAGTTAAAAGAGTTTTCACTTAATCAAAAAAAAAAAAAAAAAAAAATCCTGTTATGGGTTAAAAATTATTTGGCTATCTTGACATAACATTGATTAAAGAGCATTAAACATTTAATAAAGATTAAACTAAAATTTTAAACTCACTTGTCCATAAGCCAACACAGTTGCATTATAACCATCAAAGCAGCTGAAATTTAAGAAAATAACTAATAAATAATAAGAAAATTTCAAAAGCATAACACTTTTAAAACTAGGATAATATCTCGGTACTGTCTGTTTATCACAAGTTGAGCTAGATTGATTTTGATACCTCTGATAAAAATAAGGCATGGGATAGGATGTATTAAAATAGGGATGCACAACCTTTTTAGGAGGGCCACTTACATTGTTGATTGAGACATGGAGGGCCGCAAACGAACGTACAGTAAAAATAATTATAGAGCTAATACCAAATTACGTACCGCTGTTAAAAAACTTAATACATGTTTGAGAAAAAATAATTACTCAAACAGATAAATAAAAGTTTCTTAAAAATCTTTAGGAATGGATGAACAATATTGTGAAGGTTAAAAAACAAACAATATTTAAAAGATACAGCAATGATCAAACCTTTAAAATTACTAAAGAATGTTTGCCACAAGAATATTATTTGTAAAAAACATATTATTAATGTGTTATAAATTTTTTAACATTAATCTAGTAGCAATAGGGAGAAGTGTTAGAAATTTTAATATCTATAAAATAAAAACTACAGGCTACAAATATATTCAATGTCAAACTATCTTCTACCAAAGGGAGTCTAGGGGTCCTCCCCAGAAATTGTTTGAAAATTTGACGCTAAAAAACAGGGTATTAACTAGTTTTGGTACACCTAGTCCAAATTTCGGAAATTTTTAAGATTTGTATTTTGATAATCTTAATATAAAAAAAAAGTTGTAAATAAGAGAGTTCCAAATACAAAAGGGGGTCTGGGGGTTTTCCTCCAGAAAATTTTTGGAAATTTGACCCTAAAAAACAGGGGTTTAACTGGTTTTGAACACCTAGCCAGATTTTTTTTTGGGGGGGGGAAGTCTCCTGGCTCCCCCCTTATATCTATCCTATCTGAAACAGGTTATATACTAACAAGATTTTTAAAAACCTCTGCATTAATATTTTTCCAAGTTGCTACAAAGCGACCTTTCAGTAAAAATTTATAACTTGGAAAATCCTTAAAATAAGTTGAAAATACTGACTAAAATCAGCAACAATGTGATCTGAGAGGTGTCACATCTAGATAGGCTCCTCAGACAACGCAAACTAGGAGCCGGAAAAACGGAACTTTTGCGAAAAAATCGTTATTTTTCCGACTTTTCCGGAGAATGTGATCCCGAACACCGGACTTGTTGGCTTCTGACCACTGTAAAGTTGTTTTTTTTACATCGCAATAGCAACACAAGAAGATGACTTTATCTTGGCGCGCGAGGCCGACCGAGAAAGCAATCACGGGAGGAACGGAACACACCGCAAGCGAAACGAAACTTGCCGAAAAATCGCGATTTTTCCGACTTTTTTCACGAAAACTAGTCATTTTTCTTAGAAATAATCCGGAAAGTAAGGATTATTTAAAAAAGGGATTATCTGAAAATACTCAAATCAGTTCGCGGGCCGCAGGTTGTGCATCACTATATTAAAACTTTTTAATAATAATCTATTAATTTCACCTGTGGAAGGCAAAGCATATCAGCTAGTCATAGTCAGTTATATAAAAAAAATAAAATTTAATGTTTTGGAAAGATTTTCTTAATATCAAACTTGTAACGAGGAACAGTGAAGGGGCCTGGATATGGGAAAACTTGTAACATATGCGAAGATAGGGGTATAAATAAAATAATAACAAAAAAAAAATTGTAGTGAATAGGCCTTTACCAACAATAAACATTGAAACTAGCACATTAAGTGCTCGAGTAATAGTAAGGTTCATCTGAACTTGTCTATCAAATTATTGGTGCATGATATGGAATAGGTAGGCCACCCCTGGAGTAGAGTCTCAACAATTTGAGTTTTATTTTCCCATAAATCTGAGCTAGTTCTTCAGTGGTAATAGGTATGATAAAAGAAATATTTTTTTCATGGTTGTTAGCATCTATAATAATAAAAGAGCTTTACCACTCACTCACTCACTCAGCAACGCACAGCAAAATCTACCGGGGCTAAAGACTCGAAACTTGGTAGGGTCGAAGACCTTATGGTGTATACGCGCACTAAGAAGGGATTTTTCAAAATATCTTTTTTCTGACCCACAGGGGGGTTTGGAGCGTTTTCGACGTTTTTGAGCCCAGCGGCGTCCAAAATGACCCCAGATCTTTGTTATTTCGCAGGAAGGTACCTAGCAACAATTTCTAGAAAGGCATTTTTCAGATTTTGGATATTCGAATTTTAAGAGGTCTGAATATTCCAAAAACCCGTTTTTGCTGAGCATAAACCAAGTTTTATATTTTCGAAGAAAACAATACCAAGAAATCGATATTACGAATTGAACTTTTGGTAATACCTTCTTGAGAGAATTTCAAAGAAAGTAATTTCTGGATTTTTCGATATTCCATTCTGGAGGGGGTGCACGGGGGTTTGAATATTCACTCCCGTTTTTAGTTTTTGGATCCTAGCACCCACATTATTAATGTGATTGTTATGAAATTTTAGCGTGTTGTTCCTCACACAACCAGGAAAGTTTGCTAAAAAGAATTTTCTGAATCAAAGCATTCCAAGGAGCCTTTTTTGTCCCTATTCTAAATTCTTATGCTTAGCCTTCAATGTTAAATTTATTGCGGTTATTGCTCTTTCCAGGACACGCAAAACCTCTATTGTTGGAAATATTTATTTTGAAATGTTTTATAACAGGTGAATTTTTAAAAAATATGCTAAAGATACAATTTTTAATTATTAAATAATTTTTTTTATGATAACCAGAAACCGTTCCACTGAAAAATTTTATTCTTTTTTCTATTTAATCAAATTTAAGTATTTCCAGTAAAGTTCAAATTAAACAATATTTCATCATAGGCATTTTCAGTGTCGATGCAAATGATGTTTTTTTTTATTTCATGTTTGAAATTTCTTTCAATGAATGAGTTGGTGATAAATCAGCAAAGGGGGGTTCAGGGGGTCTCCCCCTGATTTTTTAAAAAAATTGTCGTTATTAAAAAATGGTTATAAACACTAATTCTAAACCGGTTTTTTAAGATCTTAAAAAAGTATAAAAGTGTGTAGTATATTTAATTGTTTTACAAATACAAATATAGTCGATCAACTACAGGCTAAAAGCCCAGCAAGGTTGATCCAGTCTATTCAATTCAACCCCCCCCCCCCCCGATTTCCAGTATTCGTCTACTTTTCTTTTAAACTCGTCCACCCCACTTGAGTTAACTATCGATTCAGGTAATGCATTCCATTTATCCACTACTCTATTAAAAAAATAATGCTTCCTACAATCCCGTTTAAAACTTGCCTTATTCAATTTTAAACTGTGACCCCTCGTTCTATTACCCGTACAGAAATCTAGTCCCTCTGTGTCCCCTTGTTTTAACATTTTAAAAAGTTGAATCAAATCCCCTCTAGCCCTTCTTTTCTCTAAAGTGAACATATTTAACTTCTTAAGTCTTTCCTCGTAACTAAAACTAGATATACCCTTGACCAATTTAGTAGCCCTATGCTGAACCCTTTCAACTAAATCTATATTTCATATATTTTGTATTTCATAAAAATTTAGCGGGATGAGGGGGAAATATGTTTTATCTATAAACATTGCTGTTCAATAATATATCTTTATTGTGAGCGAAGGTGGAGAAATTTGCCTCAAATATACATTTATACCAATTGCAGAAATGGATGGAGGGAGAAAAGGACAAAAGAGAAAAAAATAATGGGGTTTAGAAGGTCCCCTGACTTTTTTCTATTTTGAAAAATTTCTCTTTAAAAACGGGGATGGGGATTTCACACATTAAATCTAAACAGGTGGTATTTTTAAAGGGTTTTTTTACATCTTAACGAAGTGGTATGACATCAAAAAAGAATCCTAGCGGGAAGACTTATTGCATCTAAACGATAATTCTTATTTATTTTAACACACAGTTAGATAAGCCTTTTATCCCCTGAGCAACGGCGGGCATATCAGCTAGTTTATTTAAATAAACATACAGTGAAATTTGAGACTAAACCACCTAAAATTATTGAGACTCTAGTGTCCTTAATATTAAGAACTGAATAGAATAGTAAACAATACAGACCCATCAACAAGATCTTTGACACAATTAACAAATATTTCATCTTGCCGAGTTGGCATGTCAAACACTTTATCAAAAGTGTAGGACTTTTCATTTCCAATCCAGATTTGAGGCTCATTTGGAACAGTTTTTGTGCATACATGACATAAATCAAGAATGTCTCGTGAAATCTGAGGTCGAATCCTGAAAAATAAGATAAAGTATGTTAAATTTCCCAAACCAGTTTTTCATTTGTAAATTTAACTTTGATGCTTTTAAATGAAATTACAGATAAGTTTATTTTAATTTCCTGTGTTTTGATGTCTTATTTAAAATTAGATTTTCATAATAAAATGGCAAAGACTGTTTCATAATTTCTCTAAATAGTCAAAAACCTCAAAACATATGGAAAGGAATTGTGTCATTTCTTTATCTTATCTTTATGTAAACTTTGCAAGAATATTTATTACTCTTATCACTAATGTTTATAAGATATTAACACTACCTATTTCTAAATAAGAAGTAAAGTAGTTTAAAATGGTAAGTTACATCTTAGTAAAAACATTTGATAAAAAGAAGTAGTTTTAAATTTTGAAGACTTTGATGTTTAAATAAATAAAAATAAAATACTAATAAAATAAAATTTAAAACTTTAATAATTAAATTAAATTAAATAAATAAAATAAAAATACCCACCCACACTAAAAAAAAAATCAGGACTATAAAAAATCAAGAGGGATACTTGAGAGAGGACATTCAGGACGTAGGGTCTTTGGACCTTCAAACTCCAGTATAACCAGCCTCACTGGGTGAGACCATGAGCAGAGCTGTTACAGAACGTGTGACTGAAAGTCACGATTAGCTGAGTGGCTAGCTTGATGCTAACTCCCTCTTTATTTCCCCAAGTAAACTTCGTACTCATTTTATTGACCCTGGAAGGATGAAGGGCGGAGTCTGCCTAGCCTACGGACCAGGATTTGAACCCTAGGCCTGAGAGCACGAAGCACTTCCAGTTACACTGGTAAACAAGGTTTTTGGCTCAAGAACATGGTATAGTGTTCCTAAGGCAACTTTTCACGCTGATTCCGAATCTGCAATCAGAATTTTTCCATCACCCTTAGATTTTTCACAATTCAGCTTTTTTGATTTACTGCTTTTTGGTATAAATATAAATACATTTAGGGATAAAAAATATGTTTAAAAGACTATTTTAATTTTTTTTCTTGATGTATTTATTTGATTATATCATGGAAACACAAAGACATCTACATCATGTATAGGTTCTAATTTTTCTGTGTACATAAAAAGTGATTAAAGTTCCATTTTCCCTCTATTTAAAGTGATGTTTTTCCCACCAACGCCTCACGTGCTAGATCAAAAAGTTCGCCGATACAAAGTGGGTGGGATGAAGCAGAAAGGGATCGATTAAACACCAGCCATGTGAAACCCTTCAGTTGTTGATATATTTAGTGTTAAGGGCACGACGCTTGCACGAAAAGCGCTGAGGGTCCAGAGAGTCTTCTGAACCCTTCCGCGGGGGCTTCTGGGGCTCTAACACCTCAACCGGTTTTAGTAAAAATCATTGCTGCACATTGTCATCAAATTTGGGTCCTTGGGGAAGGGTTTGGACCCTTCAAAGGTGAAATGCGTAAAAATTAAGAGGAAAAAATATCATATAAACCTCTATAATTTTTAGCTATTTTTTTGCCTTTATAGGGGGTAATAACCCCTTAAACCTATCCATTTGCTACCAAATTTCATATTTTAGAAATTTCAACCTTCCTTGTCCCTTTGGGAGTAATTTAAAGACTTGAGTAATGCTTTTTGACCCTGAAAATCGAATTCAAAGTCACTAAGTCATCAAAATGTTATATAACATTAAAATGAGTTTTTTAAAAAAAAACTGAGGGTGATGGAGAAAAACTGCTTGCATATTTGAATTCAGCGTGAAAAGTTCTATAAAAATCACCCATTTTCGTTCTTGAGCCAAATAAAAAGTTCGATTTTGTTGACTAGTGTAATTTTTAGCTATTTTTTTGCCTTTTTAGGGGGGTAATAACCCCTTAAACCTATCCATTTGCTACCAAATTTCATATTTTAGAAATTTTAACCTTCCTTGTCCCTTTGGGAGTACTTTAAAGACTTGAGTAATGCTTTTTAACCCTGAAAATTGAATTCAAAGTCATTAAGTCATCAAAATGTTATATAACATTAAAATGCGTTTTTCAAAAAAAACTGAGGGTGATGGAGAAAAACTGCTTGCATATTTGAATTCAGCGCGAAAAGTTCTATTAGAATCACCCATTTTCGTTCTTGAGCCAAAAAAAAAGTTCGATTTTGTTGACTAGTGTTATTTCTAACACGGAAACTTGTCTAAAATATTATGTTGATTGGATCATTGGAAGACAGTAAAATTTAAATTGACACAGAGTTGAAAACCAAGAAGATCACACCTGATGCTGGCAAATCTTGAAACTTATTAATACAACCTATAAAGCAGATTCAGAATAGGGCGTGTTTAATGTAGATAGGCAAAATCAACTATATCCAGGCAGATACTCAAAACTTTTTTCCTTGTAAGACTGCAGAGGGTTTTGTTAAAATTAAATAAAATAAAACCCAAAATCAGATGACATCAAACACCATCAAATTAGTCATTTATCAGCTTGGCAATAATGTACAACTTGGAGACAGTCTGGTAAACTTTGTCTAATCCCCCTAAGATAATATCATGTAAAATACATAAAACATTAATTACTTAGCAACATTGCTTTTAATTTTTAAAAATGTTTTTAAGTATAGTTTGTAAAATGTCGTCAACAAAGTTGAATTGGCAAGATTTGCACCCTGCACACCCTACAGAACCAATTTTTAAATAGTAAACGATATTTTCAATGCAATCAAGATCAGCATGCCCTAGAGATGTGAGTCGAGAATATTCTCCGGAGAATATTCTCGGAGAACGAGAATATTCTGAGAATATTCTCCAGGAGCGAGAATTTTGAGAATAATCGAGAATATTCTATTTTTTGATTGATAAATGGAAATAAATGTAAAAATTTTTGATAATATGAAATGGTCATGTAGTATTAGTGTTAGAAACCTGAAAATAATAACAAATTCAATGAAACTTACCATTTAAAAGTCACCCTACAGTTCAGAGAATATTCTCTGAACTGTAATTTCATTATTTCGCAAATTTTTTTTAAATAAGTTAATTTTATTTAATAGAATATAAAATATTTTTTAAAATATTAGAAGCAAGTTTTACTGGGAGAAAATACTCATACAATTAAAAGAGGAGTCTAAATTATTTTTATATAGTTGTTAAAAGCAAATGTAATAATACCAATAGTTGTCAAACTGAAGGACCTTTTGAACCTGACATTTAGTTAATTTTGATAGAACTTTGTAAAATTAGGAGACGAGAATATTCTTAAAAGAAGGAATATCACATTAGAACTATCTGTAATATTATCTGTAATAATTACTTTACCTATCAAACATGTTGTCTTATCAATTAAGTAGTGATTTTAAAATATTTTTCAATTTAATTTGGCTTTCTTTTATTTATGATAACTTCTCATTGTAAAATCTTTAATATTCTTCTAATTTGAAGTTGATATATCCCTTATAATTTTTTTTTTCAAAAAAAAATATTTTAGTATTTAGTAGCTTCTAGGAGAATATTCTCGAAAATTCTCCTCTTGGAGAATATTCTCGAGAATATTCCCGAGAATATTCTCCAAAAGATTATTACCGAGAATTTTACATCTCCCATGCCCCTTACTACAGTTTATAGTTAACCCTCCCCAGGATCTCCTTGATTTGCTCATGATAAATGCAAACTAAGCTAATACATGCACATTACAAAAATTCCATTGCCAAATATTCTGGGAACAAATTACTGAGGTTTCAAAAACTTTTTCAAAAGAAAACCCAAAAATAGGTCGGTTGAAAATACCTTAAGTTAAATTTAAAATGCAGAAATACAGGGGTTACAATCACCATTTGGCAAAGGTAGAACTTCTAAATTTAATAAAGATTAAATTACATATTAAAGGGTAGTAATTTAATCAAGTGAAGAAATAAAAAGAAATGTTTGGAAGTGAAATGAAAGGTTCTTATCTTCTTTTTATGCGATGAAATATGTTTGAAATGAATTCATGCAAGGTAGAGACTCAAAATATCACTCGTTTTAAGAAAATGAATATTTGAATTAAGTTAAACATAGCTCCTTCAGTTTGAAATTTAAAGATGCTACAAAAATAATAACTGCATTTTTTAAAAAAACATAAGAGATATATTAGTAAAAAATAAAGCAATTAACAACACCGCCTACTTAAACAAAATGATGTCACAAGAAATAGAAGTTCTGATCGCCTATTAAGGAGCGAAATCAGAAGTTTCACAGTAAACTTTAAAATTACAGCTTCAACACAAAGACAAATACTTGCCGAACAACAACTTTGACTGCTGTATCATCCGTCATTTTTTACAACAAAATAAATTATACCACATTTCTTTCACAGGTGGGAAGTTTAAATTAAGGCACAGACATCAAATTCGTAAATAAATAAAATAGAATAGTGTTGACAAAATAGAGTTTAGCTGCAACTATGCTGAGACCCCATTGAACCGAAAACAGAAACCATTGCTTTGAGTGAGAAGAACACAGACTACCTATAGAGAGCTAGAGAGAGTACCAGAAACTGGCAAACTGGTGGCGCTAAAATCGCTAAAATCCGTCGGATCTGTTTACTTTTGAACAATTACAAGTTCATTCATTTTAAGCAAAATCTTATAGTCCAGTGAAAATCACTGAGCTATAAACAAACTGGAGTGACAACCTCTGATGATATAACATGCGACCGAACGTGCCGGCGCGGATGGTCACAATTGCCCGGTTCGCTTGAGCGAACCGGGCAAAACAAACGAATTTCTCCATTGACTAACATTGTGTGAGTTGAACTATTTCTAGAAAACCCCCTTTTTTAAAAATATTTTGAGCAACATTTAGAATGGTCCGATCATGCTGTGCATACAATTGTGCCAACAGATGGGGAAAACTAAAAGAAGATGGAAATCTTTTCCGCGTAGACACAAACTTCGATAAGGTGTGATGCGGTTTCGGCACGCTCAGTTGTCACTCCAGTTTGTTTATAGCTCAGTGGTGAAAATAGGGAATAAATGGACCGAACCTACAAATTGCAAATAAGGTTTCTCAATTGTTTTCACTTAGGAAATGACCTCAATAATAATATAGACATATAGAATTAATTTGAATAATTAACTGTATGTTTCTTTCCCCAAAATAGTGCCCCAAGACATTTTGATGGAGCTTTTAAATTATTCTGCAGTGTACTTTCTGTTTTATGGGAAAAAAATTTGTTTATTTGGTTCTCTTTTGGTTATATGTAATTTATTAAGGTCCAAAGGGATCCGTTTCTTAAGGGTTAAGGCTTGCCAATTTTTTTTATCTAAGGCTTCCTTTCCCCTTTATAATAATTTGGTCCTATAAGGTAATATTGATTCATTTTTGGACCTTATAGTTAACACCGGAAGAGGGCTCCTTGGACACGCCCCTAAACCAAACATTTTTGGGAACCAAATGGACCAAAAAAAAAAACAAATGGACGCAGCGGAGGCGTCTAAATAAATCGTTCCTGGAATACATCCATTAAAATAAATTAGATAAATATTCATTTAATTTTATGGTCGCTTTTGAGTGACATGGACCTATATTATAAGAACTTAATAAATCTACCACATGAAAATAGAATCAGAAATTATTGAAAATCAAATCTCTCTCTCTCTCTCTCTCTCTCTCTCTCTCTCTCTCTCTCTCTCTCTCTCTCTCTCTCTCTCTCTCTCTCTCTCTCTCTCTCTCTCTCTCTCTCTCTCTCTCTCTCTCTCTCTCAGCTGCGCGGCGACATCCATCAACACCCTCCCAGTCAAATTTCTCCGGGCTCAGGCATCAGGGGCCGGGAGGTCCCCCCTGTGTGCCACCCTCACAAAAATGGCGGGAACTTTTTATGTTTTCTGCCCCCTCGTATGTTGAGTGAAATAAACAAGGACGCTTCCAAACTTGAGAGCCCCAGTATTTTTTTTTTTTTAATGTAATGATGAGAACACCTTCTCATCATCTTCACCCGTCTCCAGAGAACCTAAGTCGCAATAGCACTTCTCTCTCTCTCTCCCTCACTCTCCATCTCCAAGTGTTTGCATGGAAGCAGGGGTTCCCAAACTTTTTAAGTCGCGGAGCACTTTTCAAGAGACAAATTTGTCGCGGAGCCCTTTTTCTGAAAATTAATTTTTTAAGGTGTAAAAAACTTCTATTGTTTTACCTTATTCAGAGCCCTTATACCACCAATGAGGACTGCGCTTTGAAAGTGATAGAATTTATCAAGGATAAACGGTATTAGAAGACGTGAAATTTCGAAAGGGGTTTGGGAGTACTCTCCCAGAATTTTTTTCGAAATTTTACAAAAAGTAGTGTTTTAATCCATTTTGAGACCCTTTGGGTTACACTTCTAAGATTTCTCCTTGTAAATTGGAGAATTTTCAAAGGAAAACTGTATAAAAATTGATGTCGAAATTTCAGTGGGGGGGGGTGAACGGGTGAACCCTAAAATAGTACATGAGTGTTTCCTAATGCGAAAGATGAGCTTGGTTTTTGCGGAGCACAGTTTGGGAACCACTGATCTAGAGCCTTACAATAACTACCATGACGATAAAATTACCTAAAACAAACAAAACATTGTAAAATATTTCCTCAGGTGTGTGCTTCCTACAATTTATTTGTGTGAGATATTCAAGAACAGGTGCACCTAACAAATTTACGTAAGAGATGTCCACTGGGTTTTTTACAATAGTCGTCTTCAAAACGTTTTGCACGTCAAGTCAAGGGCCTATTATAGAAATTTTTAAGGGACATCTATTAAAATGTGATTTGAGTCAAACGCTTGATATCAATTAATAACTGGTGAATCAAATCTTCATCGAAGGAGGGCGCCTATTAATAGATTCATTACAATTCGGAAGACGCCTCCTACAGCTTTCAAGTCCAGAGTGTTTAAATTTTCGTTCAGAATGGGCGCTGGGCGCCCTGAATAGATTCATTTGATGGGGGCGCCCACATACAATAAAGTATTAGCTTTTAAAGTTGGGAATGTTAAAATTTTCACTCGCAGGTCGCAGGGTTGGCGGTCTTTGATAAATCCATTTGATTAGGGCGACTCAAACAATTTGGTTTTGCTAAGACGCCTTACATATTTCAAAGTCGGTGTGTTCTATTTTTCTCTCAGGGTGGGCGCTGATGGGCCCTTTGAATATATTTATTTAATCGGGGCGCCCCATACAATTTGAAAGCTATAAGGGGTCTTCCTTATAGCTTTCAAAGTCGGGCATGTTAAAATGTTTGTTAAGAGTTGGCGCCCTTTAATAGATTCACTAGATGGGGGCGCCCCATACAAAAAGGTCAAAATGCACTTCTCTTAAGGCGCCTATTATTAGTTCTTAAGGGGACGGGTGTGTATAACCCAGTAAGGCGCTCTTTACTCGTTTGTAGGTGACTTTTGAAGCTTTTTTTTGTAAAGGAGATCTAGCTTACTACTTAGGTTTGTTTCTTTTTTAGTCAGGACGTAATACAATATTTCCCCCTTAAAGTTAAGGGTCAAAAAAATTTCTAAGGCGCCCCTTCATCGGTCGACGCCTCCGTGCAGGCACGGCCAGCACGCCCGGCCGGAACGGCCCTGAGCAAAATAATCAAAAGTGGAGGCCAGGATTCGAACCCGGGACCTTAGGAATGCTGAAACTTTATTAGTAGAGACAGGGCCGTATCCATGGGGGGGGGGTTTAGGGGTTCAAACCCCCCCCCCCCGAAATTTTGACATCAATTTTTATACTGCTATTTTTCTTGAAAATTATGTCTCACAAGGAGCGATATCCTCTTCGGGTACAACCCAAAGGGTCTCGAAATGAGTCAAAACCCTACTTTTATGGGTAAAATTTCCAAAATTTTTCTGGGGGAGGACCCCCAAACCCCCTCGAAATTTTGAAAACTATTAAGTATACGGTTTTTCCTTCAAACTTATGTGATTTACAAGGAGTGGTCCTCTTTAATGTAACCTAAAGTGTCTCAAATGAGTTAAAATGCCACTTTTAGGGGGAAAATTCAAAAAAATTTCTGATGTAGAAACCCTAAAAACCCCCTTAACATTTCGCCATTTATTACAATATATCTTCTTTTTACCTTGAAAATTCGGCCGCTTACAATGAGTGGTGCTCTATGGGTGTAATCTAAAAGGTCTCAGAAATGAGCTAAAACACTCTTTTGAGGGGCAAATTTCCAAAAATTTTCTGGGGGAGGACCCCCAGACCCCCCTTTTACTTCGAGTTCATATTGTTTATACAATTTTGAAATTTAGTGCATCAAAATTTCAATCCAGTGTCGTCATCTAAAACTTAACATATAAAAGTACCCGTAAGGAGGTCCCTCAAAAAATATTTGAGTCAACCCCCCCCCCCGAAACAAAAGTCTGGTTACGGCCCTGAGTAGAGACAAATTTTCAAAATGTTTCTAGGGGGTTACCCCCCTCCTTTTTCTCCTTGAAATCGTTTCTCATCTCTCCTTTTAGGAGTACAAGAAGTTATCTTCTTTAGGTGTTATTCAATGGGTACTAAATGTACAAAAATGAGTAAAAAAAACTTCTTTTTGAAACCAAATTTCACAAAATTTTATGGGGGCGGACCCCCAGACCCCCCGTTTCTTTTCGAGCTAGTATTAGCTGATGAAACCTTTTTAACTTCAACAACGCTTCGAATTTCATTTATGTTATGCTCGGAAAAGACCTTGGATAAAATTGGGAGCCATACACCTCGCGAAACAAAAGTATTGTTTATGGCCCTACAAAAATGTTTCGCCCCCCCCCCCCCTCACATTTTTAAAAACAATGGCACAGGCCCTGGATATCCTCTAACTCTAAACCCTTAAAAAGCTGCTTAAAAGCAAGCACTCTCCAAAAAAATTTCAGAGGCACTGAAAATTTGGAATGTAATACCCTCCGACATGCCCCCCTAAAATCTGGTCTGGATCCGCCCTTGGCTCTGGAATTTATATTTATGCTTTGAGAAGTTTAAAGAAGACATGAGGACATATAAATGCATGGTATATTGAACCTTTTAATGTCTTTATATCTCCTTTTTTTATTTTCCGTTATCTAATCTACCCTCTGCGTGAACTTAGTTTGTCGTAACTATAACGCCCCCTAGCGTAATAAAATTTAAAAAAAAAATTAATTACTCAAGAAGCAGAGTCAATTAAGCAATTTAAGGGTGATTTTTGTGTTTAATAGCTACCCAAAATCTGTAAGAATAAATAATGACTATTTTCATAAAAAATTTGAAGTTAAAATTGCATATACAATGTAACTCTACACCAGATCTATTCCGCCCGCGTAATCCCAACACCCTATTTGACCATTATTACCCTTCCTCTGAAATTTTAATCTTGTATATTTGCCACTGAAAATACTTCTACACTACATTAAACTATCCCTCTGCATGTGCTGGAACAATAGAACCAATTCAACAGTTGTTTATTGTTTCCAATTAAATTAAACCCGGATGCAACCATTATCTTATTAGCCTACGCACTTTAATTCTTAGCTGCAAGTTCTCAGAAAGGAACAATCATCCACACGATTAGATAATGACCTCAAATGTGAACTCTGCACAATACAATCACGAACCCTAACCCCTCCCCCACAATATTGAAGTCATTAGTAGAATATATGAATTCAGAAAATTTTAATTTAATAGAGCGAAATTAGATTACTTTTAAAACAAGGAAAGCTAATTTAATCGAAGGAAAACATATTTTACAAGTAGTACTTCATTGCACTTATTTTTTACAGAAAATTAATAAAAATTGAAGCTTTATCGCTTTTATTTTTATCAAGAAAATGATGGTCCATGGGAAATAGCTGTTAGGTATCTCTTGATAGCAGTGGCTCATACAGGGTGTTTCAAAAAACCTGTAACGATAGGCTATTTCCTAAAATATTTCCCCTAGACCCATACTTCCAATGGAAGATTTTCTTCAAATGAGGTGAAGAATTATATATGACACCAGTTTCATGGGCGTCATTTAGGGGGGGGCAGGGGGGGGCAATTGCCCCCCCACCCAAGGTTTCCACTCTTAAGTGAAAAATTGCTGCAAGTCCCTTGAAAATTTTGTAACTTCCACAAGGACAAGGTCAAGGAGCATCGGATTTAAATCAAAAAGTCCCAAAAAGAGTTTTACCTACTAAGAGTTAGAGTAGTTTCACTACTTTTGAGGGTCAAATTTCAAAAATTTCTGGGGTAGAACCCCCAAACCCCCTCCTGACCTTTGATGTCTGTTATACAATGTTTCTCCCTTGAAAATTCTTCCCCTTACAAGAAGCGGTTCCCTTTGGGAACCAAAGAGGTTGAAACCCCAAGCAGTTTGAAAAGGAGGTAAAGCACTGGTTTAATGGGGAATTTTCAAAAAATTTTACTGGGGGCTTATCTCTGCCCCCCCTTGAAAATTTGACGTTTTCTTATAACTTTTTTCCCCTAGAAAATTCTGTGTTCCCCCCTTTTCAATAAGGAAATTTCCCACCGCCCCCTTACAAATTTTGCCCCTAATTTGCTTAAATTTCATAAAATTTTATATCAACATTTGTATTTAAAAAACCTTTCATTTATAACCCAACAAAATAAAATTTGGAAGAACTGTTCTTTTTGGATGTAACCCAAAGGGCCTCAAAATGAGCTGAAACACTACTTTAAGCGGCAAATTTAAAAAAAAAATCTATGGGAAAACCCCCAGTCCCCCCTTTAAAATTTTTACATATATATATGTAACACTAGGGTGGTCCTAAGTATAATGGTAAAAAAATTTTTTCGGAATTTCTTAGGTCGCACCCCCTAACTTTTTTCCTTATGGGGTAGTAAATAACTGGTAAAAATTTTATCCAAATCCATACATATTAACACGTGCCGCAAAAAGGGTGAAAATCTAAAAAAACATCAAAATTCTCAAAACTTTGAAAAATCACAAAATTTATTTAAAAAATATTATTAAATATACTTCAATACTTTTTTGACAGAGAATGCTTCGAACATGAAGAATATTGACCGTTATAGTCTTTGACGGATTTTAAAAGGTATTGTTTTTGCTCCTCATTATGCGTTAAAATACTGTTTATTCTTCAATGATCTTGATTCCGCTTTCTGCAACATCATTTACAACAGACAAGTTATTAATGACTTAAAACCTTCCTGATAATCTTCACACGGGTTCCACCGTTAAAGGATCCCTATAATAAATAAATAAATAACTTTTGAAAAAATTTGAGGTTCGTTTCGACACAAAATCGGCTAGATTTTTCTTTGAGAGTTCTACCCAGTTCTTCAAAACTAATTTGCAACCGCGTTGATACATTGGTGGATTCTTTCCCTTTAAAATCTTTGGCCATTAAACTCTTTGATGTGTGGGGACAGTCTCGTCAAAAAAGGCTAAGGCAACTGTCTCCTCGGTAAGATACTATCCATGACTAATCATTTTCTTTGTTATTGCTATAGATATATTTTTTTTAATTTCTCTGTGTAGAAAAACAGGTCCCTCAAGAATTTCAAATCTTGAAAGGGGGTATTGTGAGCCAATTTGCGCATTAAACCAAGCCCTGATGTATAACTTAACAATAAATACTCATATATTTTAATCCTTGTAGTTTTTGATTATCCAAATTAAATTAGACTAATTTCTAAAAATAAACATCTTCAAGCAATAAATTGCTTAAGACATCCATCTCTCATGATGGAAAGCAGTAGGTTGTCTAAATTTAATCATTTTTACTTCTTGATAATCTGAAAATGCTATTGTCAACTGTCGGAGCTCTCGGTAGTTATCTCTCGGTTGGTGTTTTGTACTTTGATGAGTACTTTGGTTTATCGATAACATCCCAAGATTTTTGCACCGTTCTTAATTCCTGTACTGAATGCACTGGTGTCACAGCACAACGCTTTGATTGTGTCCAATATGTCATAATCAACGAGTAAACCATAAATAGCTGCTGCAATGTCTTCTCACAATCCTCATTGGAAGATCCTCCACTTTACCTTAAATCCTCCATTGGCACTTATAATAATGATTTGCACTTTATATTTATCTTTTATTACCCTAATTAACCATAGTGTAGGATGCTTGCAAGTTTTATTATAAAATCCATGAAGATTCCGCCTTTAAAAGTCTCTTTTTTAAAACTCCCGACCACCGTCTGTAAGGTCTACTGTCATGCGGGAGAAAAAGCGAGGGGAGCCGGCTTTCCTCTAAGAGTGTTACGTAGTTCTGCGCCTTTATCGTAGTCTAACTTCAATCGCAATGCGGCACGTGTTAATATTAAAATATCGGGAAAATATTTGGTATATTTTCATTTCATACCTAAAGAAAAAAAGTTGGGGGGTGCGACCAAAGAAATTCCGAGTTTGAAAAATTAGGACCACCTTAATGTAACACAGTGTATTTCCCTTGAAAATTCTGCCACTTACAAGAAGTCGTTCCCTCAGGGTGCTCCCCAATGAGGGTTACAAAGGAGATAAAACACTAGTTTAAAGGGAAATTTTAAAAAAAATTCTGAGGGAGGACCTCCGGCTCCCCTTGAAACTTTGACGTATATGTAACTTTTTTCTCTAGAGAATCATGTGGTTTACAAAGGACTGTTCTCCTCGGATTTAACTTAAATGTTGTAAAAATGAGGCAAAATTTTTCTGGGGGTGATTTTTCTGGGTAATTTAGTATTTATTTAAGGGGAAAAGTGATATACATTATTAATAATGCCCGAAGTGGAGGCGGGCAATGAGGTATCAATGGCATTTATCAATGAATATTTATTCAATTTACCCGAAATACGCGGACATTATTAATAATGCCTGGATTTATCACTTTGCCCGTAAAATTGGTACTCTACAGAAAAAAAAATAATGTGAATTATTTCTTCGTTCAAATTATAAATTTAATAAAGATTTTAAGCATGTACAGAGATTAATTTTAATTTCAAAACCACCAACTGAGGTCCATACAGGAGTTATAGGTCTCTTTGATTTTCCTAACGTGGTCAGCCTCTGATGCATTCATTTCTTCTTCTAATTGAACTAAAAAAAATATTTTTAAGTACGAGGGTTGGTTTTTTTTTTTCAAATTCCGTTTTCCTCCTGAAAAAAAGTAGTAGGAATTTCGAAATAATTTTGGTACTGGTAGTTAGGTACATCCTTCAGGATCAATTTGCATCTTTACTGCATAAAAATCGGACATTTGTTCTGTTAGTTATCGAATTTACAAGCGCGCTCGAACTTTTTTCCCGCCAACCCATAGAGAATTTTGCTATAGCATGTAATCTGACGGTTAACCTACTTTTTTCATTGTCATTGGGTTTTCCACCATAGGCGTAATGAGGGGGGGTTATTGGGGATGTAACCCCCCCCATTGAAAATCAGCTCAAAAACGAGTTAAAAACCCTGTTTATAAGGGTCAAATTTCAAAATTTTCCTGGGGGACCCCCAGACCCCCGTTTTGTACTTGTAACTCTGTATCACCAACAATTTTTCACGTATCAAGTTATAAGGACGCAAATCCTACTTTACGATTTCATAAAATACTATACATAAGGTTTAAGGACATTCATAGGCGTAATGAGGGGGGTATTGGAGATGTAACCCCCCCCCATTACATCAACGGTTTCTAAAACATGAAAAACTGAAAAAATTTCTCTTTATAAGGAAGGTCCACTTGCTATCCACCAGTCCACCCCCCAACTATTTCCACCCAAACGCCGCTGAGGGCATCACAGGTATAGGAAAAAGCAGGTGGTTCACAAGGAACTGTTCTTTTAGGAACTAACCCAAAGGGCCTCAAAATGAATTTAAACACTACATTAAGCGACAAATATTTAAAAATTTCTTGGGGAGAACCCCCAAACCCCCCTCAAAAAATTTTACGTCTGTTATACTGTGTTTTTCCCTTGAAAGTTAAGCCTCTTAGATAAAGTTTTCCCATCGGAAGTTCTGCAAAAAAAAAAATACCTACATTATGTCCAGGCAATCTGTGACTTAACCGGTAAAAAATTGATACATTTGGTTTTTCAACGGTTTTCACTTGGGAATGACCTCAATAATAACATACTAAAAATCGGACAAAATCGGATTGCGGGAAGTTTAATTTTTTTAAATTTTAAAAAAATGGCTGAAAAAAAATTTCAAAAAATAAATTAATAGTAATCGAGACTTATGATACATGTTTATTGGCTAGTTTTCAGTGCTGAATACGAATATCCCATTTAAAATTTGAAAAAATTAAAATATCAATTTTTAAAAATTATTTGAAAAATTGGATATTTGAAAAAAATAAAACATCACTTAAAACCACAAAATAACTGCAAAAGAAGTAATTCAAACAGTTTTCCCTTAGAAATGACTTAAATAATGACATACTAAAATTGGAAAAAAATCGGACAATAAAAAGTTTAATTTTTTTCAAAATTTAAATTTTTTTGGCCTCAAAAATCGACCTTTTTAAAATTCTCGTTAAAAACGTTTGAGGCATTTGCAAAGGTCATTTTTCCATGGATATTGTAGTTATATAGCTAACACACAGCTGCTAACAGTTAATATATACAAAGAGAGGTCTGTTAACTAAAAAAATACATGAGAATGAGAACAGAAGTACTCTTTTTGAAAAATGTGCGTATTACATGAAATACGCTGAAGTTAGAATCATTAGTTGTAGTAAAAGTTAGTCCCCCTTGTTACAGAAGGGACTAACTTTTATTTTAGGGGAAGGTTGTGTACCTCGATCCTATTTTTACTTTTTACCCTACAATTTTATAAAAAAAAATGAATAATGTAATAAGATTTAAATGAAAATTTTTCTGTGTGTACAACATTTTTATCAACCCTGAAAAGTAGAAGTAGATTGAAGTAGTATATAGCTAAAAGTTGAAGCTACTTCACACAATTCATAATATTTTTTTTTATTTCCAACGGCAGGAAATACATACAGATAACAAAGAACATAAAACACCAATAGGTGAATTAAACAAAGAGACCGAGATCATCTTCCCATGAGCTCTCTCGCACGCCAATATCTTGCGGTCTCGGACTTAAGAGTGTGGAGCATCTTGCAGCGATGAAGATGCTTTCTGTTTATTGGTTCCTTTTGTCGCATATTATACAGTCAGGATGGTCATAAATGTGTAGACGATATAAGTGTTCGCCCAGGCAGTCGTGGCCTACCAGGAGACGAAAGAGGGCTACAGCATCTCGACGAGGCTTATCAGGCATTGCCACAAGCTCCACCTCACTCCAATTCTTATTCTTTATACTTTCCTGAAGCCAAGAATAGGTTCTTAATCATTATGTTTTTCATGTATAGTTTTATGGAGTGGTAGGATAGGCCAGAGCAGTTTGGTTGAACTAACTGCGTTCCCTTTCGAGCGAGGAAGTCAGCCTGCTCGTTACCGTAAAGTAAATGCCACAATGGCTGGGAATCCACTGTATGACCACACTTTTTCCTTCTGTGCCAAAAGCGTGATGAGCTCCCGACATTGCAGAACCGCAAGGTTTGTAGAGAGAAAAGGTTGGCTCATCCGTGACGTCACCACATGGGAAGAGGGTGCTCTGCCAATGGCAATGCTCGTACCGAGCTGTACGAGCATTGCCATTGGCAGAGCACCCTCTTCCCATGTGGTGACGTCAGGGATGAGCCAACCTTCTCTCTCTACAAACCTTGGCAGAACCGTATCAGATAATGCTTTTCCCGGTGAGTCAACAGCTTGAATTGCAGCCTGGGAGTCTGAGAGTAGAACAACTCTTTCAAACTTATTGTGAATCGCCAATGCAATCAATAAGGCATTTACCTCACCATCATAGGCTGTTCTATATTTCCCGGCAGATACATAGGATTAAATAAGATCGGAAAAAACTCCAGAACCTGCTGTTATATGTTCGAGTTAGAATAGGAGCCATCTGTATATACATGTAGCCAATTTTGTTCTGGGTAATCCGTATGAATTGTTTCCAATGCAAGGGATTTCAAAATTTCAGGGGCTGTTTGACTCTTCACAACAACATTTTTAAGTTTTAGATCAGTTACAATCCCTCCAGACTCAATAGGGTTCTGTGGTTTTAGATTTTTCTGTACTACATCGCAAAATTCTAAATTTTCTCTTACAGACTGAACCTTTTGAATAAAACCAATTTGTGTTTTTAAGTTTCTTCCTTTTGGTTGGTAGTTGACCCAGTAAGAGCTTTCACTTCGTATGAGTTTTTCAAATAAGAGCAAAGCTCGTTCTTCAATGATGGATTGAACAATGAACAGGTCTGTTTTTTTGTTAATAATAACATAGCCTCTATCGGGGTTGACTTAACTGACCGGACTCTCAGGGCCTTGTTTTGTATAGTTTCTAATTTTTTAAGAGAGCTCTCACTGCATGTAATTAGTGGTTCGCAGCAATTGGTAATCAGGGGCAGGATAAAAGTTTTGTAGGTTAAGTTAAGAGTCGATCTGGCACATCCCCAGAGCGATCCTGCCAAACGCTTCAGAACGTTAATTCTGTTGAGTACTCGCTCGGACAATGCTTCAATGTGGGGCTTCCAGTTTAGTTCGTTGTCAAAAATTACTCCCAGGTATTTGAGTTTGTTCGTAGTTTTGAGTGTGGTGTTACGATAAATTAAGTTGGGGCAAAAAGTCTGGTGGGTTAATGAAAAGGACTGGACAGCAGCTTTATCAAGGTTAACGATCATATTATTTTCCGTGTACCAAGTTGAAAGAGCTTTCAACGCCTTATTCAATCTTACAATTCATAATATACATAGTAGCTGAAGTACTAGCTACTTCATAGTGTTACTACGTTCATTTGAGTTTTAACATAAATATTTTTTATCACCAGATCGCGGCTAGAAATCGCGGCAAAATCATATTAATCGTAGAACATAGAAAAGCTCGAAAGGTGAGCCAACAAAAAAGAGCCAAAATTCACCAAATTGGCTTTAAAAAGAAGTTGAAGTACCTAACTGGTTTACCGCAATGGAAAAGTACAAAAAACAAAACATTCAGACGCTCTCTGAAGCGACAGAACTTTCCAGTTTAACTAATATTATCAATTTTGGATCCTTGTTATTTTAATATAGCCACTTGTTATTATCGCATACATTTAAAAAAATTTATTAATAATATACATTTTATATTGATTTTACTTATAGCATTAATCTCTAACTTTTGCTTAAAAATAATGTGGTAAAATAATATATTTAAAGAATAAATATTTCTCCAAAAATTCTCTACCGCAGACCCTAGCTCCTGTCTTTGTTTTGCTTAGTTTCTAAAAAAGGGAAGAAAAACAAACATTTTATATTTTAATTCGAATTTTTGTAGGAATAGTTTACTAAACTAATTAATTTAATTTAAGTAATTTAAAACCTTTATAATTTGAAAACATCAAATCGGCATTTGACATTGAGTTAAAATTTAACTGATCGTGATGGGTACGATAAGTTGACAAATCTACGAAAGTTGGCAGTTTTCAGGCAATACGTTGCCATCTTTTTGAAGTCTACATGTTTCCGTAATTCATTTTGGTGAAATCGTTTTAATCACGTTTTTAAAATATGCCTTGTTTATTAATTAGCTGGGGATAACTGAAAGGGAATTCGAGGGAACGCAGGGAATTCAAAATAACATGAGAACTATTAATAAAGAATCCAACAACTTCTGATCCCGAGTTCAGCGTCGTAACTGATTTGAGGAGTAATCACAGTTTCTGGATCATGCCGCAGCCCAACTGAGCCCAACGCCATATGTAGCTGGTTTGAGATTTTTTTTTGTAATTTTTTTTTACCGGTTCTAATTTGCCTCAATCTTGTCTTCAAATGCTTGGATTACAATATAATATGACTTTTTTTAAATTTTAAAAGGCTATGAGGTAACTGAAATGAGGCTGGCATCATGGATCACCAGGTGTGATTACTCTGTGAGTGTTTTTTTTTTCATTTGCATTTTCGTCTAATATCTAATTATGCAGCTGCTTTTTTAATTATGCGAATTATCGTTTGCCACCACGGACGCATCTGGCATCTGATCAAAACTTCTAAAACTCGCGAGTTCGGGTCGTTGCTTTTACTGTGTTTCGCTTCTTTTCCATTTTTCGTTCGATATTTTATATTTTAACTTAAAAAAGTGATTTAAAATGGACTCGTGGTGTTAAGTTATCTTACAATTAGTGGACTTTTGCAAACCCAGGATTTGACTGGACAGAAGAGAACGTTCGACGCATCAAAACTGTTCTCCTGTGTGATGGTGGGATTCTGGACTGTCGAACCTCTTGCTGATTTTCCCTCTCCTCTCTCCTGTGTTCGACCCCAGAGGATAAAATTATGTGAGTACCTTTTTCTGTTACATATACTGCACAATAGTTTCTTTTAATGTACATCACAATGGTATGCGCTTAATGGATACCATTTACCAGTCGCGCCATTTTCTTCACCATTTGAGTTTGGAATACCATTGTTTTATTTCTCCTTACCCTTTAAAGGAGTAATCCTTCCATCCAAATTACTAGTGATTCGTGCTGAATGATATATGTAACTTTTTTGTAATCATTCCTTTTAAATTCGAGGGAAATTTTTATTTTGTCAAACTTCTGGTGAATGGAATGAGCGACGCGGATGATGAAATTTGTTTAAGTACTTGTATATTTTGTGTTTTAGAATGATATAAGTAGTTGATAACCAATTTTAAGTGCTATTTCACTCATAGTAACCAATGTTTTGCATTTTTTAACTTAAAAATAATATTGTTTTAACATTTTCATCTATAAGTGTAGTTGAACAGAATTTACCAAGCGACTATTTGCGAGTTTAAGTACTTTTGGTATCTTATAATTTCTATAGTATACACAGAGGTGAAAGTTTTAAATTATTGATGGATTTTTTTTAAGGACTGAAAAACTGAATGACATGAAAACATTTTTTTAAATTCCAGCGTCTTGATTGTGAATCTTGTGTACTAATATTCATTGACGTGTCTCTTTAAAATCTCAGAGACGATATTATAAGTTTTTTTTTTAATTTAAGTGTAGCATTAATCTGTCTAATTATCCAATTATTGAAAGAAAATGTTATTCTTTCTGTAATAATGAGATCATTTAAAAATTTCATTATTTAATGGTTTTCAGTCATCGGTATATTAAGTATGTTTTCCATTTTTAAAAATCTTGGACAATTAAATTAATGTTTTATTGAAAACTTTTGATACCATAATTTGTAGTTGTGTATCAGTAAAACATTAATGATAATCGAATAATTTTATACTTTGCTTCTTAGTTTAGAACAATTTCATACAGAACTTGGTATTTATTTTTAAATTATATCTTTAATTTATTTAAAAACTCGAGGTATCTCCTTTTTCATGTAAAATTTTCCATCTTGATAATTTTTGAAATTTTCACCCTTGTCTGGAAGAAACTATTGTGCTTGAAAATTATTATTGTTGTTGTTTGCTTAAAAATTAAAATTTGATTTATTTTGTTTTGAGGTTTTAAAAATTCATGTTAACCAGTTGAAAATGGAATAGTAGTATTAAGATATAAAGAGAGAGGGAGGACTTGTCATTTGGTCTATATTTTTGTCCTTAACTAAGGAGGGAATTGAAATACTAGACTGCAAGATTTTCGTGATTAATTAAATTATCGTAGTTTCGGGTAGATAAGCCGTGTGGTTTATACGTGTTAAAAAGTTAGAATTTAGTGTCTTCAGAATTTTTTCTTAGAGCAACCTACCTGTTTAATTTTACTATCATGCCTTATGAGCTGTTTTGGGGTAATTATCACAAAAAGTATTGAAAAAATTTAGAAAAAGTTAGAAACATTACTACAGCTTTCATTTCCTTAAAAATCGCCTTATTGTCAAGAAAGGTGATGTCCTATGATGTCCAGTTTAAGATTCAGCAGAAACATTAAAAATGGTTTTTTAAAAATAATTTTTGTATAAATAATTTGTATAATAAGTCTTTTTCCCAAAATTTTGAGGTATATCCCAATGAAACATAAGACTGACTAAAGATGTCAGAAAATGTGACGTCCCAGGAAAAACGGAGGTCATTTTCGGATTCAGCACACCAAAAAACATAAAGATGAAGTGGAACAACCCAAACAGTTTTCAGATAGTTTTTTTGCAGACCTGTGTAATCGGTTCTTTCATAAAAAAAAAAACATTTTTAAACATTGAAGAAAAATTTAAGTTAGCTTACAAAACGAGTTGACAGTTAAAATAAGCAAGTTTCAATTAAAAACAATAACGAAATAACCAGTAGCAATTACGAAATAACCAAGTAACCAGTTCACCCAACATAAGGCAGTTGTGGGGCAATTTCTCCTATACTAGACAGCAACTTAAGTTGACCCTATGACGTCACTAACAAACAAAGTAGTTCCCACCGCTATGTCTGAATTTTGAGTGAAATGAAGAATGTCAATTTAAAAACAGGATTATTTTGTTAAACCCATGTATATACCTTGCTTTTCAATCACTTTTTTTCACAATTTTTGTACTGAAAATCCTCCTAGCAACCCAACAGACTTTGTGTTTACCGATTTCTCCTTCCGCATTTGTGACGTACTGGGTTCAAGGAAGGGTTTTATATTAAGTATACTTTCGATATGACAAACTTCGATAAGCCGAAAACCTCTACTTATCAAAAAAATATTCTCCCCTTGACATTAGGTATTCCTATAATGTTAAATTCCATTCTTAATAGTGAAGACTTTTCCCAAAAAGACTAAAAATGAATTATTATTCTTAGTAATTACAATAGGGCCAGGTGATGATTTTTTTTGGTTAGAAGAATGGGTCCACGACTTTCATGAAGGTCAAGGGTTCATAATTGTGTAGTGTGCTATCAAAAATTTGCTCGACATCTGTCCTATTATAGCAGATGTTTTCTTCTCCACTTAAGGTCGTTGTTCAGTAACATTCTAAACTGAGCTGCAGATCTGAAAATGTAGAGAAAATAACTTTTCTGCTATTTTTCGAATAAGAATAGTCATAAAAAAATCTGAAAAAGTACTTCTGATTTTTTTGAAGAAAATAAAAACGCGTATTTTAAATTTAAGCTTTAAATTTTGAAAATTTAATTTCTAAAAAAAAATATTTCAATTAAATATTTTCTGTTATTTTCCTTAAAAATATGTTACCGTAGTAAAAATAATATTCAAGGGGAATTCATTAGTATGTCTTATTTGACACATCCATATGATATGTTTGGTAATTTAAAACTTACGAAGAATCTCTTTGTTATCACGATAACTGTCACAAAATTTGTTAACCTCCCCTTCAGTTTCGTTTTATCGAGAGTGTACTGTATTTTCTAACTTGATATTTAAAAATATATAATCATTAAGTAGTAATCAATGTCTGAGGATCAATATTTATAATTGAAAAACATGTTTTTTTGTATAATTTTAGATATTTAAATGTGATGCTGAGGGTTATAAAATATTGAGGAGTGCTTTTTTTTTTGGAAGGGTGGCTTATCCGATAAAATTTCATTTTTAAAATTGAAATTTAGAAAGTAATACGACAGTGCGGCTTATCTACCAGAAATTACAACTAAGAAATTCGGATATATCGGATCGGTGCATTCTGAGTTTCGATCATGATAAGTATCGAAAAGTACTAGATCGATTCTTTGTAAAATTATTCTTTCCTAGAATACAAGATTTTCACGCATTCCTGCTTTAATATCAAAGGAACTGGAAATGTTCAATGTTCAGTTTTAATCGTGATAAGTGTAAAAAATATTTCCTTTCCCTATTCAAGAATTAGAGCTGCATGCATAGTCACACCTCCCTCTCTTTTCACTGATGAGAAATGAACAGATTTCTCTCTCATGACACACCCACTAGATTAACTCTCACAAATGCGTTGTTCTGCCTATTTTGCGCTTGTACCTTTGTATCCAAACATCGGGGAACCCATCTTTGGAAGTGTAATGCTCGGAGGATGGGTTGGCACTAGTGCTTCAGGTGTCCATGGAGACAGATCTGGAGAGTTTTGAGCGATCCAAAGGGAATCAGGAGGGCTTCTGGTATGAAATTCCCCAAAATCTCCTTTCCCCGAAATCGGGAGATCGGGACAGGTTTCGGACTGGAAGGTGGTTCCAGTGTACTGATTGAGAACTACCTTTCCAGCATTGGTGTTCCGATGCATAAAACAAGTTGCGGATTTACTATTGACACTAATATCAATGCTTAATTACGTTATGTTTTTGAAAGATCAGTCAACACTTAGCACTAGTAATTTTCTAAAGATTGAGAACTATTGTGTATTCCAGGCCTGCACAACTTTGACTGAAATGAGGGACAAATTTTATTTTCCCCGGCAATCTGTTTAGCAATAGTAGTATAGTATCTGGGCCGATGAGAGGTTAACTGAATGGTAGTGAAAAATGTATCACTTTATGTATGCCCGGTAGCAGAAACAGTCCAGCACTGTAGAGAGCCCTCAGATTTATCTTAAAGCTTGCAGATTAATTTTACCAACTTATAAAAACAAAACAAAAAAAAAATCATCCTCAAATGAATGATTACGGATAACTGTGCAAGAATTAATGCTAACAATGTCTTTATTAATTGATACATATAATAACTTGGAATTACTTAATTGTTTTTAAGTTACTCTTTTTCTTTATTCAAGGTATTTTCTTCTTTAACTACAATTTCAATTTTGAACTGCAAAATTATTTATTTATGCAAAATGCAAATTTGGCTCTTAAAATAACAATTATTATGATAGTAAGCTTAGATGTGTCTGATTTTCACTAAACTTTAGGGAAGACCCATGTAGACTATTCACTTTCGTTGTTAATCTTGGAGATTTCATCCAAAGAGAAAAGTGTAAATAATCTTTTCACTCATCACTCCTATTTCCTACACGAATAAGTGATTCCTCGGTGAGAATCACTTCTGACGAACATCGGAAGGGAAACTGAGTTAATAGAATAGACCATAAGCTTCCTTTTGTATTGCTTTTTGTATATATTATCGACGAAATCAATCAGTTCAACTTTTCCCCATTTGCGAGTACTTCTAGAAATTCTTAAAGATCAAACAAATGCATCTTTTAAATTAAGTTTCTTAAATGCCTTAAACTTATAGATAGATTTATGGGTCATTAAAAGGCGCCTAAAGCTTCGTATGTTGTGCAGGCCTGGTGTAAAGAAATGATTGTTGGGCCACAAGTTCGGTTGATTTTAGAGAAACAATATAGTCAATTAGAAAACGGGCGAATCCAAGTTTTTAGTACTTGCTAGAATTTAAAAAAAATTTTCATGATAAAATCTGAGAATATTTGAAGGGTACCTAACATTTTTAGCCTTAAAACTACACATTATAGCTGCACACAGCATCAAATATTTTTTTTAATTCTTCTTAAAGTCATTTCGTGAAACGTGCCTCCTGGATTCGCCCTTGATGAAAAAACCATGAGTAAATCCACTGAAACATTAAGTTATTTTATTAAAAAAGGTTTTTGAAATTATATTTACATATCTTGGCTATGTAATTTTTTATTATGAATTTCCCCCCAAAACGCTTTAAAATATTTAAGGAATTTTGAAAGTATTTATTGTGTAAATTAAGAAAAAAAGGTTTATGTGGTAATGGAGAAAATATAGAACATTACATCCATATTTCAAAAACCTATTTGAAACTTAATTCATAATTGTATAGCTATGGAAATTTGGTATTTTTTAAAAATTATGAGCAGCAGTTAATTTATTTTAATTAATAAATTGGTTAAGAATAGCAATGCTTTTGAATTTTCGATGCTTAGTATGGTGGCAAAAGTATAACAACACGACGTGTTAGTAAGGTTTTACAGGATTTAAATTTTTAAAACTATTTTTAAATAGAATTTGTTTGACTAATTTAAAAATTTTAAATTTGTTTATCGATATAAAAACTTAACTATCTATTGCTGGTTCCATGTTCCAGAGCAAGAAATATTTATTTCGGTCGGAGGGTGTTTTTACTCCATTTTCTAGCACATAGTTTAAACATAAAAATATCCCTTTAAATTCTTTTCCACAGTGTCATATTATAAACGGTAAAAGTTCAGAAATCTAAATTAAGCACGTGTTTGTGTTTTTTTTTCTAACTTGCAAAACTACTAATTTGAAATAGTCGTTACATTTATATAAATGTAATAGAAAAATTGGATGGCTATTTGATTCTTTGTTCTGCAGCATAAAATATGTTTAGGGCGGATGCTGTTTTTTTATTCCCTTTCATAGCACCTATTAAAAATATCCTTTCAACTGATGAAATCATTCATCACAAATTCCAAAAATTAGAAATCCAAATATGGTTACAAGCAATGGGTACAAAATGTAAAATTATCTAATTCTTTTCTGATCTTTGTTGGTATGGTGGTTGTCCAAACCTAATAGTCAAAATTTAGTAGTATTTGAGAAACCCTGACAACTCATTCTTTTCAGTAATAAGATGGGAAGTTTTAGAGTAATCTAAATTAAGTTTACCTGAAATACATCGCAAATATGAATCTGATGGATAATCGAAGTTCATTACTTGGCTCACTAACTAAATATAATAAGTCTGACTCGAGTTTCTACTAGAAACACTGTGTGAAAAATACTAAATGTTTATACTTATGAATGCTATTAAAATTATGTATAATGTATTCAAAACTACGCTATTAACTTATTTAGTTTGCATAAATTTTATTAGGTATAGTTTTCTCTGTAAAACTAAATTGCATAAAATGCTTTGATTTAAGATTTTAAAAAATCGATTTTAAGAAAGTCGATATTTTTATTCTTGGATGTTTTGCAAGCTTTCTTAAATTTCCTGTGCTTAAGATTTTATTTCTTATACGAATTGTCCACAAATCAAATTGGCTTTGAAGTGTTTTTTTTTTAAAGTAAAACATTTATTAGTTTGCTTTAGTTCAAGTTAAATATCAATCTCCTACATTATATTCTAAATTAAGTGTTAACAAAAATTTGCGAAAAAAAAAATCTTAATTTGGCGATGTCTTGTAAACTTTTTCATGTTCCATGTTCTTAAGTCATTCCCAAAATGGGTTTTCTTTATTCAACAAACTGACTTTGAAAATATTAAGTAATGAAACAATCTTAAAAAAACCACTGTATTATAGTGAAGCACTTATAGTCTGCTTTATTTAAGTTAAACAATCATAAATCTGAATTTCGAATAGAGTTTTTACAAATATTTGTTTCATGATATTTAATATACTTATATTTAGATGTTTTGAAAACTTTCTTTTTAAAATTTTGTGCCTAAAGTATTATTTTTGATGTATGATTTTTGTCCACATTGCATTCTCTATGATGAATTCGTAGAACCAAAAAGTCACTGCTTTTTATTAAAGGTTTTGCTAAGATTTATAAGGGTTCATGGGTATTTTTATTCAATCTAACCAAATCAAATTTTTATCTTGATTTTTTAAAGTTGGAATTCTTTTTTGTCTAGTGTATGGTATTCCATGATTTTAGATTTTAGCAAAATAATAGTTTACCCCTCTCTTCTCATAAAGAAAAAAAAACTTGGAACAATTTTTGAAATGGGAAAAAAGTATTGATATTGGCTTAGAATTTTTGTAAGAACCAATTTTTGTGTTAACTAAAGTTTTTAAGTTACTACGTATAAATATTCAGTAAACGAATTTGACACCAATACTAGATTTTTAATAGTAAATTATATAATAGAGAATAGACCACTACACCCTGGGACGCCTCCGGGTTAACGACAGGTCTCATTGCCTCGAAATGCCGGATGGTTAGTGTCCGGCTCCTACTTCCAGGGGAGTTGGCACGTAGTACCCGGGGTACGATTCTTTTGATTGAAAATCTACAGATTGAAAATCTGTAAAGGAGGATGGGTGAGGTGAGGTGTGGCTAAATCTTCAGCAACATCTTCGTAGAAATCTGGAAGCCCTCACTGACTCGATTTCGGGGCCCCATCCTCAATTCTCGTTGCCATGGTAACTAGAGTTAATCAGGAAATTTTTTGTTCTGGAAACTTTAATTTAAAAATATTTTAAGGATATGAAAAAGTTTCTAAGTTATTGTATAAATATTCAGTAAACGAATTTGACACCAATACTAGATTTTTAATAGTAAATTATATAATAGAGAATAGACCACTACACCTTGGGACGCCTCCGGGTTAACGACAGGTCTCATTGCCTCGAAATGCCGGATGGTTAGTGTCCGGCTCCTACTTCCAGGGGAGTTGGCATGTAGTACCCGGGGTACGATTCTCTTGATTGAAAATCTACAGATTGAAAATCTGTAAAGGAGGATGGGTGAGGTGAGGTGTGGCTAAATCTTCAGTAACATCTTCGTAGAAATCTGGAAGCCCTCACTGACTCGATTTCGGGGCCCCATCCTCAATTCTCGTTGCCATGGTAACTAGAGTTAATCAGGAAATTTTTTGTTCCGGAAACTTTAATTTAAAAATATGTTAAGGATATGAAAAAGTTTTTAAGTTACTGTATAAATATTCAGTAAAAGAATTTGACACCAATAGTAGATTTTTAATAGTAAATTATGTAATAGAGAATAGACCACTACACCCTGGGACGCCTCCGGGTTAACGACAGGTCTCATTGCCTCGAAATGCCGGATGGTTAGTGTCCGGCTCCCACTTCCAGGGGAGTTGGCACGTAGTACCCGGGGTACGATACTCTTGATTGAAAATCTACAGATTGAAAATCTGTAAAGGAGGATGGGTGAGGTGAGGTGTGGCTAAATCTTCAGTAACATCTTCGTAGAAATCTGGAAGCCCTCACTGACTCGATTTCGGGGCCCCATCCTCAATTCTCGTTGCCATGGTAACTAGAGTTAATCAGGAAATTTTTTGTTCCGGAAACTTTAATTTAAAAATATGTTACGGATATGAAAAAGTTTTTAAGTTACTGTATAAATATTCAGTAAAAGAATTTGACACCAATAGTAGATTTTTAATAGTAAATTATGTAATAGAGAATAGACCACTACACCCTGGGACGCCTCCGGGTTAACGACAGGTCTCATTGCCTCGAAATGCCGGATGGTTAGTGTCCGGCTCCCACTTCCAGGGGAGTTGGCACGTAGTACCCGGGGTACGATACTCTTGATTGAAAATCTACAGATTGAAAATCTGTAAAGGAGGATGGGTGAGGTGAGGTGTGGCTAAATCTTCAGTAACATCTTCGTAGAAATCTGGAAGCCCTCACTGACTCGATTTCGGGGCCCCATCCTCAATTCTCGTTGCCATGGTAACTAGAGTTAATCAGGAAATTTTTTGTTCCGGAAACTTTAATTTAAAAATATGTTACGGATATGAAAAAGTTTTTAAGTTACTGTATAAATATTCAGTAAAAGAATTTGACACCAATAGTAGATTTTTAATAGTAAATTATGTAATAGAGAATAGACCACTACACCCTGGGACGCCTCCGGGTTAACGACAGGTCTCATTGCCTCGAAATGCCGGATGGTTAGTGTCCGGCTCCTACTTCCAGGGGAGTTGGCATGTAGTACCCGGGGTACGATTCTCTTGATTGAAAGTCTACAGATTGAAAATCTGTAAAGGAGGATGGGTGAGGTGAGGTGTGGCTAAATCTTTAGCAACATCTTCGTAGAAATCTGGAAGCCCTCACTGACTCGATTTCGGGGCCCCATCCTCAATTAAAGTTGCCATGGTAACTATAGAGTTAATCAGGAAAGTTTGCATCACGGGGGATAGTAAGGACAGAGAGGGAATGACTTAAATTTAAAAATATGTTAAGGAAATGAAAAAGTTACTAAGTTATGGTATAAATCTGCTAAATAATTCAAGCGCACTGTATGCTTGATAACTTAAGGTTGTTCTACAACTTTCTTGCCATGATCACAGTAAAAGGAAATGCAAAAATAAAAGTTATGTTTAAAAAAATTATGAATTTAAATGGATATTTGGAGGGTTCAGAATAGAAGTGAACCAAGTCCACTTTAGCTACTTTTGAGCTACAGAGGTTTAAAGTTCAAGCTACATAGGAAAATTAATGTTAACAGTTTTTAAAATAAACGCTTTTTGCGGATATTATCAGAACTTGGACTTGGTTCTTTATTGCACTGAAATTTTACATAGTTGGAGCATGTTATAGCGTTGCCAACTCAAAAAGGACAAAAAGTGGACTTGGTCCACTTTTATTCTGAGCCCTCCATTTATTTGACGGTTTCAAACTCTCTTAGAACTTCAAATGTTGTTCCATTTTTTAAAGTTTATGTTAAGAGCCGATATTCTATATTATTTTCTATTACGAAATGTATCCAAGTTTTATAGTCTTTCATTCAGGACTAGTTTGTTAACAACATATTGCCTTTAATGTAGGCTTAGGTTACACTATAAAAATACGCATGTGTCATATATTTCTTAGTTTCAATGATTACACTTTAAAACAATCAAAGTTTACAATTTTTATTCAAGACAATAATTGTAATAAAATATATTCTATCTTAACTTCTAAACTTTGAGAAATTTTTTTTAAATTTCTGTACTGAATATTATTTACTGTGATTTTGCTATTTGAAAATTGTCAGAAAATTTTATGTGGGCTTAAAAATACAATAAACGAATATGGTTAACAATTATAAAATTTATATTAATTTTAAGAATTTCTTACGTACGCCGTGCCAGATCTCTGACTTCTAAAAGTAAAAGTCAGTAAAGGAAATATAACTTTTATTACCTTAAAACTTATGTTTTTTATTTAAAATTTTGGGTCACATTTAATTTTAATTTTATAGTTATTTTATTTTCATTAAATTAATTAGTATGAATATAAAACACCTAAGAGGGTATGTTAACTTTTCAATGCCATTTGAATTAAAAAATTAAAAAGAAGGAAAATATAGAATTGAAGGTTTCAGGTTGTTTTTATTGACTAAATTAATAACCTTTGTGTTCATTCTGATAAATTGCATTCTAAAATCGAAACTTTTAAAATTTTCATAAGTTTTTATAAAGCTTTTGTAATAAACTATTTTATAGTTTGATTTGTGGACAATAGCGAAAGATGATCTGATTCTAAAATTGTGCTTCACCAAAAAATGTTGTAAAATAATAATACATCTTAATACTTAAAAATAATTTTTTTTAAGTTATCATAATCGATTAGCTCCTTTATAAATGAAAACATTGCATTACTTCTTTTATAAATTGGATTTTAAGTTTTCATAAAGCTTTTGTATGGATAAGTTTTATTTAAGGACAATTTATAAAAATGATCCTGTTGTAAAAATGGGCATCGATATTCAAAGATGATTTAATTTTAAAACTGCACACAAAAAGAAAATTATAAAGAAATTTACTTAAAATATTTCTTTCCAAAGTTTGACTTGAAGAGCTTGGGATATTTTAAGATTTAGTGGTATACAAAAGCCATAGTTGAGTGATTTTGATTTGTGGACATTCTTAAAGATAATTTAGTTATAAAAATGTTTTTGCCGAAAAAAAAACATTTGCTGCATATTTTTGATATATTTGTTTAAAATGTTTTAATGATTTGACTTACGATTATTTTCTTAAAGCTTGATTGTGGACAGAGAGTTTCAAGATGATTTACTTATAAAACGGTGCTCACTAAAAAATTATTATTTTTTAAATTAAGAATTTATTTTGGATATTGTTTCGCTGGAATCGAATTTAGGAATATTTACGATTAAATTTAATGTAGACACAGTAATGAACTTTTTGATTCCATCTGAAGGGATTCTTAAAACAGAATAAAGGAAAATATTCAAAACTTTTCCTTAGTTAAGATATTTTAACTTGAGTTCCCAAAATTGATTTTACCCGCCAAGATGAGAAACAAAAATATAACATTGATTATTACAGAAAATGCGTTCAGCGTTTTAATATGATGAGTTGGTTTGAGCTAGAATGGGAGCAAAAAAAAAAAACATAAAATTTATATTTAACATGAAACATACCTTAATTTTTTATACTTTAGTTCTAAGTCTACAATTGGTATAAAGACCTCTAGCTGAAGAGAGATTTATTATATTGTGCTAATAGAAAATATGTGTTACATTTTCATAATAGGTGCTATAAAAAGAGCAAAAAAACTATCTTAGTTATGCTAATTAACAGTCATAGCTGGCGATATAACGAGAATAAAAGAGTTTATTCTTTTTCAGCAATGAAATTTTAGAAGTTTTAAAAATGTATATGAAAATTTTCTAAAATTAAAAATATCAGCCTTTTTTAATATCCTATTAACTTTACTTAATTTCTAAACTTCTTGACAGTTATAAAGTTCTAGAAATGTGCCGTCATTTCAAAGAAGCTTTAAAGTAAAAAAATAGTTCAAATGGTCGGAAATAAAAATTTTTACTTCATATATATACCATATTAGTCCACTGATATTCTGGAATACTTGGAATAATTTCATTCATTGTACTTTTTTTATTACATATTTTGTACTGCATAAAAGGGTTAGACATTTTCTTATAGAAACAATGCTAATGGGTGAAGATTTAGGTGGTAAAAGCCATGTTATTAAAGCTTTAAACTGATTTAAAAAATGATTAAAAATGTATTAGATGTAAAATCGATTTATAACCATTTTCCATTTGTCATCTATTTTTGTAAAAGTCTTAAGAAATATGTTAAGTGCTAAGGTTCACTAATCTTTCATAACCACAGTGTAATTAAGCATTGAAATTAGTGTCAATAGTAAATCCGCAACTTGTTTCATGCATTTGAACACCAATGCTGGGAAGTTAGATCTCATTCAGTACACTGGAACCACCTTCCAGTCCGAAACCTGTCCCGATCTCCCGATTTCGGGAAAAGGTGATTTTGGGGAATTTCATCTCGGAGGCCCTCCCAATTCCCTCTGGTTCTCTCGGAACTCTGTATCTGTCTCCATGGAAACGTGGAGCACTGGTGGCAATTCTTCCTTCTAGCATTATATTTCCCAAAGATGGGTCCACTGATGCGTCCAAAGGGTACCCAGGTCAAAATTTATGCTAGAATTTCTTTGCTAGACAAGCATAATATGCTATGTTTAAGCTAGGAAAAATAGCTTAAACTAGCATAATTGTTTGCTAGTTCCAGCATAATCACCTAGCATGGTTATGTGTGTATTGGCCCACTTTTTATGCTAACTAGCATAAAAAATCTAGCTTGTATTGCTAGAAAATGATCACTATTCTAGCATGCGTTGCTAGAAAATATTTGGTATTCCAGCATGTGTTGCTGGAAAATGATCACTATTCTAGCATGGGTTTGCTAGAAAAGTCAAAATTTATGCTAGAATTTCTTTGCTAGACAAGCATAGTATGCTATGTTAAGCTAGGAAAATAGCTTAAACTAGCATAATTGTTTGCTAGTTCCAGCATAATCACCTAGCATGGTTATCTGTGTATTGGCCCACTTTTTATGCTAATTAGCATAAAAAATCCAGCTTGTATTGCTAGAAAATTATCACTATTCAAGCATGTGTTGCTGGAAAATGACCACTGTTTTAGCATGTGTTGCTGGAAATGACCGCTATTCTAGCATGTGTTGCTAGAAAAGAACAGCTATTCTAGCATATTTTGCTAGAAAATTACCACCATTCTAGTGTGTGATGCTGGAAAATTATTGCTAATCTAGCATGTATTGCTGGAAAATGACCACTATTCTAGCATGTATGGCTGGAAAAAGATTGCTAATCTAGCATATAAATGTAGCTTGTGTTGCTAGAAAATGCATGCCATGCTAGCATGCAAAATCTAGCTTGTGTTGCTAGAAAACGCATGCTATGCTAGCATGCAAAATCTAGCTTATGTTGCTGGAAAATATTTGCTATTCTAGTATTATTTTTCTAGCATCAGATGCTGTTTATTTGTATATTATTCTAGCATTATTTTTCTAGCATCAGTTGCTGTTATTTTTATATTATTTTAGCATTACTTTTTTGCCATGAGTTGCCTTTATTTTTTTACATAGCCTATTATAGTGCTGGCTATAGCAATACTTTTCTAAATCTTCAGTTTTAATTTCAGTTTTTTCTAAAAGAGCATGTATATTACCATTATTACCTGCAGTTGTTCTAATTTTTTATTATTCTATTAACTTTTTTTCAACCATTTAAATAAATTTATTTTTTTTAAATAAAAAAAGAATAAAGTTTAACATTTAAAAATATTTATTTTTAGAGCTTCAACATTTCAAAACATCTTGCATCTTGTTTTTTTTTTTTTTTCATCTCAGGCAGGTCCTTTTCATATTTCATCAATTTTCTTCTCATTTGATCTTAAATAGAAATAGAACAATAAATAACAAAATATGACTATAAATGATTAATGAAAATGCACTTAATTAAATTGAATTCTAATTTAATTTCAAACACCAGTACTTCATTTCTATTTCAAAATCCCAGATTTTTTTAGTTACCAACACATTTCTGTCTTAAGCTTAAAATCCTTCAAAAAGTTCATAAAAGAACATTTTCTGTAGTTGTTGGCAGAAGTTTAAATTTTGGCCTTATTTTTATTCAAATTTCTAAATATTAAAAAAAAAATTTAATAAACACACTTTGCAGGATTTTCAGTTTTAGAATATTAGCTCTCAGAAAAAAACAATTATTTATTTAGTTCATATTTTTAAAAAAATGCTTCCTAACCCAGTCGGTTACCTTAGGATTGAAATTTCCAAAAAAAAATTCCTGGGGAAACACAGAAACGCTCTTTTTAACACGGTTGGGGGGGGAATGGTTTTTTTTGTTCATTTGGTCTAAACTGGTTTTTTTTACAAAAATTTTTCCTTAACACATAAATACAAATATTTCTGGTTGTTTTCATTTATGAATGCATTAAATATAAATAGTTAATCAATTCAGCTCTTAACTAAGTGACTTAATTTATTAATTAAAATTAATTTTATTTAGTTAAAAAAGTTCAAATTATATATAAACCATAAAAAAAACCAAGGGAGTCTTTTTAGAGCATTAAAAAACCAACTGGTTTTTATATAAATGCATATTATAATTATTATATTTAAAAATCCGGTGCTTAATTGATTAAAAAAAATTGGTTTTTATTATGCATTCAAATATCCAGTTCTTAACGAATTAAAAAACCAAATAGGTTTTTTATAAAAAAAAACCAAGGGAGTCTTTTTAGAGCATTCCAAGTGGTTCTTATAATGGAAATTTAAAAATCTGGTACTTAGTTGATTAAAAAAACAATTGGTTTTTATTATGCATTCAAATATCTAGTTCTTAATGAATTAAAAAAAACAAAAGGGTTTTTTATAAAAAAAAACCCAAGGGAGTCAGTCTTTTTAGCGCGTTAAAAAACCAACTTTTTTTATAATTCATATTTAAAAACCCAATGCTTAATTGATTAAAAAAGCCAGTTGGTTTTTATTATGCATTCAAATATCTGCTCTTAATGAATTAAAAAACCAAATGGGTTTTTAATAAAAAAACAAGTCTTTTTAGAGCATTAAAAAACAACTAGTTCTTATAATGCATATTTAAAAATTTGGTGCTTAATTGATTAAAAAAAATTGGTTTTTATTATGCATTCAAATATCTAGTTCTTAATAAATTAAAAAACCAAATAGGTTTTTTATTAAAAAAAAAACCAGGAGTCTTTCTAAGAAAATTTCAATTGCCTTGTTTCAAAAAATTGCATAGCTTTACAGCATTAATGTCAGAAGCATTTAATATATTTTGTTCAAAAGATAATCAATAAATGACTTTAAACCCAAAAGTTTAACTAAAAAAAAAAATTCTGTGTTTTCATAAAAAACCAAATGGGTTAAACCGTGCCAACCTTGCTTTTTAATTTAAAGCTAATTATAATTTACAAACACTTGTGACAAAAGTTACCTACTTTACTTTATCCAATGTCCATCCGTGGCTTTTTGAGCAAATGAACTGGACGACAGGCAGGGGGGGGGCACATCAGAAGCCGCAGTGGAGGTGGGCCTGCAACAAAAGTTAATTAAATGGTTACAAACCTTATTATTTAGACAATGTGCTGAAAAGTAAAAAATTTATAAATAAATCAGGGTTATGTTAATCCTTCCAGGGAGGAATCAAATTCCTGGGGACCCATCCCAATGAATATTTAAATGTGTTCCCCTGAAATATTTAATTTCTGGTAAAAAAAAAGGTGTATTTATTCAAAAAACAACATTAGTTGAGGCTTAAAAATTAGAATATTTAAGTCAAATTTCAAAAACAATCCTGGGGAAACACAGAAACCCAGTTTTAATGTAAAGCTAATTATAATTTACAAACACTAATGACAAAAGTTACTTACTTTACTTTATCCAATGTCCATCCGTGGCTTTTCGAGCAAATGAACTGGACGACAGGCAGGGGGGCACATCAGAAGCCATCCCAATGCAGTGGAGGTGGGCCTGCGACAAAAGTTAATTAAATGGTTACAAACCTTATTATTTAGACGGTGTGCAGAAATGTAAAAAATTTATAAATAAATCAGGGTTTTGTTAATTCTTCCAGGAAGGAATCATAAATTCCTGGGCCCATCCCAAGGAATATTTAAATGTGTTCCCCTGAAATATTTAATTTCTGGTAAAAAAAAAAAAGGTGTATTTATTCAAAAAACAACATTAGTTGAGGCTTAAAAATTAGAATATTTAAGTCAAATTTCAAAAACAATCCTGGGGAAACACAGAAACCCAGTTTTAATGTAAAGCTAATTATAATTTACAAACACTAATGACAAAAGTTACTTACTTTACTTTATCCAATGTCCATCCGTGGCTTTTCGAGCAAATGAACTGGACGACAGGCAGGGGGGCACATCAGAAGCCATCCCAATGCAGTGGAGGTGGGCCTGCGACAAAAGTTAATTAAATGGTTACAAACCTTATTATTTAGACGGTGTGCAGAAATGTAAAAAATTTATAAATAAATCAGGGTTTTGTTAATTCTTCCAGGAAGGAATCATAAATTCCTGGGCCCATCCCAAGGAATATTTAAATGTGTTCCCCTGAAATATTTAATTTCTGGTAAAAAAAAAAAAGGTGTATTTATTCAAAAAACAACATTAGTTGAGGCTTAAAAATTAGAATATTTAAGTCAAATTTCAAAAACAATCCTGGGGAAACACAGAAACCCAGTTTTAATGTAAAGCTAATTATAATTTACAAACACTAATGACAAAAGTTACTTACTTTACTTTATCCAATGTCCATCCGTGGCTTTTCGAGCAAATGAACTGGACGACAGGCAGGGGGGCACATCAGAAGCCATCCCAATGCAGTGGAGGTGGGCCTGCGACAAAAGTTAATTAAATGGTTACAAACCTTATTATTTAGACGGTGTGCAGAAATGTAAAAAATTTATAAATAAATCAGGGTTTTGTTAATTCTTCCAGGAAGGAATCATAAATTCCTGGGCCCATCCCAAGGAATATTTAAATGTGTTCCCCTGAAATATTTAATTTCTGGTAAAAAAAAGTGTATTTATTCAAAAAACATTAGTTGAGGCTTAAAAATTAGAATATTTAAGAGTCAAATTTCAAAAAAAATCCTGGGGAAACACAAAAACCCACTTTTAATGTAAAGCTAATTTTTTTTTATTTAAATGAATTAACAGTTCTGTATATTCTGAAAGTGGTCAAAAATGTATTGATATTATAATTTCTGTGTGATATAATAATTTTTTAATATAATTAATTAACTAATCAAGGGAAGAAGTTCACTGCCATCTCATCGGTGAGATGCCCATTCTGAAAGGGTGAATGAATAATTGTACTATTAGTTATTAAAATTTTTATCCTTCTTTCACTTACTATACTTACCAAATTTTGATATCAATAATTATTTTTTGCAATCATAAATATGGTTACATTTGATACATTACTAAATAAATCAAGACAATGATTATAATTTGATACATTACTGAAAAAATCATGATATTTTTTGTGTAAAAATTGAAATCAATCTTTGAGTTTATTGATTAGTTAAATCACTCTTACCCATTAAAGTAATGTTTATTTCTTTAATACAATAAATAATAAGTGATAAAAAATAAATCATTGATATTTTTGTAGAATAAGAAAAAAATTGGATTGGAAAACAAAACTAAAAATATAAAAACAAGCTTTTGGTAAAAATCATCTAAACATTTTAAAAAGTTGATAACAGGTAAAAAAAAAGTATAGGATTTTAATTCTTGATTAGTTTATGAAATTATTGATTCCAAACCCTTGCTATTTACAGCATTTTCATAATCAAGGGTCAATATGGTAGTAATACTTGTTTTTGAAATTGCAGGCAATTGTATAGATGCTAAATGTATACTAAGTATAAAAATAAAGTTTAAAAATTTTAATGCAAATAATTTTACAAGCCATTTTTAAAACATACAACTAATTAATTTCTTTAAATTGTGGTAGTTAACATTTTTCATTTTGAGGGTCAAATTTTGAAACAAATTTCCTGGGGGAAACCAGAAACAACCTTTTTAATAAAAAAACCCCTAATTATAAAAACTCTGAGACAAGTTACTTACTTTAATCAACGCCTATCCAGGGCTTTTCATTTTCCTGTTGGGACATCGTGAGCAGCCAGTTTCATAGAGGGGAGGTGGGCCTGAAGGTAGAAGACAAAAGTTAATTCAATAGTTATGAATATTACAATTTTGAAGGGGGGCTGAATTGTAAAAAAAAACTTTGTTGGTAATAAATTAGGGTTTTGTAAATCTTTCGGGCAGGTATTCCTGGACCATCTCATTCATAATCTCAAACAGTTATCGTGTTGTGTTGTGAAAAGGTTTTAACCATTAAAAAGTTTGTTTAAATTTAATTAAGAAGGTAGTGGTAGCATACTCAAATTACATGAATATGAAAATAAATAAGGTTGATAAGGTAAATTTTTAAACAAATTTCACCCAGAACCCCAATTTCTAATAAAATAACTAATTATAAAAACACTCAAGACAAGTTACTTACTTTAATCAACGCCTATCCAGGGCATTAGTGCTGGCCTAGTGTCCAGTTTAGGAAATATTGAAGAGTCATCGTGAGCAGACAGATTCATACAGGGGAGGTGGGCCTGAAGGTAGAAGACAAAAGTTAATTCAATAGTTATGAATATTACCATTTTGATGGGGGGGCTGAATTGTAAAAAAACTTTGTTGGTAGTAAATTAGGGTTTTGTAAATCTTTCGGGCAGGAATTCCTGGGCCATCTCATTCATAATCTTATACAGTTATCGCGTTGTGTTGTGAAACGGTTTTAACCGTTAAAAAGTTTGTTTAAATTTAATTAAGAATGTAGTGGTAGCATACTCAAATTACATGAATATGAAAATAAATAAGGTTGATAAGGTAAATTTTTAAAACAAATTTCACCCAGAACCCCAATTTCTAATAAAATAACTAATTATAAAAACACTCAAGACGAGTTACTTACTTTTATCAACGCCTATCCAGGGCATTAGTGCTGGCCTAGTGTCCAGTTGTAGGAAATATTGAAGAGTCATCGTGAGCAGCCAGATTCATACAGGGGAGGTGGGCCTGAAGGTAGAAGACAAAAGTTGATTCAATAGTTATGAATATATTACCATTTTGATGGGGGGGGCTGAATTGTAAAAAAAAGCTTTGTTGGTAGTGTGGTGGATTCAAACACAATACCCTTATTCTAGCCTGGCCACGAGAGGAGCTTGGAACTTTCATGTTTCGGAGTTGGCAGCGAGAACAGTATAAAAAGGAGTTGCTTCAATGTTTATTTTTTACTTGCCTTTTGCAATTTTAGCTCCTACCTTTTATTTTTAATGTTGAATAAATTGTTTGTTATTAACATTGAAGCAACTCCTTTTTATACTGTTCTCGCTGCCAACTCCGAAACATGAAAGTTCCAAGCTCCTCTCGTGGCCAGGCTAGAATAAGGGTATTGTGTTTGAATCCACCACAGTAGTAAATTAGGGTTTTAAAAGTTTGTTTAAATTTAATGAAGCTAGTGGTATCAAGTATCATACTCAAATTCAGATATAAAAATGAATATTAACTGAAAATAAGAATTAAGAGAAAAATCTTACAATTAAATCCCAATTATAATTATTTATATTAATGGCTTAAAATAAAATTATAGGTGATCAATTATAGGTACTGACTTTTCACTTATTCAACAAAGTAGCCTTTTAATTCACAAACAAAAAAAAACAGGAAGACTTACTCTAGTTCATATATCTTTTTGTATTTTGATAAAAAAAAATACACACATATACAGCTTTTAATTACTAGCCTTTTTCTCAGTTACATAATCTATAATAGAAAGTAAAATATTCGAAACGCACGAAAAACCCTAAAAAATTTGATTATGATGTTTCTAATACTTTAGGACTAGTCAGGAAGAAGGTGGACTAGTCAGGTGGAAGGTGGTCAGTTTTAAACTAAATTGCTAAAAACAATTAAGATCAAAATAAAACACCATTAAAATATCTCAATTAAAAGTTTGTACAGTTTGAAATATATTTTTTAATTTTCATATATCAACTCAGTTCATTTTCACTGAGGGTTCCTCCTATGGAAGAGCCGCTACTGGCATCAGTCAAAATATAGAAAGATTAAAAGTTACTATGTACTCTTTTAAATACTTATTTTGTTCATTGTAAGATGATAAAGTAGTAGGACATCGTCTTAACAGCCCGCCGGCTAATCCACCAAATCTTATTAGACAACATATATGTATCTACGCATTTAAATGGTGGAAAAATAAACTAAATAAATAACTTATCTAAATAAAATATATCAAGCATTTAACTTACTGGAAATAAGGACGCCACGCGATGCGGCGCCATTCCGCCATTTCTTCTTCTTCGTGATGGTGACGTAATGGTAAACAAACTAGGCATTGCCATTTCAGAAAGTAGTAAAATCCAATAAATTCCAAAACTACGTGTGGCTCATTTTATAAAATAAAAATTATGCTCGATTGGAAAAATCATCAAGCTTTCAAAAGGAATCTTGATGAAAATGTAAATTTTCATAGTTTTAGATAGCTGTGAAGGTATAACGAATGACAAGAATAAACTTTATCGCCCATCCATTCTGTTGGTTAATGCGTGGGGTATCTCCGCTCAGTGGGGATCTCTCGCTCGTAATTTTAGGTTCTCATTTACCCGCGCTCTGCTTTATTCTTATTTAACTTCATTAATAGTTCACATTATGACATTATTTTCGCTTTAATTTATACACTAATGCATGCATGTATCTTATTTTATTGTGGGGAAAATATATTATTTACAGGCATTTCACTGTCGAAATAATGCATTTTTCTCGTTTTTAACCCAATAAATACTTTTCATATATTTTTCTTTGATATAATCTTAAAGAGTACTTCAAAATATACATCTTTTCAAATTTTCAAGCGATTTGTTACATATTTAGGGTTTTTTAAAGTCGAAAAAGAAAACGGTATTTTGAGTAAAAAAACACAAGTCCGAAAAAGCCCAATAATTGGTATTTAATAATAAGTTTGAATTTTTTTCAATTTTTATTTTTGTAGTTAAGTAATGTGGTAAGCTTTTTCCAGAAATTCGGGTTGCTATGGTGATTCTGACGTCATCCAGGAATTTTCAAACACAAAAGTGGTTTACTTGTCTTTGTAAGAATCCATTGCATTTTTTGGAGGTATATGAAAAAGGGGGAAAGGGGAAAAATATGAATGAACCCCCAAGTGTTTTACATTACGGTATTCCCTTTGATTAGTAGATTAAGAATATGTAAAGTATGAGGGGGTGGGTCCCATATTTCGGGAGTCTTTCCGGTTTTATTGAAAAACTGAATATGGGCGTCACGCCCGGAGTTTTAAAGCTAAAGGTCTAAAATTTTAGTATTTTTACTTCCTCAAAATTCCCTTTTGAACCATCGAACACACTAAGGGGTAGTACCCATATTAAGAGGTTTCGGGTCCATGTGCTCGTTCTAATTTTCTAATCCTAGCACCCCTGATTCTTTTTCCCGGTCTTTCTTCTAACACGGTTCTTAAAGGTCTTTAAGAGTTCTTCAAGAATCTGGTTACTGCTAAGCTTTCTGACAATTATTTGTAAAGAAATATGCGAAAAACCGTCTTGGAAAACGAAACAATGAATTGAATTGTCTCTGGATCACGCAATTTTTACACTGTTTGTTAGTGATTCATACTGTTCGAATTTCCACTTTAAATGCTTTCATAAAATATAAATCACTAAGCTGTGATCATAATAGATCCGCAGCTATTCAGCGTTAAAATTAGCATGTGTTAGGCTTAACGCACCACGAGGGGTCCTTTCTCGCCAAACACTACGGTTTTCATCACTTAGCTCTAAAACACCGATCGAGTATACATTTACACAGTTTATTGCAATACATTAAGCCAGATTAGATTGTCTGAAACACATCGGTATGTTTTTACATTGGTATCAATATTTCCAAAATTTTAATCTAACACCCCTGGTTCTTTTTTCCGGTCTTTCTAACATGGTTCTTAAAGGATTTTAAGAGTTCTTCAAGAATCTGGTTACTGCTAAGCTTTTCGACAGTTATTTCTAAAGAAATCTGTGAAAAACCGTCTTGGAAAACCAAACAATGAATTTAATTGTCTGGATCACGCAATTTTTACACCACTTCTTAGTATGTCATACTGTTCGAAGCCCACTTTAAATGCTTTCATAAAATATAAATCACTAAGCTGTGGTCATAATAGATCCGTAGCTATTCAGCGTTAAAATTAGCATATGTGTTAGGCTTAACGCACCACGAGGGGTTTGTTCCCGCCAAACACTACGGTTTTCGCCTCTTATGTTAGCTCTAAAAATACCGATCGAGTATATACATTTGCACAGTTTATTGCAATATATTATAAGGCAGATTATATTGTCCGAAACAAATTTGTGTAAGTTTTTACATAGGTATGCATCAATATTTCCAAAAATTTTCATACAGGTATATCGAATTATCCAGTATATGTTTTGGAATTGATATCAAAATTTCTTTATTTTTAGAGAAAATGTTTTTAAACAAATTAATATAATTTTATTTAACTAATTGAAATACACTAATCAATTATAATTAACCCCTGAAATAAATGTCACATTTACAACTCAATTATACTGCTACTACTATTATCACTGCTAAAATGACTTATTCTGAAAAAATTTAAAAAAAAACCCCTTAGTTTAAACTACGTTTAAACAAAAAAATAGGTTTACTAAAAAAGTTTTTTTTTTAAATATTCTCTTTTAAAAATAATTAAATAAATCCATACAAATAACTCTTAATTTTCCCGCTAGATGGCTGTATCAAAAATCGGCTGGAAAAGCTTCTCTACAACAGGCTCGAAAGTCACGTGACTGCCTCTCCCATCCGATATTCCTTCGACCTAGCTCTCCATGCTATGAAAGTAGCTTTTACAGCTTAAAAGCATTGGATGCTTGTTACCAAGCATGCCATGCTATTGTTGGGGGTAAGCTAGGTACATAGCATCCCATGGTGGAAAGCATAAAAAAGCATAACATAGCACATCAAGGTACCTAGCTCTCCGTGCTATGAAGATAGCTTGGTTTGCTAAAAAGCATTGCATACTTGTTACCTAGCATGCCATGCTATTTTTTCGTAAGCTAGCTACATAGCATCACATGCTGGCAAGCATAAAAAAGCATAAAATAGCTGATCAAGCTACCTAGCTCTCCATGCTATGAAGATAGCTTGGTTTGCTAAAAAGCATTGCATACTTGTTACCTAGCATGTCATGCTATTTTTTCGTAAGCTAGCTACATAGCATCACATGCTGGAAAGCATAAAAAAGCATAAAATAGCTGATCAAGCTACCTAGCTCTCCATGCTATGAAGATAGCTTGGTTTGCTAAAAAGCATTGCATACTTGTTACCTAGCATGTCATGCTATTTTTTCGTAAGCTAGCTACATAGCATCACATGCTGGCAAGCATAAAAAAGCATAAAATAGCTGATCAAGCTACCTAGCTCTCCATGCTATGAAGATAGCTTGGTTTGCTAAAAAGCATTGCATACTTGTTACCTAGCATGTCATGCTATTATTTCGTAAGCTAGCTACATAGCATCACATGCTGGAAAGCATAAAAAAGCATAAAATAGCAGATCAAGCTACCTAGCTCTCCATAGCATCCCATGCTGGCAAGCATAAAAAAGCATAACCTAGCATAAATATCTAGCATACATAGCAATAACTAGCAAAATCTAGCATATTTGTTTGCTAGTTCCAGCATAAAATTTTGACCTGGGTACAAGCGCAAAATAGGTAGAACAACGTATTTGTGAGAGTCAATCTAGGGTTGTGTCATGGGGGAGAAATCTGTTCCTTTTTCATCATTGAAAAGAGAGGGGAGGTGTGACAATGCTTGCAGCTATTATTCTCGTATACGGGATGTGGAATATTGCAGACTTATATAATGATTAAAACTTAATGTTGGTCATTTCAAGTTTCTATATTATTAATGTGAGAAAACGTGAAAATCTTCTATTCTATGAAAGAATGTAAAAATAATTAATTTAGTACTTTTTTTTATTACATATTTTGTACTGCATAAAAGGATTAGACATTTTCTTATAGAAACAATGCTAATGGGTGAAGATTTTTTAAGTCAAACATTTTATCATTTTCTTGGGATACACATAAAAAGAATAACTCCTAACTTAAAAAAGTTTATTTTTCTCTTAAAATTATAGGGCTTATTTGTTTGGTAAAATAATCATTATTTTGTATTGCATATAGATTTTCTTAAACTTTTATAATAGTGATAAATACAATACTTTTAAAGGTACTTTAAAGGTATTGTTAGTAATACAATACTTAGTCAAATTTTGATGCTTAGACATTTTAAAGTAAATTTAAAAAGGAAGTTTTAAAGCTTATGCTGAATTTTTATTATTTCAAATGTACGAGGACTGTTTTTAAAAGTTGTTCCTCATATATTTGCAGTTTAATGAGACTTTATGGGTGTATCATAAAAAATGATAAAATGTTTTCTCCTAAAACTAAGAATGTCAAGAACTAAGAATCAAAGTCCATTCTCTCTTTAAGAAATAATGGTAACAAGTATTATGATAAAATTCTTAAACAACTCTTTGCGGGGCGGGGGGTCACTGAAATATTAAAATTAAAAACCTGTGAGATGGGGGAGATAAGGGGTATACAATCCCTGCAAGTTTGGTGACGAAATTTGTGAACGAATCCTTCCCAACTACAACCACTGGTTCACCAACTGGTAAGATGTGATATACCAAGGGTTCTCGACTGGTGCGTCACGACCCTCTTAAGAGTCGCCAGACGTCCAGAGGGGGTCGCGAAATGCAGGAAAACAAAATAGAAATACGTAAATTGGAATAATTTAAAACTATATTGTGACTGTTTAAAATCACCTGTTTTATTACTCGTCTTATACTCAAAGTGATATGTAATTATGTTTCTCAATGGGTTACGTGGAATTTTTTAGTTTTAAGCATTATACAAGAATTTACTTTAAAAAACAACAAACAAGTAATTTAGGGGGGTCTGCAAAATATTTTACCTAAAAAGGAAGTCACAATAACTAAAAAGTTAAGAACCCCTGTGATAGAGCATTTTTGCCATCCCAGGGGTATACTTACAAATCTTACTTGGTAAGATTTGGAAGATTTTTAAGGACAAAGTCAAAATGTTTGCTGAGCGACTAACTCATAGCTCAGTTTTAAATTTCGTAATGTTTTATTTCATAGATATTTCTTTAGAATTATGAGGTAAAAAGTTAAAATATGACATGATTTAAAAGTTAATAGAAATTTTAATGGTCTAGTGTCTTTTGGCGGCCACCCAATATTTGTAATTTCCATCACTTGTACGCTAGGTACGCACGTCTTTAAATTTTGTCACCATATCAATATGTTGATTATTTTGGTGTCAAGTAACATAATAAAAAATTTAAAAGTTAGGAAGTTAGTAAAAATGTGATAGTTACTACTGAATATAAAAGTGATATTCATCAGGGTACTGAGTTAATCAAAATTCAGCAACTTGATTAAAAATTAAAGGTATTCAATCTATGCGTTTTGTGGAATTTATTTGAGGATGTGATAAAAGAATGATATCCTTAAATTAAGTGAAGTTATGTTCTTAAATTTTTACAAATCTTTTATTGGTGGCTACTTTTGTCATTTTCTGAAAGAAACTAAATTTTTCAGTGGTTTTATTCTGTTTCCAAATAAGTGTCAGGATTTAAGTGGTCAACGTAAGAGTTAAAAGCATGAAACTTAAATATGCATATTTTTCATTGAAATGTTTTTCACGTTATTTAATTTGAGTGTTTTAAAAAACATAAGGAGTTATTTCCATAGAGGTTAGTTCAGACCATCATGTTACGATTATGGTTACGATGGGGATGAGTCAATAAGCAGCTGTAAGATACTTTTTTCCCGGGAACAATGTCCAGGTGCAAATCAAATCAGTTTAATTTTAATTTTGGTTGGATGGTTTTTTTGAGGGATACGTGATAGCTGCTCTAAAACAACGATTGTGTAAATTAATACGATAGTGCGCTTTCACTGTATCAGTGTATCACCTATTTTTAGTCTATACTGCACGGAACTTTTGCATGACGATTTCTAGAATCCCAATATTTTGATTAAATAGATTAAATTATGGATTTTTCTTAAAAATTTCATCTATAATTCCCTATAGCCAAGTTTTTGATAAAAACAATGACTAAAGCATGGGGGTTGGCAAATATTATTAAAGAGCTGGAATATTGTGTGTGTCTAATTTGGTTAAATTTGCACTACCCACTCCCCAGGATTTGTTTCAACTTCAAATATATGTATATTACCTACCCTTAATTTATTTATTCAGGAAGCTGAGTTAGAAAACTAAAAAAAGCCTTCCTCTGCAAGTATCCGCCCCTCAGACAGGCGAGGCCCCGGGCAGTACCCGACGCCGCTCTTAAATGTTCCATGTTGAACCATTACATTCAAATCAACAAACCATTTACCAAATCCTTTAACGAATTTTCTCTGGTGAATTGAATTTAAACTGATTGAAGTTAGTTAAACATCTTATTTCATTATCAGTCCCTACCCCTTGCTTGTAATAAAATAATCGTTAAATGGTGCAAAAAAAATATGCATCAATCTTTCAAAAAGTGATCATAATGAAATATAATCGTGTTTTAATTTAAAGAATGTTATTAAAATATTTGGAAGAAAAACATGATGAATCAAAACAATAATCTGCCAGATGATAAATTGCAAACTAAGGCAAATAAATTTCTATCCACTATAGGAAATTTAAATTTCAGAATATGATTGTCAAGCTATAAATAGTGCGCATAGAAATTACATTCATATACAATCAACTGAAGCAAAAAAAAACTTTGAATAAGAAACGTTTAAGAGTCATTCATTTAAAGATAATGCAAGTACTAGTATTAAGGTGATTGCATAATATAATTTGTATGTTGTAGAACTAACTTTTATAATTTAATTAGTAAAAAGTTCAAAAATAACTATTTTTTTATTTAATTTAATTCAGAAAATTTACACCACAAAATAACCATAAATAAACTGAAATTTGCACCATAAATTTTATGTAACCATCTGATATTGAAAGTAAATTGAGTACCGCACGATTTATTTATATAACTTTATGAGTACAGATCTGAAATTCAGTCAAATTTGAATAATGTTTAGATGCAAAATTTTTGAACATTAATTTTGCTTCGGCTGAAATATTTCACATGTTTTACTTCCGAGTTCAAATATAAGAAATCAATTGGATATCATAATATTGAGATGTAAAAAATTCTTCCATCCTACTGTTTATTTCATCATATTCTTAGGAATTCTTAACATTATAAATGTTACAAAATTGTGCACTAACTATATCAATATATTATTAAAATTTAAAAACTTCACTTTTTTCGTTAAACATGTTTTGGGAGTAAACTAACCTTAAAAATTCCATTAAAATGTGAAAAGTGCAGCTAAATTTGAATTTTTAGTCTCAAATCTTCAAAATTATCTCATTGCATTTAATTTTCAATTATATTTTTCGCGCCGTTATTCAACAAATATCTCCTAAAAATAAACATATTGGATTTTTTAAGAATAATTTTAATTTGTGTGGGAGAATATTTCTAAAATCTTGCCAGTTGATTTTTGTAAATTACGTAAGATAGTTATACTATGTTACTTTTGTGAGTAGAAAGTACAAAACTTCAATTTTGTGTACAATATCAAGGTCAGAAAATAAATCGAACAGTGTGTTAATGTAATTTTATTATGATCAAAAAGAAAGTTCTCTCATACCCTAGCCTTAATCAAGTTTTCCCGTCCCCATAATATTAATTTTTAATTTAGGTTCATCGAGATCTTGAAACACTCGTTAAAAATGTTCTAATTTCCTTCTTTAGAGTGCAATACTTGTTATTTTATTAAATTGTGTTCCGTATAGTTTTATTTTATTCTCAAAAGAAAGCATCAATAGTAATTGTAACAATTTCAAACAAACTATGTATAAATTCCTTTCAGATATTAAAATTAAACCATATTAGTTTTTAACACTTTATCTAGTTTACGGATTGTAAGTAAAAGGGACATCACGCGGCACCTTAATTTTATTTATGTTCTTTTCATGACAAATTTTGGAACAATGTTACTTGTAAAATTAATCATTTAGAGTTATCTAAACTAATTGGCTATATAATAGTTCTTTATTAAGTCTGCATGTTTATCTCGTGAAAATTCTCTATCAAGTTGGGTTAAAAATAAGAAAAATATTACACAAACAGTAAAATATATTCCAAAGCTTAAAATTAAATATCATTAACCAGTGGTGTCCAATACCACTAGTATCTCCTGGTGTAGTGGGTGAATGCACGAATATTAGCGACTGTAAAGAAGAGGAGACTAGAAGAAGCCTGTGTCCTGTCACTCCTTACACCACTCAACTATCCCCCCTTCTCACCGACCCTATGTGTAGTGGGGGCATCTCGCGAAAACGATGCTTTGGAGACTGCGAAAGGGTGGAGACTCTTTTTCAGAATCCTTCAAGCACGAAGATTAGGGAGATTGGCGACTGCGAAGGGGTGGAGACTCCTTAACAGAAGCCTGTGTCTAGTACCACTACACTACCCAATACCCCCCTTCCCACCCTCCCTATGTGTAGTGGGGGCATCTCGCGAAAACGATGCTTTGGAGACTGCGAAAGGGTGGAGACTCTTTTTCAGAATCCTTCAAGCACGAAGATTAGGGAGATTGGCGACTGCGAAGGGGTGGAGACTCCTTAACAGAAGCCTGTGTCTAGTACCACTACACTACCCAATACCCCCCTCTCACCCTCCCTATGTGTAGTGGGGGCATCTCGCGAAAACGATGCTTTGGAGACTGCGAAAGGGTGGAGACTCTTTTTCAGAATCCTTCAAGCACGAAGATTAGGGAGATTGGCGACTGCGAAGGGGTGGAGACTCCTTAACAGAAGCCTGTGTCTAGTACCACTACACTACCCAATACCCCCCTTCCCACCCTCCCTATGTGTAGTGGGGGCATCTCGCGAAAACGATGCTTTGGAGACTGCGAAAGGGTGGAGACTCTTTTTCAGAATCCTTCAAGCACGAAGATTAGGGAGATTGGCGACTGCGAAGGGGTGGAGACTCCTTAACAGAAGCCTGTGTCTAGTACCACTACACTACCCAATACCCCCCCCCTCTCACCCTCCCTATGTGTAGTGGGGGCATCTCGCGAAAACGATGCTTTGGAGACTGCGAAAGGGTGGAGACTCTTTTTCAGAATCCTTCAAGCACGAAGATTAGGGAGATTGGCGACTGCGAAGGGGTGGAGACTCCTTAACAGAAGCCTGTGTCTAGTACCACTACACTACCCAATACCCCCCCTCTCACCCTCCCTATGTGTAGTGGGGGCATCTCGCGAAAACGATGCTTTGGAGACTGCGAAAGGGTGGAGACTCTTTTTCAGAATCCTTCAAGCACGAAGATTAGGGAGATTGGCGAACTGCGAAGGGGTGGAGACTCCTTAACAGAAGCCTGTGTCTAGTACCACTACACTACCCAATACCCCCCCTCTCACCCTCCCTATGCATGGGCGTAGGGGCGTAGCCAGGTTCCATGTTAGGGGGGGGGGCAAGAATACTTACCTTTGCCCCATGTCATGGTCTCAAGTACCCCCATGGGGAGTACTTTTACACGTTAAATTTTAGAGTAATTATACGAAGGGTTTGAACTTTTGCACACTTAACTTAAATATTAGTGTAATTAATGTGTGCTCTAAGAAAAATGGGGGGGGGGTTTGAGGGTCCTCCCCCAGAAAACTTTTTAAAATTTGCCCCTCAAAGTAGTGTTTTAGCTCATTTTTAGACTCTTTGGCCAGAACAGAACCACCTCTTCTAAGTTGTAAGCCTCATACTTTTCTAGGAATTTTATGTGGCTAATGACTAAAAGTATAATTTGTAGAATCTAATCGAGTTGAGTTAAATTCAATAAATTTTATTTATTTTATTTTATGTTACCGGGTGAAACTTTCGTATGTTTCGACATTAAAAAAAACACCAAGCTTGAGGAAAATACGCAACTGCTTTAATTACATAATAATTTAGAAGAGAATAAAGAAGAATACAAAGTTACAGTTAGTCTGAAAATAGTCCGAGCAAGTTTGTATCAACTGTTCAAGTTGTTGCAGTTACTTGAATAACCATGATATAAGATATAACATTTAACAATAACCTTAAAATGTAAAAGTAAAACCGTCCTGCTTTTTCAAATATTATTTAGCTTTTTTTTTCACTCTTAAAGAAAAAACTCTCTTATTAGATATTTTAAAACAAATAGTTTATCCCCCAAAACTAAGATGCAATACTAAATTCAACTTACTTTAATTGCTGGTGATGGTGCTGGATTAAGGCTTTACATAATACGTCTAGATATCAATATGGAGGACTGAAATACGTACTCTTTTTAAGTTCAATGCTTGAAAACTAAATCACATATCTTAGACTAAAGGGTATTTTCTGCAGGAATAGCCAATGACCACACGGCTTTCTTTCTATTCGTTGAAAGGTCAGCCAAAGCTTCGAAATAATAATGGCTGGGTTCACAAAAGACCCCTCTGTTTTTGTGTAAACACTTGAGAAACACGTTGAAACAATTTCCTGACACACCCAGACACCTGAAGCCCCCTTGCTTGTTTGAGTCGTTGAGTGCCGAAGATTTATGACACCCTTTCACACCCCAATCCATTGTCAAAGGCAGAGGTGTACGTATAATTGGATTTTGTGGTATGGGAAGAGCATTTCCCCCTCACCCCTATTTCTTCTCCAATTAGGACAGTAGAGGACAACATAGGAAAGAGGGAGCGTTCACCCCCCGCTGGCTCCTGTACGTAAACAACGGGTGTGACCAGTAACGAGTTTACTTTAGCCCCCCCTGGCTACGCCTATGTCCCTATGTGTATTGAGAGCTCTCGTGAAAACAAAGGAGTTCAAAGTAGTGGAGATTATTCAGAAGCCTGTACACAGTAACCACTACACCAGTTCCGGAATCTGGAATCTATTCAAAGAAGAATCTTACTTTCCTTGAATGTTAAGAATGAAATAACATGAATACCATGTGTATACAGTTTATATATTCATGCAGTCATAGTAAAGATTTTATCATTGTCTTATTTTAGAGAAAGATCCGATGGAAACTAAAATTTTTAAATTTATTATGATTAGAGTGACCAAAATTAAATAAATGTCAGACATTGTTCCAATTTTTATGTTTGAGAAGAATATATTTGTTGTGCCTAATGCCATTTGGAATATCCAAGCTCCAAACGTAGAAGGATGTATATATATTTTAAGCTGCTGATTTTCTTCTAGTTTTTTTTTAACAAGATAAAATAAAATTATTTTGAAACTTTTACTTGAAAAAATTGAAAACAAATTCATAATTAATTTAGAACATAAACTTGTAAATTAAGTTCGCTTAGAGGATCATTAAAATAGTCCCCAATAAAGGCGAGGAAAACTTGATTGGGGTAAAAAAAAACAAAGTGAGAGTGAAAGTCTAATTTTATACTTAGTTTATATTATAGATATCTATGCATAAATTCCTAAAATAAGATAGAAAAAATATCTTTAAAGTCTGACTATAATTAGAAATCATACAAAGTGATAACATTGCTTCACTTTTTTTAAAAAAATATTTTTTTTTCTCTTTGTAATTTACATTAGAGTGGAGTCTGCACTTTTCAGGTTAAAATGGATGTCAAAAATTAAGTTTATTTGTTCGTATGATCATATTTTCTTCAATTTAAACTTTTGAGTGGTGCACAGTTAAAAAGTTAATCGAATACCTAAGCCCATGTAGAGCACCTTGGAGAAAAAAATATTGATGCATATTTCCTTTTTTACAATTACATATTACTTTTTCTCCTTACGCAAATGTATGCCATAACAATTTAATTAATCAGTTAATATAAAGTGATTAAAATTACTTATATAAATCGTCTTAGTTTTCACAAAAATTACAAGGACTACTGTGTTAAAATATTGATTTTTTTTTTGTTCTAAAAAATGTCTTCAGTTAAAAATCTCCTACTCATTGGAGAGCCTAACTGTCTTCATATTGTAAAACTAAACATTAGGTAATAAAAAAAAATAATTTCCAAGCCACTATTTGTAGCTATTTGCAATCATATTCGTATACCCAGTTTAAGGAAAGTTTTCAAAGTATCAAATCTGCTTAAAACTTAGAAGCTGAAGCAAATTGAGTTGTTTCTAGAGTGCAAGTACACTCAAACCTGTTTTAGAATACATTGATTTCAGCATTGCCCCATTTAGCTCCCTTGTGTTACAAAATACTTCAAATTCAGGGGAGAAATTAAATACTCTTTAAATTTAAGAATTATTTGAGGTTCCAAATGCATAATCTAGTGTTCTAATGTTCCTAACCAAATTTTAGGACCTTTTCAATGTTATTATTAGTTAAAAATTTGAACACTGAACTTTTTTTCTACATATTATTCTGTTTGAAGTTAAAAGTTTTGTAAACCACTACCAAACTTCATTTGATATTTTCAAAATAATCTTCCACTGCTGAGAATTAAATTAAAAAAAAATAATTTGTTGTTTGTAATCTACTGAAGTTGAAATAAACCCTCGAAGTTAAATGTGTTCGAGAATTCATTCTTGGAACATTTGTTGCAAAATTAGAGTCCGTTTTGCAAATTATCATAACTAATTATGGGTAATTCTTGGAAATCATAAGCCTTTTAGTTTCATATTATCAAGAAAAGTTTCTAATTGTTTGAAATTTTTTCCCAACATGATTCAATTTTTATGTGAGGAAATAGTATTTTCAATCTTATTTATCGTCATGGTTAAAAATGCTATCCTTAGGTCTACAGTTGGTTGCGGAAAAAAATTTTGAACTCCTTTTGAGATGAAAGCAAAATATTTTATTACAATGTATTTAAAAAAAATCAGCTACCCGTATAAAGTAATAGTGATAGTAAAGTATACGTAAAAGAAACATTTTCCAACTGTTTATAAACCTAATTGTCAAGCTAAAATATCGTTTAAAAATTATTTTTGGATCAACCCCACTTTTCCCTTTACAAGTGACCTAACTGTCAAAGTCATGACAAAATAATTTTAAACTTTGTGCTTTTTAAGAACTTGTTAATTGAACTAAGTTTTTAATTGTTTTAAAAAAGTAATGGTAATATTGAATGAAGACGCAAATTTGCATCGAGAAATTTCTTAATCTAGATTTTGTTTCTTTGTTTTAAAATTTCTTTGTGATTTTTAAGAGTCTGAACTTTATGAGAAGTATAATTGTAACTTAAGTCATGCGTAAATTTATGTTAAATTACGGGGTAAGTGATGGGCATTATTGAAAAAATCTAGACATCACCTGTTTTGAACAAAATAGGAATAAATAAATTGAGACCTGGCTAACAAAAAATTTTACCTCGTAAGTTTTATGCATCGTCTAGACTAGACAGGTTGGCCACAGACCTGGAAAACCTTAAAAACCTGGAATTATCAGGGAAAATTAAAAAAACCTGGAATTATCAGGGAGTTTTAGAAAATCTGATAATAATCAGGGAAATTTTGAAAATTGCATTAGTTGTTTTAAAAATATATTCAACATTGTTTTGGATTTTCAAATCTTTAAATGTGCATTTCAGTTCTCGGATGCATATAAATTAGTGTGGTTGCAAGCAAATGTTCAAAAAAGGGTTCTTTTGTATGATAAAGGTCTAGAAATAATATCATTTATATTCCTTCTTTTTTCTGATTACACAGTACTTTTCCTGTTAAGATTAGAATATACTATATTTATAAAATATCAGGGAAAATCATACTAGATTATCAGGGAAATAAGTTTTCCGTGGCCACCCTGCTAGAGCATCTGCCTACGTTCCCCACTTGTTTCATGCTTTTTAAATCTGGTCTTTCCTCTCACATTTTTTTTCAACATTGTCTAATCAACTTCTCGGTTCGAGAAACCGCGACGCAACTTTTCCATCTCGGTTGCCCTCGTCGTTCTCTCTCCACCCCCGCGGCCCTACTGCAACCGTTTCAGCGGATTACTCGGGAACTGCTGACCCTCGCGTCTATTTCGCCCACCGCTCTCTAAAGGCAGAATCCGTCGATGTCGCAATTAAATCGTCCGTGCCAGTGGCGTATATAGGAATTTATTTCGGGAGGGGCCCAAAATTACTCCCTAGCCCCTCTCCCACATATTTAATAAGTCCAATGTAGCTTTTTAGGTGATAATTTAGTTCCTAAAAACTTAATATAGGAAAAGATGTTATTAATAAAAATACAAATACCAAAGGGGGGTCTGGGGGTTCTCCCCCAGAAAATTTTTGGAAATTTGACTTAAAAAAACCAGGTTTTTAACTAGTTTTGGTACACTAAGTCCGAATTTTGGATGTACATTTTTATGAACTTAATATTTAAAAAGTTATTAAAATAGAGTTCCAAGTACAAAAAAGGATCTGGGGGTCCTTCCCCAGAAAATTTTTGGAACTTTTCCCCTAAAAACAGGGTTTTATCTTGTTTTTGGTACACTTAGTCCGAATTTTGGACATATATTTTTCGGTAGGATTTTGATTTTGATGAACTTTATTATAATAAAGTTGTTAATAGTAAAATTCCAAGTACAAAAGGGGGGTTTGGGGGTCCTCCCCCAGAAATTTTTTGAATTTTGACCCTAAAATACAGAGTTTTAACTGGTTTTGGTACACCTAGTCCGAATTTCGGGGGGGGCCAGGGCCCCCTCGGCCCCCCCCCCTTATATACGCCACTGGTCCGTGCACTACACCGATAGACTCTTTGCTCGTTGTCATAGGCGTAACGAGGGGGGGGGGGGGTTATTGGGGATGTAACCCCCCCCATTGAAAATCAGCTCAAAAACGAGTTAAAACCCCTGTTTATAAGGGTCAAATTTCAAAATTTTCATGGGGGACCCCCAGACCCCCGTTTTGGACTTGCAACTCTGTATCACCAACAATTTTTCACGTATCAAGTTATAAGGACGCAAATCCTACTTTACGATTTCATAAAAAGCTACATAAGGTTTAAGGACATTCATAGGCGTAACGAGGGGGGGTGATGATCAATGTATGATCATTGAAAATTCCTTCCCCGATCATCATTTTTCTAAGTACCATTACACTAATGTAATTTCACATGTAATTTCTACTACAAACATGTATTATATAAATTGCCATGGCATGTTTAGTTTGAAGTTTTAGTTAGTTTACGGTGTCATTTTATTTAAAAGCCATTTACAAATTACGTCACACGTTTTAGGAGAGGGATAGCTTGTAACGACACTAAATGATAGGCTTTCAAGGGGGGAGTTCAAACTCGTGGCATCACCCCACCCTTTAATAACCCCTTGTCATTGCTTTTAAAATTCTAAAAGAGACATTTCTTCACTGTTTAGTTTGATTTAGCAGTAATAAGAGTACCAAGTAATTAAAATATTGAAATAAATTTTAAATTCATCAATTTGGTTTAATTTTACAGTTTCAAAAGTGGCATCACAATGGATGGTGGGATTTTAAATCCTTGAAACTGTGTGACGTAATTTACGAATGACTCTTTAATATGGTTTTAGTAATATTTTTATTCAAGTAATTCAACTCCATGGTAAAAAAAAATAACTATTTTGTTTAATTAACTGTTTTCTCTAATTGAGGTGCGCACCTAGAGGTGCTAGCTAACTCTAATAAAAAGCTGTTGGAGTTAACTCGTTGTTATACTGCAAACACCTCAATTTTTCCATGAAGGTATTTTCATCCTTAAATTGTTGAAAATTTATATTGAGCTTCACGACAAAATTCTCTATTGGTAGCGTTCTGTTTAATGTTTTGAAACAGCTTCTATACAGCATTTTTGTGCTGTACTGTATTCTCTTTAATCTGTTTTTGTTTTTGAGTTCTCTTTGTACAAGATTTTCAACCGGGACATGGAACATGGATGGGGGATCTACAAAGAGATGTCCAGCTCTTGCAGTGTGCCAGTAGGAGAAATGAAACAAGACTAGGAAGAATCCCCATCAGAATCAAGTGAGTAATTAATTTTACTTGGTTACTCATCATATTGCCACAGCAATTGAATCGTCAGTTAGAAGAAGGGAATAAGTCCAAAAACCAAGTTTTGAGAAAATAAAAAAAAACCCTGCATAAATATGCGAATTTTTGTTTTATAAACACCAAATTTTTACTGCAAATTCAGGAACTTATTTAGAAATAAGGGCAATCTTCGGAAAAAACATAACTGCATTCAAAATTATTTTGCAGTTGAAAAAAGTTGATGGACTTTTTCAACCTTGTGAAGGAAAACCTTAAAAACCTCTAAATTCATCGTTTAAATTATATGTGTGCTTAGTTTACAGCACAAAAGTGAGAAATAGACATTAGACAGACCAAGACAAATAAAATTGAAAATTATTACGAAACTGGGTCATTATGACAGTATCAATGGTGAAAGTGAATATGAATGGAGTCAAACATTCCTTTGATAAAAAAAATTAAAAGCACTTTCTAAATTTTTTTTGGCTTAGTTTGCAGCACAAAGAATAAGAACAGAAAGACAAATTAACTTTTAATTCCAAATTAACTGAAAAAGTAAAATTAATGGACATCGATTTCGCAACTTCTAGGGGCTATATCTCCCTATATAGGGGGTAGTTATTTTCCACTAATGAGTAGAGCAAAGCTTGGAGATTGTTTTGAGCACAAGATGTTAATTTGTCATTTTTTGGACTTATTCCTTTTCAAACTGACGATGGCGTCTCGGCTGGACCTCACCTCGACGAGACTCCGTGTATTTCTATGAGAGAAAATGCAGTAGTACAAGAGTGCGGGATTCTTTTTTTCGCTAGATTTTCATGAACCAATGATGGATTATATTTTAATGAGCTGCTAAAGGAGTTGGAGCTGTTCTATTCTTTACATATTTAGCTAAATTGTAAAAAAACGCGACGACTTAAAAATAAGCGGTGGGCATTTTCGGATTTAGCACACCAAAGACCATAAGAAAAAGCATTTCAATAAGAAATTTTAATAAAAAATTTATTTCTTGAATTTAATTTAATTTTTATTGAAATATTGCCCTTTTTACCTGAATTTTAAGCAAAAGTGATATTTTAGGACAAAACAAAGGTCATATTTAGATTCAACGCACCAAAATACATAAAAACATGTTTTAAGGAATAATCAGAATTAAATAATTGGTTTTATTAGTCTATATTCAATGATTTTGAGGTATTTCCCTCATTAACATAAAACGTGAATTGTCAGAAAACCTGACGTGTAGGAGACAAATGGTCATATTCGGGTTCAGCGCACCAAATTTTATAAAAATCAGTTGTAATATCCAAAACAGCTTTTAGAAAGTTTTTTTAGCAGACCTGTGTTATTATTGTGCCAGGTGTAAAATCTATGGATACATATAACATCCTATAATGGTCGAATAGTTGGTGAATGGAAGGTCGGATATAATCGAGGATCTATTGCTGGGGTGGCAAACTTTTGCATATCACGCTAAGGTACGTCGAACCGCACTTATTTCAGCGGAGCAAATCGTAATAGTGCGGAAAACCTGCCTACCCATAACAGTAACTCGTGTGTGAAATTGTAGCCCTATCAAATAATATCTTCTGTTCTGAACCTCGGCCTGAAGTTTTGACTTTTTACCAAAAAATTGCTATTTTGCCGTATTTCTTACCGTTCTGTGACCTCCTGATGAACACAATTTTTTCAGGTGGTGTGGTAGGGGTCATGGGGGACTTTTCCTTGAACCCCATCCTCATACCCCCCTTTCCCCCTACGTGAGCTGGGGTTTTGTGGGCGGGCGCTCTGCTCAAAATGTTGGCTTTCCCTCCAAATTCCAGCCCTGCGCCTGCCTTCGTTGCCAGTTTTCTACACCAAAACCTCACGTAAACCAATTATTTTCATAAAAGTGACCCAGAACCCACTGTTGAGAGGTATCTTTCCATCAGGATCCATGGATTTATAATTATTTTTTAAAATTTTCATTTATAACTCCTTTTTCACAAAACAAGCATTTTTATTACAATCTACTTTTTTTACAAACTGAAATTTCCAGGAGGATGTCTATGGTGGATGATTTGCGTCTAAGTCTGATTTTGTCTGAGGCATCTCTTTTCTTGATTTAAGAGAGTATCTGACGAAATCGTTCCGAGCAAGAGGCGCCACTCAGGGGCATAGCCAGAAAAAAAAATGGAGGGGAATAATGTAATTTCGGGGGAATTTAAAGTAACTTCAGTGTTTTCTATTTTAAAAAAAGGAAAATTCTGATTATCGAAGGAAAAAACCCCCTTTCACTAAGCCCCTGGAACCACACACCTTTCTGGAAGCTCTAGTAACTAACTGTACCCTTTTCTCCACTGTAACGGTGTGTGGTGGGAACTTCGAGAACTCCCACTGGACAAATATTTTGTGTGAGCTAATGTATCAGTTCCTTAAGAACTGGTGGAAACGTTATATGAACACTTTCCTAATCTATCCTTTCAAAATAGCGTTTAGTTTGGAAATGCTAAGTAAGAACATTATTATGCCTAAGTTGTGAACACTTACAACCAATTGCTTGTTCTCTTGCCAAGAAAATCTTATTAAGGGCGTTTTTCCTAACAAATTTCCTCTCATAAGTCGTTATGCCTAGCAAGATGTTTTCTGGTAATGCAAAAATGGCATTTTAATGCATTTGTCAAATATTTCACGATACTGAACAGGTAAATATCAGCTACGTATGACAGCATCAAAGAGATGCCGCGGACCATCTTTGATAAACTTCTGAAGTATGGTATTGAACTAGTGGAAAGTATACAGTAAGAAGCAAGTACATGGCATAGACGGGGCAGAGCCCAGAACCTCCGTCGGTTGTTGAGGTACAGGTGAAATATGGTAATTAATGAAAACATGTTTGTTGATTTTACCTCTTTTCTCTTTTGCTAATCCACATTTAGTGATCGAGATATCACTCAGAAATTTCATCTGGTGTGTGATCATGAACTAATTTACCTTCTTCCTAAGTGTGCTATTGTCCCCATACCCTATATTTCGACGCATATAAGGGGGCACTATGCTTGAACTAAACAGAGAATTGAATGATATCTCTCAAATTTATATGATTAGTTTTTAAAGGAATGGTCGTTTCACAAATCACATTCCACAATTTTCAGGGGTGTTTATACTCTTTCCTCCATCCATGGCACACTTATATGTAAAATAATATTTATGTTATAATAAGAATAGGAATCAATCTTAAATCAAGGAAGGAGAATACTGACAAAATCTGACTGCTTATAACAGCAGTAGTTAGACGCAATGCATCCACCATAGACATCCTCCTGGCTATTCCAGTTGGTAAATAAGTTTTTTTCCAATGTCAGGTTTGAACAGTTGTAACAGAGTTTATCAACCAACAGACATGCCGTAAAAAAGCAGATTGTAATAAAAATGCTAGTTTGTGAAAAAGGTATTGAGGTAAATGAAAATTTTAAAAATAATCATAAATCCATGGATCCAGACGGAAAGATACCTCTCAACAGTGGGTTCTGGGTCACTTTTATGAAAATAATTGGTTTACGTGAGGTTTTGATGTAGAAAACGGGCAACGAAGGCGGGCGCAGGGCTGGAGTTTGGAGGGAAAGCCAACATTTTGAGCAGCGCGCCCGCCCACAAAACCCCGGCCCGCGTAGGGGGAAAGGGGGTATGAGGATGGGTTTCACGGAAAAGTCCCCCTAGACCCCTACTACACCACCTGAAAAAATTCTGTTCATCAGGAGGTCACAGAACGGTAAGAAATACGGCAAAATAACAATTTTTTGGTAAAAAGTCAAAACTTTAGGCCGAGGTTCAGAACAGAAGATATTATTTGATAGGGCTAAAATTTCACACACGAGTTACTGTTATGGGTAGGCAAGTTTTCTGCACTATTACGATTTGGTCCGCTGAAATAAGTGCGGTTCGACGTACCTTAATATCACGCACTAATATTTTGACAGACAAGTTTAAATACAGCTTTTTACTTCCATGTTTACAGTTGGTAAGGTGTATTGAATGATTCTCCGCTTTAATTTTCTGATTAAATTTCTATTCACTTTACTTACTCGTCCCTCGTTTACTCTTTTTAAGTAACATGGAAATGGGATCAAGTCATTAATATCTAATTATAAGACATAATCAGTTTTCAAATGAAATTACGGATTAATTAAAATTATGAATAGCTGAATTTTATTTTCAAATATAAAATTATGCTAATTACTAAATAATAATGCGCCACTATACTCGACAGCAACGGGTCCTGACCATATGGCTTCACTGCGCGGAAGCAGAAACTGTGTAAACAGAAAGCCGTTTGGGTTGCTAGGTACGCAAATCGTGATAGAAAGACGCTATATATACATTGGTGTAACAAAATAATCATATTTTTAAATTGACATTCTACATTTCCCTCAAAATTTAGACACCGCGCTGGGAATGTTTATTAGTGACGTTATAGGGTCAGTCAGGAAACGTTGCTGTCGAGTATAGTAATTATCCAATGTGCTACGGTTTGGCCACCCCTGTTCTGTTTTGCTTTTATGTTACTTCGGTTTTTTTTACTAGTTTATCCAATGAAATTGTATGTTCTTTAATGCTCTTTTTATTTAAATTGTTTAGCAACTTGTTGATGTGAGCTGCTGATGCTTATGTTCGGAATCACGAGAATTGATAAGAAATAGACGGGGAATCTCGAATTTAATATGTAAGTAAATATTCTATTTCAATTTGTATCTAGAATAGCAAGTAGATTGCTGCTAGCACAGGAATATTGATTAGTAATGTCAATATAGGCAGTGGCGGCTCGTGAGTTGATTAACAGTGGGTTCACTCCCATTATACAGGGTGATTCGTAATTACGTGGACAAACTTTGCAGGGTGGTAGAGGGGACCTAGACAAGCATATTTCGAATAGGAATGGGGGGGGGGGCGCAGATGCACCGTTAAAGAGCTAGGGCCAAATGTAGTGTGATGGCGTTACAAAAGGGGGTTTTCCCAAGGCCCGTTTCACGAAACAAAAGATAATATAATGCAAAAAACAATTGCATGAGGTACAGCAGTATCCGTACTACTTACACCACAAATTTGATAAAAATTGGACCACTTGTTAAACCGTGGGGTGAGTTTTAAAACGTGCAATATTCATCTTTTAGCGAAAGAATGGAGTTCCCTTAATGGTATCTAGAAAAATGATGATCGGAGAAGGAATTTTCAATGATCATACAGTTTCAATGACCAATATATGATCATTGAAAATTCCTTCCCCGATCATCATTTTTTAAATACCATTACACTAATGTAAGGGAACAACTCCATTCTTTGGCTAAAAGATTAATATTGCACGTTTTAAAACTCACCCCACGATTTAGAAAGTGGTCCGATTTCTATCAAATTTATGATGTAAGTAGTACGGATACTGCTGTACCTCATACAATAAATTTTTTCATTTTATTTTGTTTTGTTTCGTTACGCGGGCCTTGCCAAAACGTACTTTTGCAACGCTCTGGCACTACATTAGGTCCTAGCTCTTTAACGGTGCATCTGCGCCCTCCATGATTTTTCGAAATATGCTTGTCTAGGTCCCCTCTACCCCCTTGCAAAGTTTGTCCACGTAATTACGAATCACCCTGTATATAAAAATTAAAATTTACCCAAGATCTAGAAAGAGGAGGGGAATACATTAAACTTCTTTTAGTAGAAAATTTTTCTTTTGTAGGGGAATAATTTTAAATTCCTAAATTCTTCACGACATGCACTTTCATTTTTAAAAAATATGCATTTAATGAAAATAAACAAACATTTTTGAATAAAAAATAAACCTTTCATTTTTCATAAAACTTATCCATAACATAAAACCTCACAAACAGCTTTTAAAATGATTTATTATTAAAAATTAGTTTATGAGAATATAATTATCTTTTCAAAAAGTATCTAATTTTCCAATTAGCCGAAAAATATCTTGACCCCAAGAAAGAAAGCTGATTCCCAGAGAACAAAATGCTTTTTCGTTGATGCGTCAGCTGTCACTTTAATTTTTTTTTCATTTACCTTCCTTCTTTTATGCCCGCGTTATGGTTTTTCAGTCAGTGAGACACGTGCATCTTTGTTTTAGATAGATATTGATTCAGTTTTCGGCAGATGTGCGAACCATAGATGTGAACTGAACAGACCTCCATGGAACAGACAGTCACGTTTTTTCTTTGCTATAGAACAGGGATGGGGATTCTTTTTCGATTAATGTGCCACTTATATTACGGTTTATCATTTTAAGGTGTTTAGTGTGCCACTTGTTATTCTTATTTTTAAAAAATCATCTTTTAACCCTTGGAAAATGAAATCCACCTTTGATGACTGGTAGTCTGGAACAGGGGTTTCCAACTTACAAATACTCGAAGGCCGCAATCGAAAGCACAAGTCTAGTGCCGGGCCGCTAATTAATCAGGCTCCTTTTGCATCCATGATATATTTTTTGGGAGAGGGACGAAGTTTATTTACATGGTGTGATGAAGATACTATATTTTCAAAAAAATCGGGAGATACCTATATTGATGTTTGGTAATACATATCTAAATAGTAAATTTTACGTAAAAGTGGTCTTTCTCCAGAAAAATTTTGTAAATTTCCCTAAAAAATAATGTTTAACCTCTTTTTTTGGATACTACCTCTTAAGGTTGATATGACTTTCATAAACCCTTGATGCACTGTAAGAGGAAATTTCAGGGTATACTACCTCCCCCTGAATAGCAAACTTTCATTTTTTACCGTAGAAAACGACCAAAACTGCTCCATAACCTAAGAAGTAAATAGGGGTTCAGGGGTTCTCCCCCTAAAAATATTTTTGAATTTCACCATTCTACATAGTGTTGTAAAGCTACTTTTAGGAAGTTTTCAGGAGATATCACGCGCCTCCAAGTGGAAATATCTGGTCTAGAACAGTAATAATAACAGTTAGTAATAATACATATTGGTTTTGCTGTGGGAGGACAGAAAAACAATTATAATGAAATTTCAAAGTTTTAAATTTTCAAACTAAAAATGTGAATCAGAGCTTCTCCGATCATTTTTAAAAATTAATTTTATTATAAAAATAAACTCTAAATCTAAACAAAAAGTAATTTTAAAAAAAATGAAATATATTCTTAAACCATAAAAATCCAAAAAAGGCAAAATATGGAATGTTCTCAAAAATAATTACGCTGACAAAATTAACATTTACAGATAATTAATCCTACGCATCGTAAACAAAGTAAATAAAAAAAAGTGACTACTGGCGCTTGCGCGAATTTCGGCAGAGGAAAAAGGAAATGATTAACCACTGGCTGTCTCAGCGAGAACGCTCTAAAGCAGTGTTTCCCAACGTAGGGCGCATGCCCAACCGGAGGCAATATGAATTTCTAGGGTGCAATTTGAAAATTTTCAACCAAATTGCCCCTTAAGTGGGGGCATGGACCACCAGGTTTTGTTTACTTTTCAAGAAGGATTTTCGAAAAAAAAAAAGGACTCGGGTTTAGGTGCTCACGAGCTTCTATGGACGAGCCGCCAATGAATATAGGGGTAAAAAACGGGGTTTTCGGGTTTGAAAGACTTGTATGTTAGTTATCTGGGTTAAATATTCCTTATAAAAATTACCGAAATTTATAGTTGGATCCCCCGGTTGGGTATGCGTCTTGTCAAAACTTGTAGGGACTCAACAAAAGATAACTCGCGACCCACACTTTGAGAACCTGCCTCTGGTCTAGATTTCTTAAATATAATGATTCGTAAGGTATTTGTGAAACTAATAATGTGTAATCATTGATGATATTAGTTCATCAATTCGTTTATAGTCTGGCCGAAACACAAGGGAGTTAAGGGAAAAAAAACTTTATTTTCTCTTTTCAAAAAATAGCATAAATTTACGGGTCGGTAATTTGTTTAGTTTTCGATTTTCCAGACTGCCAACATCATAAAGAGTCGCAGGAAAAGTTTTGTCATAATTTAATGTGTTATTTTTATATTTTTAAAATAACATAAGTTTTTGTTATTATTATTATTGGAAGTGTCCCAAGGTGGGGCACCTTGGGACATTAAAAGAGGTTTTTAAAATTTGTTATGAATTCCCTAAAAGGGATAATTGGTTGGAAATGTTTTTATTAGATGCACAAAGGACTATATTTAACATATTAGCTGCTTTTGAATAAATATAACGGTCTAAATAAATTATAAAAATAATTTAGTAAAAAGTGTCCCAAGGTGCCCCACTCTCCCCTATCCTTTAAAGTACTAAAAGCCCTGATTAGGCATGCGGGGCAAGTGTATCAATAAAGATTAATTATATTTACATATTCATGATATAGGTTGGAAAAGTGTCGAATTCTTCGAAGTGTGAGAGAAAGGTGAAGTATGTTGACACGGATGTAGAAATTCCTGAAAGGATCTAAGTGGGTAAGAAAATTATTATTCTACACCTTAATATAAGATTGTAGAGCACCGCTGAGTATAGTAGGTTACTGTCACACTACGTTGAGAAAGTTAAAGTAATTTTTATCCGTTCACAATATGACTTTTCCCAAACCCTGATGACGCACCGAATAAAACCAATGGTCGGCATCTAAGATCTCGGCTCTAATAAGTAAGCCTGAACACTTGTATTTTTCTTTAACCTTTTTTTTTTACTGTTCACTTATACTTACAGAAGACTTATTTTTCCTTCTGGGTTGTCTAATTCCTTTTTCTCTTCCCCATTTTAAAAGTATATTTGAATTTACAAACGGCTTTGTCCATGTAATATCAAATAAACAAAAGTTTTGTTTTATTTCCCCTACTTTTCTTTCCTATAAGTAGATGATAACTTAAACTTTCTAAGATTTACGCGAGTTTGGGAAACTAGCTTAAGATAGAGCCTAGAACAGAAGAGACAACGCACTAATCGTTTCTGATAGGCCAAGAGGAAAGTTTTTACCGCCTCAGGCTATTTCCGTAAAACCGCCATTATTTGACGTAGAGAGCCAATCCTAGACTAGCGTTGCAAATATTTTTTCAAAAATATCTTCTAAGTGGTGCCAAAAAAAAAAGCGAGGTAGGCTAAATTGAGGCGGAATGGCGTGCAACGGTGCCACTTTGGCAATATACTTGGTAAAATAATGGCGACCGCGCATACACACAAACCAGTTCAAACCTGTTGTCATCTCTCTTCTCTTAGCTTTTCATGTGTGATCGTAGTAGTACTGTCTGTCTATCACAGGTTGAGCTCTTGTTTACATTTCTGTTACCAAGGCAACATGACTCCCCTCATTTTCAACGGGGGCATTGAATCACTAGTCCACTTTGTTTATTATTTTAACAGTTCACTAATCCCAGCCTCTAACATATGCGTGCAACTGCACCAATTCCAAGAAGAAGACCATGTTTGTGATCGCAAAAACTTCTGCCAATAATCCTCCGTCGGTTTTAATCTCCGCCAAATCATAATACAGTTTATCCCTATTTAAAATGAACCAGTCTTGCTTTTATAGCAACCGCTACAACCAGACAACTAGGCAAGAGCTCATCCTGTGGTAGACAGACAGTATAATGTAGGCTGTGACGGAAAGAGGATAAAATTGAAAGGAATTGGGGATTGAAGAGGTGAGATGTGTGTGAAGAAAAATTATGTAAAGAGGAGGAGGGGAGTATGATAAAAATGGATGAGGAAGTGCTAAAAGATGTTAAAATTTAAAAGAAGAGGGAGGAGCTGGATAAGAGAGGAAGAGGTGCTAAGAAGGTAGAGGAGGGGAAATGGAAAAGAGGGGGTTGAAATATAATGGACGATGTAAAGAGGGTTAATATTTAGATTTAGAGGATTGATAAGAGGACTGAGTTTAAGAAGAAATCTTGTAGCAAGGAAGAGATACGAAAAAAAAAAATAGACGTAAAATTTAGTAGGGATCCTGAGCAGGGATGAAAGGGGAGTCGATAAGGTGAGTGACGAAAGCAGAGGGGCTATAGAGAAGAATTTGAGATATGGATTAAGGATATTAAAAACTAAACTCATCGGCGCAACAGCCCTATAGTGGGCCAAGGCCTACGATGCCCATCTTCGTTTTCTTGACCGTGGGGCCCTGGGGTGCAAGGCATATGTCCCGGTTAGGTGGTCAGTCTAACGCAAGACCCCCAGTGTTTAGTTCCCAAGCACGCTTGGTCCTCAATTTATCGACCCACTCAAGGGATGAAAGGTTGAGTGGACCTTGCCCAGCCCGGGAGCCGGGAAGGATTAAGGATATTGATGAGATTTAATGAGAATTATAGGAGATGCGAATGAAAGATTTTGGATGCTGTTGAAGGCGTTGGGATTTTGAAGAGGAAGTTGGAATTCAGATTGGAAGAGATTAAGGATACAGAGAATAGAGTTGGGATGCTGATGAATAGGAGAAAGTAGGGATAATAAAGAGAGTATTATACTGTTGAGGAGTAAGTTAGGGTGCTGAAGAGGTAGTCTATACTTAGGGGTGAGTGTTGTGTAGTGAGATGGGATTAAATTGGGATGATGAGGAGGATTTGGGGATTTTAGGAGAGAGATTGGTGGAAGTAGGGATGAGGGGGAGTGGTGCTAGGAGAGAGTTTGGATGTTGGAGAGAAGGAATACAGATGACAATAAAAATTCTAAGGAAGAAAATGGAATGCAGAGGGTTGAGTTGATGCTAACAAGGAAACGTTCTCAGGGTGAACTCACAGAATTGGATGAAAATTTTACAAGCATAAGAAGATGGCTAAAAAAACTTACTGTGAAAAAATTAGCTGCTAAATTTCATTAGGAAAGGAGTAAATTAACTTTGAAAATTGGGTTCTGAGATGCCAACCACATTCAGTTAACACCACTAGGCGACTTGGCGAATTTTCTATCAGATGGAATGATTAAATTTGTATTTAACGTGAAATTGAGATATTTTGTTAAAAGCAGCGTTCGAAATTGGGGTGTTTTGCTGGTCCGGGACAACTAAAAAACGGCTCGGACCAGTGGAATCAGAAAATCACTGGTCCGCCGGACCAGTGATTTCTCGAGCACGTGTAAAATCATTTAGACGATTTGTTCAGTGATAGCGGTATTTTAAGTGCGTTTGATGATTGCATTTGGTAGAGCAAGTACATATTTTTGACAGAACCCGAAATGTGGTGATAAGGGATAGGGGAGCCCCCGGCGAAAAAGAAAAAAAAATATTACTGAATATATATTGATTTTTAACATTACTATTTGGTACTCACATTTAGTGCAATAGTTCAAATTCAAATTCAATTCAAATTTATTAACAAGAACAAGAAACAATAGAACAAAACAAAACTAATACATAAATACAAAAATACATATAACACAATAGATGTCCCAAATTATTAATGAATTTTATTTCCCAAAGGGGCAAACACCCGTCCATGGGGTCACAGAATATCAAATAATAAAAATATAATATGGGACAAAAAAAGAGATAGTGGAAGAAGAAAAAAAATAAGTACTATTTAATATTAAATAAAAAAATAATAATAATGGCTTGGCTGGCAATTAAGTACTAGTTTAAGATAATAAAAGTATGTGTATACCTGACAAATTTAAAATAGAGACTCGATATTATTTATATCCAAGATAAATGCAATGCAAAGCTTTTTAAAGTGGTTAATATTAGTTTCTGATTGTATTTCATTAGGCAGATTGTTAAAAAAAGTGACGGAGAGATACTGAAAGTGTTTTTTATAGATTTCTTTGTGAGGGATAGGCACGTGATAATATTTATGATTACGAAGATTGTATGAAGGATTTTCGTTTTTCGTGGCCCAGTCAGGGAATTTCTTCAAGAACATGAGACTATTAAGAATAAATAACTGGCGCACATTTAAGAATTTGTTAGAAGGAAAGTAGCGTAAAATTTTTTTTTGTAAAGTCAATAAGGGTTTGATGTTAGAAAAATAGTCCCCACCCCAAATCAATATACCATATTGTATACGAGCTTGCACCCAAGCATAGTATAATTTTAGAAGTAGGTCGGAGTTGATATATTTTTTTAAGTGATAGAACATAAATAAGATATATCTTAATTTGCTGGAAATAGAATTAATGTGATCTTTGAATTTCCCGTTTTTATTGAATAGAATACCTAAATATTTTAGAGATGAGGAGTTATTTATTAGATGGTTTGAACAAGTTTTTATTTTACAATTGCATAAGTATAATTTAAGATTTTCCAAAGAGTTTGAACATAAAGAGAAAATAATATAACTAGTTTTGCTAACATTTACCTTTAGTTCATTGCTTACAAACCAATTATATATTATATCTAAATCATGATTTATCATGCTTTCTAGCTGATTATATGAGCGAGCTGAATATATAATAATCGTATCGTCCGCAAAGGTTATCACTTTTCCCAAAAGGTCCAGTTTGCAAAAATCATTTATATAGATGTTAAATAATAGAGGACCCAAACGAGAGCCCTGGGGTACTCCTTTCTTTGAGGAAATAAACGGACTACAAAGGTTATTTACACTAACTCTTTGTTTACGGTTTAATATAAAAGAACGGAACCAATCCAAACAAACACCACGGATGCCAGCTGCATTTAACTTATAAAGAAGAATTTCAAAATTGACACTATCAAATGCCTTGCTAATGTCTAAAGAGATCGCCGCAGTTTTTAGGTTATTGTTAAGATTATTAGTAATGGAAGCTGAAAATTCAATAAGAGCATTAGTAGTACTTAATTTGTCACGAAAACCAAATTGATTATCAGCGAAGAATTTATTCGTGTTTAGAAATTTTTTTACTCTAGTAGAAACGACTTCTTCCACTATCTTAGAAAATACGGGTAACAAAGATACTTTAGTTACTTTATATATATAGTTACTTTATATATTTAAACCGGTCCTTTTTTATTTGTCGGACCAGTGATTTTTGTTGCGGACCAGTAAGATTGGCAAACACTGGTCTGCAGGACCACTGGTTTTTCCCCCCAATTTCTAACGCTGGTTAAAAGTACTTCAGAATATCCATTGAAACAACAGTTTTTTAATTAATTTCCTTTCATTTAATTTAATTTTCCTCCTTTAATTGATTTTTAGTCCTTTTTTGCATTTGATGAACCTTTTTTTTTATTCGCTCATTTAAACTACTTCAGAGAAAACGCGGCCAGTTTATTCTAGCATTTTTTGGCACATAGCCAAAGAGGAAGCATCCTCGCCTAGTAGGGTTACATTTGGCGTTAAATATGATAATTTTTAATTATTTTTTACAGCTTTTCTACTGTAATTTAGCAGTTAATTTTTTTACAGAAGGTGTTTTGAGTCATATACTAACCCCTTTAAAATGTTCGTCCAATTCTGTGAGTTCACCCCCAGAGAACGTTTCCTTGTAAGAAGAGGTTGTATAGTATACAGAAGAGAGCGATAGGATTCTGCAATGTGGGATGTCTGGAAGAGAAAAAGGAACTTGGGTAATATATATTATATGGGACAGAGTAGAGGTGCGGAGAAGTGAGTTTTTATACTTAGGAAAAATATAGCTGTGATGCAGAGGGGGTAGAGGACAGAGGGTCGGAATGCAGAGAGGCGATGGGACATAGTTTTGATAGTGAGGTGGGAGTTCAGATGCAGACGAGAGAGGTTAGAGAATAAATGGATTCATGAGGGAAGAGTAGAGAATTTTAAGAATGAAGTTAGATTTTTGTGAAGAGAGATGGTACAGAGTTGTGATGCTGAGGAAGGTAATGGGACGATGGAGAGAGATGAGACAGTTAAAGGGGGGTGGAGGAAAAGAGGAGGGTGACAGAAGGATGTTGATGAAGAGAGGAAAGAGATGTCTACTAGGGGGGAAAAGGGAGTGAATGGTGATGAGTGGGATAAAAGAGTAAATTGTGAAGAGGGATAAGATATAAGAGTATACTCAGGAGAGGTAAAGGGTACTGAGGAGTGGGAGGAGACAGGAAGAAGATTCTAAAAAGAGATTGCGGAAAAGGATATGAGTGTAGTACATTGGGAGAGGAAAAAATGAAACTAGAGGATGCCAAAGAAAGATATGGGATGGTTGGTAGTGAGATGGATGAGGGTTGGGAATCTGAAGGGGAGTTTGGATGTTGTGGAAGAGTTAGCTGGGATACAGAAGCATTGAGTTGGGAGAAGTTGGGTATTGAGAAGATTGAGAGAGGAAGTAGAGCAGGGTACGGGGATGTTGTTGATGGAGGGGGATTAGGAATAAAAGTACTCTGAGAAGTGGAGGAAAAAAGAATGAATGCTGAGGAGATAGGAGAGAAAGCTTAACAGAGAATAGGGAAAAAGATACTGAGTGTTGTATATTGAGGAGAAGGGATGGTTTAGAGGGAGATGGGAGAGGATTGGGAATTTTGGGGGAGTGTGGATGGGTTGGAGGAGTAGGAATACAAAAGAGTTAGTTGGAAGTTAATGGGAATTAAGGAGAAGGATGAATGATGAAAGAATGTCAAGCAGTCAGACAAGAGAGGGGAAGATGCTGAGAAGTTGGGGATAAGAAATAAAAGGATGCTGAGGAGACAGGAGGATGGGAAAAAGGAGTATATTGAGGAGGATTAGAAAAGAGGATATTTAGGAGGGAGAGAGATGAGATGGAAGAGGGTTGGAGATTTTTAAGGGAGAGTTTTGAGGGGTTGGAGGAGTTGGGATTCAAAAGAGGGACTTGAAAGTCAAAGTAAAACATGATGAGGAGGAGACAGGAGATAATGTAAATAGAGAAAGAGGAAAGGGGTACTGAGAGAATACAAAGAGTGAGTTGGGAGTTTAAGGGTTTTAAGTGGATGAGAAAGTATAGAATGTCGAAAGAAAGGATGATTCTAAGAAGGGTGATGGAGAAATAAGATTATGCCTAGGAGAAGAGTTAAAAAGAATGAATGCCGAGGAGGAGGAGACAGGAGAGGATGTTAAATACAGGTAGAGGAAAGGGATACAGAGAGGAGGATACAGAAGGGTGAGTTTGGAGTTTTGGGGTAGTAAAGTGGATGGGAAAGTATAGAATGTCAAGCAAGGGGACAAAAGAAGGGATGATTCATAAGGGGTGATGTGAAATGAGAGTATGCCTAGAAGAGGAGGTAAAAGAATAATATGCTAAGGAAAGGGAGGTGATAGGGGAGGATTTTAAATAGAGATTGATAAAGGGATAATAAGAGAATGGATACAGAAGAGTGAGTTTCGAGTTTTAGGGTCTCCAGAGGATGAGAAAGGATGATGGTGTCCAGCAGGGGAACGAAAGCAGGGACGATTCTTGGGCCATTATGAAAAATAAGAGTATGCCTACAAAGTGGAGAAAATAATGAACGTAAAGGAGATAGGAGAGAAAGGTAAATAGAGATTGGGGAAAGGGATACTGAGAGGATACAGAAGAGTGAATGTCGATTTTTTGGGTATTAAAAAGATGAGAAAGTATAGAATTTCGAGCAGGGGGACGAAAGAAAGGATGATTCTGAGGAGGGTGATGAGGAATAAGAGTATGCATAGGAGAGGAAATGAAAGTAATAAATCGACAGCCACGTTTCAAAAGCCTGTAAGAACATTTTTTGGCGAAAATAAAGTTTTGAGTTGCCTTGCGCACATCTCAGTGCCACCAAAATCGGCCAAAGACGCTTCAAAACTTCTCCATGACGATTTGTAATAAAATAACCTGTAAGTTAGGAACCTCCCAATCACCAAGCAAAACTCTGTAAGTTGCAGTGACGCTGAGGGGAAAGCCGTGTCGTCCTCAGAAAAACGCGTATAGCGTTATTTTAAAATGCTTATCATCAAACCATCGCCATGCTTGCCAAAAACCAAACTTGCGATAGTTTGGTTTTTTACGTCTCCTAAAAACTTTGAGGTTTTGCACTTACAGGATTTCGCAACTTGGCTGTCGAAATGCTGAATAGGGGAAGGAGATAGGCGAGGATTTAAAATAGAGATTGGGGGAAATGAATACTGAGAGGAGGATACAGAAGTACAAGTTGGGAGTTTTGGGGTAGTAAAAAGGATGAGAAAGTATAGAATGTCGTGCAGGTGGACAAAAGGAAGGATGATTCTTGGGGGGAGATGAGAAATATGCCTAGGATAGAAGGTGAAAGTATAATATGCTGAGGAGAGGGAGGAGGTAGGAAAGAATTTTAAATAGATTGAGAAAGGGAAAATGAGAGAAGAATACAGAAGAGTGAGTTGCGAGTTTTAGGGTCCCCAGAGGATGATGTTGTTGATCCATTAAGCAGTTATTACTTTTATCATTATATCCTTTGAAGTACTAAAGCCCTAACTGCCTCTTTACGCATTCGGGGCAAGTGTATCAAGAAAGATTAATAATAATTACATTTTCATGATATAGGTTGGAAAAGTGTCAAGTTCTTCGTAGTGCGAAAGAAAGGCGAAGTATGTTGACAGTGATCGAAGAATTTTCTGAAAGGATCTTAGTGGGTAAGAAAAATGATTACTCTACACTTTGCAAAGCACAGCTGAGTATAGTAGGGTACTGTCATACTACGTTCTCACATAAGAAGATAAGAGCTTTGAGAGAAGTTAAGAAATTTTAGGCTGCCTAATTTTATCCGTTCACAATATGACTTTTCCAAATCCTGATGACACACCGAGTAAAATCAATGGTCAGCGTCTAGGAGTTCAGGTCTAAACCTAAACACTTGTATTTTTCTTTAAGCTTTTTTTTACCTCTCACATACTTACAGAACACCTATTTTTCCACTTCTGGGTTGCCCAATTCGCTAAACTAGCTTAAATCTATGACAGTTCGTTCACACATTCTGGTATAAATTTTCATAAGTGAACGTAGAATGACGCAGACTGAAGAAGGAAAGAGGATGAAATGGAAAGCAATTGGGGAATGAAGAGGTGGGATATGTGTGAGAAAAAATTATATAAAAACGGTAAGGAGAGAAAATGGACAAAGTGTTAAAAGATGTTAAAATTTCAAAGAGGAGTGGGGAGTGGAAGAGAAAATGATGCATGCTGGGTAGTGGGGAGAGGATGCTAAAAACAGATTGGGGAAAATATATTGTGCGTTGTATATTAAATGGAGAGGATAAGAGGAGTAGAAGTTTAGGGGAAGAATGGGAAAGGGTTGGGATTCTGAGGGAGGGTTTGGAGGAAATGGGATACGAAAAAATGAGTTAGGAGGTGCGGGAGTCTAGTCATAGCGTCTAGGAGTGACTAGTGAGTATGTCTATGAAAGGAGGTGAAAAGAATGAGAGCTTAAGGCTCATTCACACTGTTTCACTTTCACTGTTCTGTTCATCCTGGTGATTCAGTCCTGTGAATCACTCATTCAGTGAACAGCTTATTTTTTCAGTTTCACTCAAATCATACTCGTTCATCTTCATCGGTTGTTTAAAATATTAACATCTCGGTTTAAGAGATTAGTTTTAAAATATATAATTGAAGCAATAATATTTTTATGCAATTAAGATATAAATGTTGTATTCCAAGGTTAAATTAAAGAATGAGGGAATTGCATAGGTGAGGGATTTGCTTAATTTTACACTTTTCTGATACGTTTTAGTTTAAAACTCTCAAATATCTTATATATTAAAATAATTTGGTTTTTCTTTCGGCCGGCCGCCAGGCCGAACCCCTGAACAGATTTGGACAAACTCGGTCTTGATCGAAAGCTTTCCACCCCTAGATGAGCCAATAATATAACACGTTCCTCCAAAACCTTCCATTTTTAAATTATGCGTTCTTTTCGTTTTGCCCCCATGTTAACTCTATGGGGAGGTTCCGTTCGGCCGGCCGCCACACAGTGTTTCGTCTAATACAAGCTAGGTGGACAAAATTATTTTTCGCCGGTTTTGAAGATAAATCGACTTTTTTGATAATTTTATGAGATAGTAATGCCTTTTTTTTTACTTAGTACCTGTATTAAAAGGTAATAAAACAATAAAACCTTAAAAATTGTCAAATTTTTCGAAAATACACATATTAAACTTCGTACGATTCTACTTATTTTAAAACAAACTGTATAGCAAAATTCATCTTACAACTGAAGTTATGAATAAAAGTAATTTTATTTACTCATAGACTCATTTTCGAGAAAAACTTTAAGTCCGGTTTTCTTTAAAGAGTATTTTAGAGATTATGCAGTCAATAATTCTTTAAATATTGAATTTCGTTTATGAAACCATCATACATCTAAAAGTTTACTAGCGTGTTAAATTTACACATCAATTTTAAGGTTCATTTTGTTTACTTTTGTGAGGGAAAACAGAGTTAAAGCATTAACATTAAGAGTAAAAATGTTATTTTATTTTGTACAAGACAATATATTCAGGGTGAAAAAAATTTCAAGACTCTTCAATAACAAAAAAAAAACCCTACTAACTAAACATAGAAAACATGAATTTAAAAATTATTGTTATACATATAAAAATTAAAATAAGGAATAGAAAATAATAGAAAAATAAAGAAAAGAAAAAATTAAATTTCCAATTGTAGATTGTTTTAAAACACAATAAATAAAATTTTTATGAAGTACTTAAAAAGTCACGATACCAATTACTTCTTTTAAATTAAATCTTTAAAAATATATAATAAACAACAGTACTAATAAAAACCAAAATTCCATATTTAAATTGCTTAATATTTACCCAGTAAATTTTAAGGTTAAAATATAGGACTAATAGCTAAACTAACTACTAATTGCTAAACTAAAAAGGACTAATATAGGTTAAAATAGCCAGGTAACTATACATAGAATGATAAAAGAAAATTATATACCATATGATTTTATCGTAATGTAATTAAAAGAAAAATTCAAATTTTTATTTTGAATAGCACTGAATATTAAATAAGTAAAACTTTTTGAAATGAACGATTTTTCCTCTAATCTTCACCATTAGTATTAGATGAATCTGCTTCAATTTGCTGGAGGTTTAGTTGAGACAAAGGTCGAGGCTCTATTGGAGGAGCTATAAGAAGCTCTAAAACTTCTGGACATAGTCTTCCTGCTTTCTTTTTCGGAACCTCTCGAAGGCTATTAATTAATGAGAGGGTCCTATGTTTTAATTAACATAGATAGGAGGTCTCTGTTTGTGTGGGAACGTTTCCTGGTGTTGTGAACTATGTTTTATTTTTAGTTAAAAAACGTTCCTTTGGACTCCCCCACAGAAATCCATTTTATACTGATTTTAGAAGAATATTCGGCCTACTTCATTTTAAATATCTTTCATAGTCTTAAGTAATATTATTTAAGTTGAATTTAGATGAAATAAATGCAAAAAGACTGTTCTTTTGAGTTTGAAACATACGTTCTTTTCGAGTTTGAGTCAATCTCAATTTTAGAAATATAGTGAAGCTCGTAAGTAAAAAATTAATTAAAAATAGTTGTACTCAATTGTGCAGTCTATAACTGGTATCAAAAGTTAGAGGAATAGTGTAAGAATGATATTATGAAAAATTTAGCGTGGGTACATGAGGGTACATACTACCTTTTCTCCATTAAAGTTGTGAAACAAAGAAAAATAACTCTTAGTTTTTATACAAGTTTTACACGGTTTTTTAATATGATTAAAAATGCCGAGAGATTAACAGTTTACCAAACAACTTAGTACATACCCTCATTAATAAGATCCGTCTTTCAAAGTATTTTTAAAATTAATAACAACCCCCGCTAGAGGACGTTGAAATTGTTATGTAAGCATAGCTAGCGTACTCGAACGAGCGCGCTTTCCAATTAGTCATCTTTCGAATCTTGAAATTCCAAACCATTGAAGAATAAACATTAAATAACCTTGAATTCTCACTCTGCCAGATGTTGGTTACCTTATTTCATTACTCATTTATGGAAGTTTAGAAGTGACTTTTGTCCACCTAGCCTGATAGAGACGAAACACTGTGCGCCAGCCCGAACCCCTGAACCGATTTTGACAAACTCGGTCTTGATCGAAAGATTTCCAACCCTAGATGAGCCAAAAATGTGTCACGTTTCTTCAAAGCATTCCATTTTTAAATTAGGAGTTTATTTCAATTTGCCCCATTGTTTTCAGTAAATATTTTTACCAACACAGGCGAAACGTCTTTTAAAGATCGTGAACAAAATCTACTTTGAAATTATCAAACTTCAATGTTTTGACGTTTTACTAAATTTATCGCAACAGGATACCTACTAGGCATATTGGATTTATAAAAAAAATTACTGGTACAAGTTTATTAAAGTATTACTTCTTTCTGTTCAGATGACGCATAAGAATAAATTAGTTGTGGTTTGAAAAACCTATAATTTGATTGGATAATATTGAATAGTTTAGCGCTGGCGATGCAGCTTAAAAAAATGTAATTGTAAAAAATTTAACTGCGCTGCAAGCCTGAAATAGTAACGAGCAAAGCTCGCATCAGCGCCAAAGGCGCGTAATCTATAGCTGGTAAGACGCGGCTTTGCCGGGTCAAACCAGCTAGTCAGATTTTAAAGTTCAAAAATATGTTTTAAATAACTTAAAATTCGATTTTATTTTTGCCAAAACACTAGTAAAGTCATGTGATCAAAAAACGGGATTTGACGTCACAGCGCCGTCGAAACTAGTGAATTGTTGAAAATAAAAGAAATCATACTTATCTTTAAACCTTAAACCAAAACACGCATAAAACTCGTCTGTTTCTCTAGTGAACGGCCAGAAAAAGAAAATATTAAAACTTTGAATCCTAATAGAGCATTTTCAATCACATGACTCGGCCTAACAACGGCCTTAGCAACGTTGTTTTTGCCCGCCAGTGACATCATGTGCGAATGGACTCTAACCGCCTATCTGGTTCGAGACTTCACGGAACCAACACGTGACCTACAACTGAGCTTGCGATTGGTTACCACAGATACTACACTAGTAGATCTACTAATGTAGTATCTGTGGTAACCAATCGCAAGCTCAGTAGGTCACGTGTTGGTTCCGTGTGACGTCAGACGGTTAGAGTCCATTCTGCTATTGGATGCTTCTAGTTCCCGCCCCTAACAACAGCCTTAGCAACGTTGTTTTTGTCCTCCAAGTGACGTCATGTGCAAATGCTCTATAATTCCAAAACCAATTAATATTTTTTGAAAAACAAAATGCCAATCTTTTTATAAAAAATATTTGTATGTGTCTTTCAAATATCATAGTTTTTAGTTAAAACTTTATGAATAATAGCAGAATGAAGCAAGCTAATCATACAATAACATGGAGAAACCAGTGGGTCCAAGCGCTGTGACGTCACACAGCAGCCATAACGAAATTACTGTTTTTAATGGCAATACTGGAAACGATATTTTAAAAATTAATATCTTGGGGAATAGTTTTCCGATTTCAATAATTTTTACGTCATTTTTCATGGATTTTCATCCTCTATCATAATAAAATTAAAAAAAAAAACGTGCAATTCCCTCATTAAAAGAGTTATTGGATATCATATGCGTGTCCTTCTATTTATTTAAAGGTGAACAGGAAACATTTCGAATTAAAATTAAAACAGGCAATAACCTGCTGAAAATAATGGTCGGTTTAAATAGTTTAAATTACCCTTAAAATTATCTTACTCCTGATATAGTAACAGTATATCGTTTGATAAATTGAGACCTCTTAATTTATTTTATCAAACCAAACGATTTTTTAAAAACAAATAAATAATTTTACTTTTATTTTATTTTGTTAGCTGATATAATGATCTATTATTATTATAACTTTAATTAAGATGGAAAATCTTTTTAATAAATTTATTTTAAATTCGAAATTATTCTATATTTGATGCAATATTTTGATGCGAATATTTTATTTGAGGTAGTTTAATTCTCAGAAAAATAAACGATAACCGTAAAAAAGTTATTTTTTGTCTTATTTCTCTAGAAATATTTGAAAAATTCAAAGAATAAATTTCTACTACACACAAAAAAATTTCAATGCTCTCAAAGAATTGGACAGAATATCAATCAGGGGGACGAAAGAAGGGATGATTCTTAGGGGGTGATGTCAAATAAAAGTATGCCTAGGAGAGGAGGTCAAAATAACAAATGCTTAGGGGGAGAAGACAGGAGAGGATGTAAATAGAGATACGTGCAGTATGCCGAAAGAAAGAATGATTAATAGGGGGTGATGAGAAATAAGGGTATGCATAGGAGAGGCGGTAAAAAGAATGAGTGCAGACAAGGGGAAGAGACGGGAGAGGATGTTAAATAGAAATTGGGGAAAGAGATACTAAGAAGAGGATACAGAAGAGTGAGGTGTGATATTTAGGCTATTAAGATGATATTTGTTAGACAGTTATGAAAATTGCCAGTGCATAGGAGAGGAGATGAAAGTAATAAATGTTGAGAAGGGGAGGATGTAGGAGAGCATTTTAAATGGAGATTGAAAAAGGATATCTAGACTAGGATACAGAAGAGTTAGTTGCGAGTTTAGGGTCTCAAGAGGATGAGGAGGGATGTTGTCCAGCAGGGGGACGGAACGAAGGTATAATTCCGAAGGTATGATGAGAAATTAGAGTATTTCTAGGAGAGGAGGTAAAATTAATAATTGCTGAGGAGGATGAGGAGATAGGAAAGGATTTAAAATTGAGATTGGGAAAAGGGACACTGAGAGATGGATAGAGAAGAGTGAGTTGCGAGTTAGGGTCGCCAGAGGATGAGCTTGTTGATCCATTACGAAGCAGATTTTTTAAGATGTGGGCAGGTCAGTATAGTGACCATTTTTTAATTTGCTGAAATTTTGGTTCTTTTATTGATTTTAAAATACCCCTATTTTTTTCTTTTCCCCAAAAAAATCATTCTAAAATCCTTAGAAGAACCCACAATAAAAATTACAGCAAAATCAGAAATGGTCACTTTAAATACCCCTGCATTTCTGTCCGCATCAGCCTCGTAAGCATTTTTTTTTAATGGCAGGTAATTTTGAACCGTTACAGCTGTAACTAACTTAAGTCCATTAACCCATGTCATGCCGAAGCAGTACTTACTTCGCGTTACCCAGTGGGCACCTGCGGACCGAAACCACGGAGGTGAAGCACTGTTGCCCACGCCACACACACATTCACACAGGCACATCCCCTTTTTACAGGGGGGCCACATTCATTCCTCACACACATAAGGACAGAAACTAACATCTATGCCAGACGGGGATTCGAAACCCAGACGTACGGCTTCGCAGTCAGATGCTCTAACCACTAGGCCAGTGCATCGGCGCCTCGTAAGCATTGTTATTACTTTTTTCATTATATCCTTTGAAGTACTATAGCCCTAAGTGCCTGTTTAGGAATGCGGAGCAAGTGTATAAAGAAAGATTATTTATAATTACATTCTCTTGTTATAGGTTGGAAAACTGCCAAGTTGTTTATAGTTGACACTAATCGAAGAATTTCCTGAAAGGAACTAAGTGGGTAAGAAAAATGATTACTCTACTCTACACCTTAAAATAAGATTGTAGAGCACCGTTGAGTATAGTAGGGTACTGTCATACCACAGCTTACTAGATACTTATACTGGCTAGTCGAGTACGGAAATCATTGCAAATCCAGATGGCAATACTGGACCAACTGGCAAAGCATATCCACAGTGTTGAAGGCGGTGGGTGATATAGGTAGGTCTTGTAGCGCTCCAAGCGGGAAAAGTTGTCAAATGGTTTTCATTGTTTAAAACTCGGCAATAAGCCTGTATTAGTATCTAGTAAGCCGTGGTCATACTGAGCTGCGTTCACACATAAAAAGATAAGAGCTTTGATAGAAGTTGAGAAATTTTAAGCTAAGGCCTAATTTTTATCCGTTCACAATATGACTTTTCCAAACCCTGATGACACACCGAGTAAAATCAATGGTCAACAACTTTTTCAAACCTTGATGAGGCAAGTAGTAAAATCAATGGTCAGCGTCTAAGAGCTCAGGACTAAGCCTAAACACTTGTATTTTTCTTAAAGCTTTTTTTACCGTTCACTTATACTATCAGAACACTTATTTTTCCACTTCTGGGTTGTCCAATTGGCTATGCTAGCTTAAATCCATGACCGTTCGTTCACACATACTCTTACTCGAGATGGATTAGCTCTTAAACTAGTATAGCTTTTCATGTGTGAACGTAGTATGAAGTAGACTGAAGAAGAAAAGTGGATGAAATGGAAAGCATTTGGGGAATGAAGAGGTGGTATATGTGAGAGAAAAAATTATATAAAAACGATGAGGAGAGAAAATGGAGGAGGTGGATTGGAAGTTGAAAGGATGTATGCTGGGTAGGGGAAGAGGATATTTTGAGTTGTATCTTAAAGGGGGGAGGATAAGAATATTAATAGAATATTTGGGATATTAAGAAAAAGGATGAGAGAAAGGATGATTCTTAGCAGTGTGATTAGAAATAAGACTGTCTAAGAGTGGAGGTGGAATGATTGAAGGCTGAGGAGGGAAGGGAGACAGAAGAGGATGTTAAGTCGAAATTGGGGAAATGGATACCATCGACATAAGAACACAGATAGACGGAGCACACGCGCGCATCCTCATAGTCGGTGCCTGGGATGAAAGATCTCCCGCTGGAGAGTCACGTGGGGTAGGAACTCACTCTGCTTCTCTCCCATTGAAAATAAGGAGAGGAGCGATCAGCTGGGTTGCGTGGGTTTGGCCTGGCGGAACTGGGCGGAACGGCCGAACATGTTTCATCCCCGGCCTCACCCGCTTGCTGCGTCTATCAGTATTCCAAGGTCTATGATGGATACTGAGAGAAGGATACACAAGAGAGTTTGGAGTGTTGGTGTATTAGGGAAGAGGATTAGAGGGGATGATTCTGAGGACTGTGATGAGTAATAAGAGTATGCCTAGGATTGCATGTGAAAAGAAAACTGTCTCTTCTGTATCCATCTCTGGGTATCCATTTCCCCAATATCTACTTAACATCTTCTCCTGTCTCCTCCCAATCCTCAGGTTCAGGATTGCGCGGTAACGCGGAGCGTGTTATTGAAACTGCAATGCGCCTAGACGCAGTCGGGGCACATTTTCGCAATCCTGAACCTGAACCTGATGATTGGGAAGGAGACAGGAGAAGATGTTATGTGGTTATTAGGGAAATGGATACCGAGAGAAAGATACAGAAGGGAGAGTTGGTTTTATGGGGTATGAACGAAGAGGATGAGAGGGGATGATTCTGAGGACAGTGATGAGTAATAAGAGTATATCTAGGAGTGGAGGTGAAAAGAATGAAAGATGAGGATGGGGAAGAGACAGGAGAAGATGTTAAGTAGATATTGGAAAAATGGATACCCAGAGAAGAATACAGAAGAGAGAGTTGGTTTTTTGGGGTAAGGAAGAGGTTAAGAAGGGATGATTCTGAAGAGCGTGATGAGAAATAAGAGTATGTATAGGAGTGGAGGTGAAAAGAATGAGGGCTTAGTAGGGGGAGGAGACAGGAGAGGATGTTAAATAGAGATTGGGGAAATGTATACTTAGAGGGATACAGAAAAGAGAGTTGGGAGCTTTGGGGTATTAAGGAAGAGAATGAGAGAGGGGTTAGTTCTGACGAGTGTGCTGAGAAATAAAAGTATGTCTATGAGTGGAGGTGAAAAGAATAAGGGCTGAGGAGGGGGAGGAGACAGGAGAGGATGTTGAGTAGAGATTGGGGAAATGTATACTGAGAGAAGGATACAGAAGAGACAGTTGGGTTTTTTGGGGTAAGGAAGAGAATGAGAGGGGATGATTCTGAGGAGTGTGGTGAGAAATAAGAGTATGCATAGGAGTGGAGGTGAAAAGAATGAAGTCTAAGGATGGGGAGGAGACAGGAGAAGGTGTTATGTAGACATTGGGGAAAAGGATACCGAGAGAAGGATACGGAAGAGAGAGTTGGTTTTATGGGGTATTAAGGAAGAGGATGAGAGAGAATGATTCTGAGGACTGTGAGAAGTAATAAGAGTATGCATAGGAGTGGAGGTGAAAAGAATGAAGTCTAAGGATGGGGGGGGGGAGACAGGAGAAGGTGTTATGTAGACATTGGGGAAATGGATACCGAGAGAAGGATACAGAAGAGAGTTGGTTTTATGGGGTATTAAGGAAGAGGATGAGAGGGGATGATTCTGAGGACTGTGAGAAGTAATAAGAATATGCATAGGAGTGAAGGTGAAAAGAATGAAGGATGGGGAGGGGACAAGAGATGTTACGTAGATATTGGAGAAATGGATACCAGGAGAAGGATACAGAAGAGAGAGTTGGTTTTTTGGGATAAGGAGGAGGTTGAGAAGGGATGATTCTGAGGAGCATGATGAAAAATAAGAGTATGTATAGGAGTGGAGGTGAAAAGAAAAAGGGCTGAGGAGGGGGAGGAGACAGGAGAGGATGTTAAATAGAGATTGGCGAAATGTATACTGAGAGGGATACAGAAAAGAGAGTTGGGAGCTTTGGGGTATTAAGGAAGAGAATGAGAGAGGGGATGATTCTGACGAGTGTGCTGAGAAATAAGAGTATGTCTATGAGTGGAGGTGAAAAGAATAAGGGCTGAGGAGGGGGAGGAGACAGGAGAAGATGTTGAGTAGAGATTGGGGAAATGTATACTGAGAGAAGGATACAAAAAAGAGAGTTGGGAGCTTTGGGGTATTAAGGAAGAGAATGAGAGAGGGGATGATTCTGACGAGTGTGCTGAGAAATAAGAGTATGTCTATGAGTGGAGGTGAAAAGAATAAGGGCTGAGGAGGGGGAGGAGACAGGAGAAGATGTTGAGTAGAGATTGGGGAAATGTATACTGAGAGAAGGATACAAAAAAGAGAGTTGGGAGCTTTGGGGTATTAAGGAAGAGAATGAAAGAGGGGATGGTTCTGAAGAGTGTGATGAGAAATAAGAGTGTCTATGAGTAGAGGTGAAAATAATAAGGGCTGAGGAGGGGGAGGAGACAGGAGAGGATGTTGAGTAGAGATTGGGGAAATGTATACTGAGAGAAGGATGCAGAAGAGACAGTTGGGTTTTTTGGGGTAAGGAAGATAATGAGAGGGTATGATTCTGAGGAGTGTGATGAGAAATAAGAGTATGTATAGGAGTGGAGGTGAAAAGAATAAGGGCTGAGGAGGGGGAGGAGACAGGAGAGGATGTTAAATAGAGATTGGCGAAATGTATACTGAGAGGGATACAGAAAAGAGAGTTGGGAGCTTTGGGGTATTAAGGAAGAGAATGAGAGAGGGGATGATTCTGACGAGTGTGCTGAGAAATAAGAGAATGTCTATGAGTGGAGGTGAAAATAATAAGGGCTGAGGAGGGGGAGGAGACAGGAGAAGATGTTGAGTAGAGATTGGGGAAATGTATACTGAGAGAAGGATACAAAAAAGAGAGTTGGGAGCTTTGGGGTATTAAGGAAGAGAATGAAAGAGGGAATGGTTCTGAAGAGTGTGATGAGAAAAGAGAGTGTCTATGAGTAGAGGTGAAAAGAATAAGGGCTGAGGAGGGGGAGGAGACAGGAGAGGTTGTTGAGTAGAGATTGGGGAAATGTATACTGAGAGAAGGATGGCAGAAGAGACAGTTGGGTTTTTTGGGGTAAGGAAGATAATGAGAGGGGATGATTCTGAGGAGTGTGATGAGAAATAAGAGTATGTATAGGAGTGGAGGTAAAAAGAAAAAAGTGTAAGGATGGGGGGGGAGACAGGAGAAGGTGTTATGTAGATATTGGGGAAATGGATACCGAGAGAAGGATACAGAAGAGAGAGTTGGTTTTATGGGGTATTAAGGGAAGAGGATGAGAGGGGATGATTCTGAGGACTGTGAGAAGTAATAAGAATATGCATAGGAGTGGAGGTGAAAAGAGTGAAGTCTAAGGATAAGACAGGAGAAGGTGTTATGTAGATATTGGGGAAATGGATACCTAGAGAAGGATACAGAAGAGAGAGTTGGTTTTATGGGGTATTAAGGGAAGAGGATGAGAGGGGATGATTCTGAGGACTGTGAGAAGTAATAAGAATATGCATAGGAGTGGAGGTGAAAAGAATGAAGTCTAAGGATAAGACAGGAGAAGGTGTTATGTAGATATTGGGGAAATGGATACCTAGAGAAGGATACAGAAGAGAGAGTTGGTTTTATGGGGTATTAAGGGAAGAGAATGAGAGGGGATGATTCTGAGGACTGTGAGAAGTAATAAGAATATGCATAGGAGTGGAGGTGAAAAGAGTGAAGTCTAAGGATAAGACAGGAGAAGGTGTTATGTAGATATTGGGGAAATGGATACCGAGAGAAGGATACAGAAGAGAGTTGGTTTTATGGGGTATTAAGGAAGAGGATGAGAGGGGATGATTCTGAGGACTGTGAGAAGTAATAAGAATATGCATAGGAGTGAAGGTGAAAAGAATGAAGGATGGGGAGGGGACAAGAGAAGATGTTACGTAGATATTGGAGAAATGGATACCAAGAGAAGGATACAGAAGAGAGAGTTGGTTTTTTGGGGTAAGGAGGAGGTTGAGAAGGGATGATTCTGAGGAGCGTGATGAGAAATAAGAGTATGTATAGGAGTGGAGGTGAAAAGAATAAGGGCTTAGTAGGAGGAGGAGACAGGAGAGGATGTTAAATAGAGATTGGCGAAATGTATACTGAGAGGGATACAGAAAAGAGAGTTGGGAGCTTTGGGGTATTAAGGAAGAGAATGAGAGAGGGGATGATTCTGACGAGTGTGCTGAGAAATAAGAGTATGTCTATGAGTGGAGGTGAAAAGAATAAGGGCTGAGGAGGGGGAGGAGACAGGAGAAAATGTTGAGTAGAGATTGGGGAAATGTATACTAAGAGAAGGATACAGAAGGAACAGTTGGGTTTTTTGGGGTAAGGAAGAGAATGAGAGGGGATGATTCTGAGGAGTGTGATGAGAAATAAGAGTATGTATAGGAGTGGAGGTGAAAAGAATAAGGGCTGAGGAGGGGGAGGAGACAGGAGAGGATGTTAAATAGAGATTGGCGAAATTTATACTGAGAGGGATACAGAAAAGAGAGTTGGGAGCTTTGGGGTATTAAGGAAGAGAATGAGAGAGGGGATGATTCTGACGAGTGTGCTGAGAAATAAGAGTATTTCTAAGAGTGGAGGGAAAAAAGAATAAGGACTGAGGAGTGGGAGGAGACGAGAGAGGATGTTGAGTAGAGATTGGGGAAATGTATACTAAGAGAAGAAAAAGGGAAAATGAGAGAAGGATACAGAAGAGTGAATTGCGAGTTTTAGGGTCACCAGAGGGTCAGATTGTTTATCCATTGAGTATTGTTATTACTTTTATCATTATATCCTTTGAAATACTATAGCCCTTAGTGCCTGTTTAGGCATGCGGGGCAGGTGTATCAAGAAAAATTAATTATAATTACATTCTAATGATATAGGTCAGAAAAGTCTCAAGTTCATCGTAGTTGACCCTGATTGAAGAATTTCCTGAAAGGATCTAAGTGGGTAAGAAAAATGATTACTCTACGTCTACACCTTAAAATAAGATTGTATAGCACCGCTGAGTATAGTAGGGTACTGTCATACTACGTTCACACATAGAAGATAAGATCTTTGAGAGAAGTTAAGAAAGTTTAAGCTAAGATTGCTTATTTTTATTCGTTCGCAATACGACTTTTTTCAAACCCTGATGACGCACGTAGTAAAATCAATAGTTGGTGTCTAAGAGCTCAGGACTAAGCCTAAACGCTTGTAGCTTTTTTCAAAGCTTTTTTTTACTGTTCACTTATACTTGCAGAACACTTATTTTTCCACTTCTGGGTTGTCCAATTCGCTAAGCTAGCTTAAATCCATGACAAATTTCAAAGAGGAATGTGGATTGGAAGTTAAAAGTATGTATGCTGGGTAGGGGAAGAGGATATAATGCGTTGTATCTTAAAAGGGGGAGGATAAGAGTTTGGAGTTTTGGGGTATTAAGGAAGAGGATGAGAGAGGGGATGATTCTGTGGAGTGTGATGAGAAATAAGAGTATGTCTAGCAGTGGAAGTGGAAGTGAAAAGAATGAGGGCTTAGTAGGGGGAGGAGACATGAGAGGATGTTAAGTAAAGATTGGGGAAATGGATAATGAGAGAAGGATATAGGAGAGATAGTTGGGAGTTTTGGGGAATAAAGAAAGAAGATGAGAAGGGAGGAATCTGCGGATTGTGATGAGAAATAAGAGTATTTCTAGGAGTGGAGGGGAAAAGAATGAAGGCTAAAGAGGGGGAAGAGATAGGGGAAAAGTTAAATAGAGGAGGGAGAGGAAACTGGAGAATATGTTAAGTAGAGATGTAGAGATTGGGGAAATTGATACAGAAGAGAGAATTGGGAGTTGTTGAAGAAAAGAATGAAGGCTGAGGATGGAGAGGAGATAGGAGAGGATGTTAAGTAGATATTGGAAAAATGGATACCCAGAGAAGGATACAGAAGAGACAGTTGGGTTTTTTGGAATGGGAAGAGAATGAGAGAGGGGATGATTCTGAGGAGTGTGATGAGGAAAAAGAGTATGTCCTTGAGTGGAGGAGAAAAGAATGGTGGTTGAGGAGACAGGAGAGGATGTTGAGTAGAGAATGGGGAAATGGTTATGAGAGATAGATGCAGAAGAGAGTTGGGAGTTTTGGGTATTAAGGAAGAGGATAAGAGAGGGGAGGGTGATGAGAAATGAAAGTAAGTTGAGGAGTGAAGTTGAAAAGTATATATGTGGAGGAGGATGAGACAGAAGGATACAGAAGAGACAGTTGGGTTTTTTGGAATGGGAAGAGAATGAGAGAGGGGATGATTCTGAGGAGTGTGATGAGGAAAAAGAGTATGTCCTTGATTGGAGGAGAAAAGAATGGTGGTTGAGGAGACAGGAGAGGATGTTGAGTAGAGAATGGGGAAATGGTTATGAGAGATAGATGCAGAAGAGAGTTGGGAGTTTTGGGTATTAAGGAAGAGGATAAGAGAGGGGAGGGTGATGAGAAATGAAAGTAAGTTGAGGAGTGAAGTTGAAAAGTATATATGTGGAGGAGGATGAGACAGAAGGATACAGAAGAGACAGTTGGGTTTTTTGGAATGGGAAGAGAATGAGAGAGGGGATGATTCTGAGGAGTGTGATGAGGAAAAAGAGTATGTCCTTGATTGGAGGAGAAAAGAATGGTGGTTGAGGAGACAGGAGAGGATGTTGAGTAGAGAATGGGGAAATGGTTATGAGAGATAGATGCAGAAGAGAGTTGGGAGTTTTGGGTATTAAGGAAGAGGATAAGAGAGGGGAGGGTGATGAGAAATGAAAGTAAGTTGAGGAGTGAAGTTGAAAAGTATATATGTGGAGGAGGATGAGACAGAAGGATACAGAAGAGACAGTTGGGTTTTTTGGAATGGGAAGAGAATGAGAGAGGGGATGATTCTGAGGAGTGTGATGAGGAAAAAGAGTATGTCCTTGATTGGAGGAGAAAAGAATGGTGGTTGAGGAGACAGGAGAGGATGTTGAGTAGAGAATGGGGAAATGGTTATGAGAGATAGATGCAGAAGAGAGTTGGGAGTTTTGGGTATTAAGGAAGAGGATAAGAGAGGGGAGGGTGATGAGAAATGAAAGTAAGTTGAGGAGTGAAGTTGAAAAGTATATATGTGGAGGAGGATGAGACTAGTGGATACTTTGGAGAGAGGGTTGGGAATCAGAGGTGAAGTTTGGGTGATGTGAAGGAGTTGAGGTACAGAGAACTGAGTTTCGAGATTTTTGGGTATTGAGGAGGATAAGAGAGGAAATGAAGTGTAGGAGGGGGACGAGAGAGGGGATGGGAAATAAGTGTATGCTGAGCATTTGATTTGAAAAGAATCGACGGTAAGGATGGGGAGGAGATGATGCTATAAAAAGATAAGGGCAAAAGATACTGATGAGAGAAGTGTATTGGGGAGGTAGAAGGAAATGAGTTGATATTGAGGGGAATGAGACCGATGATGTTTTGGAGGGGAAGAAAAGATGCAAAAGTGTTTAGGTTGGGGATGGAAAGGAAAAAGTGTTTGAGGGTGATGAGAGGAGATTCTGAAGAAGGGAAGAGAAAAGGATGGTGAAGGAACATAGGCGTGCGTTGGGAACCTGTGGGGGTTTGGATGTCGAGGCTGAAGTCAAGATACAAAGGATTGAGTTGGTAGATATGGGGTAATGAGGAGGTGATTATTAAAGAGTATGTTGAGGAGAGGGATGAGAGAAAGATTGGTGGAAGAAGATGAGGAGAGAAATATATTTAGGAGGAAGGTAAGCGAGTAGAATATATTGATGAAGGGGGAAAAGATAAGGGAGATGATGTTGAAGAGGGGGACGACAGAATCCGTGTTCACAACAGCCATTCAACCTGAGGAAAGGCGGAAAAAACTGGTTCTTCTTCCACCGCTCTCCTTACGCTAGGGAAAAAGCGACCTGACTATCGGTTTGAAATTCTCCCCAGGGCCATAGCAGGAGGAAAGGTGTTAATTGGATCAGCCTCCTGTAGACGGCGCTCGTGCTCGCTTCTCATAATGCATTTATAGGAGCTCGCTCTCTTGTTACGTGATTCTTTCTACTGGTAGGACGAGTGCTCTTGTGTACGCGCTATTCAATTTTCCACACGGCTAGTTTCCGGAGATCCCTTTCCCCCTTCTTCTTTAGCTCTTTCTCCGGTTGAACAGGTTGGCTGATGTGAACGCGGATAGATGATGATATTCAGGAGGGGTGAGAAGGGGGTGGAAAAACTAGAGCAGGGATGCTCGGGAGACATATAAGAGAATTTCGGGATGCTGAGGAGTGAATTGGGGAGGTTAAGAGGGAGTTAGGATGCTAAAAAGGGAGAGCTGGTGAATGGCTGAGGGTTAACGTTTTTATGGGGAAATGTATTAGAGGGGAAGAGATAGAGTAAAGAGGTACAAAAGAGCAAATGGGGAGAGGGGTGGATAACATTAAGGAAGACAAGAGTTGTATGATGAGAAATAAAATTTGTATATAGGGTAGGGTAAAATAGTGAAAGAATAGAAGTTGATGTGATTGGAGATAGTCTTAAAGAGAAAAAGATTTATAGGGAAGGATTTATAGTGGTAGTCAGAAGAAAGGATGGGAGATAAAATAATACAAAAGTTTAACAAGTCGGATAGGGAATGGTGATAAAAGAGGATGTGAGAGATAAAGTGGGTGGATGGGAGGCGAGGATTTTAGATTTCAAAGAAAGAGGAGGAGGAAGAAAGGGAAGTATAAAGAACTTTAAAATCATAAGCTTATAATGGATGGGATATAAGAGAGGGAGGAATGGAAAACCATTCCTCATCTCTACGTCTATTGGTTGAAGATCTAAATCAACTGAGTTCGTTTGACCAATTAAAATGATAGATGATGATTGGCACGACAAGAACCACAGACTCTTGTTGAAGTTTGATAGAAATAGATTTTATGAAATATAGGAAGGAGAAAAGTGAAGGAGAAAGGATAGAAAAGAGAGGAAGCGTTAGTAAGAAATAGATTATGGAAGAATAGGACGATAAAAAGTTATTATAGATGAGAGGGGAGTTTAAATTGGAAAATTAATTGGAGAGGGAATTTAAATTCAAAAAATGAGTTTGGGAGTGGAGTGATAGAATAAAATTGTTCGAGAGAGAAGGAGAAAGATTTATTTTACAAAATATTTATTGTAATAATAAAATTTCTTTTCATTCCAGATCAGCAGCATAAAGAGGCGAGTAATGAATAAGTAGGACTGAAGTTCAAGACTGCTCAAAATTCTGTTGAAGAATATTTTATGTACGATTATTCAATATATTAATTTAATTTTGTTTAAAAATATTAACATAGAAAATACCAATAAATTTTGAGGAAGCGAGGGTGGAAAACCCTCTGAGTTGTGGATTCATTCCCTATTGTTGGATAAAATTGATTCATTAAGTCAGTGGTTCTGAACTGATTGTGTGAGATACACTTCGGAGGGGTCTGTAATAAATAAAAATACCCAGACCCCCCCCAATTTTTACTTATTAGAGCTCATGATGTTGAGTCAACCCCCCACACCAAAAAAATCAAGTCTGGCTACGGCGTGGCTCAGCCCCACTTAAAAAAAAACCCTTGCCCCCCCCAAGCAAAAACTGAAATGACGCCCCTGACCAGTTTCAACTCCATGGGGGGGCTATTTTAGAAGATGCAGAAAATAAATTTTTATACGGCCCCCGTAGATTAAAACCCCCCAATGAGAAAAATTTTCTCCATTCATTCCTTAATCAGATACAAAAAATTTCATCTCGATATCTTCACAAAATAGAGTGTTTTCAGGTGACGTCACAACCGGTTATTTTCTTTTAACTGTGTATCTACTGTAGGGCTTTTAACTGTTGCTAAGGCTGTTGTGCAAATGCTCCAATAGAAGAATTTCACGGCTAGTACCAAGATATTAAAAGCTAAAATTCGTGACTTACACCACTTTATCATACCTATGAGTGACATACTTTTACTGCAAAATAGGGGCCATCCACAAACTACAGTTGAAAATTTTAGAAACCAAACTTCCGTAAAACTTTGTTTTTTTGAGGTGACAAGGACTAAATGAGACTCCTCCAATCAACCATGGTGTTGAGCTCGCTCAACTACGCTAATCCAGATACCTGTCAATGCAACTCATATCAGCGATGCCTGCGTAATAGCCAGGAATGTGCCAAGTTCAAAATTTTTCTTTTATAAATTTTTTTTGACAAACATTTTATTTTATTTATAAATTACCTTGAGTTATCGAAAAGATTATAAAAAATATTTCTTGGAGCCTCGAAATCAGGTACTTCTTCATACCTATCAACTACGTAAAAAATAATCGTAGCACGAGTGTTCGACTCCCAGAAACACTTGATAACCAGGAATCAATACCTTTTTTTAACAAAAAGATTAAAGATGATTAGGGCAAATCCTCGTTTTTCGGTGAAAGCTCGCTTTTCACCCCCGTGTTACTACCCCCCAATAGGTGCCATGGAATATTTTTCCGATAGGATCTTGAGGCAATGATGTCCCAAAGATGATGTATAGGTTTTAATTCGATATTGACTGCGTTCAGGCTCGTAAAATTGAAAAGAACCAAAAATGACGATATTTTCAATATTTTCCCTATACTTTAACATAAACGTACTTTTGAAGGGCGCGGGGGTCAAAAATCGTCCTAGAGACCAGAAAATTTGCAGGTAATAATGTTTTAGTATTTGTAACAACTTGAGGGGGGCATCTGGGAAATTCGAAAAAAAAAAAAAAAAAAAAATTACCATAGACTTTCGAAACACACTAACCCACCATGAAGTCATTTCCGTTTCCTCGCCGAAGGTTCTCCGTTTTCCTTTCCCAGAAAACCTGCTGCAGGATTTCATCAAAAAGTCTTTTGATTATTAATAACAAAAATATCGGGCCTGGTTTGCGCCTAAAAAGGAAAACTGATCTTAAAAGTTTAATTGATTACATTGAATTGAGACTACAACTTTTGAGGGTTAGGGTTGTTTTACTCAGATAATAGTGATAATTGCATGGTTTTTTTAAGAAAATAGACTAAAATTTAATGAAAAAAAAATAAGAAAACTCACACACTTGCGAACGTTTTCGAGTATATCTCATCGAAGTTTCACAATATTTTAAAAATTGAAATTAGATTAACAAAGCTATACTTTCTAAATACAGCACCAACTGTCTGTCCTTTCAAACGATTTTCGTAAGTTTTTATCACAGAATCATGTTTGATGATAAATCAAGCTATGTACCACCTATGTCATGGCAGTTTGTACCCAGACCCAACTTAAAACAAACTTTTTAACCTCAAGGTAATCCAGGATCCACACATGAAAATTGTGAATTTGTTGCATTAAATAAAGCAAGTGACTTTCTAAAATTACATGTTTAAACAATGATTTTTGCTGTGTGTTTTGTGGCAACCCTGTGTTTTACTTGTTAAACTTAGAAGTTTTTGTGCTTTGTATTTTTAGTGTTAGAAGGCAGATTTATTTTAGTTTCAAACTACTATTTGCCAGTTTGCTTTTACTTTATTATTTTATTAAAATATCAAGTTCAAGGTACCATATCATTGGCAAGACTTGAAAAGATCAGCTTAATGGGTGTGTACATGTCCCCTTTCAACTTGCAGTCATAGATTCCTTAGTGATTCTTGGTTTATTACTATACTGTTCCTAACATACACAAGTTATTGAACTTTTAGTTCTTTAACACCAAATATATTCAAACTAGGAAAATTTTTAGCCAAAGAGCCCAACTCATTATTTCTCTCATTTACTGGTACCCTAATGATTGAGACACCAAGCAAAACTTCCAGAGGAATATATTCCATTGTATCATAAGGGGATAAGGTATTCCATTGTATCATAGTGAACTTTGTTTGCTTACTTATAAATGTGAAGAATTTGGCAATTTTAAATGTTATTAAAATAAAGATACATGTTCTACATCACTGCAACTAGAAACTAAGTGATAAAATTCTAACTTAAAATTATTATCATTCGAACCATATATACAATTATGATTAATATTGTTTCCCTTCTTCAGAGGGAAGCTTTGTGGTCATGCGCTTCATGCAGAAAATGGTGTCGTAATACTGATATTCAACACAAACTACAGCCTAACAAATGCTCAATACGTAGAATGACCAATGCGAAAGACATTGGTGGATATAAGAAAATCAAAATAAGTGCAGAATTCAAAGACAGTAGGATAGAGTAGTAGGTAATAAGAATAAAAACAGAGCCCAAGAATAGGACACAAAAGTTTAATTTCACAACAAATTACAGAGAGAAGCTTAATTAACAATTAAAAAAAGTAGAAAAGGGAAAATATAATGATAGAAAGACACTAAGAAAATAGTCAGAATTGATGATGAGACAAAATGCTAGAGCTCATGCAGACTTATAACACGTTAAAAAATTAACAGTACAAGTACTTTGACATTTAAGGGGTTATACATAGATATAGAAACAAAGCTCGTCAATATTCTTCAATTTGAACATGTTGTATAAAGATCAGAGATCTACTAGCTACAGTAGGCAAAGGAAGTTTATACAGTAAAAGGCAAAAATCAATAGATGGAAAAGCACATTTAGAAAGAGATATAGGTACACTAAACAAAAACCTAACATTTGAACATTAGTGCGGGATCTGCTTTCAATAATTTCAACTTTAAGTTCAAGGCTAAGGCCTTTTTTTTTAAACCCAGCTGTTTACTTATGACATATAAATGAAAAAAGGCAAGCATTTGAAAATTACCATCAGTCTTGCATTTGTAGGAACATACAGCTTGCAAAATTTTAGTTGAAAATACCTTTTTCCTTTTCTCCATAATTTCATGTAACACCTTTAATGGCTTGGAAAACGATTCATTCATGACAATACTTTAAGACAATTTCTTTATTCATTTCATCAATTATAAAAAGGGTCAATTTTGTCACAAGCAAAAAAGTGCTAGTAAAAGAAGCACCTTAACAAGGCACAGCTTGTGTTACTTGAAAGTTACATAATTAAGTCCATTTATTTGTATATGATATGATTTTTTAACCAGTTCCGGTCTCTTTCTTCAACTTAAGCATCATCCTTTTGAGAGATGCTGTCCTGAAATGACAGGGCTCCTTTATCAATTTACAATCAGTAGATATGAGTCTAAAACATACTGATAAGTTCATTTCTTGACATTTATAATTCTTAACAAAGGTATCATGCAAAACAGACTTGGGTATAACATAGGTAACATTGTCTTAATTTTTAAGTCTTGACTTTGACATACGATTGTAGACAAAGTTTAAGTGATTAAAAATAGTTTCACAAAACAGAAACAATATGTACATTATAACAATTCAAACTAACCCTATTAACAAATTGGTTGATTTACTTGAAAATGATCATAGAACTTTATTTACAACAGAATTAAGATAACTTATTAAGAGGTAATTAGATTATTAGCAAGTAAGATATTTTGAACACAAGATGAAAAATCTTTCAACACCTTTCCTGAGAAGTCAAGTTAGGTAGAAAAAATGAGTCAAAGGTTGAAATTTGATTCACTAAGAATATATGTTCAATTAATATTAATAAATAAGATCCAATAAAGTAAAACTGATTAAAGGGAAAACAATTAAAAACTTATATAAACATTTGGTATAAGATTAGATATAAGAATAGAAAAATTACAATGCATTAGACATGTTTTAATAACAGAACTTACATTGGAAAAACTTGGTAAGCAAATCAACTTTCAACCCTACATTCATCACTTGATTGAGGGAAAAGACTTTGCCACAAAAATAAACTATCAACAAGGGCTGACTATGTAAAAAGTGCACTGGAACCCCAATGTAATCCAGCTGATTTAAAGCTTTTTGAATTAAATTTCTTCCAGGTGGGAAAATTAGATTCCTAAAACAATTTTTCTCTTCCTATATCTCTAATGTTAATACCATAAGCTCATAGTAGAGGAAAATTAAGAACTCTCATTAGTAGCTATGCATCAAGGCACAACAAGTTAAAAGTTTTAAATCTGTATTCGTATAAAGGCAATGACTCGTCTATTCCATACATTGTAACTGTCTATTTTGGCAGGTTTTTCTGTTGGATTTTCCACTTATTGTTATACTTCTAGAAAGCCTGACGCACATGAACTTTGTATCATATAAAAACTGTTACGAGCAGATTTTCTCGATCTGATTCTGCCCTATGATAAAAGCTGTACACAAAACTATCAAATTTATACTAATCTAACATGGTCCTTTTTATACACATTGCCTGTATGAAAGTAGTAGATAAAAGTGTGTACATACACCAATCAATTTTATGCTACAGCTATTAAGTGTAAATACAGAAAAATATGATATACTTTAGAAATGAAAAAATACAAATGCACCTGCAAATGGAATGTTACTTAACTAGTTGCAGATGGAAAATAAATAATTTAATAACAATTATCAAATATTCTTAAAAATATACTCTACAAGTCATCTTTTTGCTGTAGTAACAATCACATTAAGTCAAAATTTTAAATGCACATTATAATTATATTAAACGAAACTATTACCCAGAGTTTCCAATTATATACAGATTCAATTCTATGGCCAGAGTTAAAAAGTTATGCTTAGAGCCATTTGAAACAGTATAAAACCGCACAAAATTGTTAGATTTGGAAATTCGATAGCCGACATCAAGTTTGGTCTTCTGTAACATTTGTTATTTTGTTAGACAGCAAAAGCAGTCGAGATAACATACTATACAATACAAAATTAGATTACATAAGAGACAGAAGGGGAAATACCTCAATTCGTAGGCTTGTGCCACAAATGCACAACAATAAAAACTACTGGCTACAGCAGGCATACGAAGCAAAAAAAAATAACTGAGCCAATCACACATCTTACACAAATACAGACAGAAGAAAACACAAAAAAAGATTAAAAACAAGTGGAATCTTTTTACCTCTAAGAGTGCTCTTGAATGCAGTAAGACCAGAAAGGTTTGCAAAAATATAGAATATGGTTATACATGACAAAAGACCATTCCATTACAGATTAATTGACGAAATATTAACATAGGTCTGTGATACGAAGCGAAGAACCCATTTGAAGAAAACATAAAACATCACAGTACAAATACAAAAAGAAAATGACAGGTCAGTTTAAAACCTGCATACTAGCAGATAGAAAAATGCTTTTAGTTGGATTAAAGGTAACTTTTTGTTTATTCATTCAAAGACCAAGCTTCAAAAGTTGACAATGATATGCATGAATGCACTGAGGCAAAAATTTAGTAATCTTACATGATCAAAAATCTTTTGCTATATGCGTGCTAAAATTACAATTGATTACATAAGAACTAGTCGGATGCAAACATCATTGCTCACTATTGAAGCTTAGTCACAATCCCTTGATGTATGATGAGTTTACTGTACAAGTTTAAGTTCGTATTGATGATTTACATTTGCTTCTCTGTATCACAGACTGATGGATTCACTTATCAAACTTCAAATGGTGGATTTCGAAAACGAAACCCTCAGATGACTCGAATCACTTAGTTGGTAGTTGTGCATTTTCTGAAACAAAAAACAAAATGTGAGCAAAAGGAAACAATTTTATACTGATAAATTAAAAGCCCAATTTAATTTAGTACATCAGATTGACAATTTAAGAAATGTAATTATTTAATAATACATACAATAAGAGCAACAACTGCTTCTTCAACTGAATTCATTTGAATCAGTGCCATCTTGCGGTCCTTACTGAAAAAAGAATTTTAATAAAATAACATGTAAAGGATAAAAAGGTTTGATAAACTTTGAGACCATTGCAAATTATACTTACGGAAAGAACTTAAAAGCAACAACATTCACACCAGCCTCATCATTGAAGGCTTGCTTGATCTGTTCCTCAGACACACTGGGTCTAAAAAATTCCATTGTAGTCGTAAATCATTAATTTTAAAGTAAAGAACAATTGGTATTTAAAAATACAGGAATTCTTTCCACAACAATGAAAATTCATAAGACATAGAAATTCTAGATTCAAAAACTTTGGTTTGGTTAAATGATCATGGCAAATTTGGTAATGATAAAAATATAACAATAGGTTTCTCCCAAGTAACAAAAGTTCTTCTATATCACCAATGTAAAATTTCATTTTGGTTCAGGATCAATTGCTTTTTTTTTTCAATTTCTCTCGATTTATCATCCTAATTGACGAGATACATCAAAGAATTTCTTACATTTAAAAAAGAATGTAATTATATTCTACTTACGGAATGTTAGACAAATGCAATGTAGCAGAAGGGGCATAAATATTGAGGTAATTCTTCGATCCTGGTTTCTTGAATCGGTGTAAGGGTGAGCTGCTGTAATCCTTGGTCAATCCAGCATCCTATAAAAATGCAAGCCTTAAGAACCCATATTACATTGTAAGCAAGTAAAAATAGAAATTTACAAGGGCAAAGAACTTACAGGCTGGCCCTCTTTGGGCATCTGGACTACTTGATGGCGAGATGGAGCAACTCTTATGGGCTTACCAAAAACTTTAATTTTATCTAAATGAGTCATAGCTGCAAGAAAAATACTTATTAATTCAACTACAACCCCATTCAGAAATAAAGAAAAATACATGGAGGAAATATTTAACAATTAGAAGCACAAATTTAGATACAATAGTTCAATCTTACCTATCTGAGCTTGTTGATGTTCAGCCATTTGAATAAGAGCATTATCTTTTTTGTTAAAAAGAATTTTAACTCTTTGAACATCTCCATAGACTCCTAAAATTTTAATATAACTATTTTAAGAAATGACATTTTAGCATACAAGTGCATAAGGCTCATAATAATCTTCTTACCTGATCTATTGGAATTGTTTTTAAAATTGCAATGAAAATATTAAAATTAATTTTTAGTAATGCACAAACTGCTTGAGGTAGTTTTTCTTTTAGTACATGTAAAAATATTGTAAAGCTTTTAATGGGAAAAATTCACACCTTAAGCATAATCAACTTTTCTCAAGTCCAAACAAATTGCTATAATGCCTGATACAAAATAATTTTATTCCAAGATTTCAAACTTAATATCCTATGATACTATGCACTGGACTACTGAGTCTCAAATTACTAACATCAAATTTCAGCTTATTTATGGATAAATTAAGATTCATTATAGCAGAATTTAGGTTCTATTGTTTATTCCAATGCAAATTGAAATACGGTTTTGGTTAAGATCGAAACATCAACCTTTTTATTAATTTAACATAATTTTGAATTGTTTCCATGTGGGCATAAATGTTCATTGAATAGGAACCAAGGTTACTGAATTTTTATACTTTTTTATATAAAATAAATGGTAATGAATTAATTTATTTGAATCAAATTTTCAAACTAAAATTCTAACAGTCCACAGCCCATCACCCATTTTTATAAGTGATTAAAAAATAGGCTGAATCTGAGTGAGTCGCTTTGTTTCGTCGAGATGCCCAACTTATCTCTGGTAAAAATTTTGATTGGTATCTAATAAACTGCCCACACTTGAAACATGTCTATTGGGTAATTGTTGAAATTCTATTAAAAACATTTATTTTTTAGGTTAAATCTTAAGATAATGTGATAAATAGATTAACTTATTTTTGTTGCAGGATTATGGGGCATATTCAGAAAAACAAAACACGTAGAAGAAACGAGACTGGTACGGAAACAGTGGATCTCAAACGGAACTCTGGAGCTCTCGTCTGCCATATCATTCCACTATTTGAATCTATGCGGATTGCTTTTTACATTTTTTGAGGTACGTTAAATCAGCGGTTCTTAAAAACTTTCCATTACCGCGACCCCCCTTTGTGTAACAACCAGACATGGCGGCCCCCAAATGAACACCCAGAGCCGTAACCAGAATTTTGTTTTAGAAAATGACTCATCGTTATTCCTAAGGTACTCCTTAATGAATACATTTATACGTGGAGTTTTAGATTATTTAAAAGTAGCATTTAAATTAAATTCCACATTAAGTTAAAATTTTACAATTACTCCTATCAATAATTGGGGTCTGGGGGTCTCCTCCAGAAAATTTTTGAAAATTTGCCTCAAAAAGTAGTGTTTTTGATCAATTTTAGACATTTTCGGTTACACTCGAAGAGAACAGCTCCTTATAACCACAGAATTTTCAGGGGGGCTAGGAATCCTCCCCAAGAAAGTTTTTTGAAATTTGCCCCTTTAAACTAGTGTTTTATCATAATTTGTATCTCTTTGGGAAATACTTAAAGGTAACTTGAGTGTTCCCCAAGGTAACTCGCGGACCCCTAGAAAGGCACTGGGGATCCCCAGACCACAGTTTAAGAACCGCTGCGTGAAATAGTTCCACAAATACTAGAACAGCTACTATCATAAAAAGTCTTCATTCATGAATATATTGTGAAAGTAATTGAAATATAGTGCATAATATAAAATTATTTGCAAGTGTGTGCTCCTGGCGCCACCTGTTGCACACACTTACAAATAATTATACCCTGATAATACAAAATGCCACTAAACTAGATGCTCATCACTTTTGTAAAATAACAATGCCTGAAGACTTTTTTTTTTTTGATAATTAATAGCTGTTCTAGTGTCTGTGGAACTATTTAATGGACCAGAAAAAGTGTAAAAGCAATCTGCATAGATTTGAATTTTGTACGATATGGCAGACGAGAGCTCCGGAGTTACTGTTTGAAATCCACCATTTCAGTACCGTTCTTGTTTCTTCTACGTGTTTTGTCTTTCTGAATATAGCTCTGCCATTAGCAGCAATGTTTTGGTAGTACCATCGCAGCTGCATTACTATCAATATTTTTACTTCCGAAATGGACCCCACAACACTGTTGGGAGTGTGTCCGCAGTTCTTCCAATGATTTTTGTAATCCGCAGTCGGACCTGGAAAAAGTTGTAACCTTCCCCCGAACCTAATGCATTGCTCCTATGGAGCTGGCAGGGGCTTCCCCCGAACCAGGTTCGTAGGTTCGGGCACTTTTTCCAGGTCCGTCCGCAGTACTTGATTCTTTGTACCCTTTTCATTTCCAGAGAAAAAAGTGAACAGTAATACTGCAATTGAGTATTAAGGGTCAATAAAGTATTGAAGTTTATGAATTTCAAGGCAGTTTTATGTAGAAAGATCTTTACTATAACTATTTCTAGTTTTTTGTCTAGCAGGGTTTGAAAAATAAGCCAATAATATTGCAAACCATATTTTATGGAATTACAATTTAATTTTTTAAAATTCCACTATTTAATTTTTCTGATTTAATCAAATGTTTTTTTTTTTTTTAAATCAAGCAACCTTCAAATTATAACCCAATTTTTTAAACTGAAGGCATAACATTCATTACATCAAATTTAAAATTTTGGGTTTTATTTTCTATAAACTGCAGGGTTTTTTCCCCATATTTAACATTATATGTGAAGGGTAACACTTGGAACACTTTCCTGGAGGGCTGAAATTAAAACAATCAAATCAAAAAATACCCCTACAGTGCTCATTAAGTTACATCATATTTGTTAAAAGATCAAGGAGTAAGTAAAGCATATCTGTTTATACATAGTTGTTAAAAAGAACTATGCACTAAGAGTCAGCAAAGAAAGTAACATAAGCTATTAAACACTCACTTACATGCAAATTGAATAATTAATGGAAATTGTAGGATTTACAAATCAACAAAGAAAAATAACCACATGAAAACATCGATGATGAGATTGCTATGCCTCAATGCCATTTTTTACACTGTCACACTAGCCTAGTAGTTAAGACTGACTACAAAGCCAGGGTTCATCCCCAGCTCATCCTGGGTTCGAATCCTTTTTTTAAAGAAGAATTGATACCCAATTCTGTCAGGAATTCCTGAATTTAAAATGTAAAATGGTATAGAGTTAGTGTGGAGTAGGTAGCAATCACTAACTTTTAGGGATTTAGGTAACAGGTGCTTGCTGTGTAACAGGAAGTAGGTAATAATACTAGCATCTTCTGAATCAATATTACAATCCAAGTATTAGTCTTTGGCAAAAAGAATAATAAAAGTGGAGTTGAAATTTAATTGCTTATTTTCTAACTATAATTAGGTGGAAACTAATCAAATTTTCATTTAAACTTTTCTATTCCTGCTAGGAGTCAATGAGTACTTGAAACTTTTAAAACATTCACACAATCAGGGAATTAAGGGCAAATTGATGCCATTGAAAAGCCAACATAATTAGGAAAAGTTAAAAAAAAATGTTAACATTATTTAAAATGTTTTCACCTGACCTAACATTAACTATCAAAGAATAAGGTCAAACTACTACCACTTATCAACTCAAGGAGTTTCTCCATTCAACTACTCATATTTTGTATCTCTCGGTTCAAATCTATTTAAAGAAATTAAAAGTGAATTTTCATATTTTACCATAGAAAAAATGACCAAGTACTCTATACATGCCACTGATTATAGAATTCGGGTGGTACGATGCAATCTCATCACTGACATAAAAGGAAACAGGGTAAGACACTACGGGTCAGTAAAAAAAAAACAAAGCAGATGTGCATTACTATTATAACTGGGGTTTCCTTAAGTAGGAAGTAAACAAAAAAACAGAAAACCAAATGATAAAGAGTGCTTTCAATAAAACATACCAAAAAGGGTAAAGAGAGCATCAGGTGTGACCTTCTAGTTTTTTCAGAGCAACAGGTGGTGAAGGCAGAGCAGAAGGTTGAAAGGGTTCAGTGACCGAGCAAACAAATAAAGTAGTCCATTAGATTTTGCATTTCATGTTCGGAGGAAAAATACCAAGGCAAGGGAAAGAAAGAAAAACCAAGATGTAAAATTTCATTTAGTGATTAAACAATATGCACAGTAAAAAAAGAAACATTTAATTTGGTCAAATGATAAATTTTGACTTAGAAGGGGGGGGGGAATAAGCTTCTAATGCAAGCACTGACAAATACAACTCCTGGGATTATCTAATCATCAGTCTGTTTTGTACCAACTTTATCATAACTAAAAAACATTTTAATTGTTTTTAGTAGATTTTCAGAGTCTAAAATGCTGTCTTGTTTTCGTTGGTTTATTATAGCGTTATGAGTTCTGCAATCACCTTATTTCATTAGTATCTGACCTTCTTGCATTCCAACCATCCCTGGGTCACAAAGAACACATATTATTTAGAATTTTGTTAAGGGCCATATGCAATCAGCAAGTTGGATACCTATGCTTTATTACATTTCTTTAAAGACATTTAAGGATTTTAGGTGTGTAATTGGTCCACCACTCGAAATATCTAAGAGGGGGCCACACATGCTCTATCTGTCTTTTTAGTGTTAAAGACACAGTACTGATGAAACCAATTCCTTATGCTACCATAAGATGGATCAGCCAACTGAAATTAAGGACTCTGAAAAGTATTTCTTAAATTAAAAATAGAATAGGAATTAAAATTTTTAGATACAGCCATGCAAATAAAATGGATCAAAACAGATGATACTGGAATTCTTTTTGTTCTTAACTAATTCTACAGAAAATGAAAAAAAAAAAAAAAAATTAATAGAAATATAAAAATGAGAAATCTTCAGTTACACTTTCAACTCATTCTTCTAACATTTGACCAAATTAAATAGGTATTTAATTGTTAACATGTTGGAAGTTATGCTGAAAAGGAAACAACAAACAAGCTGAAATAAATAAGTCCATCAAAAAGCACAGCACAGAATAAGTTACAGCAGTATAATTATGATGATGAGAATCATAAGGAAGCAGCATTTCAGAAAAGAAAAAACTACTTAATCAGAGAAGGTTAACGAGTTAAAATTAGTACTGTGATATGCTTTTAAAATTTTGAAATTCAATAATTCTTTTAAGATGTAAAAACCACACTAATTTTCACTATCTTCTTGAGACTAAACTACTCATTTACTTTTAAAATTTAGTTTTTCTTTAATAACGTAGGCATTAACTAAAGAAAAAAATTTTTTTTTTAATTTTTTTTTTTTAATTTTTAAAAGGGATATGTATATTTATTGTATAGCTGTTGGAAATAGAAAATTAATGTGTTTAACTATTCCATTCATAAATGTATCAATAAATGTTTAACATAACTTTAAAATTTGAGAAAGTTAAAAAAAAAAATTAAGCACTCTTAATTTTTCATCCTTAATTGTGACAAATTTACTCGTAATTTTACTATTTTTTTTGTGTGTATAAATAAAATTAAGAAAAAAATAACATAACTAATACCACAAAGGTTTTACACAACATTAATGAGCACATAGATATTTTTTTAGGCTTTCCATCTAAAATTTTATGCGATACTACTACAATTTTTCATGCCTGGAAATCATCAGCACACCTAAAATACACTAACCTCTTCATTGAGATTACTGACGAGTAAGACAGCACTCATGTGGGCAGAAGGGAGTCTCAGGCCTGCCACACCCAAAGCAGCTGATGAGGCTGCAGAAGAAAGAGCAAATCCTCCAAGGGGGAGAGCTAAGGAATAAGTTGAAAAGTAAGTACCATTGATAAGCATAGAAGGTAAATTTTTTTTTTAAATTCATGCTCAAGTAGAACTCAACACAAGTTCTTCGGTAATTTAAAACTGATCTTAGCATAAACACATAAAAGAAAATAACAGAAATGTTGTCATTAATATAACTGTACATTATTATTGAAATTTTTGCCAATTTATGTTTTAAACTAGGTAGGCTGTTTTTGACAGGATAGATAGTGGAAAAGTATCAATAAGTCAACCGTACACAAATTAGTTCAGAATTAATTTATAACACAAGACCTTGTTAAATTCTTCAGATAAGCATAAAAATACAAGATCTATTGAAACAATAAGAAAAATACAGCACCTGATTAGTAAAATGTTAACAAAACACAATCATTTGTAACATGGGAGTTTATTTATCACACACCAACAAGCATTCCACTTTTATTAAGAATCGTTCAACAGGTGTTAAAAACTTAGTTAAATTAGTGTTTTGATGTATTTTAGACAATTTAAACTACATTATTAAGGAGGTTTTCTACTTATATTTTATGGGTACTAACAAAAAGGTTTCAACCACTTAGTGATAATTTGAGAACTAAATAGTAATGATTACCTCGTTATTGTTACTTGTTTAAACTTTTTACTTTAATCTGTACTTTTCAACAGTATATTAGGTGTTGTATTACGATTTTGGGACAAAATGTGTTTGTGAATTGCTAGCAAAAATTTTTTTAAAGGGTACTCTCAAAACTAAAAGTCTATATCTAGTAATTCTTAAGTAGAGAATAAACCTCCTAATAAAAAAATTCACTCATAAATAGAGTGAAAGCCCTTACAGCAAATTACTTTTAACTACAACATAGTTGCCAACTCCTCAAAATAAAAATCAGGAATTTCTTATGTTGGAGCCAGGACACTTTTTAAACATCAAACATTCTCGAAATCTTAACAAACAATATATATTTTTACAATTGTGTTTATATCAATATATTTTTATAAATTACAAAGCAAGGTTCAATAAGTTCTAAATGTATCCTTAAATTTTAACCTTAATGGACAAAATGTACCTCAAGAACTTAAGTATCAAGAACTTAAATTTACTATCAAACTCAAAATGTTTAATCATTAATTAATGGAAAGAAAGATATTTTTTAATTTCAGCTATGTATGTATTCAGTGTAAAAATATGTAAGTACATTTTCACACTGAATACATACATACATACACTAAAATTTAAATTAAAAAAGAAAGAAGTCATGGAATACAAGTACTACTTTGCTGCTGTATTTGAATGGTTATACCAATTTCGCCAATGAGTAAGAATAAAAAAAAGTAACAATATCCATAACAGTCAAGTTGAAGTGTCACTAAAACAAATGAGTTGCAAATGCATACCTCCTGCACCAGCAGCATATGCAGCAGTTAGAGGAGATCCAAATCCATGAGCACCGAAAGGGGACGCCAAAACACCCATTGAACCTTAAGTAATAAGGCAAGGACAAAAGCAAAGCATGTTAATCTTTCATGCCATTTAAGAAGGTGAGAATTTAAATTAATCATAAAGTTAAAATGAAGAGATTAATGGCTAAATGTATTTCATATCTATCTACAAACAGGTGTTAGTGCATTTGTTTCAAAATCACCAAACATTAGTAGCGCATAAGTACATAAAACTAAACACATGCTTTTTTGTAGACTAAACAGTGACAAACATCTAAAAACTGTATAATTTATTATTTAGTTTTAACACATAAGCAAAAGAGCAAATAAGTTTACAGGGTTATACTAAGCTTAATATATAGCAGATCTATTAATGAGGTAAAAAAAAATCATAATAAGCATTACAATTCTAAAATGCAAGTTGGAAAAAGAATACTCACTAAGATTCATCTTACCAGACAAGCCCAAACTATCAAATGCAAGGTCTCCGGAAGGGAGGTTGGGATTGGTAAAATCTCTGCTTTTATCATTATTAAACTTGACATTCAAGCTGCTTAGTTTGGAGTACTCAACTCTAAGAGTACAACAGGAATTGTAGATGTTTTGGCCATCCAGGGACTAAAAAAATAAAACGTTTTTAGTATAAAATATTCAAATACAGCAATAATTAGAGATATAACAATTAATACCTACCAATTTGGCAGCTTGTGCAGTGATAACATCGGGATACTGGATCAAAGCTTGGAATATACCTGAGAAAAAAGGAGGTGCTAAGAAGCACAGAATGTTTAGAGCTAGTCTACCCCCAAATAGTTTTCAGCATGCATTAAAGTAATAATAGAAAGAATTAAAAAGGTAATTATAAAATAAACTTAAATATGCATAAAAACCAGTCACCACAAGTAAATTTATAGTTTTCAAATATTAAATATGAATTATACAGAATGCCATCACCACTAAACATATATTTCACAAAATATTTTAATTTTGATAACAAAATTAAAAAAGTTTATAGTAATAAAATTAAAGTAAAGAAGTAATACCATTTTTGGCGAATGTCACGATCTTTAAGACTCTTCCAACACGTGAAAAGATCTGAAATTAAAGAGATATAAGGTAAGAGAAAAACAAAAACTACTTTCCAGTTAATAAAATTGCTTACAATTACAATATTAGCCGGACCTGGAAAAAGTTGTAACCTTCCCCCGAACCTAATTCTCAAAAATACCTTCCCCCAACCAACCCCTGCATTTCCCCCCTAAATTCCAAATAGCCAAATACTCCATAAATATAAAAAGTAGCATAAAGTATTACATTTAGAGCACATTTTATTTCTAGTACCATTTCACTGTCAGTGGCATATATAAAAATTTATTTTGGGAAGAGCCTAAAATTATTTCTCAGCCCCCTCCATGCATATTTTATAGATTAAATGTAACTTTTTAATAGATTTTTAGGTAGAATTTCCGTCTTAAAGAACTTAATGTAATAAAAGTTGTGAGCAACAAAGTTCCAAGTACCAAAGTGGGGTTGGGGGTCCTCACTCACAAATTTTTTGGAAATTTGACTAAAAAACAGGTTTTTAACTAGTTTTGGTGCACCTAGTCCGAATTTCGGAAATGTATTTTTAGGGAGGATTTGCATTTTGATGAACTTAATGTAAATGTAAAATAAGTTGTAAATAATATAGTTCTAGAAGGGGATCTGGGGGGTCATTGCCCAGACAATTTTTGGTTATTTGACCCTAAAACACAGGGTTTCAACTTTGTTTTGGTACACTTACAAATGGCTCTTCAACGCCAATCTTTTGTTCTGATTTTAACAAAACTTAATTATTTTATTTCCTAATGGCTTCCCTTCCCAGACTTTTCCCCCAAAATATGTGAAATTTGCCCGAACCTTATGTATTGCACCTATGGAGCTAACGGTGGCTTCCCCGAACCAGGTTCGCAGGTTCAGGCACTTTTTCCAGGTCTGATATTAGCAGCCTTAGTAAATTTGAAGAAAAATTACCAAAAAAACATAAAGCCTTCTCCGTATTAGTAATACCTACACTAAAAACTTGATGTGTACTGTGATTGGAAAACTTAAGGGAACTTTCAAGATCTTGTATAATGAAGATAACTTAAAATAGGAATTACTAACCTGATATAGTATTTCTAAACTGACAGGATAAAGTTGATTATCCACTACTACTCGTAAAACAGTATTTGGACCACCTTGGGTGTCAGCTGAATGAAGGTGGATATAGTGCGGGGAGGTTAACGCATTATTCTATAAAAGACAAGAGCAATAATTTTTAAAAAGGTACATGATTGAAGCATTTTAAGACTAATGACTCAATGACTGTAAGACCTATATTAAAAAAATTAAAAACACTCACAGTTAATGACAAGTGGTTGTTTTCTGTTTTCAGTTCCTTGTGGTTAGAAAACTGAACATAAACATTTCTTCCTCGTATGGTGAGAGCACCTGTATTCAAATGATAGTTGACCATTGCGGTCGCTAAGGCTTCATCAGACATCTCAAGTAATGCCTGAAAATGATAAATTATTGTTAAACTGTAGAGTTTCCATGAAAATTTATAAAAAGTGGGGTGTTTTTTTGCTTCTACTAAAATATGCTACACAACTTAGTGGAAAATATTAGGAATTATTAAGAATTATTTGTAAAATTATAAAATTAAAGAAATAAATTTTTACAATCATCACAACCTTTTAATGGTTCACAGTTTTGATAATTAGTTTTTTCTTTTTAAAAAAACCCAGCGTTAGAAATTGGAGAAAAAACCACTGGTCCTGCGGACCAGTGCTTTGCCAATCTTACTGGTCTGCAACAAAAAACACTGTTCCGACAAATTAAAAAGGACCGATTTAAATATTATGAAGCAACTATTGCACTGAATGTGAGTACTAAATAGTTAATATTAAAAATTAATACAGATTCAATAACATTTTTTCTTTTTCGCCGGGATCTCTAACTATTTCAGTTAAATTTTTCTTTTATATCTAATATTATGTTTATAGATTTCATAAAAAATATTTCTACATTTACATCACCATGTGATAAAGCTGAATTTAATAAGCTTGAGGCTACGATTGGAACACGAGGAGAGGCTTTTTCGCATAAACAAACCTCAATGCCAATTGAAGACGCGATGATGAATCACAGGTCCGATCTCGGTAAAGTTTTTTTTTCACATTGCGATCGGAACACGGGAAGAAGCAAACTTACAGGGTGAGCGCACGTCAAGACTCGCCGACGAATCCGAAAAAGCTTTGCAAAAAAAAAAAAATCCGAATTTCACTCAATAAAAGAACCAAAATTGAGAAAATCGTAAGGGCACGGATTAGCAGAGGAATCTGATTTTGTAGTAAAAAGATACTAAAGAAAATCGTTTACGTCGCGAATGTTTTGCGTTTCATGGATAGTTAAGTGGAAAGAAACGCAAAATCCGTAAAAGTTGGCATGTAATACATACAGCCACTAGCACAGAACTTAATACTTTTCTCATTTGATTTGCACGAAAAAGAAGCTACAAGCTTAAGGAGCCTAGAGCTAGGAGACAGCTACCTATTCCAGCACCCAAGTGGCTAAACCACTGCTAATTAACCAAACCATGAATTAGTGGGTGAGAAGCCAAGGGGTACAAATTACTATAGTGATAAGTTAACAATGCATGGTGGATAAAATTGTAAATACAGTGATAGCAGCGAGTTCATATAAAAATATAGGATTCTCCAATAAAAAATATAGGACATACAAAAATGCACTACAAATTCTTAAGGAACACAGTTTTAATTCATTTTTAGAATTTCTTTTGCTAATTACATTAGATAATTAACTAAAACAATATTCAATCATGGTGAAGTAAAAACTGAAAAAATTCTTCACATTTAAAATTATCAAAATCTTGAGTCTTGTTGAATCCATTTGCTTTATTTGACTTTTCATAGTTGCTCGGTTCTGATTTCAAGTCTAAAAGTTGCAACTATATATATAACCCACTGTCCATGAAATATTTCATAAAACTAGAGAAAATTATAAAAATCTGGGGAATGTTCTGAAAAATCAGGAGTACTGTGGGTAAATCTGAGTCAGGTAATAAAAATGCAGGAAGCTAAAATTTCCTGCATAAAAACCTTAGAAGGTATATGTAAACGCGAAAATAAAAATGCAATTCCGAGAAAAATTATAGTAATCACAAGTTTCCAAGTTGTTATTATCTGCATTTTAATCAGAACATGAGAGAAAGCAGACTTTTTGACCAGTCATCAGGCAAAGAAACATGCAGGCAGAGCTGACTGCTTTTTAAAAATTTGTAATAAATATGCATCAGTAAAATAAAATAGCAAAACTTTTCGGAAAATATGATTTTTTGATAGAATCTGTTAGAAAATTGACATGAAGAGAGAAAATATAGGACAAATGCTACTTTTAGAAATTATAGGACAAATATAGGACACTTTTTAGTCTTTTCTCAAAAATATAGGAAATATAGGAATTATAGGACAACTGCTATCACTGTAAATAATATGCAAGAATTAAGATTTGATTTAAAAAGTTTAATAATCTGTAGTCTGATTTATGACTGCTACTTAGAAAGTCAAGGAGAAATGAAGACTTCCCACTTCACAAGACTCCCAGTCAGGGCTGTATCCAAGGGGGGGGGGGTTTAGGGGTTCAAACCCCCCCCCCCCCCCGAAATTTTGACATCAATTTTTATACTGCTATTTTTCTTGAAAATTATGTCTCACAAGGAGCGATATCCTCTTCGGGTATAACCCAAAGGGTCTCAAAATGAGTCAAAACCCTACTTTTAAGGGTAAATTTCCAAAATTTTTCTGGGAGAAGACCCCCAAACCCCCTCGAAATTTTAAAATCTATTAAGTATACGGTTTTTCCTTCAAACTTGTGTGATTTACAAGGATTGGTCCTCTTTAATGTTACCTAATATGTCTCAAAATGAGTTAAAATGCCACTATTAGGGGAAAAATTCAAAAAATTTTCTGGAGTAGGAACCTAAAAACCCCCTCAACATTTCGCCATTTATTACAATATACCTTCTTTTTACCTTGAAAATTCGGCCGCTTACAATGAGTGGTGCTCTATGGGTGTAATCTAAAGGGTCTCAGAAATGAGCTTGAGGGGCAAATTTCCAAAAATTTTCTGGGGGAGGACCCCCAGACCCCCCTTTTACTTCGAATTCATATTGTTTAAACAATTTTGAAATGTAGTGCATCAAAATTTCAATCCAGTGTTGTCACCTAAAACTTAACATATAAAAGTACCTGTAAGGAGGTACCTCAGAAAATATTTGAGTCAAACCCCCCCCCCCCGAAACAAAAGTCTGGTTACGGCCCTGCTCCCAGTTATCCTACACTGTCACTCGTACTCTGGCTTCTAACCCACTCAAATGTGATACAATTTTGTGAGATTATGTTTGGTTTTAATTCACCATTATCTTGAAAAGAAAGAAAACTTGATGGTAAAATCGGATGATCTCTACTCCCATGACTCGAATGGAGACATTTTAAAATTCGATTCACCAAAGCCGCGACCTAATGACTTTCACAAAGAGAAAGCTCGGCTTCTTCACAGAGAACAGCCACTCTTCCGTCTCGCTTCCCACGGAAAGCGATCATCCCAAGCAGAAAGACGCAACCTTCTCTCATTAAAAACTGTGCGAAGTGGAACAAGAATATACGAACACGGGCGCTCAGCCTTGAAAACGGATTAAAATAATAACAAAGAAGAAGAAAAAAAAGAGAGAAATGCCAAACGTGTATGCATGTAATACATTATTCAACTCTCTCTTCGCGCGGGATCGCTGAACCTCGCCAGACACGTGCGGAGAGTCGACTTTGGGAGAGAGAGAGAGAGAGATGAAAAGAATGGAGATTGTTAATGGAGCTAGCCGAGGGTGGGTAAAAAAGGCGCGTACATTTCCGTTCGGCGAGGAGGCAGGAACTACGCAAGCCGCGAGCAGCAGTCACGGCCACCTCGCCGTGACTCATCTCGTCCCAAGGTCAGCTGGCCATATCGGTATCAAACACAAACCACACTACTTAATGACATTCCGAAGGAACACACACTGAGCCAGAGGTTGGGCAATACGAATTTGGCCATCCCCTTTCTCACTTCAACAAAGAGGGTTCAATGTAGGAAAAAGGCTCAGTCCAAGGACGAAGCTACTTGGCCACTTTTCCAGGCCACCTCTTGAGCCCTATTGACTAGATGATATTGAGGTGTTTTTTTATGATAAAAAAAGAAGTTTCTCAGTTTTAAAAAACTTAAATAATGCCATCAAAGATTATTCTCTCCTCGCAACGCACCCTGTGCTTGTAACAATATTCAATTTAGGAGTCCCTGTTCTTGAAATACCCCACGACCAAACTACGAAAGTGCTACAATTGCTGTTTTGTTTGAAATATAGGGGCGTATCAAAGGAGTGACCTACCTTGGGGGATGTAACCCAAAGGTGGATTGCGGAAAAAAACCGAGTACCTCCGAAACTCAAGAAAGTTTTCTAGCCCACAAAAATTAAATTATCCCCTCCGGAAAAATTCAAATATTTTCTCAGGAATATTTTCCAGCAGGAGCGAAAGCAAGGATAGAAATAGGACGAATTATTTGAAAATTTTCCGAACAGTAAAATTCACAGAAAACAATTAAGGACTGCAACTAATTTAATCGAATTACCTGATTTTTGCCTTTGAGAAGCAATACTCCTGTGACTTTTCCGAAAGTCATCCCCATATGAAGGATTTCGCTCTCCGTCGCCTCGCTAGGGACGTTACGAATGTGGACCACTCTGGAAGGTTTTCCAGTCTGGGTTTTGTCAAGTTTAACCTGAGCAAAAAAGGACAAAGCATCTGTTAGTATACATACAATTAATGTGTGATAGTAAAACCCTACTCAAATTTTAAACTAAAATTGTCTTTACTTTTTCAGGTTACCCAATTAAATTACTAAGGAATTCTACGTCAATCAACTAGCCATTCTTGGCACATTAGATTCCTTATTGGTAGTCTTGATTACGAATTCTTTTTTCATAAAACCATATTTCTTTTCAAATACTAGTACCATAAATTGGTCGTTTTCTAAAGGTACCCTGTCATATGCCCGAGCATTGCACACAGGCGCGGATATTTTATGTAAATATCTTTAGTTTCTAATTTTGTGTAAGTAAACTTTAAATTATTTTTATAAACGGAGTTACGTTGCCCTAATAACGAAAAGAACTTACGCAGCAGCAAAACTGCTGACATACCCGGTATAACAAATTTTAGGGGGAAACATCAAATTATCTGGACTTTCTTTTGGAGGGGGAAAGGAGGAATATCAGTTACCCTGCCCTGCAGAAATTCTGGGGAAAAACATAAAAGTTTTAATGACCAACTCACTTTCTTGGCTTCATTATTATTTTCATTGTCATTTGACTCCGGACTCAAAGAGTTTCCGTTGCTGACAGTTCCGCCGCTCTGGGATAAGAGTTCCTCAGTTCCACGCTGAAATGAAAGAAAAAAAATCATTTAACATAGGGGGGAAATAATGGCGTATCTCTAAACAACAAAAATCTACTCGTTAAAGGCAGTAGTTGCTGTATACTTTGAAAGAAGTATACTTTGAAAGAAGTAACTTGACCCGCAGAATGCCTGAATACAAAGGCTTTTCGCTTGACCAAATTACTTCCGTTACTTATTAAATTAGCAGTTCGTACTATGCAAATTCATGATTGTCTCAACGATAACTGTCGGGAGAACTTTAACATACCATTTTCAAAGTCTATTTTTAAAACTTATAAAAAAATCAAATTGTATTATTCAACCAACAGTTACCTAAAACAAGTCATAACGGAAGATAAAGCAGTATGGCAAGATTAAACTTAGAACACATAGAAAAGTTTATTTTGATCATAACTGGAAACAATTTCTAAATTCTTCGCCGTACATTGAGAAAGTTTCATCCAGATTTTAGCACATACGGACACTTAAATTCCGGATTCAGGAAAAAAATATAATAAATATATACATTTGTACTAATCTAGTCACAAATCCCTTTTATTTATATCTAAGAAAATAGCAACATTCGTATTCGTATAGAAAATAGCAAATTTCTCACCGCTCTTCGAAAGCTTATTTTCAATAACTTTCCACTTAAAATCAAGTTTATTTCCTGATTAAAATAGAAGCACCCACGGCAATTATAATTTACTAGCTGACTTACCCGGCCTTGCACGGGTTGAGTAATGGGAATTTTGATAATATTTGAAATATTATAAATATAATAATAATTTATGAAAAAAAATAATAATATTTGCATAAATATTTGAAAAAGTTTTGCAAGTTATGTCTTTTCTTTTTCTGCATTAGACACATATCATACCGTCACCCCGTCGTCTATTTCTTCCTGGTTCCTTACTGTGAAAATGTACCCTAACTCACCCCCGTCCCGCATTTAACTACGGCTGTAAAAGAACAATCCAATTGAAATCATCAGTCTTTTGAAATCCAGTTTTCAAAATTTCTATGAAGTATTTCCGATGCCCTTTTAAAATTCCGCATCGGTTTTTATAAATCACTTTAAAAAACTTAAGAAGTAAAAATCACAACGCTCTTTGAGCCCCTTGGGAATAATTTCTACAATATAATTTTCTATGCAAACATGGCCGGCTATTCAAACTAAGTATGAAATTTGTTGTATGAATAAAAAATACGTAGTGTGCATACATTCATTGCATTTGCAGCAATATAATTCCTGATTCCCAATTGCCATGCCCGTGGAATACATGGACAGGACACACTCCCGTTTACTCCCCCTATGACTTTAACAATATAATTCCGCCTAGTGAGCTCTACCTTTTAAAGGGTAGTAATGCACTAAACTCAAAGCGACTTCTAAATTGCTGGTCAAATGCATGTAGTTTTATATTTTCAACGAATAAATAGTCTCTTTAATTATATTTCGCAAATGCTATTTTTTTTTTAATTCTTAGACACTTGACAAGTTAGAGATTATTTAAGATAAACATCCCTGGCTTTCAAAGTTTAGTGCTTCGATCATGGCAGGATCTCCAAAAGAGGAATTATTCTTGATTTCATGCAGTAGGCGTAGGGGATAGGCATAATCATATATATAAAGGGCTTCAAATTGGTGGCTCACGGAGCCCTTTAGGGCGGCCCTCGAAGCCCATTCATTCTCTTTCTCATCCATCATCAATTAGTTTTTTTAACAATAGGAATGGATGCTTTCAATTTCAATGCATAAACTTTTTTTAGTAAACTAGATCTTCATACATACAAAGAGAAAAAAAAAACTTTACAAAACGTTTGCTGACAGTTTCCCAACTTCCCTAGAGTTTCCGGAATGATGCACGAGTACCCCCTGACATTAAAAAAAAAAAATGGGAACTGGAAACTCAACACGAATCTCCACGCCTCTTGCGAAAGCATAAATAAACAAACAAAAAACAACCACATACACCTAATCCTCCCTCATTAACCTTGATGAAGAATCTCCCCTTACCTGCACTTTTTTCCCAGACTTAACTTCAAAAGAAAAAAAAAGTGACACCGAAATGACAGCAGGTGGGGGAAAACCTAATCTTCCACAGGAGGGGTGTAGTTCGATCGATTCGTGGTTCTCTCTTCACTTAAATAAAATGAAAAACCGCGCGTCTAGCGTTGCACTGGATGTCACCGAGTAGGAATTTCTGGGGAAGATGTCACCGCCCAGGTGGGACTAACTCTCGGCGTTGAAGTAGTCTTGTCTTAATAAGGTGGAAGTTTTTTCTCTCTCTAAAGACGAGAATGCAGCAAAGCACGGGAGATAATCAAACACGCTGAAGAAATGGAGGAAGTGAAACTCCTACACAGAAGTCGAATCGTACTGACACCCAATGCTGGAAAAGTACGTCGGGAAAAATTGACAGGATATTTGACAGGGTAAAAAATGCTAACTCATCATGCTTTATAAATATAGTTAAAACGTTTTCCATCACCAAGAACCAAACAAGCAGAATTAAATTGATGAGTTGGACTTAACGCGGAGTGATGGAATAAAATAATTACTAATATTTTCAATGGTTTTCACTTGGGAATGACCCTGATAATACTATATCGGACTAATACTGATATCGGACAAAATCCTGTTGGCAAAAAGTTTAATTTTTAAAAAATGGCCGAAAAAAATTCAAATAATAGTAATTGTGACACCTGTTTATAGACTATTTTTCAGTGGAAAATACAAATATTCAATTTAAATCAAATTAAAAAAACTTTAAAAAACTAATTTTACAAATATGATTATTGAAAAATTAAAACATCGCTCAAAACCAGAAGTAACTGCAAAAGAAGCAATTCAAAAGGTTTTCCCTTAGAAATGACATACTAAAATTGGGCAAAAAAAAAGCGGTAAAAAAGTTGGAGACTGTAAAAAAGAGTTCAGGTGGATATAATTTTCACATTATTGAAGGAAATTTAGAAATTTCCTTGTTTAAATTTATAAGTAGTATATTAACTTCTATTTTATTAAAATTAATGTTTGGAATCAACGCAAATTGAGGGCGACGCGATAATGGGAGAGAATCAAAAGTCCAACCTCCGCAACGTTATTTTTATCCGCATTGCAATCGGAACACGAGAAAAGCAAACTTACCGGGGCGGGCGTGCGCCAAGAGACTCGCGGGCAAATCCGAAAAAGACTTATAAAAAGTCAAAAATTAAAGCAATAAAGGTAGAAAAAAAAGAGAAAATCGAGAAAAAAAAAAGAGAAAGAAATAGGTATTAGCACAGAAATCTGGTTTTGAAGTAAAAATATATTAGAGAAAATAGTTTACATCGCGTGTTTTTCATTTTCGTGGATGGTTAAGAGAAAAGAAATGCAAAATCCGGGAATTTTTTCTATTCATCCGTAAAACTAAACGAAAATACGTGCATTTTACGGACAATCCATAAAAGGTGGCAAGTATGATACTGGGTCGACTAGAAAAATCCCAACAGTTTCAATCAGGATTGGCAAATATCATGATATTTATATAAATATCAAAACATCGGATTTTTTTTATGTATGAAGTTTTTGATACATATCCGATATTTTCAAATTTAAACTGGAAAAATACTGTTTATTAAAATTGATTACACGAGTAAACCAAAGTATTACTACTTAAGAGCAGTTTTAATTAAATCTCAATTATCAAGAGAATATTTACTAATAATTACTACAAGAAAACATCACTGTACCACGAATTTTATGCATGTATGGTATGTACATAATTTTATTTCTGGCTAAAAAAGTTTAGCTTCACTAATTAATAAATTCAAGAACCATGTATTCAATTATGATTTGAAAGATATTAATAGTTTGTGCCAAAGAAAAAATTCAAAACTGCTTCCAAAATACATTACTTCCTATGCTAACTTGTTTATGTTGCTAAGATCGGATGAGGTTTGATAAAATATTACATTTTAACTTGATGATATCACTATAAATTGTAAGTACAAGGTTAAAATTTTATCAACACGCCAGCAAAGTATTCAAAAATCAATTTTGGGAGGTATTACCTTAAAAATTGTTGATTTTGTTATCGGATAAATATCATGTTATATATATCGGCCAACCCTAGTTTCAATAACTAGAAGATTATTGGGAAACGAATGAGCTTTTATAATTAAACTTTAATCCCAACTTCTTTTATGAAAAAATTCTTAAAAGGAGAAGTTGAGATATTTTCAACCGTAATATTTTAAGATTTTTGTATAAAAAGAATCAACTTCCATACTCTTACAGCTACACCAGTTATTTGTCATATGATAATAAAAGGATCATAAATAAGGAATAAATGTTTAACCTTGAGATAAGAACAGTTAGAAACTTAACTAGAAAGCTTCACACTCACTAGAATAGTTATGATATGAATCCAGTTGATTAATTCAGTGTAGAAAATTTATCTCAGATACCTAACGCAATGGAATACTTTTTTCCAGGCTATTAAAAATGTATGAGTTCATAATATTGCTAATTAATAAAAGAATGTTTTGTTTAGAAAACACTCAAGCAGTCTACTGGTGGTGGCAAGGAATCTAGTCTAACTCCAGTCTGTAGCAAAGGTTCATCGGAACCAATCTGGCCCTAATAGAGCATTCGTATCTAGGCTGCAAACTGAATTACTTGGGACCTTGGGAGAAAAATTTTATATTTTAAATACACGATAAATATACGATTTTCTCATCTTAACCTTTTACTTTCTTATACATAGTTCCTTTAACACAGGGTTTCCCAATAAAATTTTGCCGAGGACCCCCTTTACAATTAATTTACTGACGAGGACCCCTTGAACTTAAAGGCTTGATTTTTTTTTTAAAATGTAGATTATATAGAATCTACTCAAATTACTAATGTATTCAAATCATTACATGAATATTACACTCATTATAATTTGAGTTAAATTATGTTGTAATTTATGGTGCAATTATAATGGTGAAGAATGATGTGGAAAATGTTTATATACAAAGGAAATTTTATACTACACAAGTTAAATGAAAAATACAAATCAATCAATATGATTTATAACTGTACAATTTTAGTGAGATAAGTGGAATCTTTCCTTCGTGCTCATTATTTCTGAAATCTTAGGTTCCATAGTTCAGGGGTACAGAATATGTCCGAACGCCCGAACATGGTTCGGGGGAAATTCAGGCAGTTCTGGGGAAATTTTCTCCTAAGTTTATAAAGAAAAAAAATCTCTACAAATCCAAATTGTTATTAGAAACAAATATTTTGGATGGTTACAATATCATACCCTTCAAATTCTACGGAAATTAGGTGAAAATTACGGATGTTCAGCGGAAAACTTCAGAACAAAATGCCAAAAAAAACCCTAAGATTCCTTGGTGAATACCTGAAAGTTGGCTTTTCCTTGTGTTTCGATTGATATGCAGGAAAAACAACGTATTCGTAGCGGAATCGGTGATTCTCACAAAAAATTGCGCTATTGTTTAATCACATCAATGTTTCTGACTTAAAAATTTTTAAGTTAAAGGCAGGAGAGTTTTACTGTAGATCAAATTTGGGAGTTTATAATTCATATTTTAAGACATTTTTGAGCTAAGCTAAAGTGACAAGTATATAAAAAGATATAAAGTTCATAAAAATTAAAACTTATGGATTATTTGGTAATTATTGTACCTCACAGAAGTTCAGTAATTAAGAAAACTATATTTTATAATAAAAACCCATTGTACTTCAGTAGTTACATAAACTGAAATGAAAATGTGGGGATAATTTTGGGGTAAATTTTAATGAAAATATACATTTTTTGGGGAAATTTTGGACAAAGTTAATAGTGTTCTGGGGAAATATTGGGCCCTGGAACATTTTCTGCACCCCTGCCATAGTTGAAACCTATTTAGCACTAACAATACCAATTTAGCAATAACTCAAGTCATTTAACACTAACACGAAGCAAAAAGCAAGTCTGCCCTCAGCAGCAATCGATTTCAAAACCGAAATTCGAAGTCTTCAAACCCGAAACTATCGTATTTTAGTCAATAAAAAAATCAGGGGTCCGCGGACCACCTATGGGGAACCCCTGCTCTAACATAACACTAGGAAATTCTTGCTGAGGGTTCCTAATGTCAAAGAGGCTTTAAATTTAAATACAAGAAAAACAAGTCCACACAATATCAGACTTTGGTAACGCAGTTCATCAGGATTGCGAAGAAAACAGTAAGATTAAATGCTTCTACCTGTAATAGGTAATAGTATTCCATCAATCTTAGTTTTTAGTCCAAAAAGAGTAACCCAGCTTTACAATTTTTCTTGCTTTCAAAAAGTTAGTATGTTTGATAGACAATAAAATATGCAACATTTTTAAAATTAAAAACCCTTAACAACAAAAAACACTTCGATATTACGTCAGCCAAAAAATTTAAAAAACATTATTCCCGCGTCCGGCCAAACATTTTATTCCCTCGTACGGGCGAAAAAGAGCATCTACACAGGTACTCCAGCTAGACGTGAATATTTAGCGGCAGACAATGAGAAACCATTTTAGCTGGAAGGCATTGAAAACCCGTCTGTCAGGTGAAAGCATCGTCCACCACGCATGGCGGTGAAATAAAAACCGTACGGCAAAAGACGAATAAACAAAGGATTCGACAGCGCCCACTCTCCTAGAGCCAAAAGCGGATTTTGAAACAGCGATACCGGATAACACTTGCACGGGAAGTTGGAGGCAACCACATGAGTTCCTAACTACACATACACGTTATCACAGGAACTGGGAAAAATTATTTCTAAGCGATAACTTTTTAAGAGAAAAAATTAACGACAAGAGTAATCCACTGTCAAATACAGCTGATTCTTTTAAAGGGAGCGTTCCTTCTACAGCGAATCTGTAATTTTTACTTTCAAATATATTATTCCCAGTTCAATCATGAAGGGGCAAAGGATAATAATTTCAACAGTTAACAAAATTATCTAACAATTGCGTATGTAGAGTGTTGTTGGGTGTAATTATTTGTGCACCAATTTAATTTTTGAACTAGATGATGTTTTAATATCTAACGGAGTTTAAGAACTATTAAAAATTTTTTAGGTGACGGCTAAACTATGCATGGCCGATCTTAAGGTAAGATTTAAATAAGATTTTCTCATTTTTAGCTAAATTTAATTGAAATCATTATTCCTAAACTTAACATTGCTAAAAAAAACCCAATACCTAAAAAGAGAGGGACAAAATATTAACTTTAAATATGGTAAAATTTAATATTATATGTCAAAAACCTAATCTAACATACCATATAACTGGGTAATAATTAACATCAGTATACAATTGTTGCACACACCGAAAAACGAGAAACCTGTGGGTAATTACTTATTAGTATGAAAAAAAGAATAACACTATCTTGAGGGAAATTACAAGACGGTGAAACCAATGTCAACGATACTGTCAATTACAAAAATCTGGCTAAAATATGGTATAAAATTACGGTAGCACGTAAAAACCAGAGTTCCAACTCACCATTTGTCCTGTCAGATAAATCTCACGAATTCCTTAACAATGTATCCTTCGCGCACAAGCTTGTGGGAGAAATTTCAAGGAGCCGAACTAATAAAACAATCTCCAAGGCAAATAAAAAAGAACGTCACACTCGGGGGGATGGAAGAAATCACAGCAGCAGCAGCAGCAGCTCGTTCAATCAAAAATCAACAGATGCCACCAAAAGCCCAACAGTCCATCATCCGTCTCTCTCAGTGGTGAATTATATCCGATCGGAGGGGAGAGAAGGAGAGAGAGAAGAGAAGAGAGAGAAGAAGAAGGGGCAGACACAAGCACTTGAGTGAGTTGTTTAGAAGGCGGCTTTCGGAAGAAACAGGGGAGGAGAGCTCCGCGAGAAAGTTTCTCAGGAAGGAAAGTGAAAGGCGGCGGAGAGCGATGGCGGTAAAGGGTTGCCTCGGCCGCGATTCGTCGCCAAACCTGCCCTTGGAGAGAGGATACGCGGGAGGAGAATACCTGTGGAATGATTCCTCTCCCTTTCTCTGCGGAGAGAATCGAGCGCGATCTTTTTTTCCAGGAATAGCCCAATGGTTAATTTTGATAGGATAACAAGTCGTTAGTCACCGTAACTACTAAGATTGCAGAAACATCTTCTACTCTATTTTAAACGTCACGTATGAAGACTATCAAAGAACTTATAGCTATTTTTTCAAGAAACTTCTTAGTCAAATAAGCTTGAGTTGCTACGATTGAAACGCTAGGAGAAGCTTTTCAGCTTTAACAAGCCTTAAACAACAAATTTTAAAATACTAACAAATAGAAAACCTGCGTATTATTGTATTTAAATAATTTTTGGTACAGAAATAATAGAACAATAACATACTAAAAAAAGGACAACGTATTCACAAACAATTTAAGAACTAAATAAATAGTTATCTTCTAAGTAACATTGTAGAGTTTGTCTTATCAAAAATCCTGGAAGATTTACTGAACAATAATTTTAAGAAAAGATCAAATTTTATAGAACGATTCTCTTATGATTGATGCTTATGAACGATAACCTTATTAAGTGAGGTTTTAAAGAGTAGTTGAAAAATAAAATTCTACGTCTTCCCTTCAAAATATCTTAGTTATGAACTTAAATATTCGCTAAAAACCGGTAATATAAAAAATACGCTTGTGGGCATTGATTGATTTTAAATGAAAGAATATGAACATATATTTATAGCTCAACTTTCACAATGATTCTCCATTACATAGTTGTGGAACCTTTTACATAAAAAGCCGACGGTTGCGAGAACTAATATTAAATCCAAAGGTTTTCAATACACAACTAATGCAACAGCAAATACTACTTCAACAGGTGATGAACCAAGATCACAGCCGGGATCATCCCAATTGGCGAACGAAAGCAGCGATAACAGTTACACAAAGGCAACCCGCTGCTGAGTACAGGAACGTGAGAATCATCTCTGCGTCCGGTTGCGAGGATGCATGAGTTCATGACAGCAGAACGAACAGAAACCAGTCAAGCTGACCAACTCTCCAAAAAGAAAGCCCGCTACAGCCCAATGAACAGCATCCCAAAGGAACTAGTTCAAGTGTATAAATAATGGGTCAGGATAACGAAGCCCATCTCTTGGCCAGAGATTTTTCCCATCTTCACCCGTTCGGCAGAGAGAAACCAGTTTTTCGAAATTTTTTAATGGCAGCCGGCTTTAATAATAATAAAGGCTCGCCGGTTTGCTACCGAGCGTGAGTCAATGATGGTACCGAAGGCAAAACTTGTTTTAATGAGTCGCCTACCGCTTTCATAAGTCAAGCAAATGAACGGAAAAGTTTTTACGAAGCTTGTTCAGCTGGTTTAGCAATTTTATTAACTCGATCACGATTATGTGAACAATAGCGATCCCGTCGTATAATTTAATTACTTAACATTTATTCGCTCTTAAAAAAAGTTATACGTGTTATTATTAATGAAAACATTGAGTCAACAGGAATATTTCTCTAGTAAAGGGTTCAGTGACGAAAGGAATAACCTATTTATATAATCAATTAGTAATCGAGTGATGAAGTATTAGCAGACATAACAAAGTTGCTTCGTGTCGTGAAATTCAGATAATCGGCACGTACAGTTCATTTCCAACCTCCACTTTCTGGCTGAATTGCTTTTAGGTTCGCGTTGAATACCCTACTTAAAGCAATTTTGGAAAAGAAACAGAATACTTAATGAAAGTTTCAAAATTAATGTTCGTTTTCATATAAGAGCAATGATTATTCTAATATGAATCATGCTTCGACAGCGGCCTAGCAACAAGCTCAAGATACGAAACATCTAAATTAATATGGTAAATTTCACTCATTGGAAGAACATTATTCATCTCATTTCACGAGACGATTCATCTAAAATCCAAAGAGTATTTCAAAACTCGATTGTTTCACGGAACGCGAAGTAATATTGATTTCACATATTTTTATCATACGCTTATTTTGCGGTGAAAGTTCCAGAAATTCTCTGGTAATTAATACACAAAAACTAAAGAAGCGCCACACATAAAGAATCTCCAAGAAAACCCCTTCGTTCCTCAGTGCATGCCAAAAAACCCGATCTCATTATTTCTCTTTGATTAAAAGAAATAAAATTTTCTTTTTCGAGCTCACAGGCGAAAATCCATAAAAACTCCCAGAATCACTTCGATCCTCGCAGGGAGTCGGTCCAAGTGGCTTTTGGGATCGATTACATTTCGTGACAGTGATGAATACACGTACACAAGAGAAGCGGTTCTTGAAGGTGACAAATGGGAACCAAGTGTTTTGTTCTATGGAGTAACATTTGAAATAGCCGTTTCACGCCTTGAGGAAAAACAAGGTGGAAGTATATTTACTTAAATAAAACATCCTTATTATCTTATTTTCAACATGAAAAATCGGAATGACAACCAGTAATGAAGTGGGGAAAGAGTTAGCAGGGATTTTCTATCAGGAAGAAAAAAAGAGAAAGAAAAATTTTATTTTATAGCATTAAATTAATAGCTAGATGTAAACAACCCTTGTTTGCAAACAATATACATTTTTAAAAGATAATTTTCAGACAGGTTTAAAGTAGATAAAATTATATCGCTATTTTTTTTTAAGTCCTGTTTTCATTCAATCGCGGGGTAAAAGTTCGCATCCTGCAAGTATTTTAACAAGATAACAAAAATTTTAAAAGATATTTTCCCCAGAGGCAAATTTAATACTATACTAGTTCCAAAAGATGGTTGTAGACAAAATTTCAAGTACGCTTATCGATTGCCTAAAAAAATAATTCAAATAAATGCACAAGTACTTTTCAAGTTCCCAAAAAAAGAGGGTTGTATGTGATCCTACAAAAATGATGGAGAGAAGGGGGAGATAGCATTTTTGGATCCATAAAAAAACCTGATACACCCCCTCAGCACGTATTCGGGGATGAAGAGGGGGATAACGACCTAATGAGGGGTGGGGTAACAACAGCTTGCGTCAGCAGTGGCACCACACAGGGCAACCGCAAGCCTCCAGAAAAGCAGGCATTGTTTAAAAGGCAACGCTTTTAGCCCTCGACAAAAGGAGCCCTTGTCATCGGCGCGTCCATCAGCTGTTTCGAAGAAAAAGTTCTTCAAGAGAGAGAAATCCACAATGCTAAATCGAGCCAGCCAGCAGCGACGTCAAAGACATCTTAAAACATTCACTCAGCAGACCACTCAATCGGCTTTTTAAAGCCATCGGTGCTGCCTGTGTTATTGATGGCTAGCGCCCAGGCGAAATTTTCTAACAGAGGGCGCGTATCGAAAGTGGAGGCAGGGGCTCTCAGAATAGAAATGGAGCGAGGTTTTACGGCCCTCCAACCTATATAAACAATAAAATGGGGCGCACACCGGGGGAATTGTCAGTAAACAGAGGAGCATATCTTAAGTTCTCCCTATTTTACAGGAAATGATTATGCCTATTTTTAGGGCAGGGTATAAATCGTTTCGAAACGATGACACATGGCAAGACCCCTTCCAAGCAGTACTAACTTTAGAAGAGAGCTCTTCTCAACTCTACAATACAAACAATCCGGATGAGCCAAACATCGAATGGTAACAGGCACGAAATGGAAACTCCTGTTGCTGCGGTTATTTCAACAACGCCAAGCTGCAAAATTTTCAGGGAAAGGAAATGGGTTATCTCATCTTGATGATTAAATCTGGAATTTTTATTTGAAAAAAGGATAATGACAGAAAGGGTTGAAATGAGTAATAGTAGTTGTAGGGGCATGTTACGTGATCATCCAGACAGACATTCCTTTCTAGGTCATCGTTTTTCATTCATCCCGGTGTGGTGTAATTACGGATGAATGAAAAGAGAAAGCATCGGCTGGATTAATAATATGTGCCCTAGGATTGTGTAGCAGCAGGAAAGAACACGAACTATGATCCAAAATCTTGGATGCCTTGGCTAGAAGCGTGAAGCTTAACAGGAGGCAAAAATTATGCGTAATACATGAGTCATGCTTATTTAACAGTTTTATAAAAAATATTGCCCTTAAAAACAACGAAGTGGTTAATGTTACGACAGTTGAAGCATGTGCAGTATTAGGATTATTGATCAATCCTGGCATCAGCACCGATAGCCCAGAGGTATGGTGTGCGGCTAGTAACTCAATGGTCCCTGGTTCGATTCCCGGCTGTTACTTTTGTCATTATTATGCTTTAATTTAACTTGTAATTTTTCAAAAAATAGCGAGAGTAAAGTTGACTTGTTACTTTCGTAGCAATAACCAGTGCCTAAAAATAAACAAGCGTTATGACCACATTTTTCTACACAAGATATCTACATTTTTTAAAGAGGACGAAGGGAAAGATTTTTAGTGTTTATATCGTCATCGTCAATTAAGAAAAAGTCGTCCCATAAAATCAGTGTTCATCAGGCTAGCAAAACGTGTTACCCTAAGCCTGGATATTACTGTTAGTCCTTGATGAAAAATGTTTTTCTCGCCTTAATGCCTGCCGAAACGAGAAATAAACCAGACAATCAACAGATGAGACTTTCTAATCACCTAATTCAAAGTGAAATTCCCGAAAACTTCTGGAGTTTCCCAATAAAGACTACTTAACCGCCACCGGCCATTGAAAAACGCTCATTATTAGCTCCGATAGCAGGGTGTGGCGGAGACCTTTCTCCCGCCCCGCATGACATAATGAAAGCTTCTTCTCAAGGATCAGAGAGAGAGAGAGGATGCGAGCGAAGGTTTCGTTCACGCCGGCGCAGAAAATAAAAGAGAATCCATTCTCCAGAGAGGACAACCTTGAAAGTTTTATCACACAATGCCTGGCTTTCACCGTTAATGACCTTAAAATGAGGCCTCAAAGGATTTTCACAAATTGAGGCATGACCCAAAACAATGACGGGGCCCTGATGGGCAGGAGATAAAGGCGACGGGGCATTATAAAAGGGACGAGTTCCGATGTCGAAAGGAATAGTGGCGGTTAATTAGCGGACAAACAGGATGGGGACAATTTGATCGACCAGTCAAGCCGAACGAGGGGGGGGGGGAGATTCTTTTGAAGGATCATTTAACTTTTTAAAGAGCCGACGAGGTGCTTTATTTTTTGCGCATAACTTATATCTCCGCTCGTGTCAATCATTTGGGCGAAACTATTTATAGGCACAAAGACCACACAAGCTTATTATGATGAACAATTGACTTGCTGATTAAAACAAAAGCTTTATCAATTTTTGATGACAAAAAGTTCTTAGAGGTTTATTAGTTTTTAAATATTAAGATTTTTAAACTTTGAGTGATTCCCAGCTTTTTCTTGTTTTTAAACTATAAAAATTAAGAATCCCTCTAGTATAAACTATCCTAAACCATTTAGAATTAGGGTAATAGGGTTAATAGTTGAAAAATACTAATAGAGAATTCCGTAAAATTTAAGAAAAACTATTTGCCAGTTTTTAATTTCTCGCCAATTTTATAAAGATTGTAGCGGAAAGTCGAGATATGGAGCTAAAAATTTCAGTTCCTTATAATTAAGAGATAAAACTGATTCCAAGTTGAAAGTTAATGTGAGAGTGCGTAAGGGTACTACAATGAAATCTCACAAATAAAGCAAGTACAAGAGCATGACTCGAATGGGCAGTTTTTTTCTAGTCCAGGAATTAAAATCTGAAACACGGAAGGAACGTTGCATATATATACCTGAAACAAAGGGTGGTAAATCTGCCACAACTTTGCACTGCTACTCACTGAGTGTAAAAACAAAGTCTTGAGACAAAAGGGGCGGCATACAAGAAAAGGTAATAAAATTTGCCGAGTCATTAGAGAAAAAACAGAACACATTTTGAACAAAGAAAGGTAATTAAGTAAGACACAAGGGAAGGTAAATACCTAATTTCTTGCAATTAAGGTAATGGGAAATTAACAGCTCAACCAAAGTAACAGAAAATTTCAATTACGGTGAAAACGGCTTTGAGTAAAACTTTTGGCAATTCACTTACTCAACTTATGGGGACAAGGTTAAATTAATTTTTTCTCGAAACAGTGGTTATAGTGAAAAATTCTCCTTTTCTCAAGGTTAAATTAAGTTTGAAAGTCAAAAGTTCTTTAGGAACTCGCCATTTTTTCATGGCACAAAACTAAACAACTAGTCCTTCCAAATACAGAACTTTTAAGTCAAATGTCGGGTAAATGTTTAATTGAAACAAAAGAATAGCCAAGAAAAGAATGTTCAAACAGATGAATCGATGAAAAATTAGAACAGAATAAATTTCTCAACTAAGGTGAGAGGTTTCAATAAGTTAGTTTACATAAGGGAAAAAACTGAAATGGAAGAACACACATGATGATCATTAAGCAAAAGTACTAATTACCAGTAACATGTTTGGATGGCAGTCCACAGGATTCCCCAAATGCATTTATTTTCATCAAAACACTAACCCAAACAAGAAAAACTAGCAACGCCTTTCTCTCATTATTATTGCATCATAATGAGCTGAAGTGGAAGCATTCCTCACACCCACAAGTCCGTACTGCAAATGGAAATGCCCGATGCGAGCACATCTTTCTCCTGCAGTTTAAGCACCTGTTATTATTTGTGATCCGCAACGTGCATTGCTGGCACGAATACTATCATCTGTAATCAAAACCTATGGTATTAGCATGAGAATACTTAGGCATTCTTTCCAAGCGTTGTCAATGGCAATCTAAAAACAATTGCGGAGTAGGAGCATCCTTAAAATATTTCCTTTCCAGAAAGGTGAGGATGCGTGTTAAAAAAAAAAAGAGGCCCGACCACGAAGACAGGTGAAAAAATTCGATTAACAGTCTCCTTTCATTGCCACGTCTGTTATTTTCCGTGATACATGTAAACATGCCACTTGTTTGAAAAAGTCAAGCAGAATTGTCCACCTAGATTTAGATTTTAGAGGAAGGAAGAAACAATAAACTTCAGATTCCGATGAACTTTCATCATCTTGAAACAAATTCCTGTGGTTTTACACCTGCCATATAACGTCGCCGGTTCGGGAAGAACGGATTATGACACCTTTCACATTCGATTTACTTTGAGCTGAATGCTAAGCCCTTTTCAAATATGCTGATATATTAATCATTAAACAGGAGTTCTTGGATCTATTTCCCAAGAGAAAAATATTTAGAACCTACCAGAGATAATACTTCGCAGACATTCCCCAACTCTGTAGATCTGGATTATGCCGCCTTTTCAGAATGACGCGATTCTTGAAGTGCTCTAACCTTGTGGTAAAAGTATGTCTAGACAAATGATAGGTAACTTTGGCAATGAGAGGTGACAAAAGTGTGCCACCCCCAAATATTATCCGATCTTGTTAAAATTTGGCATGGAATACTTTTTCATCATATAGGGCAAAATCGATGTTATACGAAAAATTACACATTTGAGGGAATAATGAAACACTCTAGCCTATTCCCGCTCTACGTTCAAAACCTAGCAACACCGTGAAGAACATGACTTGGCGAACTATGAATGCACATCAAACAATATCTCTCCCTAAGATGTCACCACTTGACAAATCGAGGATCAGATGCCCCATTCCGTGAAATGCTAAACGACAAACCTGCTGATTGCCAGCAACGGGATTTTTTCGAACTTCAGCAAGCTAACGACCCAGAGAATACAACTCGTCTCTTCTCTCTTGCAAAAAGGAGGTTTAAAATTAGCCCGGGCCCCTTCAGCGAAGACGACCGACTCCTGGTTAATCTTTCATCGCGTCAAGATCATTTACTTTCGCACGCCTCCACATCCTCAATTTGCGTGTTTGTTGCTTTAAGTTGGTTACTCCATACTCTCTTCGAGTATTACCGGAGTATTTATTGTCGCCGGAACAGCTTTTGACAGGCAGGCTCAGGAGAGGGTCATTTTCAAAAATATTTAATAATAATAATTAAGATAACTCCAAGGGATAGAAACCAGGGGTGCAGGAAATGTTTTATGGGCCCAATATTTCCCCAGAACATTATCGTGTTTCGTCCAAAATTTTTCCAACAAAAATAAGTTCTTAAAACTAAAAAAAAAAAAAAATATCAGACATCTTACTGTAATCAGAGGACACTTTGTTATTCCTCGAATTACTCTTGAAATCTTTAAAAGTTAGTACATCTTTTACATTATCAACAAAAGATTTTTTTTAAATTGATTTATTGTAAATAAATTTTTTAGGTACCTCGTAACTTCTGGTAAGGTTTAATTTTCAAATAATGCTTACTAAATTTTAATGGATTTAATCTTTATACCCAAGTTGGACGGTATAATGAAGTCACTAGTCATAGTATTTGCAACTAATGACAACAATTTTTTAAGCATTAACAGAATATGTGCAAACAACTTTTCCTCTTGCATTTAGATGAAAACTAAAGAGAACGTGACTGGAAGAGAAATCAATACTAAACAAAATAATAAAGATTGGCCTTGTGTGTACTGTCTAAAACACAATTGACAAAATTGCTGCACTACACCTACACGGCCACCGAAATTTATATCGCCCCAGAGGGAAAAGAAAAATCGAATATAGAGGTCTCCACATCCATTGCATTAAAAACCATCCGACACCCAGCGGACACGAAAGCCACTTCCTGAATTTTTATTTGAACATCGATCCACTGTCCACACGAAAGGGCCTTTTAGATATTCATGCTCCCTTCATTCATTCACACAGAGCCTTCTCCCTACACCTCAGGTACCTCGTAACTAATAGCCCAGACGACGAACGCTTTTTATTGGAAGATCCAATAGAGAGCTGACACGAAACCCGTAATCCTCTCCACGTCGTCGTGAGGAAGGGCTTTAACAAGACGACATCGATGATAAATTCAGCTGCTGAAACGACCATGGAAACGACAGATAGGGCGCGTATGAGCTGGAGCCCTGAGTTGCCAACGATGTGGCAAAATAAAAATTCGTATTTGTGCAAGCCCCAATTAGACGGGAGGTTTTGAGACCGATAACGATCGATAGAATGGAAAATTTCCCACAAGAGAGGGAAGAATTACAGAATAAGCAATAAAATTTTTTACCTATGAAATTTGGCATTTTCAAATCAACTAGATTTGTAAAGGATGTTTTTCAGTCGCGGTTGCTAGTTTTAAGGGGACAATATCCATTCAAAACGCTATGCAATAAATTAAATGAGCCCCTTTTACAATATAGATAACCGAACGATAATTTTTATCACTTATACTTATACCCAAAAGAGTGTATATTATTGGACTAGGAAATAAAATGGGAAAACCCGTATTTTCGCAACTAGACCAGACGCTCGTAAACTATTCATTGGAGAGCAAATATGTAAGGCTAGTGAATAAAGGTTGTGTATAATAGATAATATATGACATTATATGCATAAAACATTATATATAATATAATATGTAATGTTTTGTATAATAGGTATTGTAATAATTAGATAAATTCTACTAATAAATTCTAGGAAGCTTCGGGTGACATTCTCTGTCGATTCAAAGCGGCTCGACGTGCTCTCTGTGCCTTCGAGTCGCATGAGCGGGCCCGCATACGACAGCTTTGTCTGGGCGCACTCGGTCCTGCGGAATCGCATGTTCGCTTTGGCAGGAGGCCATCCTCGCGACGAGCTTGTCATTTCCGCGCGGGGCCCTCCCGAACGATATTCATTTATATGGAGTCGAGCCAAAGAGAGATGATAACATCCATATTCGCGGTTCCGGACCAACGTGGCCGAGAGTAATGGCGTGAATAATGAACGGGTGCGCGGGAGGAGAGGGTGGAGGGGGAGAACCCCATTTCGTTTGTTACCCGAGGGAACGCGACTCAATTTATTCCACGACGCGAATATTTCACTTAAAACTCGAGAGACGAATGGTTCCGAAAATTGAATGGGGTGGGAGGAGGATTTTTCGTTTCGGATAGTCTTTCAAAAATCGCGATTTAATAACATGGCCCCCAATTAACTGAGTGTGACAGGCTGCAAGGCCAATTAGTTACGTGAGCAAAGAAAAACCGAATATTCCGTAACACGGTCGCATACGGAAAAATGGTTTTTCTTTCAAGAGGAGGGATCAAAGAAAAATAATTCTATGGATCTTCAAAGGGAAACCGAACACAGTGTACCTGTTTTTCCTTATTCCGAGTGGATTTTGTTGAGCTTACATCACCTGTCGAAAAGAAGAATGAATTCATGGAGAATAAAAAAAAATAAATTCCTTGTAATCAACAGGAAAGGGTATTATTGTAGGATGCGTAATGTTACGAACAAGGTTTTATATCACAAGCAATCATCGTCTATTAGACGGCAGAAATATTATAATTGAGTTCCTTAGAAAAAGTGAAATTAACTCATGGCAAGTTATCCTATCCTCTCTTTTACGATAGGCAAATTTTTAATGGTCAAAGGTTTAAAACCTCGTATTTCCTCATCCTAAAATACATAGCAAAATTTTAGAAAATTTGAATGGAATAAAGTTTTTAGTTAAAAAAAGTTTGTCTTAATTTACGAATTATGATCTTTGATGGGTTTTTATAAAGCGCGGTTTTCTGTCGATTGGTAGAGCCTGTACTACACCACAAGGGGGAGAAAATATTTTACACGAACATCCCAGCCATTCGCATATTAAAAGAGAACTGGTACAATAGAAATCGCTGCAGACACCTAATGTTGACATTGAACCCGAATAAAAATCGCGTGGTGGTACTCGAGACTCCCGACCAATCGGAAATTACTTTTGGCAGTGGGATCACACAGAAACGAGCTCAAAGAAATTCCTTCACGACCACTTTCTTCTCTCCACTGGAGGCAGCAGCAAATGGACGAAAAGAGAGGAGGAATCAAATATTCAAAGGAGAAGAGAAGATGCATCGTAGACATACCACACAGAAACTAGTTTTGCAAAGTTAATGTGAGGCGGCGGGTGACGTTCCGAAAGTTGAATTAAAACAGGTTTGCAGAGGAGAAGCGAACCACGAATGCGATATATTGAGAAGAGAGGGTTAGGTTATGCACGTGTGGACGTTTTTGTCAGCATTCCAGCCCCGGAGGTGAATGAAAACACCATAAAAAAAGCCTCTTATCCCTGCGAGGAAATCCATTGGAATTAGATGGATCAGGGTTCTCAAACAAATTCACAAATTTTTCTTAGTTTTCAGCAAATTGAGGAATTTTGCCCGATTTCCATTTCAGCAAAATTAACATTTTTCGAGCCGTGGGATCTCTAATGGATGAGAAGCACGACGCAGAGGTAGTATTTGCACGGGCGAAGGTCGAACGTTGCGTTGTCAGTTTCATAAAACACGATTTTTGCCATAGAAAAGGCGCATGAATGACATAAAAAGAAATACAAACGTGATTCGGATGGTCAGCAAAAAAGAACGGGATTACAAATTATGTATCAGTTTCATGGCTAAAAATGTGGGCACTAATGTTTAACGTAATAAAATCTGCAATATTCTGGAAATTTTAAAAATGTTGATAGTTCTAAGACAAGAGGGGAACGAAAAGTTCAAAATGTCGTCGGAGACTGAGAGTTTATATTCCACCAGAAACAAAAAGAACTTAAATAATCCTTTTAATATTCCTTAGTATCAGCAGTTCTCGAAATCTAAAAGTTGAGCCCACCGCAACTAGAATCGGGGAAGATGCTAACTCTGCAATCGAAACTTAATTTGTAAAGGAGCAGATACTGGGATTTATTTCATCCAGAGATCCCTGCGGCCCGAAGAACTGCTGATGGCGGTACTTCTCCACATGCCGAAAGTTAAGGGCAAAAAATATGGTATTGAGTTTAAAGTACCAAAAACGTATTTCGGAGGGTAACCAGGGATTATTTGTGGAATGCTGTTTTCGTTTGTTTAATTAAAATCGATATCAAATTACTAAGGAAAATACACTAACAACTTTTTCTTCCCCATTGAAATTACTCCCAAAAACGAACCAAAAAAGACGGTGTTGAAACGAAAGGTATTCGCGGTTGTTTCTTTCTCCACTGTGCAAACAAAAACAAAGTGTGTTCCCCTGGTGACAGTGAGAGACAGCTTTTCGGTGTCACACACAAATGTAACATGCTTAATCCAGTGGAAAAAACGTGGAGACACGTGAAACTGGATGGGTTGTATCGAAGTTGAATGTCTGCCACAGCTAAAAATACCCATTACCTAAAAATACAACAATGCGGGTGAAATTGAAAGAGCCACATGACAGAAGACGATGGCAAGGACCCCTAAGAAAGGGGTTGAGATTAGTTGGGAAACAAATGATAGTATAAGGAGAAAAATGCAATCTTTTGGCATTCGTGCGTGTATCTTTTACAATCACAGAGGAGTAAAACGCAGCATAATTTGTGTCTTCTTTTGGCACAAGTAGCTGGCGGAACGGGTAGGCAATTTCAAATTTCACTAAACATCTACATCAATCGGATGTAGAATAGTTTATCAGGGGTGGATAAAATAGTATCCTGCAGGAGATAACTAATTCATTGTCGAGAGGGCAAATGGAATTAATCATAATATCGTCCCTAGTCAGTTTGATGACCACTAAACATGGTTCTGAATTTCGGAAAAAGCTCCTTGGGTAGAGTTAAATTATAACTAAAACTATTTTTTTTATAATGTCTCTTATTCAAACCTAACGAAAGGAGAGCAATACTGGTATTACTTTAATGGTATCAAAGTACTTATGTAATCGCATTTTAACATGTAGACCTCAAATCTCATTTCTCCACCACTAGAAATCCTTAAATGGACCAAATATCAGCTCTCAGCGAAACCCTTTCCTACACCACCTTATATTAAATTTTTTAAAAAGTGAATTTTCTCATTTGACTGCATTTAGACTCATCTAGAGATTGGCTGTTTGAACGCACCTTTTTATGACAGTTAGAATGCAAGTTTTCTCTCTAATTTCCAGTTTTTCCGATGATATTTCAGAAACTGCAGTTTAATCGAGAATTCAAAGGAGCATTTATTTTTTTACATCTAGTAGAAGGGATTCAATCATGCCCCACAACTCCCAGCAGCTACGCCTCGAGAAACTTCCAGCCCGGACGCAACGACTACTCTCCGTCATCAAATTAGCCTCAAAACCACTCAGCCCGACTCCTCTAAAAAAGAGCAACAAGTGCCGGGGAATGCGAAACGCCGAACAACAATAAAAAAAAGCCTCTCCTACACAGCCTGTAATGCCACACGAGATGGAAATGGAGACGCAGGAGGGCACACATAAAAAAGTAAGAAACGAAGGCTAAAGTTTCCTTCGCTCTCATTAACGAGAAGTCGAGGGAATTAAATTCCAGGGGCTCCGCAGCTGGGTGGGGCGGCCGGCAGCCCTTTCCACACCGCTTCCGAGCCTTCCGTGTCCGAGGGCCCTCCGTCGAACAATAACAACAAAGCCCTAGTTTGCGTCACGAAATGCAATATCTGCCCAGCGGTAGATCCTGTGGCTAATGACGTATGCGGGGAGAGAAAGAAAAAGGGCAGCCACACAGTGGTTGGCGGAGGCGTGTATATTTATTTATAGCCAACAGAGAGTGACCACTGTTCATTATTGGATGCCGGCGAGGCTAATAATGCAGGGGAAATATGGAAATTTCTAGAGTATTACTATCATACTCTGCATACGAGGTGCTAAATTTCTAAGGAGGGTTACTGCTTTTAAAATTATCTTGAAAGGAAAGTTCAATTTAGCAAGAGAAAGACTAAATTCTCTTTGATGGCTTCGTCACTTATTATCAGAAGAAAGAGGCGGCCGCTATCTTTTTATCAGGTGTCATAAACACGGTGGTTGTCGGAACAGAAATTCAAAAATTAATGTGTTTAAAAATAAACACTGGAATTTCGTACCATGACATCATGAACGGTAAAATCTGAGCCGCATGATGACTTAGTTAAGTATATATTTCAGCTGATAAAGTAAAGTAGACTCAATGAATAAAGAAAAGTTAACAATATTTAAGGCGAAAGAACAACTAGTACATGCAATTAGAATTAGCCCATCCTAAAACTCGAGGGATTTACATTTTCTATCAAATGAAATAATAACCTGTGAAAACTAAGGATGGAATAGAGATAGAGAGTATAAAAGATTGAAAGATGCTACAGAGTTTTCACCCCTTTCAACCGAAATTTCCTTAAATATATCGAAAACTGAAAAGTTCCATTTTAATACTATTGTTTAATTACAAAAATTTTGACTAAAAGTATCTCCAATAACTTCAATGAAAGAGGTAATAGATTGTATTTATTATCTTCAATTAAAAAGGAGGTGAGTTCAATGAGAATAAATAGGTATGTTATGCAAACTAAAATATCTGACTCCCCTTGCAAACAAGTAAAGAATTATTAGTTTTTCCCTAAAAAAAGCTAAATATCATAAAGAGTAATACATCGTTCACAAACGTAAACACACCATAACAAATTTTTTTAAACCGAGAGGAAATAACGCATTTTTTAATGTTAGCAATAACTGGCTTGCAAATAATATTTTACTTTCAACCAACTAGAACGGCCTCCAGAAAATATTACACAACCACTACTGCTCGTTAAAACGCAAACAGAGAAAAATAAACACCACCCACACTCGAGAAGAATCCCTCCTCCCCAACCATTCTCCCTGAAGAAACCCGACACCCACCGGAGAAAGCGACACCACACCCCCGCGCGGCGAAATTCGCATGCAAATGTCAGGGGGCGATCACACCATATGGTGCCGCGCGCGCTCATCCAAGAGTGGATCGGAATCTCCGCCGTACACGGCCACGCACGACTGACTTTTCATTCAAGTCAAGGTCACTTTGCCTTCATCAAGTAGCCGACCGGCCGAGTTCACTCAACGAAGAGAGAGAGAGGCAACAGGTTTTTCACTCTCTCCACAGCCAAGAAGAAAATTTATGTAAAGAAAAAAAAAACCTCACCTTGGACATAGCCGCGTCCGCCGCACCGCACTCCTCCGGCATCGGTGGTCCCGACGATTTTCCCCCGACGACGACGGTCCACGAGAGTGACAATTTATACCAACAAAAAGCAGGCGGCGGCGGGCATTCGCGAAAGCAGCGGGCCACCCCTGCGGCTCGCGCGTGGTACCTTCCCTCTTTCCCCTATTACCTTAGCAGCGGCAGTCAGCCACTACTCATACGGCACACGCGATGAGCGAAGGAGCCGGAGAGAGAGGGGGGAAATGGATAAAAAGCTCCGTTTTTGCGCTCTCTCTCTCCGGCAGGGCCCGTATTCGGAAATGGTGCCGGGGCACGCACGCAAGGGGCGCAGTGGAACGCCCCGGCACGTGACTAGAGGGGGGCAGCACGTGTAGTAGGAGAGACCGCGCAAACAATACCGGAATTCTTAATGAGGCGCGAGGATTTAATTATTGAAAGTCGAGTACGACAGCGACCATTTCATGATTCGTTCGGAATTCAACGCAAAAAAGTAAAGAACGTATTTTAAAACCCAATATATTTTTTTGGAGCAAATCTTATTTATCTTGAGGAATTCAATAACAATATCGAATGTTAATTTATTTTTTTATTATTTTTGATAAGGGGGGGGTCAACTTTGTGTATAGTCATAAAAAGAATCAGAAGTAGATTTTGAAATTTTGAGGATGTAGTAAAATTTTTGAATTTTGGATCAAAAGGGGCTTTTATTCCCTGTGGGTTTAAAAGAGCATGCAATCAACTATATATTCCAAATTAAACACTTTGATAATAGCAAAAATTTTCAAATATTCCAGCGAAGGTAAACGTAATAACGGTCGCGAAATGCCTTCCTTAAATTCATTTTTACTTGTAACTATAATTCATAATGTTAAATAAAAATTAAAATAAAAGGAATATTTTCTTTTCTCGGTTTCCTAAATCTTTGCTGTTGATTTCAAGATAATCTAGTTGCAGCTGTAAACAAAGTTCATTAAAGGCTATACCTGCTTCAAGCCTATTCCTAAATCAAAACAATTTTCTAGTACTATAGTAAAGTATATAATAAATTACGAATTCTACTTTTTAAAAGGGGTCTTTGGGAAAACTTAGAGATTAAATTAGAATGAGTGAACCAAATTGAGCAGAAACAAAAAAAAAAATTTTTTTGGAGAAATTCTTGAAATGGAAAAATATACTAATTAACAGAATATTTTTATGGGGAGAACAATATAGCGATTGAAGGGGTATGTAATAACGCTTTATTTTTTCCCCATATCGGTTTAAAAACATGTTTCAGATAAGTTTTGAACATTTCGTTCATATTCAGTTACATAGTTCATCAGTTACAGTTACATCAGTTCAGAGTGATTTGGTTACGAAAATCAACGTCTCTACCAAAAACGCCAGAGTTTCTTTATTATCCTTCCTACTTTCAATAAACGGGGTAAAAGAAGCAAACAATTGCCGCGACGCTTCCTTTGTCCCCGACATCGCGTCTGTGAAATATGATGGTAACCATGATTACCATGTCAGTCACACGCTCCAGATGAATCATCTTGGAAAAACTCCATCGTCTCACGGCGATAGTCGTATGCCTCATTTCCCTTCACTTTCTCTCTGCTTTTTTTCCCTTCTTAATATGAACTGAAACGCCGGGTTCACAGAGGGAAAACTGGTTTAACAAACACTTGAAAATCCCAGAAAAATAAATTGAGTTTTTACTTGCCATACTGCTTTTTCATGATGCGAGCAAAAATGTCTAGGAAAGCAACACTGGTAACTCTTAAAAAAGGGGGTTAAGAAAAACACACAATAAGAGAAAACTTACCTTAACACCACCGCCACTGGTGACAGGTCTAAAAAGAGAAAATTATCTTGGTAAAGAGCCCTTAAAATGTTTAGAGTTTTAATCAAATATAATAAGTGATTTAATATGTTAATGATTTATTGGATTAAGAAGAGGAAAAAGTTAACAAGTAAAAACATATAACCTGAAGAAAAATGGGAAGAAAATTAGTGATTCATTAATTACGGAAGGATGATTTTGGCAATTTTTGACCCCCCCTACCCCCATGTAAGGGTACGTAAGATTTTTCAAACCTCTCTCCCCTATTCTTACGAAGAATCCATTTCTTTTTCAAAATAATAAAATGTTAGGCCAGTTATACTAAAACTCTCAGTTTGACGTAAATCATAGATTTTTATTTTTCAACAGATAAGTAATATTCTTGCTGTCAACTACATAGTACCATTATATATTATTATCTCTAGTCTTTTAAATACCATTTATCAATAGAGATTTAAAAGTAATTAAGTTTATAAATAATCTTAAACATAAATCAGGTTAAACAATCTTCAAACCAATAACACTTTTAAATCGTCTGGACTGAATGGGTTAGTTAGCCATGTTGTCCACTCAGAAACAATTGGTAATCCATCCGTTGCAGTCATAGATGGAACTTCATCCAGCACGTGTATTAAAGCTTCGATAATATACCGAGATCGTCAGAACTTTTAAGTTTTTCTGGGGTTATTCAATAGTAATTTTATTAGAATAATTGGAATTTGTTTACATTAACTTGGAAAATCTTACATAAGAATGGGTTTGACCCCTCCCACCCCCTGTAAGGGTATGTACAGATTTTTCCAACCACCCCTCCCCCTCGGCACCCTTACGTAATTAATGAATGGCCCCTTATAAGACCAATGGAATAAGAATACTTATTTTCTTCAATCATTTTGGATTTTTTGCAAGCGTATTTAAACAAAAGTGAAGTACTTTACAAAAATATTCTAATCTGCTTTGTTTTAGTTTATTACCATTGATCCTAACAAGAATCTTTAATCCTTGTCAAGCCAATGCTCATCTCTTTTCATTGGTCGAACGAAACAATTTCATAATGCTTTTCTTTTTATTTGAGAACTTTAACCAATCATAGTAGAGATGAGGAACAGCTCAACTAAGACTACAGAAACATTTTAAATTCTTATACCCCTATGATGTTAATTTTTTTTTTAAAGGTTAATAAGTGAGAGACAAGTTGTTGCCACTGCTCCTCTCTTAATACTTAATACCTGCATAACTATCATGATAAGCTGAAAGTTATGTTCACGAAATTAAATTCCAGTATACAGAGACTTGAAAGAGTTCTCTTTATGACCCAATGAGATAAAAAATAAACTCAAAAGACACTAACCTCATCTATAAATATACCAATCATAGCACTTTCCAAAGCTGAGCCATTTTTGCTCTTTTACACTAAATTTATGAAGTTCTAAATTAAGTTATAAATATTTTCTAAAAAGAGTTAAATTTTTGAACTGATGAGGAATACATGATTACTACTCATGTTAGGAGAAGGTAATACTATATCACTATTAAAGAGTGTCATTAATGTCAGCTATAAAGCCGAGTATTTTGACCCAAGGTCCATTTTACCAATTCCCTGACTAGTCCTAGCCCATGGACATTAGAAAAACTACTCTGTAGAGTAGAGGTTCCTAAATTAGTGGTCGGAAATTATTTTTGGTATGTTGCAACAAGATTTGGAATTTCTATCTACAGGGTGATTAAAAACTAAGAATTTCAGAAATTTTAGCATAAATATTTTGTACAAATAAAATTACAAAGGGGGATTGGCCAGTTTTTTTATGTAATTATGAGAGGGGATTTGCGTTTTGCTCACTTTTGCTGACAAGGGGGAGGGGGGATCAAAAATGACCGAAAACATGCTTAAGTAGTATGTGAATGGCCCCTCATCCAACACCCTTAAGTTTGATAATATTTTATTTTATTGATGATTCCAAAGTGTACTCATCATTAGTTTCAGTCAGTATTTATGCAACAGTTGAATTTGCTGATTTTTTTGCAGTAAGTGTGGCTGACACCAAGTATCAATAAATTTTAAATATTTCACATTTCTTTATCTTATGAGATCACTCTCTGAAATCCTAATGATTTGATTATAAAAAATCTGATAAGAAAATGTAAGGAATAGAAAATATGTAAATGCTAAACTAGTTTAAAGTAATTAATACTAACCTATCTGTTTTAGTGGTGTCTCCATTTCTTAGATGAAAATTGTTAGCCTCGGATACCTCACCTTTAACATCCGACCTAAAATAAAAATGAAACCATTAACTACAGGATACAAGATTATAAAGTATTCACTTATTTAAGTTTTTAAAATAAAAAGTATAAAAAAGAAAGTCATTCCACGTCAAATCAACACACTTTTTGGCATGACCATCTCGGATTTTCTTGAAATTTGGTACATATGTTCTACTTATAGAAACTCTGAAAAGTACCAACTTTCATTAAAAAATATTAATTGGTTCTGGAATTACAGGTGAGCAAAGTGGTCAAAAATGGGCCAAAAATGAACAAACATAAGTTTTTTAAATTGCTCTAGAGGATCTTCTAATTAGGTTAGACAGATGAGGGTGGTGTCATTTTAAAGTATTTTAAATGTTCTCTTTAATGGTGTAAAATGTTCTACAAAATTTTTAAAAACAATATATTTTACAAAACAAAATAGAATTAAAAGTTCGATTTCTATCAAATGTACCACTTTTAAAATTTTGAAAAAAATTCCAGGAATAGATAATATTATTCTAAATAATCTGGTAAAATTATAGGATGGGACAAGAATGGGATCAGTGTCAAAACCTATTTAAACCAAAGTTCGATTTTTCTTATATCCCCTTAAAAATTTTAAAGCTAATTTTTTTTCATGAATTGGATGCGAATTGAGTTGTAATTAATTGCTGTTGGCAATTAGGGCCCCTGCACAAACTTGGTGTAGCCTGGGCTTCATTTTTACAACCTGTATAGTAATTCAGTCCATTGTATTGTAACAATGCACATAAAGTAAATATGAAGCCCGACTACACCAAGTTTGTGCAGGGGCCCTAATTGCCAACAACAAGAATTATAATATATACATGCATATAATTCTTGTTACATTGATATTTTCTTGTCAGCAATTATACTCTTGGTAATTAAGATTTAATTAAAAATATTCCTTAGTAGTAATATTTTGGTTCAGACTAGTATTTACTTCTAAAGAACAGTATTTTTCTACTTTAAATCTGAAAATATCGGATATATATCAAAATCTTGATATATATCCGATATATATCAAAAATATCCGATATTTTGATATTTATATAAATATCATGATATTTGCCCACCCTGGTATCAAGTACCATTTTTTTTTCAAAATTAACTATTGTTGTACTGATATTAAATTTGGAAAAGTTATTCAAAGACTGTTTATACATGGTTTAGACAATTTAGGTAACTAAGCATACAATTTCTTAAAAACAATATGAATATCCCAGGGCCGTATCCAAGGGGGGGGGTTTAGGGGTTCAAACCCCCCCCCCCCCCGAAATTTTGACATCAATTTTTATACTGCTATTTTTCTTGAAAATTATGTCTCACAAGGAGCGATATCCTCTTCGGATATAACCCAAAGGGTCTCAAAATGAGTCAAAACCCTACTTTTAAGGGTAAAATTTCCAAAAATTTTCTGGGGGAGGACCCCCAAACCCCCTCGAAATTTTGAAATCTATTAAGTATACGGTTTTTTCTTCAAACTTGTGTGATTTACAAGGAGTGGTCCTCTTTAATGTAACCTGAAGTGTCTCAAGATGAGTTAAAATGCCACTTTTAGGGGGAAAATTCAAAAAATTTTCTGGAGTAGGAACCTAAAACCCCCCTTAACATTTCGCCATTTATTACAATATACCTTCTTTTTACCTTGAAAATTCGGCCGCTTACAATGAGTGGTGCTCTATATGGGTGTAATCTAAAGGGTCTCAGAAATGAGCTAAATCACTCTTTTGAGGGGCAAATTTTCAAAAATTTTCTAGGGGAGGACCCCCAGACCCCCCCCCTTTTACTTCGAATTCATGTTTATACAATTTTGAAATTTAGTGCTTCAAAATTTCAATTCAGTGTTGTCATCTAAAACAGGGATGGCCAACCCAAATGATGTTGAGGGCCACTTTGGAAAACCACAATACTCCCGCGGGCCGCATATAAAATTTTAGGATATGAGCTTCTCAGAATGACAGTGACATAAGTTGAAAAGTATAAAATGGGTATTTAGATTTGGGAGTTTTTCAGATCCTTTGCTTAGTGTGACAGTTTCCCAAGTTAAATATATTTATTTTTTAAATTTACCTTTAAGAGCAGCCCCAAGAATGCCTTCTCCATCTCCATAGGAATTAAACAGGCGCCGTTAAAAAACATTATGAATTACTCGAAACTAAACAACTAAATGTTATAAAAGTTGTGAGTAATAAAGGCAGAAGTTCCAAAGGGGGGTCTGGGGGTCCCCCCCCACAGAAAATTTGACTCAAAAAACAGGTTTTTAACTAGTTTTGGAGATAAATTTGAGGTGGGATTTGCATTTTGATGAACTTAATATCGAAAAAAGTTGTGAATAATGGGTGGAAGTCGTCAACCAGAAAATTTTTGGATATTTATCCTAAAAACAGGATGTCCTGTCATGGGCGTTGCGCCATAAAAAAAATCAATCAACCAACCTAAAAACAGGATTTTAATTTGCTTTTGGTAAACTTTGTCCTAATTTTGGACATTTGTTAGTTAGGATTTTGGTTTTGATGAACTTATAATAAAAAAAGTTGTGAATAATAAAGTTCAAAGTACAAAAGGGTGTCTGTAGGTCCTCCCCGTAAAATATTTTTGGAAATTTGACCCTAAAAAAAGGGATTTAACTTGTTTTGGTAAACCTAGTCCGAATTTCTGTTTGGGGGGGCTGGGCCCCTTGGTCTGGGTGAGATATTTGTTTTTACAACTCTTTCACTAAGCTTTTGGATGTCTATATTAATGCAAAACAAGATATTTTTAAAATTGCAAAACGAAATGTTTTGTGATTTTTTGCAACTAAACATTGTTATAGGAAAATTATAGCTCGAAGAGTAAAGTTTTTTTAACTTACGAAAATTCTCACGGGCCGCAAAATTACTTCACGAGGGCCGCATGCGGCCCGCGGGCTGGCCATGCCTGATCTAAAACTTATCATAAAAGTACCCGTAAGGAGGTACCTCAGAAAATATTTGAGTCAAACCCCCCCCCCCGAAACAAAAGTCTGGTTACGGCCCTGGAATATCCATAGTCATTAAGGAGTTATAACAAATTTTCTAGGAGTAATTTTTATTGCATCACTCCCAAAAATAACGTACAAACTGTGTTCAGGAAGCTACTTTTGGTATGAAAAAACACATTTAGTATAATAATACAAGATTGGAAGCTGATGATAATACACAATTTGTTGAATAGGCAATGTATTGCCTATTGCTCTGGGTGAAATATCAAAAATATAAAGTGAAGTTAAGAAGATATAAAAAAATTGAGTTGTCCCATTCATTTCACTCACACCCAAACGATGGGGTAAAATGGAATGGACCATTTTTAATTAACTCAATGTAATCAAAATTTAAATTCCATTTTTTTTTCATTTATTGTTTCAGTTTTATATATTTTTTAATCTGTAGACACAAGTTTTCATCTTTCAAAAAGTACTCACACTGACTATTATTAACTTAGTGAATGGTAGTGTGAAATACACATAGTTTACAAACTTCTGAAAATCACCAAACTTTAATAATTTTTAAGTCATACCTGCCAACTTTCGAACACTTACATCAATGAAACTTTTCGTGCGACATTAAAACCATAATTTTGATTACGACAAATAAAGTGTGTACTCATGTGCCTATGAAATAATTTAAGCTTTAAAGTATTTAGAATGAGACTTGAGACATTTAAGATCAATAAAAGACTGCACAATCGCCGACAAGATCTGGAATGAAGATATTAGGAAAGAATTGAAGATATTCAACTTGTGTGATAGAGTACAAGTAAACCGAACTAAATGGAAAGATCATGTGCAGCGCATGCCAGTGACAAGATTCCCCAAAGCTTCCCTTGACTATACCCAGAAGGGCAGAAGAGATCGAGGACGACCGAGAAAACGGTGGACCGACCAATGAAGCCAGAACAGGCATTCTCAGGGGTGGAAAACCAAAAATTTATTTTTGGAGCATCTTTAGAGCAGTTTTGGAGCAAGGCTAATCAATTTTTGGAGCAGTTTTGGAGCAAGGCTAATCAATTTTGGAGCAGTTTGGGAGCACCTATTAGTGTTTTCGTATCAGGGTATGATTTGTATTTCTGCAGCACCTTTTGGTGATTTCGTATCAAGCATTTTTGTAGCATTATTACACTTTCATTTTAATTCCCAGAGCAAAACGAAACTTCCGCGAAAGTCACGATTTTCCCACAATAACTCGTGATTTTTCTTGGAAATAGTCTGGAAGGTAAAAAATAGTTGGGATTATCTGGAAAAATCGCAGGTTGTGCATCCCTATTTTAGATGGAGGCTCATATTTTGTAGAGAAAAAGCGGAAAATCGCGATTCCGCGGATGGTAATCATGATGGCTGAAGATTGGCTCTTTCCCTGTTGGTAGGATTTTCAAAATTTGAATCAAATTGAACGGAAAATCATGTTTTTGGAGCAGTTTGGCGCAAAAATGCAAATTTTGCTGGTTTTGGAGCAGATTGGAGCAAGGCATCCATTTTGGAGCAGTTTGGCACAGTTGGAGCAGATTTTTCACCCCTGCATTCTGCCTAATCCTTGAAGCTGATGACGATGATGAAGTATTTAGCATTTTTCAAAAGAATGTAAACTTAATTTAATTGCATAGTAATGAACCCATAAATAAATTGATTATGTATGTGATTTTTATGTAGTTACAGAGGAATCCTTTTCAACAGGCTTTGGAGCATTACTCTTAGGTTTTCCTTCATTTTCTTTTACAGAAACTTTTGGTATTTTAAAAAGTGATAATGATGCAGGCATCTCCTTACTTGTAGCTTCTGCCCTAAAAAAGCTCATGAGAGGCTCCCATTGATTAGCTAAACTAACCTGTTGAGACTTTGTCCTAAAGACAACCAGCCTGTTGAAACATGCTCCAAAATTGCATCCCTACCATACAGCTCCTGAAATGTCTTTAAAGATTATTTTTCTATTGACACTTTTCTTGAGGTAATAGAAAATTTCAACAATAAAATCTTCAACTTTTACTGGAAGAGTTGCAGCAGCTTTCTCAGAAGCAAGATGAATGAGGTGGCAGCAACACCCTATGGATATTATGTGATTATTTTCTTTTTCCAAAAAGGAAATCACTCCATTCTTTTTCCCTTGCATGACATAGGCATTATCAGCTCCAAATGCTATGCAGTTTTTGAAAGGGATTTCATATTTTTAAAAGACATCTAAAATAGCTGCACTTATATTTTCTCCAATGGAATTAACATTTAAGTTAGGAATAACCAATAAATTGGTAGAAATATGTCCTTTACCTTTGTCAAAATAGTTAATTATTGGATTAAGTTTTTAGTCTGATCATACCTGCCAACTTTTGAAAACTTGCATCAGTAAAACTTTTTGCAAAACGTTACAAAGTACTACTACAATTTGAATTGCTTCAAACAAAAAAAGGTGCAGAGTACAGATTGATGCATTATTACCTAAATTATTTTTATGTATTTAAAATTTTCACATAATTGAAGAAAACTGTGAAATTTCTTTGCTTAAATTTATAAGTATGTTAAGTTAAATTTTTACAAGCTTATAATCAGCTTACTTCAATTGCATAGTACTTATCTAATAACAAACTGACTAATCCCCCTTCACAAAATTCATACTACAAACCAATTTGGTTACATGAATATCTTGTACACATTTCCCCGAACCATTTGATTTAAATTTCTGTTTGGAATCAATCAAATGTTATGATTATAGCTTTTATAAATTTTGTTCTAAATTTCCATCAACATTTTCAGCAGCATGTGATAAAGATGAATTTAAATAAGCTTGAGTTGCTACTATTAGAAAGCGAAGAGAAACTTTTCCAACAAGCCTTAATGCTAATTGAGGGAGGCGCGATGATGAACCACAGGTCCGATCTCGGTAAAGTCGTTTTTTCCACATTGCGATCGGAACACGGGGGAAGCAAACTTACCGGGTGAGCGCACGCCAAGACTCGCGGACGAATTCGAAAAATATTTGCAAAAAAATTTAAATTTCACTCAATAAAAGAATCAAAATTGATAAAATCGTAAGAGCAGGGATTAGGAGATGGTTTTGAAGTAAAAAGATATTAATTAGAGAAAATCGTTTAGGTTGCGAATGTTTTGCATTTTCATGGATAGTTAAGTGGAAAGAAATGCAAAATCTGGAAAATTTTCTGATCCATCCGTACAACCGTAAAACTAGACTGAAATCCGTAAATTTTACAGACAATCCGTAAAAGTTGGCAGGTATGTCTGATTCATTGCTCCCACCACATGCTGCTGTAAAGGCTAGATGCTTCACTATAGATGTCATATGATCTTTAGCCATTTCATGGTCTGGAGCCGTTGTTTTCATTCTCCCGCATCCGTAACGTTTGGCGATTTCACTTTTAGGAAACATTTTCCGGAACAATGGACCAGCATGGCTAGCAGCACTCAAGGTATATTATGTTCAATTGAGAACATAGTAAATAGAGATTCCGCTCTTGTAACTCCATCCAGCGCATTTGATTTAAAAAAAGTACTTAAAAATAAAAGAGCGCCCCAGAGAAAAGTGAGTGATTGATAGCTTGAGGAATGGATGATAACGGTAACGTACGGAGGGGCGGAGCGCCTAGCTCAGCGGATTATCCAATCAACTGCCACTGAAGAGAAGAAATGTTGGTTGATGGGAGGTAGCAGAAGAAACCAGTTTCGGGCGGAGAAAAAGTAGCAAGTGAAAGAAGTTATGCCCAATGAGATTTCTTTACGTTTTCGCGGAGGGAAAAATGCAAAAATATGTATATTCCGTAAAAATTTCGGGTCAATCAGTAAAACCGTAAAACTTGGTGGATGTCAGTAAATTTTACGGATGATGTTGGCAGCCATACTTGTATAAAACGAAAACCTTTCTGCAAACTTAAATTTTTTCCAAAAAATTTTCTGCAAGAATTTACACATTTTTAAAAGTTAACATTCTTTCTTAAATACTCAAATTGGTACCATAATTATTTTTATCTGTGCTACCTGACTATCTTGTACCTTTTTGCCAAACTATTTTACTTAAAATTTATGTTTGGAATCAATTTCAGATCTAATATTTTGATTATAGCTTTAAAAAATCAATCACGGTAAAGTTGTTTTTTCCGCATTGCTATCGGAACACGAGAAGAAGCAAACTTAATGGGTGAGTGCGCGTCAAGACTCGCTAGCAAATCCGAAAAAACTTACAAAAAAGCCAAATTTCACTCAATAAAAGAGTCAAAATTGAGAAAATCCTAAGGACAGGGATTAGCAGAGAAAAATTTATCAATCAAAATAAATTCTGCAGAAAAATTTCTAAAAAAAAAAAAAATTTTTGTAGTTTTTCTGCACAGGGCTAAATTTTCTGCGAACGCCGTTCGCGCGTTCGTGTACATTATACAAGTATGTTGGCAGCTATGTTAATGTTTTGAAGATTGGGTAAAATGAATGGATCATAGCTAGGCTTAGGACATGCACCAGAACCTATACCTAGATGATAAGTTTTAAACAGTGGGCTTTAACAAGGAATGCACCCAATCAGTAGGTATAAAGATGTGGAGAATGAAAGACCAATATGGCAGACCTTAGGGACTCTACTGTTTTATTTTATGAATATTGCGTCTGTAAGGAAGTATGAAAGGTGTCAGGAGGAAAAGACACTGGTTGCAAAGCATGATGTGAGTGATGGGTATGAATGGAGTTGCCGAAAGAAAAGAGATAAGGAAAATCGGATTAGGGATCATGGTTTAGAGTAGGAGCTATTTAACCGTGATTCATAGTGTATGTTTTTCGTACGTGTGGATTTTAAAGTGTGTAGGAGTATGGATGCAATTTGAGAGCTTGGATGAAGTAGTAGAACCACGGCTGATTGGAATTGCGTGAAAGTTGGTAGAAAAGGCATGATTGTAGACGTGAATGAGCGTAAATTTGGTAGTTCTCTGAAAGTTCGGTCGCCAAATGGAAGACTTATTCCAGCTGTGCCACTTTCTGACCTAAATAGATCATAGTTCTAACTCTTCAACGATGATAAGCAGAAGTGGGGTAGAAATCGGGAAGCAACCACTTAGCACTAACCCATACTAATTCTATTTCTTTACATTTTACATTATAAGTTTTATAATTAAGAAACAATGCTTTAATTTTCTTAACAGTATATCAAAACAAACACCATCACATACACATTTCTGTAAATGATCTAAAGATTTAAAATCCTATGAAGAGAAGATTCTGTATTGAACTTTTTCAACAATCTGATGAATCAAAATGAATAAAATAAAGACCGATACCTAGGTACAAGTATTTTTAGCCAAAAAAAGGTAGTAGTGCTTGTTGATTGTTGACTTAAATCAAACTGCAATGTGAAGAAGGCCGATTTAACAGAAGCAAACTGCTAATTTTACCAATAGTCACGATATCCCACTATACCCAGTGAAATTTTTGATAACATAAACTGTATTCACAAAAGACAATACAAATAATTCAAGAGTTTTAATAACATATTCAACAATCAACACGTGCCATAGCGTCGGTGCAACTTGTTGATAACTAAAATTGTGATAGAGGAATCTAAAACAATGAACTCGTGTAATCGGTTAATTATATATCAATTTCATGTACTTACCCATTCATTGGAAACATTCTAAAAACTTAATAAAATTCTCCTTGGACAATACTCTTCTTTGTTACCACAATATGGCGCAATTTGGAGGATTTTTGTTTACGACACAAACATTCGACGAGAAACAATAAAAACAGGTATACGTTGCCCTAAACTACATTAAAAACTCAAAAATTACCTACTACTACAACAAAATTACAGTCAAATAATATGCTAATCATTTAATAACAAATAAAAATCCAATCTCTCAACAGGTGAAACAGCTCAGTTACTTTGCTGTTGCCACAACTGAAAACACAGTAAAATTCTAAAATTCAGCCATTTTCATAAAATTTACAAGGGAAAAACCAATCACAGTTTTTTAAAATAGTGGTAAACAAATAAACTGTAACTTCTTCTACCCCACTGACCAATGTCCACTCCATTTGGGTCAAGTAGCCAATAAAAAAAAGCGATGCTTCCTTCAATAGATCATGGTTCAATCTTCAATGTCTTCGATGCCAGCAAGTCTAACAAAATCGCATGCTAGAAAAATCAACAAACTGAACAGCCTACGGTTCGAATCAAGGTTTATAGAATATAAGGTTGGCTCTTCACATAGACATGGAAAAAGCTCGTGACGTCTCGTTTCCGCTGCCAGTGACGTCATTTGTCACGCCTCCTAACTGTTTGAACAACCAACCACTTTCAGTTTGAGCGGGATAAGGGAAAGATACTGGTGGCATGGAAACTTTACGCTCCGCCTTAACAAGCCTGATTGGCCAGTGTAAGCTTTGGCTCGTCACTTCCGCTGCCAGTGACGTCACTGGTAGCAGTGTCAGATGGGCCCCCCGTGGGTTCGAATAGAGCATTCGCACATGACGTCACTTGGAGGACAAAATCAACGTTGCTAAGGCTGTTGTTAGGGGCGGGGCATAGAAGTATCCAATAGCAGCATTCGCACATGACGTCACTTGGCGAATAAACAACGTTGCTAAGGCCGTTGTTAGGCAGAGTCATGTGATTGAAAATACTCTATGGTCGGTCTTGGGCATGAGCATGGTGCAATTTTTCTCGTCGAGAGGAGATAGTACTTTCTTTCCCCTTCACGACACATGGCAAAATTGAGCAGGATGCGATAGATGGTGGCAGCTTTTATCATCTGAGAAGTAGGACTCCTACCATTTATGGGCATCAATTTCTGTACGCCTTTGGGGATGGATCTTGTATATTCTAATGGCATTAGAAACAACTAGAAGCAACAGTTGGAAGTTAGTTCGATTTTGGTGTGATGGCTACACCAGGGGCGGATTAAAGGGGGGCGGAGGGGGCGACCGCCTCCCCCGAGAAAAACTCCCCAAAAGTAGTTTTAGAACACTTTTTGGCATGCTAAAATTCAAAAATTTCCCGGGGGAGGACCCCCGGACCCCCTCATCTCTCTTTGGCTATAGAGTAGTTTAAGTCGTTTTCTATCATAAGATAAAAGTTCCAATTCAGGGGGTAGCCAAGGGGGGGCGGCTCCAGACCCCCTTATTGAGCCTGACCTAAAACTTTTTAGACCTCGTTTTAGGTGTTATATTTATGATTAGCCACTCAAGAGAGGACGTTTATTACTCCTTATAAGTGTCTGAAAAACACATGGGCGTAAATAAGGGGGGGCCCAAAAAAAATTTCGGACTTAGAGTATCAAAACAAGTTAAAGCCCTGTTTTTCAGGGTCAAATTACAAAAAAAAATCTGGGGTAGGAGCCCCACTTTTGTACTTGGAACTTTATTGTAATAAGTTCATCAAAATCCAAATCCTATCTATATGTATTTCCAAAATTCGGACTGTGTGTACCAAAAGCAAGTGAAAAACCTATATTCAGGGTAAAGTCCCAAAGTAGTCAGGGTAAAGACCCCCAGACCCCTCCTTTGGTGTTTGTAATTTTATTACTCACAACTTTTCTTATATTAAGTTTTTTTAGAGCCTAAATTATTACCTAAAAGTGGATTAAAAAACTACATTGGATCTATTAAATATGTGTGGGAAGGGCTGAAGATTAATGTTGGGACCCTTTGGAAAAAACATTGGAAAAACACTTTTTTACTTGTTGAACTCTAAAAAGTTTTTGGGGGAAATCCCCAGTACCATCGGCCAGAGGCGTATATAAGGAGGGTTAAAGGGGCCTGGCCTCCTATCCGAAAGTAGTAGATAAAAACGAGTTAAAATGGTGTTTTTAAGAGTAAAATTTCCAAAATTTTTTCTGGGGGAGGACCCACCAGACCCCCTTTTTTAAATTGGATTTATATACTGCCCTGAAATTTTTTAAGTCCAATTTTTAGTTAATGTCCAAGTTAAACCCCTCTTTTTATAGTCAAATTTCCAAACATTTTCTGGGGGGACCCCAGACCCCCCTGATGGTTCTTAGAACTCACTTAATCAAAACTTTTTTGAAAATTAATTTAGCTTGTTTCATTTAATATCAGATATTAAATTTTGAAAAGTCGTTGATTAAAAAATATTCAGGGTTCCGCGATCATTGGCAACAAATTGGGGTGTTCCACTAGCAAAATAGTTTGGGTACCACTGCTCTAGAGCATTCGCACATGACGTCACTGGAGGACAAAAACAACGTTGCTAAGGCCGTTGTTAAGTCCGAGTCATGTGATTGACCATATTTTCTTGGGTCCAACCCAGAGGTCATTATTTTTGAAATTACTTAATAAGTACCATATCGATTCCCCAAAGATTAAAAACTAAGTGAAAAACATTCAAACTAAAAACATTGAACATATTAAAGTTTATTTTTTATTTGGCATAACTTTTTTCAAAGATTGTTTGTTATTGACTTATTTTATTTGAATTTAATTATGAAATTAAGTCATAAAAGTAAAACAACGCAATTTCAAACATCTTGTCAGACCTTTTTTTAATAAAAATGTCTCACAAATCTTAAATGTGTGAAATTTCCAAAATTTTCTGGGGAAGGACCCCCGAAACCCCCCTTTTCGGTTTGTAACAATATTATTTACTACTTTTTATAGGATGCAAATACTATCTAAAAATGTATTAAAAAGCTACATTGAACCTATTAGGGGCCGTCCATAAGATATCGCGCTCGGAAGTATTCAATTTGTGACAAATCGATTTGGAAGTAAAATTTTAAAAAAGTACATATAAGAAAAATTTAAAAACAGACAACATATATAAATAAAATATGATTAAAATAATTAATTAATAATTTAAAAATCTTAAATAAATTTAATTTTTATAGGTCCGGTTTTTGTTTTTCAAATTTTAGTATGTTATTATTTGGTTATTTCTGAGTGAATAGGTGTTAAAACCATTTCCCTTCACATCAACTTATTACTTATTAAATGTTTATAAAACAAATATAGAAGTTAGAAATTTTCTTTAAAATTTTCAATACATTCCATACCTTATTTTGTTGCGTAAAGGTATTAAAATCCATCCAGTTGTCAAGAGTTTTAATATTTTAACGATTTCTACATTTTGCCACATTGATCCCCGAAAATTAACAAAATATTAGAAAATATTCTTCAAAAGTTACTTAAAATGCTTATTTAGTGCCCTTGATTAATCATATCTTCAGGATTTTAATCAACTTTTTGGTGAAATTCAATAACTATAGTTATATTCAGCTTTATAAAGCTGAACTAAAGAATATTCCTGCAATTTAAGAAAAAGCCAATATTTTCTAGTTGAGTTTTCCTTTCAATACCAATTTACCAATCTTTTCTATAAAATGCTAAAGTTTTATCTACCTGTTTTTACTTATTTGGAAGTTAGTCTGACATTTTACCAATTTAAATTTATTAAATGTAAAAGTAAATTCCACCGGTTTTCCATTATAACTATATCTGTGGACAATATCCACTGAAAAAGGACCTTTTCAAGAGCCTCAAAAGTTGAGGACACCAATTTGGAAAAAAAAAATCTCTCTACTCGGAAAATTTTCAAATTTTAGAAGTATAGTAGTATATTTAGGTCATTTCTGAATGAAAACCGTTGGGTTTGTCTGTTTTGATGTTTTTGTTAAGTTTTTAGGGGGATTAATTTTTTCATATAGCTAATTATTCAAATTAATTTAAAAATTGAAATTTCAATTTTTTTTTCAAACTGTAGGTGTAGACAATATTTGGTTTCAGCACTAAAAAATAACCTATGAACATGTACAAGCGCGGATCCAGGGTCAATTGCCCCCCACGTGGACTCGGACTAGGTCAGACATGGGCAAAGTTTTTAAGGGGAGGGCCAGAGAAAATAAAAAAATTATCCAGGCGGGCCGGAAACAAAAAAATTAACAAAACAAATTTTTATGAGTGAGAATTTTTAGAGTTGATTTTTACATCACACACAACTTATACTATTATAAGCTACAATTTTAAAAAAATTGGGAAAAAAAGTTACAAAATTGATTGTTCTTTAGAAGAGTATGAAGGCGCATGTGACAGATGACTCTAATACTGAGATTCTAAAAGTTCTTCATAATCTGGTATAAACTGGGATGAGCTGATTCGCAGTAGTGTAGCTAAATGGTGGTCATATAAAAAACATGCCGCGGGCCGGATTGACTCGTCCGAAGGGCCGCACTTGGCCCGCGGGCCGTACTTTGCCCATGACTGGACTAGGTGTACCAAAAAACGAGTTGAAAACCTGTCTTTAGGGGGTCAAATTTTCAAAATTTTCTGGGGGGGGACCCCCAGACCCCCCTATAGTATTTATAACATTATTATTTACTACTTTTTATATTAAGTTCTTCAAAAGATGCAGTGTGACATGGGGGGGAGGGCAAAATTAGGCAAAAAAAAAGTACATCATTAATGGATGGCCCTTTAAATATGCATGGGCCTTAGGTATAATTTTGAGTCCTCTCCCGCTGTGCAAGAATCTAGATTTGGGCCTGATAATGACTAAATTTTTTAGTCCAAATAAATAGATTTATTGGGGCCAAATAAATCATCAGTACTCAAATGTTTAATTACACAAATAAATTTCTATATACGATACGCCACTGGAGTAACGAATAGAGAGAATGGGGAGACCTGTGGGGCAATGGGCCCAGCCCCATGTGTCAACCACTTGACCATCTAGATTCTAGAATAGATAGACTAGAGCAGACATGGGCAAACTTTTTTTGTGGGGAGGGCCAGATAAAATAAAAAAAATTATCCAGGCGGACCGGAAACGAAAAAAACTTAACAAAGCAAATTTTTAGAGTTGATATTTACATCACACACAACTTATATTATATGCTAAAATTTTAAAAAAATTGGGGGAAAAAAGTTACAAAATTTATTGTTTTTCATCTGTTACATGAGCCTTCCTACTCTTGTAGGAAGGTGCATGTGACAGATGGAACTGTGATACTGAGATTTTAAAAGTTTTTCATAATCTGGTAGAAAGTGGGATGAGCTGATTCGCAGTAGTGTAGCTAAAAGGTGGTCATATAAAAAAAAATTTTTGTGCTATGTGTAATTGTAGGAGTTATTCAAATCATGCCGCGGGCCGGATTGACTCGTCCGAAGGGCCGTACTTTGCCCATGGCTGGACTAGAGACTAGAGGGCAGAGATGATCGCTCATCTCTAGGATCTCTCTCGGAGGAGGGGACATTAAATCCCGTCTTAGAAGTTTAAAAATGAGTCAAGAGACTACATTTTAAAGTCTACTTTTAAAAAATCAAAAGCTTCTTCTTCAAAAAAAAAAGCAAACGGTCTTCAAAAAGAGACCATAACTTTCTGTATGTTGCATTTTTATTGTTGGACTAACTATTTGCCCATTGTATTACTCATATTTTTACAAATTTATTGAGTCTTTTTAATGTTCTCTTGAGCAATTTTTAGTTTCTTTACTATCGACATCTACAAGAGGATGATGTGAAATATGAGCCATTCTGACTATAATGCTCTAAAAAAATATAAAGACATGTTGAAAAATTTGTGCATGCCAAAATACCTCCATTTCACTATAATTAAATGATTAATCTAACCATCTTTAGAGTGAGTAACTTTGGAATAGGGACAACCAATACCAATAGAAAACGGAGTTTTAAAAAAAAAAACATTAAATAGTGAAGAATGCGTTTTCTGGTGTCCCTTGTTTTGTAGCCACTTCCATGGCCCCAACTTTTAACTTCTTTAAAATTGTCTAGATAGCAGCACTGTACGAGTTTTGTCCATTCATTGTTTTCAAAACGGTTCTTCATATTTTAATAAATGCCATTTCTGTCCTATGAGGATCATCTACAGAAAACAATCTTTTTCAGAGAGAATTTTGTGAAAATAAATTAACTTTTTCAAGAAAACTTTTATACCTTTTGTAAGTTAAAATTACTAATGGTCCAACTACATTTAATTTATTTTTCTCAAAAATTCCATTTGAAAAACGTCATTTATGGAGGTCCAGCTATATGCTACATTCAGATTGTTTATTAAGGCAAAGGATAAAATACCTATTATTATGATAGAAATACAACTAAAGGCAATGCTCATTAATAAAAACCATAATTAAGAGGGAATTTTTTAAGATTTTATACAAAAATTAAACATTTACTACTTGTACAGTAAAATTGAATATAGTTCACTATTATTGATCATATCGTTTATCTAATTCTAACTAAAATTATAATTTAATATAAAATATAACTACCATTCACTGGTAGCTATCAAACACTGAGTATCTGCAACCTACATTTAAAAATCGCACCTCTGAGTAACGGAATTCACAGAGGGGAAAAACAAGCACTAAATTCAATATTTAAGCCCTCGTATTTTGAGGAAAATTATGTATATGTAATTTCATTCATAAATTCCACTGAATTTATCACATTGCCCGGGCATTATTAATAATGCCCGGATTTATCACATTGCCCGTAACAGATATATCCCTCCCCAAAGTCAGAAATTTACATTTTTTGACCATAGAAAAGGAATAAATTCACCCCATATCCCCTTCCAAAATTTTTTCTGGCTACGCCACTGAAAGAAGGTTTGGTATCTATATTTTATGAGAATCTATCGTAATTTACTACAAATAAATATATATTTAAGAATAAGCCGTTATCTGCAGACTAGAAAACTTCTCTTATCAGAAACTCTATTCAACATTTTTATACTGATAATAAAGAGTGAATTTAATAAGAATAAGAGCAATTATAAAATTTTAGAACACAGAATATTAGGGTAGATGCTTTTATAAGCTCAATTCATATTAAAATAAAAACTTTTACTAATGTGTTAACAGAGCAACTCTTTGAACTTTGTTTCCCACTACATATTATATCCTTAATAAATACCATAATGATAAATTAAAACAAGGAGATAAAAATTACCAACCATTTGAAATATTTATTACTGGATCATAAATACAAAATAATACATCAAGAGCTAGATTGTCGTTGATACAATCTAATTGTATTTAAAAAACTGAAATTTAATTTGATTATACTACACTACAAATACACTCATCTATGATGTTTTGTACCTTAGAAATCTACAAATAAATTAATGAAAATGTATTAAATAAAGTAATTAATTCAAAACCTTTGCTGAATTATGTGAATATTTGACACAGATAACAAATATTGAATGACTACTTCACACATAATTATTTTCTGAAACAAATTTAGTGATATCTACATTCCAATTCTTATGCTAGCTTTCATGTCTATGTTCATAAATGGGTAAAGTGAGGTCACGTCTCACTTTCTTTGGATGTCCACCTCATCCAAGTCACTTTCATTCTATCCCAAACGGCTTCAAATGAATCCAGGGCAGGACGGACATCTAAAATTGCAAATCTCCCATTTTGAAGATTGACTTCTCCACCATCATAATAGTCAATAATGTAGCGAACTTCTTTCCCGCATCTGTCCACAATCCAATCGTGACGATCAAATGGAAGTTCATACCTACAAACATTCAAAAATCAGATAAAACACAAGGTAGAAAAAATATTATCACGCAATTTTTTAAACTATATATATATAATGCAACCTTTAACTCTTTCAAACCATCCCAAATCCTCCATAAGATTCAATAGAAATCTCGGGCAGCTTAATATAGAAAGGGTTAACAATGGAACATTTTGTAAATGTTACAAGGATTGTTCAAATAGTATCAAACCTCAAGTCAGAAAAAAGTACAATTTTTATTCATATTAAATATTTTTGCTCTTATCACTTTTGAAGTAGTCTCCTTCGTGATTTGCATACTTTATCCCAACTACACCATCTCCCACACATAAGTAATCCACATTGAAGTTAACCTTGCCACTGAATTCGAAGAGCATTACCAAATCTCATAGACTCTGTCACTGAATTTAATGGTCATAGAACAGTCAACATGATAATACATAACAGGGGTTCATCCAGGTTTTTCTGCCAGGGTCCTGTTTTAGGAATTTTGTGAAAAATTTTAAGGAATTTTGTGAAAAATAAATAGAATTTTGTGAAAAAACAAATGGCATTTTGCGAAAATGAAGGGCTCAGAGTACAACCACAGCGTTCATAACTTTTGAAATGGGCCCAAAAACACTCCTGAAAACAATTTTCAAACCATTTTTGATCTTTAAACTTTTGTGATGAGTCCATTTTTGGGAATTGGAATTTTGTGAAGGGTCCTTTTTTGAAGATTAGAATTTTGTGAAGGGTCCTAAAACGGACCCATTTTTCTTCTAGATGAACCCCTGCATAAGAACCTATTTTTTTATATATTTATATCTTATCAAGAAGAAAATTAAGACAGATAACCATCCCTAAACAGGAAACTTTCACACATGGAACCAGTGGCGGCTTGTGAGTTGATAAACTGGGGGTTCACACCCATTTTATAAAAATTAAAATTTACACAAGATCTAGAAACAAAAGGATGTTGGACCAATGCATAAAAAAATTATCTCTCTTAGGAGAGTAGTTTTAAATGCTTAAATTTTTCACTGCATGCGCTGTCATTTTGAAAAAATATGCATTTAATGGAAATAAACAAGCACTTATGAATATAAAATACTCCTTTCATTTTTTATAATACCGTTGAGGGGAAAGTCATAATACTTATACATAACATAATACCTCACTAACACCTTTTATAATTATTAATTATTAAAAATTAGTTGACATGAAGATTATAATTTTCTTTTCAAAAAGTACTTTTCTCATTTTCTAATTAGCCGAAAAAATCCTGACCACAAAAAAAACAAGCTGAGCTTCAAAAACGCAAGCCCCGGCACCAGGGTTGGCACGGTTTAAACCATTTGGTTTAAACCATGGTTTAAACCACGGTTTAAACCAAATGGTTTTTTTTCATAAAAAAAAACAAATGTTTTTTTTTGGTTTTTTCCCAAAAAAATTTTAGCTAAACTTTTGGGTTTAAAGTCATTTATTGATTCAAATATTGTCTTTTGAACAAAATATGTTGAATGCTTCTGACATTAATGCTGTAAAGCTATGCAATTTTTTGAAAACAATTAGCCAATTGAAATTTTCTTAGAAAGACTCCTGGTTTTTTTTATAAAAAACCTGGAGTGGTTTGGTTTTGAAACTTGTTTTTTTTTTTTAATTCATTAAGAACTAGATATTTGAATGCATAATAAAAATCAATTGGTTTTTTTAATCAACTAATCACCGGATTTTTAAATTTGCATTATAAAGAACCACTTGGTTTTTTAATGCTCTAAAAAGACTCCCTTGGTTTTTTTTTTTATAAAAAACCAATTTGTTTTTTTTAATTCATTTAGAACTAGACTAGATATTTGAATGTATCATAAAAACCGATTGTTTTTTTTTTAATCCATTGGATTTTTAAATGTGCTTTATAAAAACCAGTTGGTTTTAAATGCTCTAAAAAGAATCCTTGGCCTTGGTTTTTATGAATAATGCCTTGGTTTTATTTATAAAAAACAACTATTTGTTTTTTTAATTCATTAAGGAACTGGATATTTGAATGCATAATAAAAACCAATTGTTTTTTTTAATCAAATAAGCACTGGATTTTTAAATATAATATGCATTATAAAAACCAGATGGTTTTTTAATGCTCTAAACAGACTCCCTTGTTTTTTTATGGTTATGTATAATTTTAACTTTTTTTAATTAAATAAAATTAATTTTAATTAATTAATTAAGTCACTTAGTTAATAGCTGAATTGATGAACTGTTTATTCAATGTATTCATAAATGAAAACAATCAGAAATATTTGTATTTATGTGTTAGGGAAGAATTTCAGTAAAAAAACCCGGTTTAAACCAAAAAAACCTGGTTTAAACCAAAAAAACCTGGTTTAAACCAAAAAAACCGGGTTTTTTAGGTTTTTTTTGAAAAAAAACCTGTTTTTTTTCCAACCCTGCCCGGCACACAAAATCTGTGCTAGCGGGAATCCAAATTACGATGCCGTAAGCTTAAAATTCCCCCGGCAAGCAGTCGGGGTTTCTTCGGAATCCCATATTTTTTACGCTCACACGTGCGAAAAAGGAAAGAAAAATAAGAGTTCATTCTTTTTTCGATTGCTTTCGCGTTTCCGGTAGTAAATTTTTCTTATTGAGTAGAGAAGGGGGAGGAGAAACATAATTCTGAGTGTAAAAAAGAAATTGAGAATATATTTCCATTAATATTTATTTATCTTTGGATTCGATTTTTGTTCTACTTTTTCTGTGGGTGTTCACGTGCTCCTGTGCTCCTATGGACGAGCCGCCACTGCATGGAACTAACCTATAAACTTTATAAAACTGAGGATTTTATGATGGCTTTAGTTTTTACCCATAAACTCCATTTCATTCCAAAAAAACAAATCATGGTTATAAAAACACACATACCCTAAGAAACTGCGAATTCTTGCCCTAGGTGAAATGTCTGTTGCTTTTCCACCAAATTTTTTCAATCTAGGATTTCCACACTCACTGAAATTAAGGAAATAAAGGCATGTTATAAAAGATCTCCAAAAGAATGACTTGAAAATTATGTTTGTGTCAGATTTTTCATTTCAATGTCTGTTTACGACACAGGCATGGTTGTTAACATAAAAACTAAAGGAATATTTTATTTCTCAAGGTATTTTGAAAGATAAGGAGATTTTACCACATTATTTTAAATAAATTATAACACCAAAGTAGGTAATTTTTGTTCTGTATTTCTATTTTTAAATTTTGTGAGGATTCTTAAATTGTTATTTAAAAGTTCATTACTTTTCTGATAAAAAAATAAGTAGATGATCATCTATAATGTCTCGGTTTCATTACTAGTACATATTATACAGGGTGATTCAGAATTTATCGTCAATATTTGGTGGGGAGGTAGAGGGGACCTAGACAAGCATATTTCGAACAGGAATGGGGGAGCGCAGATACACCGTTAAAGAGCTAGGACCTAATGCAGTGCGAGAGCGTTACAAAAGGACACTTTGCCAAGGCCCATTTAACAAAACAAAACATAATAAAATGAAAAAAATTACTGTATGAGGTTCAGCAGTATCCATACTATTTACATCATACATCATAAATTTGATAGAAATTGGACCACTTGCTAAACCGTGGGGTTGGTTTTAAAACATGCAATATTACTATTTTAGCCAAAGAATGGAGTTCCCTTACTGTTAGTGTAATGGTATTTAGAAAAATGATGATAAGGGAAGGAATTTTCACTGATCCTTTATCAATGATCATTGAAAATTCCTTCTCCGATCATAATTTTTTTTAAATACCATTACACTAACACTGAGGTAACTCCATTCTTTGGCTAAAAGATTAATATTGCATGTTTCCCCCCATAGTTCAGTAAGTGGTCCAATTCCTATCAAATTTAAGGTGTAAGTAGTACGGATAACTTCTGTACCTCATGAAATAATTTTTTTCATTTTATTATGTTTTGTTTCGTTAAACGGGCCTTGGTAAAACATCCTTTTGTAACGCTCTCACACTACATTAGGTCCTACCTCTTTAATGGTGTATTTGCGCTCCCCCATTCCTATTCGAAATATGCTTGTCTAGGTCCCCTCTATCTCCCCACTAAATATTGATCATGAATTCTGAATCCCCCTGTATAGTACTTGCATAGTTTTGAAAGTAAGCCCATGCACGATATACAAGCATATCCAAAAAATTTTAACAAGCATGGGCCCATGTAAATTGTCAGTGCTTTTTGAAGTGAATGCAGCTGCTCTTTAATTAACTTTTGATCATATTTTGGCATAATGTGGCACTTACGTAAGAAAATTTGGTATTTTTTCTACCTAGACTTTAGTATTGGAAATATTTCCAAAAATCCTTTCCTTGCATATTTAGAAATATATGGTATAAGATCGGACCTGGAAAAAGTGCACGAACCTGCGAACCGTCAGCTCCATAGGTGCAATACATAAGGTTCAGGCAAATTTCGCATATTTTGGGGTAAAAGTCTGGGAAAGGGGGAAGCCGTAAGGAGATAAAATAAAGTTTTGTTGAAATCAGAATGAAAGATTGGGGTTGAAGAGCCATTTGTTGGTGTACCAATACCAAGTTGAAACCGTGTTTTAGGGTCAAATTACCAAAAATTGTCTGGGCAATGACACCCAGATCCTCTTATGTACTTGGTGAACTATATTATTAACAACTTATTTTATATTAAGTTCATCAAAATGCAAATCCTACCTAAAAATATATTTCCAAAATTCAGACTAGGTGCACCAAAACTAGCTAAAAACCTGTCTTTTAGAGTCAAATTTCCAAAAAATTTCTGGGGGAGAACCCCCAGACCCCCCCTTTGGTACTTGGAACTTTGTTGCTCACAACTTTTATTACATTAAGTTCTTTAAGATGGAAATGCTACCTAAAAATGTATTAAAAAGTTACTTATGATCTATAAAATATGCATGGGGGACTAAGAAATAATTTTGTGCCCCTCCCAAAAAAATTTCTATGTATGGCACTGACAGTGAAGGGTACTAGAAATAAAAAGTGCTCTAATCAAAATGTAATACTTTATGCTAATTTTTATTTATGGAGAATTTGGCTGCTTTGAATTTTAGGGTGAAACTGCGGGGGTTGGCTGGGGGAAGATATTTTTGAGAATTAGGTTCGGGGGAAGGTTACAACTTTTTCCAGGTCTGTATAAGATTGTAACTGGAATCAAGACATGTTAACAAGAATGCTAGTTTCAAATTTCTTAAATGGCAACTTAACTTTCTGCTACAGTAAACTCTTAGTAATGATTGATCTTTCTCTGATACATGCTAAGCAACAAATATTTAAGTAATGTTGTTTCACAATTAGTCAGAAACCAACAGAATTCTAATAATTTCAGGCAACTAAAATTTCAAAATTCAGACTATTCACAAAGATGAACAATTTATAACACCAATGGTTGGTCTAAGAAGCAAAGGTAAAAGAACTACATACCCAATAGCTGAATTAGTAAAACTGATGGTGTGGTTTATGTTTTAAAACATTATAATGAAATATTTTAGACAGAGCTTTATAAGTTGATTCAAATTTAGCTACATTATATTAATTATTTGATACATGAATTATGTTTTAATAAACTCTTAGAAATAACATAAGCTAAGTTACTTTTGGTATGGAAACACATTTAGTAGTCTAATTTGGTACAATTCCGTTAGAGTCCCCGCTAAATATCGCCAATATCCAAATCGATAAATATATCCAAATATCAACAAATTTTTCGGACTTTTATTAATAAACTGAATAGTTATTGATCTAATTAAACATTTTAATTCAGGAGTTTGAAATTATTTATGAATATTTTTACTTTTTGTTGTCTAAAAGAACCGGGCGATATTTAGCAGGGACTCTAACGGAGTTGAACCTCTAATTTATATAAACATGCGACCTGATGTTAATGAACATAATTTGTTGAATAGGCTATGTACTACTATCTCCTGGATGAAATATCAAACATTTAAGTGAAATTAAGACAAAAAATTAAGTTGTCCCATTCTTCCCCACTCTCCCCTACAAATAATGACCGTAAAATATTTTCTTAAAAGGGAGATTGACTTATGAGACTTGTAAGAAGAATTTTATACATAAAAAATAAAATAAAATAATTCAAGATGTAGTACATTGTCAGGAAGAACTACATTTTATAAAACTGTTAAAAAGTCTTACTCTGCATGTAGTGCTTCCCACTTTAAAACTTCTTGCCAAGCCACTTCATTGTTTACATTGTGAATTCTTATAATGTGCGCCATATCATTAGGAGCGATTTCTGAATCTTTCCATCTCCATCCCTTTCGTAGCATAGCATTCCAAAACATTTGTTGAGATGGATAAACCCAAACTTCATTTTCAGTGCCTGCTTTGGGTATGGTTGATTCTTGCCTATCTTTAGGCAAAGGAAAGGGTTGGTCTGGAGCAGGATTTTGATTCATGGGAGGCATCTAAAAATATTTTGTCATATTAATACATTTTTGTATTGCAGCAAAAAAACTCAACAAATATTTTTTTATGACTGAAATAGTTGCAATATGTAACTTGACTTCGCATGTTGAAGTGACTCGTAAGTTTTGCTTGAGTTAATAAAACAACATTATAGGCTGTTCAAATATTAAGTAAGCATATTTTTGGTAATTTTTGACCACTCCTTCTCCCTTTGTCAGCAGAGACAAACAAACCGCAAACCCGCTCTCATAACACAGGTCTGCAACTAAAAAGCTGTTTAAATAATTTTAGCAACTCCCCATGTATTTTGGTGTGCTGATAAGGAAATAAATCCTAAACATCAGAATTCGGCACAAATTGCAGAATTATTTACCAATTTTTCATAGTTTTTGTACATTCCTAACTCCCTGACTTTTAAAAATTAAAAGCTATGATAAATGCATTTAGTAAACTATCATCATGACATCATAGAGATGGGAAAAAAATGTAAGGGAAGATTTAATAGTATACTATGATGCTGAACTATTGTTGAATGCTCCGTTGAGCCATTCTTGTTGCTACCCACACGGGTAGATGCACCAAGCAGAGCCTCATTGGGAGGAAAAATTGGTTTTAGAGTGTGTAAATGAGCTCATTTTAGTTATATAAAGATTTTTATGAAAAATATAAAATAAAAAAAATATTTATAAGCCTATTTGCATTAAAATTAAAGTAATGACTTATTTTACAAAGTTACCTAAATTGTCAGGTAACATGACATTCTCGGGCAAACAGAGATCATTTTTGAATTCAGTGCACCAAAAAACATTAAATATAATGACCTCAATAATAAATTTGATTAAAAAAACATATTTTTAAGTGTAGTGTTAAGCAAAAGCACTAGTCAACAAAATGGATTTTTCTCTGGCACAAGAGCAAAATGGGGTGATTCTAATAGAACTTTTTACGCTGAATTCAAATATGCAATTTGTTTTTCTCTATCACCCACAGTTTTTTTGTGACACATATTTTTATTTTGAACCAAAGGTTGCATTTCACATATAGACCTGATAGTATTTGACTAACTTGAAGTGTAAAGGTTGAAATTTTCTTCTGTGTATAGCATCAGAAATGTTCCATTAAAGTGTCCAGAAATATAACGATAAAAAATTCTAGCCGCCCATTGTCCCTGCACCCCCACTTTTGCCTAAAATAGACGACATTAGTGTGACGTCACTTGCTTGTTTGGAAACGTTGATTCTATCCGTGATTGGAGGTAAATCCGTACGGAACCAATCACGGATGGAATCTACGTTTCCAAACAAGCAAGTGACGTTATGACTAGGAGTGGGCGATATAATAATTCATTAAATCGATTTATAGTTAATCATAAAATCCGATATAATGATTAAATCGATTTTATTCGGGTACAAAATATTTTCTAAAGAAATAAATAAAAGTCATTACATATTATACCATTGCCATTGAAACCACTTGTTTTCTCTCATTTTATTTTCAATGATTTTTTTATCATTTTTTCACTAGACAGTCAAATTTGATTGAAATAAAAACTGTTCAAGTCCAAAGGAAAACCCCTGGACATTTGGTGTTTAATTCTTACTGTTTGAAATTTAATACTTGAATGAGGTTGATAAAATTAAACAGTTTGTTCTTAAGTAACTTATTACTTTGTTTTAATAAAATATCAACAAAATTTAGCAAAAAGTCCTTTTAAGTACAGTAATTTAGTCAGTTAAAAACTACAATTTTTAAATATTTGGTTAGGAATAGTCACTAGCTATTCAAGCATGTCACACACAGGTCAGAAATATCTGTTGAAATGGCGAAATCTAGTCCGGACTAGTTGCTCAATTTAAGATTCTGAAATCATTCATTCACAGCTATTCACGACCACGATAAAACGAGCGATTCAAATCGATTCGCGATTAAACCGATGTCAAACCGGAACCGATATTCGATTTCGCCGCAAACCGGGGCCGCGCGGCGCGAACGAATCTAGTATGAATCGAATTCAGTAAGTAGAACCGGTTTTTCGTTCCGGGTTCCGGATCTTTTAAATCGGAGCTCAGATCGGTTTAACAAAAAATCGAATCTCCAAATTATATCGGTCTGAGATATATCGGTTCGAGTTATATCGGATCGGAATTCGAATTCCGATATAATAGGTTCGGTATGGACTTTAAACCGGTATACCGATGTTATCGTTAAACCGATTTATCTTATTAAATCGATATAAGGCACAGGCCTAGTTATGACTAATGTCGTCTATTAAAAGCAAAACTTTTGAGTTTCAGGTGGAAAATATCAAAGAAATGCAGAAAATATTTTTTCTCTCAATCCCAAAATTCCCTTAAAACTTTACCATTGATTGGTTATAGGCTTTACACATATTTAGATCTTACTTCTAAGTCTTGCTAGAATTTTCATAGTTATAGTACATAATGTTGCATTGTTGAAATAAGCTCTACATGCCTGCATAAAAATCAGTATGTTCTGTTCCGAGTAATTTTTCTTTAACAACTAGAACCCTCAATTCTTAAACCTACGGAATTTAGTTTAGTTCTTGGGTGATACAGTAAAGTCCAACTAAAGGTATGCAATATTAGGGGATATTTCTAATATTTGGCAATTAAAACAGTTTGGTAATTTGTAACAGAGGATATAAGGAGAATGAAAAAGTACCTTTACATCTTTGTCCAGCTACCAACCAGAATATTTGAATATTGGACAATAAAACTACAAAATTTAGCAAAGCAAGAATTTAAAAAATGTAAACAAACCATGTTATAAGGATTGATAGCCTCATTATGCATTGGACATTCACTTGGAGGTTGAGATTCTTTAGGTTCTTTCTGGTCATGCTTGTAAGGACAACCCGACTTTGCATCAGGATCAACTTTAGAAGCATTAATGCTTCCATGAACATGTTGTAATGTATCTGGAGATGTATTAGCTTTTAAAGACGATGTATTACCCATTGCAATACTAAAAGAAAGTACAATGTAAAATAAATCTGCCAGAGTTCAACTTGAAAGAGAATTTGTTATCAATTTTATAATATGACAGGAAATAAATTCTTGTAAATGTGAAAATTCAGAAATTTTTCTCATTAGAATGCCTACTACTAAGATTTATTGATCTAATTACTTACAAATATTCACTATTTTCTGCTATTATGTAACTTTTTATTGGGAGAGTCTTTTTAAACTAATCCTAAAAACGCTTTATTTTCAGAATTTAAGAAATGATACATTTTTTAAAAGGGCCTATTAAATACTCTTTAGTAAGTTAGGAGGTTATATTATTTAATATATAATTAACAAATTAATACCTTTCAAGAAACCTTCAAACAAATTTCTACCGTGTCCGTGTGTTTTTGTTTTGCGGTTCCAAAAAATCAACACAGTTAACTTTTCGTGATGCAACGATTCAACTCCTTACAAACCACCTAAGAAAAGCCTTTTGTAAAATTTGATCATCCTTTTATGAAATTTAAATGAATTTTTGAGTTATAAAGAATTTTGACCCCGTTAAATAATTAGAAAAGGATTTTTATTCTTTAGTTTGCTAGTCAAGCTTTGTTCAAGTTCAATCAAAAGGATGTTAAGAATTGGGAATTGGCAATAGTCCTTTATCTCAATGTTTTCGTCGGTTTTAGGCGCAAAAATTTGTTTTTCTCTTTTAGAATTCAGAGATTAGAAAATCTTCATACCTTGACAATAGAAATATTATGTTTTTATAGAGTTTTATCATGCAAACGTAAGTTAAGTTTTGATTAATAACTGTCTTTGTGCATAATTTAATAGGTACCTAAAACTTTAACCTTATTCAACTCTCTCTCTTCCTAATTGTTATTCTGTGTACTATCTCTATCTCTTCAAAACATGTTCTTTCGTTTTAAAGTTGTTCTGGGTAAATATTAAAACGCGTTTTATTTAATATTTTTACCGGTCAGAAAGAAAATTTTGAGAGTAACAATTGTTAAAAAATAAGTACGATTGGGTGGTAACCATTCATCATTCTATGAAGTTATATTAACCTGATATGAAACGTTGGGTAAATCCAAATAAACCGTCCCTCAATTCCGTTAATTGTCCTGTTAAACATTGGAATATTGCTTTGTTGTGTTGGATGCCAAATACTAAAACATCTCTAAAAATGTAACAACTTTAGAAAGAGTCCTCCAGCTGCCATCTTTACCCACGGCTCAAATGATAACATTTATGCATGTTGCTGTGGGAGCTGTGGTTACACATAGAAGCTGGAGGACTATTTCTATAGCTGTTCCATTATGGTCGTTTTAATCTAAAGATGTTATAACTATAACGAATAAAATTAGCTCTATAATAAAACAATCTGCACTTTCCTTACCAGCCAATGTAGTGCAGGGTCTATATCAGGGGGGTCATTGTAAAGAGGTTCTTACTGTTGTTATATCAATGACAGCTGTAAAAATTTTGGCAATATTTGAATATTTGGCTTCTAAAACAACTTGGTTATACTTAAGAGATAGTTAACGGAATTGTACCTAGTTAATCCCAAATTATACACAATTTTTAAAACTCTAGAATCTATACCTTACTATTTACCTTCTTTTCTGCTATTTAAATGTTTCTATGATTCTGAAATTTATGGTTTTAAAATTTTATCATTTTCAGAAGGGAAGAAGTAAAAGATACACCAGATACCCCTTGTTCCATACCAGATCCAAGCTGTAATGAAAAAAAGGGCATTTCTCAAGAATATGCCATCATTACCCAAAAAGAAATTATTTCCATGGCTGAACTGAAAAAAGTTAATGTTATTCCTTTATACGACCAAATGGAAGAATGTCCAATGGATCTGATGTGTAACGAAAACGAATCAAGTGCTGATGATACTGAATTTTTGGAATATGTATGTATCAACATATTTACTAGAGTAAATCTTATGCTATGTAGGGGAGAGTAGGGATTATTATCAGTCAATTTTAGGGAAAAAATATCAAGTATTTAAGTGAAATATTTTTGTACTTTATAAAGGTAATGAAAAAGGTACTTAGTACGTATTATTGCAACCAGGTTGGTGCCAACTTGGCGAAATTTCGCCAAGTTCACCAATTTCAAAACGCGCCAAAACATGAGATTTCAAAGTTTGATCAACTCGCAATCAAGGATCCGCCGATCGGGACATTTTTAAACAAGATAGATCAAGATTGTTGACAGACAGATTCAAGAGTAGACAGAAGGAAACATACCTGCCAACTTTTACGGATTGTCCGTAAAATTTACGGATTTCTGTCTAGTTTTACGGTAGTACGGATGGATCAGAAAATTTTCCGGATTTTGTATTTCTTTCCACTTAACTATCCATGAAAATGCAAAACATTCGCAACCTAAAAGATTTTCTCTAATTAATATCTTTTTACTTCAAAACCATCTCCTAATCTCTGCTCTAACAATTTTATCAATTTTGATTATTATTTTATTGAGTGAAATTTAAATTTTTTTTGCAAATCTTTTTCGGATTCGTCCACGTGATCACCCGGTAAGTTTGCTTCCCCCGTGTTCCGATCACAATGTGGACAAAACAACTTTACTGAGATCGGACCTGTGGTTCATCATCGCGTCTCCCTCAATTGTTAACGCGGAAAAGTTTCTCCTCGTTTTCTAATTGTAGCAACTCAAGCTTATTTAAATTCATCTTTATCACAAGCTGCTTAAAATGTTGATGGAAATTTAAAATTTTTTTTATAAAAGCTATAATCATAACATTTTATCTGAAATTGATTCTAAACAGAAATTTAAATCAAATGGTTTGGGAAAAAGGGTACAAGATATTCATGTAACTAAATTGGTTTGTAGTATGAATTTTCTGAAGGGGGATAAGTCAGTTTGTTATCAGATAAGTAGGTACTATGCAATTGAAGTAAGCTGATTATAAGCTTGTGAAAATTTAACTTAACATACTTATAAATTTAAGCAAAGAAATTTCAGTTTTCTTCAATTATGTGAAAATTTTAAATACTTAATAAAAATAATTTAGATAATAATGCATCAATCTGAAATCTGTACCTTTTTTTGTTTGAAGCAATTCAAATTGTAGTTTTGTAACGTTATGCAAAAAGTTTTACTGATGCAAGTTTTCAATAGTTGGCAGGTATGAGGAAAGATCAAGTAAAAATAGGTACTCATCAATTGGAAAAATTGCTTGCAATCAAGGGTGTTCAACCGCCCCCGTATGGCATGTTGCAATCACATAACTCGCAATCAAGGATCCGCCGATCGGGACAATTTTAAACAAGATAGATCAAGATTGAAGACAGACAGATTCAAGAGTAGACAGAAGGAAAGATCAAGTAAAAATAGGTACTCATCAATTATAAAAATTGCTCGCAGTCAAGGGTCATGCTGACTGACGCAAAACCTTTTCCTCGGGAGAGATATTTAAATGTTCACAAGCAAGATGCCCTAAACATACAAGAAAACCACCTACCTCAAGACCGGCTCCGGCATCATGGACGCGGCAAACTGGATGCGAGCCGACACGAAAGTTTTGAAATTCCTGCGTATCGATATTGCGCGGTCATCTTTCTTCCCATTGGCTTAACTCTTTTAGTCTTCATTGCGTCGGCGTCGCAGCTTTACCTCGGCTGCGTGCGTACCAACTTGGCTTTCGGTATTGCGTCATCACCCACAACAACCAAACCGGAATTTTGGCCACATAGGGTTGCCGTAAGTAGGGTTGCCAAATTTGGTGATTTATGCGAATTTTGGCCTGGTTGCGATAATACGTAAGTACCATGAAAAATTTAGGTACTAAGCTACTTACGTATTAGCCTGTTGGCTGTGTCACTGAATTTGAAAACGTTATTAAAGCCCATTAACTGTGCTGCTGAATCTGATGGTCGCTGAATGGTTAACTGGCTGATTTCATACTTGTGATTCCTCTACCAATCCGCTGGTAAAATTAAAATCCTACAATTTGCTTTGCAAAATTAAAATTCCGCTTTTAAAAAATTTCTTTCCGATATCCAAAATTTCATGGTATACTTGGATAACATGCCAAGTGCAGCTAGTTTTAGAATGTGGCAGAAATTATTTTCAAATAATTTAAATTTTTGGTAAATAAATTGATTTTTCCTTAATGTTGTTGCTAATGAAGCCATTATTACAGTATTTAGGTAAACAATGGGACTGTGAGTATGTTTCAAATCAAATCGCAGTGAGTCGAGTCAAAATTCAAACGACTAGGGGGCATTTAATTTGTTTGCAGAAAATATTTGAAGGAATTTTTGTGCGCAGAGAGATTTTTGTTTTATCCAACTATGTTTCATGGCCATACCACAGCTAGCCATGATTCGCCTTTACCTTTTTTCTTTGTTTTCCTCTTCCCCATCGCACTTGCTCTGTTTTGTGTTGGTTTTTCACTGAAAGCTAATATTAGCATTGCCTAGTAATGAATACTCTAACTTTTGTTTCATGATTAGGTTGTGGATCTCGGAAGCTAGACTAGAGCATAAAATAGAATGTATTTTCTCTGCTCAAAGTTGTTGAGGTTTCATTTTCGTTCATGTGATTTTTCAGAATAAATTAAATTTTTGAATATTAAATTAACAATATTCTCAGCTTGAAAAGCACATGCATGGGTGAAAGTTTTCCATTTAGAGATGAAAATCTGTCCTAGCGATTTTCATCAGGATTTAATGGAATGAGAGAAATTATAATATGATAATTAAAACATTATTCTTAGTGCCTACTTCCAGCGTTAGAAATAGGGGGGGAAAACACTGGTCCTGCGGACCAATGCTTTGCCAATCTTACTGGTCCGCAACAAAAATATTGCCATATTGCAACATTTCAAATTGCTAGAACTGGAGGGGGAGATATTTTTTCTCCATACACTGGTCTGACAGACCAGTGATTTTCTGATTTCACTGCTCCGATCCGTTTTTTAGTTGTCCTGGACCAGCAATCCACTGCAATTTCAAACGCTGCCTACTTCCATCTTCCATTCTAAAAAAATTTTCTAACTTTCACCCATGAGCACATGTATCCCTCTTAACTTCAAAATTTCGAAGAATTTAGGGTAAACCTATAATTGTGCTGCGAGGTTTATCATGAAATAAAATATATTTGTTGAATTTAAAGTTTCTTCCACTGAAAGAAGTTATTTCTTACAAAAGGTTTTCTGTGTTTTATTGGATTTTTTCCTCTTTGGAAGAAACTTGCCAACCCTGTTTAGTATATGTAATATGCAGACAATTGATCTTTTTGTTGCATTCCTAGGATGACACTGACCAGGAGAGTGAAAATATGTCAGAAGATGAATTGAAAGATGAAAGAAGTTTTTTATTTTCACACATTCCCACAAGTATAGGTAAAAAAACTTTTTTTTTTTAATATTTATAAGCAGTGTAATTTATTAATTTGCCATAAATAAACTTACTTTTCTTAATAGTAAGCATGAAATACAAATAAGAATGCCAAATCCATCAAAAAGGTTCAGTATAAAATAAGAGTTAATTAAATTTCTAATGTTTACTATAGAGACCATTTATGTACAGTAGGGTGGTTCAACAATACATGGTAAAAATAAAAGTTTCAAAAACAAACCGGGCCACCCCTCAAATCTTTTACACTTGTAGACAGTAATCTTCTGGGAAAATTTCAACTTTATATCTCAACTGCAAGGGGGTGCTCAAGCCCCCCGAACTTTATAAGTTAGTGAATTCTATTGTAACTTTCTAAAAATAGTTTTAAAATACCAAAAAATACAAAATTTGGGTATGCATTAAATATATTACAATCTTTTAACATAAGAATAAATCAATGTAATAAAAGTACAAAGTAAATTTTTTTAATATTTTGCCCTTGTTAATAAAACTACAGTATTGCGCAATTACTAAGGGTTGGTTGTTTTCATAAGTGAGGGAAGCTACGATGGGAGTATTTCATTTATTCCTACACTAAACAGTTGAAAGCTTTTCTTTCCATCAGTTGTTTACAAAAAACAACCTAAGATCCTGGGGTGGATAGACATTAAAGCTGCTGACATCTGACATGTAATGGGTGGCGAAAGACAAATGGGACTGCATGTGTAATCCCAACCCCCTGGTTGACTGATTTAGTGGCCAAGGGTTAAAAAGGTTCAATATCCCATGTATTTATCTGTCATTATGTCTATTTTAATCTTTTCAAAGCATGAATATTAGCTCCTGAGTGTGTAAGTGCCAGCGTAATTTAAAGAGTCTTCCAAACTCTTCCACGGGTGCTTCTAAGGTGGTAACACTTCAACTGCTTATAGTAAAAATCCTTGCTGCATATTTTTATTAAATCTGGGTCTTTGAGGAAGGGTTAGGACCCTTAAAAGATGAAATGTGCAAAAAACACCAGGAAAAAAATAGTTTAAAATATCCTCGATAATTCTTAATGAATTTTTGCATTTTTAGGGGGTAATAACCCCTTAAACCTATCCATTTGCTAAAAATTTTCATATTTTAGAAATTTCAAACTTTCTTGCCCTCTCAGGAGTAATTTAAAGACTTAAATAATGCTTTTAGACCCTGAAAATCGAATTAAAAGTCACAAAGCCATCGAAAAACGTAAAAAGGGGGAGGGACTGTTCCCCCGAAAATATGAGGCTGATCAGAAAAACTGGGGTCATACTCTGATTCTGGGGGTCATTTTACATAAGAATCTGCATAAATTGTTTCAGATGCATTTTGACCCTATTTTTTGTTGACCACTGTTACTATTTGTGTCATTCCCTATAGGGCCGCTAATGTTAATATTAGGGTTCATTGAGCACCCTCTTAGAATTTGAGTAGGAAGTTAAAATTTTTTCAGCACTATACTGTTGATAAGTCTAAAAAAGTTAGGGGGTGGCCCAGACTCTAGCTCAAAAAAAGTTTTTTTGAACCACCCTAATGTACAGAGTCTGGACATTAAACGATTTGCGGCCATGTTTGTATTTGCATTGCTCTCCATAAAGAGTAGTGCTATTCTTTCCAATTCTTAGTATTTTGTATATTTTTGTCATGTAACTGTTATCAAGAAATAGAGTTGTTTGTAAAAGTGATGTATGGATAAATTTTACTTTGAGAAACTAATTAAAATCTTTCTTTTAGATGTGTTCAGCCTGTTATCAGATGAAATAATTCTTCAAATATTTAAATTTTTGCCAAGATGGTTTTTAGTTAATTGTGCTCTAGTTTGTAAGAGATGGAACAAATTAAGGTTTGTATTGAGTTGGATGCATTTTGTTTCATAATAGCTATTAATATATATTTCTAAAGTAGTATAGATCTTAATTGTTTCTGATCTGAACTGATTTAAATGTGAAATGAATCAATAAATGAAAGAAGCATCTGGAATTTACACTTGTTCAGAATATTTCTTGCAGAGAAACTTTACGGTATTGGCAGGGGAAAGATTTCAGAATATATCCTCCTTAGAACTTAAATTTTTTGCCATAAAAATTGCTCTATAAGCCCAATGTTCAAATATCCCCTCTCAAATTTTGGACTTGTCATTGAACAATGCTTGTCTTGAAATTGAAAGCTGTCTAAATTTTTTCCATTCAAACAATGATAAATTTCTAAAACTAAATTTTAAATCAGCTAATTAATCTTCATAATAAGCTGATTAGTTTTCACAAATTATTTTATGGTATTTTCTAGGGGTTTTATTAAGATTTGTTGTTGAAGTGTTCTTGTTATAGTTTTAAAGAATTTAGTTTTGTTCTTTGTAGTTATGACATGTCCCTTTGGTGGAAATATGATATGGGAGAAAGAGTAGTGAAGTCTGGAGTTATAGAAAATTTACTTTCTAGAGGTGTAGTTGTTTTAAGATTAGCAACGTCAGAGGTTAGTACTTGGCAATTTTCTGAACTTACTATGTCAAGTGTGATACTAAAGAAACTTAGTATTGAATGTAAAATAAATAATGTTTTTATTGAAATAAATATTAAGATGTATTATAATTTATGGTTCAAAACTATTAATAAATGACTTTTTGCTCTTGTGCTTCTAGTTGAAATAATATTAAATTGATGGAGAGTAAACCTTTGAAAATATTTAGTATTGTCTTATTGATTTGATATTTTTGTTGTGGTTAAAAAGTTTTATCTTTTACAAAAGATAGAAAACAGAAGTTAATTTGTACTTTCTAATTGGTCAAGCGCAAACTTCACTAATCCAAATTTATGGGTCCTGTTTTATTAATTGTTATTGACAATATCTGATAAAAATTTGGATGTTTTAATTTTGATTTTTTGGCAATTTATTAGAATGCTTGTTACTTATGAATACCTTATCAAAAGTATAAGTTCCTTTTGTATTTCTCATATTGTTTTAGTTATTTTTAAACAAAAAAACTTTAATTTATATTTTTCCACTATTTAGATTAAGTATCCAATATTCTGTCCAGATTTTCTCAATAATCCTAGGTAAGTTAACTGTTTTGGTTCAAATTTCAAAGACATTTACAGTAAATGATCTTAAAATAGCTTAAAGTTGCATTGTTCTACAAGATCCAAGGTGCATGTTATGTTTCTAATTTTTTTCTCAAATTTTCAAGCTGTAATAGGTAAATAAAAGAGCTCTATAAAAATTGATTCTCACACATTATAAACAAAATATAGAAGAAAATGTTGCATTCTATTATAATAAAAGAGAAATTCATATCTGAATTTTTCTTTTTGCCTCACACTGCTCTACAGTTAGAAACACCCTCTTATTTATGTTGAAAGCCCTTATGCCTACCAACTAAGCAAGGTACAATAACTCAACTGGTTGACTTAATTTTTTCAAAACCCATGAATACATGCAAAAGTTTTCTGTCCAATAATGGAATTGTAAATATCTCTGAAATAATGTCACTTGTTGCAAGTCCTGTTATTGTTGGGAGCAATAAAACCACATGTGGAAGGAAAAGGAGGGTTGCAGGGCCATAAAATCTTCTGAAGTGCTCTTTCAGATACCATTAAGAGCAGGGGTGGCCAACCTTTTTTTGGAAGCGTGCCACTATTTAGTAAGAAAATTATGTGTGCCACTTCCACTTTTTTAAATTATATCATAAAAAAATTTTAAATTTAAAACTATCATTTGTTTGTAGACTATTTGTGGGAATTTTAAGCAAATAAAACTTTTATATGCAAGAGTTCAGATTTTAAAATAATATAAGAGGTGGTCCCCCCCAAAATTTTCCCATTAAAGACTTAGTATTTTGAAACACTAAGTGTTTTAATAATCACTAGAATCAATAACTTGAGAAATTTTTTCAAAAAAGTTACAGGTAATGGAGTAGAACTTGATGAAAAGGGAACCATACAAGTTTTTAAATTCTAATGAAGTTAATTCTAAAATAAGTTGAAAATTAGAATAATCATTAATTGTGTGCTGCTGATTTAACTCAGCCGTGCCACAGGTTGGCCATCCCTGGTTTAGAGTCATAAAACATGCACCAACCATACCAAACCTTTCAAAACCATCCAATGGGGGTATTTCAATGGTGGAACGAATGTTTTCAAAGTGAATTTACGGGCGGAACAAATTTATTGATAGTCTATCTATAGAACAGTAATACTGTTACTTTCCCTTCTTAGCTTTAAAATATCTGGAAAAGATTCCTTTTAATTGGGAAAACTGGTAGATGGAAGGGTGTTGGGGTTTTGCTGGTCGTTGTATAGAGGTATTTTAACATTAGAAAAATAGGGAAAAAATCAGTGCCTTCAAAAACTGGTCTCTGTATAGGGATGGTCGCTCCGTAAGTTTTTACTGTAATAGCAACTACCTTAATCAACTTCTTGTTGAACAACTTAAGTACCTTTGGTCATCAAAAATATGCTTAAAACAAGATTTTATTTTCTTTGAAATCTGTTTTTAAAAGTTATCAGGTTTGACGTCTGACAGAACATTTTTATTCAAGGTTTTAAAACAAAAGAAACTGTTATTTTTTGTTCATATTTTATTTTTTAAGATAAAAAAAACTTTGATCTCAGAGCCTAATCTAAGGTGCGGAGGTTTACGATTCATGTGGTTTTTTTTCTTTGTTCTGTTGTGTTCGAGGGTCTACCCCAGGTGTAACTCAAAATGTGTTTAATTTCCAAAACTAATTGAAAGCAAGAATTTTAAAAGTTAAAATTCAGATAAGATGGAGGACCCCAGTTCCCTGTTTGGAACAGAAAACCCAATCCTCTGCAAATTTTATCCAAAGAGAAATTAAGTATACACAAGAATTCAAATTTTACCTGTTCTGTTTAAATTTTCTAATAAGCTATATTTAACCTATCATGTAAGCATGGGAACAGTGTGTCATAGGTAATTTGAGGTCAACCCCATACAAAATTTGAAAATTTAAACATATATCTCCTTATTGTAATAAAAGAAATATTAGCCTCCCAAAAAATTTCTGAATCGGCCACTGCAAGTTGGTGCTTAATATTTTTCTCTGTGTTTTCTTGTATATAGTGTAATTGTTTGATGCTATATATACTTACAGATTATCAGCTTTACAGTACTTAGATTTAAGTATGGCTACGGTTTCTCCAGAAGGATTAGCTGAAATTCTTCATGTTTGTGTTAATTTGAAGAAATTGAGCTTAGAAAGTTGTTTGGTGAATGAGGACTGTCTGAGGTAGGCTAAACTTTGCATTCAAGAATCATCTTCAGATAAGTTTCATCCTATTTTAACTTATTTTCTCCCAATTTTTTTCAGCAATATTTCCAATAATGAAAAACTGTCTGTGCTTAATATGACAATGTGCAGAGGAATAACAGGCTATGGTCTTTATGCAATATTTACAAAATGTATAAAGTAAGTTTCTGAATTTATAATACTGTAACTACTTAATTAATTAAAAACATTTTGCAGGATGGTTGATCTTAGAGGATTTGTTGTACATTTTTCTGTAAATGCATGAAATTGGGGGAAAAAAACAGTGGTCCTGCGGACCAGTGCTTTGCTAATCTTACTGGTCCGTAACAAAAATCACTGGTCCGACAAATAAAAAAGAACCGGTTAAAATATATAAAGTAACTATTGCACTGAATGTGAGTACCAAATAGTAATGTTAAAAATCAATGCATATTAATATTTTTCTTTTTCGCCGGGGGCTCCCATATCACCACATTTCGGGCTCTGTCAAAAATATGTACTCGCTTCACCAAATGCAAACATCAAACGCACCTAAAATACCGCTATCGCTGAACAAATCGTCTAAATGATTTTACACGTTCTCGAGAAATCACTGGTCCGGCGGACATGTGAATTTCTGATTCCACTGGGTCCGAGCCGGTTTTTAGTTGTCCCGGACCAGCGAAGGCTGATTTAAACTGTGGAGAAAGTTTTGTCTTAGTTTTGGGTTCAACTTTATTATTTTTTTATTCATACATTTTTTTTTAAGTTCACCCCTTATCAAAGTATTATAGCTTAGATCAAACTTCATTAAATTACTTTTATTAGTCAATGAATAGTTTTTATAGTAGGGGAGACTGTTACAGGGGCGTAGCCAGGATTTTCCCTTGAGGTCCAGTGTGAAAAATTTATTGAATATAAATAGTTTTTCAGTAATTAGCAAAACTAATTACTTTCAAATTATTAGATTTATATATATATATTAATTTTTAATTGTTAATAATTTATTAGTATAATAGTTAAAATTAAGTACTAATTTTAATCTCTAGTTCCATTCTAAGTTTTCATCAACAAAAAAAATGTTTTTCTTAATGTAAAAAGTTTCTTTAAAAATATTATCCGATTAATGTAAAATATTCGTGATTAATATAGAAATCCAACTAAATAAGGGGGTTTGGAGGTCCTCCCCCATAAAATTTTTGGAAATTTGATCCTTAAAAACAGCATTTTAAACCATGGTATTGAGGATTTCCCCCCTGTAAATTTTAAGAGTTTAACAAGTAAAAAAGTTTTCCAGGCTCTTTTGAGGGGAATAGACGTGCACTCTCTTGAGTGGGTAATGTTAATTATAACACCTCAATAAGAGTCTAAAAAATTTAGGTCAGGCCGAAGTGGGGGGGTCCGAACCCGGGGACCCTCCCCTTGGCTATGCAGGGGTTCATCTAGAGAGAAAATGGGTCCGTTTAAGGACCCTTCACAAAATTCCAATTCCCAAAAACGGAACCTTCACAAAATTCATAAGATAAAAAATAGTTTGAAAATTGTACTTAAAATGTGTTTATCATTTTAGAATGGAATTGCACAGAATTTGGGTCCATTTCAGAAGTTATGAACGCTGTGCTGTACTACTAGCCCTTTGTTTACACAAAACTACATTTGATTTTTCACAAAATTCCATTTAAATTTTCACAAAATTCCTAAAACAGGACCCTGGCAGAAAAACCTGGATGAACCCCTGCTATGCCCCTGGACTATAGTACCTACGGACAATATCCATGCTTTAATTTTTCAGACAGATAAAATCACCTTTTGACCATTTAAAGTGCTCAACCTATAGTCTTGACCTATGTATTTGGCTAGCTGACTTTCTTCGGAAGGCAGTTGGGAATGGGGAAATCCAAGTTAGAGTAGGAGTGCGGGAAATCAGTGTAGCTAGTTTGGCTACTTAAGCATCCCAATGGCAATAAGATAATTAGAATTAGCGACATTTCTAGATTCGGTTAGCCAGATGTTAGCTATCACCATCTATATTTTTGATGATTTCCGCTTCTTGGTTAGCCTGTGTAGTGTATAGTATCCAGTCAGCCGTGGTTTAACAAACTCAGCAACATGTTTTTGAAAATTCTTACCACTTTTTTAAAAAAAACCACTAGGCTAGGTGAAATGATTAACTAGATAGTATAGTTCAGTTTTGAAATGTTTGAAGACTGGCACCATGATCCCAAACCTTTCAACAAAATGTAATACAGAATAAAGTTTGAGGCCCTTTAAAAGCCTTTAGAGGGGGGTGTGATCCAGTTGCAATATATAAAGCTCTGATTCCTAAAACTTCCTCAAAGGTTAGGAAAGGAAGCTAGTTTTTAACAAGAAGTAACCATTTTGACTCTTTCTATACCTGCCCAGCCCTAGGGAGTGAATGGCCTGTTTCATTTGGGATTACATTAATTGCCGTCCGAAAAAAGACAGACAATAAATAGGTTAATATTTTTATCAGCTACAATTTTGATTTTTAATAACTTGAACAAATTTGTTCTTAGGTTAACAGAATTGAACTTGGCTTGGATTAAAATAAATCTTGTTGACTGGATTTCTATTTTACCTTTCATTCCTGAGTCCATTCAAAGATTGAATGTAAGTGGCCACAAAGAAACCTTTAATGATCATTGTAAGTATATTAGTATTAATAAAAAATCCTTAGTGCTTCAGAGAAAAATATTTGATAAGGCATTTGTTAACAGGGCCACCCAAAAATTCAATATGTGGTCATATTTTTTTATGAGATAAGCAATTTTTATTCTGGATTTGAACTTAAAAATCTGGTGCTAAAAGAGTTTTGATTATTGTGGTGAGTTAAAAAACTTGTATTGCTGTCATAACCATCTTTTGCCACAATGAGTTATTTTTAAAATTATTGTGCTTTATTGTTTATTGAGTGGTTGAATATCTTCGTTATTTTCTAATGGATGGTGTCACAAGGCTCTAATTATGCGGTTTCAGATTCTGACCTGGTTTCCCCCCCCCCCTGGAAAAATATCAATATGTCTAAACAATCAAAAGTCTCGTGTGAGTCAATTTTATAAAGTGAAAACCACTTTTTTTTAAATGTACTAGGGGCTGAAATTAAATGTACTAGGCTCACCAACCCCCGTAACTGCTTCGCAGTTCTTTTCAGATCACTTTGCGATCTTAGCGAGCAGAGCTCGCTTGTTCTTCTCAACAATCCAGCACAACCCTCTTCTCGGCTGATTCTGAGTTTAAAAAAAGAAACTGAAAATATATTTCCATTGATATTTATTTATCTTTATATTCGATTTTTGTTCTGCTTTTTCTGTGGGTGTTCACGTGCTCCTATGGACGAGCCGCCACTGAAAATACCTCTCTCTTGCATAAATAATTTAATTCGGATCATTCCTCCAAATTAACAGAAAAAAATTTTGCTGAAATATATCTTTTCTAGCTTATGAATAATTTAATCAAAATGTTAAAAAAATATCCAGCAAGTCTACTAATAATCATCAACCAGTTTGTAGAAAAAACATTGTTGAAAATAAAAGAAATCAAGACTCATCATAAAACTCGTCTGTTTCTCTAGTGAACGGCCAAAAAGAGAAGAAAAAAATAAAATTAAAACTTTGAATCTTAATAATTCCAAACCTAATTAGAATTTTTTGAAAAACAAAACGCCAATAATTTTATAAAAATTAATTTTATGTGTGTTTAAAATATCATAGTTTTACTGTGATAAGTTTACTGTGATACTTAATTACCCCAAAACTAATTCGAAAAAAGGGCGACGTGGTGCAAAACTTCACATCTAACTAGTCTGACTAGTATCTAAATCTAGAACCAGCATTTTGCTTGTTTGTAGGTGAAAATATTGGATATAACAGTATTATCTGAATCTAAGTATCAGTATCGTGGCCAAGAGTGTTTTTCTTCATTATCATTTCTTTTTGTGACATGAGTTGTTGATGTCCACCATCTAAAGTCATTTATTTTTTTGTAGGTTTGCTCCAAGTTGTATATAGGTGCAGGAATTTAATTGAGTTAGATATCAGTGATTGTAGAGAAATATCTGAAAACTCATTTGAAGTGCTGGTAAAGAACTGTAGAGAGCTGGAGCATTTGCATGCTAGTCGATCTTTCCGCATTCCTTCTCATTCTTACAGGTATTCTTCTAATTAAAATTTAGTTCTGTAGTACTAGCCTGATCAAAATGAATTTTCACACGCAACAACATATTTACTGGCCAGCCTTAAATATTTATCAGCCTTGAGTTGGCAAGCAGAAATTTTTACCCTGGTTAATATTAATGTTTAATGCAGCAATACCATAGACCTATATGATAGGTAGATCCAAATGAAAATTATACTTGAGTTATGGTCTAATTTTGTACATATAAATAGATGGTAATCAGGTTTAATTAAAACCAGCGAGAAAAAACGATAATTAGAAGAATAGTCTTGGTTGTTACTTACCATTAAATCATGGATGTTACTAAAATTATATAGGTTGTTTCAACAAGTCTCTCCAAACTCTGCACAGAAAGATTATTTTATTCCATAGTGCATGCACACACAGTAGATATTTTTAATATCTTAGTGCCCAAAAATGTACAAATCATGTTCATGCTTTCTGTAAACCATTTTTAGCATAAGCCATGTGCCAGCTGTAAAAGCTTCATTCATTTCTGTAGCAATTTTCTCAAAAACTATGTGTTGTAGGTGTAGTATAGTTCTCAATTTTTATGTACTCTGCTCGAGGAATCTGACTGCACAGTTTGAGGGAGCTTGTTAAAACACTCAGTATGCATGTGTTACAAGAACAAAGTTATTTTAAAGTACTAGGGGGCCTGCCCCCTGCTCGCTATCGTTCACCAACCCCCGTAACTGCTTCGCAGTTCTTTTCAGATCGCTTCGCGATCTTAGCAAGCAGAGCTCGCTTGTTCATCTCAACAATCCAGCCTAACCCTCTTCTCGACTTAATTAAGCCTCTTGTAATACCAAAAATACCTCTCTCTTGCTTATAAATAATTTAATTTGTATTATTCCCCTAAATTAACAACAAAAATGTTACTGAAATATATTCCTTTTTTAGCTTATCAATAATTTAATCGAAATGTTAAAAAATACTACTAATAATACTACTAATTATTACTAATTACTACTAATAATACTACTAAATACTACTAATAAAATATAGTCTACTAATAATCACCAACCATTTTGTAGAAAAAACATTGTTGAAAATAAAAGAAATCAGACTCATCATAAAACTTGTCTGTTTCTCTAGTGAACGGCCACAGACAGAGAAGAAAAAATTAAAACTTTGAATCTTAATAACTCCAAAACTAATTAGAATTTTTTGAAAAACAATATTGCCAATATTTTTATAAGAATAATTGTATGTGTGTTTAAAATATCATAGTTCTACTGTGATTAGTTTTTCTTTTATAACGAAAAAACTGAAAACCCGTCAAAAATTTCGAAACTTTAAAACTTAATCACTCCAAAACTAATTAGAAAAAAGGGCGACGAGGTGCAAAATTTCACATCTAAGAGAATGCGGCTGCAAAAAATCATATTTCTGCTGTGAATAGATTTTGCTGGGGGCGAACTCGCAGCAGAAAAAAATAATTTTCGACCTTGACATTAAATAATTCCAGAACTAATTATCTCATTAATTAGCTATTGGAACGAAAAGGACCCTCATATATTTGTCTACAAATGGTCAAAATTTCAATAATTTCCGTTCCATAGTTTTTGCATAGTGACAGTTCAAAATTGTCAAAGTGAAGATTTTCTGAAGCAGCTGCAGCGACTGTTATGTTTTTTTAATATAGAGAGAAATAAATTTTAGAAAGCAGTCTGTTAATTGGGTGTAAGATTTTATCATAATAATATAGGAAAATGTAGATATTTTGGAAGGTGCATTGCAAGGAAAATTGGAGATCAGTAAGCAAATGTTCGACCACTTGTATAACAGGCATAAATGTCTTTTATTTAGACAATTTTTTTTTTAGATTTTTCTCTGTATCAAAATAAAACATATTTGAATTTTCAGCATTAAGCAAATTAAAAAAAACAATGAAAAAGGAGTTAGTGCAGTGATTTTGAAGTGGGTGCAGTAAAGAGGTGTTAGAGATGTTACGAGCAGCTTAGGATGGGAATGAATTTTTAGAACATCTGAAATATTATCCAGATTCAAGTGCAAAAACTAAGCAATCATATAACCTTGTGGACTACATACGTGGACAAAAGCAGATTTTCAGCAATTCCATTGGAATAAATAGCAGACATTAAAAATTTATAGCATTGATAATTTTATGCAGGGTCCCCACTCAATTTTGTAAGGGAAGATCTTTGACTTTTCTTGGTTAATTTTGTAATTTTCTGGTCAAAAAGCTAGCTATCTACTTTTTGGAACAAATAAAAGTATCTCTGAATCTTAAAATTCAGCGTTCTTGAAAATGATCCACAAACTGGAAAGTTATTGACGAGAAAACAGAGCCAATCAATAAAAACTAATGAATTCACAACAAATATGATATTTTAAAAATTAAAAGTGTTTGACTAAAGTGTAAATCATATCTGATCTTTTTAAAGTTTTGTAATTTATTTCTTAATTTAAAAAATTGAATGGCTGATTTTAGCTCCTGGAAGGTTTGGAATTTTTGCGCTGATATTTTTAAAGATTCATTGTACAGTTTGAGAAAGTCATTAAGATCTTTAGCATTTACCCTGTTCTTGAGTAAATAAAATTTATTTTTAATTAGGTTTTTTCACCACTTTGTTTAAAGAAGTTAATATTTTTAAAAATGATCTTAATCTCAATTATTTTATCTTTTAGGTTATTGAAATCATTGCCAAAATTCAGATACTTAGATATTTTTAACACTCTGAGAGATAAGGCTCTAGGTTCACTCCGTGAATATTTGCCTCATGTTCTGTTTAACAAAAATGTATTTTCAACGATAGCTAGACCCACCACTGGATCGCAGAGGTTCAGTATTTGGGGAATACGGACAAGGGATTGTATGGATTAGTATGTGTAAGAATTAGTTTGAACGTAGAATGTTGTCTACACCAGGGGTGCAGAATATGTATGATCCGTCGATTTAGGATCGGGGAAAATTTCAACCATTTAAAGAAATTTTGCCAAAAAATATGAAATTGTTCTTGATTTTAACAAAGAGCTAAAAAAAATTCCCTTGATAGATTAATCTTGATGTTAAAAAGGAACATAAGACGACTTTCATCAAATCCTATCTTAGGTAATATGTATATTGTGTAACAATAGAGTAATAAAATTTCAAATTGTATGATGATACAGAGTTTATATGTAAACATTTATAACAAATTGTGAAATTTTAGGGGAATTTTTACTTGGATTGGGGAAAATGTTGGGATTAAAACGTTTTCTGCACCTCTGGTCTACACATGTTTTCTTTGTTCATGGCTTTTTACCATGATCAAACTTATGATTTAATGTTGGAAAGCATTGTGGATTATACCAACTTCAAAGAATGATAATAATAAATGTTTAATTACTGAATTTACAAATTACAAGACTCTATTGGTCTGAGTATTGTGAAGTGCATATCATAACGGCTATGCCTGTGATAGGGTTGTATTATAAATGCTTCTCATCTTGCTAACGAAATGTATAAAATTTTACTTTATATTCAATGTTATCTTTTCCAAGTTATTATTCATTTGGTATTTTTAATGTATTACTCAGCAATGAAAGTTTATGTTAATAGTAATTAAAGTGAGAATTCATAGCTTCCAACTCTGAAATTTTTTGGAAGCTCTCAAACTTTCTGATTGAAAAATCCCCCCAAATCTCCCTGAAATAAAGAAAATTTCCGGAGGAAAAGGTCTTCTCCTATAGTAAATAGGGATGATTTTGGTAAAATATCTACCATTAAAATGAAAAATCTAAAAGTGATAATAGGTAGGAAAAACCAGGGGGGGCCCATCTGGCTCTCATTTTGATTTCATCCAGTGACGTCACTGGATGAAAAAGGCGTGAAAGTTATGACGTAGAGTAGCCAATCAGGATTCATAAGGAAAATCGCGGAGATTTTGCTTACGTGGAAAGGGAGAAAAATAAGATACAGGGAAAATATAAACCAGTAGTTTTCTTCTTCTTTTTATGAAAATAAATCCTGAAATTAAATACTAGTAAAATTATAATCTGCAACAAATGATGATTATTTAGTTTTCTAGATAGTAAAAAGAATAAACGATTAAGGCAAGTTTCCCAACAAAGTAGTTTCTTTCTAAAATTAAATACTGAGTTGTCTTGTTGAAGGAGCTCAAAAATTGAAAAACTAAATATAGTCACGCTGGAAACAGGACTAGAGAACGGAACTTGTACAATTTTATTTTCACTAGTAAATTTAATTTATTTTATATTCTTGTAAGCGTATTGTTACTGAGTTATTGGCAACAGTGTTTTTTGTAAATCGAAATTGATTTTCAAAATAAAGAGATAGTTAGTTTGAATTTATTTACAAGAAATAATGCCGGATACATCTTGTTTTTATGTTTTTCGAGTCTATACCCGATATCTACAACGTAATAGATAGCGCATCATTAAGGGGAAACATTTCTAACATTGAAAAGTCGTACAGCTGAACCTGTTGGACCAAAGATCAAATATCCCTCTCTCAAAGAAAAAGTCCCTAATCCATAGTGCCCCTCCCTAAGTCCCACCCGAGTGAAAGGGATTGTCTACTATGACGGCAAAGGAGGAGCTGCAATTGACGTCACTGGATGAAATCTCACGCCCCTTTTGCATTTTTCATCTCTATGTGAAGAGCCAACCTAGTCTTATTCTACTAACCTTGAGGAAAAACATAGGCCATCTCAAACCCTAGCAAATGTTTTGACTATTCCCTATTTTATTCCTTGCAATCAGTTTAGTTCAGCCACGGCTTACTAGATACTATACAAGCTAGCTGAGTTTAATTAAAACCATTTGACAACTTTTCCCGCTTGGATCGCCACAAGTCCTACCTATATCACTCAACCAATAGGGTAACACACTGACAAGTAAGGAAAACTAAAGGCGTGTTTTCTTGACGTAAACTGCTGATTGTTGGCCATTAGTGGCTGAGTTGAATTTTTGAGCCATTAAGTCCTGCCTTTAACTCTGGATTTGCTTTGCCAGTTTGTCAAGTATTGCCATCTGCATAGCTGCCAACTCTTCCGTTTTAACCGGTTTTCCGTTTTTTTTTTTAGAGAATCTTCCGTCATCCGTTTTTCAATAATTTTCTTCCATTTTTTGCTCAGTTAAAAGTTCTGATTAGTTATTAATCTGACTTGATTAAAGCTTAAAAGCAGTTGTTCTGCTGTTGGAAATAATGAATAGCTAGATCTCTTAGTAAAAAATTTATTAATTGCATGAGAAAGCGGTTACCAATGCAGAATGTTTATTGGCAGATTTCATAATTGATCATTATTTGCCTCTCAGCTGTGCTGATCATTCAAAAATGTTTCCAGATTCCAAAATTGCCAAGAGTTAGGGATGTGCAAGGACTAAAAAATAGATATTTTGTTAAAAATGTATGCTTTTCTTAGATTTTTTTACTGAAAGATGTTCAGTTATTGTTACCTATTGTTCAGTTACCTATTGACTTAGGTAGAGCATGGTAGGTACCCTTGTTGACTTATCAGTGTAAAAAATGCTGTAGGTATCTTGAATTTTAAAATCTTCCTTTTTTATAATCCCAATGTTGGTAGGTATGCATCTGGATTCTTAATGATTTCTGTATCTCTGCTAGCCTATTTAGTATCTAGTAAGCCGTGGTTCAGCGTTAGAAATTGGGGGGAAAACCACTGGTCCGCAACAAAAATCACTGGTCTGACAAATTAAAAAGGACCGGTTTAAATATTATTAAGTAACTATTGCATTGAATGTGAGTACCAAATAGTAATGCTAAAAATTAACATATTCAATAATAATAACGGTGCATGCTTCTTTCAAGACTCAGCTTTCTTCTCCAACTCGTAGCAAAAATAAAAACGCTGCTAGAACTGGAGGGTGGGATATTTTTTCACCAAACACACACACTGGTCCGGCGGACTAGTGATTTTCTGACTCCACTGGTCCGAGCCGTTTTTTTTAGTTGTCCCGGACCAGCAATCCACCGCAGTTTCGAATGTTGGTTTAGTTAATGAATCTCTATGATTTAATTTCCTAATTTTCATTTTATAATGTGAACTAAGCAATGTATTAAGGATACTCTATTCTTGATTTGGAAACTTCAAATATAGATTCAGTAAAAATAATGTATTTTTTTATTGAAACAAGTGTTTTTATAATTCAAATAGTTAGTGTACTCCAAGTATCAATTCAGAATGTTTTAGAAAAGTGAAATCTGAATGTAAATTTCTATGGTAAAGAAAATTGCAGTTGGTAAAGAAAGGTAAAAGACTTTTGTTTCGTGAGGGGTTTTGACCCCTAATATTTACCCAACGCCTCCCATGAGTATTATTGGGTAAATTTAAACCTTCATGCACTTAATGTTAAAGTTTTGTGGTTAATACTTAGCATTAAGCAAAGAAGAGAGATCTGGGGGATCCAGAAAATATCTTGAAATTTGATCTTAAAAGGTTGTGTTTTGATCCTTTGGATGGCACTAAAATAAGAAGTGAAGAAAATTTCAGGGTGCTTTTGAACCCCTTAAACCCTGCTCATGGATAAGGTCCAGATTATAACTGTAAATGCATTTTTAAAATTAAGGTGCTGAGCAATAATGAGTTAACTCCAACATCTTTTTAATGCAATGCCTCAATTTCTTTTTTTTCTACCATTGTTTTTTATCTATGCAAAAAATTTTAGGATGTTATTTTTATGTAGCTTTTAAATGTACCATTTTAAGTTGAATAATAATAAAATGTTAAAACAATCTTCTTGTGTAAGTTATATCGATTTATTCAATTATTTGTTTTCTAATGTATTATCTCTTAATTTATTGTTGGGTTTTATCTGTGTTCTTGCCATGATGTGTTCAATATTATCTTCCTATATAAGGATACCAGTTTAAAAAAATGTTAACTACTTTTTTGAATTTTGAAATGTGTTGTTTATTATTTTCGTAAACACATAAATAAATTATAGACATTCTTTGAAAGTTTTGTTCTTTTTTAATAACATAATTTGTACCTACCAGTTGTGAATTTATGTCTAGTTATAGAAAAATGAAATAATATTAAAACTGTTAGCTTTGATTTGTTGGTACAGCATACTATAGACAAGTTCAACTGGAACAGAACTTTTTACTTTGACCGGAAGTCTGGCACACTTCCAGTGTATTCCATATCCTTATGCTCAAATCAGTCCGAAGTGTTCAAGGGATTCCTGATGTTAGACAGTTAAACTTGTCTATAGTACATACTTATAATAAAGATAACTTAAAAATCTCTAATGGATATTTACCATTCATTTTATAAAAACTTTATATGAAATTTATTCTGTCTCAAATACATATAGTAGTTAACATTAGGTCTTAAATTGAAACAAAATTTTATTCTTTGGTCTCCAGCATACAATTTTTACATATTAAAAGCAGCATAATTATCATTAAAAAAGTAAAAATAGCACCCAAGCTTAAAGTGTACATCTTATAATGTTGCACTGATTTTTCTGTCACTTGTAATCTCACTGTGCCTATGAGAGTTTTGTCATCCCAGCAGCTAGAAATGAAAAGAGAAAGTTATGTATTAATTAATGTCATTGCTATAAATATAAGTCTTAAGATATTTTTTGAATTTTATTTGGAACATGGTTAAAAAAGATAAACATTTGTAATATATAGTGTTTAGTTAGAAAGATATTTCAATTAAATTTGCTGACCAGAATTTTAATTATATTTTTTAAATAAATTTAAATTTTTTACTTGCCTGTAAATTGCAGAATCAGTGAATCTTAGTTTTCTGATGATCAGGCTATTTCCCAAGTTGATTTTAACTCTTCCTTTGGTTAGAATATGCACTTTACTGGGGTTAATCACGAAGGAATCATTTCTCCATATTACAAATTTGCCTTCATCATTCCTAGGTAAAAAATATCCTAGTTTTAGTTAATTTTTTTTTAAATTTTAAATTAGTATACTAAATTATTTTAAGGATATTAAAACACACACTAGTGTGTTAATAACTTTGTGATTCATGCAGTTGAATAACACAAAAATGATAAATAGTTTTGCCTCAACATAAGCATAAATCTATTTTATGTTCATATTTACAAACTTAAAATTTAAACTGAGAAAAAAAAGAAATAAGAAAAAATAGTGTTTTTTATTCATCAAAGTAAAGGGAACTTTAAAAAAGGGAAATATTTCTTTTATAGTAGGTTTGATAATAGGGACTAGATTTTAAAATGAAAATTGGAAGGGGGATATTTTTTAAGGTGTTCTTAGCAAAAAATCGGAGTTTTGAATCGTTCGTATGAAAAAAGTTTTTCCACTGACATAGTTTCAGTATTTAATTTGAACTTTTAGCTCAAAACGTATCTCAAACGTTAATTGTTAAAAGGAAAATACAAATATGTGTGTGTCCGGTTTCTGGCACTTTTACTACTTGAGTTTCTCTGGTGGAAAAAAATATCAAGTTTTTCATTACATAATTATAATAAAACATTACAATTTGTTATAATTATATTTTTTATTATAATTACAATATAAATACTAACTATATTTTATTATAATTATAATGAATTACAGTTTTATGTAAATTTCAAAATTGGGATCAAGGCAGAATACTTCAGTATCTATATCGTAAATATAGAATGTATACTGCGGCAACAAGATTTTTTCACTTGGCAGCTCTAGGAGAAACGGGGTGCTTTACTTTTTTGAGGGTGGTATGCCTATGTTATTCCTTCCGCCAGAAATTTAGCCTAAGTTAATGTTCCAAAGAAGTGCGGGTTTCGAGATTCTTTTCTTTGAGATGTGTCTTGATGGTTTAACTTAATTTCGTTAGAGAATTAACTAAGAACTGTTAAGCAACTGTATGCATAATTATTATATTGAATAAATATTTCCATTAAAAATAATAGCAATTTTCTATTTGTGATAGGATATAATATTATATATAAAACAGCAAGTTAATACAAGATGCTGCTTTAATTCATTTTTGTTTTAAAGAATATTTACTTTTTGTTACTTATCTAATACTTTTTCCCCCGAATTATTTCGTTTTACATTGAGAACATTTCTTATAAAGTACGATAAAGCAGATTTTTAAATATGGTCTCTTTTTTTTCTTCAAGTCCCTTTTTTAAAACTTCAAGATTTCATTGCATAAATTATTATTAAAAAATTACCCTGGACAGTTTATGATGATACTACTATCTACTTCTTCAAACATGGTCTCTCTTTTTGCCAACAGCGGTAGATTCGGAAGTGGTTGATGCATAGAATAAATTCCTTTACTGTTATCCACTGTATCCAGTACCACTCCATTTTTGTCTGTCACAACTACTATACCAGCTACGTAGGGACAGGAGACCTAGTAATTAATTAACTATGTGTATTTTTGAAGGTACATACTAAGATTCCTCACGATTTTCTTAAAGGAATTTCACTTTAAACTTTTCGTCAGGCATGGACGGATTTAGGAGGAAGACCATGGGATGGCTAACTTCAAAACTGAGGGAATTATTGTTCCTGATTGCACTGGACGTTTGCACTTCCCCCAAAAATTTCGTCCCTAAATTGAAATATTTCTCGCATTATTAAAATAGCGAATCCTTCTAAGAACTTCCCATCGTGCAAGAACTCCACCTAGAGTTTTGCTTCTGGAGGAACGATCCAAAATTACTTATAAGCCCCTTCCATGTATATAAAATAGGTTAAATCAAATCTAACTTTTTAGAATATTTTAGATAGAATTTCCTGTTTATGAACATAAAATTCCATACACAGGGGAGGGGTTACAGGGAGTCCTCTACCATAAAATTATTTGACACTTAAAACTAGTGTTTAAACCAAATTATTCTTAACGTGAGGTGCACACCCCACTGGGGCGCAAATGGTAAAACAGGTGTAAACAAGAAAATTTTGGGAACTTTCTAAAAAAATTGTCGTGCAAATGATCTCAGATTACTAAAAAAACTAGTTGTGACCCTATTTTCAAAAGTCAAAATAGAGAACCCCCTTCCTTTATGTAAAACTCAGTGTCACCCACAAACATTTAAAATTTGATGCACTAAATGTTTAAACCACCCTTTTAGTTTTCTTAAGGCCATATTATATTCATAGCCATCAGCGTCAGAGTTAAATCCTTGGCCACCTTGGAGGCAATGAATACGGCCGTTAAAGTTTGCATTTAACCTCTAATGCCCGCGCTTGGTATTAATGTAAAAAAAAGTTAGTTGCTGAAATCCCGTCCCCAATGAAAGTAGTTATAAAGTCCATGGAGCCCATGCCATGGAAATTTTAGAAGACTTATAGGGGAACATGGCATGAATACATTTCTTGTGTAAAGTTTTTGTGAATTATTTATTACCGTTATTATCTGTATAAAATTTCGGAGGCCCCCTCTCATAGTCTCATCCCCGTATGTAGGTTCATCTCCTTATATGAGCCCCCTCCCCAATTCGGATTAGGTGTACTAAAAAAAGTTGAAAATCTTGTATTTTAAGGTTAAATTGCCGAAAATGGGGATGACCCCAAGACCCCGCTTTTATGTTTAGAACTCTATTATTCACAAATTTTTTAATGTTAAGTTCAGCAAGATGCAAATCTTACCTAAAAATGCATCAAAAAGCCTACATTGAAACTTACAAATGAGCAGATAAAAGATGATGATTAAAAGATTATTAATATTAGATGCCGGACGTGTAAGTCTTCATCGTTTTATCTACATTGAATCTATTAAACATGCGTAGGGGGGAGGAATAATTTTGGGTCCTCTCTCCCGATGCAAAAATATAGTCTTGGGCTTGATAATGACTAAAATTTTTAGAGGACATTTGGACCGCTCCCGAAATAAATTTCTTATATACGCATCTGATATGTGCACTCCTCAAAACTGATTCACTGATTGGATTTTCTTTTCAGATACGGGAAATCAGTTTTTCCTTCATTATAAGTAATGTGCAGAAAAATAACTTTACACACACATTTGAGAACTGTAAAACAGATTTTTCTTTCATAGCTAATAAGTATACAGAAAACAAATTTTACTATACATCATTTAGCAAAGTTATAATTATAATAAACGAGAAAAATAGTGATAACTTTCAATTAATCATCAAAGTACCTTTATTTAAAATTATACTTCTACGTAGAATTTAAGAATAAATTTATAGTTATTAGAATTTTTTCCCTACTAGTTTTCCTACTTTAGAGATTCTAATAATTTCAATAATATAGTATCAGTGTTTTGTTTTTACCTTGCAAAACCCTATCGCAAATTCACTCTTCGTGCTGTGAATAATGGACAAGTCCTTCATTTCCTGCGGAAGAATACTAGACCTACAAGGAACTCCTTTCTTATACTCGGTCAGTACCTGTGTGTCAACGGGTTTGGTTGGTGAAAAAAGATCCATCTTCTAAAATAGGGAAATCAGATTAATCATCACGCATATTTTAAAATTGTCCAAGGTAAGATTTTTACCTCCAATTATTAAGGACCAATTTAAAGCTTTCGCGTCTGGCAATTTAGGAAGGAACGGAATCCTATTGACAGACCAGTCAGAGTATTAGATGTTAACCTGTACAATTAAAAAATACATTAAATTTCATGGTTAAAAGTAAATAATGCTGTTCTTTCTTCTATACATATACAGAGACTCCAATTTCCAGAGACGATTTTTTTTTATGCAATCAAAAGCTTTAAACCTGTTGTTTTTACTCGGAAATAACGATGCGCTATGTTTGAAAAGGTATAAATCAATCCTATTATCCTATCGAACTTTTAAGTTAACTGAAAATACCCCACTGAAAACTTCAAATTGACTGTAGAAACTACGGAGAATCCGAAGTCATTGAGTATCTGCATATAATTATGGTGTCTCGAAAACTGTCGCTTTTGCAGCAAATTGCAAATCGCGTGGTGTAAAGCTACCATTAGACACAGTAACTAATTTGTCTCTAAAAACTATTCGATATTTTTTGAACACACGTGTTTTATGTTCCTAAAAGTTTAAAACTACATTTAAAAATGAAACTAAACATTTAAATAAAAATATCTGCAAAAAATGTAAGTTGTTTTACCCTGACATTACAAATCCCGATTCTTCGCCTTCTTCCTACAGAGCCACATCGATTGCACTGACTCCATTCCGACCAAGACACGCCCACCACTAAGTTCAAATCTTTTAAAGGAATATCCGCCGTAGGGTCGTTCCGTTTCTTCTGGCCTTTCATCACTATCTGTATAGAAGAGTTTAAAAAATTAATTTGTAACTAGTATGTACTAGCAAGTAAACTAAAAGATAACCCACAACTTACAAAGCGGTGAGGTTCTGCTCGTACAACGTCCACCGCATACTTGGCCATGACTTCGATTCCCTTGGAGCAGATATAGATGCCGGAGTCTTTGGTGCGGGCGTTCGATATCTCCAACGACAAGTCCGACAGAAGTCGCGCGTGGTGGCCGTCTAGTTGGACAGGGAGGAAGATGGCCGTACCAGGGACCAACCGCTTCCACACCCCGCGAGAAGGGGCCGAAGGGGCCACACTGAAGAGAAAAAGAAAATAATTCTGTTCTTGAAAGGTAAACCATCGTTTTCCTACATCATACAATATCAGTTGATATATCAGTAGAGTTGGCGTCTTTTATTGGCAACATACTTTTTTGCAAAGCACTAATGGTACCATTTTCAATCCCGACACCGCTGAAGACCCACCGAGTATATGCGGAGTACGAGCTCGTTAAATCTGTGGGTCCGGAAGTCCTGTGGTCTTTCTCAGGAGCCGCACCCCCTTTGCCACGGACGTAGCTATAGATATTATAAGGGGGGTGTTCAAGAAACTTAGGGTCACAGTAGACACTGAAAGTTTAACTAAAACAGGGTTTTCCAACTGGCGGGACGCATGCGGCCCGCGAAACTCCCTGAAAACCCCCTAAAAAGTAGCTTTTGAAGACATTTTAGCATACTAAAATTTAAACATTTTTTGGGGAGGACCCCCGAACCCCCTATATACCTTATTAAATTAAGGAGTAGCTTTGCTTTGGTCTGTCGTTTTCTATGGAGAAAAATTAAAAGTTTGAAGTTTCAAAAGAGGGAGGTTGTATACCTTGAATTTCCCTCTGAGCGTAGCAAGGGGTTATAAAGGCTTAGGTTAACCTTTATCATGAGGAGGGACAAAATGGAGTATCATAGGCATAGGTTCAACTTTTGACTAGGGGGGGCAGAACCTATAAGACCTCAGGACCAAGGGAGCCGTTACCTGACTGTTTCGAAGGGGTTCTGGCCCTCCAAATGTTTGTAATAGTTTCCCTTTCCGAGTAAAATGTACGGCAAATGTGAATTTTTGTGGTTAATACATGCCCCCAAGCAAAAAAGGGGGAGTCTGGGGGTCCTCCCCCAGAAAATTTTGTGAAATTTGACCCAAAAAAGTTGTATTTTCTCTCATTTTTTGGATATTTGGGACAGGAACCTATCTGTTTGGCTGACATAAGGTTTAGGCTAAGGGGGGTGTCTGGACCCCCTAAACCCCCCTTATATACGTCCATGCCCTTTGCCTTAAATCCTGTTTGCTTTGCGGATGGAGCTTGGATATTCCAAGTGGCATAAGAAACAACAACAATTTTCAAAGTATTAAAGACTTACAGCCAAATTCATAGCCATCAGCATCGGTGTTAAATCATTGGTCAAAGAAGGATACCAACAACCATAGTCGGCGATAATCTAATTTTTTCTTTCTTCTTAACTGCCGGTTAACTGCGACGCTGATGGCAAGGATGGCATTTTGTAGATCCCTGCCTGATAAGAGAATTAAGTCTCGATTTTGATAAGGATTTAGATGAAAGTTCGATTAATTATTTCAGTAACCGACTGTCAAGAAACCGACAGTTCAGTAACCGGAGTAAAAAAAATAGTTATCGATTGAAGCAGTGCTTTCCAACGACAACCTGTGGTTCATGAAATCGTTGAAATAGGTTCACAAAGAGGTGACGTAGTTTGCTCCTAAAAATTATGATATTCGTGCGAGACAGCTATGAATGGGAATGGGAAAGACCCCTTAAGGACAAAAATGGACGCATCTTTTTTTTATAAATAACTTTAAAATGATAACTGGGATTGCTGGGCTGGGGAACTGATGGGTTGTTTTTCTAACCCTAATTATTTGGCCACAGTAACCCATTTTTCCCAATGCTTTTGGCAACTTTTATCCGCGCTCTAGCTCCTCAGGGTTGCTTGGCTGTGCCCTCCAGAATATTGTGATTCTGAGTTAATGGTATAGTCCTACATCCTCCGTCTTATGGTAGTCTATTAGTTCCCCTATCATTTTTACCCATTATTTTTTAATCTTCCTGTATAAGAGAAAAGAGATACCCTGTATTAGAGAGAAGAGCAGAGAGATGCGCAATAGCAAAGAGATGCTTATGCATTTTTTTACGGATATACGGGTCAAAGTAATACAATTCAAATTGAACTGTAAATTTTTCGGAAAATATTTTAACACGGTAAAATGAACCATCACCATTTAATTTTTCAGTTCTTTCCGAAAAATATTTGTGGTCTCTCTTTTTCATTCTTATTCAAATTATCTCCCTCCATTTAATTTTTGAAAGGTGTTATAACTATAAAATTCACCATATATCGCAGGTTAGTAGTATTTTGTTTCCTTCAACCACCAGTAAAGCTTCTGGATCTTTAGGACTTGAGCCAGTTCGCATGCATTCTGAATACTTTTGCTGAGTTCTTTTCGCTATAGGACGGCGTTGAACTCCTCTGAAGAAAATATAAGAATAGTTTACAGCTGTAATCTTGATAAATATATTTTCAATCGAATCGTTAGTCTTAAGAAGACACTCTAGTTAAAAACCCATGAATATTCAGAAAATAGAAAACTTAATTTTTAATGGTGGATTTACAATTACGGCGTTTATTATGCACTTCTACAAATATACAACTTTACACTCAATCAATGATTTTTAATTATAGGTTTTCGAACGATCTAATGGTTATGTTGATTATTTAATGGCTAATGTGACCAGATTTTTCAATCTAAAAAGCGGGACATTACACTGACTTAGAAATGGTATAATCTCTTTCAGATTTTCAATATTTTAATGAAACGGAAGATTTTAAATCTCACATGAAAGTAAATTTTGCAAGAAACCCCCATCATATTTTTTTTTTTTTTTGGAATGAAGGTAACCCAATACACTGATCTCACACACATGTAATAAGGTGAAGGACTTTTTTAACATCATTATAAGATATTATTTAAACTTCGTATTCCATTTATTACCTTTAATCAGTTAAATGGGGTGAGGGGTCTGGGGGTCCTCCCCCAGAAAATTTCGTAAATTAAACTCTTTGAAAGATTGTTTCAACTCATTTTCAGACAATTGGGACGGACTGACGTTTTCCAACGCAGCAGAATTTTTAAAGAGGAAAAACTGTACAAAACTTTGAGAAGGGTTTGAACTTTATGAGCACCCTGAACGCACACCCTTCTGTAATGATTAAATTAAAGCCATTGTTTTTAACCTTTAAATGGGTAATATTCCGTAATCGAGGTCGCCAAATTTGGGCGATAACCAGGGATTTAGATGTAGTGTTAAAGTCTGTCTGTCCTCGCTTGGCACAAGTGGCAAACCTAAAATCCGTACCCACAGCAGAAAAAACAGTGGCGAAAAAGCCATAAAGATGGTTATCTCACTTCTATTAGATACCCGATACCCTGCACTCGCCACTGCTTTTCCTGCCGTGGGCAGTGATTTTAGGTTTGCCACACGTGCCAAGCGAGGACAGACAGACTTTAGTAATAGCTTGGCGAGATCCGATCTCGCCAAATTTGGCGAAAACCTCGATTATGGAATCTGTCCCCTTTAAATATCAACTTATGAATGGGTTCGGCCTAATAATTTAAAACTTTTCAAAGATTGCCCCTAAAAAATCAAAAAATCCAGGTTTTTCCTTACACTTTTCTCGTTTGATGAAATTTAGTCGGAAAAGCGGGACTTCAATGAAAAAGCGGGACATCGAGGCAAAAAGCTGGACGTCTGGTCACATTATTAATGGTTAGTTGAATATAATTATTATGAGAGACAGATTACAAAATTACTGACCTCTTTAACAAATCCCCAAACAATTGACATTTTACTATACTTATAGTTCCGAAAATAATGAATATTATTAGCATGACTTAGAATGATGAAGTTTCTCTAACCTCAAATCAAGTTTCCTAATCGATAGCTACTCACAACGCGTCGTGAAAGAGATTTAGCATAGCACTAGCGTGTCTCTCAATTTCAAGTTTTGTTATTGTTTTTGAGAGACTTTTTTTGCTTCTTATGTAGTCTTTTATGTCCTGTATGAACCTTTTATACTTATTTCGTTTTTAGGAAAGTTTTATTTGACTTCATATGGGATGGATTTAATGGAAGCCATGGGGAACAACTGCAAATTCCTCCAACTTTTTCTGATTATTCCATTTTTGAAATGATAAATAATGTATTTATTAAAATCAGGCAGGGACATCATGTTCTCCTAAATCTGCCCAAGGCGATTGACTTTATAGTAAGGGAGCCCATGATGCTAAATGTGGATTTACTCGAGCGCGTCAGATAATCATAGGGGAGATACCTTGCATGCTTTTGAGTAACTCCACCAAATAGAGCATTTTCAATCACATGACTCGGCCTAACAACGGCCTTAGCAACGATGTTTTTGCCCGCCAGTGACATCATGTGCGAATGCTTCTATTGGATGCTTCTAGTTCCCGCCCCTAACAACAGCCTTAGCAACGTTGTTTTTGTCCTCCAAGTGACGTCATGTGCGAATGCTCTATATAAGCTCTCTATGTTGGTGGGTTTGTTAAGAACAGCCCGTCAAAATTTGGAAAAAAAAACTAGTTACATGGACATACTTGAGAGCGTCAGATTGGCTACAGAGACAGTTAACAACTAGTTGAGACTAGTTTCCTGGCTACTAGTCCATAAACATTTTGTTTCGTACATTTTTCTCAAAAAGAGCGATAGCGTCTTACCGGTCTTGGCTTTACTTTGCAACTTTGTAACTCTCCCACTCCCTTGCCCACCGCTCAAATCGGCAGATTTTAGAAAATGTACACTTTTTAGCTGGTAACTAACCTACCTTATCTTAATTTTAACGCAGTGCTTACACTTGTTTTAAAGATTTTGTTATTTTAAATAAATAAATTTAAGTTTTATTTTAAGACAAATCGGGGGCCCCCGAATGGATCTTTGCTTTTTTTTTTTTTTATCATTTTGGGTTTTTAAACGCGAAAAGAAACTGCGAAAAACCGAAACCAACCTTGAACCAACCGAAACCTCTATGACCGAAACCTAAACACAGCCCAATTATTTGTTTATTTTTTAAATCACCGAATGAAGTAAAGTGAAGAAGTTGAGGGGGTTGGCAAATTTGTGATTGTAAACTTCACGAAGGTTTCGCTACTTTAGTAAGTGATTTCTCTTTTATATTAAGGCTTGTTTATACTTTTAATGCTAACAAGGTGAAATTTACTTTTTCTGTTTTCTTATGTTATGCTAAATACTTTTTACTGTGTATTTTTCAAGTGATAAATGTGTAACAAATGCATTTAGTAATTATACCTATAGAAGTGTGCAACTTCATAATAACTTAGATGCAATGAAGTATTACTTTAATTTAAGACAATTTAGAGATTGATAACATACCTTAGCATCAAAATTTTGACTTTTACATGCTATTAAATACATAAATACCTTATAAATCTGTATCTCTAAGTTCGTTATGCATGATATGTTTAGTAATACATTTTCAGTTAGTTTGAAGAATTTCTTTGAACGTTTTGGTTTTATTATATCCTACCTTTAGAAGCGTTTGAAAAAATTGCGTTTCCTAATGTACAAAAAGAAAACACAACGGTTTGTAGTATGAAATAATCATGGTGAAACTCATGACGATCACAGTAAATAAACATGTTTAGTGTATGTTTTCTTCTTATATAGGTAATTGTTAAAATTTCCTTGATGTTTAGGGAGATTATAAGTATTAGGATTATTTGATGTGAAGGTTTAAGTTTTTATAATCATAAATACAAATGTAACTTAAATTAAAAATCTCTGAACTTAAGCATTTTACAAGTAGTCTCTTCCTATCATTGCATCCTAAATCTGCTTTATTATCCTGGTTCAATTTCATTATCTTTATCACCATGCTGCTTTGGTCGCCAAACATTCAATTATCGAAACAGCTTGGCAATATTTTATTTCTAAATGAATGTCCAGTGTTTCAATTGTATCATAGTAGAGATAATTTAACTCAGGACAGTCAACTATTCTTTCTTTTATCTTTTAAACTTAGATATCATTCTGATAACATGATCTTTTTATCCGAAGAAGTAAATTTTTAGTGTTTGTTTATTACTTTTAAGGGACTCTTACTTAAACATTTAAAAATTATAATAAGTTATTTACTTGTTTCATGTAATGATTAAATTAAGCCATAAATTTTAATATTCCTTCAATGCCAAATTTTATTTTCCTCTTCAAATGAATTCATGAATGATGACAACACTTAAGCAGGTTACTGTGGATCAGCATGGTGGCTGGAGGACTCTTATTGAAGCTGTGCCAAAAAACTAAAAATTTTATTCAAAGACTGATTATGGTGAATTTTGCATTAAAACTTTGTTTCTCATGTAAGTCTGAGTAGTTACTATAAAAATTATAGAGGGCATTCTCCAGAATTTTTTTGGAATTCTCCCTCAAGACAGACTTTTAATGCATTTTAAAGCATTTGATGATTTGAAAATCACCAGAATCAATAACTTGAGAAAGTATCCAAGACAAAAAAAGTTGTATTTACCTCAGTGAAAAGAGAAGTTATTAAGTTATCCCATAAAATTGGTTCTAAATTAATTAAGAAAATTCAACAACTTGAATGGGATAATACATAAGAAAAGAACCAAAAATTGTGTTGTCTAAAGTAATGTATTTGTATTCATTAACTTAAACAATTAATTATTACAGGCAAGTTATTTTCTAATGAGCAGCTAAAATTTCCTCCTTATGCTTTGTGTAATCTTTCTGATGCTGTGAGTCAACTCCAAGAACTCAAGATGCCTGTGAGCGGAGGTAAATTTCTTTATTTTACTTTTTCTAAGGGTTGTCCAGACCAGATTTTCGGGGGGGGCCATGTCAGAGTCGGAGGGTATTACATTCGAAATTTTCAGAGCCTCAGAATTTTTTTTGAAGAGTGCTTGCTTTTAAGCAGCTTTTTAGGGGTTTATAGTAACTTAGAGGATATCCAGGGCCCGTGCCATTGTTTTAGAAAGTGGGGGGGGGTGAAACCTTTTTGTAGGGGCATAACAATACTTAAGTTTCGCGAGGTGTTTGGCTCCCAATTTTCCGAGTATAACATAAATAAAATGCGAAACTTTGTTAACGTTAAAAAGATTTCATCAGGTAATACTAGCTCGAAAGCAAAAGAGGGGTCTGGGGGTCCTCCCCCAGAAAATTTTTGAAATTTGGCTACAAATAGTAAGTTTTTTTACTTAATTTTTGTACATTTGGTACCCATTGGATAACACCTAAAGAGGGCAACTTTCTTGTACTCCTAAACGGAGAGGAGAGAAATAAGTTCAAGGAGAAAACAGTAAATAAGTAACCATGAGAAATTGATAGGGGGTCTGGGGGGTAACCCCCGAGAAAAATTTTGAAACTTTGCCTCCAAAAATAAAGTTTCAGCTCATTTTGAAAGAATGTAAACCACAGAATTTTTAAGGATAAAATTATAAATAGATGCTAAATTTTGAAAAGGGCTGGGGGTCCTCTTCCAGAAAATTTTTGCAAATGCGCCCTTTTAAACTATAGTATTCATCTATTTTAAAACTTCCCAAAAGAGAACAGCTTCTTTTAAGCGGAAGAATTTTCAAGGAAAAACACTCTAAAACAGATGTCACATGTCAAAATATTAAAAGGGGGATTGGGGGTTCTCCCCCCGAAATTTTTTGAATTTTAGCATTAAGAAAGTGTTTTTTAAGCTATTTGTTAGGGTTTCTCGGGGGGGGGGGCATGGCCCCCAGGGTCCCCCCTCTGGATCCGCCACTGTGTCCAGAAAGATTTTTTAAAATAAAAAATTAAACATTTGAAATATTTCAGGGAAAATACTGTTTTGATATTTACGTTGAGTATTTCTTCTGATCCGTTTTTGTGTATTTTGTACCTGTTTCCATGTTGAAAAATTACCACATTTCTGCTGCCGACAGTTAGAGCCAGGTAGTTTCTACATTTTACCGAAACGTTCAGTGTTTTTTATCTGAAATTAGGTGTGTTTTTGGGGAAGTTGAATACCAAAGGGCAGTGATATCCATGAGAATGGCTATTGAAAAAAGTTCATAGAAAATTATGCTGGAGCGTTTCAAAACGGGATATGAAAAACATTCTGGAAGAACTTGTGCTTCTTCAGGTTAATGCTCATCCTCTCTACACTGCTGCAACCCACACAATTTTCTAAACACAAGTCAAGTCGCAATTCCACTGGCAAAAATATCACAATTATGATTAACATTGATTGTGGTGCAACAAAAAATGATTATTTTTCCTTACGTTAATCTTATCTTTTGCCTGATTGACTTATAGCATGAAAGTATCATTTGGAACTGATGAAAAAACATTATTAACTAAAATATTACAAGTGGGTCTGCCATTTCTTGCCCATAGTAAAAGAGGATGTTTCTTGTATTTAATTTAAGTTTATAAAACCAATTATAGGGGCAGATTTACAGCACATCTGGAAAAGAGGCAAAAGTAGTTTATGGCATTATCGCCGAGGAAGTTTTCAAAAGAACTAAAAGGAAGCCTTGAAAATGACCACTGATCAGAGAGCTTTTCAGAGCCGCAGCGGCGATAGCAGTCCGCAGTCCATTAGTTGCCACAGGAAAGACAAAGTTTCAGAGTCTAGATTTCTCCAATAGAAATCTAAAAATGATTGATATATATATCACTTTTGTGCTTCCTTGATATTCAAGAGCTGTTGCAAAAAAAGAGTGTTCAGATTAATTAAGTAAACTAATTAATGAAATCCAATTTGTAAATCTGGACTAGATGGCTGTCATTTTGACTTAGCATATGTGCTGCCATCTAGTTAGAATGCAAAAGGATTTTTTTAGTGGTTTTAATGAATTTACAGGCGTGATTTTTTGTGTTTAAATGACATTTTTAATATTCTGTTTGATATGAAGTCATCCAGAATGGGACAGAAACAATAGCGGGGAATGGGAAATGAAGACCAAGGTTAGCAATGCGGCAGCTGCTTCTGCCATTTTTCCTTGTAGAGCTTTCTGTTGGCAGGTCTGTAAGCTTCAGCTGCTTTCAACTCTTCTGTGGTGCTGTAAATCCGCCATAAGAATCTTAATTTTCGTTCAAGTATTTTATTCAGAATTAATATATAAACTTTTCAATTATATGATATTTTTTGGATTAATTTTAGAGTATTAAAAAATATGTTAACCTATCTTTGGTATAGTTTCTTTGGTAAGTTTATATGGACTAAGAAAACTGAAGAGATGTCAGTTTTTACTGTTCTCTCTCTTGTGAGGAATTGTTTTTTCATTTTATTTAAACCTTATAAATTAATTTTCTTAACCTAATATACTGTCAATGCTTTTAAAAACAATAAAAATATAGGAAAACTAAATTAGGAATTACCTTTTTATTCTGTTTTAAAGTCTCTTATTAGGGTCCAAACCTTCAATTTTATGTTCTAATTTTAGATACACGCCAAGCTCTGAAGCTTTTAGAGCGCATCCAGGCACACTTGCAAGAGAATGAGGCAGCTCAACTAAGTCCTACTGTTGAAGACGACTTAAACACACTAATGTCAGTTTTGGACAGTCCTGTTTTCAATAGCATACTTACGATTCAGGTATGTGTTTATTTTTATCTGAGTTCATTTAAAATTCATATGTAATTATTCATATGTCATTAAAATTCATATGTTATTCATTGAGTTCATATGTAAAAAATATTAATACTGAGTGTTTCAACAAATTTGCCCGAACTCTACACTGAAAGATTCCTTGTGAGGGTTAGATACTATACTATGACAACATTTATTTTCAAAAAATGTGGTCTTATACCATAAAAAATTTAATATTTCATTTCACAGTGTGAGAATGCATGCACAATGTGTAAACAAATCCAAGTAACTATATTCGTGAAGTTCCTTTTTTATTGTAAACTGGATGTGGCTTACCTTTTTCTGTAGCGATTTTCTCAAAAATTATGCACCCATAGAGGTATAGTTCTTTGGACTACATGCAACCAGGGGGCCTACCACGAGCCTCTCGACAAAAATAACGACACCCTTACTTCTTCCGTGTCGAGAACGCTGAAGAAGCAAGCAAGTTGTCGACACCACACTGTCGCGGAAGGTTATCCATAGGAAATAGCATTAGTGATCTCAAGTGAGGTCGAGAGTATGGGCTCACTTAACAAGAGGGTCTACCATCAGACTGTCGGGAAGTTTTTAACTGTCGTTAAGTGGTATCGAGAAAGTGAAAAACTCAACGACACCTCAAGAGGTGTCTATATCTTGTTAACGACACGAGAACAAGCTCTTTTATACGCTATAAATTATGTGAATTGCTTACCCTGTTATCATTGCACGTTTTTTGAGATACTTAAAGGTATTTTTAAAGTAAAATTGGCTTGCATTACATCTTTTTTTTTAAATTATCGACTTAAAAATCGGGCCGGTTTTATGTACTAAAAATTAAAGTCGATTTGTGGGTTTTATTTATTAAGAGAATTGAGGATTACTCATACGTTTTTTTTTCAGATAATATATAAACAATCGTGCATCCAAAAAGCAGCTTTAAAATGATTATCTGATTTAAAAAATTTTAATCAGAAATAATCACCGTGGTGATGGGAAAAAATTTTGTTCTTTATCCAAAACTTATTTTTTTGCGATTAAAAAATTGTAATCAATTGATAACAAAAATTTCCTGAATTTAAGTTTGTCCTCCGTTATATGTTCGTAAAGGTATTCGTTTTAAGCGTCTTAATCTTATTACGATCATCCCTTGTTTAGAGTGGCGAGAATTTTGCTCATGAAAAAACGAGTTCCTTCCCTTGCGTTGGTGATCATTTCAAATGGACTCTAACCGTCTGACGTCACATGGAACCAACACGTGACCTACTGAGCTTGCGATTGGTTACCACAGATACTACACTAGTAGATCTACTAGTGTAGTATCTGTGGTAACCAATCGCAAGCTCAGTTGTAGGTCACGTGTTGGTTCCGTGAAGTCTCGAACCAGATAGGCGGTTAGAGTCCATTACGCCAGTGTAACTTAACTCCCCGCCTATTTCTGACGTACAAGATGACGAAAACTTTTTACACCAATCAAAAGCGTTATTTCTTCTCGACACCTATACTCTCGAACTCAGTTGCAATCGGTAAAAGCTTGCATTTGTCGACATTCAAAAACTACATCGTCGTGGTAGGCCACGGTAGGCCATCGAGAATTTGATCTTGATTCTTCAGAATTCCCGACACCATCGTGCTGCCATCTATAAATCGAAGGATGAAATCCACATGAAATCACTTCTGTGGTTATTCTACCTCCAGACTCTTTTTACTGTATTAATATAAACTTGAACCTTGTAAAAATATATTTTAAAAATGAAAGAAAAAATATTCCATCATAAATAAGTACCCAATGACGTGTATTTTTATGAATAGAATTTTCATCTATTTCATACAAAGCAAATAATGGCGGCGATTTGGGCTATTTGCAATGGAAGATCTGATGACTACGCAGAGAAAACATAGTTCCTACGCAAAATAAAAATATTGTTTCATCTATAGGTTGAAAAGTAATTCCTAAGAGCGCTTTTTAATGTACAATAGCTATTAATTTGAAAATAATGCTACAGCCCTCGATAAGAGGTGTCGTAGAGCTTTTTCGCCTCTCTGTCGTTTTCTCCTCTTGGTTTTTCCTCTCATGGTAGGACCTGTAGTTAAGTTTGAGGCGCATCACGTGACTGTCGATAATTTCGGCAATATTAACGATAACGACACGCTGGTGGTAGAGCCCCAGACCTGTCTAAAAATTTTAATAACAAAGCAACCAAAGTTTTGGTTCCACTAACACTAATGATGTCACCCGCAGTGAGAAAAGAAACATTTGTAGAAACTTAATCTGGACCACAGCCCATCTGATCTATCCGGAAACTTATTTTGATTTTATTAATGACACCTGACTTGAAACTCCTCAAGTTTACTTCTACTTCTATATTCATTAAAGAAATGTTTGGGCTTATAATTTTTTTATAGTTTTCTTAGCAATATTAGTCATAGCAAACCTCCACCTTCAGTGAAAGTTAACTATTTATTCTGTCTCTTTATAGTTTACGATATGTAATAAGGTTCAACTATGATCAATTATTCAACTATTTATGTTCATCAGTTATGTGCACAGTTAATAACTTGTATAATAAATTGCCCTATTCTTGGTGATGGTAAATATGGACCTAAAATTAATTTTCTCCTTTTAAATTTACTTTAATTACTGATTTAAAATGTTTTGTCTAATTGTTTTGAAAGTCAGTTATAAATTTAGCTATAAAATAATGCCAACTTGGTTACTGTTAGGTTAAGGACTTTTGCCAAAACTAACTCTTTCAAAAGCTGAGACTGCTGGTTTTTATAAGAGCTATAAGAGATTTTTTTGGCTTTGTGATAATTCCATCTAAATAGAATTTGAATGCATTTCATAGATGTATCCAAATTAATGTTGTTATTTTCTTCTGACTAAAAAAATAATACCATACATTTAAATTGAATCTTTTCTTAGATTTAAAAATCAAATTAATACTTTTATTTTCAAAATGAAATGTATTTTTGATTTAGTGAGACCAGATGATCTTATTTTCTTTTAAGAAGTACCATTAAATATTTAAATTGTTTTATCAACCATGATGTATTGGGAATCACAGGTATATATCTTTTATCACAAAATTAAACTCTAAAAAAATCTTATAGAGTATTGTTTATTTCAGGACTCTCTTCAAGAATTGAAGAAGCAGCTACATAAACATCCATCCATTTTACCTGTTGACTTTGACATATCTCCTACATCTGGAGAGCTCATTCTAAACCTACCTTCAGAACCAATTCCTGTACAGAATTCAGACTCATATGAACCCAGTTCTGATCCAGAACAGAATTACGATTATGATAGTCAAGTGGTACAAAATATGGCTAATCTCAAAATAGATGACGGAGAACCCCACTCTAGTGAAGTATGTGTTGTATTTGTGGAAGGAAATCTCTATTTAAGTTTTGGAAAGCCATAAGATATCAAATGACACTAATACACCCTACTCTTATTTTTTTCTACTCTTTGAACAATTTTAAGATTTTTTTTATTTTGTTATGATTTAGAAAGTAATTGATATTTTGATCAAACACCTTTCAAATGGATCTCTTTTATGCATAAGAAATAATTATTTGGGCATACTTTAATTTGGTAACCTTTTCTGCAATCCTTATGTTACACCCTTTTTTATAGCTCTGTAACTTACCATAATTTTGGATAGATGAGCCTGACATCTCTGTTTGCCAATAGGGCTTAGGATATGGAGTTGTTTTTTTGGGTACTTTCGTATTATCCCGTCCATCGTTTTCGCCTTACACCTTTGTTACCTTTGTTAAAAAAGACATACAACGTTTTTCCAGCCACCCATTTAATTTGGTTAAAACAATTGCCCAACCCTGCTGTAAATGATACAAAAAGTTATTGATTATAATTATAACAATATGAAAGAGGATTAAAATTAGATTGGGTTAATTTTCACACTTTCTTTAGTAATTTACGCATGGTAGTTATAATTTAGTAAGAATCGTAGCTTATACGTTGGTGCCATTTATCTACCTGAAACTATGGGAGTCCCATATAACTCAACCAAAAACAGGAACTTTCTTTCAAAATTAGATGATTTTCGCTCATGATATTTTTCTGTTAACTCATCATATCAAACAAATATCAACCCACAAATATGGTCTTAATAGCTGACAAATTCTTTTATGCCATCATCAATAACAGTTTCCTTAATAATACAATTTAATTTAAAATAAATTTAAATTAAATTTAAAATTATACATTTAAAATAAGTTTTAAGAATATATTTTTAAAATTGTTTTTACAGTTTTGAAAAACAATCTAAGAAATTTGTCAACAACTTTAAAATTTGATAAAAGTGTCATGGAAATATATCTTGAAAATCTGTTTAAAATGTTAAAAATGCATTTGATTTGCATAAAAAACTAGTTTTTGTTTTGCAGACAAAAATTATTATCTTCAATTAAAAAGATGCAGAATATTTTTTTGCTATTTTAAAATACATGCAGGCTTTTGAGTTTTACATTAGTATTGATATCTGCACTATTTTACTTTCACCCCTCTACAAACTTGTAGGCTTTAACTTTTAGATAATAAGGCTAAAATAGGATTTGCAATATGCAGTAGTGGGTATTTATACTGTTATGTAAATTATCAGATTTACTGTGAGTGGTGTATTTTAATTGAGACGAACTCTGCCTAGATATTAAGAAAAAGTTTAAACTTTTGTCAAAATAATTTTTTCCAGTTGAATCTAGACTATTTAAAGGATCTTCAAATATTTTTTCTGTTGAAATTGCCTTTCTCTATCAAAGTACTCAGAGAGTGAATGATAAGTTTTTTAGATTGCCCTTAATAGGAAACTTTTAAAACTAATTTTTTTGCCCTCATAGCTATAATATATAATTATTTGTCATCCGTCTTATCTGGATAGCCACAGTTATTAAAAATTATTTTTATATTTGATCTATTTTTTCAAAATGACAGTTTTAATTTTATTCTGACCTTTTACATGTTATGCTCATAATTTGACATATTCCTAAAAATAATCTTATCCTTAGATATCTTCTATGATTGGTGCACCTCCAGAATATGCACTGTCAGCTATCACTACTGAGAGCTATGCTGAAGAGTTCCAGCGAACCATTGACCAAGGGGCCCAAGGCCGTGAAATTCACACTCTGCAACTTTTCAAACCGGAAGGTAGCAGCTTGGGTTTCAGTGTTGTAGGCCTGAAAAGCGATGAAAAAGGGGAACTTGGAATTTTTATTCAAGAGATTCAACCGAATGGCATTGCAGAAAGGTAAGTTCCATTTATTTTTTGTACTTTTTTAGGTATCTAATGAGACATTTACACTGTTCGGTGTTCTGAATTTAGTCGAATGAAAACAGTAAATGTACTACAAATAACTCAGTATGGAACCTTGTTTTCTTTATAAAACAATTTTTATGAAAGATGTTATTTTGATGTAGTTGCTTTTTATTTCATTGGCTATATAAATCACGGTAATATAAACATAGAAGAAAAAGCCATTTGTATCCATTAAATTTTTTGCATCTTTTCAAAACAGTTTTTGTTGCAGATATTTCAATTTAATGAAGATAAACATCCATGAATAATATTTTAAGTTACTAATTATTTTAAATATTCTTTTGCTTAGAAAATTATTCTTTTATATAGTACAGATTTATTTAATTTATATTTTTATTAGTTGAGTTCCAATGCTTTTCAATATTTAAAGGTGTTTAAAGAAATTACTTATAGATAACTAAATTTTTATGAATATAATATATTAATTTAAAAAATGGGAAATCAAAAATATGGTTTACAATGCATTTAAATAAAATAATATAAGTATTGTGGGTTTCTTTGACACTTATTTTATTTTGGTCTGCTTGTAGTAGTTTACCAAAACTAGACATTTTGAAAAGGAGTTTTAATTTTAGAAATTCTGTATACATTAAGCCGAGCAATTGACCTTGTTAATTATGTTTCATTGATAAATGAAATAGACTCTTTGATGTTGGTAAGAAAGAACATCTTTTGGGAAACTAGTTGTTTTATTTCACAGTGTGTTATTGTGACACTTTAGTAGAGTCTGTAACTTATTATTTTTGTATCTTAATGTTTTATAACTTCGAAAATTTTACAAAAGTAAGAAACTAAATTTATATAAAAAAAATTAAATTAATAAGCAAAACATTTTAAATATAAACTAGCTGATATGACCATTCAAATGTGGGTCTTACCAGCTAGATTATGCACCTTTGGCGCTGTAATGACTTTAAGCGGCCCGCCACTGGGGTGCTGTCGAACTTTACTCTGTGCATTAGAAGACTGCTCCTATAACTTTTATGCGTGAACATCCGAGAGAGTTCTAATTTGCGTGGGTTGTGTTCTTGAATGTGATGTAAGGAAGTGCAGTCTTTGTTTTGCTTGTGAGATGTAAAATGTTTTCTGTGTTGCTGTGTTTTGTGTAGATGTCTGTCCGTCCTAGTCATCTTTTATTGAACTGACTGTTTTCTTTTTATTGAACTGACTGTTATTACTGACTCTTGATGGACGTTGTGACAGCGCTGATGTGAGCTTTAATTGTTACTTTTTCACGTTTGCAGATTTATTTATATACTCATTCCATATCATTAGTTCTTACTTGCCTAGGTTTACTTCTTTCTCTTCAAAAGGCGTTTTGCCTCGGTTGATAGAATTTATCACATTCAAATATTGTCCTCTTCTTTCCATCAATCGCGAGTCCAAACCATCGAACCGATCTGGACAAACTTGTTCTTTTATGAAATCTTAATACTCTATATGAACCTCAATCATATCGGGGTATATGAATATATGAATTCTTCTTTTATGAATTCTCAATCATAGTATTCTTTGCATTCTATTTGTATTAAATGAACTACTACTTTTATTTTTATGTATGAAAAAACTTATTTTTTGTGTCCATATTTTACTCTGAATATTCAAAGCTGAAGCATGATCACACAAGCTTTGATAATGATGGAGCACATGATCATATCATTCTTCACCCTAAATAAATTTTGTGCTTGTTTCAAAGTCATAATTTTTATGAGTTTCTCGTGAATAGTTAACTTCTCAAAAGTAAATAAATTGAAAAGAAAGCTATTTTTTGTATTGATTATATTGCATTAGTCTGAAGTTTACCAAGATGAATCATCTATATCTGTTTGTTATTCACTTAAGTAATTTAGGATTCCAGGTTAAAAACAGGAAAAAATGTTTCTTATAACTGTTGAATATTTTTATTTCATGTTTGAATTTTCGATTGTCTTGTGACAACTTTTAACTCAGGATCCAGAAGTCTTCTTTTGATGAGGTGATAAAAATCCTTTTAAATCAATAATTAAATTTATTTTGATATGGCAAACTTTCTTTTCAAATGTTCTTTGAGATGTGTGACTTTCATTTTCCTTATTTAAATCCTTGTGCTTCATCAATTTTTCATTAGATTTTTGAATAGTCTTTCAGAAAGCTTGCTCAATTTTTTAAAGTTCTATTTTGTCTAAAACCAACTATTGTGTTAGTCATGTTTATAGTGGTTAAAAGAATCGAATGCTGTGGTTCTCAACAGTCCTCCTTGTCCCTTCTTTCAGCATTTTTTTCTGGACTTTTCACTGGCAGATTTAAGAGGATTTCGGGACACTATCTTTTAAAAAAATTTTAGGAATGTTTCATTCAGCTACTCAAGGGCACCCTCCTAAACACTGACTCCCATGCTTTTTCATCTAGAACTCAAAATATATATTTGTTTTCGGGTTAATTTTGCCTTGTTTTTTAGGTTTAACAAACTAAAAGGTTTGGAAATAGCTGGATTTCTCTTTAATAAAGATTAAATCTAGTAAAACCTGCAGTACTCGTACATGTGTATTTAGAACATTCATCTAATGCCAGCAGTTTTTTTTTAAATTCCTTACTCAATTTCCTTACTCTCAAATGCTGAACGACACAATTTGGTTTTAATATTAGCTACTGTTATACTGGGTGTTATACTATTATACTGGGTGTTTCAAAAGTCAGTTTCATGGATTTTATTTGGAATCAATGTTGGCGACGTGGTCTTATGGACCTGGTCTAGATATCTGGGCCAGGGGGACATTAAACAACAGGGGGGAACATTAGGGTCGGGAAGTAAGGTATACTCCTAGGTAAGTAAAGATGGCTTACATCCCTAGCCATCCCTAATAAAAGACGAGAAAAACTTTTGAAACACCCTGTATTTGGAATTCCTTCCAACTTTTCCCCATGTCGCCCGAGTTACCTAACTACACAAATTGTTTACGCTGCCGTGCCGTCCAGGGACAGCTAAGCCATATCGACAATCGACCCGTGTCTTAATAACTTTCGAAATAATGACTCATTTTAGCTCCACTGGCGAAAGCGGCAGACTTATAGCAGGGAAGCCCGCCGTAAAGCAAATTAACGCCGGCATTGCGTTTCTGTTTAAGTATCGTGCCTCATAGATTCGATCATCGGTATAGGGGAATCGATAAGTATATCGCCGCATGTTTCTCCCGCAGACGTGGCGGTCGCTGTCGATTTACTATGGAGGGACCATCGATCTAATGAGATCCCTTGTCGAAATACTCGTTAGTTACATCGATTCTGAACGTTCTACTGGTAGATACGGGAGCGATTTTCTTTTTCGGGGGATTTTATTTATGTTTTAGGTGGGATGGGAATCTGAGTTCGTTGGGATAAGTTTGGATTGGATGAATTTATTTAGTGTGGGAATTGTCTTTTTCGGTCTGAAGATGGAAAAGAGTTGGCGGTATTTTCATTAGCTATGTTACAGAATTGATATTATTGCACGAAGTACTCGACTTCTCTGTTACTGAAATGGTTTTTCAGCTGTGTCACAAAATGTCATGACTTTGACATTGAAGATGACGCATCTTTAGACATATGAATAGATTTAAAGTACTTCAAGGTAATTGAAACCTTCTTAATGTATAAAAGATAAAACGTTTGTTCACACTTGTTCAACTCTGTTCTAAAAGTTGTTGGGAATCGCATAGGTTTAGCCACACCAGAAAATATTTATTTACAGTAGGTATTAATAAAGTTTTCCTTTGATTTGCATCACCAGATAGTTGATATTCCAAGTGAAATTAGGTGACCCCTTTTCGCGCTTGGCATTAAATGACCGTGTTGTGTGCGGTATCAAAACTAATATCCACCCAGTCAGGGGTGGTGCAAGGGACATATGCATCCCCCTAAGGTTATCTCTCGAAATTGAAATTTTTCTCTTATTCATCTTTTAAAAATTAATATAAAAAATCTAGCCCGTGCTGCACCTGCACCTCCATCTGGTCGTTCCAACCAACTCTTTCTCTTCGGGTTTATGTATTTTATGAACGCTCCCTCACCTGATGATTAATCTCATTTTTTCTCGTGGTCGCTTTGTGCCAAGAATGAAGGAAAAAAACATATGTGACATCATGTGTTCGCATTCAAGAACGGCGTTATTATTTTTTCTGCACTATTTGTTCTGCGTTTGTGGCAGCAGCAGCAGCAGAGTCGGCAAACACTCCGCGGAACTTTAAAGAGGGGAATTTCCTCTTCGAGTGGACGTAATGATAACAAGGGAGGAAAGGCAAGAACCTCTTCTTGTTCTTGAGAGAGGATGGGGTGGCACTATTAATCTTAATAAGACGGGGGAGGGTTACTTTAAGGAAGTGAAATAAGGGGAATAAAATTGCCCGCCTCTCTCGGGACTTGGCTGGACAGCCTTAATTACGGGCGGAGGCAATGAATCTTTTCTCGTCGCGACGGTGTTTTATTTTCGCCATATTTCATCGCGGCCGCAAAAAGTTCGCTCGTCTTGGGGAATTCTTTGTAAGGTTTTGTGGCTGGTTTATGGTTGGATATTTTAACAGTTATTTCTTTAAAGTTTCGTAATTGTTATTGAGAGTATTAGGTATTAGGGTCTTAAAACCGAAGTTTGAATTGGCGTTTATAATATACTTGTAATTCGGTTTGACTTATATTGGTATCTTATAATATGCATTGAAAAGAAATTAATAAAAATATGTGAAAATAAACTAAGAATAATTGTATTAAATTCAGTGATTTATTCTACTGAAGTTGATATTTCCACCTTCCTTCTTCAGCCTAGTTTATTTTTTTTTTCAACTTTTATCAACGAATGTTGATAATGTTTTTCAAGGAAAAGGCCACCTTTAACTATTATCACTGTAACAAAATTTTTTTCCCCTTGGTAGACAATTTCCTTTAAAACAAACTTTGTGTTATGACTTTATGCGAAATAACTTTCTGAATTAAACTTGTTCGCTTTTTAGAGCTAAACACATCTCTAGTTCAACTTCTTGTTCTGAAAGATATTTTTTTAAAATTTGGCCGAATTAATCGCCCGCTCCTTTGTCAGTTTTGGCATCCTTTCAAATCGAGACTGATCCCTTGGGATACTTTTTTTGTTTTCCCTCACAGAGATCTTTGAATGTGCTCACGTACACGTGAACTACGTGAACATTATTTATTGTCAAGCTAATGAATAGACTTGTAACCAAGACATTCATTGTTTGGTAATAAGTGATTACCCTATCCATCACTTTATTTTCTTACGCTTACATATCTATAACTGCTACACATCACGGTTTATACATTGTTTTTTCCTTCCCATCCAAGAGACATTTGAAGAGTTATAAATAATTTTCCACAGCGTTTTCTAATTTCTCTCAAGGGTTTACGCATGAACAATGAATATTATTTTTTTAATGATTGGGATACTTTAAATAACGTTTTGAATCGTGTACTCTTTCTTTACTTTAATTGAAGTTTTTTATCTCAATCACTTTTTTTATTCAGATTATAAAGATAAAATATATATCTCATTCCTGTACCACTACAAGCTTGTCTTAATGGAGTATCACTGTCGTGTTCTTTACAAAGTTATATTCAAAATATTTCGATCCGTGTTAGTATTTACAACTCATAAATTTCTTAATGGTTCTTCAATTCGAATATTTTCGGCTGGAATTGGTGGATTAGCATAGCAATCCAATATTACTATCATCCAATACTGCGGGACATTGGTGGTTCGAAGTAACACTCATAAATCTCTTAAATCGCGCCAATTTTCGTGTATTACGAACTGGTTTGGTTTTAAGAATTGTTCTGATACAAGTTTTCTAATTCAATTTTATTAATTCAATTTAAGCTTTAGTTTACTTTTTTCACCCCAATTTTCTTCGAAACTCCATTTTTCAAACAATCCTCCAGCGCAAACTAATCAAATCTAGTATTTATCCGAGGAGTTCTCTTCAGCACGGAATCCGGCGATTTCAGTCAATTTGGCCAAAGCTCTGACTACAAAATTTAATTTCGAATATTAGGGCATCGAAAGAAAAACGTTCGTTTTTGACGTAGGTGAAACTTTTCTTCCTGCGTAGCACTTGTTCATCTGGGGGTGACTAATGTCTTTCTTACGTGTCGTGGAATTCCCTTTTCTACCAAAGTGATGTATTTCTGTTTTTCCCAAGATTTTCTGGCAACAGCGTCGTTGTATAACTTGGGATAAAACCTTTTGTAATATAATTAAAACTTAAAGATAATGGGTATCTCATAGCTATACCATGTGAATCCTGTCTGAAATATTATTTTTTTTTGCTTTATGAGTGTAATTAATGTTTTCTTGAATAACACACACACATATTTTTTAAACTTTTTTCAACGAAATTGCATGTAAATGATCATTTTTTTTCTGTAGTATTAAAAAAAATCCAAGGTAATTTTTTTTATTACCTGTAGAACCAGTTTTTCCTTGATAGGAGGCAGTATGCAGAAAAAACAACCCTCTTTAGGTTTTCACGAAGCGATACTTTCGTACGTATGTATTTGTTATACATTATATTAAATCTTTTAGATTATGCATTTTGCTGGCTAGGACAGTAGAGTATGATTATTGTGGTTAGGTACTTTATTCTAGCATAGAAAAATACTTTAAAGACAGTTCCTGTAAAACTATTTCTCCTTGATAAGAGAAAGTATGCAGAAAAAACAACTTCAAAACGCCCTGAGTTGCATCACTTTTTAGTCGGTTAGGTTGATCATATTTTTGTCAGTTATCATATAATCAGATAAATTAAGCAAATGTGAAGAAACTTCTTAGCATTACTGCTATCTGTTCGAATTCTCATAAATTTTTTTAGTATTTTTGAAATTTACGTTGTCATAAAACAATTTAGAATATAATTCCTCATCTGTTAATTGTTAGTTCTTATGATAATAAAGTATTTGTAGTAAAGTACTTATGATATATAGTATTTCCATATAAGAAAGTATTCAACAATTTTTCTTTTGAAATTTAAATCTAGGCCAGACTTTCTCTACGTGAGGTGCTCGCCACTAACGGGTTGCAATTTTATAAAAGGAGGCCAATTATAGATTTTGAGAATTTTCTTAAGAAATGTTGTAACCTTTTTTTTATAATGTGGAACCCATCAGTGTTACCCTCAAAATTTAAAAACTAGAAGCCAAAGGTTAAAATTCTGCTATTTATTTCCTAAAAAGCCACGTTTAACCTTTAATGAATGTATATAATTAATGTCAAAAAAATTTGAGGGCCAAAACTCCTTCCACGAAACTTAAGTTTAGTTCTGGTAAAAATTCTTAAACGTTTCTGGAAAATATCAGTTCTCGGTATTTTTGAGAAATGTTTTTAGAGAATTTTTACCGTAACGTTCCTATTATTTTCCAGGTATATTACTTAAAATAATGAGCAATCCAGCTGCGCAGTTTTTCCTTGCAAATTGCTAATTTTTTTTTACCCTGAAATGATTAGTTGAGACTTCTGGTTTCATTTATTGTTCAGATGCTTTGGTTTAATAAATCTGGAGGTATTTCTAATCTATATCCGCGAAAATAGCTGGGTGATTTTTTATACTGTATGCATAACAAAATGGTACCATTTTTTTAAAAATACTATCTAACCCCGTTTACCATGTATCTCGTACTTTTCCCCTAGGGAAGAGAAGAGTAAGAAGAAAAACGTTTATGTAAGCTCGCTCTTTTCTTTCTGATCAACAGTGCGATTTAAGATCATCCAGAATTGCCAACTCGAGCAATAATTCTGCTGCTCCCGGCTAATTTGAAATCTTCTTCGGCGGCACGCTCCAAAAAGAAGGTTCCAAAGGAAACTTTTTTCACTGACTTTCTAGTGAATACGTTTTTTCAGTACTTGTCTTTGCTTTTCATACGCGAGTTTTCAATTCTTTCGGTAAAAAACGTTGTCTTTTGACAGTGTTATTATAATTACAATGGGCTTTTTTATTTGTTTTCTTAGCCCCATTGAAAAGTACTGGTGTTGTTCAAAATGGGTAAGAATCTCAAAATTAACTGACTTCAAAATCATCAGAGTGAAAAGTGTGACCGTGACGGACAGGATAAAGAACTGATAACTGTTTACAAAATTCTTTTACCTACTTTTTCAAAAAAATAAAATACTTCAGCATGTGTTCAGACTTGGGTATAAAATTCCAATTCCAAGGTTTCTAGCCAAATTTTTCTCTGCGCTAGACTGATGTAGAGCTTGCATATATTGATTTGAAACACAATTTAAAAGACAAAATTTGTTACACAACCCTTTGCTCGTCAATGGTGGGTTGAAAGTGGAAATTTTGCATTCTGGTTTAGACTGTAAACATTTATGCTAGGCAATTCCTTAGTAAGGTTTCTGAGAGTCAGTTCAATTTCTTCGGGAAACTCTACCTATTTAATTGTTGATATTGGCTGTCAACGTGTCATCCCTTTCTATTATTTCTTTCGGAAAACCCGAGATTTAATTTTGTCTGACGTCACGACAGGTGACGTCACGACTAGTTATTTTCTTTCAACTGTTAACCTTTTGCAGGGCTTTTAACTGTTGCTAAGGCGGTTGCTAGGTCCGAGTCATGTGATTGAAAATGCTCTATTGACGCAGAGGACCATTTATTCCATTATTTACTGGTTTCAAAGCCAATTTTGTTAAACTCGCAGAAGTTTTTTTGACAGTTATTTGATTTGAAATTTCTTTGTTGCCTAATTTATTTTTATCTGGAGTTGTGGGGCTAATTTATTTTCATTTGTATTTAGGTATATGTTTTGATGTTTTTTTTTTTAGTTTCAGAACATTTTGTAAAAAAACTCTCATCTATACGGTATCGAGTTTCTTCGAATCGAAAGTTGTATTTTTCTGAAAGCTCTGTAATTTTTGTTGTTTTGATTCGTGGCTGATTTTGCTTCATCATTAAGTCGGCGAGTTCGATCCTCTCGTTTCAAGGAGTTTTTCCTCTCTAGTTTGAACTGAAAAGGATGAATTACTTTTCTTCCATTCGAATGCTTCTCGGTATCTCTCTCTCTCGGTACGATATGCGTTGTTAGTTGAAAAGTGAGCTCACTGTTTGAAATATTTGAATTCAAATCATAGCATTTTGTTTGAAATGCAGATAATTGTTTACGGATGTTTAGAGAGTTACTCATGCAGAATTGAACTCCCTGGATGAAAGAAAATATATTTTTAGTTAAAAATGACTGTTAGCATTGAAAAATCTAGAATGTTTAAATAGGAACAACTGCATTATTTTAAAAAGAAAGGTTTATTTTTAAACTAGAGTTTAACGTTATTGCATGGTCAAATGAAGCTCCTTGGGGTTAGTCTCTCAAGTTTTCTCAGTAATAAAGAATGCCATGTATTCTAAAATGCGCATTGATTTTTTAAGATAATTAAAGACAATCTATACCTAGGGTTCTTCCTGGAAATATTTGCTCTGCAATAAACAAGTGTCGCTTACGGAACGAGAAATAAACGGTTTTCCATCATTCGATTAGAAAAGCAATACACACAGGCGCATCCTCGGAAACCTAATTCCTTTTAACCCGAGACACTCCGTCCCTCTCCGCGTATGTCCTCGGCATCTGTGCCGTCGTCAATTTACCTCTCTCTCTCTCTGTGTCTTCTCCGTCCCCCTTTTAATGGACTTTCTCAGTAATTGTGTTAAGGGATGGCGGGCTTAAACGAAGCGGTCCCGCTAATTGAAACGTGGACGCAGACGCGGGAAAGTGGATGTTTATCTGCTCCGTCGGTTCCTCTTGAATGTGTATGGATGGTCCGTTTTTGCTTGCTGCTCCCCCTTGGCCATAGGGATCCTCCTTAAAGTACGTCGCTGAGAGTTTCGTGGGATTTTTGCTCCTTATTGTAGTGCCTTCTCTTGTTTGATTGTTGCATTTCTTGAACAAGTTAAATAAATTTGGAATAGATGTCCTCAATCCTTCTGTCAACTGAGGTATCTATATTCTCATCCTCATTTTCAAATTACATTTGAATAGAAAGACGTGGTAGATAAAATTCGGTAAAATAAACCTAAGTTCTATATGTTTTACCTTATTTCCTGTAAAGATTATACTAAGAGGATTTAGTCAGCTGTAAGTATAAGTCCACGTTTGGCTTAGCTCAAAATAACAAGCGGAAGACCTCCTCTTGAGCTGAAAAGGAGTCTGCAGGAAAATGCTGCCAGATGGATGATGCTGGGGAATGATTGTGTCGTATCAACCGCATTGACTGCTAATGTGCACACTGTAAAAAAATCCCGTAAAATTTACGGTTTTAAACTGGCAACTGGGTTGGTTGTGGAAAACCGTAAAAATTGCAAAATAAATCCGTAAAAACAACGGTGTTTTACCTTGTAAAAAAACATGGATTAAAATGGTAAAACACCGTTGTGATTTACTTTGTAATTTTTACGGTTTTGCCCAACCAACCCAGCTGCCAGTTTAAAACCGTAAATTTTACGGGAATTTTTTACAGTGTTGTTGGCATTCAGAACATAAGCATTTCAAGCATTTGAAATGAATAAAAATTGGATAAACCGACTTAATTGCTTCCTTCTTGAAAGACTTTAAATACACTTTAAGAAGTCATCACATGTTTACCTGGTAAGTCTTAAAAAGTAGGGGAAATTTATGGATTGGAGTAATTGTTTGATTTTCTCACGTAAAATTATGGATTTCAGGAATAAATTAAAAAAAGTCATCGGTTTTGAAAGTACATGGTTTTTTCCGGTAAAAAAGTTTTTTTTTATATATAATACATGAAAAAAGTAACTTTTTTCAATTTAGGATTTTTAAAGTTTTTGAGTCCGAAGTGGGGGCAGAAGGTTGAAGAAACTTTGTCACTGGTTTAGGAGACCAGAAAGTGCAAGATTTCACTAATCCATCCATATGCAGTTTCACCGGTCCGTTTACACATGTTCGCTTTAAATAAAAAAAACTTTGTATGATATTTATGTTTTGGTAAACTCAAGATTTTTCCTTTAAAGTTTCATTTAAAAATCCAAATGAAGAGGGGTACATGTTTTAGTACAAATTGAAGTGTCATTACTTTTTATGTAATTAAAGGTCTTTAGTCTTATTCTTGTGGTAGTTTTTGTGGTACTATAGCAGAACGGAGCACCGTTAATTCTGAGCCCTGGATCTGATATAGTAATGTTTGAATTATTCCCATGTAACACTCACGATTCCCATCTTATTCGGAATTTCAAGATGCCCCCTTGGTTACCTGGATAACCCAACTAAACCTTCCACCCGGAGAAGATGAAGACAAAGCGGGTTTGACCGATGGAATTATTCTTTTGTTTCTTAGGATTTCTTTTGTGCGTTTGTTTTGGGACTCTCAAAGGGAGGAAGTTTTGGTGGTGTATTGTGGCGTCCCTGAAAACATTGTGTTTGGTGTTGGAATGGTGGTTTTGTACTGTTTCCAAAGTGTGTTTAGTCGATGTCTTGGGTACGTGAAAGAGACGGCTTGACGTTGTGAAGTTTAATTATTCTACATACCTTGTAACGAATGCCTAGTTTTCCTGTTCTGCCATTTATTTAAAGAATAATCGCAGTAGAAAATGGTTAAAACGCAAATCTTTAGAATGGTTACATATTCTATGTGCTTTCTTATTTATAATACGATTTTACTCGATTTAGACAGTTTTTTTCCAAGTATTTCAATGGAATTACTTTTATACATTCAGGAATTTCTGACGGCGTAATATTTTCCCCAGTACTTTACTATTTCCTTTTGCTTCAGTGATCTGAGTTTCTTCAGAAAGATTTGTTTGAAAATGTTATGTTCCTTTTTATGTGTAAGTTGATGTTAGAAATCAAAGAAAGGTAATTTTACTGAAAGAATCGCAGATGTTTCTGAAAAATTGAATCTTTGAATTGAGAGTTCAGATTAAAAAGTAGGAATTTTCATTCATATGCGTTTAAAATTGTTGTCTCTGAATAAATATTGCAGGACTCGTTTTTGGAATTAAATTACTGTTTTACTTTTTTATACTTGCATGTTTCAATGCCAAATAATAAATAAAACGTGTTTCTCAATTGAGATTTCAAAATATGAAGAACACTCACTAAATTTCTATATCATTAGCTAATACTTTTTTTACGTTCCATTTATTCCTTGGTTTCTCTATGCATGCTTTAACTTTAGTTTAAAAAATATTTTGAAGAGAAGAAAAATTAAATTTAATTTAAAAAATGAATGAATATTACAACTATCGATCGAGTACTTACAGAATGCTGTTGATAAGGGTAAGGTTATTGATTTTTACCAGTCATTAACCTTACTTAAGTACAAACATAACATTATTACGTTCTTGAAGTTTTTAACCTATAAACTGAGAATTGGGGATGAAAATTGTTAATGATAATTTCATGTAAATGTGGTACTAGGCGGAAAGTTGTTGATTAAATTTAAGTAAATTCACTTGTAATGAAAGTTTACTGAGTGAAGTTATAATTGACTAGAGTTTACTGCAGTTATAAAGAAAGGTTTTCTGGGGAAATTCGAAGCTGAGATTGTGATGTAATTAAATGTTTTGATCAAACTTTTAAAACTATTTAACCGCATCTTTCAACTATGTTTCTAGATTAATGTTATACCATCAATGTTCTAAAAAAGTGGTAATGATTGAGGAGATTCACAAAGTTTTTGAAAGGGCAGGATATTATGGGCGTGTTTGTGTATTATATATAAAAAATGGTCGAATCAAAAGAGTCAACATGACAAAATATTAAGGGTCATAAAGGTTAAGGTTTAGGATTATTAAAATGCTATTTTATGTTCGTAAACGGTGATATATTACTGAATTCATGACAATATTAGAGGAAATGTCTTAAACGTGTAAAAATAAAAGTATTTTTTCCCACTCTACTTTGAATGGGCTCCAGTGTTCCAGCTGTATTTTAAAGTAAAAAATAAAGTTGTGGAGATGATGTTGCTGTAAAAACTCCTTCTGCCTTCTGAACCCCCACGGCTCTCGAACCGAAAGAAAGACATATTCCAGTTTATTGCTTCTCAGGACCGTTTACGCGCTTTCCTTTAAGAAATGCGTTCCTCGAGGGTATTTTTATGCCAATACACATGGCGGAAATTTGTTTCTTTTGAAGGAAGGAGTTTAGCTGTTGCAGAACCGTGTTTCGACGTCGAATATTGACCCTGTAGCGTTTGGAAAAACGAGGGAAGTCTTGCCATCATAAGTGAGAGGAAGAAAATCCTTTTGGAAGGCATACTCTGCCGTCAAGAAAGCTTTTGTAGCTATTTCCTGGGTATTTGTAGGATATATTAAGGGTATTTTATTTTTGAGAGGAATACAGTTTAATGGATCTTTTTATTTTGTTATGAAAGCTCTGTAAGGTATTAATATTTTTTTGTCGAAGTTCTATGGGTTTGTTGGAATGATAAGTTCAAGCTATTTTGGAGGATACACAAATACATGCTACAATATATTTTGGACGAGAAAAGAAGAAATGGAAAATCTTACTTTTCTTCGTATTTATTGGAACGGTGTTGCAAGTTGTGAAAAGTGATGGGTTGTATCTCAGTGATGGGTTGTTCACTATTGTATGATACGTTTAGGAACCATTGGTTTTGTAATGATACTTACCCTCATTTCAACAAAGAAAAACAAATTATTCATAATAAATGTATCTTGCTCAATAAATTATGACTTTGGATTCTACTTAAAGATCAAACAAGATTTAGCTATTCTTATGATTCTTTTATTATTATCTCCATCTTTGACAAAGACGTCCCTGCACCCTTAAACACTAATCAGTCAATCGATCAATTAACCAACCAACCAACCTTATTATTGACATCCAATTTATTGTTATGTTGAATATTTCTTTTAGTAAGGGAAAAACTATGTGGACAATAAACTATAAATAAAGTATGGACCAAAAGACAATTATTCTGGTTTGACAAGTTTTTAGTTTAGTAGATAAATTAAATCGTTTGGAAAAATATGTTCATTTAAGAATTTTTTGATATTGGGTTTGTGTCAGTTTTAATGTTTTAATTATACACAATAGTGGGTTTTATTAGTTAATCTTATTTATTAGTCGGATCTCAAAATATACCCCTTCAGTTAAGATTTTTTTTTGACATTAGGAAATAACCATAGCAACCCAATGTTCTCAAAACTTCAGTTTCCATTCTATATTTTTTCGGCCTTGCTATTGTCACAAGTAGGTCAATTGCCTTTTTTAGATAAGACATTCTTTTAAAAATAGCTGTTTGAAAACTGGAAGCTTTTACCATAAAAACCGACAACATTAATTTATTTTCCAGTTTTTATGCAGCTCTCTTGGTATTTTTACTGCAAATATTCTCAAAGAGTCAATAAAAAGGTGGTTATGATAAACTTCAAAGTTCACCTCTTAGTGGTGGGGAGTTGAAACCATTTTATCATGGCTTCCACTTGCGAATTTCTCGGTACTCGGTTAACTAACGATCCATGGGGGATATCTTTAATTAGATTTTTCTTTAAATACCGGTAGATTCAATTTAAATGCGAATAGAGCAAATAAATTGTTATGATTGGAATTACTACTTCTGAAAAAATAAAAATATGTTTTAACCCTTTATTGAACGCAAATTTCTAAACTTTTTGGGCCATGAATATTCATATTCAGGAGCTATTCATGTGTACTTAACGCTGCTTCTCACTAAGAATTAATTTAGGCTTAATTAAGTTTTAAAGTTATGCGCCTATAAAAGATTCCTCTTTTTCAGATGGTGCTGAAAGCACTTATTTAAAAAAACCTTCGGCGTCGTAAGCACATGCGAATAAATTAATCTTAGTTTGTGTTCCATTATCTCTCTTATTTGCTTAAGGCAATATAAAGACATGGAAACTGCAAATATTTCTACCACGGTTTTCTTAGTCAGAAAATATGTTGTGACTCAACGAGTTTTTTTCGTGATCCAAATGATGTTATTTCATTCCATTAAGAATCATTTTCCTTTTTTGTATTTAAGAATTTTAAGTATGCGATTTAAATGCAAGATGCTTTTTTATTTTAGATTTTCGAACTATATTTTTGAATTATTTCCGTATCACCGATCTGTGTACTTCAATGTTAAGACGTCTTTTATAATGTTTTTATTCTTGTACTGGATATCTCTGTTGATGAAGAGCTCTATTAATTAAAGTTTTAAGTTTAGTTATGTATAGTCTTCCTGTCTGTGATTTTAAATTGATTATTATCAATGATTGCTTTTGTGCACTCAACCATATTTAAGATTTTTTTGCTAAAAAGTTTAAAATCTAATTCAATATTATTTTAAATTAATAGGATAAAAAATACATTTCGTAGTACCATAGCATTATAATTTGTTATTTTCATATTTATAATCAGTTGTGCGTTAGTGGATGTTAGGATATAATTTTGTGCAATAGTTTTGTAATAATTTGTTTTTGAAACTGAAACGGGTTTAATTTTTACCGTTATTATTTAATTAAAAAAAAATTATCTTTCATTTAAAATTTTACGCTCTGTGTTAATACCATCTAATGTTAATAGTATTTAGCGAATTTACGCTAATTACACTCTTGTTTTTATATCAAAGGCACCTTTCACATATCTATATTAATTAATTTTGTATTTCAGTCTTTGTTCTTGGCATAGTGTATTTTCCTTGACTGGTGGTGTAATTTCTCTTAATTTGATGGAACACAATATTTATTAAGTCAGGCTTTTCGTCTGTCGAATTCCTGGTAATTTGTTATTTTAGACTAATTTCTTCTGTCTTTTTTTTAATAATATGGATTTATATAAATCTTTTAAATTCATAAGCAGGGAGGAGCGCAAATAATACTTCTCCTAGTTCATGGACTTGTAGAATCTACGAAACTACTTCAACTTTACTCGACTGCATATTGTTCCGCTTTCAAAAGAATATTGCGAGTGATGTTTTTCCTTTTCCAGTGGCCCTAGGTTATTAAATGAAGTATTTGAAAGAAAGAGTAAAAAGGGACTTTTGATTCTTCAAGTCTCTAGGAATCTAACGTAATTTCACCTTCAAATGGGTGTAAATCCATAAAAATCTTTAGAAAGATTTATATTTGGCGGGGGGGGGGGGAGGTTTCTTTTTAAAAAGGCTGACAGTTTTTGGTCCTTGCATATAGAAATTCTTATAACATTCGTATAAATGATTGTCTTTGAAGTTTTAACTATAAGTAATTTTATTGAGTTTATGTAAAATAAGTTCTTTTTTTAATATCTGTATTAGTTTTACTGTAATTTATTTATTTTTACAATTCAGTGCATTAATTTCAATGGGATTTACATCCCGTATATACGGGGTTGTTAAAAGCAGGTTAGAAAATATCTACTAATAGTACTACATCATGCAACAATACGTTTATGGCATTTTAATTTTGCTGGATTGATATTAATGATTCTTAATTTAATTTCTTTATTTAGTTTTAGTATTCTGTTATTAAAACGTAAACGCAAGCTATCTTTTGCTATTTTCTCCGACATTGGTGAGGTGGGAAATTTAAGTTATAAACAAAGAAACGCGCGATAAATTTAGCTGGATGTGTTACTTAGTACATATTAGTTTTTTTCTCTACTTGTTAATTTTAACAATCTTATTAACGAAACTATTTTCCATATTTGAAGTCCACTTCTTTTACATTAGAAAGGCAAGAAAATTTTATTCGAAATTCTTCTTAGAAGTTTCTACAGTGATTCACAGTACAACTGCCACACATATTTACGACAGCACACCCTGTATACAAATGTTCTCGTCTGAATCCTGCTTAAAAATTCCTCACCAATGTAAAGTGCTCCGAAATTACAGTTGCTGTTAAAGAGGTATTATTTACAGTGCTTTTAACTCCCATTGTGCTCTTGGGAATCTGCGAAACATTTAACATTACGCCGCCTTGAATTTATTACACTGTAATATTTCGACCCTCGACTTAACCCGAGTGCAGAGTTAACGCTGTTTTCAAATTTCGCAAAAATATTTTTACGGGCGAAACTAAGACAGAATAAGTGCCAGTACATGATTAAATAAGTGTTTTATTATGGAAATTGTCAATTTTTACTCGACAGTTAATTTAGAAGTAGATGGAGACGTTCATTCACCATCAGGAACTGACGATAAACTAAAAAGAAGCGTAGCCACGTGATTTTTATAATCTCTTTAAGTCAAAAAATTAATGACATGTACAACCTTACTAAAAGAAGAAATTTAAATGGGTAAAAGAGGGTAACAATTTTCAAGAGCACATGACTAACGAAGACCGCACTCTTTGGTTTAAAACAGGGAATGAAAAATTATGGTCGTTTTCGTTAAGCATTTAGGTATAAATTTAACATTTCAGTTAAAGTTTTTAATCTCATATTTGCTTTTATTTAAATTCTCATCTTTAAATTGTCTTCCGATAATGCGTTTTATTTAAATTTTTATTAAACGGTTGATTTTTATGCCATTAATAAAAACTTTTTGGTACAGTTTTCCACCAAATAAAATACATTTCCTGGTAAAAACGATATAAATAGTGTAGAAAATTAAAATAATATGTATGCTTTTATGCCTAAAACAAAATTTAAAAATTAATACTACTAAAAGCGGTGGCGTTTTAGCGATATTAATGAAATTTCATATGGAACCTATAAAATACTTCAGGATAACTCTTCTAGAAATATTTTAAAACCTTCTATCCGTTGGCAAATAACACAACTTTTAAAATAAGAGCCGGAGCAAGAGAAGGTGTCCATTTTGTTTTTCAAAATTCTTCGACCCGTTGGGAAAAAAAAATATCCAAAGATATCTCGGTAAATGAAAAATTTATAACTCTGATCATCTTGCTTTAAAAATTGCTTTCGACATTGATGGATGAGCTTAGGGATTAGAAGCTGCTGCAGGGGTTTTTGGTTGTGTTATTTCAAAATTTATCGTTTGAAAAAGGAGATTTCTGCTCGAAAATGAAGGATGTAAATATATACTATTTTGTTAAAGCGGTGTGTGGATAGAGTGGGCTCATCTTGCATCATTGGTAGTGGATGTGGAATTTGGAATTGGTTGGGTTTCTTTGTTGTCTTCTTGATTTCATGTAAATGCCAGATATTGCAATATGTGTTTAGATTTAAATCTCTTTCTATCTCCCGGAAAAATTAAAACTAATTCATGTAAAAAATATTTAGCAGTTCTCTGGATATTCATTCGCAAAATTTACATTTATTATCAAAATAACAATTACATACTAGGCGTTTAATTGTACTCTTACAAGCAATATAAAATAAACTGGAATCGGAATCCAATTTATAATCATTTAGATTTTATAAAATCTTAATGGCGATAATGTATATAAAATGCGTAGTATATGATTTTACTAACACCTTTCAAAGTGAATATTGTAGTTTTACAAGTTAAAATTAGATCCTTAAAAATATTAATCAAAATTAAGCAAAAGTTTAACTTGGTTTCTTTGAGAACCAAGTATTCCTGTTTTGTTTCCCTTTTTTTCTTTCCTAAGAGTTTAGATAAGAATAAAAAACTGATTAGAGGACTCAAATAAAAATATACGATTGAATTTCAGGACGTAAGGAATTTGCAGTGATAAAAACAATAATATACAGTTTTATTTTTCTCCTCCTACGATCGATTTTATTGAAGAATCTTTCCGAGTTTCATTTTTCCATTTTCTTAATGTAACAATAATTGTTTCGATTATAAAAAAATCCTGTCGCTTTCAAAATTTTTCCGTGTTAGTTTTGCTTAAAACAATTTTATTTTTTCCCAATCCATTACCTGGGTTTAGATTCTGTCTGAGTTCCAATTACATGTCCCTTGGAAAATTGTCAGACTTTCTAAAGCTAACTTTTAAGTGAAAATTTTACTGACGGTTTTCATTTTATTTTAAAAACAAGTGGGAGTAGGTTTACTTCTCAAAATATTACGTTATTTAAAATGTTCTCTAGTTTTTCTTGCTCTGTTCTGTAGTCTGTGTAAGGTAAGTAAAACCTTATTACTTTCCTGAGCTAACTTTTAAGGAATTACAATTTAATTTTAGACTGTTGATTATTTTACGCGCAAAGCATTTTAAAAACGCATTACCCATCAAAGATTATTTTCAAGTTATTGTTTTTAACTGTTGTTTGTGAAGTTTTTGTTCTTCAAAAAATGTCACAGACCTGTTTTTTCTAAAATTTAAGTTTTATTGTATGAACCAGAGCTGTAACTGTTATGCAGTTTACTTGGTCGAAAGCATTTGGAAAGGGAAAGTTTTTATTTGAATCGCAAAATATACGGTTTTAGTATTTCCCCAAGCCTTTGTTCCCTTTTCTCTATGCTCTCAGAAAAGTCTAGAAACTTGTGATGTATGCATCTATTTTTATGTTAATTACGCACTTTAGCTGCAATATATGTTTTGGAGGATCTGAAGTTCCATTTTGAGAATCTACTTATGAAATATTCATTTTTTAAGCTTTAGTTTAAACGTACTTTACCGAAGTCGTTTGCGCGATCCAAATGTTTAGAGTTTTCTCTCTCTATCTGATTTTAAATTTAAATAACATAAAACTCTTGAAAGTTTTAGAGATGAACAAATCCTTAGATCTGCATCTAAAGCGTATGCTTCCCTGAAGTCTTTGAGGTTTTGTGTGCATTATTTAGTAATGTTTGTTGGTCGTACAACTGATAAATTTAATTTTTCATTAACTTGCTTCGGATTTGAATTTTATGCGTTGGTGCGAGTGTATCAAATAAGATTGCATAATAATTTTCTATTTATTTTTTTCTTATGTTTGTCGTTATAATAGTTTTATTATTAAAATAATTTTCGTTTGTAAACATTAACCCATGACCTCAAGCGTCATTGCAACCGAGTTCATAAAAACTCCTCTATGGTAAATCAATGGGAAAAGTATTTAGTCAAATATTTAATTATTCGTTATTAAATGAATGTATTTGACAACTTTAGTGTTTCACAAACAACATAATATATTTACATTTTTACATACATTACATCTTTATACATACATTTTTAGGAACGAGACTTTATTGTGGATCCTGTCTTGAAGTTTGTGTTGTCTATTTTAGAAGTTTTTGTTCGGCCGGGAAGAACTTATTGTTACTCTTATCAGAATTATTCTCAGTTTCATGGCACATTATCTAATCAAAATGGTGGGCCGTATCGCGAAAAGAATAACCCAGGCGTAAAATTATCCGGACTTTCAATAGACACTTTTCGAAATCGTTTGCATTGTGACATTTTGATTCCTTCTAGATTATAAGCCCCTATTTGAATTAATTCTACTTGACTTATTTGACAGTTTTGATGTTTGTTAATAAATTCGTTTTCATAAAATACTTGAATTCATCGTGAAATTTTAGGAATAAAGGATTAGTTAATAGTTTCTCGTTTAATTTTCTTTTATTTTTTATTTCTTAAGATTCCTCATTCTAACCTGCCACAAATTATATTTGTTATTATTTTCTCTATCATCTCAGAAAGGTTCATAAATCCTTTAAGTACGAATAATGCTAATATTTTTAAGATATATTTTTCGTTTTTTAAAACAGGAATGAAGTGTTTCTATCTCTAAACATTTGTTAAGATATTAACTAAATATCGCATAACTGTATACTTAGCTGACTATATAACTATATTTACCCGACTATATAACTATCTTTACCCGACTATATAACTGAATCTTTAACTATATAACTGTATTTTTAGCGGAGTATTTGTGTGTTATAAATTATAGGTTGTGTGAAGTTTGTATTAACTTGATGTAAGGATATTTTAGGGTTGAGTGTGTAAATCTGGTTATTCTTAGGAAGGAAAAAGTTACTAATTCGCTATACGAAAACTAAATTTTCGATTTAAGAATGTAATTTTTATTTTAGCATAAATTATCTAAAATGAGGGTGACTACGAAAATCCATTTCCATGTTAATAAAAGATTTTTACAACTCAACTATAACTTTGAAGAGAAATTTTAATCAAAATCAATTCTGAATTGCAGTAGGATACGAATCTGACAGGAGGAAGTCCAGAAAAAAAATATAAATTTTATGTATAGAAAAAAAAAAATCCTTTAACGCAGTTGAAACATTTCTCTTTTCATAGCATTTCTTCTGAAAATCTTTTTATTTTCTTCGTTCGAATGTTTCAAAATATCATATCCACGACAGAAACCGCTTCGTCCCTCCCGTATATCTTTATTTTAAATGAAAATAGAACATAATTTCTGTTCAAAGAGCCCTGCTTCCCCCCAGCGGAAGGGAAAATCCTCAAGTGTTTTCCAGACTCGTGCGTCCGGACCATTAGATCCAGGAGAGGGGATCCCGCACGCGAGATTCCTTTTTCCCGTTTCTCCTGGAAAAGGGGTTCGGCAGCAATTAGGAAGGGCGCTCATGTCTTTAAAATTAAATCGTTGAAGGCCGCGTTGTTATTAAATGAGAAGATTTGATTCCCTCCCGTTCGTTTCAGGTTTTGAGGTAACGGGAATTAATAATGAGAACGTGGGGAGTGTGTGTTTCGATTTTGAGGGGGGGGGGTTAGAGTTCGGTTTCGCTGTGTGCTTTCCATTCTCTGGGTTTTTATTTTTGTTCTTTCATCGAATGTTGCGGAGTTTGTTTAGAAATGACAGGATTTAAGTAGTATTGATTCAATTCAATTAAAGCTGTATCTACTGTTATATTTTGCTGTTTCCTGTTGTATTAAAAATAATCTCATATATGTATATGTGAGTCTTCTCTCATTGTCTCATTCGATTACTACAGTAAATAAGCGAGCGGGAGAGATCGCTAAGTATTATAGGTGTTACATATTTAAGTCTTTTATTAATGAGTTGTAAGTGTATGATTCTTTTTGAAATTAGTGAAACATTAAAAAAAAATTGATGCTGAAACTCGAATAAAATTAATATAAATTTTTGAAAATGGTATATTTTGCGCTTCATTTAAATCTTGCATCGTATTTTTGCCTTATCGGTATTATCTTGCCTTGTAGAGATCGAGGTAGTTAAGTGCACTTGCTAGAAACTAGAACTTAAGTCTATAGATGTCTCGTCTCTTCATAGATGTTCGACTTCTTAATAGATTACTTGGAAAATAAATCTCCCTAGTGCTGAGATTAGTTTCCAGTTAAAACAACGTCTCCACACTACATTAAAGGATGTATTTTAAAAAAAAATAGAGTTAGTTGGTCTAGTTTGGACAAGCTTAAACTGAATTTAGCACTGTATTGAAATGTCAATAGTCTGGTCAGACCCAATCAAGCTGTTGCATTGTATCTAACCAAGTCCAACCGAATTAAACTCAAATTGACTGCATAGGTTCTTCATCGGAGAATATATAGTTAATACGTTAGTTTAGTAGCGATTCCTAAAACTTAAGTAATATTTTTGAATAATGTAAGACGTCTTAAATTGAAGTAATGAGGAATAACAGTATAGGGAAATAAAAAGAATGAGCAGGATAAAAAATTAATTCCTAATGAATTTATATATTATTTAATAGTTCTTATAAAAGTGTACTTATTTTTATTATTCTGTTCTCTCTTGATATCTTGCACTTCGGAGTCTCGGAAAACCTTTGTTAATCGAAAAATATTTTTCTTGATATAATTTGCTACATATAAGGTTTCGCGCTTTTCCTCTTCTACTGTAAGATATTAAAAGAAACTCTTGAAAACGTTTCAAACTTTTTTCCTCTATCTTGCTAAATATCTTTATTAGCAACCCAATACTGCATCAAATATGCTATTCCTTATTGATTCCTATTATGGTACGTTTTCAATTTACCTCGACCTCATAACCTGCATGTTTCAGAAACTATTTTCCAAAGTACTCAGTTCAGGGGTATAAGCTCCATTTCTTCCATCCATCTTCTTCCAATATTGTTCTATATTCGTCAGGAATGTCTCCCATAAGAGGAGCGATCTGCTGATGCCCTCTTGACTGCTTCGAGCATCCTCCATCATTCCGTGTCTGTGGCTCCAACACACGTCTGAGTTGTTGATGCCAGACGTTAATGAAGCGATCCATCAACTGTCGTTAAGTTTAGGTTTTTGCTTGTTTTACTTCCTTGTCAGTTTAGTTTTCTGGATGGAGAGTTGGAAAAATTTGAGCGGTTTGAGTAGGATGTGGTAATTAAATCAACCCTCGCACAGTTGTTTGTAACTCAACTAACTAATTGGTTACAGTATATGTGTAAACGAGTTTTCTTAATTGGGGAATACTATTAAATTTAGTGAAAAAGTCGTTTGTGTTGTGATGACGTGGTTAAAAGTTTTTGGATTTTCCCTTCTAGACGGGGGTTCTCATTTCCGTTCGAGTTGTTACGAGTGTTAAAATGTTTAAATTGATGTCTTCTCGGGGTAATGTTTTGATTTTGGCTTAGGGGTTATTTTGTTGAATGTCGATAAAATATTTCAGATTTAATGTGCGGAATTTTGTGTTTTTTTCTCGTAAATTGTGTGTTTGAAAAATGGTGTGTTTTTTGTTATGAAAGTTACTAAACGTTTAAAAAATAGAATTTAAATCAACAAAATGTATTTATTAATTGCTATGGTTGTTGCTAGTCAAATAGTTTCGAGTCTTATCAACAATATTTCATTTGTACGTTTTATAACTATGAAAATCACTTTTTTTTTACTTTCAATTCGGACCATCAATGATTAGGTAACCATATAGTGAACTAGAGCTTTTATTTTATACTATTTCAAATATTCTAAAAAAGGTTCTTCAGACGTGCCAACTTATTCCGAAAAAGACTTCTCGGTTATTCGGTTGACTAATTGTATTAATTTGAGATTAAATTATATTTTAACAAGTTAAATATAACCGTCTCTAAAATTATGCGAACATGCATCGATTAATTCCGGATTACTCCACAGTTAGAGAATAATGAAACTTAACTCTTGAACTTAAGTTTTCAAGTCCAAAGAAATTTATGAGAATTTAAGTTGATAACACAGAACTCCCATTTGTGCATCCGGGACAACCATATCCCCCGACCCGAGGTTTTTCTCGATGCCCTTGCTCATCCTACTTCTTTTCAATACTCTTATTTATATCATAGTTGTTTTGGGCTGTTAAAACATAAATGGAATTTTTTAGAGTAATTAGAGACTAAAATATCCAAAAGTCATCAGCGCAAATTGTAATTAAAATGCACACTTATCTAAAATAGAAATTGAGATTAATCTGAAAGGCAAAACTAATTAAACATTGCAAAATAAGTTCCAAATTAGGGCAAGAGACCGCACTCTCATCAGGGGGTTCGTCCAGCTTGTATGCCCGAGGTAGCTTTTCTGACTCCTTTAAAAAAAAAGAAGGGGGAACTCCGAGGCCCCCTCAACTCCATAAAGCATACAATGAATAAAAAGTCAGGAAAGATAAATAACTACGAGGGTTAAAAATATCGTCTGAAAACTTTCTAATACAATAACTATATTTTAAATGCTTATTTCTCTCCGGGGCTCTTTCTTTTTCATCATCATCAGGTGTCAGTTGTCCGGTCGCGTTCGGTTCTCTCGCCGCGACTGGGCGCTGCGCTCGTCCCGGCCCCTCCCTCTCGCCGGGGCTCTTTCTCTCGCGCGCTCTCTGCCTCCAGTCGTTGTTGCCGGCACACCGGATACAGGCGCGTGCTCCTCTCCATCCCTGCTCGGGGCGGCACGTGGTGGCATCTCTCTCTCGTGCCAGCTGGGGATGCTTCGCGATTGAAGTCGACGCCTTCGAGTGAGAGTGGAGTGTGATGGTTGGTGAAGTCAGTTGACCCGGCTTTTGGGATATTTTTTATCGTAGCTGGCGATGATATATTATGATTAATATGTTTGTGATGCGCGATGCTGGTAGGGATAGGTAGCTATTGCTTGGTGGATATCGGCTTACTTTTTAATTTGTTTGGTCGAAGCACTTTGTTATCATTATTCTGTACTTTTCAAAGCGAATGAAAGAAGCACCTAATAGAATAGATTTTAACTAATAGATAATAAATATCTGAAGAACTTGCTGTTGGTTGTATCAATTTACAACTTGGATATTATCATATAGTAACTTTTCTGCAATAATTCATCAATGTCATATCACTCTTTGCATGACAACTTTCACTTCAATAATCCACTCATGAGCAATAAGTAATATTTAGCATTAATTCGTACTTGAACTAAGTGTTGATTTCATTTCATTTGAGAAATTTAATACCATCTCCTAACAGACTGCTGATCAACCAAACTTCATTACTACATTCACGCTCTGACACTTTGGGGCGCGTCTTAAATTAGCCTTGGCGCCGCCTCTTTCGGCCACTGTCCGCCGCTCGTGTGACTTTCTGGGGCGTCTCCACCCCTGTCCACATGTCCGTTTTGAATTAAGACGGTGGGACCTTCGCTGAACTGTCATTCGCAGTGCTTCGATCGATGTGCAATTGGATTTTAACTCGTGCAAGCTCCCGTCGACCATGTGGACTGCCGCGTCGGCGGATATAGGGTGACGAACGTAGCATGGTGAGTTCTACCCCTTTATTTTTATCTATTGTTTGGGGCCTGTCCCGAATCCGTCTCCCTATTTTTAGTTGGAAGATTTTTGAATGTGTGATTAGAAAAATTTCATGAAGTGGCCGAGTGTTCGTATTTACAGGAAATTATTGCTCTTTATAATAATAGGATATTCACTAATTGCATTTTCGGGCTACTTTATGATGATCCCATGCCAAAGTTTACAAACTTTTTTTTTCTCAAACTGATTGTATTTGGGCATAAATACTAATCAATCAAACAGGTTGGTGCAAAATAATAAATTAGTCAACTTTAACTTTAAACGTGTTTTTCTCGGGGCAAGGTAGAACTTACGCAGTTTTGGATTTGTGTTAACGACACGTGAACGTAAACTAGTGATAGAGTGGTAATGTAGCAACCAGTCAAAAGTAATTATTGATGCCATTATATATATGTTTTCAGTTATGTGGTAAACGCCTTTTTATTTTATTTTATTTTTATTTTTAAAAATACATTGCCAAACAGAAGTGAAATTCCAATTACTTGGCAAGAAAAAGACACAAACATTACAACATTAAATATAAAAGAACACACATAACCACAAAAAAATATAAGCACTAAATCTACACAAAAGAGAAAAACAAAAAATCATGGAGATACACTTTGCAAATAATCAAGTTTTAATTTTGAGTAAGAATCTAAAAACAGATCACTGGTTGTGGGCAGATTATTTACTATTTTATAAAATTGATAAATAGTTTGGCTTGAAAGATAGTTCTTGACAATTAAAGGAATCGTGAATACTATTTTATTTCTTGTATATCGTGGAGGGATATGGAAGTCAAGTAACATAAGTAAATGAGGGCAATCTATATTGTTTCTTATTAAGTTAAAATAAAACTTTAATATGGATAAATTTCTCCGTAGTTCCAAAGTCATTGGCATTAAAGGAATATAATTAAATTTGAAATAAACATAACTAAGAAACTTATTTTGAATTTTTTCTAAACATAAAACATCAATTCGGAGCACAGGGTTCCAAACAACACAATTATACTCCAATACAGGACGAATAATACTGTTAAAAAGTAACTTAAGGACATCAACATCTTTAAAATTATAAGTCGTCCTCTTAAGAATACCCAGTTGTTTTAGAGCTATTATTCTTACTTCATTGATGTGAGATTTAAAACCAAAACTGGAATCGTAAATTACTCCTAGGTCTTTTATGACATTTTTCCTGGAAAGAGCGATATTATTTAAGGAATAATTATTAAGAAGAGGATGAGTTCAGCGAGTAAAGGTCAGTACAAAACATTTGTCTATATTAAGGAAAAGTTTATTTTGGAGACACCATAAATTCAACTTATTGAGTTCCACTTGTAAAGCAGTTTGATCCGAAGATGTTGATATTAGTCTAAAAATCTTTAGATCATCAGCAAACAGTAGGCAAGATTCAAAAAGGTTAGATATGTCATTTATAAAGAGGTTAAAGAGTAGTGGTCCTAAAATTGAACCCTGGGGTACACCGGATGTACTGAAAAAACCATTCGAAAAAGCAGACCTATATTTAATAAAAAGAAGTCTATGAGTCAGGTACGAATGAATCCAAGCATTTAGCTTGTTGCAAAAACCCAGTTTGGACAATTTACATAGCAAAATCTGAAAATCGACCTTATCAAAAGCCTTGGCGAAATCCGTATAGACCACATCAAGTTGTTTGTTTACTTTTAAAGCATTAGCTATATTTGAATTTAGACATAATAAATTAGTAGCAGTTGAACGGTTTCTTATGAAACCATCCTGGTACGGAGAAATGACACATCTGGTCTGAGGAGTTAATTTAGCATGAACTATACGCTCAAAAATCTTAGCAAAGCTGGAAATAATCGCAATGGGTCTATAATTTCTTATATCAGATTTGTCTTCTTTTTTAAAAATAGGTATAATTTGAGAAGTTTTCCAAGCATCAGGAAAAATACAGGTATTTAGAGATAGGTTGAACAAAACGAGTAAGGGATATGTTAAGCTCGTTAAATTTGCTTTTATTATATAAGGAGGAATTTGATCATAACCAGCAGAGCTAGAACCCTTTAATTTTTTGACGCTATTTTCAATGTCATAAAGAGATATACTATTTACACTAACAGTATCTACAGAAATAGGGCAGGTATCAAAGTTGCTCATTTGGCACGATCCATCCTCGTTAGTAGTATAGATACCAAAAAAAGTGATTTCTAAAAGCTTCAGCAATTTCATCATTATTGTTAAGTTCAGTGCCATTATATACCATTTGATTAGTACTTTGAGTTTGGTGTTTTTGTCGATAATAAGTCCAGATAGTCTTGGGTTTTAGTTTTAACGATTTTTCGATCAACTTAATTATTTGTCTGACTTAATTATTTGTCGGATGGACTTGAAACATTCAAAATCAGAGGCGATATTATACTTTTTAAATTTTTTCAAGTACAGGTTTTTTAATTTTATATTACTTATTATATTATACTCTTCGAAAACCAGACAGTATGGTTTGCAGTATGGAGTAAAAGGAAAGGTCTGAGAAATAAACCATTACTTGTTGCTTCTCTTATGGTAACAAATGTTTTATTTATCATAAAACTTAGTGAATTCGGACTAAATGATTGTTAAGTTGTAGATTTTTACTTGTATTTAATTTAATTTCGTAGTTCATTGTAATCAAGTGTTTTAATAACGTGAAAATGTATTGAGAGAATTATCACAGCGTATAAGTAGTCATAATATTTAATTGTTTTAAGTGTTTTAATTTTTTTTAATCTACTTATTTGTAATTGTTTGAACTTTTATATTTAAAAAATATTTAGATTAAAATTATCATTAGATAATTTTTATTCTAGAGAAGTCAAAACATTTAACATAATAAAAACACTGATAAATTTTCATTGCAATTTTATTCGTCTTAATAATTTAATTTAGTTTGAAATTTAAATTTAATCCAATTTAATTTGAAACTCAAAGGATTTTTCATCATTTCAATATTAAATTATGAACTCTGCCGTTAATATAGAAATCCTTTGAGGGGCCATAATTGATTTTCCCCATACTTTTCCTGAGAAGTTAAAATTCAATAAATTTACCGACCTTTGAAATTCCTCATATATTAATTACATAGGCATTGAAGTATTTTTTCGCCGTTAGTTACTTCGGGAGTTATTTAAAGTTTATTCAAAGTTTTTGTAGTACTGATTATTAAAACTCATTATGTTTGCTGCTGTGCTATCTGTACAAGAAAGGGCATTTCTTGCAATCCAATCTCCACACCAACAAACAAGCCTCCCGAGAAACCAATTTTTCTTGAGAATACAGCGTAATTACAATTCGTTTTGCGAGGGAAATTCCTAATGATTTTTTCGGGGAAGAAAATGATTAAACCTTTATTAAAAAGCTCTGAAAGGCGCAAACCCCGGAGAAAGTGAATGCTTTTGTCCTGTCAAACAATGTGCCGCGGGTTTTTGTGCGGACTTTTTGACTTATTCATCTCCGGTATTAAAAACGGATTCTGGAACTGGGATTATTTTGGGGAGAACTTAAAAAAATTCTTTGATTTGTCCGTATTGGCTTCACGCTAAATTTAAACATTTGTTTCGAGTGTATTATTTTTAATACGTTTATTTATGAAATGCCTTTGAAAAAGACATAATTTAAAGTTCATTGTTTACTAAAATTAGAGTGACTTTATATTTTCCTCCCCTTTCGTTTCATAGTTAATTATCGTGTACTATCATTTGTGAGTGTAAAACGTATGAATATTATGTTGACAAAGCCCGTGTGAAGAAAACAGTACACTTTGTTAGTACTTACACTTTTAGTAGCGTACACTATTTGAGTAAAGGCTTATGCTTACAAAGTTGGATTAAAATTTTAAGCTTTATATTATAAATATTAACTATTAACTGTTATTTATCAAATAAAGGTGTAATAGTGTTTATACTATACAGTTATTCTGTAAAATTCAAATATAATGGAAATTTTCTGGGCAACATTTTTTGTTTTTACTCTATTTGGATTTTTAGATGTGGCAATTTCAATTGATTAATATCGATATTAGATTATTGTTCTAGACCTCTTTTATAAAACCTTAAGTAACTTTCAAAATTTTCCCCCTCTGAAAAGAAATTTCAACCATCAAACGGTGGGACATAAACAGTTGCAAAATTTAAATAAGAACTTGACGTAGAAATAAGAAGTTTGTGAGTATGGACAGCAATTTTAAATCTACTTTTACCTTCTTAATGGAATGGATATGTTCAGTAGCAAAAGTAATTTCTAAAACGTATACTATCTATCTTAACCTTATAGACTGAATACATATCGTCGGCACAATGACAAAAACGCGAATCTGCCATGTTAATGTTAGAAGATTCGTTTTTTTTTCATTGTGCCGACGATATATTAAGCCCGATAATAATATTTTTAAATATCATTCATCTTACTTCCAGTGCTTGCACATTTTGGAGCTGAAAAACAAATATCAATATCTGCATTTTTCTTTTTTAAAAAGTTCAAGTATATAAACAGTTTATTGTGTAAAATAATTGAAATTGACATGGTTGTAAAAACTTATCTCCGTTGGGAAATTGGGTCTATAAATTTTAATAGGTTAACGTAAAAAACGGGAAATAAAACGAGATTATTAGTGTCCTCTTTAGTTTTTTTAAAGTCCTAAAAAATCACAATAAAAGTTATATATTTTTTTATAGGTTTTATGTGGACAATGTTACTCCTATATTGCATCAAATGTTATATTTTATTCGAAAACATTGTTTCAGCAATTTATCGCGATAGTTTTCTCCAAATTTGCTTTTATCTCCACTCATCGCTGCGGCGGTTAAAAGTTAACTCCGGTATGCGAATATTAACCATAAACGACATGACGAAGGGCTATAGATTTTACGAGTTCTTAAACGCAAACTGCCCCGATGGGGGAGACCGCTCCACCAGTGACATATATCGATTTCTGCCCGAGTTTTCCAGAGGATCACCAGTCAAATAATGGTGGTTATAATTTTGAGGCTTATTTTTTCTCCTCCGTATTGCCTCTCTATACTTCGCCCGAGTGCTTTTCCTTATGTGCTTTTAACGAGAGAAATATTTCTGGGCAAAATAAAACTCTTCTCCACGCGACGAGACATTAAAGTTGTTTTTTTTATTTCCTCGATACTCCTCCTTTCGTTTTCGGGGACGGACGCTTTTTTTTGTTGGAGGGGGCGGGGGAATAACCACGACGTTCCATATCCTAGAAGGAATTGACTTTCTCACACGAGAATATTCCCGGGAATATTTCTCTTCGGTAAGTGGAGACTTTTGGGAAGGTGGAAAATTCCGCGTCGAGTGTTTTGAATATCGGCGAATTTTTTTTGTTAGGTGTTTTTTTCTTTGAAAAATAAGGAGGTGGCTTGTCTGCTGAAGAGAGCGATAAGTGGAGGTTTATAATGCTGCCTTGAGACGTGGAGGTGCTTAGAGCTGCATTATTGTTGCGTAGGGTAACGTATCTGTTGGAGGGATAGAATTTATGGGGGGGTGTCCGATTAACTTTAAATTTCGTGTTCTTTTTCAGGTATTGGATGGTTTTAAGTTTAAGCAAAATGTTATAGCTTATAAATTACTTCTATCATTTTTTATTATCTAAAACTATAAGTTAAAGGTCTCTCTGTTTTCAATTTTTATTAAGATAATTCTAAAAGATATAAAGTAAACCTTCGTATGAAGTTGAAGATGTTATGATTCCTGAACTCCACAAAAGATTTGAGGGCCGATCTTTATATACTATTTTCAGCCCTTCGATAATATAATAATACAGTAGAACTCCAATTATCTGAACTCCAATTATCCGAATTGATCCGAATGTTGGCTTTTCGTTTTTAATTAATTAAAAGCTCTCTTTAAAAAAAGTTTTTCTCCCATTTTCAAAACATTACTAATATATGTAAAGGGCAGGATATTACTGTGTATTTCATGCCCCTTTGTGTCCCCACGGTGTGTCAGAGAATATTACTTCGATATTTATGCTTTGATACACAAGTTTTTGATTTCTTAACTGAAATATAACATTTTCTAAGTTAAATAGAAATTGTGGATGGGTCTATTGAGTCTTAAAATTGAGTTTGTGTATATGAAGAAATGTTATAATATCCTAAAGAAATCAATTTTAATCCATCAAAATTTAAAATCCATCAAGTTAAGTAAAAATATTTTCTTATGAAAATAGCAAAAGAAAACCTTTATTTACTCTAACAAAGACGTTCTGTTAATCAATCGATAAAGGTTTTTTTTACTAATAAAGAATATTTCCAAATTTCTAAATGTTTATAGAATTGTTTGATACTGGAAAAAAAATCGAGTTTTTATAGTAATGTTATTGGTTAAAATATATTTAATTAGACACTTAAAATTTAGTGTTGTCATTTTCTTATACGAGACGTCATTATTGTTTGCATTGAACTATTTTGAATTTTTTTTTGTGCTAGTTAGATTGCTACGGAAATTTAAATACAAAAGCCCTTTTCTACTTGCAAGTGCTTGTATTATATTCTTGTTTTAAGATTTCAAAGAAGGAAATATAATAATATCATCAAAAGACCTAAGAATGTGTGCATTGTTATTCGATATCCAATTAAAATAGTCAAACAAATATTTGAAACCAATATAATCTTCAATATGAGACATGTCTGAGCTAGTTATAACTAAAGGTTTATTTTATGTTGTAATTTAATTAGGGTATCCTCTTAAAACATTGAAAGTTAGAAGATAAGAATAAATATAATTAGGATACTCACCAAAATATATTGAAAATTAGAATAGGCGGACTTTGAAGTAGCTTCTGTACTATAAAAGTTTTGTTGGACTCTTTCAAACGAATTTGAAAACACTTGTGGTTTTTATGATGCTATTTGTTAAAATGTAAATTATGCCTCCTTGAAATTAGCATGCCAATCGCCTTTAGTCTATTATGAATGGCAATGCATCCAGTTAAGTAAAACGTAATTTTAAACTAATTATAGTAATAATTTCTATATAGTTTACAGAAAACTTTTCGTTTCACGATTGCTTTAGTAGAAATATCCTTTTCAAATGTATACTGTTAATATTTAATACGTAAAAATATTACCCCCCCCCCCCGTGGATTTCAATAGCAAAGAACAAGTGAAATAAATATTTTGTAACAGTATTATCATCCTACATAATCATATATTATGTATTCTTCTATAGAAATTTTCAAACCTGCACAAAATGATGTATAACGAAACAATGTATTAAAATTTCGAAAGCGAAACGTAAAACGGGAAAATAAGGTTATTTAATATTTCTTTGTTATTGGAAACAATTATAAATTCTCACTAGAAAAACAGTGCTGCAAAATCGCTATAAATGTTGTGTCTAGCTATAGTTGAATTCATTTGGTATGGCAAACTCATGGTGAACAACTTTTAATAAATTGAATTTTCGTATATTAGGGTGGTACTAACTAAATGGATTTGACGTGATTACTAATCAAATTTTTTACGCAGCCTGTAAGTCGTAATCGAATTTTCTCTTCACTCTAAAAGAGGTTTACTACCTTAATTTGAGACAGCTTGTTGTCTCGTCCATGGTCTCGTCTCGTGTTTGTTTTTCTCATAAAACCATTTACGAAGTCTAAAACTTTGTATATAAAAGTCTTTTAATAAATAACTTGGTTTCCGGATAAGTTTTTCATACCTTTTAGTTTCGTAATATTTAGGAGATTTTTAATCTCAGTAACTATCTCAGTAAATTACCAAAATTAATTATTTTTTTAGTTTTTGAACTTCTATATAAAAACCTAACATTAAAGCTATCTAAGCCAATGGCTGCTGTATTTGAATAAGAAGTCTTATTACTATATTCTATCTATTGTATTTCTGAGATATTAAGAATATAAATTTCATTTAGTCTTTTGTTGATCTTGTGTTGTAAACTGTATGTGTTTAATAGTGTGTGTCCAAAAGTGTTTGTAAAAATTAATGTTTTCATCGTTTTTAAAACTGTTTCCTTTTTAATAAAAATTTCTACCTTAAATTGAAATCAACCAAATGATAGCAAGAATTACTTTTTAGTCTTTTGTGCTGTTTAATTTCATCCTATTCAATTTAGTACAACCACCACTATTAAAAAAAAAGCCATACAGCTGCTTAATTAAATTTAATATCTTAAAATAAATCCATTGGAAACATTTAAGTAACCTAAAAAGGAAATAAATTGTATTATGAAGAGAATTGTGCCTTAATTCTTCATAAAGTAAAACGCACATGTGAATTTTGGATTGTAAAAGTTGTGTTTATTTGTAACTGTAATTTTAAACACACACATTTCTTTTCGTCAAACGCTGAATTTTTCGTAAATTAACGACATTTTTCTGACATAACATCGAGATGTTTTAGGTCCGAGTCGTTCTTTTAATACTATTATAACCATCTTCCATCACTACTCTTTTAATAAAAAATGCATGTTCCAGCCTCAAATGCTTTGTGCTTTCGCAAAATAATAAGATAGATAAGAAGTTGGGCGCCCTGCCTTTATTTCAAACTGACCCATCAAAGTATTCATTTCAAAAACAAAGGGAACCGGAGCTGAACTTATCAATGGAAAGAAGACGAATGCGACAAGTTTCGGCAGATAAGCACACTTCCCCCCATTCGTCCGACAATAGCCGGTGCTTGATATCTAATCTTGTCAAGAATAGGATCTTAATTAAATGCTCCCTAGATTGAATTCCTGGCTCTTAATTTCATTTGAATGATTTATCCTATGTGGTGGGGCGATGAATGAAGTGACGGTCTGGGTGTATAATCCGATGTCGCTTCCCGACTTTAGTTTTTCGATATTTTTATTTTGTTCTGGTAAAGCGACTTTCTGATGGAAAAAAGTGAGTGCGGGTGAGAGAACTCATTTGGAAGTCTTGTTTTTATTTGCGTCGTTTTAGTTGAGGAGCTATTGATTTTGTCTGGGAAACTTTATTGCGTTTAGTGCCGTGTGGATATTTATTTGAAAGCGTGCGATTTAGTGCAGTAGGTTCTCTTTTAGACGGCCCACACTGGACCGGCTATAAACCGGTTACTAATTCCTGTTGAAGTGGAGGATGGGAAACATTATTGAAATTATTGGAAAAACTTTTTCCCTTATTGAAGACGTCACCTCTTAACTCTTTCATTACATTGAGAAATATTAAAGAGTACTCTTATCTTAAAAGCTCAAAGTTCGATGATTTTCAGCATATTATTTCTATTGTTTTAACATTTTAATTTATTACAGTTGCTTAAAGCTATGATCCGGACAAATGAGGGTCGGTTAAGAGGGAGTCTACTGTCCATGTTTTTCACAAAATTGACAGTTTAAATAGATCTTATTCATAGTATACTTGTTTTTAGCGATATTTTATCATTCATCTGCATTATTTAGCTACGTTAATATTGTGTACTATGAAGTTATATTTTTCATTCATTCAGTTTTTGTTTAAATTGTTTGAAAGGATGTTACGTAAGATAATTATGTAATTGTTACGTAAGGATGTTGTTTAAGGGGAAGTTATTCAAAAGCATTCTATTACGACGTTTAATGGAACTAAAATGACTTAAATGTTTGAGAAAAAGCTTAAAATTAAAGTGTGGATTAAGGTTTTTAAATGATCTTCCAGATGAATCCAATCAATCTTAAATTACTTCATAGTGCTGGCACTGAGTCATTTAAGTGTTATCTCAGTTGTAAAAACTCCGATAAAATATCAGGGTATAATAATTTTTTTCTCATGATTTCAATTTTTTCCTTTAAAATTTCACGTTTTATTCATTTTTTCTTTGAACGAGTACTGAAGCCGAGGAACTCACTACGTATAAAAGAAGTCGAGGATTCATGTTTTGTCGTTAAATACCCTGCGGGATCGAACACGCCTGTCAACTTGTTTTCAGACCGCGTCTATTTGAAGAGAGCCGTAAAAAAATCTATAGAAACAGAAAGAAACAATTCAGAACCACTGTACCGAGAAGAAAAAAAAACCCAGAGGAACAAAAGAACCTTTTTGCTACAGCCAACAGTTGATCAATAGCTTTGTGTCAGGGAATTGAATTTTGGTCGCCCTTGTGTTAAGCGGATTTAACGTGGAGTGAGAATTACCTCCTTTGATTTGTGGTGTTTTATGGGTGTCTGGAATACATTTGATTGGCGGGGACCCTAATAAGGTTACGAAATTTTCTTTTTCTATTGGTTAAAGTTCAGATGGTTCAGTTGGGAGGCACAATATAATAACTTCATTTGGCGTTAAATATTTTTAAACATTCTTCTTATTTTGGTGGTAATATGATCCACGAAATGTGTATCAAAGATATGATCATATAGTGATACATCATTGAAGACATGAACAATAGACAATTCATCATTTTGACGCTAGCCGTTAACTAGCTGTTGACGTTCGGATATAATGCCACTTATTATTGTTTAACTGATTTTTTTCTTGTTACTTTCATGAGTTTCAATGGATCTCACTGTGCCATAGAGGAGGATTTGTCCTATGGACAATGAGGCTTTGTTGAAATGGCGTTAACTATCTGAAAAGTTTACGGAGTTATTTTTAACTCTTTGACGGTTGATTCAAATATATTTTTTTCCCCAAGATTGCTTGTTGTATAACCCGTTAATAATTCATACTTTCATTTAAGAAATCTATATAATTGTGTTTGTGAAAAACTAATGACGATAGATGTTTGCTGAATTTATTAGCTATACCTGAATACAGTGCAAGAATTTAAGTATATTTTTTAAGTATTTAAGTATACTTATATTAGCTGTTAATTAATGTTGATTCGACGTTTATATCCACGTTTTTAATTTCTTTCTTTGAATAATGTTTTCAGACTTGAATAATCCGTCTGCTATCTTTTTCTTCACTGTATGAGTATCAAATTTTGTATTGTATTCATTTTATAATCCACTTAATATTATTTACCTTACTGGATAATGAAGCTATCTATTTACTATTAAAAAATTCCGCTTTTGAGTACATTTTTCATATGGAATCGAATCTGTATCTAAAACCTACAGAAATAGACACATCACACCACTTTTCGTCTCACTGCCCCTTCATTTATTATTTGTATCCCCGTTTCCATCCGAGGGATTTCTCCTCGTCTCATTGCACCCTCCGCAATTACGTTGCATTAATACTTAATTAATCGTGTCCTCTTTTTCATTGATCTGTCGATGACTTCCATTCAGCGGTGCTATCCAATCGGACTCGCGGAGGAGAAAAAATCTAAAAAAAAAAAAAATAAATAAAAACCACTGACTGCTACTCTACGTGCTCATTTAAAAGCTTCTTCCCTGTACCGTGATTTGGTCTGCACATTTGAAAGCTTCCTTGCACCTTCGAGTTTGCTTGTATTTGGGATGCTTTCCGATGGGTTTGTTGTTTTCAACGAATGTTTGAAAATTTTCGTGCTGTATCGTTGTATGGGCGACTACAAGGGAATTTAAAGAACACTCTCCACACGAGAAAACTCTGAATTGCCTTCGTTGTTGAAGTGCATTTGCATGTTCTTTCGAGGTATTTCACGGTATTTTCATTCAAATAGAAGATTTCGCCTTGTTATCCGTGTGTAATTGCGGCTATTCGCATTCGTTTTGTTAAGGTAAGCTGGTTTTAAAATTACAATATAAACTGAAACGTTCGTTTTTACTTAGTTATAAAATTTGATTATGATAGTTAGATGTCAATATTTTAGTTGGTTTTCCTTCTGTTATGGCGAATCTTGCTTCAGTAGAGATGAGTGCTTTTTTTTAATATAGTCTATTAAAAATTTAACACTTCAGTTGAAAAATAACTGTAAAAATTTAGTATGAAAGTCATTGATTCAAGCTTTCTCTTGTTTTTTTTTTTTATTTAGCAAGTGTTGTAACTTTTATTGTTTAACTACCCTGTGGATACTGGATATTCAACTTACTATTAGTTTCACAATTTTTAACTTGTTTTTTTAAGGCACTTTTAAATGAAACGTTACTTTGTGGTTAGTTGCAGATTTTGACATCTCTATCTGAACTTTTTATCAGTTATGCCCACTATTTATGTTGGCTGTACTTTATATAGCCACATATTAAGTGTTACGTATCAAGAGCTGGTGCTTAACATTGACCTTAGATTTTAATTTCGCAATCATTGATAGTCTTAGATTAAAATACCAAATAGGAGCTCATTACTCAACATCCTAATATACGCAAACCATGCTAATCTTTTCTCTATTTCAAATCCTCTGCAGCCACGTATCCATCTCGGAATCCATTAACCTGAGTCCTCCTTTTGATCAAGAGCAGCTCTCGCAAACTCGTAACCGCGTTTCCTCCGAAAACGCATTCGCTGCCTCCTTCTCATTATTACTGGCGACGGTTCAAATTGAACTTTTGATGAACTGGGGGCCGCCCCGTAGCCGCATAATCGCACCCGCATGACCCGCGATAATTTCTCCTGCGGGCACATATCGAGCCCCGCAGCCTAATTAGATTTATTCACCTTTGTCCTTTCGGATTAAGGGGGAGGAGGGATTTGTTTCGCGTGGTGGGCTGACCGCCCCCTGGGACTGACCCTGGGAAATCAATGCCGCCCCGCGGAGTTAAATGGTTTTGCGGCGGGCGCCTCTCTGTTCGTGTGTCGCCCTTGCATTGGGTTGCTTGTGTTTTGTTATGCAGCTGGCGGATTCAGATGGTTAATGGGTTTTGAGGTTTAATTTCGATGGGGCAGAGTAGTGTGTTGAGTGTGCTTTGCCGCGGAAAGGCGGTTTAATTTCAGTGGATACTCTTTTGTTAGGGAGTCCGACTGAGTTAAGGATTGTGTCATAGTGTTTTTCTGAGTGATATATTGAGTGATTATGTCGTTGGAGAAATTTCCCGTCGTGAGGTTTTCTGGGAGGAGTTAGTTTTTCAGGAAACAACCTTTTGAACTTCAAGTGTTTGGTTTTGTTCCTCCCTATTTGTTGTGGTATAAAATCTTATTCTAGATCATTTACAAGTTACGTCCCGCGTTTAGTAGGGGAGGTGGTTGTATGAAGGCTGTGATAAACAATTACAAAATAAATCTCCATATCTTAAAAAAATCGGAATAAATAAAAAACAGACTGATTTATTTAGGTAAAATCCCATCTGAAGATTCAATTCTAGGTTGGGTTTCGTTAATAAAGTGCTGACATAATAACTCAGCTCATGTCACCAGATTTGTGAATTACAATAATAGGGGTATTCTTCCTCATGAAGTCACTTTTTAGTTTTAAATATTACAATCGTATTATGCTTTTTTTCACCATGAAGATTTTCTTTCTGTCATCTCTATTACTATTATTGGTTTAATTTTAGTTAATAGATCCTCATCACTCTGTAAATTCTGTGATTAATATTCTCACAAATTAATAAATCTTTGGTATAATAGGCATGGGAATAAAAAAAACCCCTAGGTGTTATAACTTTCTCTGAATAAAGCAACACGTGTATAATCTTTTAAATCTGAAATACTTTTATACGGTATGATCTATTTATTATTAGGCAAAAATGTTTTTTATTTATTTTTACAAAAATTATCTTGGAATAGTTTTTCTAAGCTTGGAAATAACATGCACCTTCTTGGAGGATGAATCTGTGTAGGACTTCCCTGTACTCTAAAAATCGAGTACTTGCTGAAAACACTTTTAGACCCCTGAGGATTTCTCTCGTATTGATCCGTATTTCGGAATCTAGTATTTCTGGTGCTGAATGGACCAAAATGCCATCCGACGAAGGGGCTCAGCAATGGTATTTCCTCTTTTTATATGCGATGTAATTTCAAACCAATGGCTCTCTGGTTTCATACGAAGCATATTTTGAATGCAGCTTTATTTATAATGTTGAATAGATTTAAGACGTACGTAGTATTCGGGTTCATAAATTGTGCTTAAGTAAGACTATTGAGGTTCTTGAGTTTGTTATTGTGTGAAAGTTTTAATTCACAGGATGTATTTCAGATTTTATTGGATGGTTATATAGTATTTTTTTATTTATACGTCTTTATTTTTTTTTCATTGTGTTAATCTATTTTTGACGCAAATTTATTCTAAGTTGTCTTATTAATTTATTATGCTGCTTGACTGTCATTAGGTTCTTTTAATGTTACTTAAAAAATACGATAAATCCTTTTGTTATCAAGAGTATGGGTAATTCCATGTTGCTAGTTCTCTTATTTTTACTCTAGTTCTCTTCATAGTCCCTAAATTAAAATTGAGAAAGTAGCCCAAATTTTTATGCTGCATTAACTCTTTAAGTTTTTATTTATCCTTTAAACTGGAAGAAACTGACTGAAAAGAGAAAGATTGCTTAAAGTACACAGTGAATTTTTTAAAGTACCATGTGTTGTCTTTAAAAGTCTAAAAATCCAATAAAACCCCCAGATCCGAAAACAGACTCAGTTTTACTACCCCTTCCCCCTTGATATACGATTTTTGTACGACGCATGATACATTCCCAAGGCTTAAGTGGAAAAGCTAGTCACTTCCAAAAACCAATCTCTTCCATTGTGATGGACCGGGCCGCTGTTTCTGTGTGACAGTCTCCACTAAACAGTGAAAAAGGCTTTTCCACCGGCATCTCCTCTTCTTCCCCCTCTTATCTCTGGCGATCCCCGCGAAACTCAATATAACTGTTTGCTCTCGGGCCCTTTAATAAAGCGTTACTCTATAACTTATCTGGCTGAAAAGTCGGGACGACAGGGGTGAATTTTCTGGTATTAAGGTGTAATATTTTCTCTCTTTTTTCCTCCCAGTCAATCTCTTTCATTTTTCCCAAAACGGAGGATGGGAAAACTGAACTTTTCGGGCTTTGTATCTCTTGTAGCTTTTGTTGTTTTATTCTCTCTCTATACCCTGTGTTTTTTCTGTGTGCTCTGTCCTTCTCCCATTCGTCTTTTATTGGTTGACGCCGTCTTTGCAGAAAGGCCGTTAAAGAACGCCCCGCTCTCTCTCTGTTGTGTTTGCCGTTATGATTACGGAGATTTTTCTCTCCCTAGCCGTTAGTTTGTGAAGGCTTTTGCTGATGGACTTTTGATTCTGTACTGTGCGTGCGTAGTGTGTAATTTATTTATTTCTGCCTAAGTTGGTGTGCCCGCTGTAGTGTCTTTTCGTTGCTATTTGGTTAACTTTGACTGAAGTTTGGGAAGGAATATAAAATGGCATCGAAATTGGATTGTACAATAGAATAAACGGTACTACTTTTTTCAACATTTTGAATCATAGTCAACAGGTGCACATTTACTGTGTTTATAAATCTTTAGGATTTAATGAAATGTTTTGTAAATGAGTTACTGATTTATAGAATTTATGAGGGAGACTTTTCCCAAAAATAGTACTTCGTTTTAATTGAATGATTTTACCTCTATCAAATGCATTTGCATTTAATTCTAAACGAACCCCTTAACTTAAATAGGCTAAGCGGTTCGACTGGGTTCTCGTAAATTAGTGAACTTAAAACTGAAATGTTTAATAATTTTGGAGAGGATATTGTTTTCTTGAAGACTTGAAGCCTTTAAGTAATGACTTTGTTTATGCTAATTTCTAAAAAATATTTTACAGCGAAATAAATACTTTGTTGTTGATTGGTATTGAAGGCATATGTGAATTCACGGATCTCAATCAGAACTGTCTTTTGAAGTATTAGCTTGTTTTAAAACTATCCAAAATAAAAGATGCACGCAGATGTACGAATTTACCATCACGTATTTGTAGAATATTGGAACCTTGGGAAAGAATCCAAAAAGTAGACACAACATTTATATACAACAACATTTATATAACAACATTTATATTATTATACAACATTTATATTTTTATCTTTTGATTTAATTTAATTAGCTAGACACCAGACAAAACTATTGTTTTAAATTTAACTGTCTCGCCTTAGATTTTATTCTAGCCTGTCTTTCATTTTATTTTGTCTCCGGCCTACTTAAACCGTCTATTGTCCTTGTAGTATATGTTCTAGCTGAAGTTAGTCCACCAAGAAAACTTTATCTAAGTTCCGTTCCGGACAGATTTCCCAGCTTTTATTTTTTGAAGCCGGTTTAAAACCCTTCGTGGAAAATAAGAAGCCCCGTCGCGTCGGGAAATTTATGAAACTCTATTTTCGTAGGCAGTTTTGGATTTTGTTTGCTTTGAAATATATCGCTTATATGACATAACACTGTGATTTAGTGTAACCTTGTTTCGTGATAGAGTTTCATATCGCCGCAGCGTAGAGGAGCTGTTTCTGAGAGTAAGTAATGAGCTACGCTACATCACTTTTCATAGGCCAGACGTGAATGAAACATGGAGTTCTGTCTATGTTGGTAGCACTTTTGGCACAACGCCTGGAAACAATTGTTGAATTAGGTTCACTTTGTCATGAGATTTTGAAGTTTTTCAGAATCACTGAACTCTTCTAACATTATCTGATTTTTTTAGAGCTGCTTCGTGGGATAAGGCTTTTTTTTTGTTATTTATCGGACTTGGAAGTTTATCCGAAAATTTACACGGATTGTCAGCGTCCTGTATGATTGATTGGGTTTAAACTTTGTTTTGAGTAAGCTATAAAAAGGATTTTTGTTTTAATAATAATATTCCTTCTAATTTTTTTTGTTAGGAAAAACTTTACTCCAGAAGTACATTAGATTTATATATATATTACTCATTACTAGATTTACTCATAATTTTTATTTGTTTCTTTGATTTTTTAGGCTTTTAGGTTTTAGCGCATCTTTTTTTCATGACTTGCACAACAGTTACTCATAAGGTTTAATTAAAGTGAAAAGTGTACTTTATTATTTAGAAGTGGACATTTTAATTTTTTTGCATTGTTAATTTCAGATAAAAATGCGTTTCTCATCTAGAACTTTTAACTCATATCTTAACATAAAACTTCTAAACCAAGGCAAAACCATTATTTTTACCTGAAAAAAAAAGATTAACTTTCTACCAGCATACGTATCATATTTAACTATCTTTGGCGTTACACTCTTAGATTAGACTTCTCCATATGTAAATAAAGATGGACAACCTTGAAAGCTCTCTGCTCAGATCGGGCAAAGGAAGCTGCATTTTTAAAGATTGGTTGGCATGCCCTAATGGCACGAAACTTAATATGGGCACAGAGAAGGATAAAAATACGAACAAAAGGAACCTCTGTCCCGAATGTTTCATGGCGTCCTCTTGCAAAAACACAACCGACGTTCTGTACACAGAAAAGCACTTTCCATTTGCTTAGATCTCATTTAACATTCATAGGCTTTTATGCGTTTTTTTCTCGGCGTTATCCATGCTTTTACTGAGATGAAATACTAGGCAGGATGATAGATACTATCTCCCTTTCATCTTGTTTAAGCATCATCTTGACTGCCTCGGGTCCTGTTAATTTTTCTGTGCTTTGAAAAATGTTATTTTTTTTGCTAGTGTTCTAATTCCTAATCTGATTTTTGAAAGGGGACATCCGTTCAGAGATTTATATGGTAGAACTCCGAATATATGGCTTAATTGGAACCGAACCCTGTTCGAATAGCCAAACTATAATAATTAATTCTATAGTTAGGCAATATAGAAAAATGGGATTTCTCTCTTCGTCAGTACATGAACTCCTCTCCTTTCGTTGATGAGAATTTCTGTCTAAATATGGCGTTCTTCATATGAGTATTTTTATCACATTTTAACTCAGTTTAAAAGGAAGGAAAAACTGTTCTAACATTTCTCAACTTTCAAAACATTCTAAATATAAACAATTAGTATGGTACACCTGGGTAATTTGACATTTATTTGTTTCTGTCATTCGTATTTAGTGTAAGACAGAGCGTGAAATTTCAGTTTTGTAGAAATGAAGTCTTTCCTTTAAAGCTAGAGGCTTGTTTGAAGCCAGCCTAAAATTTATACTCTTCACTATGTATTGAGGCTGGTATTGCTTTGAAATACATTTTTAAAGGACACAATTTATTCGCCAGCTTTAAACTTTTGCTCTCCATGTTGAATTTGCGATCTTTTCATGCACAAACATTTAAAACCAGTAAAATTTCGCGTTTTACGACAAATGTTGAAAAATTGAAATCTGACAAGCTTAAATTGCGTCTGTTTTTTTTAAAAGGTTGTTTTGAGATTGCACGAACTACAAGCATGAGTATAATATATAACGTTTTAGTCAACCTACAAAGCAACTACCCTTTATTATTTAAGTAAGTATATGTTGAAATGACCTAACTGGTTTGGTAGTATCCTACTAGTTTTCGACCTCCACCCCAACGCCATCCCGGTTTCTCCATCCCTCCTCGGCGTCTTCGAATCATCTTCTGGTCAGCGATTTTCTTCTCTTACGTGTCTCTTTGTTCTTTCGTGCCCCTTAACTACCCGCCTGGAAATTGGAACTGGCGATGAAGGACCCTTGATGAATGCTGCCGCCGCTTTTTCGTCCTATTTTTTTTATCTATCCCGGGCCCCCCTGAAGCAATCTCGGGAAAATGTTTCGCTTCCGCCGCCTTCCTTCTCGTGCCGTGATTTCCGTCGTTGTGCCTTGCCCGGCTCTTTTGATGGATTGCGATGGGGAGAGTTGTATTGAAGGTGCGTATAAATGCACTCTTATTGTCTGAGGTGGTGGCTAGGATTTCATTTCTCTTTGATGGTCTAGGGGTCGAGAGTGAAAGCAACATCTTGAGTGGTGTTTGGATTTTTGTCGTTTCCTACCAATGCACTAATAATTGAAATTTTGAATTGTGACGAGCACACTCAATGGTCAAAATAGTCAGATAATTAAACTGGGCCATAAATAGCGACTGAAACGAATATGATTCCGGAGTACACTTTTGAATATTGTAAGACTTTCGGTTCGATATATCTCTCCTTATAGCTAGCTCAATGCCTTTTTATCAACTACTGATTCTTTATTTTCTGTAAAAAGGAGAAAAAATAAGCTGCTATTCCTTTCTTAGACTTAGTCCAGATTATATATCCAAGTGTTATGTGTTTGGATAAAAAAAAGCTAACTCCATACTTTTATGTATCGAATACTCAGACCTAAAAGTATTATCTTAATATTGTGATGCGTGAAAGCTTCAGTATTGCCCATCGCTCATTGGAATACTGTACAATATTAGTTATTCAAAGAACAACCAAAAAAGTTTTAATTATATCAAAAATTTCAAATTCAAAAAAGTGAAATTGATTTAATAAGAAGTTTAATGGTCTAAAATGAATAATATCTTAGACTTCTAATTCTCAATTTAATACTTATGTTACATACATACTTATGTTATAATACTTATGCTTCCCATAAATACATTTGCAGTCAACTTATTGAAGTTTCGCTCTCAGAAAATATTTACAATCTTCAAATGGATTCTTAAGATTTCAAAAACCGCCTCCGGGGTTTCGTTTGGGATTAACCTTGCATCCTCCTCAGTATCAGCAAGACCCCCATTTGCAATTCTAACCCCTCCACCTTTAAATCAATTCCGATGCAATCATTCCCCAGCAATTTGTCATCACTCGCTCGCTTTTGAAAATCAGCATCACCTGGAAAGAAGGTGAAAAATCTCGCCGAAGCCATTTGTTTAGTAATTAGCCGCAGTGTTGTTTCTCCTTTTTATCTCTCTCTCTCCGGCATTCATCATTGCGTGTTAATTCTCAATTAGCCCCGCGTCTGCCCCTCTCTCTCGGCAGCGGCTCTAATGAAGCAATTAGCCGTGGATCTGTTGAGTTCCCGCGAATTCATTATGGCGGGGTTTCTTCTGTTGCCACCTTGTGGTGGGGAGGCAATTTGGCGAGCATTGTGATAGTTGAGGCGATGCACCCGCCTTAATAGGCGATAAGATGTCGAGTAAACAATTGGTTGTGCGAAGATTTTGTTCGAAGATTGCTTTTTAATGAATTTTTCTCGCCAATTCTCAATATAGCAGCAGCAGAAGTGATTCCCTAACATTTTTTACACCGCTTTTTTCATCATCAAACTTTTCCAAGAATCTCGTTCGGATTTCTTTAGATTAAATTTGTGTTTTTTGAATCTTTTTAAAAGTAAAAAAAAAGTGTGGTAATGTAATTGATTTCTTTTTTTAGGTAGATAGTAAAAATAAAGACTAAAAAAGATTTAAGGCTACCGAGTGTTTGAAACTTCTTTTTGCTAGTCTTTTTTCGTTTATCAGTATTAAGCAATTAAGTCATTTCAATCAATAGCTTCATTGTTTTACAAAACAGAAGTAATTAGGCACTTTTTGCATTCCGGTTCCCCCCTTAGCGACTGTTTTTCTTATTTTAATTAAGAGCATAATTAAGTTCGGAAGTTTAACAGAATAAGAGCGTCATCAACTTGAGTATAAAAGAAATGCTTTGCCGTATTCTATTTGAATCACTTCATTTTTGAGATTTTAATTAATATGCTGTTACGCGTCAAGGAAAAAATAATCACTTCGGATTCCATCTATGGCAGAATCATATTGCTTCCTCAAATTGAGTCTTTTGTTATGATGGATTTTTTTAATGAGAAAAAAAAACCTCATTCAATGGGTTAAATTAGCTGTTTTTTAACTATCAATAAGGAGGTAATTATCGTCTCCATTATATTAAAAGGAAATAGCGGATTAAAAGCAAGGTTTGTTGTGGTAAGTAATATTCTTACTTCAAAATAGTATAATATATAGGGGCTGGGCTAACAATTTTGACTGAACTGTACTTTCGTTATTTTTAATTAGAAAAAAAGGTTAGAATATTTTTAATATAATTAAAATTATTTTGCCAGTAATAGTTAAAATTAGTTCGAAAATATTTAATTATGTCTTATAAAGTTTATTTGAGTAAAACGATCTTGAATCTTCTTTTAGAATTTGTAAATTTAAATGTATTGTTAAAAGAATATCTACTGATCTAAAGATCAATACTGATACCGCTATTCCTGGGTTAAAGGGAAAATTCGAAAGAAATATATGATTATTAAATCATACTAACAACACAGTATTGCATAAACATCTGTACCATCACCTTTTTCACATTAACAGTAACATAATAAGCATGTTTTATTCAGAATCAATTCCTTTTACAGTCAAGTGACTCAAACACCTGTAAGTTATGACTTGCAGCTAACAATTTGTAAATTGTAAACATATACACTGATTCTCCATACAAATCCATTGTAGTATAATTTGGCGTCCTAAATCGTAGTAAAGCTTCAGTATACCGTAAGGGATTACTGGGACTATTTACCTGGTGTTCCGATTGTGTGTTAGCATTGCATGACACTGTAACTCATGCCCTCTTGGTTTCGGTAGTGACGGAATAATGGTTATTAGTATAGCTTCTGGACAGTTACTCGTACTTGAAATTAAATGGGAAGTTTATTTAACTTCGCCAAGAATTGCTTTATAATTTGTGTTTTTCTTGCACTTTCGTTGTTGACACTAACATGCTCTCTCTACAGTAAATGAAACCTTTGGGAAAAAAAAGGTCGAGAATGAATTATTCATTTTCACTCCATTTTTCTCTAGAGAGAGTAAAGTGTTTAATGGTATCGTCCCGCTTAAGCTTTACGAAAGTTTCCCCTCTCTACTTTTCATAAAAAAAATATTTTTTCCCCTCTTTTCATCTTAAAGAGTTAAAACTAAAAAGCCCCCCAAAAAAATGAACTTTTTGCCTGACCTTTTTTTCTCTCTTTCTCCGACGTTTTCTCCCCCATTGGCGTGTTTGAACATTCTGGAAATTCAATTAAGGGGCCCGAGAGCTAACGGTTAGTGTTCATTTTATTCGCAAAATATTTGCATTCATATTGAAAAACGTTCGCGATTATTAAGCCTGAATTACGTGCTGAATGCGAAAGAAGAAATGCCTCTGCACCCAAATGATGTGAAAGAGTAATGAAGCAGTTGGTTTCAGTTATGAATAAAATTCATTCTCTTTTAAAAGCGGGAAGGGTTTTTAAAAGTTGAAGATGAGAGGAAAAGTTTTTTTTATTCATTTTCCCTCTTTTGCGTTCAAAGAGTTCCGACTGATAATTACGACATTAGTTTTTCCCCTTTTTATTAATGTTATTTTTTTCTTGTCTGACATCGAAAATGTTATTTTTCGTTATCTTATGGTTGAGCCGTTATGAACTAGGGGCAATAATAGCGTTTTTATTTTAAAGCTGGGGAAATGGTGCTTGGAATTATGTTTATTCAAAATGTGTTTGTTTGGGTAAATGAGAACTCTATTCACGTTTGTTTTTCTCGTTTACGGCCACCAGCAAGTTATAAAAGAATATTAATTTATTATGACATTTGACCCACGAAGACAATAGCGATTTTATTTATTGTAGTAAACACGTTGTTTGACGATTCTAATATTAATTTAATAAGTTAATTTAATTATACCTATCAATTTAGTGATGAAATGAAATGTGTCAACCTTTTTAAAAGGAGAGTGATGAGTTAAACATCAGAAAATCCTGTTGATTGTTACTTTCCTAGTCATATTTTGGGTAGATTAATCGAAATTTTCTTAACTGGAATCTTAAACTGGAATCTTACAACTCGATTTTCGGGCACTTCCTGATATGCCAGGACCCTGACACTTTACACATTGATGTAACCCTCATGACACTCCAATATGCAATTATTATTTTTATTGAAAATAGTCGCATATAGGGTTACAAATTGCACAGAAAGTTTCTTTAGCTGTGGAATACATATATGCCCCTTTTATCAATTTGAATTTTGTTTAAAGTTAAATCCCTATTGTTATCTACGATACAAAGGTATGGAGGTCTTTTATCTGATAGAGTAGGAGATTAATCTCCAAATTAACCTTAATTAATGTTTAATCTGAAGAATCAATGAATGATCAATCATTTTCATTCAAACTTCATAGTACCGTAGCAGATCCATATATAATTTATACGGCGCCCTCACTATCATAATACAATAAATCTGGTTTCAAACCAGATCAGGTTTATCACATTCATATACGTATATTTATCAATCTTAAACTCAACTGGGATGGATATACTGTTCCTCTGGAGCCATCTGTCCGATTTCCCGTGATTATGTCATCGTGGCTGTAACCGAACAGTGCATTTCTTTGTCGAGTCTGTTTCACTCTGCTCGGAAGGTGGGAAGCAAATTGCATTGACTGCTCTCGGCAAACCTATTGTCATTGGCGATGACAGTTGCCGGCGCCATTTCCCTTCAATTTGTCTATTTCTCTGTCACACGAGCATATTTGTTCTGCGTTCTTTCGGAAAGCGAAAGCAAGGCACCTGTGCCTTCTTCCCTGTGATTGGATAGGGAAGGTTATGGAAAACAATTGTTTCTGCAGCGCGTTTCGATTTTCCGAGGTTCTTTGTTGGTTTATGCATGCGTGAAAAATGCATAGTTTCTTTCTTGAGAAAGCTGGAATATTAAACATGGGATTTGTGTGGGAAAGTGGATTTGGGGTAGAAGTATTTCTAACTTTGGAGCTGAATGTTATGCTGTTAAATAGGTTCATAAGTTATTTATCTTTGTTGACTTGTAAATTCGGATTTTTGAAATGGCGTGGCGTGAAAATTTCAATTTATATTCAAATTGGGTGAAATTTCCTGTTTGTTTATTGTTATGTGGTGATTCCAGTGTTGTGTCTTTTCGCCTGAGTGAATTGTACATTATCTAGGAAGCTGAAGTTTTTAAACGAATTACAAAAGAGATGAGAAAGTGAAGCAAACCCATGCATGATTTAATTTATGCTCCAGTTCTAGATTGTAAAAAGGTCATTATGTATAAATTCTGTGTTATTTTGATAGATAATCTTGTTGTGAATAATTCTGTAAAAAGAAAATTCAATTCCTTTTGTGCTTTCAAAAGGTCAAATAATATTGTAATAGTTAGATTTGAGGTTTTTTTTAGGCATCTACACTGGTGTCCAAAAATTCAGGATAATTTTATTTTAGGAATAATAACACAAATCTTAGTTTCTTATCAATGAAATTCATTCCATAGGATCTTCTAGGAGTAGTAAGGAAATCACCCTAATATTAGTTTAAGGGGAGTACACACAGATGCTCTCCATTGATAATGGAGTTCCATAACATTTGGAACGGTAGCAGAAACGTTCGTGTGAAAGTCATTTAGAAAAAAAAAATCCCAGTTATTTATGAAGGATTTGATATTCCTGAACACAAAGCCTGATTTTAAGTACTTGAAATACCTTTAAGTATGATTTTTAGATGCTATCAATAAGTGACACCTCCTGAATCTTCATTTTTTTTTGGAGGGGGGGGGGGAGTTTAGCTCTTGCATCCTTTATTGGTGAATGGTAACCATATCTTTTGAATCTCTCGTATGTGTTTGTTTTAACATATGACCCCTGAAAATTACAATGCAGGTACAAATATTCGAGTCATTATCCCCTAAAAATCAAATTATGCTTAATTTTCGGACACGAGTGTATGTAAAATAATAGCTTGGAAATGTTAAGTCTTCTCAAGGGTTGTAAAGTGGTCTGATTACGGTGCCAGAATTTTAAATTTTCCAATAACTAAATATACTTTAATTTATTTATCGGTTCAATAATTCGCTTATCGAATTTAGCATTTTCCTTTTTTTTTTTAAAAAAAATACCCTCATTTTAAACCCACCTCTAAAAAAACTTCAACACTCGATATTCGAACTGTTAATTTAGCCACTGTTGAACTGTTAAATGCTGCAAAAACTCCTAAGTGGTATCGCGACACCTAAAAAATTAAATGGTTCGAAGTTCTCGCTTTTGTTTTTCCTCAAGATAAGTTTCTTCGAGATTCCTGAAAATTCTTGTGCGCCGGATGCATTATTTATGAGATGATGGTGGACAGAATTGATGCATCACCTTCTGTTTTATATTTTCTCCCGGTTATAAAGCGCCGTAAAGATTCTTGGAAAGAATTTTCACTTTTTTCGCTCGGCTGATCGAAACATTCCTTCTCTGCCATGATCATATTGGATGTGTGCCCGATCTAGCTTGTGTCAGCATATATATTTTTGCCCGGGTGGGGGAATACATTTATTTGATTTTATGTAAATAGATTATCCGTCATTGTCTGACTTAGAAGATCATTCTTGTCCTAGCCCCCTTTTAAGGTGGAGCTTCCTGTCTCTCAGGGTGAGAAATGTTTCAACATTTTGCCCCGTTTTGGAGAAAAGAACAATATTATGTGACTCTTTCCCCCATACTTACTCTTGAAATATAAACCATTTAATTTTCGAGCTTATTCTGTGAATAGTGTAGCCCGTTATGTATACTCATCTTTTACAAATAAAATATAGATTTAATGCGATAAAGTTGATTTGCAAATCAAAAGAGATGTAAAACATTGAGTTTATTGAAAAAAAAAATAAAATTGCATAAGTGTGAAAATTGTTTACAGTTGCCACAAATTCATAAGAATTACATGTACTACATAAAAAATACTTTATAATCCATGTGTAAAGGCTTGTCTATTATTGAGACTGGTTGTTTAGTACTATCTCTATATAACTAAAGGGCTATGTGGCTGGGTGTGTGGGTATGTGGAGGACACATCTCCTCCTAAAGTACGCCGCAGGCGTGCACAAAACTCGGTATATAGACGTATCTCGGGGCGGGGACGTTCGCCATGAACTTTTCCAAGTTTGAAAATCGAATATTTACGAGTAATTAACGATTTTATGACCAAAAACGCTTATTTTTCTCCATTTTTAAACTTTTGGCCCGAAGCCAATTAAATACCGTCACTAAATCAAAAAAAAAATTATTTCATGATCGAACACGTGTCGCGGCAGCCAATGAAATAATCGAAACACTTTTTTCGTTATAAAAGAAAAACTAATTATGATAATAGTACAGTATTTTACACACATGTGCAATTATTGTTTACAAAAAGATTGTCGTTTCGTTTTTTAAAAAATTCGAATTAGTTTTAGAATTATTAAGATTCAAAGTTTCAATTTTTTCCCTGGCCAAACATGGCTACCGTCAACCTATCTACTTTCATTTGTTTTACTTTTACAACATCGAAACAGGATGGGTTTAGTTGGATATACACAGTTGGAACCGGGATGAAAAAGGCGTTAGGAACACCAAGATAAAAAAAGTTACCGGGAACACCGGGATATGAAAAATTACCGGGAACACCGGGATGTAAAAAATACCGGGACCACCGGGAAATGAAAAATTACCAGGAACATCGTGATATGAAAAACTACTGGGGACATCGGGATGATTGGTAATTGCGGTTACAGAAAATTAGACATATATTTGAGAAAACTTTAAAAAAATAAATTGATACACTCCACCCGTGCAAGGCCGGGCATTTCAGCTAGTATAAAATAAACCTGCTCAATTTAAAATAATTTTATAGAAAAAATTAATACTGCTTGGGCGTCTTTTGTGTGTGCGCGCGAAGTTCTCAAGCAGTTTTTAGTTAACTACATTCATTTGCTCAACCCTGAAGTAGGATTAAATGTTGAATATTTAATTTACTACCTTTGTTTATTTTACCCTTTGTTTTCAAATTTTTGATGTTCTTTTTTTGTTTTAGGTAAGTGATCTTGTCGGTTCAAGTAACATATTGTGTTGTTTGGTGAGTTATTTTACAATGTATTTATTCAGTTTTTTATGCATGGTACTATTTAAATAACGTGTTTGTTTTAATTTTTTAAAGAAATTTTAGTAAACATACGTAAAAGCTCCAAATAGGCGCACTTAATTTAGTTAATTTTATCTTTTTATAATGAGAAATGGCGTTTTTAGAATATTTTAAATTTCGAAAAATCAAACTGCGGCATAAAATGTTTTATGAAATAAAATTATTCGCAAATTTTTTTGAATATACATTAGTTCTTAATACCTTGAAGGAAAACATTTGATAAGAATCTGGGCACGTTAAAAAATTTTCAGAACTTGTGGTCATTTTAAAATTTCCTCCCGAGAATTTTTCTAACTCGGTGTTCCTACGGTTTTGTAGAGGTTTGAAAGTAGGTAAAATGTGTGGAAGGTTTGTTGAGTTTGCTTGTTCTTGGAACGAAAAATGTACTAAACTAAAATAATATAAACTTTGCATTACAATAGTCAATATATTTTTAAATATTTTTTTTTATCGAATTTTATATCGCACTTTAGAAAAGTAATATTTCATTGATACTTTTTATAAATGCTTTACAATGCTGAGTAGCTTTACATTTAATATGTATTTCCGTTATATAGAAGCATTGTCGGGTCTCGTCTCCTGTAACCGCTATTCTTTTTGCTGAGATTTTTCGATAGTGATTTTTTCTTTCCAAATATTACCTTTGTTGGTTTTATACAAGAAGATAGTGATAGTGAATGGTCATCAAAAATACACTGTGATAACTCTAAAAACACTGAGAAGAGATTTGTTGTCATTAAAAATTGATATTTTTGTTTATGTATTAAAAAAGTGCGGGTTTTTTTTAGCAAAGTAAAGTTTTTTTTTTATTCTGTAGTAAGTTGAAACGTTCTACCATTTAAAATGAATGACACTTTATTTCACTAACAATAACTCCTTTTCTATGTACAGTTTATACATTTGAAGGAGTCTTTTCCCCCCGTTTCACTTGAAGTTATATACTGTCGCGGCAGTTTTGGTCTTCATAAAAGTCTTCTCTTCAGTACTATATTGATATTGATGATCATGAGCTGAGTGACGAATGAAAAAGTTTTATAGATATCAGCTATCACTGCCTTTCAGTAACTTTTTTCAAAGGCTGAGAAGTTGATACATTTTTCAAAATGTGTGAGAAAGAGTTTGTCTCGTATTTTATAGCAGGGATAGGCAACCTTTTTATACATACTGCCCACTTTCGTATCTCTAGTCTTTATAAAACTTTTTTACTGTCCACCTAATCTAGAGTAATGGTAATAGTAAAGTAGGGGTAATGTTGTAAAATTTATATAACAGAGTTACAGTATTTAATTACAGTGGCGTATCCAGAAAAAAAATATTAGAGAGAGATATATATGGAATACTTTTAGTTGACAAAAAAATGAACATTTCCGAGTTTCGTGAGATATATCCCCCAAACCCCCACTTGTTTTCCCATGCATAATTATAATCACTTTTTTTGTTAGTCGCTAAATTTGGCAAACTGAATCATTTTAAAACTAATTACTGTTGTTAAATCTAAACCCCTACTGCCCACCATGAAATCTGGCACATCGACTATAGTGGGCAGTAGGTTGACTGTCCCTTTTTTTATTTAAATAAAAACGACCGAAATGTTTTGATTTTGTTCCACCAAGATTTTGTTGCACCACCAAGTTCTTAAAATCTTTGGAAATCTTATTATCTGTCGGCGATTCTTTTTTCCATAGTTACCATGCCTTGTAGCAACGGAACTAATTACATTTTTATTGGAAACTGACTGGCTTTGATAACTTTTAGGATTGACGTTAACCAATGTTAGACTAATTTCTTCACTTATGTTTAAAAAATAGCGAGTGATAGGAGGGTGGCATTCTAGGTAGGCCGTTTCTGCACTGCAGAACCGATTTTACTAGAAGAAAAGTTTTATAGCTTTTGAATCTTAGCGTAAAATAGATCCTTCGTTCTAAAAGATGCTAACCCTGAAAATTTTAGAAAACCGAGCCTTCAAAAACTGAAACAAAGAAGTTTTTAGGCTGAAACAGCACATTCGGTTATGAGAAAATATTTGAAATGCTTGAGGCGATGTGGTTCACTCTCCCATTTCAATTTCTTAATAGTTGCAATTCTTATGCTTCAATTTTTTCATCATTGGACTCAAAACACCCGCCTTTCCTTGTACGAATTTCGTCAAACGTCGCATTCAAAGACTTCTAAAAGGCCGCATCACTCCAAGCTCCTTAACCCCGTTTTCGAATTTCTCCTACAAAGCTGGCCATTTTCCTCTCCAAATGTTTTCTATAAAACTGGGACCTCGGGCCACTTTCCATTTCGTTACTCCGTCGACGGTCTCCTTCTCCCGTTTTATGTGGACCCGTCCTGGAAGAACGGCCTATACGACTGACTCGCTTTATTTCTGGCTTGTATTTCCCTCCCACTTACCTGTGCCGTAGGGGACGGGAAAAATGCGCCTTACAAAATGTTCCCTGTCGAGAAATTTATGGCTCGGATGGAGTTGTATTTTTCGAAAGCTAGCGGTCTCCGTAAACTTTTAGAGGCTCGTTATAGAATTTATTCTTTTTTTTTCTTTCGTTGCGAGTTTCCACTACGACGGACCACGTGTTTATATACATTTGTTTCCTTGGGTAGTAGCTGACCCCCCTCTTGACGATTTCTGCTCTAAATTGCATAAATATCTTATTTTAATTTTCTGTCAGTGAAAATATTCTGGTGTGTTTTATTCGATCTGTTAATGTTTTTGAAGTCGTGTGAGGTAGGCAGCTCATTCTTGTAGGTTTTAGTCCAATTTTGATGTTAGCTTCTTAAGGGGATGTCCATAAATTACGTGAGGTCAAAAAAAAAAAGGGGGGGGAGGGAGTCAAGCAAAGTATCACCAAATCCCTCTCTTCGGAATATATATGTCCCGTCTCCATCACTTATCCCTAATATTTACCTGCAACAAACGAACACATCCCACGCATTTCGAGAATTGGTGAATATTACACAAAAAAAAACCTGAGAAACACTTACAAAATAGGGTTAGTAGAAAAAACTTACAACAAAGGAGTCGATACTCACCTAAATAAAAGGGCAGTTGAATCTTGTATAGTCCCTAAATTCCTCTCCTCGTAATACATCATCTGTGCCGTCTCCATCATGTATCCCTCTTCTTTAGCAGAAACAAACAAACACCACACCACGCATCAATTCTCACATTCGAGAATCGGTGAATATCACTCAAAAAAACTGAAAAAAACTTACAAAATAGGGTTAGTAGAAAAAACTTACAACAAAGGAGTCGATACTCACCTAAATAAAAGGGCAGTTGAATCTTGTACAGTCCCTAAATTCCTCTCCTCGTAATACATCATCTGTGCCGTCTCCATCATGTATTCCTCTTCTTTACCTGAAACAAACAAACACCACACCACGCATCAATTCTCACATTCGAGAATCGGTGAATATCACTCAAAAAAACTGAAAAACACTTACAAAATAGGGTTAGTAGAAAAAACTTAGAACAAAGGAGTCGATACTCACCTAAATAAAAGGGCAGTTGAATCTTGTATAGTCCCTAAATTCCTCTCCTCGTAATACATCTGTGCCGTCTCCATCATGTATTCCTCTTCTTTACCTGAAACAAACAAACACCACACCACGCATCAATTCTCACATTCGAGAATCGGTGAATATCACTAAAAAAAAACTGAAAAACACTTACAAAATAGGGTTAGTAGAAAAAACTTACAACAAAGGAGTCGATACTCACCTAAATAAAAGGGCAGTTGAATCTAGTATAGTCCCTAAATTCCTCTCCTCGTAATACATCATCTGTGCCGTCTCCATCATGTATTCCTCTTCTTTAGCAGAAACAAACAAACACCACACCACGCATCAATTCTCACATTCGAGAATCGGTGAATATCACTCAAAAAAACTGAAAAACACTTACAAAATAGGGTTAGTAGAAAAAACTTAGAACAAAGGAGTCGATACTCACCTAAATAAAAGGGCAGTTGAATCTTGTATAGTCCCTAAATTCCTCTCCTCGTAATACATCATCTGTGCCGTCTCCATCATGTATCCCTCTTCTTTAGCAGAAACAAACAAACACCACACCACGCATCAATTCTCACATTCGAGAATCGGTGAATATCACTCAAAAAAACTGAAAAACACTTACAAAATAGGGTTAGTAGAAAAAACTTACAACAAAGGAGTCGATACTCACCTAAATAAAAGGGCAGTTAAATCTAGTATAGTCCCTAAATTCCTCTCCTCGTAATACATCATCTGTGCCGTCTCCATCATGTATTCCTCTTCTTTACCTGAAACAAACAAACACCACACCACGCATCAATTCTCACATTCGAGAATCGGTGAATATCACTCAAAAAAACTGAAAAACACTTACAAAATAGGGTTAGTAGAAAAAACTTACAACAAAGGAGTCGATACTCACCTAAATAAAAGGGCAGTTGAATCTTGTACAGTCCCTAAATTCCTCTCCTCGTAATACATCATCTGTGCCGTCTCCATCATGTATTCCTCTTCTTTACCTGAAACAAACAAACACCACACCACGCATCAATTCTCACATTCGAGAATCGGTGAATATCACTCAAAAAAACTGAAAAACACTTACAAAATAGGGTTAGTAGAAAAAACTTAGAACAAAGGAGTCGATACTCACCTAAATAAAAGGGCAGTTGAATCTTGTATAGTCCCTAAATTCCTCTCCTCGTAATACATCTGTGCCGTCTCCATCATGTATTCCTCTTCTTTACCTGAAACAAACAAACACCACACCACGCATCAATTCTCACATTCGAGAATCGGTGAATATCACTAAAAAAAAACTGAAAAACACTTACAAAATAGGGTTAGTAGAAAAAACTTACAACAAAGGAGTCGATACTCACCTAAATAAAAGGGCAGTTGAATCTAGTATAGTCCCTAAATTCCTCTCCTCGTAATACATCATCTGTGCCGTCTCCATCATGTATTCCTCTTCTTTAGCAGAAACAAACAAACACCACACCACGCATCAATTCTCACATTCGAGAATCGGTGAATATCACTCAAAAAAACTGAAAAACACTTACAAAATAGGGTTAGTAGAAAAAACTTAGAACAAAGGAGTCGATACTCACCTAAATAAAAGGGCAGTTGAATCTAGTATAGTCCCTAAATTCCTCTCCTCGTAATACATCATCTGTGCCGTCTCCATCATGTATTCCTCTTCTTTAGCAGAAACAAACAAACACCACACCACGCATCAATTCTCACATTCGAGAATCGGTGAATATCACTCAAAAAAACTGAAAAACACTTACAAAATAGGGTTAGTAGAAAAAACTTAGAACAAAGGAGTCGATACTCACCTAAATAAAAGGGCAGTTGAATCTAGTATAGTCCCTAAATTCCTCTCCTCGTAATACATCATCTGTGCCGTCTCCATCATGTATCCCTCTTCTTTAGCAGAAACAAACAAACACCACACCACGCATCAATTCTCACATTCGAGAATCGGTGAATATCACTCAAAAAAACTGAAAAAAACTTACAAAATAGGGTTAGTAGAAAAAACTTACAACAAAGGAGTCGATACTCACCTAAATAAAAGGGCAGTTGAATCTTGTACAGTCCCTAAATTCCTCTCCTCGTAATACATCATCTGTGCCGTCTCCATCATGTATTCCTCTTCTTTACCTGAAACAAACAAACACCACACCACGCATCAATTCTCACATTCGAGAATCGGTGAATATCACTCAAAAAAACTGAAAAACACTTACAAAATAGGGTTAGTAGAAAAAACTTAGAACAAAGGAGTCGATACTCACCTAAATAAAAGGGCAGTTGAATCTTGTATAGTCCCTAAATTCCTCTCCTCGTAATACATCTGTGCCGTCTCCATCATGTATTCCTCTTCTTTACCTGAAACAAACAAACACCACACCACGCATCAATTCTCACATTCGAGAATCGGTGAATATCACTAAAAAAAAACTGAAAAACACTTACAAAATAGGGTTAGTAGAAAAAACTTACAACAAAGGAGTCGATACTCACCTAAATAAAAGGGCAGTTGAATCTAGTATAGTCCCTAAATTCCTCTCCTCGTAATACATCATCTGTGCCGTCTCCATCATGTATTCCTCTTCTTTACCTGAAACAAACAAACACCACACCACGCATCAATTCTCACATTCGAGAATCGGTGAATATCACTCAAAAAAACTGAAAAACACTTACAAAATAGGGTTAGTAGAAAAAACTTACAACAAAGGAGTCGATACTCACCTAAATAAAAGGGCAGTTAAATCTAGTATAGTCCCTAAATTCCTCTCCTCGTAATACATCATCTGTGCCGTCTCCATCATGTATTCCTCTTCTTTACCTGAAACAAACAAACACCACACCACGCATCAATTCTCACATTCGAGAATCGGTGAATATCACTCAAAAAAACTGAAAAACACTTACAAAATAGGATTAGTAGAAAAAACTTACAACAAAGGAGTCGATACTCACCTAAATAAAAGGGCAGTTAAATCTAGTATAGTCCCTAAATTCCTCTCCTCGTAATACATCATCTGTGCCGTCTCCATCATGTATTCCTCTTCTTTACCTGAAACAAACAAACACCACACCACGCATCAATTCTCACATTCGAGAATCGGTGAATATCACTCAAAAAAACTGAAAAACACTTACAAAATAGGGTTAGTAGAAAAAACTTACAACAAAGGAGTCGATACTCACCTAAATAAAAGGGCAGTTGAATCTAGTATAGTCCCTAAATTCCTCTCCTCGTAATACATCATCTGTGCCGTCTCCATCATGTATCCCTCTTCTTTACCTGAAACAAACAAACACCACACCACGCATCAATTCGCATATTCGAGAATCGGTGAATATCACTCAAAAAAACTGAAAAACACTTACAAAATAGGGTTAGTAGAAAAAACTTACAACAAAGGAGTCGATACTCACCTAAATAAAAGGGCAGTTGAATCTTGTATAGTCCCTAAATTCCTCTCCTCGTAATACATCATCTGTGCCGTCTCCATCATGTATCCCTCTTCTTTACCTGAAACAAACAAACACCACACCACGCATCAATTCTCACATTCGAGAATCGGTGAATATCACTCAAAAAAACTGAAAAACACTTACAAAATAGGGTTAGTAGAAAAAACTTACAACAAAGGAGTCGATACTCACCTAAATAAAAGGGCAGTTGAATCTAGTATAGTCCCTAAATTCCTCTCCTCGTAATACATCATCTGTGCCGTCTCCATCATGTATCCCTCTTCTTTACCTGAAACAAACAAACACCACACCACGCATCAATTCTCAAATTCGAGAATCGGTGAATATCACTCAAAAAAACTGAAAAACACTTACAAAATAGGGTTAGTAGAAAAAACTTACAACAAAGGAGTCGATACTCACCTAAATAAAAGGGCAGTTGAATCTTGTATAGTCCCTAAATTCCTCTCCTCGTAATACATCATCTGTGCCGTCTCCATCATGTATCCCTCTTCTTTACCTGAAACAAACAAACACCACACCACGCATCAATTCTCACATTCGAGAATCGGTGAATATCACTCAAAAAAACTGAAAAACACTTACAAAATAGGATTAGTAGAAAAAACTTACAACAAAGGAGTCGATACTCACCTAAATAAAAGGGCAGTTGAATCTTGTATAGTCCCTAAATTCCTCTCCTCGTAATACATCATCTGTGCCGTCTCCATCATGTATTCCTCTTCTTTACCTGAAACAAACAAACACCACACCACGCATCAATTCTCAAATTCGAGAATCGGTGAATATCACTCAAAAAAACTGAAAAACACTTACAAAATAGGGTTAGTAGAAAAAACTTACAACAAAGGAGTCGATACTCACCTAAATAAAAGGGCAGTTGAATCTTGTATAGTCTCTAAATTCCTCTCCTCGTAATACATCATCTGTGCCGTCTCCATCATGTATCCCTCTTCTTTACCTGAAACAAACAAACACCACACCACGCATCAATTCTCACATTCGAGAATCGGTGAATATCACTAAAAAAAACTGAAAAACACTTACAAAATAGGGTTAGTAGAAAAAACTTACAACAAAGGAGTCGATACTCACCTAAATAAAAGGGCAGTTTAATCTAGTATAGTCCCTAAATTCCTCTCCTCGTAATACATCATCTGTGCCGTCTCCATCATGTATTCCTCTTCTTTACCTGAAACAAACAAACACCACACCACGCATCAATTCTCACATTCGAGAATCGGTGAATATCACTCAAAAAAACTGAAAAACAGTTACAAAATAGGGTTAGTAGAAAAAACTTACAACAAAAGAGTCGATACTCACCTAAATAAAAGGGCAGTTTAATCTAGTATAGTCTCTAAATTCCTCTCCTCGTAATACATCATCTGTGCCGTCTCCATCATGTATCCCTCTTCTTTACCTGAAACAAACAAACACCACACCACGCATCAATTCTCACATTCGAGAATCGGTGAATATCACTAAAAAAAACTGAAAAACACTTACAAAATAGGGTTAGTAGAAAAAACTTACAACAAAAGAGTCGATACTCACCTAAATAAAAGGGCAGTTGAATCTTGTATAGTCTCTAAATTCCTCTCCTCGTAATACATCATCTGTGCCGTCTCCATCATGTATCCCTCTTCTTTACCTGAAACAAACAAACACCACACCACGCATCAATTCTCACATTCGAGAATCGGTGAATATCACTAAAAAAAACTGAAAAACACTTACAAAATAGGGTTAGTAGAAAAAACTTACAACAAAGGAGTCGATACTCACCTAAATAAAAGGGCAGTTTAATCTAGTATAGTCCCTAAATTCCTCTCCTCGTAATACATCATCTGTGCCGTCTCCATCATGTATTCCTCTTCTTTACCTGAAACAAACAAACACCACACCACGCATCAATTCTCACATTCGAGAATCGGTGAATATCACTCAAAAAAACTGAAAAACACTTACAAAATAGGGTTAGTAGAAAAAACTTACAACAAAAGAGTCGATACTCACCTACTCACCTAAATAGAAGGTTAGTTGAATTTTGAAACAAACAAACAAACACCATCCCACGAACCCACGAAGAAATTTTTACGATCCAGAATAGCTCAAAATACCTTAAAAATACTTATTTAGTGTTAGCAGGTAAAACTCGAAGGGAATACAAACGTTTTGTGTATAATCTTAGTCTGCCTCTGAGCAGTTTGCAATTTTCATCCCATCTACATTTTAGCTTTCTAAAGGAAAGGTACTCCCGTGTTGCTTGTTTGAGTGCCGTGAGAGAATTGACTTCCAATATTTATCTTGTAAAATATTTCATTGTTGGAAAATGATGTTATTGGTAATTTATTAATGATTATTTTTTTACATTGTTGGATAGCGAACTACGAAATATCTTGAATTTTGTTTTATGTGCTTTTTATTGTTGAATTTTATCAACTTTTCAGAAAACCTGTACAATTGATTTCATATAAATCTATTTTAAAAATGTCATGCTTTTAAAACCTAGAGCGGTAATTTTGTTGCATTGTAGGAAACTGGTACATTAAATGTCCAACATTTTTTGTATAGTTTTCTCTGCAGTATAGTAACCTCTGCTATAATCAAATAAAATTAACACCTTTAATTTAATAATCCCTCCTTATAGTTATCCCGATACGGCCTAGTAAAATTTGATTAACATACAAAAAAATTTTAATAAAAAAGTAGTTGACACTCACTTTAAAGAAAATATGCTGAAATGTTGTACACATGAATCCCTCCTTGGCTTCTGAAATTAAACGAACCATCTACTCCGCTCTTTTCTACCTAAAACACACAAACAAAATAGTACAAATAACAAATAATATACACACACAAATAAAGAAGCTATACTGACCTGCTAATATACTCACTAAATATCTAGAAAATTAAATAATTATTTGTTATAATACAAATTTTAAATTGAATAGTGATTAATGAAAGTATGAAAATTTTTCTTGTTTCTTATTCCGTAGTAAAATTTAATTATTTAAAAAGTCAATTTTGATCTATACAACTAAGTTTGTGATCTATCCTGTTAAAACTTAACATCAATTTTACATTTATTTTCTTTCAGTCTTGAAATGAAATTCAAACTAACTTTATGCCATAATTTAACAAACTTTGAAAATGAAGAGGAAGTTAACTTACTGGTCGTCACACTTTTAATCACCAAGTGAGAAATGACCAAGTTCCTTGTTGCAAAATTTTAATATCTATTGTTGGAATATTTTGATTTTATTGTTGTTGTGATGGAACAATACTCAATTTTAACATTGTTGAAAATATAGAGGAAAGTGGGGGCTAATGGGAGGCAGGGCTAATGGGACAAATGAAATTTCTTCAATATTACTTACTATCCAGGAATATATTTTTATAAACTGAAATGTAAAATCGTTTTAAATTCATAAAAATAACTGCATTTATGCTCTTTTACCAGCATTTATTAAAAAATGTCCCATTAGCCCTCACTTTCCCCTATATATTTATTGGTTAGGTTTGACCACTCCACAGTTTTGTCAGCGAACTAAAAAAAGAAACCAAGATTAAGCTTTGATTCTAAGAGCTGATTTTTCTTGAAGTATAATAACTTTCGATACATCTTTCGATATTTTCTTGGTTACGTTCCCTAACTCATCATTACGATCGCCCGAATTTTCTCTACGATTCCCTCGAGCCAAACTTTCCTCTCTATCCCCCCTCTTCGAACCTCCCTCCCCTACTCCTGCTCGAAAGATTCCCCAACAATCTCACAGAGTTCCCAAAGAACGTAAAGAGGATCCGGAGCATCCTCGCATCATCAGCGGAGGAAAACGCGCTCTCTCCCTTGCCGTGTGTGAGAAATACTTTCTCGCCGGTTGTGTTGTTGCAAGACGCTCCTGCCCGGGATCGATGCATGGCCCTCCCCCCGTAAATCGTGTTCATCATTACCCCTCCGATCCTCTTCTGCTAACAAGGTGGCGTTGCCCGGCGCTCATTAATTAAGGGTACGACGCGGAATTATGATGCTTCATTAAATCTCTTGTCGCCTCCGTTTAAGGCATTACTCTGTAGTAGTAGTAGTTAGTGAGTGCCTTGCTTTTTCTCTCTACGGCTTATCAACCTCGTTTTGCCGCTGTTGTCTTTTGTGTGGAGTGCTTAAATGGAGCGATTTGTTTTGGTGGTGTTTTTTAATGGAGGAGTTAGATCTGAGTACTTATTTAGTTTAATTAGTTAAAGGTATGTCGTATAAGAGAGCGTCTTTAATAGATGGGTTTTGTAGAAAGTGGTGGTGGGTTTGTCGGTGTTTTTTCTTCTGATAATGGAATGATTTGAGACATTGTAAGAAATATTTATTGGCGGAATTGGGTAGAATTATTATTGAACTTTAACGTGGGAAAGATTACCAATCTTAAATATGATGACTTGAAGTGAATTTTCATTAGTTTCTTTTATTTTTGAAGTAAATTTCAACAGTTTACTTATGCTTAAAAAGTTAGTAGGAAAAATTTATCAAAGCAAAGATCGAAGTTCTGGAAACTTCCAGAGTTAGTTTTCTGTTCCTCGCTTGAAAAATTCATCACTATACAAGATGTATCTGAAATTATGTAACAAGAAATGATGTGGCTCATCAAGATGAACAAAAACTGCATTGTAACATGGGATGGCAAATGGCGTTCAGGGCGGATAAAATCACGAAACTGTGTCTGCAAAAGGTACATAGTAAAACGAGAAAAAGAAACACTCCGGAAACTCTAAGGACAGATGGAATCCCTTATTTATGAGACGCCAGTGGGGACAATAGAAAAAAAAGTAATAGCAAGGGTTGAGACCCCTGTAGCCAGATTGGCAGTCGCATTTTCGGGATTTTCGACCCCATGTGCCATTGCAAATTTTTACGTCTTGAACATTTCTATTACTCCTCTAATTTTATTGCATGATTTCAATTTCCACTCGATTGACTGTTAAATTTGTTCATGGTTTAACCTCCACCATAATCGATCTCCAAAGAATTCACTCAAAATAAAATCTAAAACTACTCACTTGGTTACGAAGAATATTTTCTCGCAAAACAGTGACTATGGCACATAAACTTTATCGAACTGTTTCCAAATCGTTATTTCCTATCGTTTTTCTGCCCCTCCCTCCCATGCAAAAGTGCTTTTCCAGTCCACTCCCTTTCCTCATATCCTATTTTGGGTGGCTGTCACGGGATCAACTGTCCCTCCAGTGTGCGGTATCGTGTGCATCGCCGCAAATAGTCGTTATCGTCTATCAATAGCGCATGTCTAACGATTAACCGTCCGGCATGCCATTTCAGAGATTCCCATAATACACATACATATACCTGTCACCGCTAATGAATCCCGTAACGATGGAGGTGGATTGTGCGTGAAAGTAATCTGGGGACGGATTTTTTATGCGATCTTCTTGTCTCGACCATTTTTTCCTGGCCGATAGGAATATTGGTACGAACGGTGTATTGGGGGACCAGTTTTGACTCGGTATATTGTTCAGTCAGGCTTTTAAAAATCAGCCCGTGGATGAAGTTAGATACTATATCTAACTTTAATTGTTGCATAGCTCTTTCATTAAATCAAATTTAACAGATAGAAGAGAATGATTATTTCAAGTGAATATGTTATTAATCCAAGATTCTTCAAGTAGCGGAAGTAAATCGTCAATTGACTATAAAATATTTCCAGGCCCCTTATATATAAAATGATATTAAGAGAGAATGAACAGGGATAAAACATCCATGACTTTTCACAAAGAACTAAACTACCTTACTACTCCGCTAAATTATTAAAAATATAAAATTTTCCCGAACACTATCATAATGCCTCGGTTATTCATGCTTTTCCCCACATTTCGATTTCGGTGTGCTACAAAATGCGGAGAAAGTATCTCGTGAAGTTTTCCTGGATTTAACAGCTTCTTGAATAAGATGTATGATGAATATTCCTTTTATTTTTACTGTCATAATATTCTGCATAACTTTATGGCTCATCCCACTGAGAGTTGTGGATAATCGTGTTTTTTCCCCATTCCTTATTTACTGTGAAGGCCATAATACACACAGCATTTCTAGCAAGGTAAAATATCCTGATAAATGTTTGAAAAGTTTAATTTAAGCTTCTATGAATGATATTTTTCTAGAAATTCTATGCTATTATAAAGGATAATTCATTACTAATTGGCATTCCACGTTTCATCAATCTTTTTAAATCTTTATCGGAAGAGTACCTGTAAAGTCTTACCTATGCTCTTTTCTTTTGACATTAGCCGAACTTTCTTTTTTTTCGTATGACAGTTGATGGACAACCCCTTTCCTATCAATTGGTGTCACGCACAGCCATCCCATTACCTATTCATTTTAATTTGTCAATTGGATTCACTTTTATGTCGTAATTTCTTCCCAGTTTCTCGTGTTATGCTCATTAATTTCAGACATTAAACTTTTCTCTCCATTTGCCCTTTTCCATCAAACATTCACATAGTCAGTCATATTGATAGATGAATGTTGAAGGTAGTAATCATCTTTCCAGCCATGTTATCCTGACGTATCGTGAGTAGTATCGATTTATAATAGTATATCGATTTTCGCTGTTTCCTAATACCTTGATATTGCGTACTTTCTGAATGGATTCTTATAATACAATTGCCAGTGTTCCTACGAGCCTTGAATACTGCTGACAAAATACTTGATCTTGAATATATTCATCAATTCATTTCTTCCTTTCAAAGAGTTTGAATCATGTTATCTTTATATTTTGATTGGGGGCAAATATAGTTTTGTGTTATCTTTAAAGAAATAAATGTTTTACCACCTTTTATAAACTTTAAGTGTGCTATAAAAAAAACGCTTTTATGGAATTTGCGGAATTTATTTTGAAAGAGGTGGGGAGAAATAATGGGAAAAAGTTTGAAGATGATGAGATAAGCAAAAATATATTAAATTTATATCTATTGTTCTGGTTTTCATGATAGCCTGAATCAATGGAAGAGTCAAACGTAAAATTAATAATATGCGACTGGAATCAAAATGAGAAACGGCTAGCTTTTAGGCTTAGAAATTGGCAAAAATTTGCCTTTGAGAAATTACAGTATTCTAAACTGATCTATAAATAGACTACATAATGCATGTTTTATACCAATAAAAAAGTCGAAATCTTGTCTTGTATTGAAATAATAATCTTACACTCTTAAAAAGAATCTCGTTAACCAGTTCTTCCAAAGGAAGAACTGGTTAATTGAACTACAAAAGAGCAGTAAGTAACGAGGTTTACTTAATACTTAGTCCTCGACTCAAAATATTTTGATAAAAATTTTGAATTATAATTTCTCCATGATCTCTTCGATTGCTTCCGTTACCACCCACATCCATTCTCATTAGCGAGTATTTTCATTCACACTTTTAACGAAGTTCATCCCCAAATGATTAATTAATTTACGACATCCGTCAAATAAGCCTCATTATTCGAGTCTTAAGCCCGCCTCCCGATGTCGTTATCCATTCATGGGGAAAGAGAATTCCGGCTGCGAACCATCAGAAAGAGCTTTAATGAGTATGAACAGTCACTTTAAAAGAGCATTTTCGTAATCATTATTTACGTTTTGTCACCGTAAGCTAAGAATTTCATGTATGCCCGTTTCCTTTGGTCATTATACTTAAGGGGACTCGTGAATCTTCAGGGATATAAGGTCTTAATGCCCTTTCTCTTTAATTCATTCTTTTTCGCATATTTGGAGGATTCGGATTAAAACTCCGTCTTGCTCGAATGGTTTAAAAATGGTTTTGAAAAGTTGTAAGGATGTTTCTTACGCTTGCTTAATTCGGGTTTCATTTATGAGGCGTAACCCGTTGAATACCTTGTATGGAACATAGTAAATATTACAGAAGCAATTTTTGCTTGGTTACACACAGTATAGAGGGATATTAAACATTTTTTTTTCGGATTGAAAAGGATTATGAAGCTATTATGATAGGTAATTTTTCTACATCAAATCCTTTTCCGTATTTCTTGGAGCTCTTCTTGTTTAGATTTGTGCACACTGATGTGTGGCAGTGGTGATGTTAATATTCGTGATTTGCTAAAACAGTGGTTCCCAACCAGTGGTCCGCGGACCATAGGTGGTCTTTAAGAAGATCATCAAAAGTTCTTCTCGTTAGAGGTGAGGTGCTACACTTCTAACAAATAAGGAATCACGTAGAGAGAAATAAATGTGCAAGACCATGCATCCAAGAGTAATCGAAGGTAAAAAATTATTACAGATATAACTGTGATTCTGAAGAGAAAAGGTCTGGTGAATATAGCAGAGAAAGAGGCTTAAAAGAAAAGTTTTGCTTCAGGAGCAAAGGGAGCTGAAGAACATAGAGATGATCAAGAGTATAAAGAGACTGAAAGCTAAAGAGATGCTCAAGAGCAAAAGAGATGTCGATCAAAGGAATATTAAGGATAAGGATCAAAGATATGCTAAAGAGCAATAATTAAATCTGAAAGAAGTTGTACGTTTAACAAGATGGAGGTGGATAAAATCCGTAATGAAGACCTCACCATTCAGAAATTTTACTTTTTAAATGAATGTAAAACACTATTAGGGGCCTTGTGCCATAAATCCCCAAACAACTAAACCACATCGGAAATACTAACAAAGTAGGGGAAAAAAAAACTGTCTTAGGAATAGAAACATTAATTTCATACTTACGAAAAAGCAGCTAATAGAGAATGCCAATAGTATTAAAATTTTTACCTGCTAATAAATAATATTTTAACATTGTGACTGAAGGTTTTGTTAGATACCTATTCGGGTGTGGGCATCTAAAGATATTGGTTCTGGCCATTACACCGAGGAAGATTACTCTTGAATATTCTTATTAAATATGAAGGAAATAAAACAGAACATGTTTTAAATCTCCCCCTCAAATGGAATCTTACAAAATGACCATTACGGAATGCAATCCCACGAACGAACATCCCCCATCAAGTGTCGGAATCACGTCCCATTCCGCGAGTCTTCGCATCTCGCGTAATTACATTTGCCAGCGTAATGCGCTTTTCTCAAGGCCTAACGAGTTTTGAAAGCTTAATAAATTTCGAGGCAATGCGCGCCGACTGTGACTTATCCCCTTTGATAATAAGATTGAGAAGAATTTTTGCGATCGTTTTCTGTTTTACGCGGAGCGGACGTCCCCATCCGGATTAGGCTATTATTTATCTTCGTAGCTACGTTGATTAACTTCGTTGAATAAAAAGTAATGATGAAGGAGTATGTATGTATGTTGTTGCGATGATACGGGGTTTGTTTTTTTTGTTAGGATTTTGCGAGTCGCATTCGCGTGTTTATTAATGTCGAAATGTCGTCTCTGGTGGGATTTAATTGCTGTTGATGTCGAAAAGAGGTAGTCTTGGATGTAATCTATGGGTCTTTTTTTTGTTTGGTCGTTTCTGTTCCAGGTAATTATTTTGGGGGGATGGATGTGCCGTTTGTTTTGTTTGGATGTAATCGGAAGGTAATGTAAGGGAAATTTAATGGAAATATAGGTTGGCTGCGTTTCTTTTTTTTTTTTTTTTGCTGATTTATTCCTAATTGAAATTCTTTGTTTTATTTTCTTATTTTCAATCTGAAATTGTGTTGTCATTGATGTAAACACAGCTTGTAGTTTAAAAATATTTAATTTGAAAAATGGTGGGGTTGCAGTCTCCCACTAAAGGATGACCATTTTCTTATCTACTGAGCTCAATTAATGAAATATTAGTGTTCGTTTTTTTATTCGAAATAAATCATTGATGACTTAACTGAATGGTATTTTACGTTGCTCTTATATTATTCAAAACTATATATTCTTCAAAAGAAAATAATACTCCATGTCAAAATAAACTTAACACATGAAACATTGTAATGCCTCTGGTACTTACTCACACCGCTCAAGTTCTAATAAATATTATTAAACAAATTATTCTCTATCCTTTTACCGTGTTTTTTTTCATTAATATGTTTGTAGCACTTCAATTTTGTAAATTGAGTTCTAACAATTTAAGAATAAGAATGATCGAATTTTAATTTTTTTGTATGGACAGCAATTTAGTCCTTTTTCTTTGAAAAGGAAGGGAAAAGAATAGAAAAGGAAGAAAAGTACTTAAAATGAACAAAGTATCTATTATACTGTAATTCCCATGCTAGCGAATCGTTCCCCTTATTTTTTACACGCTATTTGAAAAGCCTTTCTACTGTCATGAAGTTGTGTTGTAAGAAAAGTAAATAAAATAGCATTACTTTTTACTCAATCTTCAAGCGCAGTTGTAAAGGAAAAACTTCTCAACATAGGATTTAGTGTTCTTTACGCTTCGAACATATTTTTTTATTCATGAAACTTCGACTACTGTTTTTTTTACATTAATTGCGCATTCGATTAACAACAAACTCAAACCTTTCCCCCCTTTCAATCAGAATTTGTATTCTACTCCTTAATGAATCTGCCCTTCTTCCTGACGAAATTTCTTTCATCTTTTTTTCACCGGTTTACACGAGGGATTGCAGAGTTTTTTTCTTGCCAAAAAAGTTTTCTATCGTTCGATAAAAACTAAAATGGCTCCATGGCAAGAACATTTCTAATTTGTAAAAATTGAATTTCCCCTAGTATATTATTGAGTTTTCTTCCAGATTATTTGCTTTCGTCTCCTTTTCAGAAAATCGATTTAAATCTTGTAAGAAAAATTCCACAACAAATACTTTATTTCAGTCTGTACCTATTTTTTAGACAAAAGAGAAAGCTCAATGCAACAAATTTAGCGAAAGAGAATTGAAGGAGTATGTTAGGACTCAAGCTTTGTCACAAGTAGCTTATATATCTTAAACTTGAACATTTGGGTGGTCTTGATATATTACAATATTTTATCTTCTTTTGATATCTACTTTTGGGGATGTTAGTGTTTTTAGCTTGATATACTTTCAAATTTTTCATGCTTATAAATTTTTATATTTGATACGCCTAAAAGAGAAAGGGAATATTTTTGTCTCCAAAGATAAAAAGAAGCTCCTTTAGAAAATTAAAGAAATTATTTCAATTTTACACCATTAAAATTGATTTAGTTATGAAATTTTTAAAATAAGAATTATCCCTTTGTTTTATTGAGAACTTGTGATACTCTATGCATTTTAATGTCATTTACTTTGCTATATTAAATTTATCTATCAAAATTAAATAAGTTTGTATTTTTAAGCTGAAAGACTTTACTTCATCCTTGAGTTCGGATGTATTATTCACAATGTCCTAGAATTCATTGATTCGTTTAATTCACTTAATAACAATTTCAAAGTTTTTTAAAGAATAATTTTATGTTTTTTATTTGTAGTACAATGAAAATATTCATGTTTGTTAATTATTTTCTTGCCTTAAATATTCATGGTTCCATTCTTGTCCAAGTTTTATACATCTTCACTCCCAATTTGACCTCTCTTTTCTTTTCACACCTAACTGGGTAAATCTGCTCTTATTGTGTTTTCTCCAAAAGAGCGAAATTTGCAGCTGAATGAAATTTTCGGCCCGTTAATCAGATCTTAATTAAGAATTAGGACCCGCCCTCTGCCATCTGCCTTCTCTAAACTTTTTAAAGTGCAATTTCCGGAAAGTAATTATTCTCGGCTGGTCCTCCCTTTTTCTCCCTTTATCGTAGCTCCTATTCAAATTAATAATGTTTTTAATCTCGGTGCTTTGGAATTTATTTTCTCTCCATGATTTTACCCGGGAGAACTGACCAGAAAATTGTCCCTTTTCTTTTTTGTCCTTTTTTCTTCTATCCGATGAGCAGGACTGACTTTTGATGGGAGTTGGTGATATTTGAAGAGATTTTTATTTCTTTGTGATAGCTGAATTGTCGTCGGTCATCTGGTGGTGGCTCTTAAAGTTTTTTTTAATGAAATTTGTGAATTATTTAATATACTGGTGGGAGCTTTTTACGATTAATATCATTATCTTCACAGATATAATACCGTGAAATTAGTCAAGCTGGTGTTTCTTTAAATCAATATAATTTTTTTTCTCTTCTCCATCTTCTTAATGAATTTGCATTTTTATCTACGAATTGTACTGAAATAGAAATTTTATATTTAAGATGAGGAAGAAACTTAAGTTTTGTCTCAAGTATAATTTTCAGACAAGTACATATAAGCTTTACAATTTAGGTCTTTTTCTGGGGATTAACTTTCGTAGGTTTCTATTTTCACGTTGTATCTTGAATATTCAGAAGGTTTTCCCGGACAAAAAACTGAAGAGATCCGAATTAGTGTTTCTGTACTCTTTTATAAAAGTTTTTTTTCTCTCCCTTACATTTATCCTTCTAAAGTAAGTTCTTTTTTTGTTTGTTTTAAACTTGTTGTTTTAATAAATTAAAAAAATGACACAATTTTGAATAATTTGAGAAAACGTTAAGGAATGAAGTTGGAAAAATTAAAGCAGTAAATGTTTTTAACATAATGTTCTTTGTTAGACGAGGAAAGGAAGGATATAAGGTCTATGAGGTGGAAAGAAACCAAATACTATTAGAACACTAGCTGAAAAGTCCGGTTTCAAACTCACTGAATGAGAGCTATTCCTAGACCAATGAAAGTGTCGTTGATGTTGGAAAACATCAACGGCTAAGGATAAAGATAAAATTCGAGCACCCAATTTTACTATTTAATATTCTAAAAACTATTCCTGTTTTTTATAGGGCCATTTTTGTATCAAATGCAACAGTAAAATAAATATGAAAATCATCGTTAAGAATTTAACATGAAAACAAATCATTCAGGATACGATTGGTTTTTACTCATAAAATCATAAATAGTGACATTCAGTTTTTGCTCTCGCCCGTTTGTCCACAGCGACATCTCTCATTCCTCCTGGAACCTTTTATCAGCAACTGTTCACTGTTTTTAGAAGTTTGTACTGTGAATTATGAATCACTCTGTATATTAAACAAAAATTTCCTTTCATTCTATGAAAGTAATTAATAATACGGATTGATGATTTTCTGCTTTCACGTATTATTCGTAAAAACAATTTGCATAATCTCCAAATCCCTTAATAAATCCATTTTGTTGAAATAAAACTCTTTAGTGGGTTTTAATTGAATTTTTTTTTTATCGAGGAAATGAATTTTAAGAATTAAAATGAAATCACGCGTTAAAAGGCTTATTTGAGGATTTGAAAGATGTTTTCTCTTTTTAATAGATTTTACCTTTAATTAGTTTTCTGCGTTACATGATTTTTCCGTTCCAGGTATTTCGATTTTTTCATAAGTAAAATTAACAGAAATTCATCCCTAAATCAAAGTCTTCATCCGTAAAAGTTTTTTTGAACCGCTGATTTTGAGGTATGTTTTTATTAAATACAAAAATGATGGAGTATGTAGCACAATAATCGTTAAAACCTACACTTGAGTTAGTTTTGTTTCTTTAAAATATATTATATTTTTGGGAATAATTCGTAGCTTTAAAAAAGTGATAATCAAGAAAGGAATGCCTTCAATATAAGAGTTAAGCGATGCGTAAGATATCATCTAAAGAGAAAAAAAAATTGTGGTTTACTGAGCCCAAACAAAAAGGCTTCCCCAACAAAGGTGTTTCTTGATTGCGTTCGAACTTCGTTTCTTAATCTTTCTTCCAATTCACGTAAAATGCAGGAAAGTCAACGAAATTTGTTGCCTTTTCGCTTTTTAATTAGATCTGCCCGCGGCAATCCCCATTCTTATCTTAATCCCTTAAATTAAGGGCCATGCCTTTGGGGAGGCTGTGTTCTGAAAAAAAAAAGTCTTGGAGCCGAAAGAACGAGACAATTGAAGATCGAAACCCCGCCTTCGAATCGCTAAACAAACTTTCGAAGGAAGTTAGATAAGTAATTCTCGCTAAGGGGCTGGGCCTATTATATTTCTCGGGACGTATCTTTCTCTGACTTGGTTTTGTCTCTTTGCCCTTTTGTGTGTTTTTCCCTCTTGAAGTTTTTATCGTCCAGTTCTCTCTTCGTTAATTAAGGATTGCCTTAGTGCTTTTGTGGCCATCGTTGCCATCTGTCTGTTCTTAATTTAATTAGTTTTTCTTGGGAAGGAGTTTTAATTACTCATATTGTTATCTTCCACTCTAAGTCCGTTTAAAAGCTACAGGATATTTGTATTTATTTGTTGTCGGTATGCTAACCCTTCGTTTTATTTTTATGTTATAAAAATATTTTCTATTATGAGAGTTTATTTGTCTTAAAAAAACGTAAGTCTTGTAGTCTCTATAGTATGTTTAATATCAAATCCGTGATTTAAAATATGCCTCCCCAAGTTCTTTTTAGAAATAACTCATGAAAAGATGTTAAGCAATAAGAAATCTCATTTTAATGGCTTTTCCTTTCACAGATAGATTTCTATTCAGACTTCTTCTATTTCTATTCAGATTTGTTTCTAAGATGTATTCTTATTAGCTTTTTGTGCTAGAAATATAATTAAGCATGTACTAAGATTAATTAACATTAAGGATTTATTTAGATTTTTTAAATAATGGCATTAAATAATAAAACTAAAACCTAAGTCTTCCCATTTGGACAAAATGTCACAACTTTCCTTACTTTACTTGCTAAAAATTTCCATCAGCTATTTCACTACCATCAATATTCGCTTAAATCCACCTGTAGTACTCTAATAACATTCTCTTTTAATAGTGATTAAAGTGACGAGAAAAGTTCTTAACCTTAAATATTTCAATTATGTATTTTTAATTTATAAATCAAGTGTACAAATTTTTCAAATGAGTGTAGCAGGCATTTCATAGACTATTCATTTTGTAATATAAAAATTTTTGTTTTGTAATTCAATAGCTCATAGTTGCATAGACATTGTGATTTGGGATTTATAAAAAAGCCTGCCAACTGTTTTAACCATATTAGTAAAGAATGACTAATTTTGAATACGAGTAAAAATGAAACCCCACCCCCAAGCTTTCCTGATCACAATAGAATTTAAAAAAAAAAACTAATTTCTGTTTGTTTTACTCTTTATTTAAAATGATTAAAAGACAAAATAAATATTTTATCTGCTAAAATCATAGAACTAACACTGGAAGAGAAAAAAAAATGGATAAAAAGACAATCCATTTAACTTTCTGAATTGTTTCCATTTGCATGGCAACTGGGTAATTCGATATATTGTGACCATTTATAAATATAAGTAACAGCACAAACCTCTCTCGCATCTGTTTTTTCTATCGCTCTCTCTCCAATGGCAATCAATACTCCATTGATTTCTTTCCTGTGTAATCAGCAGTGGTTTATCAAGTACTTACGATATCTGGATAAAATACGACTCCAAATGACACTCTCACCTGTTTTCTTCCTTTGATGTCGTTCTGTATTGGACATCTGTAAGAAAAGGCTTCTCAGTGTCAAAACCCTTAATAGAAACCTGCCTTTGACAACTATATACTAGCTCTCAATGCATTTGCTGCTGTTGAATAACTGCAACAAATATACTTTCCTCATTAATTGCCGTTGAATGCTTTTTCGATATTTAGGTGGAGTTGAAACTACCGTGAAAAGAACATTGCTCTGTAAAAAAAAAACCTTACTATAAATTGTAATAAAATCCGATGACAAAATTAACTCGTTTGCGTTCTTTATTTTTACTGTACTCTCAAATAAACGATTAAAAGCGAAAAAAGCTTATCTTGGGGAATATTTATCAATCGTTAACTTAAGCTTTCAAGGTAATTAATGCTCGTTAAATTGGGTTTTCTGTTGTAATGTTTGTTTTGAGTTCGAGCACGGCTTGCGTTTTTTTTTACCAGCTACTAAAGATTTTTTTTTTGTAAATGTTTCGAAGCGTATACCTTTGCTATTGATTTTCTGAATCTTGTTAATGCGATAAGCGATAGAATTAAACATATAATGAGGATTATTTTCAATCTTAAATTCGGGTACCTTTTTCATTGTGTTTTACGGTTTACCTTGAAGTAATTTAATTGGTTAAGTTTTTTTTTTTCGAAAATAGTGTTTTTACTCCATACCTTTAAATGTTTAAATAGCAGTTAAATTGTTTGGTTTGTGTAGTCGTAAGTGTACTTTACCACAAAAAAGTTAAGTTTATACTTTTGACTTCTTAAATGTTAAATGGTTACCTTCTTAATTGTAATTTTTTACACCGAAGTCTTTTTATTTGTTATTCGATTGTTATAAGAGAGTATTGGTATAATAGGTGGGCTTACAGTGGAATATTCATATTAAAACTGGTAATTAACAATTAAGTAATTTCATCTTTTTTCATGTGACACGTAATAATACACGTAAGTGATTTATTTATTTAACGTGTACTTATCGTTATTAAACTTTTGCTAATATTTTGTTGGAATAGGGAGCTTATTTACAGGATAAAAAATATATCCTGAATTGTAGAGTATATTTTATTTCTTAATATATTATATCTTAATATATATTCTTAACATTTTAAAAAAGTTCTTAAAATATGTTTATTGAGTTTTCATAGCGTAACTATTTTTAAACATAGCATGATTATAAAACTACGATTAAAAAATCCCTAGGACACGCATTTTCTTAAGGTAGTTTTTTTAGGAACTAGTTAACTTTACTGAATGCTCCTCATCTTGAAGTTTATTGAACCGAAATTCTTCTTTGCTTTTTAATATTACTAAAAAGCCTTTCGTTTATGTACTCTCGCTCCTGAAGCAATTTGCTTCAAATGGGACCTATCGATCCCTTTAATTAATCTCTTCAGCCATTCATGCTTCTCAGTTTGTATTAGCATCCTTCCCTTTTAAAGCATCGCTATATTCTATCAAGTACAGTAACCTGCTTGATAGCCTGTATATTTTTTCTTCTTCTACATAGAAAGAAATCAATTTTTTAATGAGTCGAATTTATCAAAATTTGTTCTTGAATTGTTAAAGTCAATTATTAAGCACCTATTTTTTTGAGATTTAGATTTGGTATAAGTTAAAAAGGTTTTTTTCTTCACTTAAAAGAAATTTTTAGAAGGAAAAAAACCTTATTAACTTAGATCACAGAACATAAAGAATAACTTTATCTGTAGCCAAAGAGTGTCCCCGTTGTTAAAAAATAGGTTCAATCTTGGTTTCAAAGCAGTATATCAGAGGAAGGGGAAAAGTCTCAGAACTTTTTAAAAATAACCATTAAAGAAAAATATTGGAGAAAAGTACTAAAGTATACTTCAATGTAGTCAAAAATTACAATCTGTATGTAATAAAATTAAAAAGCGCGTGTTCAAAGACTGAAAATTTCTCTGTGTTTGTGAATAATATAATTGGGCTATTATAGAAATAGGGAGCTAAGTTGAAACAACGTTTACTTAGAACTTTGTTACATAAGAAATTTTATAGAATTCGAAATGGCTATAGAAATCCTTGTGATGTTATTAAAAAAGAATCGGGTATCACTACATCGATGCCAAAAAATTGGAAAGAGAAATATCGATTTCACGGTCCTTTTGATTAGTCTGAGAAAACAATGCGATGCGATTTTTCTGCTGACGGGGTCGAAATGCAGAACTCTTAAATCCTTCGATTCCCCCCGGAAAGGTTGATTTATTACTGGCCCCAAACGAACGTTTGTTGCGCCCCGGCTCATTAGAGCCCCGGCACCGATATTGCTTTGTTTGGGGCTGCCCCTATTGCGTCGCCCCTGCTGCGAAAGAATTAATGCGAATTGCTTATTTTTTTTCCTTTTCTGGCGTCCGGAGACCCGGTTAATTGTGTTCTCTGTTCTGTAGTTAGAGCCTGTGTGATGGATTCGGTGGGATTGGTTAGCGGGTTTTGAATTGACTTGCCTTAGCGATAATCGTGTCGTGTGCTTTTGCTATTAGAAGATTAATTGTCTGTACTGGTTTACTGATGTCGGGGAGCTTATCCTTAGTTTGCACTTAATTAGAGTGCACATAATTTGCAGGTATAGTATTCGCCACCTGTGTTGTAGATTTTAACCATTAGATTTCCCGTCTGATGTCTCCCCTTATAACTAGATGATAGGGGAGTAGTTAGGAATTTATTTTGTAAAGCACGTATCTTTTGGAGCAGCCAATTGGGACTAAGCACTTTTAATAGAGACTTTACTTACGTAGGAGTCCTTTAGTTGCTCCAATGGATATCTTGCCTTCTAAGCTATTTATATTTCATTAAAAGGAGTAGTAAGCAGAGCGCTTCAGGTGACAAGGGGGCGTGGCCGTCACGTGACCGTAGGGGGCGTGGTAGAGCGCTTCAGGTGACAAGGGGGCGTGGCCGTCACGTGACCGTAGGGGGGCGTGTCCAGAGCGCTTCAGGTGACAAGGGGGGCGTGGTCAATGACGTCATCAAGTGGAGTTGAGTTGTTTTTTCCTTCTGTTGGTTTTGGTTTTGTTTTCTCGGATTCTGCTGCATTGGACTTGTAATTTTTTTCAATCTTCGTCTGCTAGAGATGGTTTCGTTTTCTCGGATTCTGCTGCATTGGACTTGAAATTTTTTCGATCTTCGTCTGCTGGAGATGGTTTCGTTTTCTCGGATTCTGCTGCATTGGACTTGTAATTTTTTTTTCAATCTTCGTCTGCTAGAGATGTTTTGTTTTCTGCTGCATTGGACTAGCCATGACGTCATTTAAACATGATTGAACTCCACCATGACGTCATTTAAACATGATCGAACAGGGACCAACTCGTTCAAGACAGGCGTTCCTATTGGATGAGGAGTCTTCTTGCAGAAAATAATCTAGATTTGACACACTTCTCTTCAAGATATTGCTGAAATCACACGTCCTCTCGTGAATATGAAACGTTCAAGTGACCAACAGATGACTTTCAAGCGTATTAAAACAGAATCATCTCTAACTATGAATAACTTACCAAAAGGTATGCATCATCTGGGAGACCTTGTGTTTATGTACGTTAACGACTACAACGGTGTGTCGCGAGTAAACATACGGAAGTATGTGGAAAGTGAGGATGGATTTCTATCCCCTACCAAGAAAGGCATAACATTTCACCCGAGGATTTGGTATCAATTCGTGGGAAGAATAGGTTTTTTCAACCAATTTGATTTGAACCACGTTGAACTGATTGAAAGTGACTTGTGCTTTTCTAAGGTGAGAAGTGAAAATCAATCCATAGAATATGTGCTACAAAAAATGTTCCGCCAAAAAGACAAAACGCTGGCGTTTGACCCTATTTGTATCAGCCTGACGCATACTCAAGTATCGATGCTGAACGACCAAGTGAACGATATCAACGACAGATTGAAGTCTTCCCTTTTGAAGTATTCATTTGATCATTTCGTGCGCTCTGAACTGGACAATCTCCCTATGGAAGAAGAAAACCCTTTCATAGATAACGATACGCCGGATGGTTGGGAAGACATTCGCGTTGCACTACGTAAGTCTTTAAAGGATTCTATTTTACCTAGTATGTGTATTCACGATGACTTTACTCTAGCCTATTTTTCAATTGATTGGAGAGACTTTGCTATTTGTTTTGTTAAAGAAAATGTGAATCTTCATAAGTTTAAATACTTCATGTCTTGTGGGGAATTTTTTTCGTGTTGCAATTTCAATGTATTGAAATTTCTAGATGAAATTGAAAAATTGTGTAAATTTGAAAACCCTAGCTTACATCATTGGTTGTAAATAAACTTTGTTTTTTAACTTTAACTCGGTGTTCTTATTTGTGTCTTTGATTGTAGTTTGTTTATATTTCAGGGATTTTTTTTAAATATTTAGGATTTTCTATTTCAGGGATTTCTTTTTGTTATTTGCAGATTAGGTTAGGTCAGGGATATTTTTAATATAAATATGTTTTCTCTTTGAATATTTATCATTATAGCAGTTGATCATCATGGAAGAAACTTATGAAAATCCAGCTCTGCCAGGTAGTTTCGGAGGTATTAATACTTTGCAGAGAGTTTTGAAAGGACGTGCTAGGACAGGGGAAATTAAGAAATGGTTGCAATCTAAGGAATCTTATACGTTGCATAAACCCCTAAGGCACAAATTTAAGAGAAATAGAGTAATAGTTGGAAGTTTAAATGAACAGTTTCAAGCTGATTTAGCTGATATGCAGTCACTTTCTGTTGAAAATGAAGGGTACAAATATTTACTTACTTGTATTGATATTTTATCCAAATATGCCTGGGCCATTCCCCTAAAAGATAAGAAATCAGAGACCATTGTGTCAGCCTTTGAAAAAATATTTTCTGAAAGAGTTCCTCAGTCTTTGCAAACAGATGCTGGAAAAGAATTTACAAACAAACAGGTTCAGGCTTTCTTAAAAAAGAAAAATGTGCATTTCTTTACAACCCATAATGAAACAAAGGCTTCGGTAGTTGAACGTTTTAATCGCACATTAAAAACTAAAATGTGGAAATACTTTACTGAAAAAAATACTAAGAAATATATAGATGTGATAGATAAACTAATGCATAGTTATAACCACACGTGGCATCGTAGTATAAAGACAGAGCCAGTATCAGTGACAAAAGAAAATGAAAAGAAAATTTGGCATACACTCTATGATAACTCTTCTAATGTTAAATTGAATAGTTCAGATTTGAAGATAGGGGATACAGTTCGCATAAGTAGAGATAAGATGATATTCGAAAAAGGATATGAACAAAACTGGACTCGAGAAATATTTACAATACACAAAATAATAAATAGAGTTCCTATTGTCTATAAATTAAAAGATTTATCGGAGGAAGAGATAAAGGGTAGTTTTTACAAGGAAGAACTGCAAAAGGTAACAGATTCAGGATATTACCCAGTTGAAAAAGTTTTAAAGAAAAGGAAGCGTAACGGAAAAGTTGAGTACTTTGTGAAATTCCTGGGTTACCCCGAAAAATTTAATGATTGGGTGGAGGATGTTAGGATGATATAAATATCACGCACACAATACTTTTCTTTCATTTCATGAACAATGTCGTTCTACATCACGTTAATCAGTGATAGCTCTATGGGATTTTTCCCGAGTAACAAAATTTCTCAATTCACAACACAACTTCCTAGTTCTATAAATTTAAAGGGAGAATGGGAAATGGCACTTGTAGATTTCATTTATCCTCATACCTGGTACAATGTTCAAAGTCCAAGCAACCTGTTCGGTTTTGATTTGGGAGACGGAAAACTAGAAGGAAGAAGAGTTCCACCCGGATGTTATGAATCGATACCTGACCTTATCAAAGGAATGCTAATCGAATCGCATAGAACCAAGATAGAGCTGTATTATCATGCTATCACCAAAAAGGTTGAAATCAACACAGCCGAAAATTGCAAATTAGTTCTTCACGAAGGACTAGCTGAATTACTTGGGTTTGAACCTGGAGAATATTCGGGTACACATCAAAGTCCTTTCGTAGCCGATCCGAAATCCACTTTTCCAGTTATGTATGTGTATTGTGATCTCGTTGAACCTCAAATTGTGGGGGACGTGCAAGCTCCTCTGCTAAAAATTGTAAAGGTGGAAGGGCAAGACGGGGAAATTATAAATGCACATTATCCTAGACCTTTTTATGTACCAGTTATTAGACACCATTTTCAAACTATACAAATCGATATCAGACTCCATTCTGGAGATTTAGTACCATTTGAAAGAGGTAAAGTGTTTTTGACGCTGCATTTTCGTCTCAAGCAAATCCTATAAAAGAGCAGTGTATTCGAGATAACCCTTCATTTCTTGATTTGAGTTCAAAGAAAGAACAATGTTGGTTCCTTATAAGTGTTGTACGAAAAAGTTTGAAGATTACTATACCGATCAAAATGGAAAGGGGATGTCTTATTATAAAGGGGTCGGTTATCAAAAAGGGTATGGCATAGGGGGTTTTTTCGCTAAACTCTTTCGCAGAGCTTTACCTTTCCTAGTGAGTGGTGCCAAATCTGTGGGGAAGGAAGCCTTAAGAACTGGAACTATGGTTGCCAACGATGTATTGTCCGGAGAAAATTTCAAAACTTCCATTGAATCAAGAGCTAAAGAAGGTGGTAAAAATTTGGCTAGAAAAGCAGTTCGAAAAGCAGACCAGATGATTGGTCGAGGAAAGCTTAAAAGGAAGCGTAAACACTCAAAACGTGTCATTTCATCAAAAGTCAGGAAGGTTGTAGGACGTGATATTTTCGACTCGTGATGGCTTTTTTACTTAAAGATTCCCCCGAATGTGCTAAATCTGAATTAGAAATATTTACCCTCCCTCCCACTCAAACTGTTATAGAAAGAGGACAATGGATAGAATTTCACCCCCTTGCCAATGTTTCCGACGGAAGTCCTGTTGAATTTAATATATCTGGAAGTGGAGATGAATACCTTGATCTCTCTCAAACGCAACTTTATGTAAAAGTGAAAATACTAAAAAATGATGGCAAACCCATTACGCCTGATAGCAAAGTAGGTCCTGTGAATCTCTTTTTGCACTCCATGTTCTCTCAAGTGGATATCAGTTTAAATGAGAGGCTTGTTTCTTCCAGTAACAACACTTATCCCTACCGAGCCATGATAGAAAAATTATTAAATCACGGTTTCGATGTAAAAACTTCGCAACTTTCCTCAGAACTCTTTTTCAAAGATACGGCTGGCCAAATGAATGTTTTCGATTCCGCGGCCAATGAAGGGTTTACTCAAAGAGCAAAATTGTTTAAACTTAGCGCTTCCGTAGACATGATTGGTCGTTTACACTTGGACCTGTTTCACCAAGAAAGATTACTTTTAAACATGGTGGATATGAAAATTAAGCTCATACGCAGTAAACCGGAATTTTGTTTACTTGGAGAGGGAGAATTTAAGGTTTCCCTGGAACATGCATCCTTATTTGTTCGAAAAGTTAGAGTTAGTCCAGGAGTTGCATTAGGTCATGCCAAGTGTTTGGAAAAAACTTCAGCAAAATACCCTATCAATAGAGTGTTGTGTAAGGCTTATTCCATACCAACTGGTAATATGAGTTTTGTGCAAGATAACATTTTTACAGGGCAGATGCCGAATCGCATTGTAATTGCCTGTGTTGATAACGACGCATTCAACGGAGAGTATAAAAAGTCTCCTTTTGAATTCAAGCATTACAATATGAACTTTATCGGAGTGTATGTGGATGGTCAGCCAGTTCCTCATAACCCGCTTCAACCCAATTTCGAGAAAAAACAATTTATCAGAGCTTATCAAAATTTATTTACGAATTCAGAAAATAAAGGATTGTATCTTTCACGATCAGAATTTCCTGAAGGATATTCGTTGTTTTGCTTTGATTTAACTCCTGATTTGTGTGACGGTTCGCATTTAAATCTCATTCGACACAGCAATTTGAGATTGGAAATTAAATTTGCAAGCAGTTTGCCGCAAACGGTGTCCTTATTAGTGTATGCTGAATTCGAAAACCTGATAGAAATCAACAAGGCTCGCAACGTTCTCTACGATTTCGGAAACTAAAATGATTTCCTCAGAGATTGATAAAATTTTATCTCGAGATCCTACTACGGCAAGATATTACAGAGGAGTTTTTCCTTCTGACAAAATACCATCCATTGAAACCTACCCCACAGCAATAGTACTGAATACTGACCGACATTATGAAAAAGGAACCCATTGGTTAGCTGTATTTGTTCAAGATAAACGCACTATTAATTTTTTTGATTCCTATGGATTACCACCTGAAGCTTTTGGAAAAGATATTTCAAGATTTATCCGGATGTATGATCGAGTAATGTGGAACACGATTCCATTTCAAAGTCTTACCTCAAATGTATGCGGACACTATTGTATTTATTTTATTGTAAAACGATGTCAAGGATTGTGTATGCAGTCTATTATTTGTCAACTTCAAGAACAAAAGAAGAACGATTTTCGAATATTTCTGTTTGTGAAAAAGAGATATGGTGTAACCATGGTTTTTAAAAAATAAAAATAAATTAAAAATTACATCTGTGTGTTTTTTATTTTGTCCCTATTTTAACAAAAAAGTATAAAAGAAGATGATTAATAAAAATATTTCATTTGCAAACATGGAGCTTCCGAGGTTAGTTCACCCTTCCACTTGTCTCCTTAGCGGTCCTACTGGATCAGGCAAAACAGTGTTTGTTAAAAAATTGATTGATTTTAAAATGTTTAACCCCATGCCCTCAAGCATTATTTACTGTTATGGAAGTTACCAACCCCTTTTTAAATCTATGACAAATGTTCATTTTGAAGAGGGTTTACCATCTAACTTAAATTCAATTCGAAATTCATTAATCATCATTGATGATTTAATGGTAGAATTAGCCAGTGATACCCGACTAAGCAATTTATTCACTAAAGGTAGTCATCACCGAAACCTTTCCATTATCTTTATAACCCAAAACCTTTTTCATCAGGGTAAAGAAATGAGAAGTGTTCATTTAAATTCCCATTATATCGTTTTATACAAAAGCCCTAGAGATAAAAGTCAGGTATTGCATTTAGCAAGGCAAATGTTTCCCAGAAAAATGAAAGCGTTTCAAGAAATTTTCGACGATGCTACTTCTACCCCCTTCAGTTATTTACTAATCGATTTGAGACCAGAAACTAGTGAAAAGTTACGGTTAAGAACAGGAATATTTCCAGGGGATACACATTACGTGTACGAGCCTCGCTAAATCATTTGGTTCCCAGACACCACCAGCGTAACATGGCTATCGTGTTAGATTTTGAAGGGTTTCAAATGAAGTCTGATATCTTTATTATAAAAGAATTGGCATTTTACTCTATCAACGAAGGTTATCACGCATGTTGGACATTTCTCCCTCCTATGCCCTGGGAAGAATTATCAAGTTTCCATCAAAGAACCTTCTCTTGGGTAATAAGAAATAAACATGGCCTGAAATGGGAAAATGGAGATTTGCCTTACAGTAAGTTACGTGATATTTTACAATATTTATCATCCGTGTATTCTACTATTTATGTGAAAGGAAACGAAAAGGAAGATTTTTTAAAAAATTTGATGGGTCATATTCATCCTTTACACTGCCCCAAAATTAAAGATTTGTCACGAAATAATTTTCCAACCATGTGTTTTCATCATCCAAAGGAATTTCATTGTTGTGCTCTGTTCAAAGCGAGTGCTTACGCAGCCTATATAAATCAATGTACCCGAGAGGAAGAAATCATTTCTATGCAGAATGCCTTCAGAGAAGGATGTAGAATATTTAAAGCTGCTGCAAAAAAGTAGGAAAAAATCTAAAGTTTTAAAAAATTGTTCAAATTGTATGATTAAATCTATTTGCGAATGTGTATTAAATTTACTTAAAGGTAATCTTCCTATCAGTAAAAGGTCTAAAAATAAATTATCCCCCTTCAAGAAAACTTTGAGAACTCTTGCTCAGAAGCGAGTTCCTCTGTACAAGAAAAGACGGCTATTGATACAAAAGGGTGACGGATTTTTATCTTTTCTCATTCCATCTGCCTTAACGGTTTTATCCAGTTTAATCCATGGAGCATAGCAAAAAGTTTGCTCTGGTCCCATTAGACCGTATGCACGAGTTTGAAGAAGATCACTTGAGCGAACTCGATACAAAAATAAAAGAAATTTTGAAGAAGAGAGTGAGTGATTCGGAAAAAATTAAACTTTACAATCAGATTTTGCAAAAATACATTACCTTTCCAAATGTGAATGATGTAAAGCCTGAACCTAAGATTGACCTGGAAAAGCAGAACCTGGAAAATACGCTACTGGAAGAAGCTGAAAATGCAATGTCTGAATCCAAGATTCTGAGTACGGTACCTGTGAAATTTAAAAAGATTGCAAAGAATATCACATCATTTCTTCAACAAAATGGTATCACTTGGAATGAAAAGCAAGAAGTTTTTATTAATGATCAAGTTGTTCCTGGGTCCAATATTACACTAATGGTTAATTATCTACTGAGAAACAGGAAAAGAAGACCAAAAGAGTTTGACAAGTTTCAAGAGGAATTGAGAAGGCTAAAGTTTCCTGATGAATTTGTAAAAAACACGTACTTAAATAACATAAAAAATTACCCTAAAAGAGAAAAGAAACAAGAATCTGTGAAAACCATGTATGCTAAACCTAAAAGAACTGTTAAAAAGAAGATTTGGCTAAAAATGTAAAATTTTTTATAGATATAATAAAGATTTTTTTTTTGTTTGATATTTTTTGTCTAATGTCTTATTTATAAATTTAACATGCAATAAAATAAATTAAACATGCAATGAAATAAAATAAGCAGGTTTCCTCGCCACTCGAGTGGAGTACTGCTTTCAGCGCGTTGGCCCCCTTTTTAAAAGTTTTTACTACGGCGGGGCTCCCCAGTAGGCACTATCCTCCGTAGGTTCTTACCTAATACCCGTAAGGTAGGGTAGTCAGGTCCTCCTGCACCACTCGCTTGTCGTAAACCAGCCTATACAACTTGGTTTCCGCCTTGTTGATAATTTTTCTTCTCTTAGCATCCCTCGTGATTTTTGCAGGGTTCACGATGGCGATGGGTTGCGGCTGCTGATCCATGTTTTGTACCATGGCCTTGATACTTTCAAAGTTAATCAGCAGGGAATTTATGAAGTTGAGGGTAAACCCCCTCACTTTGCTGCATTCTTTGCCTTCTTGGGTTTCATATGCATAATTTTTGGGGCCTCCTAAAAAAAAAAAAAAAAATACATTGAAAGCATATTGAATTTAATGCAATAAAAAAATAAATTTTTTAAGTAAAATATTGCTTACCAGACACGAAAGTAGTGATAAGGTCACCGTCCAACTCGTCGGTGAATTCTCCCAAAAAGTTACCGAGAGGTGGATCGTTGACCCCATCGGTGGCATAAATGATTGAGTCCGTGTCATGGTACAAGACCGCACCGCCTAATTTGTCCATTTCCTCATACAGTTTCAAGCGAGCCCATGCGGTAGTAAAGGCTGCTAGGAAGATGTTGGTAGTTGAGTCCTGGTCTAAAAACTCTTTAGCATCCTCCCAGGAAATGGCTGCCACCTCTGGAGTGGGAAGGTACAGGTCTTTTACCTAAAAATAAAAATGTAAAATGCTTAAAAATTATATCTAAAAGAAAAAAAAAACAGATAGAGAAATCTATAAAAAAATACATTCACTTACGTTTTTCGTTGAGTCATTCATCATTTTGTTAAAATCAGACACTGAATTCACGAATGTTAATCTAGGTTTGTTCAAATTCATGCCCCAACTGAAAAATAAAAATCACTAATAAAAAAAAATCCAAAAACTACTTTTCCAAAAAAAAAAAAGATATTAAAGTAGATGTACTTACCGCCCCCAAAAACTGTTCAGAGCCAATTTGGCAACTTGACGACGTCCTGGATTTTTTTCTATTTTGGATGGCTCTAGATCAATTCCTTCCTTTTCTTTGTATTGTCTAATATAGGTCTCCTTTTCTGCCTCAGTTTTACATCCAACAGGCCAACCGCTACTTTCCTGCTTAATTTTTAGAAATAGGTCGATGTAAGACCGGAAAAGTGTGTCCGAACTGTCTTTAAAATGATACACTTCGTAGATCTGAAAAAGACATTTTTTTATTATGAGGTGGATTTTTTTTGTGTGATAGCGAAAATACAAACACATAAAAGTAGAACTTACTTTTTCAATAGTGTATCCCTTTTTAAGGGCCATCTTAATTTCTTCCGTCACCCATGTACCTGTGAGGGCTCTTTTCTCGGGAGTGTGTGTGCAGGTATCTTGCTGGAAGGTCTCTGCACAAGTTCTGCAGAGAGGGAACATTAGCTTCCCCTGACATCTGTATGGAAGAACGGGTAAATAAAGCCCCCTAGGTGGCACAACTCTACACTTGATGAGTCCGAAGTACGATTCCACACTTTTAAAGTTATCCGTGATGACTTCAGGGTGACCAACTGGGTAAAGGCAGTACTTGTTAACCTGAAAAAGATACGAATATATTGAATTGTTAGAAAGACTGTTTTGCAAAAAAAAAAAAAAAAAATGTAATAAAGAGAAATCTTACATATGGATATAGAGACGTAAAATCAATATACTTGGCTGGGCCTTCATGATACAATTTGATGGCGTTCGTTCGGCCTCCAAAAAATGCATCTCGGGGCACTAGCCTGTCTACGATTTCCAATCGGAGGTCTTTTAAAAAATTCTTGTATTCCTCAGTCTTTTTCACCTTCACAAAATCATGCTCCCAAATTTCAATCACTTTAAATCCTTTGTCTTTCAAAAGATTCGTGATCTGATCAGTTTTTTCTTTTAGTACTCGCATAGGCACACATTTGACAGGGTGACGAGTATCGCCGTTGTAACATAAATTGCACCCATGGAAAAAACATCCCTGAAAAAACATGCGAATGATTTAATGTGTTTGATAAATATTAATTCAAATAACACACACGCACAATAAAATTACTTACATGGTATTGGTATATCGTTTTGGATTCTTTGCAGAAACCATCCACTGAAATAGAACCAATCCTAACTTCTCCTTCTTTCTTAAGGGCGTGCTGCACATAGATATTTTCTTGATAACTCACAAATTCCAACCATCGGATACTATCAGCACTGTAGGAGGTATTATTAATATATCCATGTATAGGGACCATGGCTATGGTGTTTTCCTTGATATGATAACTTCTAAAGACGGCCATACATTCTGATGCAATGGTGACATATCTGTAAAAAAAAAAAATGTATTAGCAAGAAAATACTTCCATTTTTCTTAGTTCAGATGAAAAAAAAAGGTACTTACTGAAAGGGATCAACTCCACAAACGTTTAAAAACTCTTGGCGGAAGTCCAGACAACATCTTCTTAGAATGTCAACGTCCGATCTATAATAAAATTTTAATGTTATTTATTTTCAATAGTATTGAAATATATAACTTTTATAAAAAAAATCACTTTAACTTACTTGCAATAAGCATACATTTCCACCTGAAAATCAAAAATGGAATTTTTCTGATTATCATGCCATTGAAGAAACGATCTCCTTCCAGATGTTGTCATGGAATCGGGGGAATAAAAATGGGTTTCCGGCAGTGCCCCCACATAATTCTGATTTTCTCGAGTGTTGAAGAGGTGTGGGAAATACCCCTTCTGCAACTCCGTGAGACCAAAACAAGCTGGGAATTTGGCAAGGGGCATCGGCAAGAAATTCAGAGAATCTAATACTCTCACACCAACTCCCTTGTGGATGATACTCATTATCAGGGAACCATTTGGAATTACATCCGGAGCAATGCCTTGCTTTAACAGCCAACCCATAATAAACTGCCCATCGAAACTGTAACAAAAAGAATTATTAATATTCGTTCAAAGTAAAAACAAAATAAATTTACTGAATTTAAAAACAACTTACCCTTTCATGTTATGAGCAATAGCAGTGTACCCCTTGTGTTTAGTGGTAAAAAGCCATGCACAAAATTCTTCTAAAGCGTTATACCCTTTGAAAATCAACTCCTCTCCGTTGGCGTATTGGGCCACGCAGAAGTTCACCACATGCTCCCCAGAGGTTTGATCTGTTTCAAAGTCGAAAAATATCAACTTTTCACTGGGCTTCTTTGGTTGCACCTTCCTTAAAAAACATCTGTGATCATTCGCTTTTACAAATTGGTCACAGGACCTGCATTTGATGGTCCCACACTGATGTCTTTCTTTTGGGCAATCCCTGCGTCGAATAACTCTGCAACATAAGCTACACTGGTATACCTAAAAATACAATTTGAACGGATCAGGTTTTTTTTTCAAAAACTTTAAAAAAGCAATTTTGTATAAACAATACATATTATAAGTATATAAAATACTCACATTATCACAAAGTCCATTTGATTTATGTGTTTCATAGCAGCCTGCAGATTTACACAGTCTGTCACAGTCTTCACACCTTAGGGGATCATCTTGTGGACAAATTTGGCGATGGCAAACAAAACAAGCTCCGGTACATTGATGGTCTTCGACATTTTGGTAGGGTTTTTCGCAGGAAGTGCAATAGTGGTTAGAACTGTAAAACCCTTTCAGTGATTTTATTACATCAAAATGGCCATTGTGCAACCACAAGTTGATTCTTTGTGGCCTGTCATTCGCTTTGTAATCAACCTGAAAAAAAAAAACATTCACAAGATTGCCCTACTGATTTTAATGGATTATATATATATATATATATATATAAACATTTTTTTTTTAGAATACAAATTAGTTTAGGTAATAAAAAATATACCTTATTTAGGTTGTCCGAAGAAAAGACAACAATTTGCACGTCTAGATGATTTTCAAAATGGGCCACTTCTTTATAAGTGCACGGGCCAAGGGGTACTGCGGCTGCTTCGTGGAGCTCCTTAGCTCTATTCGTTAAAGCTGGTCTGTCTTTACGCTTAAGAGCGTTAATAGCCTTCTTGTCATTCTTTAAATGCGCTAAGGCAAAAACTATGGCCTTAGCGCAGCACAGTCCCTCCTCATCTGATGGTATAGCCAAAATGCTTTTTTTTTTTAATCTGTCCAGATTTATGTTCGTCAGGCGACGACGACCAGCTCCAGCAGGATTTTGGATAGTCATTATGTCCACAGCAAATCCGGAGTCTAGTTCTATACTATCCTTCGACTGTAGTACCTTCATTATTCTGCTCATTAGATTCTCCACTGTTAATTCAGAGAGACGCATCGTTCCATTGTTTATGGGTTTCTCCAAGCCATCGGCCAGTATAACAACTCTAATCAAGTCCGTGGGGCTCAAACCTTCCGATACCCTGTCTATCATGTTTTGGAAAAGGGATCTCACAGTGTCTACAATTGTGCCCAACGAAACTCCTTGTGCACTTTGTGGTAGCCTTTCAGGATCTATCCTAGCACGAAAGGTAATTTCCTCTGCCTTATATTTTTTGTTATATTTCCGAGTACGCTCTTCAATGACAATCGCATCGTCAATCTGAAAAATATCATTGAATAAATTGATTTGAAAAAAAAAACACTTTTAAAAAGATAGCTAATGATAATAAACATACATTAAAACGATCTTCCTCCACACTACCAAACCCGTTCAAAGCGTTGGAGGGACCAGCGGCTGGTTCAGTTGTAGCCTCTCTTTCTAGCGCGTCGAAATAAGCACTGGTGTTGGGCTCATCATGCTTGCGCTTCTAGTAAAAAAAACAAGTACATAAGTGACATGTAATAGCACAATAAAAAATATATATTACACTTTTCAAGTTATTACGGATATGTAATTTTGAGATTATATATTAAAAATACTTACTCTTATTCCGCTTCCTGTTTGCGAAGGAACAGCAGTATCTTCATCAGTATCGTTTTGCGTTGACCATTCGTCTACTATTTCAAACTCCTCCTATTCAACATCATTTTAAAATTATATATGTATACATATATATTAAATTTGAGTAATCTATGAATTTAATCAAGGTATTTTAGAGATTGATACTTACGTCGAACATGTTATTTGATTGTGTACCAACACTCTCCTCCATGGTACTGATTTGCGTGGAACATTCGTCCACTATTTCAAACGTCTCCTATTCAACATCATTTAAAAAATTAGGATATATACATACACAATAAAATTTGAGTAATCTGTGAATTTAATCAAAGTATTTTAGAGAGATTGATACTTACATCAATGCTGTTAGTATCAACATTCTCCTCCAAGGTTTGCGTTGAATACTCTTCAACAATTTCAAAAATTTCCTATTCAACACCGTTTAAAAAAAATATACATATTATCTATAAATTTGACTATTACAATTCAAAGTAATATTAAATGTTAAGTACACATAATAAGTAAGTATTCTAGGAACATGGTAAATATTCATCAAATATATATAGGTTAAAACGCACTGAAACTTACAGCACACACAAGTTACTTAAAGTATAAAAAGAATATTCAACAACCGCTACGTGAATTTTAAGAGGAAATATTTAGCGCTAAAAATCAACCGTAATGTTCCCAAAGTTAAATTAAGGAAAGTTAAAAAATTACTTTTAAGAGAGAAATTGAAAACATAAGCACATAAGTTCAACTCTGCAGCATTTGTAAAAATATACTTACAGAAGAGGTATCCATGGAATCCATTTTCTTCTCTTTCAGATCGTAGGGGGAATCAGAATAACACAGTTCGTAAAAATCAACTAGAAATGGTCTTCCAAGACTGTGTTGTCTTTTTTATACTGTGTATGCCTTTTTCTGATAGGTCAAAAAGGCCGAACCAATGATAGTATCCCGGAACCGTGATTGGTTAACACCTCCCGAATGTCCAACCTCTCCCTTGACCAAACCAACCCCTTCAAGGGGTGACATGTTGTAGCAAAAAAACTTTCCCATGTGCGGCGAGTTGAAAGCGGCTCCTCAAAGTATTCTCGTTGCTCCCCCAAAAACTTTTGTCAACACACATCATTGTTGGCCACTGCGTCTACTCCACCCCTGTTCTATGTCGACTGGCTATATTTTTGTTAACGCGTACCGCCCCTTAAAACCGTTCTCTTTGAAGGGAATAAGTTGCAGCCCCTTCCCCGTTTCTTCTCGATCCATCCTTTTTTGGTCGCTTTGCACGGTGTTTGTCAACACACATCATTGTTGTCCACTGCGTCCACTCCACCCCTATTAAACAGTTCTAGTCGACTGGCTATGTTCTGCTAACGCTTACCGCCCCTTAAAAACGTTCTCTTTGAAGGGGATAAGTTGCAGCCCCATACCCATATCTTCTAGACCCATCCTTTTTTGGTTGCTTTGCACGGTGTTTGCACACCCTCCTTAGTGCTTTGAATCCACCAGATGCTCTACCTCTTTTATTCGAGACTTTTATTGTTAATCACCTATAACCCTTTAGAGAAGGTATTGCAACAACAACGGTATTGAGCGGTGGTTTCTGTCGGACTTTTCTTCCCCGTGGGAAAAGATGATCGTTAATCCCTTTCATGCTTCAAGGAGGGGATTCAGAGGGGACGGTCACTGTGTTAAAATTTCTTTTTAGTTATACAAAAGTCACACCTGGGAACTTTCTCTTATTGTCAGTCTCTTTGGGCATTCTAGCTGTTTTGGAAAAGAATTTTCTCGTGAGAAAATTCCCCTGCTTCATGCGTAAAGGAATACTTCAAAAGGGATCTGTCGTTCATATCGTTCAACACTGATATTTGAGTTTGCGTTAGGCTGACAAGCCTTTGTTTCATTATGGGTTGTAAAGAAATGCACATTTTTCTTTTTTAAGAAAGCCTGAACCTGTTTGTTTGTAAATTCTTTTCCAGCATCTGTTTGCAAAGACTGAGGAACTCTTTCAGAAAATATTTTTTCAAAGGCTGACACAATGGTCTCTGATTTCTTATCTTTTAGGGGAATGGCCCAGGCATATTTGGATAAAATATCAATACAAGTAAGTAAATATTTGTACCCTTCATTTTCAACAGAAAGTGACTGCATATCAGCTAAATCAGCTTGAAACTGTTCATTTAAACTTCCAACTATTACTCTATTTCTCTTAAATTTGTGCCTTAGGGGTTTATGCAACGTATAAGATTCCTTAGATTGCAACCATTTCTTAATTTCCCCTGTCCTAGCACGTCCTTTCAAAACTCTCTGCAAAGTATTAATACCTCCGAAACTACCTGGCAGAGCTGGATTTTCATAAGTTTCTTCCATGATGATCAACTGCTATAATGATAAATATTCAAAGAGAAAACATATTTATATTAAAAATATCCCTGACCTAACCTAATCTGCAAATAACAAAAAGAAATCCCTGAAATAGAAAATCCTAAATATTTAAAAAAAATCCCTGAAATATAAACAAACTACAATCAAAGACACAAATAAGAACACCGAGTTAAAGTTAAAAAACAAAGTTTATTTACAACCAATGATGTAAGCTAGGGTTTTCAAATTTACACAATTTTTCAATTTCATCTAGAAATTTCAATACATTGAAATTGCAACACGAAAAAAATTCCCCACAAGACATGAAGTATTTAAACTTATGAAGATTCACATTTTCTTTAACAAAACAAATAGCAAAGTCTCTCCAATCAATTGAAAAATAGGCTAGAGTAAAGTCATCGTGAATACACATACTAGGTAAAATAGAATTCTTTAAAGACTTACGTAGTGCAACGCGAATGTCTTCCCAACCATCCGGCGTAGAGAAGTGTGTCAAATCTAGATTATTTTCTGCAAGAAGACTCCTCATCCAATAGGAACGCCTGTCTTGAACGAGTTGGTCCCTGTTCGATCATGTTTAAATGACGTCATGGTGGAGTTCAATCATGTTTAAATGACGTCATGGCTAGTCCAATGCAGCAGAAAACAAAACATCTCTAGCAGACGAAGATTGAAAAAAAAATTACAAGTCCAATGCAGCAGAATCCGAGAAAACGAAACCATCTCCAGCAGACGAAGATCGAAAAAATTTCAAGTCCAATGCAGCAGAATCCGAGAAAACGAAACCATCTCTAGCAGACGAAGATTGAAAAAAATTACAAGTCCAATGCAGCAGAATCCGAGAAAACGAAACCATCTCTAGCAGACGAAGATTGAAAAAAATTACAAGTCCAATGCAGCAGAATCCGAGAAAACAAAACCAAAACCAGCAGAAGGAAAAAACAACTCAACTCCACTTGATGACGTCATTGACCACGCCCCCCTTGTCACCTGAAGCGCTCTGGACACGCCCCCCCTACGGTCACGTGACGGCCACGCCCCCTTGTCACCTGAAGCGCTCTACCACGCCCCCTACGGTCACGTGACGGCCACGCCCCCTTGTCACCTGAAGCGCTCTGCTTACTACTAAAAGGTCCCCCCCCATAAATTTTCATGTATATTGGTTAAGGGATGTATTTAGGAGTATCTGGATTTTTTTAATGAAGTGATCTCTATAAGAGTAACACTGAACGTTAGTTCAGTTACTAATGATTAAAAAATATTTTTAGCTTTTATTCGGAGAAATCAATTTGGTATTTTATTGATATTTTGAGAGCATTTCAAAAATTGACAACATTTATAAAAATTTAATTTTTTAAAAATTCATGAATTAAAAAAAAATCGGTTAAAGTAATCCTTTGATTTTTAACTGTGTAGGCATCTCTGATTAATTTTGATTGCGATATTATTTTTTTATTATATGTAATTATCACATTGATTTGAAATGTTTTTTATTTTAACGTTTAAATACTTTTATGCTTTGAAAAATGTAGGTATATGCATCTTAACAAAGCATGATTTTTAATTAGTTTTTTTATTGAAGAGGAGGTTTTAATGCTGTTGTACAACAAACAGTTAAGTTAAACAAAAAACAGTTTTGCTTTATAATTCAATGGTATAATTACACGAAATAGTTTTATAGTTACCCGCCGCATTGTCGCATCCCGTTTCTATGGGCGGCCCTGAAAGAAGCAAAGGGAGCTTAATTATACCTTATCCGAGAATGCTCCCCTGAATACCAACATTCCATGAGGCTTCTACAAGAAATACTTTTTATATCGAAAAAGAGTTCCCAACTATGGAAGAGAAAGAAATACTTTTTAGGGAGCTTTTGCTTTTAGCTTCCTATGGAAAGAATCCTTTAACTTTTTATCGAGTAATTTTATTCCTTGAAAGATCTGAGTTCTGAAAATTTCTGTCTCAGCTGACTACAGTGAACAATTGCCAACTCTTTTAAATAACTAATTTGATGCCTCTAATTTTTGAAAATTTTGAGTTGGACATGTCTTCACTTTGAACATGACCTTTTTGGTTCTTTTTTTTCACTCTTTCAAAGTTTTGACTTTTTTGAGTAATTAACAACTTTAGTTTTTCAGCTTTTCTTTCCATAAATTCTAAAATGCCTTTGGTTTTTATTTAATACAGTTTTATGGTTTTCATTTCCTTATACGCATTTTATGGTATTAACATGAAATATGTGGTTTCCCTCAGTTTTGGTGGTTTTGGGGGTAGGATATTTTTTGTTATTTGAAACGTAAATACTGCCTTTTAACGGCGAGCTCTTTCAGTTTTAACTCAAACCGCGGTTCTCTTTTTCAGAGGCTTATTAATATCGTCCCCCTGATAAGTCACTAATCAACTACCAGGAAAAACTCTAGAATAGTTTTTAAGATATTGGATATTAGACATCATTTTAAATTACTTGGGAGCTACCACCCACTGCTCGTTATCGCTCACCAAACCCCTTAAACGCGACTTATATATAGTTATAGTCTGTTCATTTAGAATTGGCGCCTGAACCAGGATCAAAAACGTTCAATAATGCTTCATAACGGTCATCACACAACTTCAGTAACCGATTTTTTTACAGTATTTTAACTACTTCTATTTCGGCTGCCTTGTCATTGCAGAAGAAAATGCTTTAGATGATAACTACAATAGTAACTGCTCTAATACATTTCGTCTCAGGCGCCAGTTCTAAATGAACAGACTATAGTTATTGTATTTAAAGATAAGATAATTTCGATCTACATGAACTCATGTCAAAGTCTGGCCTTGAGCTTAAATAATTGTCAGAGCAAATGCAATATAATATACTGCTACTGCATGAATAATACTCTTAAAAGTTAGAATATTTATTAACTCAAACATAATTTAACCAAAATGTTTTCCATAGAAATACGAGCAAGTCTACTAATAAATATTGTTTATCAACAGTCTGAAAAAATTGAAAACCCAAATTGAATTTTACAGGGTTTATTAATGCAATTTAAGCGTGCCCTCATCTTTCATAAACACCCAAGGAGTTTTCCACCCACCGGAAACACTTCACTCCCAATTACACCATCTATTTACAATCGCACTCCCCTCTCCCTTCCTTCTTTTACGCCCTCCTTAAAAAACACTCCTCATACCTGCTCTCAAACATCATTTCCCGAAAATCAATCGCTCTCCACTTCCCCGCGATGAATTTCTTCACTTCGCGAGCGAATGTTTGCCCAGCCTTCATCCCGTGTATCTTTTTGACTTCATCTCGGGTTGCTGCTTCTCTACCCTCTTTGTTTGCTCTTCCATCCATCATCCAGCGGGTATGACGTGCCCCGATGCCCGCTTTCTCTCTTCCTCTCCGTTTAATCTGCTTTGGATCGTATTTCGGAGGCTCCTTCGATTGCTCTTCGCTACTCTTTCCTCGCGTTTTCTTTCTTCTTTCTTTCTCTCTCTCTCGTTGCTATGGAAAAGAGTTATTTTTCTTGGAGACGAGACTTTTTGAGGGAAGTTGGTGTTTGCTTAATCGGATGATTGGAGATTATTTTTTGGAGGGTTATTGTTTCTGCTTAATGGATTTGTGTGATGGAGGTTTTCCGGTTTTCTCTTCTCGAATTTTCCCGTTTTGAGGTGTTTTTTTTAGACTTATGCGTTTGGAGGGGAAGGATTTATTTTTGTTTAATGGTTTCTGTAGTTATTGCCTTTTACGCATGAAGGTTTTTTTTTGCGAATCTAGGATGAGCATGATATATAATGGGGAAAAGGATAGGAAATGTCTTTTTTATATGTATCTTAATAATTTTGAGTTTGGGAGGGGTTTTCTATTGTGTCCGTCTAACTACAGGGACAAGTGTTTAGAAATAATAGTCTATCCCGCTATGTGAATATTGGTTGTTGTAAGCTAAAAGGCAATGAATACGAAGTTTTGAGTTTGAGCTTTGATGTTGCTTTGAGTTTGCTTTGAGTTTGCTTTGTTGTTGGATGAACGCTTTGAGTTTGTGAACTTTAGTCAAAGTGTAGGTCACTCTAAATGATACTGTACAGATTAGTTTAACTTTAAACTGATTCCTGTTCTCAAATAATGGCGAAAAGTTAGAATGTTGATAATTTTGTCTTTATTAACTGTATTTTTGAGAAAATTAAAAATACATTAATACGATAAATTTTTTCCCCTCATTTTTTTAACATCAGTCTTGGCATATAACACGGAAATATTTAGAAAATGAGTTTTTCTTTGTGGTTGACGAAATTCTGAATTAAAGTAAATAATTTCACATAGTTTAGCTATGACTTCTGAGAAAATGAGAATCAGTTTACTGAATATATTATTGGAATAGAATATAGAATGCGTATCTTATAAATCGAATTAGTTTAGTAATAATGGATCGGAAGAATAAAAAATAAAAGTTTCAACTTCTTTCTTTATCAGTTAGAATCTGGATATTTATTTGTAAGTTTATAAATCTTTTGGCAGATTGGTATTCCATTTTTAAATCCAGAATGCATCTCTGCTGATTTGAAGTGTTATATTTGATTGAAATTTATTTACCTGTCCAATATGAATCGCACTTCTACCTTCCCGGGGCAGTCTTCAAGGTACAAGAACCCTGTCGGAAAAAGTATTACATCCGTCCCGACCCTCCTCTACAAGAAAATCCGGCCTTAATAGAAAGCTGGATGGAAAGAGAGCCACAACAGCTAGCTACAAGAATCTCTTCACGGGCCCCTGCCCCTATCCCTGGAGGCCCCGGAGGTGTAAATAATTTCCGGAGGTCCCATAATCACCGGATTCCCGCTTTCATTATTAAAGCAGCTCCGATCGGCTCGCGCTCCGCTGGACCCTTCAGAATGATGCCTTTGCTTTAATACCTTTGCTGCGGATCAATATCTGTGCTCCTCACCTGAGGGAGTTTTTTTTTTTTGAGGGGTTTATTTTTTGGTGGTGGCCGAGATTCGCGGCCCCCGGGATTCTGACTCTGGAGGAAGGATGAAGTTTAGGGTCAGGGCTTTTGTTTTGTGGGGTCAAACCTTTGTTGCTCTCTTTCACATGTTTGTATTGATAGAAGTAGCTGTTTTGGATTGACACCCTCAATGTTATTTGCAAAACGTTGCGTTGTTTAAATTGTACGATCTTACACCGTTTTCAGATGGCACGATTTACTGTTTTCAAATCAACTCTCCCTCCAGTTCATCAAAATAAAGAAGAAAGTTATGAATAATGAAAATTGTTGCAGCCCACTTAAGCTAAACTTTGTGCCTCGTTGTCATGAAAAAAGTAATTACAGAATTTCTGATTTTTGAAAATAGCTCAATCAAAAATCACGATATCAAACTGTTCTATTTTTAAAAAAGTTTCTCTTACTTGTTAAATTATTTTGTTAATGACTCCTTCCTCCTTCTTTATTTAAATAAACCCTGAATACGCCCTATGTTTTTGGCGATGATAATATTAAACGCTGCCCTCCTTCGTTATCTGTATGTTTTCGATTTTGTTTTTCAAATAAGACCCACACAGATAAGTTGCAACAAGAAATGCAATAAGCAACTTCCTCTTGAAGAAACAGAATAAACACCACTTTCCTATGTTTCTTCTTATTTCCAATTTTTATCAATAACCTGAATTCGCTCTCTCCTCCGTGATCTTCTTGAGGTCTGAATTTTCTTTCCCAAATATCGTAATATTGAGGGAACGATTATATTTTCTTTTTAGCCCCTATGGAATTGCGCCAAGCGGAGCAGAAGTGTTTAGATGGTCTGGGAATAGAAAATCCGCCTATTTATCAAGTCTATGCGACGTTTGATATCAGTGTCAGAATTTTATTCTCCGACTTATCTGAAAGGTGGACTATTTATTATAAAGTTGCTGGTAGTGTATCAAGCAAGATTCTAGCACTTCATTCTTTTTATTATTTGCTCTTTGGAAATATTGGGCTGATCTATTTTCATTTTTTCTTGATATTTCAATCTGAAATTTTTTCTCATGTCTCAGATCAAAGGTAAAAACCTTGGAATAGTCCTCGTCTTTTCGTTCGTGTCTAAAAATTAAAGATATTACTCATATCCCTTCATATTTTTTACGGAGATTTGAAAAAAACTGTTCTGGGCTGATAAAATTTAAAAATCTCCTGAGAATTGCGTGCATTTTTGCTTTTTTTGTATGCTCCCTGAATATCCTTTTTTATCCTTTGCCCCAACTTGATATAAAACCGTAGTTGGTATTGAATTTTTAAGCATAAAATCTGTTCTCCAAAATCAGTTTATTCCAGTCTTTTTATGCATCTCGTTCAAGGTTTTCGCTCAAAATAGCCGTTCGCCTTTTTGTGTTGCAGAGTATTGAAAAAGAAACCAGTCCGTAGACTTGCGTGCTATAGCTGCATTAAGTTTGGTACTTAGAACGTTGAAAACGATTTTGTACCAGGGAGTTCTTTGTTCCGTAATAATAGGGAAACTGGAAGGAAAAAAAATCCAATACCCTATTCATATGCCTGTTAATATTTTCTTTATAAAGGAAATACAGTGAAATCCATGTTAAGAGAGTTCAAATAACTTCTACCACTTGTGTTGTGTAAAGTATAAATTGGTGTCGTTTCGTATTTTTTTTTGAAAGAGATTGCGAGTTAAAAATGTTTGTTATATTGATGAAGTCTTGCCCATATTGTAGATAATATTTTTCTCTGTATATTTTTTTTTGGAAACTACAATGTTAATAATAAAAAAAGAGTTTTAATTCCTGGATAACGCGTTTCTTTATGCAAAAGTTTCTGATATTTAATGACAAGGTGTTGAGTCTTTATTTTCTTGAACGCTTGAATTAGTTGGAGATAGCTAGATTCTTCTGTTAATTTTTTTGGTTCTAATCAATTGCTTTAGTTTAAAGAGAGAACAAAATTTTGGAAACTTACTACACTACCTTGTGATTTTAGTTTGAACATGTGATAACATGTGTGTGTTTTTGCTTGATCAATCTTTCCTAAAATAACATATTCTAACTGACGTTTTACATTACTAATATTGGAGTTTTTAATACTTAAAAAATTAATATTTGCTATTAAAATGCATTTCGTCCCCTCCGTTAAATGAATCAATGTGCAGTATTCAATCTATAGAAAAATTTTGTCCCCTTCAAGATATAACCTTATTCAGTTTTGATCAAATATAAATTTTATTTTTATCGGTTAATTCAATTGAAAATTTGCTACCTCAGAAACACATAATAAGCAACATTATCTAGCCCCTTTTCAAATTCGCTGTTTTTTATTGATTCTTGAGTTAAATCCGTCATTTTGTCTCTTAAGATAGTAACATACTATTAATGCGTGGAACTTATAGCAACATACAAAATGCAGCCTTTTACGATAGGATAGCTTTATAGAGTAATTGAATAACTCAATTGCCTGATTCTAAATTAGGTCCTTTGCATTAATTTAACTGTCGCATTTATAGCTTTCCTCCCGAAAAAAAAATTAACATATCTGAAACATTTCCTCTAAATCCGAATAAATCGGTTGTGGAAATGGATCCGGAATTCATGTTCCCGGATCCTTACCTACGCTTCATCTTTCCCGTTTCTTTTTATGACCCCCCAGATATCTTCTCTTTCATCTTTTCACGCGTGTGAAAAGAGAATCTTTTCTTTATACTTATTACAATGGGAAAAGGACAAGCGGTCCAAAAAGAAGACCCGCTCTGTGTCATTCCGGGTCTCCCCCCCCATGATTTGTGATGGGGGACCGAGAATAACTTTTGTCCCTCCAATTTGGTTTTTTACCACCCGTCTTGCGTTCCGTGCGGATTTACGGGGACAGAAAGAAATATCCCCGCGACAAACAGGGCTTTTTGGAAAGTTTTTCTCGTGAGATGTGATTTTTGTCGTATTTCCTTCCATCTTTGGTTGGAATTGTTTCATTTATTTTTATGACGTTGACAAAGATGGGAATTAAAGTAAGTGCCTGTTCGGAAGAATCTTAACAGATGTGTAAAATGATGGGTGATTTAGAGAGATTGAGAAATTAACTTATTTAGTGGTGTTTGTTACCACTTCAAGGTAACTAATTGGTGTTACCAATTTAAGATAATTAGTAAAGATAATTCACATAATTAATTTAAGATAATTCACATAATTAATTTAAGATAATTCACAAAGTATATAATAAACAAAAATATAAGCCGTGCATATTAGCAATGTATAAGTTCGTAATATTTTATCTTAATTGCTTTAAAATATTGAATAGCTGTTACCTTTTGAAAAGTAATTTTTCGGTATACTTTGTTTTTGTTTGAAGTTCCAAATGAAATCATTTAAATGATTTAAAGGTGACCGAGTTTTCTCCTCCAAAAATCCTGAAATAAAATTAGGCTGACTTCATTTACGCTTTTCTAGTTTTTCCTTTTTATCGTGTCTGGGTTTACTCTGCTGAATGTTATGTTTATCTTGGAGCATTGAATTTACTTTGGAAGTCAGTTCATTTGATTATTCAAACAAAGTGAGACGTATATTCTTGAAATGTTATTGCTTTCTTTTAATTTAGCCTTTAACTTTCTAGCCCTGTTGCTTTTCAGCGTTTATCTTAGTTATTTAATTATATCTTTTCAGCGCAAATATAGATAGAACGAAAGCCCGATTCATTAAATTTTTACTGCTACAAAATATTTCTCGACTGATTTCTTTGTTCTTTACTTTTTTTTTAGTCCAATTTATTTATTACAATTATGAATGGGGTATTTGGGATTTATACAAAAAAACACGTTATAGTTAGGAAATACTTTTAAACCTCGTAAAAAATTATTACTGTGGAACTCTAAAATTATTTTAATACAGTCTCAATCTTTGGTATTATTTTTCCTATAGAATTTATTGGTGTTCAGTTATTCAAACTACGTAAATTTTATCAATAATTTTTACTATTATTTCCTTTTTTAATTCTCGATATTACACATTTTTCACAAAAACTGCAATTATTACGGTTTTAAATTATTACAGATTACAGATACGATTATGTGTACTAAAACTGAAAATACGTAGGTGTATATAACTTGTAGGTGGTTTGATTTCAATAAAATAGTTTTATGAAGTTGTAGGTATCGTCTATTACACGTAGAGGATAAAATCAAATCTATTAAGACTAAAAGGTACAGAGAAAGATGATTTTAGTCACTCTTTATTGATTAGCTTATAAAAAACTTACATATTTTATTTTATTTCATTCGGCTAAAAACTGAACAGCAAAGTTTCAAACGGTTTCTTCGTTTGCATTTTCTTTTCTTCAACCCTTAGGGAATACAATTTTTTTATAGCAACCTGTTCTTAAAAAGAGAAACAAAGTTGTTTTAAGGGGATAGTTTTATTTCTTACATTTTAGAGATCTACTGTTTATCTTTAACCCCCAGTTCCTACTTGATATTCCTTACTTTTGTTTTTACTCGCAGAAAAAGGGTAGAAGATTCTATAGGATGGCCATTTCCCTTTTTTTCGAAGCAACTATAAGTTCAATCTCTTCTTTCGGGATTTCTTTTTTTTTTCGTGTATGCAAAAGTACAATACTTTCACTTTGACTATTTCAATCCGATAAGAGATTGCTTGGTGTTTCAATATACATCCTTTTTTGCTATGTATTTCTTAAAGCTTCCAATGGCTTTTGGAATGCTTAGAATGGTATCAAATCTGATTGTTAAATCTGTTGATTAAAGGCCTCAACATTTTTAGTTTTTAATCATTATAAAAGATTGATATATTTTATGTAAAAGGTTGAGGTGATTGTGGTAAACCTAAAGTATTTTTATTTAGAATTTTTAAAAAATTAAAACAATTTTAAGAAATGCACTTAATAGAAACGAATATACTATAAGTTTATTTGATGCGTCTATTTTAAATTAGTTGACTGATGTATGGTGGACTGAATGCAGTTTTTGAACATTATTTTTAATTAAAAACTGCATTTGCATATTTTTTTGCTGTGGATAATAGTTATCATGAGGTAGGTGTTTTAAAAAGAAATATAGTGTTTCCATTTCCCCCTTGATTCTAATTTTACTGCACACTTAATTTGAGAAATTTTGTTTCATTGAAATAACAATAATCTTTTTAATAATATAAGTATTTTCTTTCTGGGATTTTTTCCTGTAGGATTAAGCTGTTAATTTAGTCAAGCTATTTCAAGTTCAGAACGGCAAGAAATGTAAAAAGGATGCCTAAGAATCAATCTTTTTCTTGGATTTCGCTTAAGGTTTCTAATTTAACCGCTTAAGAAACCATTCGACTATTTTTGCTTGTTTTAATGAATGTCGAAACTCATTATACGCGTTGTAAAATGAGATTAATAAGCTACTAAAACAGACCGTGCCCGTATATCAGAAAGTACTCAGACGTATAGCAGAATCAAGTCTTTACTTGAAAGAAAAACTTCTGCTCACTTACAATTTTTCACATCGGATGTAAATTATCCCTTTGGGGCTTGCCATGCGTTATACGAAACCTTAATTAGAGTTTATGTACTCAAAACAGGGTCTGGAAGTTTTTTTCCAGGACGTCATCCAAATTCAAAATGGCGGCTCCCCTCTCCATTTTTCTCTTTTTGAAGAGACTGACAATAGCTGCAATTATTTATTATTGATCACGCTTCTTAATAAATGCTGTCGTGGGTATTAGAGTGGAGTTCTTTTTTGGCCGTGGACGTTAATTACCTACCGAGGGAAAATTCTCGGCAGACTGTTGAGATTATCTTCAAATAAACCTTCTGTTTGGAACTAAAAAAAAATAAATTAAAAATTGTGGAATTAGAGCAGTAGGTTGTTTTAAAGCTGGATGTTTCTTTGCGGTGCTGTGAAATATTTTTTTACTCTGAAGTAAGAATGATTTTGTATGAAAGGTGAAGATTTGAGGCTTCAGCTTTTGTTTGTATGAATTTTCCTTATAAAAGGAAAACGCGAATAGTAGGAAAAAAGAGCAAGGTTTTTAAATATGCTTTTTATGTATGTGTGTATCGCTTCTTCATATTAATAAACTATCAATGTCTTTTCAAGGAAAATATAAAGGATGCTTTCGTGAAGTTTTTATAATTAACTTGGACCTGTATTATCATTACTTTTATTCGTGTGAGTGTCTGTTTCGTGAAAAATTTCATTTAGAAAAACTAAGAGTAGAATAAAAGCAAAAAAAAAAGTTGAAAAACACATCCAAGTTTAGAACAATCACTTAATAGCTATTTTGTTTTTGGATGTGTCATTTGATAAAGTTTTGCGTAATGACAAAAAAGTTGTACCCTCTCAATCCATGTAGATTTTTTCTGAAAAATCTAGTATATTTTCTTAAGTAAAAAAAAAAGTATGAGATGATCTGAAAGAAAGAATGTCATATACGTTTCTCAAAATAGTATGAGATTAAAAAAAAATGTTTTTATTTTTACAGAAAAATTACCTAGCTTAAAGTTTTAATTCTTGTCGAAAAGTTACAGATGAACCGTGAAGTATAATGATTAAAAATTTGACAAATACTAATATAAAAGTATTTTTCCTCAATTAAAGCTGAAAATATTGTTGAAATTTAGGAATCTGTTATGGAGTTGCTATAAGATGAGAGTTGCGTCTTTTACTTTTTAACTGATGACAAATCTATGATTAATCTGACGTTGAACTTTCTCCAATTGACCTAATAATAGCAAGCAACTGGCTGGTTAACAAATCCCTAAACTTAAAAAGTTGAGGTTCACTTGTTAGAGATCTTTGCAGTTTATGGATGCACATTGAAATGAAATTAAATTGCAACCCAATAAACTCCAATGTTTTGTTCAAGTCCTACATTTTGGAAAGCAATTTTCTGTTCCACAGCTCCTGGCAATCAGCATTACCTCCAGCAGTAGATTTCTTCTGAGGAAGAGTTCGATTGACGATCATTATCTGCTTTCATCTATCTCCACGCCCCTGGCAATTTCCCTTTCCCCGGCATTTTTCCGGAACGTTTTTGAAATTGAGTTAGAATTGTCTCTGAGAGGCGTTCATTTTGGAATTCATTAGTCACCTAATCGATGCCCATTGTCATTTACTCTCTGCAAAGGAGGGTCTGAATAAAGTTTCTCTGTGTGTGTGGAATACCGTCTTTTGTCATTTTAAACAGCCGCCAGAACTCTATTGTCTTTTGGCGGAGCGTTTGATGTGACAGTTTCTGCATGAAGTTATGTCTTGTTGTTTGTTTATTGTTTTCTGCTGGGGAACTTTTACGTGTTAACAGCTTGGGTTATTTTTTGGAAGCTGCAGTGTATTTTTCCATTGCAAGTTATTGATTTGTTTTCATCACATGTTAATTTGTCGAGTATGATTCCCCCTTTTTTTAATTGGTGTAAATTGAATACATACACAATTAATACGTAGTGGTGTATGTGTTATGGATTATGTGGTAAAAATTTTAGCAATAAAGATTGTTAGGAATATAATTTGTTATCTACAACTACTTTCAGTGTACGTCTAGAACTACTCTATTTAATTAAATTGTTTATTGATTTACTGATTGTTACAAATAATCTTAACATAATAAGCTCAGATTAACTTATCATTCTTCGGATTGTTGTAGTAATCTTCAATAGTAGTAGTTGTAGTAATTTTCTCATAATTATATCTCTTTAAATTATCTCTATATATTGATTTTTAAATTTTATGTTCTACTACTTTTGCATTTGCATGCAATTTTTTGTCAATTAAATGGTGTTTTACCCCAGTTGACAAATTTTTATTTTCCCCAACTTATATGTAACACCTTATGCATTTGTAAATAAACTTATTGTTATTAATAAATGATATGGAATATTTTAAACTGGTCCTAGAATAAATATATAATTTATTACTATTAGTATAAACCTATCAGTATTAGAGAAAAGGACTAAAAGAAAAAAATGCCAAAAAATGTTTCTTTTTGACGGTAAATAGGTGGAGGTTTTATAGATGTTACATAAGCAGAAGTATACGTACGAAGTATTTGATTTAAAATCACAGGGGACTGAGTTAAATTATTTTCGCCGTATCTTTTAGAGTAGGGGAGACCGGGGCTAGTTTTCCAACCTAAATTAATTTTGCTTCCTTACATTTTATTTTTACTTATTTTTGGTTAAACAAAATTTCATAATGTTTCTCGTATTGTTCTCTACAAAATGTAGCATTCAATTTTCATCAACATTATTAGTTTTTTTACAAGAAAGGCTTAAAAGTGACCATGTCACGTTGGAAAATGTGCCCCATATGTGGGGCATGTTTTCCAACAGTAAGGGGCAAGTTTTCCTACAGTACTTCTATCTGCAGTTATACCGATTGCTGGCAAAACCCCTGATTGGTTAACCGGATGGATGTCATTCCTAACATTCCTTTCTCATTGGTTGGTGCCTCTTCTCTCTCTAAGCCCCAGGATACGATCTTGTGTGTTGGTTGTTTGATTGGTTGTCAGACATAACTAGATTTGTAGCTTTTCAGGTATTAGCTTGGAATAAATGTAGGAATCGAACGACAGTGCCGGTTAAATTAAAAGACTGGTCTTAAAGGGTTAAATCTTAAAACACTTATAGTAAAATTTATTAATTATAGTATAATATGTATTTTCATATGAAATCATTGTGTGGTAGCTGTGAACTTTACTTGCGTTATAGTAATCTCCAAAAATTAGTTTAGTACCTTAATTGTTTTGTTTATTTGTACAGTCGTAGAAAAAAAAACCGACACAGTTCGCATTGTGAGTGAACTACTGGGGGTAGAATGATTATTTTTGTGTCATTTTTCATGATTTAAAATCTTCTTGAAAATAAACTATAGTTTATGCCATTAGGGGGCCGTCTACATATTAAACGAAGCTCCAACTTTAGAGGGTTTTTTTTCTATGGGTGACATCAAAGATTATCCCCGATTCTAATAGAATACCTCCTAAAACCCCCAAAAACAGAGTTTCGCAATGTTTGGCCCTCAAACAAAGCCAGGAGGGGGGTTTGAAAATTACGGGAACTTTACTTCTAACAGGAAAGATTGGCAACAATTGTGAGGAAATTTAAAAAAGATTTGGCTACTTATCTATACTATGGCACAATTCCTACAAAAGTTAAAACAGATTTGGCTATTTATCTATATTTTGGCGCAATTTTGTCTTTCAGTTAGGATACCTAAAGTGGTAGCCTTGTTGGTAGAGTATCAAGCTCGTAATCACTAGGTTGCAGGTTCTGTCCCCGCAGTTGCCAAATCAGTTTCTCATTGTTTTAGGTTAACCGATTGGAATACAGGCAAACACAAAGCAGAATAGATGTTGGATACTTCTTCCAATATAAAGCATTTGAAAAAAAAAGTTATACAATTAAATTTATTTTATTTAATTATTTAATTCCTGTAAATAGGTAATAAAAATACCACGTATCACGTTAAATTATGAAATTATTATATGGATTCGTATTACGTTAAGTTATTTTACTTCTCAAAAGTTCCTGTCAAAATACTTTAATACAGATATGTTTAGAGGTGTTTTTTTTAATATTAATATTTAGAGAATGGTTCTAATAGAACTTTCCCACTTAATAAAAAAAGCATATTTTTCTTTAAAAATTAAAACACTTTCAAAGTTTAAAATTTGCTTATGCATATACTATGAATAAAAGAAAATTCAGATAAATTTCAAATATCATTATTATGATTCTACAGTCGTGTTTTTAATGATTAATTTTTAATAATTTAAACACCCACTACACTGACAAAAATTATCCATAAAGGAAAGAGTAAGAATACGTCTTTATAATTATGAGGGATTTTTTTTTTTTGGGGGGGGGTAGGGGATAATCGAGACCTATTTTTCGCTGCCAAACGTTTGATAATCCTTTATTGTGGAATTGCAAAGCATTGATCCATGGAAACAGTGGGATATCCAGAATAAAAATTGGAGAGTGATATTGGAGTTTAGTTTTAGGGGGAGGGTTTTTTTTGTAGTGTTCTGTGAGGTGAAAGAGAATACTTTTAATGTGTTTCATAGGGTTGTGTTATAGGGTAAGGTGGGGTAAAATGGTTATAGCGGGCTAAAATAGATATAGGGATTTTATCAGTTTTCGTATTTGTAAAACTTAACGTTAATTGGCATGCTAATTTATCATAAGCCTCAATAAAAATCAGCACCCCCATTAACATTGAATTTTACAAACTGTTAAAATCTTTATAAAATTTATACTCCACCCTTGTCTTAAACATGTTTAAAATCTTCTAGAATAGTCTGTAAATCCGATATCTTATTTAGAGCAAATGCGGCTGGATCTGCTGTACACGCAGATAAGTCGGGGGTACCAGCAGTCTAAGCCGCTCCTGCCCCTTAGCAGCAAAGTCAAGCCTCGGTAGGACCTTATTGGCTATGACATGCCGCAAAATTGCTGTACTCCCCATTTAAAAGATTGATTGTATATAAAAAAGAATATAAAATTAAAAGTGGTAGCTGAGTTTTAATTATAGTGTTAATCTTTTCTTTTGTTTGGTCACCACTATTTTATTTATAATAGTTTAATTATATATCAGTCCACTTCCAAGTACTAGCATCGAGTGTTTAGGGTGCGTTAGATAATTCTGACATACAGACCTTGGCTGAACGTAGTAGGCGGTCGGTGCAACCCTGGGATGTGGGATGTGTACCCTGGGAACACCTAAACAGAATGTGTTCCGAGGGCGGGGGAATATACGTGAAAGCTGTATTATCAATTTTATTACTACATATTTTTTTTTTTGCAAAGTTATTGCATTTAAGGTAACTTAAATCTTGAGCACAGCTTTGATAAGTCCTCCAGCCACCATATTTACCCTTAAGCTCAAATGATGACAACACTTAAGCATTTTGCTGAGGGAGCTGTGGATAAACATGGCGGCTGGAGGACTCTTATCGAAGCTGTGCCCATCTTTATTACATTTAATAGACAATAAATGTAAGAAGACACCGTTCTTATTAAGTGACGACTTTTCTAAAAGTTTGATTCATATGTAAAACCAAATTCCTTTGTGAAACCTAGGTAGAGAAATAATCTTTCTATAGTAAAAAAAATAATTAAAAAAAATTGTTTAATCTTTGTTTTTTGTTTTAGACTTTTATTCATGTAATTCAAAAATACTTCTAATTTAATGCAGGGGAAATTTTTAGTCGAATATTGTAAAGTATTGTTTCGGAATGTTTTCCTCTGAAAAAATTTGCAATTGTTTTTAAAGTAAATTTCTTAAATAAATTTGCAATGGTAGCTAAAATTATTAATTTCATCATCATCAACATTTAAAAACAAGTAAAAAATATTACATACACATAAAAAATGGGTTAATATTTCCGTTTACTGAAATCAATAGTGTAAAAATAAGAACGTATTAATAATAAATTTATACGTAGTTTAAATTTCAGGCATCTTCAAACTTTTAAAAATTAATCATATGGTAGGCATGCCGATTCGAACCTGCTTCTATAACCTAGCAACCAGACACACTAACCGTTAGGCCACGCCGGCTGCAGTTGGCAAGTTTTAATAATAAATTTGACCAACGATCTGAGTTAGTATATCGTGTACTGCGGGTTACAGTAATTTTCATAACCTGGCGATTTTCTTTCAAATCTTTGGCGATAAGAGTTTGAAGAAAATTTTCTAAATGAAATTTCCTACAGTGTGCACAGGGTTAATGGCTGTAAGGATCAAAATCCATGAAATACGAGATTTCAACGTAAATTTGACGAACTTCAAACCCCCCTCCTGGCTTTGTTTGAGGGCCAAACATTAGAAACTTGGTTTTGTGGCGTTTTAAGGGGTGCTCTATCAGAATCGGGAATAATCTTTGATCTCCCCCATAGGAAAAACGAAAGTTGGTGCTTTAATCTTTCTAGTAATCTAGTGGGTTATCTGTTTTAACTGTTTATCTGATTAAATGAATCGTTGTAAAGGCTTTCATGGTCGTTTTCTTTAAATGTAAGTACTATAAGAACTATATACACTTTAACAATAAGAACACCACCTTTTTTTTAAAGGAATAGGAAAATTTCAGTGGGATTCGAACAAACAGCTCCTTTGGAATTGTTAGCTTGCGTTATGGATTGGTTGATTGGTTTGTGCTTGAGCCACACAATTGTTGGAATAAGTGCCCCGTCTACTTTTGGAAAACCTGCCCCAACTCACTTTTTGAACTTTGGGAGCCCCTCAACGGGTGGGGGTGTAATGTTATTGAAAAACAAAAGCATAGTTTTGTAGAGTAAGAAATCCTCTATCAGAATATGCAATATCAGATTAGTCAGTTAAAATTAAAAGGGCTTAATCACATTTTTAATAAAACTTCAAAAGTTTACGCAAAGAGCAAAATATTGAAAAAACCGCTTTTCTGACGAAACTACAAGAGCTAAAATTCTGAAAGTACATCAGAATGTGTGTGAAGTCTTTCTTTTTCATCCAGTTCACTCGTTGGGTTGATCTAATTGCTCATTTAAAAATAAAGGGCGTTGGAAAATTTGCCCCAGTGGAAAACTAGCCCCGGTCTCCCCCTCTTTTTTCAATCGAAATCTACGTAACCCTTTGTGCTTTTGAGCTACCGTTTTTCAATCACTAAAAGGATTAGAATTGGAATGGATTTAAGATATTTGACTCTTGGGTGCCTTTTGAAAAGCGAAGCCGGGAAGATCTCGGATAATATAGATGTATATTTTCAACTGTCATGCAAATTTTTTGACGGGAGGGAAATTGAAAAACGCTGCGTTTATATAGGATTTTACTGCCGGAGATAAAGTAAAAAATTCCAACTTCTAGGTATCATGGAGGATAAAAATTCCCGTAAAGTAAGAAAGCTGTATATGCTTTTCGTATATTTCATTTTTCATCAGAGCGAATGGAAGGAAGACGTTTCCACCCTTCAGGTTTTGATATTGCGTTTAAAATTGTTTGTGTTGCGGAAGATCTCCCTAACATTCTGTTATTGAAAATATAACAAGTTTTTTTTCTGTCTTTGGTGTTTTCGAGGAATTTATTGTAATAGCTGGTTGCTGGAAACAGGTGTACATTCGAAAATAACCCTTTGTTTTTTGATCCAAACGTAAATCTCTACTTTTATGTGAATTGTATTTCTTGGTTTGCAGGGAGGATAAATGTTTCCTTAAATCTATGTATCACTGAAATATTAGACATCAATGTATAAATCAGGAATGTTGTACATTAACTGACTGCCATTTTAATTTATCATTTTGAACTAACTTAAAAATTTGGATTGATTGTGAAAACCTATTTTCCACGTGATTTTTAATGAACGTAGATAACTTTCAAAAATTTAAATGTGTTGTATCTTATTAAATTTAAAATGTGAAAATCCTTTATGGTCCATTATGGTTTTACTCGTCAAATTTGTTGGATAAAGTTAATCATCCTTAAGTAGAGTTAATAGATTGTTTTGTATTAACAAAAGCTTAAAACAGGAATCTGTATAAATTGAAACATTTTACTCCTACTAAATTTGTTATTGATATAAAAATTGAGTTTAAAAAACAAATATATGATTTTTACTTTAAGGCCAGATAACTCAAAAATTGTAAATGTGTATTTATAAATGTTATAATGTAAAAATAAATTCATTTTAAAACTTCACACTAAACTGGTTTTAGTACAAAAGCTTACTAAAGCCTACAATTGGTGGTACTATGTTTTATTATTATTTATTTTAATTTTGTAGTTCCCTATTTAAGTAAAATTTTCATGGACACTTTATTACTAAACTCTGCGATACATTAAATATTGATTTAAAAGATATTTTTCTCCGCTCACTTGATTCTTTTCAAGTCTGACAAATACAATAATTATTCTAATACTCTTGTTTCCCAATTCATCTCCCGTGTTAAGATTCAACACATTAGAAGCGTGTTTTGAAAATCGTGCTTTTAGCTCCGGTTTAAGAGTTTAACCTGACATTTTCCCTCCCAGTTATTCGAGCTTAAACTAGTTATTCAAATATTGAATGAAGAGTTCACTTCATTGAAGTTGTCTGGCGAAGTGTGTTTTCGAATTTAGTTTCTGAGTAAATCGATGCTTATGATGTGAATAGAGAAATGAAGGGATTTGTATGATAAGCTATTGGTTCAAATTAAATGATTAAGGTCTTAAATATGGGAGAGAATATTTTTATCATTTTGTAAATATCAATCTGTTTTAATTAAAGTTTTCTTTACATAAGAATTAAAAATTAATTCTCCTCCCTAAAAAAGAAACACCCAGTCTTAAACATGATGATTTATGTTTCGTACCCTTATTTAATATGAAACTGTTAAAAATTGAATTAACTTCTTTGGTATTTTAATGGTAGTTTGATAAATATGAGAATAAAGTTCGTTATAATTGCGTGTTATCTAGTTTTTTCTTCGATGCCTTGACAGCGATTCCTTTTTAGTGTGATCTTCAGAATTCACCCGCAAGCTTGTTATTCTCATTATCCCCATTTCGGGTCCCAAAATCCGCAATCAAGTGCCGAGAAAGAAAAAAAATTAACCCAATTATATTTAATAAATCATTACATCCATTCACAATTACTCAAAACACTCGCATCTAAAAAAGTACTCCGAAACATAAATCCACCCCTATCGAGCCAAACAACGAAAAAAAATGCGAGCTGTCAAAAATTGTAATGATTTTAACGACATGCGCAAATTGCCCGTCGTTTATTTCTTTAATGATCGACCATCTTTAAGTGACGAAAAAAACCTCTCAGTATCGCATCCTCTTCCTGGGTGATAAGTTCTCTCGTTTGGAGTTTTATTTTTGTTAATGTTATTATTATTCGTCCTTTTCTGTCCCAAATGAGTGTCAGCCGACCCACAGTCTCGTCTGGCGGGAATTTATCGCTTCTTCATTATTGTGGTGGTTTTTTTTTTTTTTTTTGTTGTGCTGCAGGAGGCCTTTTAGCAGTAATTGGATGTGAAAAATTTAGCACCTAGAAAGGGATCGGAAATCAATCGGGTCTGGTTGGTTTTAGATTTTTTTGTTGGCCTTGGTGGTTGCAGTTCTTTTTCCCGATACAGGAGTGGGTTTTGCAAATTGGGAGTTGGTTCGTGTTGAATGTGTTGCGGATAGATACGTTCGGTTGTGCTCTTGTAATGTATTGATTTTTCGAGGGATGAGTTTCTTTTTTTTACTTTAGATTGTGTAGGTAAATTTATTCCCTTTATGTGGAGGCGTGTACTTTGTTGAAGAAGGTATTTGTCAAATAAGCTGAAAGTTAGGTTTCTGAAATTCTAATAGGATGTTGCTCTTCTGATTCTTTCGTCACAAAACAATAAGAAGTTCGAAATTGAATGGAGAAGGCGGGTCACCTCAGTTTAAAGCAGCGTTAGAAATTGGGGTAAAAAACCACTGGTCCTGCAGACCAGTGCTTTGCCAATCTTACTGGTCCGCAACAAAAATCACTGGTCCGACAAATTAAAAAGGACCGGTTTAAATATTATTTTAAAGTAACTATTGCCCTGAATGTGAGTACCAAATAGTAATGTTAAAAATCAGTACATATTTAATAATAGTTTTTCTTTTTCGCCGGTCGCTCCCCTATCCCATATCGCCACATTTTGGTTTTTGTCAAAAATATGTACTTGCTTCACTAAATGCAATCATCAAAGGAACTTAAAATACCGCTGTCACTGAACAACTAGTCTAAATATTTTTACTCGTGCTCGGGAAATCACTGGTCCGGCGGACCAGTGAATTTCTGATTCCACTGGTCCGAGCCATTTTTTAGTTGTCCCGGACCAGCAATCCGCCCCAATTTCGAACGCTGGTTTAAAGTAGTAGCTTTGGCAGAGTTGAGTTTCAGGTAGAATTACATGGAGTAATTTAGGTAGTTTAAGGTTTTAAAAAATGAAAATTTCTAACTTAAAGGAGCGGATTTTTGAATATTCCCAACCCATCTGTAGGCTTGATCCCCGAACCATTACACATTATGACCGACTGCTGAATTAGGGCATAGTGTGTTTCCGCCTTAAAAGAATATAATAAATTAAATCAATCAATCCAAACACATTTATTAGTGATTCCACACCACTTCCCATTGACTCGGTGCGCGTAATTCTTCTCACTCTCGAAGATACCCTGGAAACTATCACAAGAATGCTGCATCGATTAACTAGTACTATTGTTCCATCCACGCAGCGACTTTTATTTTTTGCGAAGCGCACGCCGAATAATGAGAGAAAATGGAGCCTCGTTTATCTTCGTTCCCTTCCTTAGCACCCACTGCATATAACGAAAACCACCTGTTCGCTTTATGGCTGTAATTACTCTCGATTTATCGCCTCCGTCCCCGTGTATCGGGCCGTGCTGGGGCACTCGCCGAATATGAGTAGCCGGTGGGCGTGAGAGAAGTCTTTGCTTTCCAGTTGAGTGGATTAGCTTTGCAATAGCTGGAGATAGTCGTTCAATTGTAAGTTTTGTTTGACCAGTATTCATGATTCTTGATTTCCATTTTTTTTTTGTTTATAAAAGCTAGATTATACAAGCATTTGCTTCCTCCCCTTCATTGTGTGGCATAGTCATGGATTGCTGTTTCGTTTCGAACGTTTTTAAAGCGTTAATGTGAAGAAAATTTCCCGTCTCTCGTTTTGGATTTTATGCATTTTCCTCCGATATAGTAGTTTGATGTATTTCTAAATTAGTATAAACATAAACACTTGTAAATTCTAAAAGATTTTATTCACTCGTATAATTTACAACACGGATATCACAAGATCCTAATGCTATTCATAGCTTCAAAACAATGAAATGAAATCTCCAAAGCAAATCGATGTGAAATTTCTATTCTTTGTTAACCTGGTCTTTACATTGGTATGTTTGGTAAAATCTTACAAAGAGTAAGAAACACACGGTATAAGATAATCCGATATTTATTTTTTTGACTGCTCAATTTTAAACGACCGTTAGTGTCTAACTTATGTCTTATATAGACATCCTTTTAAGATGGCAATCAATTGAGCCGTTTGTTTTTTAAAAAATGGCATTGCTTGATCTTATATTTTATCTCTTTTGTTGGTTTTATGGTTCGTTTCTCCTCAAATTATTTTCAGCAAATGAGGCTCATTTTTACTGAAGTCGTAGGGTAATGGCTTTCATACTGCTGTTTTAAAACGGCCGTTCTACTTAAATGCTTAGTTTTGTCTCAATCCAGCTGAAGAATAATGTGCTTATTAATTCTAGATGGAACTAATTGAATTCATGAGCATTATTTCTTGAATGAGTTATTTTATTCTTTTTGTTCTCCAAGTTAATGTGAGTCTTTTTAAATGTGGTTTTAATTGCTACATTGCTTTTTCGACGTTTTACTCCTAAAGATTAACTTTAAATGTCTTTTTAGTGCTAAATGTTGAAACCAGTTTTTTTTTTCAAACATAATATAATTTACTGTTCACGTCTTAGCTTCCTTTCTTTCGTTGTATGTTAATTATTTAGCTTTTGTTCTTTCCATTCAGTGGGAATATTAATAACAGGATTTTAAGCGTTTTATTGATTGTTTTCACTTAAACATAGTGATGGGTTTACCTTTTAAGCATCAATTACTTACGAATCTTTCTTTTCAGTATTTTCAATACGTCTGTATAGAAATCAGTAGCTCTATAATTTACTAACGATTATAAACAGTTATATTTTTCTCAATTTCTTACTTTTCTATGTTTTTTACTGTGAATGTGTCAGGAATATTAAACGTAAAGTAAAACTAAATTATCATGCTTAGACATAATTTTTTTCTATTGTCTAGTCTCCTCTTCAGCAACAGAATCATGATTGATTTGTTCTTTAAACGTTAACCAACCATGATGTAGGAAAGTTTAATATTCACTGAACTGATGCTGGGTTTTGTGCCTAAAGAAATATTCTTTCTGTTGCCCGTTCAAAAAAAAGATTAGGAATCCTTTTTAGACTTAGGATAAATCCATGAGCCTATGGAGAAAAATAGCGCCTTTTTGAAAAATCCCTAGATATCGTGCACGGAATATTTCAAGTGATCCTCATTCTGGCGAATAAATTGAAGAGTGTACTCAACTTGATTTGTGAAAAATTTCGGTTTATAAGAACGGCGCTCGGTTCGCCTTGGCACACAATTTCACGAGACTTTTCAAACGCTTCACAGCGAGTAGTTACATTCTTTGAAAATAAAAAAAATCCAAGTTGAGTGTTTAACCATCCCATCATTGATTGCTGTGTTTCCGGATTAGAAGGGAAAAATGTTTTTTCCCCCATTAGCGCGCGATAAATATTTAAAGCTTTTTCAGTTATGGAATGCTGAGCTGTTGGATGCGAGGATGATCTCTAGGATTTTAGCTCAAGAAATTTTTTGTCATGGAAGGTTCAGTGCTTTTCAGATGGAAGAGTTTCAGACGGCATTCAGGAGCTTATTTTGCGCGTATTGGTGGGTATAATAGGGATTTCAGAGTGTTAAATATCTATTTTTTTAGAGGTGAAGGGATTAGTTTTCGAGTTTTGTTCCCTTATATTGTTAAACACTTCTATTTAAAATAAACTCCTTTGCGAATTTGTTTGTTCTTCAAAATATATTACCTATTTTAAAAAAGGATTTTCTTGTTTTTAAAGATGTGAATTCTCCGTGATTTATACCTCTAGAATCTATTTGCTTCAATTGAAAAGATTTTATACACGTAAATTTTTTCCCTTGCAAAATTTCTTTAGTGAATGTTTAAATTCTTAGTCATTTTCCAAAGTTTTATTAATAAAATTTTCAATTATCTCCAATTTCAATCTCTAAAAATAAACATTACGAAGAATAGAGTAGAGATGTTTTCTGTTGAAGCTGTTTTTTTTTAACTTTTTCCAGAAATAGAATTTCCTTTGCTAAAATTATCTTTTATTCATTGATTTTTAACTTTTAAAATATTTCCCTATAAAGATATCTTTATCTGAGAAATTGAAATAAGTGTTTTAGAATTACACAAAATAAAAGTTATTAACTTCTATTGGACACGACACCAACCAAAAGTTATTAAACAGAATTACATATATTCAGTGATAATGGATTCCTCTGTTAATATTCTATAATGGATATTGTATTTTTAAAGCACCATTCCCCTTAAGGAGTGGCTAAATGTAAAATTATTTCGTAAAAGACCCTATGTTTTATTCATAAATGATTTCTAATGGCCCTGGTCTCCTTACGAGAATTTTCGCTTCGAGATTATTAAATTATCATTTTGGAAAGGAAGAAAACCTGTCTTCCGTCATCGTATGAATATTTATTCAGCTATGTTTTGAATTTAGATGAAAAAAACATTTTCATTTTGAAACTTCTTTATGACGATGTAATACATTACTTGAGGCAATGAGTAAAATATTGTGCATTCGAAGACAATTTTTCTTAAAAGATAATGTCGATCCGCGATACTTTTTTGATCAACACATATTATAATTTATTTATAAATTTTGAGATTTGCGTTAACACAGTCTTCTGCAGTAAAACAAAATTAGGAAGTTTTAATTGATTACGTCTTATATTAATTTAATTTCAATTATTTAACCTCCAACCGGAGTGGAATGCTATATTGTACTCGATTTTGATATATTTTATTACTTATTTAATGCGATACGTCCATCCTTAAAAATAATGTTTGTAACATTGACGAATGTAATTAGAAAGTCCAAGACAGGAAGGTTTCTTTAGTGAGTTTCTATTATTAGGCAGTTTTGATTCATTCTGATTTAGCTTAACACTCCATTCGGATGGAGGAGAATTCCTCGCGGCTATTACTCTGTAACACTGACCTTAATGGGTTTGTAACAGTCTGCTATATTGTAGTGAATGTCTAGCCTTAAGCGTTTAGTTTATGTCCCTAAGAGCATGTGTCACATAAATTGTCACTCTGTGTACCTATCGCTGTAAATGACAGTGTGTTTATTTGTATGTTATTTGATAATTATGGAATCAAAACTAATCAAGAAAAGTAAAATTATAATAAATATTAGTTTCTAATTAAGATAACGGTCAAAATAGCTTTTGTTTCCATGATACACTTTTTTTAAAGGATTTTTTGTTCTTTTGGTTCAAAGTGAAACATTATTTTAGAAATCGTTTTTTTTTTCATTCCAGGTTCTTTTACTTGCCTCTATCCGGAATATTTCCTAAATATTAGGTTAAAATTCGACAAAAGGAACTGTGCAATTTCCCCCTTTAAGATTAAAATAATTTTAAATGCCTGTGTCGAATATAACTGGTAGTTATATTGTTTCGTTTATTTTAAATTCCCAGAGTGAATGTTCTTTGCTTTTCATTTAAATTATCTCAATAATTCACTCTTAAATATTTTAATGAATCGAATTAGTCTCTTTCAGGATTATCTTTAAAATATTGTACTTAGTTATAATTATTAATAATAGCATTCACATATTGTATTTTATTTCGATATTTTAAACAAACAATATTTACAGTTTTGAATGATTAACATTGAATAGTTATTAGAAATTGATGTCGATAGAACATTTTGAATGAGAAAAGCTTAATGCTGGTAAATATGCAGAAAAACTAAGAAAAACTGGTGGTTTTCTTTATTCTTTTACGATTTGTTTTGTTTTCATCAGAATTGTTGTTAAGTAAAACCTTTTAAAGCTTCTGGGATAATACATAACGGCATCTCGGTGTTGGTATTTATTTCAATCTGTTATTCAGTAACATGTATTTCAGATAGGAAATACATTTTTTATATAATCTTTTTTTGAAGCGTTCTTCATTTTTGTTTTAAAAAGCTTTCAACACCCTAGCTCTTTTTAAAGCGATGCATTTATTTGACTATTCATTCACTGTTTCATCACGTTTAAAGAAAGTAAGTTGAATTCTCGACCGGTGTTTTTTCATTATTGTAACACCCCTATGGTTGTTTGGGTCGCTAATTTCTCTGAACGATCCCTCTAGCTACGTTCCCCAGATTTGTAATTAGGCTGTCAAATATTCGTTTCCGCAGCCCACATACCTTATTTCTTAAGTTACCCTTCCCCACCTTGCATCCAAGATCCCTCTTCTCCTTCCCATTATTCTCGGCTCGATCCCCGAGCGATCAAAATAAACAATTCCATCAGCAGCGAAGGCGGGAATCAATTAATCCCGTTTCTCCCGGCGAAACGGGAGCGGGGCTGCTGTATTATTAAAAGCGGCTACATCGGGGCGGCCCCCGTGGGGCGCACGCCAAAGGGCGTTTAAGAGCTGTTGGGGAATTTATCGAGGGAATTATGCAGCGCCATCTATTGGGGCTTGTGAAGTTTTGAGGTTTAAGGGCTGATTGGATTCTGATTCTTCTTGGGTGATTGGTGGGACCTATCAACCTTGGGGTTAGCTCTTATTCTGAGTATGGTTTTTGGGTTTTGTTGAGCACGTGTACTTTGTGAGGGTTGCAGTAATAGGGGTGGTTTTGGTTTTAAGGCTTTATCGATCGGTGGTTTCTGTTAGAATCGCTGATTTTGTTGATTTGCGGGTTGTCCATCCCTGATCTAAACGAACACACCGTGTGATAAGAGCTAATAATATTCAAAGGAATGGAAGCTCCGCCCTAATTATTTCATGTTTTTAAACATGAAATAATTCAATAACGTAATAATTCAATAATAAGCAATTGGAAAAAACAATATTTACTTCCATAGGTAATTAAAATAACCTATGGAAGTAAATATTGTTTGTTAATTAAAATATGTGTCTAGCTTTAGGGAAAAATATTAATGCCATTACGGCACGCCACAATGCTCCAATTTTTGTAAATAATTGCTTTACTTGTTTACCATTGTTATTCATCATTCTGGTGCACATTAAGTAGTGTTGTCCATACGAATATTGCCTTGTTTTAATTTTATGTCATTTTTGTCAATATTGTATTTACGCACGATTTAGCGAAAGACTTGCTTCTTTACTGCAATTTTTGGGTTAGGATATTGCAGGGTGGAGTAGATACATGCAGTAATGATAATCAATTAATGCATATTATCATGACCTTGTAATTATTATAAGAGTTCCACATAATTATGATTGATTTTCTGAATTCCCACTCTTGTGTATTAATTATACACATAAGCAAGAGTGTTTTGTATCTGGTTTAGTTATTGTGCGTTCAAGATTGTCCGAAGATACAGTCGAAATTTGCAAGCTTATAACTTCTAAATAACTTGAATTTAGTTTTAATACAATTTAGTTTCATTGATATTTCATCTTAAATTAACACTATGCTTTTCTGTACATTTCATTAAAGTTTTACCTGATATCGCTTTTGTACATGAAGAGTTTTCAAAAGACAAAATATATTTGTCTTTTGAGAGTAGCACGGTTTGTTGAATGTCTAGAATCCTCTCGGTCTTCTCATTAGTTTTTTTTTTAATTTGATCTATCGTAAATTTATTTTTAGTTTTTCGTTCTTTAAAAGTATTTTATTTTTCTTATCTAAATGGCATATCGTATCGCTTGTGATTAATAATATTTACGCTAATCTAACTTTGTAAAAAAAAACGCTTTGTTGTTAGTTTTCCCCCCTCGTGAAAGTTTTGTGTTATTAGGGATTCTTATTTCCATTTTTAAAAGAAACGTTTAATATTGAAAACAAATATTTCAAGAATGAAAGTGAAAAAAGTGAAGCGTTGAGCAAAATTCAGTTCCCCCCCTGTCACATTATTGCGTCAATTTGTGAATGGCACCTTAAGTATATCAAAAAGGACACACCCACACATGATGAAACTCCCTTAGGCCTTGGAACTCCTCTGGTAAATCCGTTAATCTCTGGGCTCTCTTCATGCTGACTTGTTGGGCTTTTGCTAACTTCACCAGTTGAGAATCAGGTTTGCTGCTTCTCACATTTGCATTCTTTATTTCCAAGCTCGGGGTTAGTAGTTAGTTTGCTGAAAAATACCTCGAACCGAATCTAACACCAGCAACAACTTCGTTTTGTCGAAAAAGCGAACTCCAAATCCAAAAGGATTACCATTTCAACCTTGCTTTTCACACGAACTTCACCTTTCCAACTCTACCTCGGAACTAATGACTCGCACACGGATATCCCTCGCATTTCAAAAGTCCTCTTCTCCCATTGCAAATTGCTTCAATCGGTATGCTGCTTGATAAATGGCTCAACCCGGGCTTTTGAAATCCTATATCTATCTGGCCGGGGCCCTATTGGCGGTTGTTAGCCGCTTGTTCCTCTCTTTTCCCGTTTGATAAATTGCCGCCGAGTGTAGTAATTCCTGCGGCTAATGGATTCCCGGGTTTCTCCTCTATGGAAGAGATTTAAAAGTCAGGTGCACATCCCGGCCTTGTCTAGTGTTCCGTGCGGGTGGCTTGTTTTGGAGAGTTTTCGCGTGTGCTGCTGTTTCCTGGATTTTTTTTTTTTTTTAAAGAGAGGGGTGATTTAAATTTTCTGTGTGGGGGGGAGTGGTGTGCAGCGATGGATGTTGGATGTGTTTGGCGTGTGAGGAGTTTGTTTGGAGAGTTAGATGTTGTTGTTTTTTTGTGTGGTGGGAGGGAGAGTTTGGTTTGACTGCAGATTCTCTCGAAAATTTTGTTCCGAGTTAAGTGTGATGGAGGTTGTTTTTGGTGTAGTAGTTTGAAATGTTGTCGCGGTTGTTGAAGGCATATAAATCATGGAGTTTCAGTTTTAAACTTGAGAAGTGTAGCTTATCGAAAAGTGAATAACGTGCAATTATTAACAGTGGAGAATACATATATTGATTACCAGATTTTATGGAGTGATATGCAAAAGGGGACAGTTACACAATACAGAAACAAGCCTAGATTAAATGTAAAATAACTATTTATCTGAGATGAATTTTTATATTTCTTTTCTTTTCTAATCTTAACCATATCTAAGATCATAAACATTTTCTTTACGTACATTGCATTTGAAATGGTTTAGTGTAGGAAAAACTGCTATAGTTTTTTCTTTACCTAATTCTATATCAAAGGTATGTCTCTCTTGCGAAAATTAACGTAAATTTAACTCATTTTCCCTATTTACCATTAAGTTCTCATTTCATTATCGTTTAAGGATAAAATGTTGAGTGTCTCATTAATTTCTGGTTTCCCGGGAGCGAGCCCAATTTAAATAATTGCTTTCATTTTAGCTTACCTCGCATCTCTCCAGAAACATTACATTGGTTATTCGTTAATTAATGTCTTGGTCTTGGTGTCCAGTTAGAATAACGGAAGTTTGTGATCGTGTCTAATTTCAAATAAACTTCTCTTTCATGTTTTCTTAAGTCGAATTTTCATTTCCATAAGTTAAAAACCTTTTAAGAAACGATATTATCTAGTGAACAGCCAGAAAAAGAAAAAATTTAAACTTTGAATCGTAATAATTCCAAAACCAATTAATATTTTTTGAAAAACAAAATGCCAATCTTTTTATAAAAAATATTTGTATGTGTCTTTAAAATATCATAGTTTTTGAGTTAAAACTTTGTGAAGAATAGCAGAATGAAGCAAGCTAAGCATACAATTACATCCCATGTAGCATTTTTGGGTTTTTTTAAGGTTTTTTCATCCTTGCATTGCAACCCAAAAAAAGGTTTTTTTGGGTTTTTATTTACAACCCAAAAACCCCAAAAAAACCTTACAACAACCTCAAAAAAAGGTACGCCAGTCAACATTTCCAACCTTTTTTGTAACCTTGCTGAAGAACCTTGTGTAAAGGTTAGAGGTACAGGTTTTCACAAGATTAAGAAAAAAAACCTTGTTTCAATATTCTTGAGCCAGGTTGTTGAAAGATTTCATAGCAACCTTAGAAAAATGTTTTTTCATGTAGACTGCGGCAACCAATGCCAAAAAACCTTCGTTCACTATTGCGGTCATTGGTTTTTGTAAGGTTTCCAAAATATCTTCATTCTATATTGATGTTTAGGTTTAATATCGCATTTTTTATTTTTTTCGGAGTTTCTTTGTTGAATTATATGATGTCGCAAAAGTTTTCCCGAAATATTGCACAGTATATAATACATATTTTCAGGGAAAATTTTGTATCATAATTCAATAAAGAAACACCGAAAAAATAAAAAATGCGATACTAAACTTATAACTCTGGAAATAAAAATAATTTATCACAACTTTTTAGCTAGGTCAACACACCACTTTTAACAAAAAGTAACTCGAATTTTATGCTGTATGATTACAGAATACTTCAAAGTAATTATTAAGTAAATTCAGTAAAATGAAGTAATAAAATAAATTTAAAATTAAGTTTTTAAAATTCATAAAAACAAAATATACATATATATTTTAATTTCTACAAAAATTTTGTTTAATTTAGGCTCTTAAAGCACTAATGAAAAAACTCACCTTTAAATAGAAGTATAATTCAAGATGGACACATTTTTATTTAAAAAACTTATTTCAACACATTAAATGTAAGAAAAATCAAGTTTATTGAACAACTGATAAAAACAGGACAAATTTTACAAACAGCTTTCTAGCATCACAGGGATCAAGGTTAAAGTGTTCATATAAAAAAATATACATTAAATATAAACTGTGAAGGTAATAACTAAACTTAAAAATGTAATATAATTAAAATTTGTTTAAAAAAATGATTCAAATAATATTATTTCAGGGGACATCAAATGCAACTGACAGCTCCTGCAAAAAAAATTTAGCAATTTTATTTTTAGCTATTAAAAAAAGTACTTTCGCATTAACCCATTCAAAACATTAATTCTAAATAATATTCAATACAATGCAGAAAATTATAGACCAATGGTTAGCAACTGGTGGACTGAAGTCCAAACAATTTATGTAAATTCCTTGGTTGCCAAAATTTTCATTTTGAAATATAATTTGTAGAGCCAGGTGGGGAAAATGGGAAAAACAAGGTTTGATGTTTATGTACTATTGACAAATCAATATTTATATTTTAACCAAGGTAAAATGCACATTTTTTAAATAAGACATTTTACAAGCTTTTTAAATGTGTTAAAAACTTCTGGAACACATTAACTGCAAAATATTAATAAGTATCATAAATTATAAAAAATTAAAACAAACATGAGTTTCATTATACTCTTTGATCCATTTGCATAGATTAAAAAATATAATTTTAAAATTTCTTATAAGTGGGAATAAGCCCTCAATAAAAAAAATAGTACAGATTGTAACCATTTCCCCAAACTGTGAACCGACTATAATTACATATAATATATACATTTGAGAGATAGCATACCAGCAGTGATCAAAATTAACACTGGTCCGAGACGACTGAAAATAGGCTCTGGCCACTACTCAGAAAATCACTAGTCCAGCAGACCAGTGGGGGAAAAATATCTCACTCTCCAGTTCCAGTCTCTTTTTTTTGCTGCATAACTAATTAGAAATTTTATATCAATTAGAGAAATACTAACATTTCATCAAGAAAAGTGTACTTAATAAATAGATATTTTTAGTTTTTTAGAATTAATATTTGGTATTCACTTTAACTGCAGTAACTACTTTAAATAAATTGGAAATTTGGAACCTTTTCTTTTTAATTTGCCAGACAAGTCATTTTGGTTGAGGACCAGTAAGATTTGCAAAGTAATAGTTTGCAGAACCAGTGAGTTATTTTTCCATTTTCTAACGCTGCATTTTAGTTTTTAATATCATACAAGAAATAAAGCTATGTAAAATGGTTTAACTGTTCACTGGGTCACATATGACAGCATAGTTGCCAACCACATGGCTGCAAAGAACCTTGATTTTCGTTTTCTATCTTTTCTCCTAACTATAATCCGATTAAAGTATGCTAAAATTTCTAACCCCAATTTCCTTTACATAATACTGATGGCAATTTTAAGGGGGAAATCTAATTATAGGAGTAAATATGAAATTTACAAACAAAAAGTTCAGGCTCAAATGGTTTGAATTTCTACGTTTGTTTTTGTCTTTTAAATTCTTTACTGGGCTGGGTCATAATCATAGCAATGCGACTAAAATAATATCTTAACTCACCCGTCAGCTTTTCTTGTCCACTAAGTCTACATTTTAGTGCTGTTACTTTTCTGACAGTGCATCCCTGGATCCTGCTGTCACATCATACTCTAGCTGAAGAAGCTACTCGCTGCTGCTAGTTAGTGGGGGAATTCGTGGGCTAGTCAGCCTGGTTCTATCGTAGAAGTCTGCTGGCACAATACCGGCAGCTGCTGCTCTTGCTGCCAAGGGAAAAAGATGTTTTATTGCATGATGCAAGTTCCACCAATGAATAAAAAATTTTAATTTCAACATGTAGCAATAAAAAAAAGGTGGGGCACTGCGTTTTCTTATCTCCTTTTTACACAATACTAATTGCAATTTAAAAAACTAGTTTTAAGGGGGAAATCTGATTATCAGAGTAAAGATGAAAATCTCAGTAACTAGGTACTTGCGTATATCCCGTCAACAGCCGTTAAGTTAATCTAATTTAAGTTAATCGGGGAAATCTAATTATAGGAGTAAATATGAAATTTACAAACACCGATAAGACACCCTTGAGAGCCGCGCTCACTAAGAGTTGACCCAGTGGTAGAAGACTTTTGCTTTTTGGCCAAAGACTCTAGTTCAGGCTCAAATGATTTGAATTTCTACGTTTGTTTTTGTCTTTTAAATTCTTTACTGGGCTGGGTCATAATCATAGCAATGCGACTAAAATAATATCTTAACTCACCCGTCAGCTTTTCTTGTCCACTAAGTCTACATTTTAGTGCTGTTACTTTTCTGACAGTGCATCCCTGGATCCTGCTGTCACATCATACTCTAGCTGAAGAAGCTACTCGCTGCTGCTAGTTAGTGGGGGAATTCGTGGGCTAGTCAGCCTGGTTCTATCGTAGAAGTCTGCTGGCGCAATACCGGCAGCTGCTGCTCTTGCTGCCAAGGGAAAAAGATGTTTTAATGCATGATGCAAGTTCCACCAATGAATAAAAAATTTTAATTTGAACATGTAGCAATAAAAAAAAAGTGGGGCACTGCGTTTTCTTATCTCCTTTTTAGTTTTACTTTTGCTTTGATAAATAAGTATTAGCATAGAAGAACATAATAAAAATATTTTTCAGGGATTTAATGGTTAATATATCCCTCAAAATTTAGATACAACCTCTAAAATTTTCTCTGAATGTCACACCCGTCACAATGGAATGGCCCTTTAACCAATTTTTTGAATTCAGCGGCACTGTCAACGGGATAATACATAAGAACCCTCCAATAAAATCTGAGTACTTGGCAGCTATGCGACAGTATCAATTGAGTAATCCAAAAAGCAGAAACTTACGATGGAATTGGGTGGAAACAGACTCCGGGGTGGCAGGAGAGGTCCGGGCATTGATGTCATAGGGCACTGGCTGGAGCGACTGGCGATGAGCTGTAGGTGTAATCACTGCGGGGGAGGCTGCTACCTGAGAAAAAAAGTTGCTTTAAAGCACAATGCTACTTGGTCTTCAGATATTAAGTTCAGCAATTAATGAAAAGTTATAATCTCAATGTAGCAAAGCCCAATCACAAATTTTCAGTGAATTTTTTAAGGAGGGTGTCCATAAAACATGTCACTTTCTCCCCAACATTTCTGACCCCCTCCCTCCCCTGTCACTTTGAGATAACGACTTTTAAAACAAAAAGAGTCCTTTAAATAACAACTTAGAAAGATAGTTCATTAAATTTAGTTTTAATTTGACATACTTACTCATAACCAGCAAATGGCAGGTGATAGAACATTTCTTCTAAGCCTTCAAATTAATCATATTGCAGAATCTAAAAAAAATATAATAAAAATATGTAATAAATGTTTTGAATATCATTAATTGGAACAGATTTGATAAAGGTCCTCCACAGCGACGGCCAACTTGGCAAATGCTCTAAAGCAGTGACCATTCAACCTAAATCAAATCTGTTCCCATAGAGGGGTGAATAATTAATAATAAAACACAAGATGAAATGTAAGTCGTTGAAGATTAATTATCTCTAACAGATTCAAAAAGGGAATCCACAGCAATTAGGAAGGAGCAAATTCTTTAAAAACAATGAATTCCTTTTGATTTAAATAGTTTCTTGTATTTACTTAATTATAACATCCTAGTTGTGGGGTATTAACAAACAGTATGCAATAGACGATATTAGTGTGACGTCACTTCCTTGTTTAGAAACGTTGATTCCATCCATGATTGGTTACGTGACTGGAAGTAATTCCATACGGAACCAATCACGGATGGAATTAACGTTTCCAAACAAGCAAGTGACGTCATGACTAATGCCGTCTATTTACAAAAATAAATAAATACTTCTTTCATGATACTGTGTCTTACTGCTATTTTTTTAAAAGTGGTTTATGTTGCAGTTCAATAGAACTGGTTGAGGTAGCAAAGAATAAACTGGTTGCTTACCTTTGTTGTCTCGTTGTCTCAGTAGCGCATAGAACTTCTCACTCTGTGAAGGGACTCATAAATCTAATGATGATTGTCCATGGTAGTTTAAATAGTTTATTTTAATACTTCTTTACTATAAAACATTGAGGGATTAAATATGCATACAAGACGATGATATAAAGAATGCTTAAGCTTTTAGTTACAGATAGAAGAATGATGTAGACATATAAGAGGAGGGAATCACATGATTGAAAGTAGGCGGAGATAGAGCACGTCACAAGAGTCGTGGGAGGATGTGTTACATAAAATACTATGATTAGATACAACAATCCCCCCTTTAATCATGTAATTTTATAAACTTTTAGGAAAGGTAGCAGTGATTAAATTTAATTTACCTTTTAAGAATTGAAATTGGGGTCTAGGTAAAGGTTTAGTAAGTATATCTGCTACCATGTTCTTAGAGTTGCAGTACTCAAGTGTAATATTTTTATTTTCAATTTGTTCATTTATATATAGATTTTTAACGTTAATATGTTTAAGTTTGTTACAAATTTTACCATTTTCTATTATGGCAATGGTTGATTTGTTATCCTCGAATAATTTAATAGGTAGATCCTGGGGTAGACCAAGGTCCTCCAACAGGATTATCATCCACTCTATCTCTCGAGTAGCAGAGACTGCGGAGACTAGTTCAGATTCAGTGGATGATAGCGAGACACTAGTTTGTCTCTTAGCGGACCAAAATATGGGGCTATTACCCAAGAAAAATATATTTCCCCCCGTGGATCTTCTAGTGCTTATGTCGGATGCAAAGTCAGCATCTGCATAGCAGGTTAGAGTTGGTGAGGAGTCCGAGTCTATTTTCAGGTAAATGTCCTTGGTAAAGTTCAGGTATTCAATAGTTCTTATTGTAGCTTGCCAGTCCTTTTCCGTAGGTGATTCATTCTTTCTGCTTAGCAAGTTCACTGCTAGGGAGATGTCTGGTCTGGATACCGTGGCTATGTAAAGCAGAGCTCCAATGGCTTGTCTGTATTTGGTGTTGTTCTCCATTGTGGGGGTGTTATCTTCTCCTTTGGGATATGCAGTGTCCATTGGCGTTTTGGATGGTTTATTGACATCTGCGCAAAATTTCTTTTTCAATTCTTCTATTTTAGACTTTTGATTCAGCAGGAAATTGTTTCCTTCTCTTTTGATGTTGATCCCAAGGTAATTTCTGACTTCTCCTAAATCTTTCACTTCAAAGAATTCGTTGAGACGTTTAACCAGGTCATCGATTTTTCCTTCATTTTCGCAAGCAATGAGAATATCGTCAACGTAGACCGTAATCATAATTGTGTCAGCACCATCTGTTTTTATGAATAGGCATGGGTCTGCAGTACTTTGGGAGAAAGTTTCTTTCTTCAATATCTCTTCAATTCTTTTACTCCAGGCTCTGGCAGCTTGCTTCAAGCCGTACAATGATTTTCTTAATCTACAGACTTTTTGTTCATTTCCAGGTGTAATTGTTCCTTCTGGCTGTTCCATATAAATCTCTTCTTCTAAATTTCCATGAAGAAATGCTGTAGTAATGTCCACGTGTTTTAAATGCATTCTTCTGTACGATGCAGCGGCAAGAAAAGTTCTTATCGTGGTGTGTCGCACAACAGGCGCAAAGGTGTGATCATAATCAGTTCCAAATTTTTGACTATAGCCTTTGGCGACTAATCTGGCTTTGTAGCGAATAACTGTTCCTTCATCATTTCTCTTCATCTTGAAAGTCCATCGACAGCCTATAGGTTTCTTTCCGGCTGGAAGTTCTACCAAGTCCCAGGTCTTGTTTTTGGATAAAGATTCGATTTCTTCATTAATTGCTCTCTTCCATTTTCCTTTTTCTTCTAAATCCAATTTAACCAAGTCTTTGAAATTTTCGGGTATTTTCTTGTTTGTGTCAGCCAGGAATCCGTAACGTTCTGGAGGCTTTCCTTTTGTAGTTCTCTCTGATCGTCTCGGTTCTTCATTGGTTGAAGAATTGGATTCATTCTCAGATTCGTTTTCTTTCTCTTCGTCTCTTAAAAATGAATACGGTGATGCTTCTACGCAGTCACTCGTAGACGGCTCTTCGAGAAATTGGACACTTCTACTGACGATTATACGATTATCACCAGTACAGATTCTATATCCTTTGGATCTTGGATCATAACCAACAAAAATTCCTTCAGTTGCTCTGTGATCTAATTTTCTTCGGTTTTGTTTATGTACATAAGCATAGGCTGTGCAACTGAATTGTTTCATGTAAGCTAGATTGGGTTTTCTTCCGCTCCATAACTCGTAAGGTGTTTTATCACAGGCTCTAGTGGGAAGTCGATTCTGAATGTAATTGGCTGTGTTGACAGCTTCACCCCAAAACTTGTTTGGAAGTTGCGATTCAGATAGTAAGCATCTAGTCATCTCAGTAAGGCTTCTATTTTTTCTTTCGCTGACGCCATTCTGAGGAGGCGAGAAAGGAACGCTGAGTTGATGTTTAATACCATTATGTGATAAGAATTCTTCAACTTCCTTATTAATATATTCGCCCCCGTTGTCTGTTCGGAGACATTGTATTGTTCTTCCAAACTTATTTTTGGTGATGGCGACGAAGTCTTTTAATTTACTGAGAACTTCATCCTTCTTAGCAATAAGGTAGATGACGCAATATCTTGTAAAGTCATCAATAAATGTGACAAAATAAAGTTTGCCACCAATACTGGGAGTGGGCATAGGTCCACAAATGTCGCTATGTATTAATTCTAGTGGTTTGCTTGCGCGAAAATTTGAAGATTTTGGATATGTAGTTTGCTGCATTTTATTTTTAATACACTCTGAACATTTATTGGGATGAACGCAATTGTCTAATTTTATTCCGTCCGCGAGATTCTCACGAACGATTTGCCTGATTGCGTCATGGCTACGATGTCCTAATCTTGAGTGCCATAACTGAATGCAGTTTTTATTCTTACATTCCATTGCGACATTGGCCTTTTCCGATTTCGTGTTTAAAACAATCTTGTATAGATTCTCTTCGTCGGAATGCGCGTGCAAAATCAATTCTTCATCTCTATTTATGAAGCAATGTTCATTTTCAAAAAGAATGCTGAAACCTTTGCTTGCAATCTGTTTTACAGAAATCAAGTTGCTCCTGAGATCAGGAACGAAGTATGCGTCAGTCAATCTGACGTGATAAGTTCCATATTCATCATCGAAATCTAGGTCAACGTATCCCGTGCCTTTGGAGAATATAGTTTTGCCATCCGCTAAAACGATTCTCGTAGGCGAGGCATGATAATTAAGATCTGTGAATAAACTTTCATCGGATAATAAGTGGCAACTGGCTCCAGAGTCCATGTACAAAATCTTCTGGTGAGAGCATTCATTAATAGAGTATTTCGGCGTGGTTGCGAAACTTCTATCAACAGTTGGAGATGTATTCTGTGTGGCGGGCGTCGATTGTCTATCGCATGAATCACGAGTGCTTGAGGAAGAATTAGCAATCATGCAATGACGGTCAGATTTGCCGCCATGTTTGGCCACTCTATTTTCCGTTTTAAAGTTCACATCAGTAGCACTAGTTTTGTTATTTAATTTATAACAACGTTCACGAGTATGACCATTACGTTTACAAAAAGTGCAAAATTTATCTGATCGTTTATAAGTATTTTTTGAATTGATAGCGGATTTAAATGCGGTTGGGTTTGAAAATTCAGAGTTCGTTTTCCTATCCGCTCTTTGTTCAATTCTTCTGTTATATTCATCTGTAAGTTTAGCTTTCACTAAGTCTACGGTTATGTTTTCTTCGTCTCTTGCTTCTAAAGCTGTTATTAGGTTATTGTAAGATTCTGGTATTGAAACTAATAACAGGGCTGCAATGTGTTTTTCGGGAATATTTTCTCCGATAGAGTTAAGTTTTTCTACTATTTCAAGCATGTTGTTAATGTGTTCCGTCATGTTTCCATTTTCTTGCATTTTAACAGAATATAATTTCCTTAGTAGATATAGTTTACTGCTTAAATTTGCTCGCTCGTGTATAGACTTTAATTTTTGCCATGTGCCAGCGGCAGTAGATTCATTCCTTATATGAACAATTTGAGAATCATCTATGCATAGATTAATTATGGCTCTTGCTTGTTTATCTCTTTTGAGGTAAGCAGCGTCGGGTTGATCAGGTGGTGGTGCTTCTAAGATATCATCCAAACCATCACGCATCAAAAGCATTTGAATTTTGAATTTCCAAGTAGCATAGTTGTTGGAATTCAGTTTTGTGATTTGCGTAACGTCTTTAAGACCTGAATTTGCCATGTTCTGATATATCGATTAAAAACAGTTCGATAAAATTTCAAAATCAGAGTGAGAGTTCAGTTTAGTAAGATATATTTAGTAAGACACAAGATTCAGTCTCATAATCATTGTTGCAGTTCAATAGAACTGGTTGAGGTAGCAAAGAATAAACTGGTTGCTTACCTTTGTTGTCTCGTTGTCTCAGTAGCGCATAGAACTTCTCACTCTGTGAAGGGACTCATAAATCTAATGATGATTGTCCATGGTAGTTTAAATAGTTTATTTTAATACTTCTTTACTATAAAACATTGAGGGATTAAATATGCATACAAGACGATGATATAAAGAATGCTTAAGCTTTTAGTTACAGATAGAAGAATGATGTAGACATATAAGAGGAGGGAATCACATGATTGAAAGTAGGCGGAGATAGAGCACGTCACAAGAGTCGTGGGAGGATGTGTTACATAAAATACTATGATTAGATACAACAGTTTAAATCAAATATGAATATCAATAACATGGATATTTTGAAAATTAACCCAATACTAAATACTTAAATAGTATAACAATTAAAAATTTTTGGAAATTTGCCCCCCAAAAGAGTGTTTTAGCTCATTTCTGAGACCCTTTAGATTACACCCAATGAGCACCACTCATTGTAAGCGGCCGAATTTTCAAGGTAAAAAGAAGGTATATTGTAATAAATGGCGAAATGTTAAGGGGGTTTTTAGGTTCCTACTCCAGAAAATATTTTGAATTTTTCCCCTAAAAGTGGCATTTTAACTCATTTTGAGACATATTAGGTTACATTAAAGAGGACCAATCCTTATAAATCACACAAGTTTGAAGGAAAAACCGTATACTTAATAGATTTCAAAATTTCGAGGGGGTTTGGGGGTCCTCCCCCAGAAAAATTTTAGAAATTTTACCCTTAAAAGTAGGGTTTTGACTCATTTTGAGACCCTTTGGGTTATACCCGAAGAGGATATCGCTCCTTGTGAGACATAATCTTCAAGAAAAATAGCAGTATAAAAATTGCTGTCAAAATTTCGGGGGGGGGGGGGTTGAACCCCTAACCCCCCCCCCTTGGATACGGTTGTTGTGGGGTTGTAAACAAACAGTTGTGGGGTGTAAACAAACCCTGTTGTGGGGTGTAAACAAACAGTATGCAATAGACAATATTAGTGTGACGTCACTTGCTTGTTTAGAAACGTTGATTCCATCCGTGATTGGTTACGTGACTGGAAGTAATTCCATACGGAACCAATCACGGATGGAATTAATGTTTATAAACAAGCAAGTGATGTCATGACTAATGTCGTGTATTTACAAAAATAAATAAACACTTCTTTCATGATACTGTGTCTTACTGCTATTCTTTTAAAAGTGGTTTAAATCAAATATGAATATCAATAACATGGATATTTTGAAAATTAACCCAATACTAACTTGAATAAACATCAACAAACAAACCCTGGTTAACCACCCAAATCATGACGCTTGCTAACATTCATTTGAAATTACAAGAAATAACAGGTAGAATAAACAAACTTACCTCATTATTAGAAGAAAATAGAGATGAAAAAAGTTATTTAACAACTTCGGAATCATAATAAAATTACGACCCAACGATAAACCCATTACATCGTATACAGGCCAGGAAGCTATAGTAGGGCCGTTAAAGGGAAGAATTGTTCAGATTGTGATAAAATCACCAAAATTGCTGGAGGTATAGTTTAAAACATGCTGAATCCAAAATCGACCGGAAGCACTCTGGCGGAAGCGTTGTTTGGGACTTCCGGTCAAAAACAAAATGGCCACCCACGGGCCTATTTTCGGTTGTTTTAATGATAAAAAGATAATTTTGGTGACGAATATTATGTTTTAAAGGTCAAGGATCATGATTATGATACAAAAATGTGCAATTTATGTATAAAAACTTATTAAAATTCAATAAAATCTCTAAAATAGTGTGATAGAGTCAATCGGTAGGTTTTTTCTCAAAACATTTGTAGAGAAGTTTTTACTTCGACAGTTTTACATGTTTTTGAGGTGCTGATTCCGAATATCAAGTTTGCTGTCACGTGGTAGGTCGGCTTTATATAAAAATTACAAAACATTTAAAAAAATCTTAAAATGTTTTTCTCTATCTTCAGATTTTTGCTTATATTTCAAAAACTATAACTTATTTGAAGATGATCTCATTTACAAAGTTAAAGTAAACAAAATTTACTATAAAATTCACTATTAAACTTCCATTTTCTGACGAATAGTAGTACAGTTAGAAAGTGCTGAAAAGCAGCTATTCTTTTGTTCTTCTTCAAAAAGTGACAAACGTACGTTTCAACCAGCTAGAAAACAAATAATATCCACAAATTTTTATGCCACATGAAAGAGAATTTCATTCCTCACTAAAATAGTGCCCTACATTTTCATTTACTAAGAAGGGGGAAGGAGATAAGCGAAAATCGCGAATAAAGTTTTTTACGCCTTGCAGCCAAAACGGACCTTTCTAGCTGTTTAGGTTTATCTCCAATTTTCGCTTTACTTTTGGTGCATTAACCATAAGGAAAAATATTTCGGATCAATTGATGACTAAGCATTTTCAAAAAATAATTATAAATTATTAAATATTAGATATCAAAAATTGCCTCGTAATTTTTACTTTAATTATTAGTTTTTCGTTATTTTCAGACAACTTATAGTTTCTCAAAAAAGTGCAGTACAGCAAATTAAAGTAGTACGTAAGATGCATTATGGTTAATTTTTATTTTCTGACGAGTTGTTAAGTGTTCATATTAAGCGTTCTGATAAACAGTGATTTTCGCGTTTGTGTGTGTAGAAATTAAATGTTATTTAATTTGATATAAGATGTTTGAAAACAATTTTTATTTATTTAGAGATTTAGTGGCGAAATAGAAAGCATTCTTCACTTTATTGAAAGAAGAAAAATTCACTTTTCTTTAGAAAGCTCTAAACATTCCTATAATTTAATACATAGATTAAGTATTTTGTTGTATTTTCCGAGTAAAATAACTTATATTTAATAATTTAAGGAAATTAATTAAAAATTAAATAATTTTAATATTCAATATAACATACGTTTGTGACTTTTTTGCAGAAGAATAGCTGCTTTTCAGCACTCTCTAACTGAACTACTATTCTTCAGAAAATAGAAGTTTAATTGTGAATTTTATAGTTAATTTGGTTTACTTTAACTTTGTAACTGAGATCATCTTCAAATAAAAAAACTTTTGACTGATTATAAATAAATAAATAAAAAAAAAGTTATAGTTATTGAAATATAAGCAAAAATCTGAAGATAGAGAAAAACATTTTAAGATTTTTTGAAATGTTCAGCAATTTTTTATATAAAGCCGACCTACCACGTGACAGCAAACTTGATATTCGGAATCAGCACCTCAAAAACATGTAAAACCGTCGAAATGAAAACTTCTCTATGAATGTTTTGAGAAAAAACCTACCGATTGACTCTATCACACTATTTTAGAGATTTTATTGAATTTTAATCAATTTTTATGCATAAATTGCACATTTTTGTATCATAATCATGATCCTTGACCTTTAAAACATAATATTCGTCACAAAAATTATCTTTTTATCATTAAAACAACCGAAAATAAGCCCGTGGGTGGCCATTTTGTTTTTGACCGGAAGTTCCAAACAACGCTTCCGCCAGAGTGCTTCTGGTCGATTTTGGATTCAGCATGTTTTAAACTATACCTCCATCAATTTTGGTGATTCTATCACAATCTGAACAATTCGGGTGTTTTTTTCCCTTTAACGGCCCTACTACTAATGCTTAGTCCGCAGTAATTGCTCTTTGATAACTCAAAGTTTAAGGAAGTATAAAAAAATTCAAATTACTTAAACCTTCAAATTGAAATTAAAAACATTCAATCATAAAATTTTCGGCAATTACGATCTCTCTTCAAACTAACATTTTATTTTCTACCCAATAAGCAAGCGGCGTAGAGGTACATGACAATGGCAATGAGAAAATCACATCGCATAAGCTCGCAAATATGCAATCAATGGGTTTGACAACTGATCTTTAGCACTGCTTGCTTCGCTTGGCGATTGAACCCACTTCTGGGTAGGACCCCAAGAACAACTAATGTGTTAAGTAAATAGGATATGGCACATAATTTATGTTTTTAGGTTGTCAGATAAACAAATGGTGCTTTAAAGCAGTGTTCCCCAACCTTTTTACCACCAAGGACCGGTCAACGTTTGATAATTTTACAGCGGCCCGCTGGGGGTGGCATTGATTTTGGTTTCATTTTCAATGTAATGGGATTTTCGGAAGTTTAAAATACGCGAATTTTCAATTCTTTACAAAAAGATGAATCCAACAAAGCGCATTGATATTATTACACTTTTTCTTTATTTTTCTTTCCGTTTCGCAGAAAAATGTACTGTTTTATGGATTTTCTTTTCATTAACTTATAGTTGTAACAAAAAACTCAGACAACTGTCACCATTACTTCCGGGTTGAACAAGTTCGCCACAAAAAAAGAATATAAAAATTTATGGATTTCTAATGAAGCGTTTTTATTCAGTTTGCTAGGAAAAATAAGATAGTTCTCATGGTGTGCATGATTTATGTCACTACCTTCGGGCCCCTTTTTAAAATAAATAAAATTTAATGAAACACAGATGTTTTTAATTTGGAGTATAAACCCTAAGAATTTAAATTCATTTTTAATGAAATGGTCGACCCGCGGCCCTGTACCATTTGATCCACGGACCGGCATCGTTCCGCAGACCAGGGGTTGGAGACCACTGCTTTAAAGCACAGATACTACTTGGTGTTCAGCTGTTTTTAGTTCCCCCAATGAATGAAAAGTTCTAATCTTAACGTAGCAAAACCCAATCACAAATTTTTTTAAGGAACTGTTCATAAAAGATTCACCTACATCTAAGGTGACATGAGATAACTTTTAGAAGTTTTGATTTGATTTACTTACTTATGGCCAATGACCAGCAAAATGGTAGATGGAGGTGGAACATAACTTCCTTCAAATTTCAGGAGCATAATATTCATCCTATTGCAGAATCTAAAACAAAACATTATAAAAATATGTAATGAATATGTATCATAAATAGGAACAGATTTGGTATAGGTCTTTCACAGTGACTGCCAACTTGGCGAATGCTCTATAGCAGTGACCATCAGGCGCGGATCCAGCACGCCTCCAAGGAAGAGGCCACTTTTTCAGACTATCACCTTTATCTTTCGAGAAAAATGTCAAAATGTTGGGGATTTTCTAAAAGGTATCACTCAAGATCCCCTTTTGGTACTGCTGGGGGCTATAAGGGTCCTCCCCCAGAAAAAATTTTGAAACTTGACCTGCAAAAGTTGGGTTTTAACTCATTTTGAGACTTTTTTCGTACTTATGAGTATGTTTGGGTCCAAGGAGGGGCACTTTCCAGAATGCCACCCCCCTGGATCCACCACTGGTGACCATTCAACCTACATCAAATCTGTTCCCATAAAGGGGTGAATAATTAATATGGTTCTTATCCGTTAAACGAGCGCAAGCGAAAAAATTTAGAATGAATTAAGAAATTCTCTGTTCCAACTGTCGCCTACTGCATTTGTTTAGTTTTCACTTGACTGTATTGTCATTCGCTTTGCTTGGCGAGCATTTAGTTCACAATTGGCGACATTTGTGCCCAGCTAACGGATAAGTACCATTAATAATAGAACACGAGATTAAATGTAAGTCGTTGAAGATAAATTATCTCTAAAAGATTCAAAAAGGGAATTTACGGCAATTAGGGAGATTGTCTAAAGAGCTGTAGAGCAGTCGCAAAGTTTGACGACTGTTTAAATTGGCAGTAGCTGTATGCCATGGAGGACCTGTTTTGAATACGTTGCAACTATTCTAGATTCCAACCTTTCTTGTCAGTGATGTCATGAATCCCATTTGAAGGCCAAATTTATAACATTATCATACAAAATGAGTCACTAATGTATTAGTTTTATATGTTCTATTCTCATTCTATCATCATTTTAAATACCTACTTTGAATTTGGACTAACATAGTGTCATTTTAAAGCAAACACTCAAGTTACGCTGTTTGAAACTATTTAGTATCAAATCGGTTATTATCAATCTATTTTAGGATAGATAGATTTTCAAAACAATATGCTAACAATGAATGGCAAATGAAATGCCTCACCATTTGTCGACCTAGATTACTACTTCAGTCAAAGGGATGTTATAACTTTATCAAAACATTGAATTATGAAAAGATTACAATAAGCTCATTAGCGCACTAATGACCAAGGCCTACAAAGCTCGCATATTTTTGTGATCAAGGGGATCAAAGGTGATAAAGATATCAAGAGTTACCTAATGTGTAGTAAATATATGATATTTACATACACTGTATACAAAAACTAATCAGATTTTGAAAATTTTGAGGAAATTTAAACATAATAGGTCATTAACACAACTACAGAAAGCATAACATGCACCTAATATTAATGTCTCAACTCAAATTTTAAAATAATGTCATTAAAAGCTACGATTAGTATTGGAAACATAGGTCAGGATCTTACAATTTATTTCACATCCCAACTCATTCAAATTCACGTTTTGAACTTACCACCACTCATAGAACTCGGTTGCTTATGAGAGGTAGAAAGAAAAGAAACTTTCAGGAAAAACAACAAAGAAGAGAAATCTCGTCCAAAATACTTTTGCTGAAAACGAATTTAACAACATTAAGGATGTAAACAAATCCACGCAATGATTGGATTGGATTTGTTTACATACATTTTCCGGATTGAGTGCTTGATCAAATTCATGCAATGAACCGGTGATTATAAATCATCCCAATCGAGGTTAAAAGTAAATAAGATAAAAAGTTTTAAAATACTACTCACTTGAACTTGGGTTGGCGGCGTCCATCTTGAAAGGCGAGAATTCTGTCGCGTCATGCCGAGTGAACATGACGCATGCGCAGAAAGGCATTCTTTTGTTTTCCAATGGTTTCTATGGTTTCCGCAACCCAACCATTTGTTGGGTTTTTGTAATGTCCCAATAACAATAAAAGGAAAAGGTTCGCCGTAAGGTTCCATGCTACTTGGGATAGCGGGTCCAAGTGTGTCCAAGCGCTGTGACGTCACACAGCAGCCATAACGAAATTACTGTTTTACCCGCCAATACTGGAAACGACATTTTAAAAATTAATATCTCGGGGAATAGTTTTCCCGATTTCAATAATTTTTACGTCGTTTTTCATAGATTTTCATCCTCTATCATAATAAAATTAAAAAAAACGTGCAATTCCCTCATTTGGCTCATGAGTTTTTTTTGCCGTGTTACATCAAAATCACATGTTACATGAATTTATTTTGCTTAGCATCAAGTTTAGTTTTCTACGTACTAATCACACCAAATTTATTTAATTATTTTTGGAACGCGTTAACTTAAATTGAAGTTGCAAAAACAGTTTTAATATTTTTTTTTGCTTTATTTTATAAAATAATTTTATATTTCCTCGTTTTACTTTACAATTCGGAAATTTAACCTTCCTTTCAACTGTACTGAACGTTTATGTAAATATTTTCACCAAAAATGACTATGGACTCCATCACCTCTAATAAGCCCTCCTTAAGTATACACACACAATCATCCTGTCCGTAAAAGTGAGATACTTTTTATCAAAAAATGTTTCCGACTCAGAAAGTTAACAGCTGCTAGAGAAGGACGGGTGACAGTGTTTTGATGCACGACATGCCTCAGGAACCTAAAACGTTTTTCTTGATGGCGCTGATGTCAATCTTCGCCGCGCAAATTGCTTAGAGAGCAAAATTTTTTTTATCCAAAGGAGGTATTGATCTATTTACATTACCTATAAAGTTTCCTGACACGTATCTGTCTTGAAAGAGCGGATGTAAGCGAATATTTTCATTTTTAGTATGCTGTGATCGCGCTTTTCTGTTATATAATCTTTATGGAGTTTTGTTTAATATGTATATCCACTAAGTATAGTATTTACTCGTAATTCTTTGATTTTAAAGAATATTTTGATTTAATTTCCTTGTAAAAGGTGTTATTTGATAGGATTCATATAAATTTATATTGTAAAGCACTTTTACTTACTTATCACTTACTTCACTTACTTATTGTTATACAGCACTTTTATGGAGCACTTGAAAATTATGGAGCACTTGAAAATTATGCAGCTACAACTGGAGACATAACATTTATTTCTCTTGTTCATTTGTAAAATGTTATTAAGGATTTATATATTTTCCTTAAAAATAAGCATCCTTATCAATAATTGCTAATATGTATAAAACTAAATACGTGTATTTTTCTCTGAATGGTAAGCTAAATCCAAGTATTTTATAAACTAAAATTAGAGTATATCTGATCCAATTGTCCGTAAAACATTGGGATTTATTGTTTTGCCCCCATATTTTTAAGTATTTATTCTTGTTTAGCAAAGTAAAATTAATTTTCAATAGCCTTTTTGCAATTTTGTCTTGCATTTGGTGGTTCCTTGTTCGATGTATTACTTAAAACGAAAAGACTTACTCTAATTTCGAGTAATAGTTCTCATTCGTAGAAAATATTGAATTGAAAAATAATGCAAATTTCCCTAATATTCGGCCTATTTATATCTATATAAGAGTTTTACGTTTCTCACACTCTAATTAGGATAATCAGTTTCTATGTTATTTTCTAATATTTCTATTATTATTTTCTATTATTATTATTCTTTATATTTAATTTTTGGGGTGAATAATCGACCGTTTGTTACCATAATACATTTGAGATAGTTTTGTGAAATACGTTTATAAGGTCGATTTTTAGCTTGATGTAATTCTCTGCTTATTTTAAGAGGGAAAAGAACGGATATATGAAATCTCCTATTCCGAGTTCAACTTTCGTATACCCCATATTTTAATTTAGAGTTAAATAAAACCAGTTAATTGCATGTTTGGGATTTGTTACAGATTAATCTCTATTTTATCTCCCTACCATTTGCTAAATACATACTCGTTCTTAAAATTTCTTGTACTGGACCATCCTCCCATACTTTCAAATTATCCCTTTGTATGGTTCTGGTTCATTTCCCTCTGTAGTACATCACCAGCGAATATCTCGCTTTCATGTATGGATGCTCAATCTACTGGCAAAACTTGCTCCCGAATCCACATCATGGACATAATGCGTTTCCGATCCTTTCAAAGCAAAACACCCGTTCGCATCCATTCGCGACTACTGTTTCATCTGCATTTTGAAGCCCCCCCTCCCTGAATTACGCCAGGATTAATGACGTGTGCCCTGGTATGGATGATTTGCATGTGGAGCGGATCTCAGGTGTATTATGCACGGCTATGATTATGGGTTATTGCGAGACACCAGAGCTCGTTATGAGTGCTTCAACAATTACGGTTGCGCCCCTCTAATTATCGGCATCTATTTATGGTCGTGCGTTTGAGTGTGTAATTGAAACACATAGCCTCGTTATTAGGCTCTAATTGATGTTGTGTTGTGTGTTTTGTTCTTACTGTATTGAGGCAGCTCTGTTATTACATCAACGTAAAAAGGTTAATGAGTCCCGTTTTCCATGAATTGTTGATTTGGGCGTTACTTTTGGTGTTGTTTTTGATGGATTTTTCACTTCTTACCTATTTTTTTCCGATTCTGTTGTTATGCCCCGGTTAATCTAGATTCATAATATTTTTAGAATTTTTCTTTTATTCAGGTGCAAGCGTCGAGAGAACGTCCCAAGGTAACTGTTTGTTGAGAGGTTTAATTAAAATGTGTACATTTTGGATACTGGCGGATAATACTTTTATTCTAACTAGTAGATTGGTTACGATGGCATTTAAATTCATCTTCGGAATACGATATCATCGGAGTTTTTTTTGTTATCAAGTGAATTGAAAGAAATAAAATCTTTTGAATAAGAAGCTTGAAACACAATAACAACATAAGTATAAAAATAAGGTTCTTACGGTATTATACCGTCGACCGTGCCGCTAAATTTGAAAACAACGCTATCAAAGCCTCTATTGACTGTTCTATAGCTGTGTCGCTTAATTAGACAGCCGCTGAACGGGATAATACGCAAGTACCAAAAATAATGGCGACACAGATAAACATAAACGGAAAGACCAAGAAAAAATTAAGAAAAATAATGAGATCATATTTATTGTACATCTTACAATCACGTACTGAAATATTCTAAATCTTAAATATATCCGGTACCTAATTAAGCTTTATATTCAACCTTCCATCCATAATCCCAGCTCCCTCGACATTTAAAGCAGACAATTGTTCCTCTGTTGACCCACTCGGATTTAAGGGACTAATATCGGGACTGCAGCGAATCGCTGTAGCTTCGTCTCCAGGCCTTCGTTTCCTGGGAGGCATAATTCCATTTATCAAAAGTTCTCGAATACTGCTCTCTCTCTCTCTCCCCCCCCCAGAGTCTTTATTTCGGGCGACATTCCAGCCAATTGACTCGGTCCGGAGTGATTACTTTTTGATCCTTAATCGCTGGTATTAGAGGACATTCTGCCGTCGGCTGGAGGCTTATTATTAATAACGGTCTGAAATGGTGGATTCTCTTGTATAAAAGGGTTCTATTGGGACTTGTATGAGCCTTGAAAAATATTTGGGGGTTTATTACTTTTTTTATTAATAGACATTAGCTAATTGTAGGAGTTAATACCTGCGAATGCTAAATCTTAATGTAATAATTAAATTCGTGAAATGCTGAACTCGAATACTGGACTTTAAAAAAAGTTTTTTTTATGCTAAAATTCTTCTGAAGGTACAGTTTAATACTTGTTCAAAACGGAATATTATGGTATTAATATTTATTCTAGAATGGGATTGGTTAAAAAAAAAACGAATTTTGCTTAGAACATTTGTTCTCTTTAGCAAGTTTATAATATTTTAGATTCATGTCATGCAAAAAATATTTTTGTCAGTAATAGTGGTTTCTGTAGTAATTTATACTCTATTATTTAGTTTAGTATTCCAGGTATCGTACAACTTATTAAGTAAATCCAGTTTTAAGAATTACCTGTGCTTGAAGTTTAAAATAATTAAGAGTAATTAACGTTCTATTCAACTCAATAATATTCTCGTAATTTATATTCCACAGTTAATTTTAAATATTTACAAACTTTTCCTCCATTTTCATCCAATATTGCGTTTGATATATCGATACTCTATTCTTCTCCCAGTAAAGTATAGATCCTAACAGAGAGCAACATCGAACATTAAATAAATAACAGCAAAACCATTATGAAAGCATATTCTTTATGGCGAAGAGTTCCAAAGTTTGCATTTGTGTAGTGCTGGATATTAATTACTTCCTATTAATTAACTTCCATCCCTATTCAGTGCAGCGCGCTGCTCTTGGTGAAGGAAAATTAATTAATTAGTGAGAGTTTGGGCCTAGTTTGGAAATGAACATGCTGTATCGCGCTACCTGACTCTGGAAGTTTGTTTTAGTTTCTTAACGTGATATCTTTGGAAATTAGATGTGTCGCTCATATAAATTAATATAGGGGTTTCCCGAAACGAAATTTGTCGGTGAAAATGCATTTATTTTTGTAACTCTGTTTTCATATGATAGTCATTTCTGTTCTACTTGTTTTAATGAAGGTAGCATTTTTCTTTGACTTAACAAGTTCGAAACAGTAGTATTTTACATTTTATTTTTAGTTATCGTAATTATTTTCCTGGAGATTTCAGTATTCGTGTGTGCTTTTTAACCATTTTTGTTAGAAAATCCAACACTAATTTTTTACTTATTAATTTTATGGATTGAGTGAACATCTGTTCCTAGTAAAATAACTTTTTGAAGATAAAAAAATAAACAAAAACTATGCTATTAGTGGTTATTTTCTAAGTTTCTGATAGCTAAGGGTCGATATTGTCTTTGAAAGTGTCTCTATGGAAATAAAAAATTATACCCGGTTAAAAATAAATGAGTCTTACAATTAAGTTAATCAAATAAAAATAGCCTAATGATAGCCTAGTTCCGGAATTCATGGAAATTTCTCTACGTTGGCATCCTTCACCCTAAAATCAAATCCTTCCTGCCAAATCCATCGATTTCCCTCCAGTCACATTACTACGTAACTCTTTCAGGGAGCTTCTCTCCCCAGAAATATCAATTCGAACACCCGCTGAGCACTCCATCAAGCTGGAACAAATCGTGGGGCGCAGGTGGTCCCGAAGACGTTTGGGGAAGGTCGAGGGATTAGGGATCTCAGTCGCTTCCGGGGTGTTTTCCTCGCATATGCAGATTGGGCGAATGATTCAATTAGGCTTGTTTGATAAATGTCTAGGCTCTGCTATTACGCTGGAGATGGGGCGGTTTTCATGCTCCTTAATTTTGGGTAATTTCAATATTTGGGTTCAACGACGGAGAGTTGTTTGCTGATGAATCGTTTTGGAATGTGTAATGAGTGTTATTTTGATTTGAGGATCTAATGAACTGCTCTAAAAAAATGTGTTCTTTCCCCCCCCCCTGCAAAGTTTAGTCTCCAAACTCTAGTCTACATAAAGGTTGGGAGCTTCGAATGCACACCTTTTTTTAAATTAAAAAAAAAAAAAAATGAAATAGAATAAATGAAAAACTACTTCAATGTGTATTTTTTTAAGAATTGAGTCATGTACTAGTACTTAGTGCACAGCTGCTAGAATTGGAATATGTTCATTTATATTTTTATGCAGTTGCTTGTTTTCAATAAATTTGTCTTTGTTTGTAAGTACTTTTGAGGTCAAAATGACTGTGCATAGTAACTCTGAGGGTTATTATTAAAAATTTCAACTTCTAGATTTTTTTGTTATGTAATAATTTTTCATTCCCTTATCAAAAATATTTTACTTTTTATCTACTGCAAATAGCTATTTAAATTAAGTAAAGTAAGATAAAATATAAAGGCAGAGATAAAAACAAAATGCCATTTTCACAAAGAAACTGCTAAATGAGTGAATGATATTAAGAATCAATCGTAAAACTACGATAGGTAGTTTTTATTTTTGTTACTTGTTTTTAAAAATTTATTGGATGATTACTTATATTATTCCCAAAACGTTAAAATATATTTAAATAAATATATTAATCCTAGTGTAACGAAAGCGAAGGGCGAAGCCGTAACAAGTTGTTTTTTCCGTAGTACGTTCCGCCTGTAAAACTATTACTCCTTTATAAGAGGTTATGTGCAGAAAAGGAAACTTGCGTTTGCTTAGTTGGAAGTGAATTGCACCTTCTGAGTACCTGTAAATCGATATTTCCTTCATAACCAAATATATGCTGGAAAACCTGTTGAAATATGTCATTTAGAAAGTGAAAAAAGAATTAGTCGACAAATGAAAATTGTGAATGAAATTAATAATAATTTTATTTACGCGATACTGCAGAATTAATATTTTCAACAACTTTTTCAGTTGTTCATATATTGTTATAATCAGGAATACGCAAATCAAGTATCGTTGTTTATGAATAGAGTAAATGTTTAGAAAAAATATTTAAATAAAATAGATAAACAGCTATTTGTGTAGATACATATTAATCCAGCTTTTGATGCTGTTGTAATAAAAATATGTCGAATTTATAATTGTACATATAAACTCTTATTGGCAAAAATTTAAAGAGTATTGTAACAAGATCATGATCTGTTATTTTGTTAAATTGTTTCTAGAGCAAAATAACCTGTACTTGAATTGCGTAGGTGTAAAATAAGTAAGACTTATACTTGCATTTTGAAACTATGTTTTCTTCTCTGCCAAAGTAATGCTTCTTTTCCGTTTTTTGTACGTATACATTAGAGTGCCAGAAATACATATTATGAATAAAAGATTTTCGAGAAAGTTGTATTATTCTGTATTATGATCTACTCTCACTTGCGTTCTACTGATAAGGTTTTGTTTCGTGAAACAAAAGCTCTCTCCTAGAAATATTTCGGTAATATTTTTTATTATTTATTTGGGGTACGTTAAGGAAATTTTATTATGCTTTAATATCCAAATGGGATTGCAAATCCTTAAGATGCGATGCTGTTGGTTGAAGTTTTTTGTTACCAAAACTAGTTTTTTTAATTATTTCATTATTTTTCAAGTTCGAAAATTTAGAAATATTCTTTTTTTTTCAAGGTATTTATTAGGTCGCTTTTAATCTTGTCCATCTGTCTATCTATCTATCTGTCTGTATATGTCTGCCTGTTCGGGTGAAATTTAGAAATTAATTTTAAACTAATTTTCCGATGAGCTAGAGACTTGAACTTTCGAAATTAGTTCAGAATATGGATAGTTATATCGATGGCAATGTGATATTATTTCGCTGTTTCGGTTAAATTTGCTTTTCCTAAAGCCCCAGTGGGATTTAAATTTTAAAAGTTTAACTATATGACTTTATTGCTAAAAAATCATTGTTGTGCTGATTTTGCCTTATGTTATAGGTCTTTAGAAGTGTTTAAACATTAGTAAAAAAAATTTGTTAGAATAAAAGTAACACATAAAGTACAGTACTCCATGGCAAGTTTTTCTCTTTCGTATACATATAAGGTACTTATTTATGTTCACAAAATCTGTATAACAATGATTTAAAAAAATACAGCCATGTGTTAAACTTTTTCAGAAAAAAAAAAGTGTTTTTTTTTTTTTTTTAGTTTAATTAAAAAGAGATAAGAATCAAATCCTTGGAAGTCGTTCTGGCCGAAATCAAAACTTTGCACAAACCAAACTAAAAGAAAATAATTAATGAAACAAAAAATACTTTTTAAAAACCACGTTTTTAAAATGGACTAAAATGTATGAAATAATTTTTGTAACTTCTTGTAAAACGAAAAACGCGGGGATCATTCAATTGGTAATATTTATCAGCTCTTGACACTCTATTTACCTATCTATCCACAATGAAAAATAAGAAGCATAAAGAAGCCGATGAAGAAGCTGATGAATTAAATACCTAATGCATGAGTCCCATGTATTTCGTTTTACAAGGAGTAAAAAATCTTTTTTTATACTTTTTAGTCCATTTTAAAAACGTGGTTTTTAAAAGTTTTTTTTTATTTAATTTATTATAAAATAATAGATACCAAAGCTTTTATCCTGCAAATTATAATAAAATTATTGTTTTTAAAGAGTATTTTCATTCATCCACATTCCAGCCAATTTATTGGTACCTTTTTGGATTCTTAACTGCTTTTTCATATTCAAGGGTATTTTAAATTTTAAGGTAGCAAGAAAGCTCTAACTAAACACAATTTTTCTTCGTTACAAATTTGATTGATGAATTTCAATGCAAGTTTTTCTGTAAAATTCAGTCTTTTTTAGTTTTGTTTAAACTTTAATATAACTGTTTGGAAAAGGTACTTATTTTTTCTAAATTGAAGTTATTTCGTAAAATGTCTTTCGATATTTGCTTCGGATAACAGTGAAATGAATAAGAAGTTAAGTTACTACACAACTTACTACTACCTTAAATATTTATGCTACCTACTAACTAACAAGATTGTTTAAACTATGGTAAGAATAATTTGGAGGTTTCAATTTATTCTTAAGTTTACTACTAAACAATGTTATTATTACTATGCCACTCGTCAGCTGATATGTTTTAATATCTTGTGTACCCTACAGCCGGTTAATAACCGCGCTATTCCATGGAAAATAGCCCAATAAGCGATCGCACTAGGCGTACACTCTCATCCATTACCCCTATTAAGTGATTAAGCTTAGGTTTCGACTGCTAATGGATGACGTTGCGGTCTATAATGGATAATGTATGTCAGCGGCATATTGAGAGGTACACCGTTCCTAAGTGCCGAACACCGTCTCATTCCCAACTTCGATAAATTCCTACGTTTATAAGGCTAAGCCTGAAAATGTTGCACTAAGTCAAAACCTTATTGCTTCCCCACTCTTTCTTAGGTTTTTAAAGCTTCACGGGTCGTTCTTTTGTGGCCGAACTAATCCATTGGCAACTCCCGGTGGGTGAAGTTAAAGGGGTATGCAATTCAATGAGGTTGTTTCCTACCTACTTTGCACAAATAGCTTCCTATTCAGTCTTAGTTTCTTTGCCCAGTCTTCTGCATTTAATGGTTAACATGAAAACGGCTTCTTCCAATTACCCCATTAGTGTTGATGGTTCGATGGGACACGTTGATGTCCCATTTTACTTTGTTTCATTGAATTTCGCTCTTGGTCTTCAGTCTCGTGTAATTTGCTTAAATGAATTCGAAATGAGGAGCTCTTGTTTTCTTATGTGCTCTGGGAGTGAAACCATTTCAGTAGGTAAAGGCAGATGTTAAAAAGTGAAATGGAATATAATCTGAAGTACTTAATCAGTCGACTATCGTTGAGTTATTTCTATATATGCTTAAGGGTACAAAGGATACATAATTAGCATGAAATGTGTGTAATAAATTCGGCTACTTTAGACATTTGATCATCTTTGTAAAGCAAATTTGTGTTTTTTTTTTTATCAAAAGCTTTTGTTATAAATTTTCAAAGTAAGATAGAAATAAGAATATTTTAGTTATTTTTTCGTCTATACAATTTACTTATGTATTGCCTCTATAAATCAATGTCACGGGAATTATTTATCGCATTAATCTGCTTTTCTTGTTTTCTTGTAATAATAAAATAATAAATACTTTTCTCAAAAATAAAAAAAAACAAATTCTCGAAAAATATTCAAATTAGTCGTATTTAAATTTTGCCTTCCCATTTGATTTATGAATGTCATCGTTAGTTTGAAACCTAATTTTATTTTATCATGAGCCAACATCAACTCTTTAAATAGTGTGTAATTTGTCTCTAGTCCTAAATCATCTGCTTTAATTTACCCGTGTAGTTTTTTGAGAATGGTTTTACCGCTACTTATTTTCTTCTCTCTCAAAAAAAAAAAAAAAAAAAAAAAAAAAAAAAAAAAAAAAAAAAAAAGATTTATCGTTGTTTGGGGAAATAAACGTGAAACCTTTTATGGCTTTGTTGTAAATTCGAAGGTTTCGATTTAAAGATCCTCAAGTGACAAAACTACCATTCAAAAATTGATTTCTTTCGAAGTGCTTGGATTTTTTCCTTTGAAGGATCTTTTATAGTCCTAGTTCAACGATAAAGCAAACTTCTCTATTTCGTTTAGTGTTCCCTGTAGACTTCTAAAAGTTTTTGCTTCGATCCTGGTATTTTTCAGATAATGGAAGAAATTATTTTTTGAGTGTTACCTTTTTTATCTTTTGCGAGTCAAGTTTTTTATAAAATTTTTCGGTTACTATTTTCATTAACACTGTGAATCTTATTTATTCAAAAAATATTTTTAAACTTTTTTCGTCCTACTGAAATATTTTCTTTACGTTTGGTTTCTAATCCCTTTTGTATTTAGTTGCTAGTTGTTTCAGAAAATTGAACCTAGCTGTTTAGTTGAATCACTTTGACATTTAAATGAAAATAGAAAAATTTGTCTAGTGAAATGAGAGTTTAAACAGCTCATAAAAAAGTAAAGGAAAACTAAATCTGTAGGTCTTGTTACTAATTATTATTAAGTAAAATTGGTGATGAATAAGTTCTGGATGGCGGTATTCGGGTTTCGTTTTCTTATATTTTTAAATCAGAAAACTCTAACTTTTTTTAAGAATATGATACATATGTTTTCTCTTACTAGTGTTTTATGGATTGATTTCATTTCCTAATGCATTTATTGTATTTCCTTATGTATACTCTCTTCATATTCCTCCGTACTTTACTTGTTACTCATCCAGCTTCTCTTAATACATTGTGTTTATGCTTATTATACTTTTCTAAACATTTTGTCTTTCTCGGTACTCCTTTTACCTTTTTATTCATCGAGTTTCACGTAATTCTCTTCCCTTTTAAGTTCCAATTCCTTTTTCCTACGCAACTAAATTTGTTTTCATTTATTTGTTATCCTACCTCTTATTTATGCTCCCCCACTTATTAATAGCACCACCACCTATTTGTTTGCACCCCCACTAATTCATGCATAATTTTCTTATTTGTTATACGTCTATCTTTTACTGCACTCCCACTTTCTCATTGCTTATTGCATCTACTAATTGTATTCGTTTTTATCTGATGTATGTACTGGCTCTTTTCGTAGTCCAGTTACTAGTTTATTCCATTTATTCCTTGCTTAATTCTCCTACTTGTTATGCTTCGATCTTTTGCTCTACTTCCTCATTACTCACTTCATCTATTGTATTCCCATTTATCTGATGTACTTGCTCATTGCCTGATCCAGTATCTATAATAATTGTTGGATTTCTTCCTCAGAGATGGGCGTCTCCAGGAGGGCGACCAGATCCTGGCGATCGACGGGCAGCCGCTGGACAGCAACATCTCGCACCAGCAGGCCATAAGCATCCTGCAGCAGGCGCGCGGCCTCGTGGAGCTGATCGTGGCGCGAGGGGGCATCCCCGCCTCCTCCTCCTCTTCAGTGCAGGTCACCGCCCCCATCTCGCTCGAGCGCACGCCCTCCGACGCCGCCTCAGACATGGTACTATATACTCACAAATCCCACAAAGGGAAATCCTGTTACATTCGTTATACAAACTTCCTGTATCAGTTACTTTTTCTCAGAAGTCCGACTAAAGATTTTGGGTAACTAAATGTAACAGGATTTCCCAGAGCACAAATTACAGAGGTGTTTTGGTAGCACGTGGACCCCTTCCTCCGTTCAGTTTAGAAAGGAAAGGTGACTTTCCATTGTTTGTTTCCTCTTCTTGCGATTATTTCAATCAATACTGCATAAAGGTCGAGGTCCATGTATGTGGACCTTTCCTACTAAAGGTGGACACTTCATTCAAAACGTGCCACCAACCACACATTCTGCTGAGTTTGTTCAAAAATAAAATTAAGTGATATTAAATTCTTTGAACGGAAAATTTAAGGTCCATTTATGTGTACTAAACTTAAATACTGTTGGCTTACTGGAGAAAGGAAGTCGCTTCGGGCTCATCTACCCTGTCCTAGGTCACGCCAAATTTGGCGATATACAACCGCTTTCTTTTGCTCCAAGAAATTTCACCAACACATCACAGCTGGGTGAGATTTTGGAATTCGCTTGTTGGCTTCTATGGCATTCAAAATATTCTTCAAAAGTAACTTAGTGTATTTCTCCTGGTAAGCCTACGATATTCTACTAGTGCTTTTCTCCTAGTTACATGTGTTATCTCCTGTGCCAAATAATGTACTACCATATTTGATTCAATTCCTGTCAGGCGCGAAACAACCGTGAAAATATTAGGTGATACTGTTTTGCCTTGTGTTGCTGCTGAAGTTTAACTCAAAGGAGTTCTAATAAATGTGCACGCAGTGTTGTAGCACTGTAAGAATAATTCATTTTCCACGCTGCACTTTAATTACCTCAAGCATGCAGTGAGTACTTTAACTGTAGGGACTGACGAGTAGCTCACATTTTAGAGGAACTGGAGAAAATAATTAATATTAATAAAATAACAAAGAAAAATCTGTACACCTAAGTGGACCTTACATTTGTTTTTCTGTGCATAAAAGAGTGTTATAGATAAATAGTTTTAAAAATAGTAGTATAGATAATAGTTTTTAGAAAATAAAAGTATCTTAAATTTAGAATACTATGCTATTTTTCTACAAAAAGAACTTACGTATTGAAGTTAATATCTTTTAATCTGCTTTTTAAATAAAAATGATCCCATCCGCTTATAGAGGTAATGGAAAACACAAAAAAAAAGTTCTGGAGCGAATACAGATATCAGCGCGATCTAATCTTTTTCGGGAAAACACCAGACTGCACTGATTCATTCTGTCCCACGCTAATGTTTTTGCGTAAGGCATTGAGATTACTTTCCGTTGCACCCCCCTTTTAATGATGCCCTGCATTTTCTATCTGCAAAGACCTCCTTTGATCCGACGATACACGATATTACTTTAAAAAAAATAAAGCCACCAGCCCCGGCGAAACCGAGACCGCCATCGAGTGCTCCAAACCGCCATTCCATTAATATAAAGATTAGATAACGGAATGGCATCTCGCGCGGATAAATTCCGGCAGGCGGAAAAATCTCCAGGAGTTCTTCATCGATTTGGATATTAATGGCACGCACAGTTCTCACGTAAAGGGTTTATGCGTGTTTTCCTAACTCTCTCCCTCTCTCAGACACACGTGATTTTACGACGCATAAAACGCGAGGAGGTTTTCGCATTCAATTTATTTTATTTGACGCCGATTTCGATTCGTAGAGCGATAACGTATGAGTGAGTTTCGCTCTTTTTTTTGTTTTGTTGTGGAGTGGTTTGCGATCTATTCAACCTGAGTCCTCTGTTTTGTGACTTGATTGCATAATCAATAAGGAGGTCTTTTTTTTTCCTGTGTTAGGGTGCTTCTTTTTATTAATTCGTAAATGAACTTCTTATTTAATGCGTCCTTTTGTGGAGAGCTTTTCATTTGGCGAGTTCTTTTTTTTTTTTTCCCACCGAGGTTTTTGTTTTGCGGTTTTGGGAGGGTTTTTTCCCCTCTTGTTTTGTTCGTTAGCTCGTGTACAGCACTTCTTAACTAGCTTTTGAAAGTTGCACTCAGGCTCAGAGTTTGAAAGAAGGGAAAACACTCGCTGTAATTTTTCTAGGGGGGGGGGGGGGAATGTTGTGTTATTTTTTTTTCTTTTCGCTTTATTACTGTTCGGCAGCTCTAGGCGTTGATTTGTACCTTAATTTCCTTTTAAAAATGAGGGTCTTGACATGGTTTCTCATTAATAACCCCCTTTATTTGCACTCTTTGTTCGCGCATGATTTTTTTGTGTTCAAAGATTATTCCTTTTTATGAAAAAGTGCCTCCCTTTAAAGTTTCATTAATGCAATTTCTATGCCCCAACGGTTATTATATATATTTAAATGGATCTACTAGTTAAAGCCTCTTAACAGCCTGTTTAATTCTTTGTCTTAGGGTCTTATAATTTATTTGCTGCACAATATTTATGCTCAGTTAGTTTGGCTGACTAAACCAAAAACTTAATTTTTAAAAAAAGTTTTAAAAAATACCGCCTTAAGAAGGTGTTTCACCAAATTATTGTAATATTGTAGCGTAGAGTAAAAATTTTAAGACTTCTAAAAGTACTCTTATGACATAAGAAGTCTTAAAATGTCTTTACTTGTCATAAATATCACAGCATGACATGACTTACAGGCTTTGTGTTAGTCCGCATACTTATAAATGTCCATTTATCTATTAACAAAATATATTATTATCTAAAAAAAATTAAGATTTCATAAAAAGGGTGTTCCACCTCATTTTTCTGAACATTCTTGAATTTCATGTCTTTTTCCTTTTACGATAGCTTAGCTTTTTTTGACATGCATCAGGAACTTTAAATAAAGTTTAAAGAATTTACTTTTATCGTAAAAAATGATCCAGACAGAATGATTGAAGTTCCCTTTTTGTGGTCTAAATTAGTTTGCTTCTAAATTAATACCTAGGATTAATCAAAACTGTCCTTCATCTGTTACCCGGACCTACCCACGCAACCCTAAATGAATTGGTTACGTATTCAAAACTGATGAGGTTTGCCGTACGCGCCTTGTATACAAAGGGCGAATAATTGTTTCATTGTCACGAAAGCGTATTGTTTCATAATGCTTTTATTTTCTGGGGCCTTTGCCCAAACGTTCATTTTTGTAATATTTTGTTCATGATTTTTGGAAGAGAATGATGCTAATAGCTTGCGTGTTCGAAAATAAATCGCTTTCTCGCATTTTGTCATTTGTCTCCCTAGGATACAAGTTAATTGAGCAGAAACCTTAAGATTTCGTGTAGCTCATATGCAGATTAATTCGGGAGTTTTCTATTAACAGTTGAGTGTGATTTATTACTTCATCTGATGTAGTTACATTTTTCATTACGGTGTTGCCTGAAAATGTAATTGAGCAGCTTTTGGAGATTTAAATTTAGACAGATGGGTTCAGTTCATAAAATTCAATAGATCCCATACGAATGATGTTTCACGTTAATCTACGTGCTAAAAATTACATTTAAGTTGTATTAAAATAAAATTTAAAACGTATTATTGAGTTAAGGTTTATGACCATAATGATAGTTAAATTTCAATAAAAAATCAGTTCGTTGACTAGAAAATTATACCACAGAACGGTTAAACATACTTCAAATACTATGTATCATAAATAGTATGTTCAAATAAATCTTCAAGTACTGGGTAAAACATTAAATATTAAGAGACGTATTTGAAAGAATAAACTTCAAAGTTACGAAGTTCTATCGCTAAATAATTTTTATTTTAATATTGTTAGTGAATTGGATTTTTTTAATTCATTCCATAATACGCAGAACAACTTGACGGTTTGGTAAACGGGAACTACTTATTCTATTGCCAAAATTATTAGCAAGTAAAAGCGATGTCAATAAAAGTAATTTTTCTACTTTTGTCATAACTATATTACATTAAAGCATCTATTTTTTTTTTCACAAAATATCAAAACAGTCCTCCTGAATAAAAATACTACTACCCGTTCTATTTTGTTAATGGTCTTTTCAATACACTGTCGTGTTCATGCGGTTCATGTCGGTGCACTTTAAATGATCAAACTATTTGCGCTCTATATCCCCTGGGAATACTGTTTCTCTAGAGAGAGGGCATTCCATCATCTAAATTGTTCCTTTTTGATCCCGAATGGACGCTCCCATATCGTGTCCATTGTTTTCCTTCCCTTTGGATTATAACGTTTATCCAAATTGATGTCCTGGTCTTCTATATGTAAAATACTCTTTAGGGAGTAAGTTCTGTTATACTTGCTGAAAAGTTTATTATTCACAAGTAATTTATACTCAACGTTCATATTATGTTTAACTTGAGCAGAAACAGTCAATTATGCAGTGGGTGGTATGGATAAAATTGTTAAATCAAAAGTAAATGATTAATTGTATGTTATTTGAAATAAGCAATTCTAATATTTTTTTATGAAATAAAATAAAAAGAATTTACTTTGGTGGTTTTCATTTTTGTTAATAAATTTTAAACTAATCACGTTTTAGAAATTTGCCTTTTTTCAATATAATTCTGATTAAAAAATACTATAAAATTATACTAATAAATAATAATTATTATTTTTATCCAGGTAATATTTGTATTATAAAAAAATCTTATGTATAAAAAACAAAATATATTTATTATTTTTTATAAGAAGTTCATTATTTTCATTGGGAATAGCAAAATATCCTCCTGAGACCCAGGCTTACGAAAATGTTAAATTTTTCAAAAATCATGGTTTATTGTAACAAATGGACATAATTAAACTTATTCTTGAAAAAATTAATGAATTTAAATTTTTAGATTTTAAGGGAATGCTCATCCATTTTAATGGATGTTGAGGTCATAGTGAGGTTAAGTATGGTAAAAAACTTTAAAAATACATTTCCTTCAAAAACTGCATTTAGGTCATCTTCTGAGCATAAAAAAGCAAATAGCAAGACATTAATGAACTGTACCTAAAATTTAATTAAAAAAATTAATTATTAATTAAACATGGTATTATACATACAAACCTCTGCGACTACATTTCCTTCAAGAACTGTAGTTATTCATCTTGTATCAACATGAAAAAAGCTAATAGTTAATAATTAATTAATTGGATCTGAAATTTAGTTAAATAAAATTTTATTACTTATTTTGAAAGCATATTAAATTTAAGCTGCTTCGTGAAAAACTTTAAAACAATTTCTTTCCGCAGTGATACATAAAAACATTTGGCATGCGGTACATCTAAATTTTGTTTTTTTACTGCAACCAGTATTTCTACAATATGCAGAATTCTTGATCATCTGTTCGTCCACACTCACTACTGGAGACCTAGGGATTTTTAGGCAGCCATTCCTAATGGAATTTATCATGGGCTGTACCTTCCATAACTTATTCTCCTTTTCTGCATCTGAAACCTCAATGTCAACAACAACTTTCATATTTGCCCGAATAGAAAAATATCTGTCTCGACACATTGATTCACAGATAATTGGAACTCTTGTACTTTTTTGCCAAAACATTTTGACTTGTGGGTACCCTAAAACACCCATAAGTAGAGTCATTCCAACGTAAGTTTTCACTTCAGATGGAGTTATGTCGGGAGATTTTCCAGTTTCTATGACATGGGTTCTGTTGGTACAATCAGCGATGACGTTGTACATATCCTCATCAATGTATTTGCAAAAATAATCATAAGGCTTGTAGTTGGAATGATTTTGTGCTTCTGTATTTAATATCTGAGTAATATCAGGCACATCAGGTAAACTTGATGAAAACCTGAAAGAAAAAATATTGTTAATATATGTATTAACAATATTTTTTGTTTGGTACTTGTACAAGCTCAATATTTTTTTGATTAATTGTTAATAATATGTTTCTAATTTATAAAACTTTCAAAACTTCAAATAAAATATTTTTTGTGTTCGGTTGACAAATTTGATTAGCGAGATTTGCACTTGCCTTATTAAGGTTATTGAGCATTTGCAAAACCCCTCCTTGTAACTCGTAGATTAATTTATTTCATATTTTATCCATTCTGTGTACATGTTTTGTCTTTAGGTAATCAAACATTAGTGTAAAATAAAATATGTGATTTAAAATAACATAATTAGAATTGAAATAAAATTATAGATGAAACATTTATTTTGAAAACACTTACTTCAGTGATCTTTTCCAAGTGTGAGATTTTTTCTCATTTTTCTTTGGAGTGTCTTCGGTTTGTGGGACGTCTGAACAATTTTCATCCTCATCAGAATCTGTAGAGGAATCCAATAACTGAGGAGTAGGAGCTGTGTCATCTTCCTCTTCACTAAAATCCTCGATGTCGACATCAGACAAATCTCCATTGGCAATTAAGTCTAATGCCTCCTTCACCGACACCTCTATAAAATAATGAAACTTTCATAAACACCATAGCTAAATATATAATATATTTAAATGATTATATATTGATAAAAAATTAAATAAATTTATATTGATACGCTTTTGATAACAAGTCTTAAATGAAAGTTAACCCAATACAGGGGTCGATCCAGCCGAAAATTGGGGCCATTTTGCTGCCCCTTCACAAAAATTAAATTCTTAAAAAAGGCCCCTTCACAAAATTCAAGTTCATAAAAACAACCCTTTCTTAAAATTTAAATCATCTTTAATCATTATTTGCATGAAAACATTCACAAAATCTTGTTTGATTCAAATAAAAAATGTTTTTTTACGATAATTTGAAAAGTTAAAATATAATTCGACTTCAATTTTTCACAAAAATAATTTCTTTTTCACAAAAATGTGCCCCAAAAAATAAAATCTGGATCGACCACTGCAATAATTGAAAGCAGGAACTAAATGCACTCCCACCAACCCTTATCACCATTTACATGCATTGAGACCCCACATCCATTTGAATGGATGTTTCTAAAATCAAGTTTTAAGAAAAGTATTAACTTTTTTTTCAATATTAATTATTAATTACGTTTCAGAAGGAATAAAACTTCCTAAAAATGCAATTTAAGAACAATATTTAAGTAAAATAAGCAAGAAATTGATAACTTACTGCGAGAGCTCGGATTTCCGGCGTTCTTCCCACGTTTATCCATTTTGGTAAATAAATAACAACGATTGCCAGATTCCGAATACTAAAAAGTGATCGTAGTTATATACAGAATAACACCAGACCAGTTCTTGAATGCTAAAGTGAAAAGAATCTTCGCACAAGAGGGAAATCAAACATCCATTAAAATGGATGTCAGGACTCAGGAGGATATAACAAAATCCCTAGATTATCTTGAACTTTTACGTTAACTTACATTATTTTAACCTTCACACTCTTAAAATTCAGTTTTTATTCCTGTGTTTTATATTTTACGAATTATAATATTTTTAAATTCTTAGTGTTTCGATATATATTTCGTATTTAGTGAAATAAATTCATGTAGCCTTTAATTAATCTTATTTTCTTTGTTTTTCCCCCAGTTAAACACTGAATGGGCTCAAGTTGAATCCATAGATCTCATAAATGATGGCTCAGGACTTGGCTTCGGAATCATCGGTGGTCGTAGTACCGGAGTCGTTGTTAAAACTATATTACCTGGCGGAGTCGCTGATAGGGTAAGTCAGTTTTCCTATCTTTATCCTCATCTTTATTACTTCTGTTGTAAATAAGTTTCGATTTAAATAAGAGCGCCTGTAAAATCGGCGGTTTAAATTTTTTTAGGAAGGGAGAAATCGTTAAGATAGGAATATTTATCTGGGCACTTGTTTAACTCTTACAATTTATAGGAAAGAAATAAAGGAAAGCACATGTCTATTGAATTGAGGGAGCACTGGCATTAGCTCTAAGTAAAGTAAAAATACTACACCGTTTAGGAGTCTTGTTTTCTTATCTTTTAGTTTTATCAATGATTCTTTACGATGAATACCTTAGTGGTCTTGTTTAAAATTAACACGACTGTGGATTGGTAAGATAAATTTTATAGTTTTGTGAACTAAAGCTTTAGTAATAGATGGCGCCACGCATTTTTAGAAACGAATTTCATCTCCTGGTTGGTGGTAGTATAATTTTTTTAATGATATTATTTATTCGTTTACATTAAAAACATATTTTTGACTGATATTTTTTTATTAATCTTTGATTAATTGGATATTATTATAAACATTTTAAAAACAACCTAATTACTTCTAAATACGATTGATTTTTCTAAATCATCCTTAAATTTTTTAGGTACCTTAAAATATTTTGAATACATTGTAAGAAATTTTCGCTTTGCTTGTCGCTTACTTTTAACCCTTCGAAAAAGTACAAGTTAAACAATTTAAATTTATCTGTGGTTCGAACCATCAGATGGCACTACATGAGCGATGTTGCCGACCCTCCCGAGACTGGAATTTCTCCTTTTCTCCCGATGTTCACAAACATTTTTCGCTTTGTAGAATTTCTGCAGATTTGAGATTTCTTCCGATTGTCCCATGAATACTTTCTGATTTTCTATTTTTAATTAAATTAAATTAAAGAAAGTTTCTAAACTAACTGTTTTACTAACTGTATCTTCTCGCGAGTTTCTTACTCTATTGCCATGCGGGAAAGGCAACTTTAACGAGCGAGTAATTTCCGCAATTTCTATAAAACAAATATGATGGAATTGGTACAATTTATCTCGGGTTGCCACTTTAACCTGGAAAATGAAAAAAAAAAGTGAATAAAAGGTTATCTAAAACTGGGGGACATTTAAAACTTTCAAATGATTTTTTTTCTATAATTTATACTAAAATTTTAAATAATTGGTTTTTGATTTGTATATTCCAAATGCTATGGTTCATATCAGTCTTATAGAGTGGAAACTATTGGTCTAAACTAGAGGTTCCCTAACTTTATGATTACAAAAAATTCATCAAATTTGTAAAAGATAACTTTTTAGGAGAAAATTTAAGATTCTATCCTAAGAAGTTCTATCCTAAGAATATCTTTGCATTTTAGAATGTTAATTGGAATACAGTCTTGATAGTGCTTCAATCGAGTAGTATTTATTATATCAACGTATAAAGTAAGACATAAACATGTTTCAGTATCTTATCACAGATGACGCCACAGAATACTCTGATTTTACTATCGATGATTAATCTCATTTATTACTTTTATTCCTTTTGTTAAAAATAAACCCAATTATACTTTTAAAAAAAATCTTCATAAGTTTAAACTGATGTTTTTGTATATTTTATTAAAGTTTCTTTGTCCTTTCAGTTATATTGAGAAACGTTTTAAATCAACTGATGTTTTAAAACATAAGAACGTTCTAATGATGTAACTAACTACAAAAAATTATAACTATTAAACTGTTTTCTGTTTTTAAACAAAAACGAAATGTTAAAAACGAAATTTTATTACTTTATGAATTTGGTTTTTGATAAATTAAAAACGTATTTTTCCCCTTTTTTATTTAAAGAGTCTTTATATATTTAGAGAGTTTCATTGAATATTTTTACAATACTAAATATATGCTACCAGATTCATGCAGATTAGCTCAACGGTATTTGATTTTCAGCTAATTTTTATGTATTCTTCTTACTCAGAAAACAAGTATTATAATTTTTCAGAAAAGTAAAGTTTATATTCATATATCTTTGAAAAATGTGAACAAATTCATCTAAATAATTATGTTTGCATTAAAAATTTAGTTTTTCTTAAAGATTTTTAAAAAATTATAAAAAATTGACTTGATGATAAGAATAGCATTGAATTGATGGAAGATTTTAATACAGTGGTGCCATCTAAACGTATCGATATCTTTGAAAAGTACCTAAAGTAGCTTTATAATAATTATTATGTAATGTTCTTATAACTATGATTTATTTTGTTACCTTATTAAGTATTATTTATCAAATATGTAGTTATGCTAATAACTATATGATAAATAATTTTAATGCAAATTTGACTGAATCAAATTTTTCATAACAAATTAAATACTATTTTGCTTCATTTTTATAAATGATAGTGTTGTCAATAAATTTTCAGTAAATGAAGTATCAATAATGCCTATTTATTACCTATTTTAAGAAATACCTATACAAATATTTACGACGAATGCAAAGGCGAAACAAAGACGACATGCAAAATCATTTATGAAACTTTAGTTTTACCTATTTATTTTAAAAATGACTGCTAATATACTTGTACATAGCTCTATTTTACTTTTAATACTTTAAAACTGTTAATATCTTGGTTATATTTCTTTGCTAATTAAATTTTCTTATCTTAATTAAGTGGCGCAGTTGATTGCAACAACTTAAGTTTCAAATTGTGTATATTTTTTCTGCTCCACATTGTTTCGTTAAAAGCTGTTGAAAACTTGCATAACAGATAAGTAGTATTATGGTGATCTTTGAAATGTAAGAAATAATTTTAAATAACATTTTTATAATTCAATATTGTCAGCGTTAGAAATTGGGAGAAAAAAACAGGGGTCCTGTGGAAATCTTACTGGTCCGCAACAAAAATCACTGGTCCGACAAATTAAGAAGGGTCGGTTTAAATATATAAAGTAACTATTGCACTGAATGTGAGTACCAAATAGTAATGTTGAAAATCAATACATATTAATAATATTTTTTCCTTTTCGCCGGGGGCTCCCCTATCCCATATCACAACATTTTGGGTTCTGTCAAAAATATGCACTTGCTTCACCAAATGCAATCATCAAACGCACTTATTAAAATACCGCTACCACTGAAAAAAAAATCGTCTAAATGATTTTACACGTGCTCGAGAAATCACTGGTCCGGCGGACCAGTGATTTTCTGATTCCACTGGTCCGAGCCGTTTTTTAGTTGTCCCGGACCAGCAAAACACCCCAATTTCGAACGCTGAATATTGTGATTAGAGGAAGCGAAGGAGAATTATGCTACTGTAAAACGTGTTTTTCCTATGTAGTTCATTATATGCAGGAAAACTAACTATTGAATGAGACTATAAATTAATCGTATCGCCAGTTTGAAAAGGGAATACGTCAAAAAAGGGTCTAATTGACATTTTTGTGCTGAAAAATCTCCAAGCTTCGCTCTATATATGAACGGGAAGAGGAAAAAAATAACAAATCCCCTATAGGCAGATGTAGCCCCTTGAATTTGGCGAAATCGATCCATGTGATCGATATCAATTCATTGTATTTTTGATTTAATTTAAAATTTAGTTTCTTTTTCTTTTTTTCTCGCATTTTTTTTTTGCTGTAAATTAAGCCAAAACAAAGTCAATTTAAATGTTTTAAACACTTTTTCAGCTGAAATTTCATAAGCTTAAAAAAAGTCCCTTACTGTTTTTAACTGTACAATAATTTTGAATGTACTTATATTTTTGTCTATTCTAAACGTGGCCCTCGTATTTCCAGTAAAAATTTGGTGGTTAGGTTACGGTGAAAGACCGAAATCTGGAGAATGTCGACATTCACATAGTGGCTTGGTGTATGTCCGAAATATTTGCTAAATACCCTTATTTCGGACTTACACCAGTGAATGTCGACATTCACCATGCACTAATGGTGAATGTTGAACAAGTCCGAGATTTATATTTTCTTCTCCGTAATTCAGTCGCGATAAATTTTTCGCCTCTCTTTCTGAGAGGAATGACTAAGAACTTAAAACACACAGTACATTCAAAATTAGAAAGGAAAATAATAGAAGTTAAAAACTTACTTAATTATACAGTACGTTCTAAATGAGAAAATAGAATAATAGTAATAAAAAACTTACTAAATTATGAGATTTAAATCTTATTTATTGCAACAACTGAAACTATTATGACACTTTGAATTGCACAAGAGGCCCTTACTTTTACAACTGCATTTATTAATGGAATACTTCCTTTTGCAATGACAGTGTGTAGGGGAAAGGAGGGTAAGAGTACGCACAAAAATGATTTTGGGCTATAAAGTCGATAATTTAAAAGCTAGAGCCTCAAAAATTTACTGAACGTAAGTTTATTGACTCACAAATCAACCTTCAAAAAAAATAAAGTCTTGGCTTTATCGAAAGTATGTTAAAAATAAAAAAGAAAATGAAAAATTGAATACCTACTTTTACCCGACGTGTCGGCAAAGAGTACGCAGGACGTGAGGCCAAGAGTACGCGCCCTGAAAGCTTGTCAGAAATCACAAAAAATGAACAACTAACTTCGTAATTGGAAGATCCTTCCCTTGTCTCACCACTCTTTAAGTTTAATCCACATTGGAATCAATCTTTTTGAAAATTCATGAAAGATCACGCTTTTAATTTTCCAGGATTTTAAAAGAGCTAGTTTTCACCTTCTGAGGTATTGTAAGCTTTAAAAGTTTAATTTAAGCATTTATTCATCAATTGTAGCACATAACTCTCATGTGGTAAAGAGTAAGATGAATTATGATTCTCGCTACAAAAATTCCAACTATCTTGTCTGTGCGTACTCTTAGACGCCATTGTATTAATTCTCTAAAAGTCCTTAAATCAATCCTAAAATTAAACTGCAGTTAAAGTCTAACGATGCCAAGTTGTTCAGAAGTTGTTCTCACATTAGTATTCACTTTGGAAGCAATCATTAGTTCTTTATTTACAAAAAAATTAAGATTCCTTCGCAGAAAAATTAAATGCCAACTCAAAAAAAAAAACATATTTTACCTGATAAATAAAATACAGAATGTACGAAAATAATAGTGACAGTCAATTAGGATAGCTTATGATGCATTTGTCCATGTGATCATACTTGCTCCCCCTTATACTGTTGGCAACAGGGAAAAAAAACCGCTGCGCACTCTTACCCTCCTTTCCCCTATAGAACTTAAAACACACAGTACATTCAAAATTAGAAAGGAAAATAATAGAAGTTAAAAACTTACTTAATTATACAATACATTCAAAATGAGAAAGGAAAATAATAGAAGTTAAAACTTACTTAATTATACAGTACGATCTAAATCAGAAAATAAAATAATAGTAATAAAAACTTACTAAATTATGTGATTCAAATCTTATTTATTTGTTATCTCTCATATAAAAGCCCACGTCACTCACTGACTCACTGACTGATTCTGGAACGCTCGCACACTATGATGCCATCTCGCAATAATAATCATAATCATCAGAAAAATATAAAAGCCCACGTCACTCACTGACTCGATGCCATCTCGCAATAATCAGAAAAATAAATAAATAAAAGTAATTAAAATTTTAAAATAATATAATAGCTTTTAAATAAATATCTTTCAAGAAAGTTGGTTTACTTAATAAAGGTTAAAAAGTTACTTTTAGGGAAGTTGGTTTCTAATTCAACAATAATAAATTATTAAAGTTAAACTTCTTATTTAATGTATAATTAATAGGAACTTGAAGTAGTAACGAGCGAAGCTCGCATAAAAGGCTAGCCTAGCTGTAAGACCCGGCTTTGCCGGGTCGTAACAGCTAGTTATTTATATTTTATTATTTATTATTATTTATTTATTGTTATTTTCGACATCCACCAGAGCATATCTGTGATTGTCGACATACACCGGTGAGGGTCCGAATGTAATGAAATATTCGATCTTTCACCGACGTATTTGGTGTTTGTTGACATTCACCGGTGAATGTCGACATTCACCAATTTCGGTCATTCACTGTAACAGTTGTTCAATGAAAATTCTATTACTTATACCCCCCCCCCCCCCGATTTTCTCATAATATGGTTTTTGGACTTATTCCCTTTTTCAAACTGCTCATTTAATTTGTATAATTATGATTAATTATATATGTTTTCTTTTATTCATTAAATTTGTATAGTTATGATTAATTATATATATTTTTTCTATTATTCATTAAATTTGTATAGTTATGATTAATTATATATATATTTTTTCTTTTATTCATTAAATTTGTATAGTTATGATTAATTATATATATTTTTTCTTTTGTTCATTAAATTTGTATAATTATGATTAATGATATATATATATTTTTTCTTTTATTCATTAAATTTGTATAGTTATGATTAATTATATATATTTTTTCTTTTATTCATTATGTATGGGATTAAAATATTTTGTTTCGGTATTTTTAGTCGAATATTATTTAACTTTATAATGTAACTTTATAATTAAAATCAAGCCTTTTGTGTTTAAAAGTGTCCAAAAAAGGCATGGAATATAGGGGTTTATTTGTTTCTAATAAAAATAAGCTTTTCTTAATGGATATTTCCACTTTTACTTGTTTGGTTTAAACTTGAAAGAAATATATTTCATTTTTACAATTTAAATTTTAAACATAATAGAAAAATCACAATTTTTCCCCCCTCATTTCTATTTTGAGTACTCTGTTTTCAGTTTAAATAAATAATCCTTTAGCTTCAAATGCTAAATTAAATTTAAAGAATTCCAGAAAATCCTCAGAATCAAAATGCTTCCCCTTTTTATGAGTCCTAATTCACTTTTATATTTCACATAAGAAATAGCCTTCTTTTATCTTGACCAAGTTTTAATCTTCGAAGTTTGAAAGTAAATTCTTTAAGGTAAACTTACGCACTTGTCTTCTCTTCGTTTTTTTTAAAGCTTTGTTTCCTCGCGAATACTTCAAAATGTGAAGAAGAGATTTACTAGGAGCTTCTAAGATTAACTAAGCAGTGTTGACGTTTCTTGAAGAAATGAAAGAGTGGCTTGGACTGACGCTCACATGCAATTCCAGACTTGAGTTAAAATGCGTAATCTTATTTCTCAATGAAATTTTAATTCTGTGTCTTTTTTTTTATTAGAGTGTGTCAACTTCGTTTTAGATAAAAAAAAATTTTTTAATAGGAAAAAGTCAAACCTTTAAAATATAACAAACCGAATTAAACATGCTTGTAATTATTCAATTCGCATAAAAAATGTTTTTGTTCTTTAGATTTTACTTAGATATTTATTTTAAAGAATATAAACAATTTGAAGCTTTATTTTAAAGAGCTTTTTACGAAAAATTAACCTCGTTGCCCCCATATTATAAATAAATTTATAATCATATAGCATATGTAAGTTATTCGTACTTATTTTTTGAACCCTATATAGTTGTTAGTAATCTGAAAATAAATAATTAAGAATAAAATATACGCGTATGAGATGAATCGACTGAAATAATATAAGCCGGATCTATTTCTACCCCTAAGTATTACACACAAGTTTCCCATACAATAAAAGGTAACTCAAAACTCTGTATGCACTAAAAATACATTTTTTTTTCTGCAAAAAAAAATAGAAAGACGTAAAGAGTTACACAACATCACATCTTTCTGACGTTACACAACATCACCCGGCTTAACAACGGATACGAAAAACAAGATAGCACTTCCACACCCAAACTTCAAAGCTCTCCTCCCCCCTCCAAAAAAAAAAAACCATTTCCAAAGCCCCATAAAAAAAGGCAGCGCTACTCCGTCAGTATCGCATCCGAGCGAGCTATCTCACAAAGCCCACTCCGCATTCCGGAGGCATCGTTGCCGGCGGCGTTCTCATACGTGATCGCTCGAATAAACGGCCGCTTTCGGAGGCAAAGACCCGTTTAGAGAGCTCATCGGAGCGGCCCTCTCTGAAGGGGGACTTCGCAAATCTATCTGAAGACTCGGGAGTGAAACAGAGCGGCGGGTCGTCGTCGGTTGTTTCCTCCTGAAGAAAAGGGTTCGGATAAGAAATCTCGAGTCTTAAGAGGAGAACGGAGAAGAATAATGCATGCAGGTGGAATGTTTCGCAATAGGACGATGTAACCAAAGCCGTATGCTGCTCCCTCAGAAAAATCACTTGAGGATTTGTAATGCGGTGTACTATCGGTCCACGAAAGAACGCAAAATATTAAAAAAAAAAATCGAGTTTTCGAGATAAAACTACGTCACGCATGATACGTCAAAGTGAAAGGGGGGGGCATATTCTTTTCGTAGTTGCAAGGGGTTTCTCGGGATAACGGAAGTTTTAAGCATGCTAGTAGATGCAGATTAGTAGATGTCGAGGAAACTAACACAACAATTCATATGACTTGTAATGGAAAAAAATATTAAAATTTTTCAGTGGAATAGTTTTTGGTTATCATAAAAAAATATTTATTCATCAAAAATTATTTCTTTATCAGATTTTTAAAATATTCTCCATTTATAAATATTTTTAAATAAATATTTTTTATATGTGTCACCTGGAAGGAGCAATAACCGTAATGTTTAGCATTATAAGAATTTAGAAAAGGGCCAAAAACGGCTGTTTGGAATGCTTTGATTTTATATTCTTCTTCTTTGAAAACCTTTCTGGTTGTGTGAAAAACAGCATGCTAAAATTTCATATAATCACATTATTAAAGTGAGTACTAGGAAGCAAGAATCCATGCACCCCCTCCAAAATGGAATATCTAAAAATACAGATATTTCTTTCTTTGCAAGATATTTATGATATTTCTTTCTTTCTCTTAAGAAGATATTACCAACAGGTCACTTCTTAGTGTCAATTTCTTGGTATTGTTTCCTTCGAAAATGTAAAACTTTGTTTATACTCAGCAAAAATGAATTTTTGGAATTTTCTGATCCCTTTCCGATCCCTTAGATATCCCTAGTTTGCGTGAAACTATTCTTGGTACATAATCTGATGCTTATATAGATTACTCAGTAAACAATTTTAATAATGCTTTGCTTTTTGTTCGAGGTAACTTTATTTCTCTGGATTATTCATTTTTAACATGATGAAAAGTTGAAAGTCCCATAAAGATCCAACCCTACTACTTACATAAAAAAATGTACTTTTGAAACTATTCTTGGCTCAAAAGTATTTATCTCACACCCTCCCTCATCATCAGAGCGAAATATTAAAAACCCAGTTTCCCAGAACCCACCCATCTCCCTAAATGGGGCTAATACCTCATCGGAAAGTTACCAACTGCTCCCTCTGAACGTCTCTCATTGATTATTGATCACAGCGAGGAGAGGCCTTGGAGATTAATGACTAAGTAAGTGATCTATACTTGTGGATATCTTGGGTGGGGTTGTTCTCGTGACGATATGCGGGTGGAGGGAACGGTGTTAATATGCTATATTTGCCCCCCCCCCTTGGAGAGAATGGGAATATGTGCCCTTCGGGTCAATATTTAATGCGGCGGCCTTTTCTTGATGTTGTCGGGAAAGAATTATGTCGACGGGCGGATTAGCCTTTTCTTGGACTGGTGTCAAGAGATGGTAACGAGGCTTCTAGTGTCCTATCTATTCAAATGATAGCATGTAGCCTTGAAGTGCAAGGTTAGATTTGGATTGCATATGGGTTCAATTCCGTTAACTGTCCCGTAAAATATCGCCAAGGTGTTTTACATGAAAAATATTTTTTATTGAAATAAATGAATAATTTATTAGAATAATTTGCAATTTTTGGTAATATTTCTAATATTTGGCGTCCAAAACAGCTTGGCTATATTTAGCGGGACAGATAACGGAATTGAACCTGCATATGTACAGCTTGAGGGTGTGTGGTGTGTGTTGAATTGGATATAGTACAGGTTTAATTGTATAAATGTTAGTTAGGACACTTCATCACCATCTGTCTTCTTCTAACCAATTAAACAATTAGCTTTCTTCCATCCGTCACAAGTGTCATTGTTCATAATATTAAACTGTCGTTTCAGTAATTTTTTCCAATTATCTGCTGTTCTTTTATTTGAGTTTGAATACATACTATTTCATTGATTAGTAATCTTTCAAACAGTTTTGAAAGTTTTCATTAATCCAATCTACTGTTTTCATATTGTTCCTTTCCTGTAAAGTTCAACTGGAGAGATTTAAATTTTTTTCTCGCTTTCAAGTAGCGCAAAAATGTCCCTTTCCAAATATTCAAAAAGAAATATCACAGAAGAAGAGAAATCAAATTCCTCTCATGAAACCTTATTAAAATGCCGCTCTCCTTGATGAGTTAATTTAATAAATAATTAAGAGATAACATTTTCTAATGAAGCGCGAAATGAGAAAATGTCTGGTAAAAGCCCTTGTCCCTTCTTTTAGGGGGACGGTTTTGGCGTTGTAGCGCCATAATTTTCTGACACGCTCATTTATAAAAATTGCTCATTTGGTTTTTTCCTCGCTGCCTTTTGGTGTGTCGATTAAAAAGAAAGCCCTTCCAATCAGCGAGGGATAAAAGGAAGCAGGAATTGGGAGGTGTATTGCCCTGGCTTAGAACGGCTCTTGTTGTTTTTATGGGGAGGTGGATGTTAAGTTCGTTAGGAAGTGATTCTGTTCCGTGTAATTTGCGAATGCTCATTTATTTCCTTGTTTAGATGTTATATTTTTTTTTGCGATGCGCTGTTTTGATTTTGTCCTTTAGTACGCGAATAAAGAAAGGTTTGGATTTTGTATGCAATCCCGTTCTTAGGTTATTTCTGCTGCTCAATTGGATGCACATAATATTTGTCAATGAAATACGTATATATTTTTTGTTCTTCTAAGTAATTACGTAAGTTATAGTGCTATGAGGGATAATTGTACTGTTTTTAAGTTATTATTATATGAAAATAAATTTCAGATAGAACCATAATGAAGAAGTTACCGAATCGGCGTTCACTACTGAACTTCGATCAGTAATGGACGAATTGAATTTTGAAATTCTTGATTTATTTTCTCGTACAATTAGAATAATAATAAATATATACAATAATTTTTATCAATTCTTGAAAGTATGTATTATTGTGTATACTTAAATGTAAAATCGTTATTATAGTAGAAAAGTCTCAAACTTCAATGACATTATTTAATTTTCCTCAGTACCAATCTCACACAAAACTAGAAATAGCACAAAGCAAATGTCTAACGTCATCAGCATCACATTAAGGATTCCGGAGATAGCAAAAGTAATCAACCATGAACCAACTCTATGAAAGCAAAACGTGTCTGACCAATGCTAGTCGACAAAATAATAATAAATGATTGAAGCTCTCCTTTGGAAACTCCGTCATTACAATAACTGATAACAGGCGTTCTTCGCTGGGACAAGGAAAATTTCATTATCGGTAGAAGGGACATGATTATGATAATGAGACGTCCGACCAAAATTTCATAACAAGATCTCGAGCAAAATGCTCCCGGGAGTGTCACGTGGTGATGAAACTCTTAAGAATTACCGTGGAAAATATTAGCTTTGGGTGCATGTAATTTGAATTTCTGGGCATTAAAAGAGAAATCTGAATAAACAGGGGCTGTGAAACATAGATAGTTCCTGTTTAATTGTGTTAGGAGGGAGTTTAGTTGAAAGTGCTTTTTAAGTAAATAAGATTTAATTAATGAAATGATTTTTCGTTATTGGTTTAAGAGGGAATTCAATCTAATCGTGTGAAATGTATTATTTGGAAGTGACAGTGATGTCTGGAAGTAATTTTGTCAGGAATGATATTTGTTGAGATTGGATTGCTTTAAGTTTGGAAAGCTTAGTATTGAATGCTACACATTTCCAGTTTCGTTTTTTTTTTTAATTGAAGGCAGACGTTGATATCTATACCGCTTATTTACTGTTATATCTCATTTCTGTTAAATTAAACGGAAAAGTTATTAAGAAAAACGTAAATAATGTAAGAGAAGTAATTTTGGAATATGTGTTGATCTGTTGAGTCTATCGGTCAATTAAAAAAGTAAAATAATTTCAATTTCCTACTCTTTTGGTAAATATAATTTTAGCTTGTAGTAGTAGGCGAAAATATATTTATTTTTTACTCAAATTTTATTATTAGTGTTCAGTCTTCATTTAATTCTGAACTAAGAAGAACTAAAAAATTGGTCGTAATTTTCTTTTGGATAATTCTCAATTATAACAAATTAATCAAAATAACCGATAGACTTAATGGACAAATATTGTTAACAAATAAATATACAGGTGTATTTAATATAGTGCAACAAACTTTGAGGGATGATTTGATTAATCGAGACGATCAAGAATTGGTATAGAACAGGGACGCAAATGCATCTTTTTAGTTTTAAATTAAAAAAAGGAAAATGTACTCTTATTGCAAATGAAAATAAGAATATGCTAGAAGTTATTATCAATTAGTGCTAAGCTTGTGACGTGACAGATAAAACAACACTGGTTAAAAGATAAAAACCCTTTATTAAAAGCTTAAAACATATTAAAACCAACGATGACGAAACCTAACGGCAGAGGGGAAGGGATCTGCCACGAGCAGCTTCAACAATCTGCTTTTATACAAGATCAACGTGACGTAACGGAGACTGTGACGTAACGGAGTGGTCGTCTTCTTCCAACAAGATCATACGGTGGTTATCTTCTTCTCAACGAGATCGTCACAAGCTTATGTACATTAAAGCTAACAAATGCAAAAGAAAAGTCAAAACTAAGTGCAAATAGATGCTATTAAGAATTAAACACTGTAATGTCCTCTTTTTTATGTATATAGATATTTTCTTTAGATATTTTTTTTATCGTTACTTAATAGCAAAGATATTGAAAAGCCCAGATTCCTCTTTTGCCCTTACACCAAGTGCAAAAGAAAAACTCCTTTGCTTGAGCTCCGAAATAGAGAGGGCCTCTCTACTCTTATCACTCACTAAATATCTTCTCCCTTACTGTTCCGCCTATCAGCTGCATACCCGTCTCTTGCAAAAAGTATTTTCCAGTAAGAGTATCCTCTCGCCCAATTTTTTATTCGTTATAACTCTCCTCCAGATATCGCAGCATCTTGAAAGAGGAAAAATCCATTCATGAGTCACAATCGATAAACTACAACAGCGAAAGAAAAAAGAGTATTCTTCCCAATCCGAACAGAAGTTTTATTATTATTTTTTTCTTTCGAGACTAAAAAGCCGAGCCTTCTCTACCAAATAAAATAAGGTTTCGTCTAAATGCGTACACGCCTGCCCTAAACGCGGAAAACAAATGCTTTTAGGGACCGAAACAAGCGGGACAATTGCGGAGAGAAATAATAACAGAAAAAAAGAGAAAAAAAACCTATACGACAATGGGGAGTAGGTGTGGATTGGAGGAATTCTAGTAGGGAAAAGGAGAAAAAAAAAGCGGGGACGTCAAACGCAGAAGTTCGATTTTTCACTGTCCCTTCCCCCTTTAAAAATCAGAGGGGCCGACAAAAGACGGAAAGTGAATTACGACTGTGCGGTTTATATGAATTTTCGAAAGAGAAGATAATTTGCATAGAGGAGGGGAAGTTCGGGAGTGTTTTGTTTTTGGGTGATAACGAATGAAAATAAATGTTGGGAATGGAATGCAATAGGGGCGGGGATAATTTTTTGAAGGGCGGCTCTTTGCCGCGCTGCTTACAAATGCAGATTCAAAGTGAAGATGCTTGTATTTAGGGGAAATATTCTTTTGATTGGTAAAGCCAGGGCGTTACACCCCGGGGAATGATGAAAACGATGTTTGGTTAGATAAAGTATAGACAAATGGAAATACAAATTGATAGAAAGATCTTTACTCGCCTTGCAAGTATTTGAGAACGTACTACGTACTTGAAACTGTTCTCAGGAAGTTAACGAGGTCTGTTCGAAAAGTATCGGAACTTTTTTGTCAAAAAAAGTAATAACTTATTCATACAAAATATTTTTAATATTATCCCCTTCGAATTAGTCTCGTTGGTGATGTATGTACATATTTTTCTTGGCGGTTCTGCCACTGTTTGTTACACCTAGAACTCATCTTTCAGAGTGCTGTTGAGCCCCGCCGTCGTGTCTTGAATAACTCGGCATTGGTTTTCGTTAAACTTTTAAAGTCGTGTCTTCATTTTTTATGAAATAAATTGTTCAACCTTGACGATTTTTTGCCACCTAATTCCATGACGAAGAGTGAACCTGTATAGAGCTAGGATCTACCGAAGCCAGCAGGAAGACGACGAGTAAATACAAACAATTAATTTAGTTGCATGACTACTATGCTTAAAAATATTAAAAGCAACAAAAGGCTGAAGCTAAAATTGCAAAAGACAAATAAGAGTAGAGTACAAACATTGATGCAACTGGCTTTTTAAACATCACATGCTGCCAACTCTGAACTACAGAAAGTCTACAGTTCAACTCGTAGCTAGGCTGGAATAATGAATCCTGTGTTCGAATCCACCACGAGTTCTTTTGAAAAAGCCTTATAAAATGGCAATAAAATAGTGGATTCTGGCAACCCAGCTCCATAGAAGTTGAATTGCTTACTCGCCAATAAACGGTATTCGCAACACTAAATATTTCCTAGGCCCGGTTTAATATAAAATAACTTAATTGAATCAGAGTTAATTTACATTTATTACAGAATAAGTATAGTTGGATTATTCTTGATAATTTAAAGCTATCTTTAAGCATCCTTTGAATAAAATAGACGATGCGTTATTCGTAAAAATAATCTCTTTCTTCGTATCACCAATCATTATTAGTATGGATTGTATTACTTGTTTAATAAGAGATATTGCTGTGTAAGTGAATAGATTTAGATCGAGGGCCTGTAATGTATTAAAAGTGTAAGTGTGCAAAAGGAATCACTGTTGTCACAATGTTTTGATGACATTAACTGCAGTCTTGAATGTATTTAGTTTCTTTTTATTCGATTTTCTATTGCGGATTTTTGCTCCATATTTTTTCCGGCTAGGCTTAATGATAAGTCTATGGGGAGGGGTCCCTTTTTGGTACAAAAATACATTTAATTAAAAAACTCCACTGCTGAAAATCCTTCATTTAACACCAAAATCAAATCAGTAATACCTTTCGAGCAGTTTTTCTGGTTTTTCGTTCAGATTTTTTAACCATAAGGACTAACATAGCTGTATATTTTTTGTACTGAGCCTTGTCTGTTAAGCGAAAATCACATGATGCTCACTCTTAATTTTACTACTTTAATCCACAACCGATATTTTTTAAAAAATGAACAGGGCAGTGCTTTATTAATTCTTTCTTAAGAAATCTGATAAAAGATATATTTTTAAATTTAACATTAGGGCAAAGCACCTAAGCAGAATTTGCACTTCATTCCAACAGTTAATTCTTTCCTCTCCTTCTATTTTATTTTCAAAACTGTTCTAGTTAAAATGGAGTAAACAATTTTTGTTGTTGAAATTTTAAAATCAATATGACACGTTAGTTGTAGTAACACACACAATCGTTGGCACGTTAGGAAATCTTTATGATTATTAAAATTCTAAGCAAAAAAAATAAAATTTAAAATCAAAACACGATAATATTGTTTTTTTTATTATTATTATGTAAAATTATTTATTTACTCTGATATAAAAGGTGATTTCGAAGGTGGTATCAAACAAACTGAGTGGCTATGAAATTCGAGGTATTGTATCCTGATTTGCTTAATCAAATTTTATACATTTTTATCCTTGATGCATTATTTTTTTCGTTTGTGTATCGCTAGAATTGTGATATGATACCAATTTATGGCATGTGGTGTATTAATGTAATTATAAGTAAGTTTTATTTTGTTTTCTTAATTAAGAATTAAAACAATTTTTCTCTTTGGATTTTATTTACTGAGTCAAACTACCACCTCGTTAGTACAAAAGCACTCAGCAATTTATCACAACAGATAGAGACTATTTTGAGCATTTAATAAGAAAGTATTTGAAAGTACATTATTTTCCTTAAGCAACCGTGTTTTCCTTCTTAAACGCCATCGTAAATATTTTTAAGGGTGTTCCCCCCGTTCCTTATTTATTTTAAACTTCAAGTTTCCAACACTTCAAAGTGATTCACTTAAAGCAGGAATACATATATTTAAATTTAATAAGTTAATCGGTGGAAAAATGGGTTTATTTTTGTTACTTTAACCTTCTTAATTACGCCTTATGTTAAGCCCTGTAGTTTGTCTTAATTAAAAGATTAATTACTTTTAATTAACTTTTCGCCCTAAGGTATCTTAATTATTCTCCCTAAAATGTTTTTCCTGTTACTTTTTGGTCTTAAAATTGGTTCTTAATGGAATAAAGGTTTTAAATATCGCCCTTGGGTGTTTATTCTGATATTTTATTGAAATCTCTAGTTTATAAGAATAGCAATGCAATATGAGAGAATTTTTAGAGGACGTTCCAGTGAAAAATGTTTTCCCTAAAAGATTTAATTTTTCATACACACAATACAAAATTAAAATTGATTCATTTTAATAATATGTGTGCTCCACCGCGTATACTAATTCAATTGTTTTTATTTATCCAAATTTTGGATAACCAATAACAATTTCAGGGCTTTGGATTCCAAAGCCCTGAAATTGTTATTAAATTTTTGACATTTTTGATCTTGTGTTTGGCACGGGACCTTGCAAAAAACACCAACCACAGCGCCAGGTATTTTTTTTCCTTTATCTTTCTTCTTCATGACTGCTGCAGAAAATACTGAACAGATTGAAGGATTACTACAACTTAGGTTTAAACTCAAGCTTCTGATATAACGTTATTCCGTTTTAATTTCTTTAATTACTATCGTGTACTAATCCTTACGAGAATGATAATTGCAGACTTTCTCAGTTGCGCGAAACACGGGATGGGACGATTCGGCGCGGCCGTTTGGGCGCCGGCCGATTCGGCGCGGGCCGTTTCGGCGCGAAACTTATTACAGTGCATGGATTTCGGAAAGGAGAAAATCTGTTTAATAAATAATTTTTTAAATTTTTTAACCATGACCAAAATATTAATTCAAATTATTAATTTATAAGTAAGTAAATGCAAACTTGCATATAGAATTTCATGTCAACTTTAAGTATAAATTTTGTAGAAACATGCATAATGACAAAATTTTCAACTTTAAATAAAATAAAATTCCAAAAAATGATCTGAAAACTTTTTCCAATATTTGGAAAAATGACCAAGAAATTTTAGTAAAAATTTGTCTAGTAACTCATAAAAATTTCAGAAGGAAAATATCTGGCGCCGAATCGGCCGGCGCCCAAACGGCCCGCGCCCAATCGGCCGGCGCCGAAACGGCCGCGCCGAATAGTAGTAGACCGGCGCGAAACATTTTAATTATTGATAACGTCTTTTCTATTGTAAAATATCCACATTCTTTTATAATAATACTAGCGCTTTCAGCGCTAGACCCGGCGTTGCCCGGGCCCAGTAAAACTTTATATTTATACCTATGGCGCACGCGCTATCCCGGCGTTGCTCAGGCATAAATGGCGGGCTGCGCCCGTACTAAGTTCCTTTGACAGAATCTCATACACTTTAAAATAGTTGGGAAGTCATATTTGTTAAAAAATAACTAAGGTGTAACAATAAAAAATAGTTAAGGTGTAACAGATTTAGCAATACATAGACTGCACCACACAGAGGCCCTCTGCATTACCGTCCATAAAAATGGATTCAAACAGTTAAATGAATCTATTCGAAAAATTAAACAAAAATCAGTAAATGTATAAAAAGCCAGAGTTATTTAAAGGCACAGCTTTGATAAGAGTCCTTCAGCTGCCATGTTTAGCCATAAGCTCAAATATGACACATAAGCATATTGCTGTGGATAAATATGGCGGCTGGAGGACTCTTATCGAAGCCGTGCCAATTTAAATTATGTGTAATAAATGGACGAACAACCTAAAAGAAAAGGAAGCCTCATCTGCCTCAAAACGAAAACCGTTCAATTGTTATCTTTCCCGATGAATATTGCCAAGCTGTTTTAGTAGCTAATGATTAAGAAAAAGTGTATGAAATGCCACTAATGTAATATTTAAATAACTTTAGGTAATTATGTGACAAAACACAAACAATTCTCAAACAAAAATAAGACTAAACTACTTTAAAAACAAAAGCAACTATGGTGAATTTGAAAGTGTGGAAAAAATGCACAACTGTAATCAAACTGATGTAAACTGTTACATAGATTTTCTTAGTGTTAAAAATGCACACAGAAAAGTAAGCCTTAATTACTAAGTAAGATTCAAAGAATAAAATGAAAATCAGTCCTTTATGCCTTTAAAAGCGAGGTGGAGCTAGTAGTCCCTACCTATCCTCTTATATTTTAGTTATACCATGCTTTGCATCTAACCCTTCTGTTTTAGGCAAAACAAATCTGCCAGTTATACCGGAGATAGAAGGCCCTTCGGGCCTAGGTGCTCCATCGTGTTCCCCCCTCTTCTTCTTCAGTTTCAGGATAGCACAAAGCACTTAATGAATTAACGACGAACATCATCAAGAGCCAAACATAACAAAAAATACAGAGTTAAATAGAATAAAAAAGAAATCTATGCTCAAAAAACGGAACAAAAGTAATAAATTAGAATAGTAAGAAGCATTCACAAAATGAAGGGGGAAAACGTTCGCCGCCTCTCAGCCATCTTCGGATGTAAACAGCCAAAGCCATATTGCTTAACAATCGGCGTCCGAGAAGTACGTTTGAGAAATAAAAAGCAATAACTGAAAAAGCTTTATACAATCCCCACCACAGAATGCTATTAAAATCCAAAAGAACAAAAGTCAAATCAGTCTCGATATAAACAGATAATTTTCACTGAATAATGTAAACAGACCGAAGAATGAGAATAACGTTGTTGGTTGTTGAATAATAATAATGTTGAGAATAACGCCCTTGGTTGTTGCCAGGTTCCAAAGAGAAAATGGCTACCCCTAGATCCCGATGATTTTTAGCATTAGGATATTTGACAGGACGAATCCTAACCACTCCGAGAGTAGGAGAAGAGAGCTTTGGACCAATCACATACGTTGTACAGGCAACGCGGAGAAACAACGCGGGTTTCCGGCACTTCCGGGTTTCTATTTTATTAGTATAGATCATTGCGAAATTTTCCCATTTGCAGTGTGATAAAAATATTAAGTGAATTAATGAATTAAAATGTTTCCCTCTAATAAAGTCTTACGCTTACAATCCCTAATAATTTATACATTCTGACAGATATTTATTTCTACCTAATCCTATAGAGAAATGAGTATTTGATAAGTAGTAAAATGTGCACAAAATATTATTCAGCTTTAGGAGAACGTATTTAAGTGTACAAAACATCTTTTATGAGTATCGGTTTAGCAATAGAAGAACATTTAAGTATGGATTTCTTTGAAAAGAACGTATATAAATTAAACCAACGAATGTTTTTGTCCAAACTCTACTTATAACTTGCTTTTAAACTTTTATACAAATTAACCTACAAATTTTAACTGATAAAACTTTCTGCCCTCGATGCTAACAGCATAATTATCATCGATCCCCCTGAGCTCTATCGATTATTTTTAAGAACCCCCTTTTGACATTATCGAACCCCTCATCGACTAACTCTCTAAACGCTTTCAATCCAAAAAGTCTTTTAAACGCTTCCTCACCGTCATAACTGCCTCAAAGAGCCTCCAACTTTCCCGAAGTTACCCGACGCACAAACACGCTACCTACTCCCAAAACATTTAAAAGTGGGGGTAGTGGTTTTCTCTTTTCACCACCCCTCCTCTTAATTAATTCCCTGAGCGACGTTTTAATCAATAATTCGTACTTCCACCCACTGGAAGGGTGATCTTGAGGGGGGATGTGTTTAAGTCCACCCCTAATGAGTTGGTGGCTCCTCAGTTTGATAAATAAGAGCTCCTATCCATCCTTGTCTATTAATTTATTTAATGCGGGCTTATAGCCCTTGTGCTTGCTGCCAGAAACTCTAAGTATTTGATAGCGTCGTTATTAGGGTTTTGTTTGGCGAATTCTTTGTGAAGAGGTTGGATTTTTTTATAGGATTTTTTTATAGGATTTTTTTCTAACCAACAAAAAAGAAAGTGACAAAATGGCTGTTTAATACCATGATAGAGTTGAAAATGGCTGTTTACCTGAAACTTTATTTTTTGTTCACTGCATTTTGAATCTTAAACTTTTAAATTTAGGATTTTTAAAAATCTTTCATTTTAATTTTATTACTATTAATTTATCATTCTTCACTATAAAAGCGAATTTAAAAGAATAGCTGTTAAATTTTTTGTTTGTATAGATGACTTCTTTGAAAACTTTCCTTTAGACTAGATTAAATTTTATTGTCTGGTCTCTGGGGCACAGTTTGGTTTATATTGAGAGCATTAATTCTCATACTAGCAGAATTTGCTTTTCCATTTATTTTCTGAGTAATGGACCTAAAGTTTTTTGAAACAGCATCAAAAGGATTTCTATGCGTTTTTCTTATTATTTGTTTACCAAATTCTTTTGGAAATTAACAGGATATAGCAAATATTATCTTTTTCTCCCCCACTACTTTGTCACTGGTTAGTTTTAATTTCTTTACCCTTAGGTGACTTAGGCAAATAAAATTATATACTTTAAAAGAAGTATTTAATAATTAAAACTGGACAGATAAAAGTAACTTTTTGTAAGTAATTCTGAGCTATGTTCTAAATGCTTAAGTGAAGCTAAGTTACTGAAGTTAAGTCAAAAGTTACTCTTTACATTTTGTCATTAGGATCGCCTATCCTTTAAGTTATTGAAAATGAACTGATATTGCATTTATTAACGGATTTTCGATATATAGAGATCTATCTCAATCCCCGCTTACGAATAACGCAGTGAAAGCTTCTGACAACCAGATCAATAAAACTAAAATTAGCTCTCGAGAACTGATAAATGTGGAATTCTATTACGCTTTACGATTCTATTACCGTCGCTATTTAAAGTCGTACTTAATATGAATCCTATCGATGTGATTGAAAATTTTCATATTTCCCTTCCTCCCCCACCCCCTCCACTTGATCGATGAGAACTCCATTCCCCGCGTTAAGAAGGAGCGAAAGAAATCCGGTGGACCGAAAGAAGATTTAAAAGAAATTGGAGAACTTTTGGCAGAAAATCTTTGGATTTTTTTTTCATCACCTTCGGAAATGAGATCTGTTAGAAATCCCCTTCGTTCTGACTCGAGCTCTGATTTTTTTCCGTTCCTCTGTGCCCGATCTCGAGGCTTATGTTGTTTTGGTTTAATTCTTTTCTTCACTCTCAGCTTCATATTCCCTGATGGCTTTTCGTATTTATGGAATATTTTTTCCTCGCCTTGTTGCTCAATTGCTAACTGTCGAGGTTTAAAAGAACGTTCTTGGTGTTATTATCAATAAATTTTAAAGCTATTCCTTTAGTATCATATAATGAGGAATCATCTCGGGTCATTCTATTTTTTCCAATTAATATTCAAATAGGATAGGTACTGTATATCTACACCTCTTTACGCCTCTACTACTACACCTCTTTACGCCTATTCCAGATACTCGATTCCTAATTTTTGGTTAGCCTATAATATACGTTTGTAAAGGGAGAACTGAGAAAAGTTATATCATTTCAGAATGTGCCAAAAGATTACGGTTAATGGTAAAGGGATATATTTTAGTTTACTGTGCAGAGTATTCGACGTTTAATCAATAGTGTGTACTCCCTATGTCGCGTCTTTAGAAGTTCACTAAATTTTAGTGGAATCCTAGCAGGTATTAACAAAAAAATGTTTTTGAACTATAAAAATGTTGATGACAATTTTGAATAGCGTCAGTTTATTAAAACACAACTGTGTACTTAAACTACCTATGAATTTAAACAGTAAACCAATTCTCGATTAGAATCTACTAAAAATCTTGATAGTTCAATCATACAAGATAGGTTTATTGTAACTAGGGACCGTTTCAGCATAATCAGATATGTTGAGCTACGGCTATATCAAGTATGAAACACGGCAAAAAATTTCAAAATAACGTTACTTTTGTCCCTCTGTCCATTGGTCTCACTGGATGGAAATATTGGGCATACCGCAATAGATCCCGTACCAGTCCTTATGGTAAAATGGCCAGTCCTTAAGGATCGTTTTCACTTTTGCGTTTGGTTGCGGCAGGGACGTATATAAGGGGGGGCCGAAGGGGCCCTGCCCCCCCCCCCCCGAAATTTGGACTAGGTGAACCAAACCCAGTTTTCACAAATTCTCTTACATCAAGTTCTTTAAAATGCAAGTTCTACCTAAAAATGTATTAAAAAATTCATTGGACCTATTAAATATGCAAGGGGGGCTAAGAAATAATTTTGGGCCCCTCCCGAAAAAAGTTTGCTACATACGACACTTGGTTGCGGTACGGCAATCCGGCAAAACCGACGAATCGACTCACAGAGGGACAAAGATTGACTTCAATCTGTCTCACTGCGATTATATCATTCTTATTTATCGCAGTTAGTTCCAAACCGGTGAAAAGTTAACTCTCGTACTACGTGAATGACTAACTAACCGGCGCGTTTGTTTTGCAGGACGGCCGCCTGCAGAGCGGAGACCACATCCTGCAGATAGGCGAGGTGAACCTGCGCGGCATGGGGTCGGAGCAGGTGGCGATGGTGCTGCGGCAGTCCGGGTCGCACGTGCGGCTGGTGGTGGCCCGGCCCGTCGACCCCGCGGCCGCCTCGCTGCGCTCGCACGCGCCCCTCGTGCCCACGCGGGTGCTGGCCGACCCCGACGAAGTGGAGCGGCATCTCGCCATGTTCCCGCCGCCCCTGGAGCCCTCGCCCTACAAGGGCCCGGCGGCGCCACCCGACGCGGCGCACTTCGCCTACCGCAGGGAGATCGACTACGCGCAGGTGAGTACACACTTTGTTACATGGCGATTGTTTTTACTGTTTTGCGATCTCAGTACTGTAAAACGCGAGTTCGTCTTACTACGCGCGAGAAAAATTGAATCGGCAGTTTGACAAAGGGAATAAGTCCAAAAAATTACAAATTTACTTTTTGTGCTCAAAACAATCTCCAAGCTATGCTCTACACATGAGTGAAAAGAGGGGGAAAATAACTACCCTCTATAGGGAGATATAACACCTTGAAGTTGCGAAATCGATGTCCATTCAGGGTATATTTTTAGTTAATTTGGAATTAAAGTTAATTTGTCTTTCTGTTCTTATTCTTTGTGCTGCAAACTAAACCAAAATAAAATTTAAAAGTGCTTTTAATTTTTTTTATCAAGGGACCGTTTGACTCCATTCATTTTCTCTTACTCCATTGATACTGCCTAAATGACCCAGTTTCATAATAATTTTGAATTTTATTTGTCCTGGTCTGTCTATTTCTCACTTTTGCGCTGTGAACTAAGCAGAAATATAATTTAAACGATGAATTTAAGAGATTTTTAAGATTTTCCTTTACAAGGTTGAAAAAGTGCATCAACTTTTGGTTTCATTATACAATAGGGTGCCACTTGTTTTTTTGTTTGTTATGCTGGATTATAATACCAACAATAGCGGCCAATGATAGTGGCACCCTGTTGTATAATAGCACCCAACTTTTTTCAACTGTAAAATACTTTCAAATGCACTTATATTTTTCCGAAGATTGCCCTTCCAGTAAAAATTTGGTTGTTATACAACAAAAATTCCATTGTTTATAAAGTATTTTTCGATTTCCTCAAAACTTGGTTTTTGGACTTATTCCCTTCTAACTGACGATTCATTTGTGACCTATCATTCGTATATCGCGATTAGACAATATGGTAATAGTATAATGCGAGTTCATACAACGCGAAAGAAAAATAATGACTATTCAATCTTAAAGCTCGATATACATTATACTGTCGTATAATGCCAGTTCCTTCTACGCGTTTTCATACAATGCGAGAGGAAGTTGTGAGAATATTCATTGAAGGGTTGACCCCTCCAACTTCCAACACGGGAGTTAGCGGACTGCTCGCACTTCCAGTTTCCTTTCCCGCAAGAGTAGTCTTCTCAAGGAAAAACAAGTTTTACAGGCCGCCGGGTGGGTTGCAAAGAAGTCAACTTCTGACTTGATCTTCGAGACTTGGAAAATGGGATGGCGGAGCGTTTTAATATACTAACGTTATAAAACTTTATGTAAGATCGAATTGAATCGTTATTATTTAAGAAATTAGAATTCAACTCAAAAAGTGTCTTGTTGCATCTGACATTTGATAATTGTTTTTTCCTTCACAGTGAAGATAAACAAGATATAAATCTAAATAGTTGGTGTAATAAACGCCGTAATCGAATAATGAACAAGATTTTTCTTTATTCAACGCGAATTATTACAACACGGAACACATTAAAGCGTTACGGGTGATTACTGTATAAGATTCTGCTTTAAATCATTAATCTTAATTAATGATCGTTCAAGTTTTTAGTCCATGAGCCGCATTTATAAAGCTTCTTTAGCTATATTGAACTACGCTTTCATACAACGCTTACACCTACGTCATTATACAAACATGGTGTACAAGCGAATTTTTGTGTTGAATTTTAATATCTTAGGCTTGATTTTTAGGTTCTCTTTATCGCGAAAAAACTTTTTAATTTTACTATAACTACTTTTGGTCGTGTTGGCTAATACATACTATCATGTGCTACCCGGGTTCTATACATTTCTTTCTTTAAATTTAATTAATGGTAAAAGTTAGTAATCATAAAATTTCATGAGTGCTTGTAATATTTTTTTAGATAGAAACTTTTATTCAAATTTTTAACTAACAAAGCGTTTCTGGGGAGTAATTTAAAACACACTAAACGTAAACGATATGTTGGAAAGGAACTATGAAATAAGAGTGGGAAATGACCTTTTGACTCGGTATTTTTTCATTAATTTTTAAATTTAGTGCGGGAATAATAAATGGCATTGCGATGCAGCAATTTTCATGGTAGGATAATTACATAAGGGAAAAAGGACCCCGTAGTTCTTTATAGCTCGAAACTGTCTTTTTATCTTGGATAATGTGAAATTTATACCCTCAGTGCTGGAGCCGGATTTAATAGAAGTTTTTTATTTATGGGGCGGGGAGAGTAACTTTTTCGTGCTATTCAGTTATGAATATTAATAATCTCCTTTGCCCCTTAGCCGCTCAACCTTAATCATTCTTTCACTTTTTTTTTACCGTGCAGGATAATGTATGCCCAAGGCTTACTCTTTTTGAAACTGCAAATAAATGTAAATTGAATGACTTAGTTATAGTGCTCTTTTTGTTGGATATTTTGTCGTTATGACAGTTCGATGAAATATTGCAGTTTTAAAGCCATTATTCGTTAACTGGGGGTAACTATTCCCCCCCCCCCATCAGGCTAGGGTGTATGAAACTAAAGTATATAAAACGGGGAGAAAAGAGTATTTTCTTTTAAGTTTCTATCTGTGTCATTAAAATAAGCTTTATTACAATTTAAATAGTTTATTTTCAGTTTACGTAGAGTTTACAAAATTGTGAAAACTATTTTATACCAAAATAGTCCTGTGAATAAGAGATGAAAATTCCTGTGAATTAGAGATGCGAGCATGGTTTATGGTAGAGAAAAATTTCCTTTAACAAAAAAAGCTAAAATGAATAAAAAAAAAAGCTTTAGCAAAATGCTAAAATAAAAATTAGTTTGAAACATCAGTTTTTTAGAGTTACAAATTTAATTGTCTAAAATTGTTTTTATCGTTAATTTACTTATTTTAAAATCTTCTAAAACTTCAAGTATTTATAATTTTAACATTTATTTATAATTTTCTGATTTTTCATTCGGTTTTTAGGGAAAATGGTCTTACATACTTTAGTATTCTGATAGGTTTCTTTCGCATTTTACGAATAAAGCCACCATGGTGGAAACCCTGGATGTGTGGGTTGTCGGCTTGACGGGAAAAAATGTTGTGTGGATGGTGTAGTAACGTATTTTCTCAATTCTTCTTCATATACTTCAACGATAAATTCATATATAGCTTTTTCTTTATATGTTAAAGCGCGCGCCATCTCCCGAGATCGAATCTCCTCAAGAAACTGAGAGTACGAAAGTAGTAAAATAATATATCGATTTATTGGACTGGATTCTAAGGTGAGGCTATTTCCGGCTATATATGGACTGCAGCCGGCATAATATGTGAGAATGTTCTTGGAATAACATGTTTCAACCAAACCAAGTGTCGATGTTTGACCTACGGAATCGATCTACCATCTGGCTATTTCTTGGAAAATTAAGGTCTCGCTGGGATCGATTTTCGTTCCTAATTACTCCCGTTTGGATCTAAACATTGGATATGGATTCTGTCAGTGTTTTTGTAACGGTGCGGTGGTGTGTTTGTTTGATCGATTTTGTATCGATAGTTACATCTGCATTACACTCTATATTCGACAGCAACGTTTCCTGAATCCTGTACGAAAGGAGAAAATGGGTAAACACAAAGCCTGTTGGGTTGCTAGGAAGAGTTTCGGTACGCAAATCGTGATAAAAAGACACTATATATATGTTACGGGCAAAGTGATTAATCGGGCATTATTAATAATGCCCGATTTATCACATTGCCCGTAACATATACATGGGTTTAACAAAATAATCGTATTTTTAAATTGACGTCCTTCATTTCACTCAAAATTCAGACATCGCGATGGGAACTACTTTATTTGTGAGAGGGTCAACTAACGTTGCTGTCTAGTATAGACGCTTGTTTACGGAAATGTTAAAGAGTTGAAGCTCGGGGGAGTACTTTTAAGAAACTAAACTAACTAAAGAAACTAAACTAACTAATTTTTAAAAACTTTTAAAACTTTTAAGAAACTAAGTTTCTTCATTATAATGAAGAAACTTAGTTTCTTAAAAGTTCTTTTAGATAGACATCCAAGGAAAAGACAAATGGATTTACTATGCCTTGGACAATTAAAATTGTCAGGAATCTACAAGTACTCCCCCGAGCTTCAACTCATAGTTAATTTAACATTTAGTTACTTATTTCGTGTTAATCAGAATCGTGTCACTCGACATTTTTGTGTCGTGACACCCATTCAATCTCTCCTTCGAGACAGCGCGCGAAAGCCCCATTTCCTCTGCCGTGTCGCCGCCATCACCTCCGCGATCCACTCGCCGTCCTTGGCGTGACTCTCTCGTGACCTCCCCGCCTGGGTGGGACGCCCCTTTGATGGAAGGGCGCTCGTGCTGATCTCCGTTCTTCGCGTGTTTCGGGATCGGGAGAAGGCGGGTTTTTTTCCGGGGCATTTACCCCTCCGGATCCGAGAAGTTTCCGTTGGAATGAAATGGTTCCTGTGCATGAAATGCGTGACTTAGTTGCTTTGAGGGGATCGATGAGTGATATTACCTTGTTTAGGTGTTTTTTTTTTTATATTTGGTTATCATAGTTTTGGGTCTTTTATCCTTTTGATTGATTTTTTATTCTTTAATTAATAATTCCTATTCATTATTTATTTAATGTCTTCTTGATCGAATTCAACGAAGTTGTGAATGTGCAGCTTGTAGAAGTGTTTATAACTACGTAATACTTAGTTTAAAATATAAAACTATGAAACTTAATAATTTTTCCTAAGAACTTGAACGAAAAAATTAACAGTTCGTTATCCTTATTCTTCAATGGCTCGACTGCTTTGGGATGATCTTGGCTCACATTAAAAGGATTTTCTCCAAAATAAGAAAGTTAACCTGGATTTTTAAGTATTTATTTGGTTTTTGAAACTTTTCCTAACTTTAACGAGTCTCATTTTTTGATACTCAGTTAAGATGTTTCCAGACGTTTCATATCCAGACGTTTTAAAGCTGTTCCACAAGTTATTTTCTTAAATAATTTCGAAATGACGACATACTTGCATAATCCATATGAAATATTCTGTATAAATATATTTATCTGAATGCATTTGCTTAGGAGTTGATATCTTCCTGTATTAATATTTTATTTCAACTGTCTTTAGTAAATAACTTTTTACTAATCCCCTTTTAATGATGAGAGTGATCTGTTTTCCTTTACCGGAAATCTCTGTAATTGGATGCCTTGTTAAGTACTAACTCAAGAAATTTAGTTTAGCTAACTCTTTAGTTGCCCGGCATCAAACTTCTATCCTTCTCCACCAAGCATCCTCTCTCTGCACGAGATTCCAGATTCTCTGACTAATTTATTATTTACAAATCAAAGAGAGCTTGAATCTTTTTGTTGACGTATAACTGTTCTGAGGATTCCCTTACTTATTGGCAAACGAATTTACTTAGACTAGAAATGGAGTTGGGATAGTTTTCTGCATCCATGGATAGATTCATATTCAGTGATGTTGTGTTGTTTGTTTTAAGTTAGATTCTCTGTCTGGTAACTGTCTGGGATTATCATTTGTATTCAGCATGAATTAATATCTAATTTGGAAGTATCCTATTAACTGAGCTACTACTATTACTAACTATTTAAAGGGAGTTCGGTCGAATATATCCATGCCTTACTAAAAAGAAAATGGAGAATTCCCACTGTAACGCTTTCACATAATGTTCCTTGTCATTTTTTTTTTCTCACCCTATTGGTAAGATACAATTTTGGTTATATTATGGAGTAACTATTGTTTAAGTATATTAAATAAACTTTTAGAGTAAAGAATATTTAATAATTATATTTTTTACTTCTAATAGCCTCTCTAATTGTAAGGCAAGCCAATGCTTAATAGATTTAGTTCAGTGGCTTAATATTATAAGATGAACCATTTCTTCACGATCAGTTAGATTAAGTTGAATCGCTAGTTTGAAAAAGCGAGTAAGTCCATCAATTTTTTTTCAAATGTAGATTATTTTTGAATGTATTTATATTTGTTTCGATGATTTCTCTGTTTTTTCTACTTAGGGTTCCGAATTTTCAATAAAAATTTGGTGGTTACACTACGAAAATTCCATTACTTATACAGTTTTTCTCAATTTTCTCAAAACTTGGTTTTTGGACTTATTCCCTTTTTCAAACTGACGAATCAGTCAATCCCCATACATCTTCCAACTGCACTCCCTTCTGTACTTACCTTGGTTTCTCCCCTTCCAATAAGAAGCAATAATAATTTCCACATCAAAATTTCAATCTTTCGGACCCACCCCAAGTCCCGAGAGCAATTTTTCAAAAACTCCCCAGTAAAACCAGCTGGAACGACTCGAAACGTTCCATATCGCAATGCATTTGCATACGAAATGGCTGCTGCGGGCACGTTTTAATGAAAAATGCTCTTTTTCGAAGCAGGAATGGCGCAGAATTTATGGTTAAATGAGTATTTTTTCTTCTTCTTCTCTTGGCGTCGCCATCTTGCTGGTTGTGAGAGCACCGTTCCGTCTTTTGTCGTTGTGATGTATGGTGCAATTAACAGTGTCAGTCTTGGAGAGAGATTTATGAAAGCTTGAGCCATCCTCGAAAGTTTGAGTGCCTTAAATTTTTGGAATGGATATGTGGTTCTTAATTGCCTACTTGGTAAGATGCACTGAATTGAAGAGCTAAGGGTAAAACATCGTAAGGTTAATGTTGTCTGGAGTAAAAGAACATTATCTAAATTTTATTGCTTTATAAAAGTCAGTACGCATAAAAGGAGTTTCACCTTTTTGAAACTAAACTATGTAAAGCGAGCTTTACCTTTAGGTTTGAATTGACTACTGACTATAAATGTTTCATGCAAGATGCAAGGATTTGTAAAAAATGGCGAAATATCAATTATTTTCAGTCTTTCAATGCTTTCACAGTTTTATGAGAAAGTTCTAGCTAGACAACCACAGCCCGGTTTTATTCTGAAGCGATTTTGCAAGCTTGATTTTTTTCTTCATAAAAACTCCCCAAAAGTAGTTGCTCAAATTCTTCTTTTAGTAGCAGTTATTTAATTCTAAACTTTAATGATTAAAAGAAGTTTCTCGTAACTAATGAATTTCGAGAAATCTCTCAAAAATAACTAATTAAGAGTTGTATTGTTTTTATCATCAAATGTTCTTTAAGAATTACCCATGATTCTTAAAGTCTCTTTCTCACATTGTTTGACTTGTTTTGCTGGTCAGTCATCCAGAGCCGAACAGGGTCTTCATGAGAACTTAATCCTCAAATATTTGGAAGAGGAGAATTTCCTCCCAGCAGTATTTGATTATGTAAATGTGGGAGCGTGCCTGGAATAGTAGTCCTCTGATGCATTCAGGACCCAAACGCGCCCAACAAGGAGATGCATTATTCCTGTAGTAGAATCCTTTGAAATTTTACACCGTGTATACGATGGAATAGGATTTATCAAAGGCTAGTAGATGGATCCCGTTGCTTTTAAAAAGAATTTTGTTTTCTTGTCAGGAATGTTTCCGTACGTACTCCTTGCTTTTAAAATTTAATAAATTTGTATACGGATAGATTTTTCCAAATATTTGAAGTATGTGATGTAATTGAAAACTTTTTTTGTTCCTGTAAATTCAATAATTTTGAAAAGTTTTTATTAGAAAAATTGGTATTTTATTATAACTTGTAGATCTTGTTAGTCATAATTTAATATATATTTTGAGGTAGTGTAGTGCGGGAAAAGAAGTAGTATTAACTTTTTTGGGTTACGCTCTAAGCCTTTTTCTTAGAAGTGGGGAATAACGAAAAAATGACTATGCTTACTCACTGTACTAAGCTGCATCGAGTGTAGTTGTACTGGTGATATTGAAATACTATTGAATATTTTGAGAAAAGGAGTATTTTTCATCATCACTTTGGTTAGGGAAAAGGTTTGGAAACTTCAACTCTCAAGCGTCACCCAGCCATAGACCGATTTCGTCCTTGTTAGGACTCATCAGCACGGCATAGGAAGGTAACGCAAGAGAGCGGAGGTAGGCGTCTAGTCAAGCCGACTATAGTGGAAAAAGTGGTGACCATTGATTGATTATTGAATATCATAGTAAATAAATATTTTTTATAACGAAGAAATAAACTAATAGTTCACTTACATTCCTATCTCTCGTCTGAAATGTGAAAGATGAAAGATAATCGAAATAATAGTAAAATAATGATTATGTCTCTTGAAAAAAGTGGGTCGAGTATCTGCAAAGATAGTTAAAAGGTGGGTGTAGTGTTTGGATCAACAAACTATTTTTAAGTATTGTTTTAAGATTACCTCATGTTTATGTGCATTTCACATCTCCAAACTTTTCTTTGTCTTGAAACTTCCGATATCACATCACTAAAATTCAAAGCAGCATTTCTTCGAAAGTTATTCCTCCTCCTCCTCCCCCCAAAAAAAATTATCTTGAAAGCTTTCGATAAACAAAGCTATGCATACAATTATTATCCCTCCGCCGATACCTTATCCTTATCATCGTTACTCTCCACCCACTCGCCACAGATCCGTATCGGAACATTATAAAGAAAGTGCAGAGGCATAAAAAAAAAAGTGGAGAAAGGGCTGACTCAGAGATGGCGATAAGGGGGCGGACGGTCCCGGGCCACTCTCTTGTGCTGACGTTTTTAAATTTCTCCCTCATCGATTCGGAAGCGAGTGGTGAGGCCAAATGAGGCGGGGAGGTTCCAGTCGTTTTAGAGAGTGTCGTTTCGGATGTTGAATTAGATCGGTGGGGGATGTCGTGTGCTCGTTAGGATTCCGATGGTGGCGTTCGTTGATGATGGGAAATGTGATGGGTGTTTGTTTCTCGATTTCGTTTCTCGTATTAGGGCCCACGATCGGACATTTTTGGCGTTTAACTGTTTTGATTCATATTGACAGTTGTGGATCGCTAGATCGTTATCCGAATGTATCGGTTTGTTTCTTTTCTTGTGTGCACCCGGCCATTATTCCGGATGGTAAATGTAATTCTAAAGCTAACAATGTCAATTTTTATCAAAACAATAAGCTAACTCCAACAGCTTTACATCGAAGTTAGCTCGTTGTTGTAGCAAGCGACAACACACACAAAACTGAATACTAATCGATAATTGTTAGAGATAAAAACGTATTGGCACCTAAAAAATGTTTTAATCCATACTTAAGTTAATGAGATGTTTGTATCTCTTGTGCATTCAAAATAACTTTCGGTTTGGCTCATTAACTAGTTTATTACCCCACTTACTAGAACATATAGTATTTATTTAATGGCTCCGTGATGGTTATGGAATATGGACCTAAGAAATATGTGGCCTTGTGCAAAGTTTTTGACAGTTTTACCAAAAACCTTTACTTACATGAATTCACCTCCTATGTGAGCAAACTATCCCTTAGCTGTAATCTATTGTACCGCGTCTACCAGTAAGTAATGCATGAATTGTTATGAATAAACTACCGGGCAGGCCAGATATGTAGCCATGTTAGTTATGTCTGGATAGTGTTAGGTTAACTACTCATAAAAAGGATAGTTATACGGATAACGAAACACATAACATTCCGTAGCTCTATCGGTCTCTTATAATTTTTTCCATTTGCAATCGTGAATAGAAGCGTAGCCTGCGATATGGAAAGTAGGAATATTATAAGCATATAGAGAAAGATTTACGTAGATTTTGCTTCCTATCTGCTTAAAATGCCTTTTGTCAGAAGCCAAAATCAGTTGTTCCAGCAGTGGGTGACAGAAAAATCCATTTGTTCCGCGGGTCTCGCAATCAATACCAATTTCACGCGATATCCGCAACGGTCCCGTTCGCGATTCTCACGTACCCGAACGCACCCGAGCGCTTTCGGGAAAAATCGGGAGAAAAGGGTTTTCCGAAGCATGCAAATTGCGAATATTTATGCGCCCGTAATGAAGCCGTGCTCCACCCCGTTCTGCGTGATCCGGATCCAAATTAAATTTCATTGGCGCTCATGAAGCGACGGAGTTATGCGTGAATTTCGTTGATTAGCCTCATCAGGGTTTTTTTTTTACGTTGCGTTCCGGCTCGTTGGAGGGATTTTCTGAGCCCTTAGATAAATTGGAAGTATTGATTTGTTCAGATTTGTATGGCTTAAGTAAACGAAGAAGGCAGTTTGTTGTGTGAGGCTTAAGTCAAAAAAGAGATTAATTTCAATTTTGTAATTTGTGTGAACTGCGGATGTGTACTTTATTCGTGATGATGTTTGTTTAATTATGTCGCAGTGTTTACTTTAAATTATAACGATTGGTATCATTGAAAGTGGTGGGCTCACTTCAGGAATTCATAAGCGAGATATTAAGACGAGTGGGTTTTTTTACATAATGGAAAAACAATTTTGTTAAGTTGATGACTTTCCATCTAGATCTATAAAGAACCATCACGTTTATGATGGGGATGACTAAATTTGACTGTAGGTTTTCACCTTTGACCTACCTGTGTTCTGGATTAGAAACTGTTGGAATAGATTTGAGGTACTTTAAGTTTTAAACCAATATGATTTTAGTTATAGAACACATTTTTCTATGCATGTACCTCTTGCAGAATGTATAAATATACAATTAAAATTTCTCACGATTCATTATAAAAGGTACCGAATTTAAATTCTTGCAGATATATCATTGCATGTAAATAATCAATTTCTTGCATTTGTTTGGAAACTTCTTTCAAAAGTGAGTAACTAATACCATACTAAATAACTCTTCGCTTCTACGATTGTGAATAACTGATCTATAAATTTATCTCTCATTATCTGAGAAATGACTGATAGTAGTCCATGATGACGACCCATTTGCTTCGGCTTAGACCTCCGTCCTGAAACAATCTCCACCGCCAGCGAGCGAGCGATTCATGCGAGAAGAGAATTAAAAGGCAGGCCGGTTATTGATTCCGCCCTGCCCAACCTGGCGTTATGAACCCGTGCGCTGCTGCATACTTCCCTGTCGAGAAAGCGTTACTCCTCGCGACACTAATGAGAATTCTAGTGGTTCCTATTATTATTTGTATCGCCCTCCCTCTCTCTCTCCAATTGAAGGGCTGGCTGAAATTCAATCATCCCGTTGCTGCAGGGTCCTGCCTGCTTGGAAGCTGTAGTTTGTGGTTTGATATTGATCGGCACTTTAATGCAAACGCTTTGGAGAGAGTTTGTTAGTTAGTTAAAAAGGGGTTATTTGTGTTGGTAACGCTAGAAATGTACTAGAGGAAAGCCTGTGTAACCGGAGTTAATTGTTGCGTACTAGGTTAGCAATACTTTTCTTTTTTTTTTAATATTCCTTATCTGGTACATTTTTTTTTGTTTGAGGGATTTCGTCTATTTTTGAAGATAACCTCTTAAGAATAAGATCTTTACAGAGTGTTAATTAGTTAAAACATGATAATTGACACACACTGACACACACAGTTTGTGTACAATATATTATATAGCCTAGCTTTTATTGTTCCTAGAAACTTTTGTCTAGAATCTCAAGGAACCTATACTGTCCTATGCTTGTATTGTCTTTTAATCTACGCTTCCTAGTTGTTTGTCTTAATATTTATGGCACTTTCTACGTGTGTAATAAATAAATGACGCATATCTAATCTATATACTACTATTCCGCCACCTATATTCCAAAAAGATAGTAATAGTAAAACTCTCCTTAGGTTATATACGCTCCAGAATTTTGTTTGCACAAAATAAATTATTTACTTGCTGTGTAATTTCTCAAAATACATTATTGAACTCTTACTCATAGTTTCAGTACATTATCATTCGATTTATATGCATTTCCTACCGTACACAAATTACTCCTCGTTCCCGTTCTGAATGTGAATGGAAAATTTTCAGTCGCCTCCAAAACATGAAAACATGTCAAGAGCGGAAATAAACAACCTTTAAAATATTCAGAAACGATTTCGTCTGGAACCCGCTTGTTTTTGAAGCCTTCTGTGTCTTTTAAGACCCGCCGTTCCTGTTTTTGCTACACATTGTGTTGGTAGTGGCCCGTCGAATCTTTTTTTATCACAGGATTATATTATATATGAATAGATAATCCTCCGCTCCGGCATTTTCCTGAAAAATGCAATTTTTGTGGGATCGGAATCGGTTTGAAGCAGCTGGTTCCGTTTCTCATTCGTATTTTAAAAACTATGAAATGCGTTTTGTGTCTGGGGTCTTAGTTTACGATGACGAATTTAAAAGAGGGCCATTATTCATTTATTCCTTGTTTCGCTTTAAGTGTATTATTTACGTATTTATTTAGCTAATTAAACCTTCATCTGAGCTGTTTCTTTAACAAAAATGCAATCATAATTCAGTTTTTCGTGAAATTATATTGGTTTAATTTACAAGGGATTATTAAAAATAAACATTTTAATATGATCCAATTTGATTAATTATGCTAGCAAATAATCAATATTAGCGTATTTTTTTATATTAAGTGCTTAAAAGTAAAACAGTTTAGTTGGGGTAGTAAGAATTATAGTTTTTAAATTGCGCTAATAAGTTAGTGTAATTATATTTAAATTTTTTATCCTTGCAATATAAAATTTTGTTACTACACTGTTAAAATGAGTTATATGTTCTTTTTATACCCTTTTCTAGACTCATGAAATAAAGTGCCAGTAAAGCGGCACAAAAATAATGAGACCTTTTCAAAGTAATTGTAGAATGTTAACAAGCGCAGTCATACCCAGAAAAAAACTCAAATACTGTTTTAGCTTCTCTTACATTTTAAGTAAAATGTAATGGTAAAATCAAATGAAATTTAAACTCGAAATGTTAACTCGAATAAGTATAAAAATTACTAAAATGTGTGGATAAAAGGAGAATTTCATCTTCTATATTTTTTTTTAATCACCAAGAAACCGTTTTTTAGATGTTGATGAGTTACCGTTTTGTTCAAATGTTTCATACGGGTTTGTCAGGCTCCCCGAATCGGTTAAGGAACAAGTATCGGCTGAATATACTCAAGCGTTATTCTGATATGCATTAATTATGACGTCATCGGCTCCATCAGTATAGGATGTATTTGTTGTAGCTCGCATTGTTTGTTCCTTATGGTCTGATCTTGGCCTAGCTATCTTCGGATCTCCTAGTGATCCTAGTAGCTTTGCAGTCTGAATTCCACAGAGAACATACGCTCCATTATGGGATTACGGTAAATAGGCTTACTGGATTAGACTGCTAGGACTCTTCGCTACATATCCTTTGGGGAATAATGGAGGTCAAACTTGCTTTTGAAAGTAGCTGCGTTTCTCTTGTTTTGGGATTAGAGATTAGAGTCTGTTATGAAAATGATATTCAACTCATATTTTTATAATACATGAGTGAAATACTTTTTCGCTTTTTTAAATCTTAATGGAGTGGTTTTAAATTCCGAATCAAAGTGGAGTTCAATTTATCGTCAAGATATATTTTTAAGAGTTGTTAGTTATTATCTTGGCTTGACCCTCGATAGTATTAAAATAAACTGGGTAAAAAATAAAAACTTCTTCACCAGCCCTAATGCATATTTCCTCCTAATATCTGTATATTAACAAGGGAGGTATACAAAGTGTAATACCATCAGTAATATCGTACAAATGTAAGGCATTAAAACTAATATTTAATTTGCTCACTTTCATACTTTTGTTTGATTAAAGTTAATTGCTTTTTTATTTAATTGTAGTCTAATTTTAGATTTGTTAAATTAATCTCTTAATTGTAGTTTTTATAACTCAACCGTATTTAGAATAATTCTCATTGTTTGGTAGTACGTTTTAGCGCCACAAATTCATTCATTAGTCTGCTCAAAAGGCCACGTCCTCTGATGCAGAACGTTTGTTCAACCCTCCATTTAACGCAAAAGTTCAAACCAAACTGCCCCAACCCTCCCATTTCAGACAGTTGTATTTAATGCATCAATCGATTCCCTTCACCCTTTCTTGTTTTGAAGCTCCCTCTCCCCCCCCCCCTTCTATTTTTGTAGCTTTTTGTTCCTCTCCTTATCGCTTGTTCCTTTTTCCTCTGTCCAACTCCATGAACAAGAAAAAGCCGTGTTCGCGAAAGTATCTCGCCAGGGAAAAAGTTTAAAGGAAGAGGCTGTAGTTAAAAAAAAAAAAAAGAACCTTTATGATTCGTCAGCTGTGCAGGCCTCCCCTCTAACAGCAAATTGAAAATTCACTAGAACGCTCGAATGATATTGATTGTCGGCGAAGGAAGTTTTTCTTCAAAATCTTTTTGCCCCTATTGCCTTTCTATTGTGTTGCCATTCCTCGCTGTGCTTTTATTTGCTTATTTCTGCCCTCATGGCGGAGTAATCTGAGTTTAGTGGCAGGGAAATGTCTGAAAAACTTGGGCCAGAGGAATTAAAAATGTGTTTTTTCCCTTTCTGGAGAGACATATTTAATTTTAATTTGAGAGTGTTGGTTTTTCTTGTTCCTTTCTTTTAGAAATTAAGTTTTGTAACAATTTTGGAATCAACTAATTTTATTTGTGTTGTAATTTTCTCTTTTAGTGACAGAATTATTCATTAAAAGCTTACACGTTTCGGATTTTTTTCCTTTGTTATTTTATTGCTGTGCTTGTTTGTTTGGATTTAATTACTTTTTAATGATTTTTCGTGAGCCTCAATAGAATTAATCATTAAAAATGCGTATGTCTACTTCTTGTTGATTTTCTTGTTGTTTCATTTGCATATGATGGATTCTTATTAAATACTCATTGGTAAAGATATCGCTTGTATTTCTCTACCTCTCTTTGTTTTAATTAGATCGTTATTCAAGAATCGGAGAAAGAAGTTACCAAACACTCCAACTTAAAGTAAATTTTATTTGCTGTTATGAGGACATATCCGGCATTTTGCCTTAAGGACATAAACATGGATTTTAATAGACTTTCGTACGTTTTCCCTTTTTTATTTCGGTCAAGGGTGGTTAATTGTTTTGGCACAGGAGCCACATCGTTCAAGCGGATGTTTCAAAACTTATATTTGCATGTTAGATAAAGTATAAATTTTACTACAAAAATATAATAGTCACTAGAAGTATGTAAAAACTTGTTTAAAACTGTTAACGTAGCTTTTTATAGAATATAAAATTGGTAAAATTTAGACTTACGCCTTGGTTTTCTAAATTTTGTAAGAAATACCGAATTATAAGCAAAATAAGAATCTGGGGTTTCTTCTCCAGAAACGTTTTGAAAATTTCACTTCAAAAATATTGTTTTAACTCGTTTTTGATAACTGACTCTCTTTGTGACTCTCGGGGTAGATCGCCACTAACTCCTTGGGGATATTTCATGGTATTATGTGTACTTCACTAGGAAATTTTTGTTTTTGACCGTAGAAAAGGCTATAGGCAACGTGGGGCCGGGGATCTCTCCCGGAAAATTTTGCATTTTAGCATGCCACAAAAATGTTTTAAGCTACTTTAGAGGGGTTTGGATTGTTTATTTCTGACTGTATTGGCGGACCACCGAAAATATCTAGACGGGCTGCTATATCCCAACCTCTGATTTAGGTAATGCCTGTACTTTAGGTATAAGACAATCGTGTACCAGATTTTTTTAGCTCTTCAGCGCAAGAAAAAAAATATTCCTCTCGGAAATCATTATTTTGTCAGTTTAATGGATGTGATTAATTGAACTAGAATGAAAAAAAAAAATCGATTAATTCATCTTATTCCATTCATCCATTCCTTTTGCAGACGAATCCAGACGACACTTAAAACTCTCATTTTCCGTTCCTGAGAACTCGATACTCGTTTTGGAAAAGTTATTAAATTTACTACTTCCTCGACTTATCTCCTTCTTAAATGGCTTATCCATAAGTCTCGTAATTGAAATTGGTCCGAAAATAAAAATCAACAAGTGCCTCATCTCCTGACAAATCGAAGACGACGATAAACATCCTCCCCCCAAACACATTAAAAAGAGGGGGGGGTAGAAGGCGATAATCGGCAAAAGGCCGAAACGACTTGCATCTGAAGCAATTACTGGATCTCGAAACATTTAATAACGGGGCTTCTGGAGCATCCGGAATCGCCGTCTTATTTCCTATATGGAAGAGATTATTCCGAATCGCTATATCGATTCCGGGATCGATTCCTATCAAGTGCCGACCTTTTGTCGCCATGGGATCGATCTTTTTTATGGACGCAGAAATATATCCGTTTGCTTGTGTTTATGCGTCCTCATATAGAAGATGGGACCTCTGTTAGTTTGGGTTGGGATGCCTCATTTATTGGCTTTTTGGTAGCATAGTTGAAGTGGTGTGTAAACGTTGGTGTCCGAAAGTGGTCGGACGTTGGATAATGAATACGGGTAAACAGGGTCATCACTACTGTTTTTGATCGATGGAAATGGCATTGGATAATAAATGCCCCCATCACATTTTTTTTTGGAGTAATAATTGAAAATTGCATGTTTTAGTTTGCTTAAACTTTAAGAAAACCGCATGTTGAAAAATGTTATCTTTCCTACTTATAATTACGACTCTAAAAACACTACAACTAAAAACTCTATCTTATTAATAATGGTATGGTAATTGTTTCTATACCATATCAATGTTTCTCTACAAGTTGGTGATTTTTGATAACATTTTTTTGCCAAGTATTAAAGATGTCATTTCAAATGTGTAAACGAGTCTACTAAATTTGGTGCTTAACCCTAGTAGCACATTCATAGTTGTGAAGTGGCGTAGATATCCTAGTTTTTAGTTCAAGTTAGCACAGATATTTTGGACGCCATTGCCACAAATGAGGGAAAATAATCTAATGGTTTCCCACTTGAAAAACATAAAATCTTCTGATAATAATGATCTTTAAGAATTCAAGTCCCTTCCAAATAAGTGAAGATGAATATTGTTAACAATCTTTATGACCATTTGGATTTTTTCTTATTAAGTGTACACAATTTTTTACGTGAAAGAGATTTAGCCATTTATCTGTGCATTCCACCTCATCTGGTGCCTTCCACTGCCTTCATCTGCCCTTCATCTGGTGCATTTCCACCTCAGGACTCAATCTATTTACCTTTTCACATACTTTGCTTTTCATGAAAAATGAAAAATCAGTTCTTTTAGTTATTTCCAGAAAGAATCCAAATTATGTAAATTATTAAACTGTATAAACTATATTTTTATGTCAGCAAAATATATTTACTCATATTTTAGAATACGTTAATCTTACCGTAATTCAATTTTATTTGTTCAGCATTTTTAAAATTTGTTTGTTTTCTCTCATCAGCAAGTAATTCTCTTTTAAATTCACCCCGCCAATTTTTACCGAAAGCTAGATTTTGCGCAAAACAACAATTTTTTAAACCTTTAAATCATTAGTCAGTCAAAATATCTTCTTTAGAAAAAATCCCATTCCTTTTGCAGCCCAAGCATTAAGCTGCATTTGAATAAATGCAAGCATCAAAAAAAGCTTTTATAAAACTCCTCGTTATCCGCGGTCTTGAAAACTAATTCTTATTTAATATTCTTTTCATGAAAGCGATATAAGTAGTTTAAAATCAATACTCGTATCCTTTTTTCTATCCTTGCCTAAATGCCATAACCTATCATTAAAAACTTATATTTATGACCTTCTCGTTCAGTCTCTTTGAAATTGATTTCGGCGAATAAATTTCTGTGAAATAAATTGTTATTGTTTGTTTCGCGAATTTTATTACAAGGAAATTTTTTGTCGTTTGTAATAACTTAAATGCGTTTTTATCGTCAAGAAAACAATTAGGATTTTAGTTAAAAAAAAAACATTTTTTTAAATGAATTACAATCCTTTTTTTAAGATTTTTAGTGAGATTTTCAAAGCAATAATTTTATGTCCCTAGATGTCTGGTTATTATAATTGGATTGTAAGCCGATGCACTCTTTTAGATAAAATATTATTCTTTTGAAAAATAAAATTTTGCTTCGTTTTACTTTGAAGATTCGTTTGGCCTGATTTAGTTTTATATTTCTGAACTATTTTTAAGATTACCAAATGGAAATTGCATTTGATTTCTTTGAAGTAAAAAAAATGGTTTTTAGAAAAGTCACTTTAAAAAAATGACATAGTTATAAAAACTCTCCATTAATGCGTGCTGGCATTTATATTTCTTTGTATATTGCAGAGGAATTTAATAAATGCATCTGAATTTTCTTTTTCATTCGCCTTATATTACATTCCACTTTTTTTATAAACGCAACTTTCTGGTCGTGCTTTTAATATAACTACACACATTTACACCATTTTCGGAAATAAATTATAAAATATTAGCATTGCTTGCGTTTTCCCGTTACAATATTTCATCCTCACCAATTCCTTCGAAAGAGTGCTTCCCAACCCCTCCCCTACTGCTTCAAAGTAAGAAACTGATTCCAATCAAATACATTCTCCTCTTTTATGTATACTAATAGTTACTTACTCGAGATCAAAATTGCTCCAGTAAATTTTTTTCACTGCAATTAATTCTACTGCAATGAATGTCCCCTATTCCAATGAAGCATCCAATAAGAACATCGCTTCCTTTTCCCCTCTCCATCCTCATCTCCGACTAAACAGTAATAACAACAACAACAACAGCAGCGAAAAATGCCCTTCTCTAAAAATGAATACTTATTCAATTACATTTCTCCAAGTACCCAACTCGTTATAAATGCGTCGTTAAGAACCAAATTCTTCGCGAGCCGCTTCTTTTCATCCCACATTGTATTTTTGTGTCGCTCGCTGCACAGGATTTACTTCACCCTTGATATTTATTATCGTAATTTTTTTCCCTAGTCTCTCGCATTCTCTGCGAATTTTCCGTCCTTATCATCGGAGAAGAGCGCCGTGGAGTTTTTCCCGGGCATTCATCGCTCGCTTGCCCCTTGAGCACGTTCGTCCCTCCCACGAAGACGGAGGGACGATCGTGTGTTGGCTCGTCCGTTTTTTGGTTTTTCTCGCACCTTTGCGACGATGGTGTTGTTAGTTGTTGTAGTTAGTTTCGAGAGGTCTTTTAAGGTTGAGAAATGTCATGCTGGCACTGCTCTAAGAACGTTTAGGTTGGTTGGTATTCCTCGTAAGGTGGTGTTGAAGTGTATGGAAGTACGGATTGTTCTAGGTCTTCTTTGTCATATTAGAAAACATTAGCGGATGGAATTTTATTTTGTGTAAATATTGCGTTTTTGTAAAAAAAAGCCTGACTTTCGTGAGGGGAAATTTTCAAGTTGAGGAGAATAAAGTAACTTTAGAAAGGAAGAAGTGTTTTACTAGGAAGTTCATTCACTAGGTATTGAAAGGAAGGACTACTAAGAAGTTTACTAGGAGTCTGGAAAGGGGAAAAAATCGGTCCACCTATGATGGAATTCCTTTGTTACTTCCTATGAAATATCTGAAAGAATTTGGTCGAAGGAAAAAGTTTCCTAAGTGGATAACTTGAACGACTCTTAACGACTTGTTTGGATCAAAGTTTATACTGTTTCATATACTTTAGAAACAAGAAATTTGCTTGCAAGCAGGATAAATTGGGATTGTTTAAGAATGCAACCTTCTTTCATTTCTTTGGAATCGATTCCTTCTTTTATCTTTACGGAGGATAAAATTCGCTTGGCTTGTACCGGGGAAAATACACATACACATGCTTTGATTTGACAAAAAAAAAATCTAGTTTCACATGGCCAATGCATTGCCTAAAGTTATGATTTCTTTACTTATTGTATTGATTTTTGTATAGTGCCTTCATTGTAGTTCACCTCCTGTTGAGACTGTTAATCGAAAATGAGCTTGTATACAATTCTTAAATTCAATATGATAAAAATGGGCTTTTTTTCAACTGATTACTATCGATCGTTATCATCAGACCCATTGCCTTCTAGCAACACATTGGTTTTATTCTTTTTAATAAAATGACATAATTTCTTTAAATGGTGCAATATAAAACATTGCATCTTTGACTGGTCATAGATACTAGATAGAATGATAGCACATTCATTCCCTTCACTATATGCCACCAAACCGCAGTATTGTTCTGAAGTGTACTTTTGGACTGCATAAATATATAGAGAGAATTGACATTACTTTTCAACTCATCTCAAACCAGACTTCCCATACGCTCTTAAGAAAACAACCCATATTCGAAAACAGAGGGAGAATTTTTCAAGAGAAATTCTTCTCCTGCGAACTTTATTAAAAACGTGCTCGAACCCCTAAATCTTGCCCTTCGAAAATTATTTTTCACTCACGTAATATCGACTGAGTGCTAAAAGAACGAAATATATAATCTCGCCTCTGCCGGCATTGCCTGGGATATTTGTTTGGCGGTCACGATTTTGGAACTCTTCCTGCGAAAACTCTGGCCATACATCTTCGACACTACTGTGTGTTCTCCCATCGACACACAATCCTTTCTTTTGCCCGTAAATTGTTTGTTTTGCCTTTCGATCAACGTAACTTTAAACGACGTTGTCACCGGGACGATTTGTCATTTTCCTCCTATTCTCGCACCAGAATAAAAAATGGATCTAGTCGATGAAAAAGAGAAGTTTGCTTGCCCCGTAGGCATCGGGCGGGAGAACGTCGTCTTTGATTTGGAATCGCGTTTTTATGTGCAGACATTTTCGGTATTAAATGCTTTAAGTCCTTAAGCTGTTGAGTGATTTCACTTTCAATCCGATTCGGAAGATATTTATTCGCTTTCTAGGTATTCGGAATTTTCTGCATGAGCTCTCTTTGATGGACTTTTCTTGAAATCCTGAGAACGAAATTGTTTCCTAGAAATCGGTTTCGTTTCGTGGAAGTCATTTTAGAGAAACGCTTTCAGCAATTTTCTGCTTCATCTCTATGCACCATCTTGTTATTAGAGGATGTGTTAAATGTAGTTTGCTCCTTCATAAAGACAAATTGAGATATCGCGTAGGTTTTTGGTAGAAATCATTTTATAGATTGACATTTCAAGTATCTAAGTTCTTTGGAAAAGAAATTATTATTTCTTCTAAGGAGATAAGTTTTTTGATTGTATTAAGTTTACATACTTTTAAAAAAATATCTTAAGACTTTCACAAAATTGTTTTGCTCTGAGTTAATATTATTTATCAAAAAATTCAATCCCTTCAAAATAAACTTAATTATTTGTTTAAAAAACTTCGTTAATTTTAAATCCGTATTTTCTGCATTTTTGTTTTGTAATTTTTCCTCGATATAATTCTTAAGTAAAAAAAAACATCAACGAAATTGATAGGGCGTCTTAGCAGTTAACAGTATAAAGGTAGTTAATGGAAATATTGGGTGTGTTCTTGAAAAGTAAAAAAAAAGTACAGATAAGGATTAGTGGGTGAATAAAGAGAGATAGGGAAAAATGCTGTTTAACTTTTTATACGTGCATAGTCGTTTTTTAGTCATTTTTTCCATATGAATAAAGTATTATAAATGTTTTCTTTTAAAAAATAGCATTATCCTTCGGATTATGTTATCCATGCCCTTTTAAAAGTCAATATATAAATGAACAGTGTTTATCCATTTACCTTTCAAGGCCTATTATAAATTTCTTCGAAAACTATAAAAATAACTTTCATTTATTAAACACAAGCTGTACAGTACACGCAATCAATCAGCACTCACCTTTTTATTTAAAAGCACTCAAATCGCTGTAAAATCTATATTTTTTTTTTGCTGTTCTTGCTTTCCTGATTACGGTGACAGGCTCATAGTCGATTTTAATTTACAAAATATTCGACTTCCGAAACCAATTTGCACTGCTTAGAAAGTGATTAAAGCCCGGCTTCTTCCCTGTTGGAAATCGACTCTAATAATATCGCAACGAAAGGGATCGCCTACTAATTGACATCGCAGTGAAGGAAATTGAAATGGGGACCCGCATCTAATTTCCCGGTGAGGTGTTTAGCATTTTGTACTCCTTTAGTTCATCCGATTTCAAATGAAATTCGATTTTCGAAACTGGTTCGAGATGTAAATTGGTTCTGTCGGGGGTTGGATCTCCCGATAAAAGGGAACTTCTTTATTTTTGTCCTAGGCAATGGCTGCCAGTACAACTCTAGTCGTTGTCATATTTTACCGATGCTTTACATAATCTTGTCTGTGATGCTCTTGTCGCGGTATTAAGTTTTCTGATCATTCATTCGTTCCTTTCTTTTCATTTTAAATCGTTTCAAATGAAATCAACTCCTTATTTTGTGCTGCATATATTTGCTTCGACTTAAATACTAAAACCTCATTTGCAATGTTGCATTCTACATCTGAAGTTACTTATCTGAATTGAAAAATCGAGAACCTTATAATTCTAGTACTTTGATTTCACCCGGCATTTCCATTCAAAATTTAGTCCGTCAACAACGGGAAGAAAAATAAACACGCGTTCCCCAATTGCTCTCATTCATTGCTACGTTTCCGGAAATCAAAACGGTTTCCCGGTCAGATTTTCTTTCCAAAACACGTGTTATTTTGCCACTTTTCCCTTCATTTTAAATATGCAGAATCTCTTTCTTTCCTGCCACTTTGTCGCGATCCGGCTTGTTTCCCGAGCGGGAGGAAATGAAAATTCTTCCGTCTCATTGTTATTTAATGCCGGCATAATAGTGAAGGTTTGAAATTGGATCCTATTATTGTGCCGTTCGATTGAGAAGGAATATTGTTGTAGCGCGAGCGGCGGCAGTGGAAAGCGACGGATGCTGCGCGTTATTGGGTTTTAAAGCGTGAATTCACGTGTATTGAGTCGCCATGTTTGAATGTTTATTTCACCGTCCATTTCCGAGTTAGAATTTCAAATCAGGAAATCGGTACTTTGATACTGGCCTAGAGAAGTATAATAACTACTATTATGACTATTTTAAAGCCCTTTAGTTACGCTGAAAGGAAAAATTAGTCATAGCTATGCAAAGTGCATAAAAATAATGTATGATTTGTTTTGTTGTTTTACTGCGGCCGTACTGTAGCTTTATCGTAAGAGAGAACGTAATCCTTTCTAGTAATTTTCTTCAAGACTAGGGGAGATTAACATCCATATAAGAATGACGAAACATTTTAAATGAAGCCGTTAAAAGTGTTTCAAAGATGTGTATCTTATTCTGTTTCGGAAAATTTATTCATGACTAGGGAGTTTATTCACGTAGCAAATTTGAAGAAACATAACCTTCCTAAAACATGATTGAAATTGAGGAAATATCGTTTCTGTTTCGTTTAAATCGGCCCTGATAACGCCGAAACCTTCTCACCAAAAGTGGAGGATACATCCGCAGAACTCTTTTGCAAGAGGATTAAGCAGTTTCCCCGTCTCTACCTGCAGAAATAAAGCATTGCAACGACCTAAAGCAAACACAAGTGAACCGGGGAGGCTTATTACCCGATCCAAGGCCAAAGAAAAAGCAGATTACTTCGGGATTACCGAAAGTTTTATGGGAGAAAAAGGGAGCTTTTTCAATATCAAAAACTTGCATCGGGATGACGATAGAGAATTGAAAGATGTGCCTCCCTTAAGCCTTTTCTTGGTGATCAGTTTTCACTGTGGAAGTAACGAGATGGTCCGCAGATTCTTCTAATGCAACCGAGAGGCGTTTAGTTCTTTGATCCCCAGCCGTTTCTTCTCAATTGAAGAGAAATAAAGGAATTTTGTTTCCACTATGGCTTCTGAAAAATTATATTCTAATTTCAGTAATATTAAAATCAATATTCTTGCAAAATATTTTGTGGTATCCCTTTCATTTATGGACGTTTTTTTCTTCTTCTCAAGTTACTGTTTCTTTAATAGTTCTAATATATTGTTCAACCATAAAAAAGTAATTAAATCATAGTTAACTTCCGCTAGTCTTTATCCAATAGCAGTTTAACTGTTCAGTAATTTAACAATAGGAGCTCTTTCCAATTAAAAGAAAAAATTAAATTTTGGTCACAGCAGCCTTTTTTTATATTTCAACAATGATTCAACCATCATTAAATTTTTATTTCACGAGGAGATTTAATTCAATGTTTACATTACTTTAAATTACAACTTTTTAGGATAACATTTTTATCTTTCTCCTGACTTTTTACGTGATATAAAAAGAAATGGTGCTCAGTAAAAAGGACAAACAACTTCCTGAGCAATCGCCATATATTTCATCTCTGGTGAAAAATGTGACAAAATCGGGACCTGCCAAAAATGTTATTTTATTTCGCTCCCAAATAAGAAACAACGCCTTTCAAAATCCCACCTAATCTCTCGTTTTCTCTTTGCTCCCTCCCATGCAGAAATTTGTTCGCTTTTTCTCCACGTTCCCCAATCAGTCATGCTCCCTGGGCCCTCCTAAATCAACATTAGTCGGGTGGCCCGTAAATGAGAAGGTGACATTTTCCGCTCTACCGACTCGAACTTACGGCTTCGTTTGAGTAGCTGAAAGAATGGGACAGCTCGTGTTGTCTTGTTCTTTCTCTTCCCTCTCACCTGCCCATTCATCAAGTGTCTAGTTGGAATTAGAACATGACACGGGCGCGTTCGGTTGATTTGTGACTTTCGATTCTTTTTCGGAGCTTGTAGTAGGGCTTTTTGTCTTTTTCGAGGGAGCAGAGGGCGTTTTCTTGTTTCCCAAAATGATGCGAGTTAAGAGATAAATAACGGTACTTTTAATGGATTGGTAGAATAACAGTAGTTACGTATGAATTGTTATGTGGCTGTAAATGAACTGTTTTAAACTGAGATAAGTAGAACTAAATATTATTTCTGGCATTTTAGAGCTTTCACGAAACGGTGCTTGTAGGAAAAGTGCCTTTTAATTCGTTTTTAGAAAATTTAACTATTGTTAAAAAGAACAACTCTTAACAAATTATCAAGCCGTTTTAAAAAACGATTCTATCTATAACGCGATTTTGAAAATTTCTATTACCTAAATTGTTTTTAGTTATAAAAAAAAACTTGTGAATTTACAAACAACAAACAAACATACAACTTAAGTTGTATGTTTGTTTTTGTAACAGAAGTTTTAATGCAAGTAGTACCTACTTTGTAAATTTTGATACTGTTTTTTTTTTCTTAAAAGGATTATAATTTCTACTCATATTGCTGCACTCACGGTTTTGATAGTGAACAATTATTTTTAATTGAAAATGTTCATGATTATTTTTATACGAGTTCTTTTTTGTAAACTATCCGGAGAAGTTCTTTTAATATAATATCATTCTTTTGTAATAAACTATACAAGTCTTAAAAGACTGTTCTTTATCATCAGCATTAACTTTTTTGCCTCACTAAAAAAAATCTTTCAAAACTATGAAAACCAGATTCTCACACTCAATTACGCCTTTCGTTGATGTTGCCGCCATTTAGGCGGGCCAGTCTCGATAAACACCCTTTATTCAAAACCAAAAACTGTCCGGTTTTCGCCTGGCCCCTAAAAAAAGCGTCGAGAAAGGAGCCTAAACGATGATTACCTGTGCAAATGGCTATCTTTCGAAGCTCTCGCTATCTCTTCTTGATGCAGACTAATCATGCGAACGGTGTTCTTTATGAAGGTGAAGGAGAGCAAGGAATCAATAGACTTTTGGGCGTTCACCTTCTGAAAATGTGCCCGAAACGCCCTGGGGAGCGATCGCTCAGGCCCGAGTATATGCATAGAATGAGGAATTGCTTTTGTGTAGTTGCGATGGTCTTTGTGTTTGACGCCATGCTAGCAAGTATTTTATACATGCGAGAGGATAAATTGACATTCTTTGGTACCAAACCTTTAGTTTAATACGTTTTAAAAGAAGTGTCAAATTAAGATCTGTAACGAATTTGTGAAGCCCAGGACTTACACAAGGTTGATTCTTAGTTATTCGTGATGAGAAATGGGATTTTAAAGCTATTAGGTGCTCTTTAAATCTAAATATTCAAAATCGTTTGTTAGATTAAGTTTAGTTTTGTTTTCATCAATTTCTATTTCTGTTTATTTTTTTTACAGGTCAAATTATTTCCTTGCTCGCAAAATATTTTTTTTGGGTAGGATACTTTTAAAACCAAGAATGGCAATTGTCTGTAAAAATATTATACTTTTAAACCCTCTGAAAGTGTTCACAATTGTTTCACAAAATCTATCACCCAAAATAAAAGTTTTGAAATAAATAGGCATAGTTTCAATAGGAACTTTTTTAAGTTTGAGTAAAAAAAATCTTCACAAATACTGTTTTATTACTTGCAAAAAAAAAAAAAAAAAACCTAGAATGGCCTATAATATAGTGTTTTTGAATTTTTGGAACAAAATACCAATTGCCTACAATGTGTATATATGAAAGTGTTTTCATCTCCGAGGACTCGCACTTTTATTTATACCTTAATACTATATTGCATTTTCACAATATGCGTTTCCATACATGCATAAAATCAGTGCAAAAGAGGCAGTCGTTCCACTTTTATTGGAAACTGTAAAGCCTGAAACTTTCCCTAAAGATTCTGCCGAAAATCCATATCCTTTTCGCCAAGTAATATCTTTTTCTACCATGGCTTACTTTTTCCTGTCCCCAGGTGGTTTTGTGTTTCCTTTGCAAATTTCTCTCTCGGATATTGAATATTTTCCCTCTGTCCTTTCCACCCTAAGCTTAGAAATTATAACACAGTGCGAAAAGAAAAATTGCAACATTTCCTGCTTTCTCCTAATTTTTTTTTCTTTAGTATGCACTCGATGGCCCAGGTGGTTTTATTTATCTGTATTATTATTTTTTTGTGTAGAATATTTCTATTTATATATGCTCCGGCATTGTGCGGAATCCCCTTTTACGTATTCTTTTCTAGTTACTATGTATTCAAAATTTAAAGATACATGCCTTTGGAAAAATACAATTTGAAAGATACAATTTGACGATGCGTATAATATTTGTCGTATTATTCTGTTTTTCGTTGTTAGTAAATATTAGGAAAATAATTTTTCTTTGCTGTAAAACTAACAGATTTTCGTGCAAATTTCCAATATACTCAAAGTTGAGGTGTTTCCTTTTTTTATGCTCTTATGTATGAACTATACCATAGGTTCCCAAACTTTTTGTTATCACAGCCCCTTTTCAAATAGAAACTTTTCAACCGCCCGCATAAATTTTACCCTTAATTTGCTTATATTTCATAGAATTTTATACCAACGTTGTAATTAAAAAATTTTCTACTTATAACCAAACAAAATAAAATTTTGTAAGGCTAGTATATGGACAATATTCAAAAGTAGGCTAGTAAAATTAAATAAGGCTAGTGTATGGACAAAATTCATTCAATTTTCTATGCAACTTAAAATTTAAATTTAAATAATTAAGATAATAATTAGACTCCACCTTTTTATAAAATTTGATTCAAAATTAATTCTCTATACCTAATTCTGAATATACTGAAACCCTTTGAGGCCCAATGTTCTATCAACTCATCACCGCCCCCCTAGAATGCCTCAACGTTCCCTGGGGAGCGGTACAGCCCACTATGGGAACCACTGAATTATATTATCATAGTAGTAATTTCCTCTCCTTTTCTAATGGTATGAAATTTCTGTCGATATTGAAATTTTATTTGAAAACAAAGCCCTCATTATTCTCCTGTAGCTAGATTTCTTCGGGTCTTTCTGCGAAACAATTATTTCGTTCTTTTCTTTCGATCTTTTCGAAAAGTGTCAAATCAACCATAAAAGCATAGTTTTTTTTCAACATACTATGAAAAATTCCTAAAAATAGCTATAGTTTTTTATAAAAGAAATACCCCCATCTAAGAGACTTTTCTCTTGAAATCATCCTCTCACAATGCACTCCAAATCGGGGCTTTTCCAATTGCCCATCCCCAAACAGCCCACTAAACAACACCCTCATTTCGGCGAAGAGTTATTCCTCCTCGCCCGAGCTGCCATAAACCTTATTTCATTTCACGCTATTACCGGAAGAGGGAAATACGTCAAGCCGTAAATTACCTGTCGGACGCCGGTAGCGCGAAGTCGCGACGCGCCCGTTTACCCGACTTCATCCATCATCGATGCCCCTCTTTCTCAACGGGTTGCAGAAGAGAATGGAATTTTTTCCCCGTCCCGTTTTGGAAGGGGTCTTGGGGGGTTTTAGGTGAAAATTCCTGGCGTTAACAGTGAGAAGGAAGTGACCGATTTGGAAGATTCATAGTTACTAAGGCCTATCTCTCATAGTTTGACCATATGGGTCTCTGCACGTTCTCTGTTATCTGATAGCTTATAGTATCTCAATCTCATGATCAAACAAATCTGAATTTCCATATGAGGATATTATTTGTCTCCCGCATCAAAAAGTTAAGTTTGAGAGGCCCTGTCTTTCTTCACCTTTATTGAATGCTTTACTATCAAACACTAAACGGAAGAAAACATAAACTTACGTAAGAGTTAAAGCATCTACCTACCTCTCTTTCACACTGTTATCTTTCTCATTTCCAGAGATAATACCATCATCGACTGTAGTATTTATACTTAATAGGTTTGTTAAATCTTCTTACATATTCGAACTTCTTCCCGCATTTCAACCCCCGCAGAATCCTAAACCCCTTCGGCGATTGATACCGGAAATTCAACCCCTGCGATCTCTGCCGTAGCTCATGAATCAGTGATAAGTGTTCCGATTCCTCCGGTCCGTTCAGGGATCTATCTCCTTAAGCCCCTCTTCAGAGAGTTCGGGGAGATGGTTTAATGGACCTTCATAATTGATCAGAAGCGAGTGCCTTGCGCTGTGTTTGCATTTGGTTCATAGTAAAGTTGGTGCTAAAGTATAGTGTCCTTTGGGCGTATTTTTATTACAGTATAAAGGCTGGATTAGGTTCCCTACAGACATAGGAAAACGTTCTTGTTTCCCACTTTATTCCATTCATCCTCTATAGATGAAGTTGGTTGGGCTGGGCAACTCATATCATCCAATTGATTACATTAGTGATGACCAAAACAGTCTGTCTTAGGTATTGACAATCAATTCTCGAGGGCCTTTAGTAGAATAGAACATGTATCGTCGACTTGCAGGAGAAAAGAGTTTATTTTGGTGAATCATTTAAAAAAAAGGGTAGAGAGAACGACTGAAGTCTCGGAGTAGTTTCAAAATCAAAATTTCGCAAGTTAAACTAAAATGACATCGTTAAAAATTTGCCTCCTTTCTTCGTACAGAATAGTTAAACCCTTTGTGACTTAGTGCCTTTCTCCAGTAAGCCTACGATATTATCTATTATTCTTTACATGCAAAAGAAATGTTCTCATATTTATTGTGATTTAAAAAAATGGTTGTAATTACTTTACTTCAGTTATACTCTTGCATAAATAACTCTAGTTTCAAAACTGTAGTTTTTGTTAAGTATAAGACTATTTTAATTTACAATTAAATCTTTAAACTCTTTCAGATATACTGGACATTTAAATTTTCAAATACCTATCATTTATCCATCTAATGTCTTCCTTTAACATTTAAGTATCTCCCCTTCTACTATCTCCGTCGTCCATTGATTGATAGTGAAACTGCTCAAGTTCATTTCCCCTGTTTAGAATCTAGTGAATAACATTTATCTCTCTTACGCGTCAGTTTAACCACTTGCCGTCTTTATTTACTCGGAGAGTTAGGTTGGATATTTAAGTAGATAAATTTTATCGACTCTCGTCTCGTAGATAGACGTTATAGAATACATTTCCCTTTGAGTTTTTACTTAACAGTTTTACTTACTCCTGAATAACAGCACTCAGTGCATGTTTTTCATAGGACACAGGGTTTGTATGTACCTTTTTTTATAATTTCACCCTTGGATGAATGTACTTTAGATATTTAAAAACCAGATAATATCTACCAATAAAATAGACCTCTTTGTTGTACCATGTCCGTATTTTGATTTGGTGCCACAATTCCCATAAAAACTAACCTTTAAAGTGCTTATCAATAAAAAGATTTATTGAACGCTTGGTTAAATTGTTAAATGTTTAGATGTAAAAATAACCTCCCAGTGGCTTGATGGTAGCAGGTCCTCCATACGAAAACGAATAGGGGTATCGTAGGCTGGCCCACGGGGGCTGTTGTGCCGATGAATTTAGTTTAGTTTTAGTTGTTAAAAGAAATTGTATTTTATTAATTATTTATTTGGGTTTGAAAACAAACAATTTGAAAACACAATCGATTTTTTTTCTTTCATTTATAATCTTGTTGAAAGACCCAAGAAACCCATAAACATTTATCGATTCTGTTTGTACTAGTCAAAAGCTATACCTATTAAAGGATTAAAACACGAAACGGGAAGTTCGTCACTAATGTTACACAATGAGAGAAAGAATCAAATTTCGAGATGCATTCTTGATGCATGTTAAAACCATCTCTGTTACCGAGATCCTCCATTTAAATTTCATACTACTAAACTCAGGCACTGGTCTTTCCCTTCGATCATCTGTATCCGCCCGGGAGTTTATATTCCCCTTGGGGGACAGGCCGGAAATACGAAGCGATGGATTTCGCCAAAATATTTTATCTTTCATTTGGAAAACCTTTCAAACTGTCTCGGCGGCTGACATGATTTCTTTCGCAATCCAATCCGTCAATATAAAACTTAGGAGTTATGTCCGCATACATGAATTTCCTCGCTGGATCGATAGCATGCAGATGGCGGAGCTTTCAATTCTCTCTCTCTCTCTCCTTCACTTTTTTGGAAAAAAATTTTTTCCTCTGAATTTTTTTTTCAGCTGGGTTGGGAGTTTTCATTATGAAGTGGGCAGTATTTTAGTTAAGATTAAGGAACTGTGTTTAAATGAGATATTTTAAATTACAGTAAAGCCTCGAGTAACCGCCATTTTTGGGAAGAGAGAATTAAAGATAAAATTATAAGTTTAATAAAAAGGAAAATAAAATATGTATGGATTTAATTTTTAATTTTTTTTTTTTACAATTTTAAGGCTCTTGGGCGTTCTAACCCAACTAAAATAATTGTGTATTTATTTATTTATTTTAGGAGAAATAGCCCATTCTCTTTACCTTCCTAGTTAATACGTAGTTTTTTTTATCCTTACATTCCTATGTTTATGCAATGATTGTTTTTCGTCGTTTTAATAAGTTGATGCCATTCTATGTTTTATTTAACAAACTTTTATTCTTCATTTTCCACCTTTATAACGTAATTAAAATAAATGACTGCTTTATTATTAGATTAATAATTATTTTCATCTATGTATCAAGGCATTATTTTCCTTAAATATTTCCTTTGATATCCTTACGTGTTTCTCTTTTTTGTGATGCTAATTTCCAATTACTGAATAATTACCATTGAAAGGGTTCCAAAAAAAACTTCATCTATACATAAATGTTTTGAAAATTTTTGAATTCAATTATTTTTTCCACTTTAAAGTAACTCAATTTTTAAACTTATTTGAATAAATATAAATTTAAAAGAAATAGTTGAATAAATACTGTAAATTTAAAAGATAACGCTAAGTTTGTATTAAAGTATCCCCAACGTTTAAAGTTTCCCCCCTTGCTTTTTGTGTTTCTACTTCACCAAATCGAGTATAATTTTCTTTTTTTCGCGTCTGCTCTCATTCTTTCAAATGATGGTTTTCCCATTTAACCTTTTTCCCTTTTTAGTTTTTACTCCATTTAATTGTTTCATTCTACTCTACCTCGCTTCTCCTAGCCTCCCGAAATGGAGAATTCAAAAGCCATTAATTCGCTGTTTTAATGAAAAACTCGTTGCAAACCCTGTTTTTATCAAACGATGCTTTCTCCCCGTGTCGATTTGTAATTTTTGGAGAAACTCTTGTGGATTTAAGTTCTAAGAACACGATTTTTGTTCCATCTTTGCTCTAAATGGGTTTGTTAGCAAATATTTTTTGGACTTTAACAAAATAAGAAACTTAAAGATTACGAATAAATGTATTTTATCTCTTTATTGGAGGTTTTTGTGGGATTAAATTGCCAATAGCTTTATGCGAGGAAAATAGTTTTACACTTTCTGTCATCTTAAAAGGTTCTGCAACAATCGGTAAAAATTGTCAATTTTTTACTCGTTATCCACATTGAAGTAACGAAAAAAATAATTCATATTGTGAAGTTTTATTCTCTGTAATAAAATGTAAAGAATTTATTTGAAAGAATATCTTTCGACCATTCTTGTGCAAACTTTTTACGATCTAAAATAGATTCATCTGTCAGTTTTTCGATCCTAAATCCATGCTACTCTTTTTCTTTTCCCCTTTGTATTCAATTTATTCTATAAAGACCGTGTTCAGAGAAAGCTACTTTCTTCCATGTTATTTCCCCCCCCCCCTTGTACAAATAGAGGTATGACAAAAGTATTAAGAAAACGAATGATGTTTGACACGAAGATAATCAAACATCTTCGTATTGAATGAACGACTCTTTCCCTCTCTCTATCCTCTCTGGCGCTTGTTTTTATCTTGTGATGCTGGTGGCATCAAAACCCGTGAAAAATGTTTCTTACTTTCGATTTGTTCTAACCTTTTTTTTAAGGGTCTTCCGTAAATTATGTAATTTATAAAAGCGAAAAACACCAAGTCTTTTTTTCAGTATCCGAGGAAACCTATTTATTTTTTAGGTATCGTGTACTGAAACAAAGTTTAATTACATTTTGATTCTATAAAGTTTATTTCAAAAAGTCTTGGAACATAATTATTATTACTTTTTCTATTGCATCCGATCATAACTCCATGATTTATATTCATCTTAATGTCCTGCCATTCAAACTAAAAAAAATCTTAGCTTAAAATTCCACATTAGGTTATTTGTTTTTTTAAATTGAAATGATGAAAGCTTGTTAATAAAGAGTAAATGTAATAAAAAAAACCCAATATAGATAATAATTTTATCTGTTTTTTATAAGTTAACCTCCGAATAAATGAAAGCTATATTGGGATAATCAGACATAGAAACTGACTAGTAAATACGTGGAAACTAATTAGTTACTTCAAATTCATAATTTTTCTATTAGTTATGTTCTATTTAATAATAGTATTAAAATTAGCAGTCAGATTCCGATGACCCAAAAAATAAGTTTTTAAATAGATATAATTTACAGCTTGTGACTCATTTACCGAATCTACATTTTTAACTTTACTCTCTATTTAAGTCTCACAATTTTTACAGCTTTACGTAAGGCTGAGCGCGCACGAGTGACTAAAGTCAGGGCGACCAGTATCACTTGTATCAAAAATATCCCTAGAAAACAACGGATCTCTATGAAGAAATTCTTGGCAATCGGCCAAGAGTCACGTAGAGTCACATCGCCTTGTGCGCGCACTCTAACTTGTTTCAATAGCCATGGCGACAATTTTGTCTTTGTCACCGTGACAAAAGTCGCTCGTGCGCGCTCAGCCTAAGTTTGAGTGGAATTGTTTGAAATACAGTTAGTTTGAATTTTTTTGACATGTAAATGAAAACTAACCTTCAATACGTATAGTTCTTACTCTGCAGCACCTTTTAAGATAGGGAATATTTCAATACTTCAAATTAAACCATAGAGAGTATTTAATTTATGATTATTTCACCATAACACTCATCATACATAATTAAAATATTTTACAAAATACTTCCTTATAATTAATCGACGTCCCTTATTGTTGTTTTTTCACCGTCTTTCTCTTCCTAAGGACATTTTCGAAAAAAAAAAAAATCTCAAATGCGTTGACACGGTGACTCGGCCCGAAAAATTGCACCTCGTTCCTTCCGAATCTCGCGTTACCCGAGTTTTTCTTTTCGCCCCTCTCCCCCACCTTCATTTAGTGTTTTTCTTGTAGTTTCCCTTTCCCCAGCAGCTTACGAGATTTATTTCTAGGCTCACTAGCCATTTTTAAAATGTCGCTGCACACTGTTATTGGAAGCCCTTGGGTTAAATTTTGGGGTAATGTTACGACTGCCCTTACGCTGTCGCTGTTTTTTATTTATTTGTTTCTTTAAAGCGAGGGAATGATTTTTGTTGAAGTTTATTTTAAGGGTCGTGGACTGCCTCCTGGCTGTTTCTTTTAACTTTTCATGGGAGTAAAAACTTTCGTTTCTAACGATTCAGTAGAGAATCTGGGAAACTGAAATAGGTTTTTATCGATGACGTGGACACAGTGATCGGTTGCTAATCCTAACGTAACAAGTTTCGGAACATTTTTATAAGTTTACGTTTGGGATTGATTTCATGAAATCCGAAAACAGTTACTTTAACTTTATATATAAAAAATTTATTACATTAAATTTGATACTATAAATTTTAATTTGGATGTATATTTACCAAGTTAAATGTTTTTTTAAATGTATCTCTTGTTTTATTTTTATACTTTTATAAAAACAATTGCTACACCTTTTTTCTGCGTAATGATAATAAGTAGTAATCTCATGTGCCCATTTTAATTTCTTTAAGTTACACTGTGCGATTGCTGTGTCTACTTTTATATTGTATATGAAAATATCCCCTTTAAATTTTAAGTCATACTTATTTAATATCTATTTTAATGCTATAAGTATAAAAATATTTTGTAATCTCAACTGAAAAGTTGGAATTATCGAAAATATATACTTTTCCCTTTTTCAGACTTTTTAATATGACATACATAGGGAAAACTCTTTATAGCTAAACTTTTTGTAGCACGGCAACGCAAAGTCAACAATTTGCAATTTGAGATAATATTCGTTAAGATCTGATTTCATCCATCAATAATAAATTTTTGGCATCTAAGTTATAGTTATATAGCCCCCATCCCGTCACTTCATTATGATTGAGTTTCAGTATTTAGTATCGATTCTTTATATTTTATAACCATCTTGTCATGCATTGAGCTTATAAAACCACGTAATAACCAACCTTTTAACCACGTAACTCAACAAACAGTCTCTTGGAACTTCTTTGGAACTCTGATTTGGTGCTCTATCTATCAGACAGAATTTCTAATTCATGTTTATGTTGATTCCCCCTTAGTAACTTCACAAAGGAGACTTCCATCTGGTTCTCGCATACCAAACCCTCTCATTCACCCACCTCCACAAAGGGGCAGAGCAGACTGTTTGCATTAATCTTTGGGTAGAATTCTAATGGAATTGTACTCTAGATATGAGAGCTTCTCATGTAGATTCATCTACTTGTCGTACGTTCCTCGAGGAGGACTATTTAAATTAATGCTCCTCCTTCGGAAAAAATATTCTTTCTCACCATAAGGCGTTATTAAATAATATTTAATCAACCGTTTATTAATATTTTTTTATGGAAAGGATGATAAGAATGCATTTTAATCGCATATTTTACATTATTGAATTGGAATCACATACATGTTCTATGTGTTGATGTTGTTTATTTTTGATTAACTGGAACTTCATTTTTATTATTGGGACACTTCAACTTAAGCGAATTATTATGAACGTTTTCCTGAATTATTGTCATATTGATTTTTTCCCTTAAGCTTGCGATGAATAACATTTTTCAAAACATCTTATTTCAAATTATTCAAATATTTCACTATGGTCACTCATTCCTTTTAACACATCCTGACAACAACATTAGTCGAACTGGTTAGAATCAAAGAAGCGTAAGTCATCACAATTTAGTTTTGAGGGACATTTTCAGGAGCATTTCAGATGCATTTATTTAGTTCGGCATATCTGTGGAATTAATCAGAAAATTTTTGAAACGTAAAATGTGCGGAAACTTGTAGCTAAATGCAAAACAGTGAACCCGATTAGATAAATCTGAGATTTATTTAATCCGATGATATTGTTTTATCTCTCTTCATAACCTACCTATTTATCAAACCAATCTGTATCTATTGCCCGCTCTCACACTCTTTTGTTATTACTCAATAACCCTCTAATAGTGGAACTCCTCTGTGCGTATGATTCGCTGCCAGAAACAGAAACGTAATAGAACTAATCCTGAAGGCTCAAAGCACCCATAATATCTCCATTATGTGCACCAGGGTCCTCTTATTCTCTGACGGGCATCCCGGTGTGCGGATTATCGGAAAATTACTTCGCTGTAAGCTTCTTATTAGGCATTTCATCAACCATTAGCCGCGGTATAGCAGGCTGTTCGGAATGTGATGAATTTAGTATATTCCAAGTTGTTTTAAGGGACGGAAGGTTTTGTGAGATTGAGGATTTTCTCATTTTTCGTTGAATTATCGTTAATCACTTACAGTAGTTTCTTTTTAATATAAAAGAAGCTATTTTTGATTATTTTTTTATCCAAAATTTTAGCTAAGATTGAATTTAAGGAATAATTTTACACCATTCGATGCTTGATAGAACCCCTTCTTATTCTTAGTAGTGATATTTTTTGTTGGTTGGATTTTTATCTGTTCTCTTTTTGTTAGGTCGTGATTCAGTTCTCAATCTTTGAAAAGTGATATGAATAGCTTAAAAGTTTTTTTTTATGTAAATTTGTCTTTATCTCAAATTCATTATTAAGACTTGTTCTAGAAGGGGTTTTTTTCCATTTAAATGGAAGGGCGAATATTTTTTCATTGAAGTTTTATTCATCAGTAAAGGAAATATGTTTACACTGTTAAATATTTAAATGAAAGAATCAATCATTTATTTTTTATACTGTACTCATAATATTTCAACAACTTACTTGAACTTTTTTAGCCATTCTGTGAAAAAATTACTGCTCAAGGGGTTAAATGAAAAATGTTTATCGGATCTCTATACCTTTTATTATAAGGCTTTTATTAAATATATAAGTAAAAAATGCAATTCATTCCACTTTTTATTTTTCTTTGCACTCTTGAATCTCTTAGTTTTAACTTGAATCCTTTAAATGATTTGAAAGGCCTCTTTGAAATTGAATAAATAGGAAATTTTACTTCAGTTATTAGTTACCTGTTTAAACATTTAATATTGCCTCTAGCAGAATATTTTTTATGAGTGGTGCTCCCTCAAAAATTTATTCTGGGAAGTGTTTATTCTTTTTTGAAAGTGTAATTAGTTGAATGATTTGTTTACTTTATCTAAATTGCTAGGGATTCATAATTATTCATCAGGGTTTATTAAACAGGTTCTGTATAACTTCTTCGAAACCAATTTTTTTCTGCATGATTTTTCGTTTTATACGGACCCGATAATTAGAGGTTTTTTTCTTTCATCTTAGATAGAATATTCTTGAACTTTGACTTTTTGAAAGTAAATTTTAGCTCCTGGATTTTATTTGACCCTTAAGTCATAGCCGACAAAAATTTTCCATAGGATTCAATGGTTATCTCGGATGGCTTAGGATTGAAAGGGTTTACATTTAATGAATTTGTCGTGGTGAAGGACAGTTATCTTTTTTGTAAGCTTAACCCTTTTTCTTATTTTGATAAAAAAAATATGATGGATAATAGTTTTTGTTAGCTAAAGCGCTTGTTCTTCAATTAAATAATAATCTTTATTCTATATATGCTGTTTGATTCATGTTAAAAGGAGAAGATTACAATTCTAGTAAGCTTACAATTAAAAAAATAGTTCCCTTTTCATCCCTACTTCAATGTCTTCATTTTACCGGGAGCAATTTTTCTTGTTTTGACTCTTTGGTAAAAATTAATCTTACATTTTCCTCTCTCTTCCAAAACCCATATTTCTATTATATGTTTGTAATTGTTATTCGTTACAACAATTCAACCAAGATATTGGGTATAGTCCAAAAGATTTATATCATTATCATAAACTTCTCATCAAATCTTTGTTAATTTTTGTTAGAAACATTATCCGCAGATTTTTGGTGATCCCTTCAGCTTTGAATTGTCGACGTTTCGCAAGATTTAAAATGTATTCTCGTATTATTGATGAAAAAGTTATTTGCATGGGTGGGAACCAAGGATGGCAGCGTGTGAAAAGAAAGTTAACTATGCGTGGTAAATGAAATTGAAAATACCGAAAACTTCTTGATGGTTAACATGAGTTAGCACTACTTCTAAACTACTTTTTGAACCCAATGGAAAGTGAAACCCCTTGCTTCTCAGCCACTTATTTATGAATAGGAAATTAAATTGGCCTCCGTGGCTACGGCCCACAGGTGCTCGCTGGGTAACGCTAAGTAGGTACTTCTTAGGGCAATTCGGTAGTCAAGGATGAAAAATCCAGTACCCGCCCATTGGAAATAAAAAAAAATACGAATATTACTGTGAGTTTTTTTTTTTCGAAAAAACTGGGGTATTTTTTTTTTTTGGGGGGGGGGTATATTTCTATGTTCTCGTTTCACATCTCTACATCTAAGTGCCGTGCAATATTATAATACTTACGATGCGCTACCCTCCCTTTTCGAATTCTAAAAGCTCATCTTTAGAATTTGAAATCTCAGGGATCTCAGAGACAGCTTTCAACCAAAATAATGAGCCCTCCGAATATTCAGTCTGAATGGCACTTGCAATGTTCCCCAACAACAACAGTCCCGCGAGTCCCCGTGCATGTTGAGGGATAGAGGCCGCTAGGGGCGTCGCTGCGCAGTGGCTCCCGAAATGCGGGCAGCCGGGAGCCGCACCGGCCGCCCCGATTTCGTCACCGGAAAACAAGCCCTCACTTCGCCTCGCGCCGCCCCGCCGACCGCACTCCACGGGGCAGGTGCCTGCCGTGTTCACTACACCCGGTCCGTGTTCACTCTCATGTATGTGTGTTCACTGGTGGCTTTTACACGCAAGGATTAACGTTCGTCCTGCCGGGAGTGCGTGGTCTACTTTGAAAACAGTCATATTGCGTAATCGTTAGCTGAATAGATCGTGGGAAGTGCTGTGAAATATTAAATATTAGTTACGTTCCTTGAAAGTTTTCCTTGATTTGCATGAGTCAATGGGCTTGATACAGTGAGCTAGTTTATTCAAAGACTCTGAATGGATATACTCCATGGAAGAGATTTGCATAGTTTATATCGAAACGAGAATTTTATCGGGTCTTAATAAAGTGACTGAGGTTGTAAAATAAACAGATTTTATCAATTAAGTCGATTTCTGGTCTATTACCTGTTGAAGAATTTTAAGATTTTATTCATTGTTCATCTGGATACCATTGGTTGTTTGTCTTTGTTGAACTGGTCCTTAATATCCAACTTCGGGAAATTGACTAGTTAATGGCGAAGATTTAACGGAAAATTCAGTTTCTATCTTGAGATATGTATGCACATAAATAAAAATATCAAATATTTCACATATCAATGAAAGGAATAAGCATATCCCCTGATTTTTGACTCATTTATCGAATGAAACGTATCATATTCTCCTGAAAGTTGTCCTTTGAGGATCTCAAACTGTTTTGAAAATATTGTCTAGTTTGTATTATAAATATAAATCAGCTCATAATGGCATATTTTACAATTAATCGCCTATTATCATATCGTAGTAAAACCACCTACAACTTTCATCTTGACTGTATGAAAAACTAAAGCACAACGGCAAATATGACCTTCTAATTTACGACGAGTAGGTTCTGTTCAGTTTGCGAAAAGTGCGGGAATGAAATAAATTCTGTTTGACTTTCCTTAAAAAATTACTGTTCTGCTAACTTTTGCTCGAAGAAAATTAACATATCGCAAGATGTAATTAGAGACATTAGCTTCTTGTAGCTGTAGGTAATGAGACTTATAAAGTCTTCTCATTGTGTTCATTATCGAGCTTGAAGAATGTTATAATTTTTTTACCATACCTCTGCGAGTTCATATCAGCCTTTCTTACACAAAGTTTTTCATTGGGTGAGTATTAAGTGAACAGAAATTTATTTAGTCTGAATAAATTTAGCTGAGTATTTTACTGATTTTCTATAAGTTTTAAGATACCATCGATTACCTCTTATGGTGACCTGTAGTTTCGAAGGTAAAAAGTAAGGTAATTTAAATCGCGTATACGTTAAATTCTTTGTTATAAAGTAGTGTTTTATTTACTTGGTTGTATCAAAAATTTCTCGTACTCTTTTACTTTGAAAAAAAAAATTAGCCTGTTTTTACGTACGTTAAGTTTAAAGTGGATTAATTGTAAAATTTAAATATGATAAACATTATTATCTAAATTAAGTGCAAAGATTCTTATTTGTTCAATAACCTAGATTGCACTTTTTTCACGTTTGGCCTTCTTCTTTACTCATAATGTTTAACCTCTTTTTTATGTATTTACGTAAATAATGATTGCCTGCTTTTCATTTTTTTGAAATATTTTTAAATGCTTGTTTGAGTATTTGTTTTATCGGAACTTCAGTGTTCGAGCTCTGATACCCAAAAATACTCATTAAATATGACTTTTTCTTTTAAATGTAGACAAAGTTGTTTTTAAGCCTATAATATGCTACCCAAAATGCATCGTTCTAAAAGAATTAATATATTACCGCCTTTTTTCTTGTGCTAGTTGATAAATCAATTGATCATCTCTCACCCCTCATATGAATTCTATGCCATGGGTTTCTTGATCTTTTTGGGTTATTTTGTATATAAAAAATTGTAGTAAACCTAGCTTATTCTGTTCTCCAAATTTCCCGTATAAGATTTGTAAACTTGGCCGAACTTCATTTAAACTTATCGCGTGTGTGGAACAAAAGACATCGAACCAATTCTTTGTTTAAGTTTTTTCATAACCTTATAATGTCCTTTAAACAATTCTAAGAAATTTGTTGCGAACCATATTTTTTTTTTATCGTAATAAATCGTATAAGGATTTGTTTAGCTTATATTACCCGGATTTTCGATTTTCCGGGTTGCCCCCTGCTCCCAGTCAGTCCAGATATACTAGGTGTACTGTAATGAATGGTACTTTTTGAACTACTAGGTGTACTTTTTGAATGACTAACGATTGCCACTGCGTGTCCTTTGCTAAATTATTTTTTTCATTTCTCAGGCGACGTACTCGTCCAGCGATGGCCGGCCCGGAATCCGGGAGCAAGACCTAGTGGACGATCAGCCGGAAATGGAAATCTTCGAAGTCGAACTAGTCAAGGATCAACAAGGACTCGGAATCACCATTGCCGGATACGTGTGCGAGAAAGGTAACCTTTCACTCTACTCTTTGTGTTAATTGCAGCGATGTGTACGATTGCGGCTTTTGAGCCGCACCCTCTTTTGCCTTAATCCTGTACGCTTTGTGGATGAGGCTTGGATATTCCAAGTGGCATTAGAAACAGCAGCTTTTCAAAACATCTAACTAATGGGTGCCGAAAAACCTTTTCATCATAAAGTTCCATGCTCGAGGTACTTAACTATCGCTATACATTCGGTTTAGCTGGTTCATGGCTGGTTGTGTTAATGTTTGGTTTTTAGTCATAAATTACTCGTCGATGTGTCACAATATTTTTTATAGCTTTTGTATGATTTTGTTGGTGGAAAATATAAAAAAAAAATTAAAAGTATTTAAAAAGATTCGAGAATATCACGTTCTTAAATTTTAGAGATGTGAAGGTCAATGTGTGATCCTCTATTCACTTCCTCTCTCCTCTCTCTCTATTCCTTGATTATTTTTGCTCGATCTTATCTCTGATGATGTATCTAAAACTTTCCTCAAGAAGGTTTTCCTAATTATATTAGACACAAGCGTTAATTCAATTGAAATTTAAGCATTCCCTTTCTATTTGAATCAATTTAAAGGTTAATTATGTGAAGGAAAACTGTCTTATTTTTATTTGAATGTAATAGTATATTGTTTTTTTATTTGATGGACAGGTTGAAAAGGATTTATTCCTTATCAATTTTTAATGCTTAGCATCAAGGGTGTCTTTTATGATGAAACTTGAATTTTTTATTACTAAATATTCAACACAAAACTAATATTAAAGCTAAATGAACCAACCTTGTTGGAGTGTGAGCCTTTTGAGAGTTATTTGTATTTGTGGTTTTGGTATTTTTACAGTGCTTGTTCCATTTCCCTAACCTTCTTGCAGAAATAATATATTTGTGTTTATTCAAAGACCATTCCTTTGTTACTCACTTATATTTTTCTACATAAATAAACCCATTCTTTTTTACGTAAATCCACTATATTCTCTCTCTAAGAAGAAGAACATTATCTTCAAGAATACATTTAATGATATTCAGAAGAAACTATCTTGTGTTAATTTTTTTTTATCCTAGTAAATTATAGTTGTTTAACGTTCTTGAGCTATGTATCCAATTTATTTTCTTTTTCATTTTGTCGCATTTCCTTGTTTCATCTTACCACGGATCTCTTCTAAGCCCTTTAGGGAGTAGAAGTTTTTCTTCTCAGTTTAAGTATTTTTACGGAGTACCAAATGGAAGTGTACGGAACCATTTTTTCTGAATTCCAGCAAGATCAAGAGTCATTTAAGTTATATCCCTAATTCCCTTGAGTACCAAAATATTTCCAGTTATATACTTATTTTTTATTCCTGGCTTTTAATCTATATTATAAAAGTAACTGCATTTTCTGTGGTATTAAGCACATGATGGGTTTGTAGAATGTGTAAGGGATGTTAATATCAAATATAGTAAATAATCTCTTTTTTTTCATTCGCACAATTTATTTTAATTCTTTTTGATAGAATTTTAACATTTTAATACATGTTAGTTGTGGGTGTTTTTTTTTTAATACGATCTATATATATATATATATATATATATATATAATTAAGGCAAAATAAATTTTTATAATTAAAATAATCACTTAAATGAGCCAGAAACAAAACCCACAACAATTATTAATAAAGTCCACCATACCTCTGTCACTTCATCAGGGGTACCAAACAGAAGCATGGTGGACGGGTCGTTTTCTGTTGGTTGTTGGAGAGTACATACATACAAAATTCCAACCAACCATGGTACCCAAACGACCCTTAACACATACATGAAAATCAAAACCCCATAATTAATTTGAACATCAAAAACAACATACCATAATCATAAAATGAACGAACATAATGCATCAATACCGTGGTAGAGAGCTTATACCAAAAAACTCTCTGATGCCATTCTAGGGAAGAGAAACTCCAGCTGCCAGTTTGCCAAATATTGATCTCAAAAATCCCAATGGATATAAGTTAATAATAATATTAATAATTGTTGTGGGTTTTGTTTCTGGCTCATTTAAGTGATTATTTTAATTATAAAAATTTATTTTGCCTTAATTATATTCATGCTCTTGTTGCATGCAGCATTGGCGCTGCTTCAAGTTTGCATTAATTATCTAGTTTAAATTCAAAGATTCTAAGATGAGTTATATATATATATATATATATATATATATATATTTACGAAAATTTCTAATGTAATACTCTTTATCTGAACTAACCACTCTCAATTTTAAAAATTAAATAAGACATTTACTTCTTCTTTAACTAAAAATAGCTGGTAAGGGGACCTGCAAGTATGATCATGATGGTTGATGAATAAATAAAATACATTATTAGCGAATTAGATGATAAGCGAGATGATAGCGAGTACTGTTATTCCACTCATCGATTCATTTTAAATGTGCTGATTTACATTAAAACAATTAAATCACTTTTTTGGGGCAATTACAGAAAAATCGAAATGAGTACTTCATATTCACCTCTATTTTTTTTTTCGTTCCGGACATTATGCAGTTTTCTGTTGATAAAAAAATATTTACTGCTTTAAACCTATTGCTTTTTCCCAATCCTAGCATATTTGTTAAAGTGGTTATTGTTTGATTTTCGGTTTAAAACTAAGTCCTTTTTAAATAATTAATTACTGTAAACATCTTTTAATTTCAAAACGTTTAATAGATAACCTAGCATAGTATGGCGCGGCGCTTTCAAATCGTAATTCGGCTGTTAAACATTCCTTCCACCTTTTGCGGCGAGGAGTTGCCTGTGAGCAAACCTCTGCTTCCAACCATTCCCAAAACGCCCCTCTTCTCCGACAAAAATTCCCAGTTGTTTTCCTAACAGACTTTTCGAACAGTTTCCTTCCTTCCTTCCTCCCTTTTCCGAATGAAAGTTCTCCGTTTCGAAGTACGAATTATTAAGTCACCAGCACCCTCGCAAAAGGGGAGCGCTCGCCGATTCACCTGTTGAATCGGTGGCTGAATAATGGCTTTTGAAAAAGGGCCTCCCGCCATCTTGCGTATTGATCGAGGAGATCGGGGTTTTGTTCCCGTTACTTCGCGGTCGGTGCGTTTGTTTTCGATGATGGGGGATCTGGCTGCGTGGTGGTTAATTTTTGATGGCGTTGAATTAATTAGGAGGCTTTATAGCGTCCCGCTTAAGGAGGGATTAAGGTTAAGAAGTTTTTAAGTATGCGATGTTCTGAAAGTGATTTCTTTTTTTAAAGGAATTCATTAGAAAATAGGATTGTTCTACTGGGGAGATTTGTGGTTTAGAGGGGTGCGGTTTTTTGTTTCATAAAAATATCCGTGCTGTTTAGTAGAGAAAATAAGACGTTTTACCAAATTCCTTTTTTTTTAGCAGGATTTTGTCCATACCTTGTGTTAAAGGGCCTGTTATTGTGGAAATCTGTTCATAGTTTTGGGAGTTAAAAATTAGCGTTATATTACATTCTTTAGACCAGAAACCTTGTTGTAGGGGGTAAATTGGATTGGAAACTCTTACCATAAAAGCTCAGAAAGCTTCTGTTTTTAGAGTGAGGTGTTCTGTTTTATTATACTAAATCATTTTGTGAAGGTTCTTTTTATTTTCAGATAAATACTTTCTCTAGCGTCCTTTTTCTCGATGAAATATTTGGTTGTTAATGTTAAGGATTCTTCAATGGACTAAAATTTCTTCTAAACAAATTCCTGTTTTAGGAGAAAAGTAGAAAAACGTTATGAAATTTGTACCTTATTTATGACAGTTCTTTCACTTATTATTGTTTTAGGGAAATTTTTAAATTTTATGTGAATAGCTTACTGAGTATGTTTTTTTGCCTTATATTTTTTTAGTACCCCTATCGCATTTATTTCAAATTATTTTTATGGTTTTTCCTTTTTTCCTTTATTATTTAATTTTGTTACTTGCATTAGCTTATTTATTATAGTAATATAATAAAATAGGTTAACTTCTTACATTTTTCTTTAAACTTTTATCGGGTATTTAATTTGTGTAAAGAACTTGCATCCTTAAAGTAATGAAATGGATGTTATATTAACGCACAATTTTCTACATGCTTGCACTTTATATAACTACATAGACTGCACATTAGTAGATTGGATAAGTTAAAGAATAATTGTTTAATTCCTAATAGTTTTTCTAATAAACTAAATAATAATTTCCTTTCCCATTTTAATGCTTTAACTTGAGGTTCTACACACTTTTAGAAAGGTAATTTATAGTTTATTTTAATAGATAAATCAGCGTATACTTATTCGCATGAATAGATATCGAAGATCTTTCTTTTTTTTGTGGTCCACATCTTCCCAAATAGAATAAAGAGTTCATCAATAAAGTTTCTTCCTATAATGTTGTCTTTTTAACACGTTCCATACTCTGGGTTTTCAAGAAAGAAAGTCAGTACTATGAAAAACGACCCTCACATCAAATATGTTAAATTTGTAATAATTCCATTCAAAAATGAAACGAAGAATAACGCAAAAACTTCCAACTTTGAAAAGCATATTATGAATAAAATGATTTTGTTCCGCGAACTGCACAATTTTCGATAAGGAAATTTGCATATTGCATCATCTTTCTACGCCGTCCATAGCGACCACAACAAAATACAAAAATAAAATTTTTGATTCTCGGCTGATTGCGTTTTTGCGAAAAGTTGTAAGTTATTTCTGATCTCTAATATTTCTTGGCTCGTTAGGCATCTGCAAATCAAATGCGATTTGCTGCTTAATATTTTATCCCCGAAACTTTGTTTCACTAGGATCGTCTTTTTTTTTAGTTTTAGCAAGAAATGTCGAAGGTTATTTTTTCATATCAGTTTCAACTGAAAACTCCAAATTAATTTTTATTCGTTAAGGTTTTTTTCCCGATAAGTCACCGTTTTAGTATTTCCAACTGGAAAATTTGCATAAATTCATGTCTTTCTGACTTTCGGTCTTTTACTGGTAATGATTTTTTGACACTGAAAAGAAGTAAAATGTAAACATTGTATTCCCTGTAGAACTACTTTCACCTTGACGTTCATATTTTAGCAGTGAAAACAAGCTCAGTAACCTTTCACTTTGTTTCCTGTAGAACTACTTTCACCTTGAGGTTCTTCTTTTGGCAGTGAAAGCAAGATAAAACGTTTACATTATATTCCCTGTAGAACTACTTTTACCTGTAGGTCCATCTTTCGGCAGAGTAAACAACAGAAACATTTCAAGCTCATCTAACCCAGTTAAAAAACTTTCGCTCTGAAAGTCTTCGTTTGGAAATAAAAACAACTAAACTGACTATTTTGAGAATTATTTAATGAAGGAAATCTGTAACACTTTCCCCCCACTAATAAGTATTTTTAATAGCTAAATTTTTTGCATTGTAGTTTACCTGGAGCAAGAAATTATTAAGTAAATTACAATGCAAAAAAAAGTATTGTAACAAAAATTTTACTAGTGAGAAAAAGTGAAATGCATTATTATTAAGATAATCCATCAAGTATGAGGAGTTTCTCCGCTGGATATATTCTAACTTGGTGTTTCGCGCTTTAATCATATAACTAATTATTAATTTTGAAAGCTTTTTCATTAATTTTAAGTTAAATTAAGCATAGTTAATTTTAGCTTTACGATTTACAACAACTATTTAGAATTTTTAATATATACGAGGTGTTTCGGTTTTCACAAGTCCACCCAAATACTGAACAGTCGTATTCTTTGCGTGGAGTATAAGAAATGCCCGAAGAAATATACATCTACGACCCACAGTTTCCGAAAAAATTGCAACAGAAAAGACACGGTTTACGCTAAAAAAAGGTTTAGTTAGATACATTTGCACACTAAGATGGTTAAAATATCTATTGCGCATGCATGTGAACTAAGGTGGAACGAAAACGGGCATTGTTTTTCATGTATTCTATTTGTAATAGCGCGCAAAAGTGTCCTTTAGTCATTAGTATCAATATGTAAAAACCGGAAATCGATCAAAAAATATCTTGAAGTGCCACAGTAAGTCCTTGAAATTTTGAAAAAATGCTGATTTTTATGCCAAACAATTAATTAAAACTAATAATAAACCCTCATATTTTGTTCATGATTTTTTATAAAGAACTACTAACTTCTAATATCATAGATATAACGTTCTAGGTTTTTTTTCATCACCCCTCTTTTGGGGTCTGGTTCGAAATCCTGACAATCAGTTGCCCGACAGGTACCTTTGCCTCACATCATTATCATCATCATCGCCAATGCGATACAACGGGAAGGAAAGAAGGATAATTTTGGTGTAGTTGAGTGTCGGGCAAATGAACGGTTCTCCCTCTTTTGGTAGTGATAATTTTTTTTAATATGAAAGGCACATTTGTAAAATTGTTTTTTTTTTCTGCATATTTTAAATATCTATAACTCTAGAACTATACAACTTAAGAACATGAAATAAGGCTCATTTTGTCAGTAATCATATGCTATGCATCATAATAACCTTTCTTAAAATACTGAAAATAAAATTAAAGGATTCTTAACTTCTAAAATAAACATCTCTACCAAATTTCGAGTTGGAAATCAAATTTAATCGTGTAGAAAAAATAAAAAGACAACAAAACTAAGTCCCTAAACACCCTCTCAAACAAAAAAAAAGCGATTAACTCATGGAAAATTCGTAAAATCCCTTGTGGGTCGTCATATGATTCAAATCATGCAAAAAATTTAACATAAATTTCAGAAAATACAACTCTTAACAGATTTCGTTCAAAATCTTAAACAGTAAGCTCCAAACTTAAAAGTTAATTCAAAATGCATCGATTTCACCTTAATATTATTTAGACTTATGCTTGACAAAATTCGTATTTTCCTTCCACCCTAATGATCCCTTTCGACGAGGAATATGAAATGATTAAATTTTTAACGGATTATGTCATCATATTTTCCGAAAAATAAAGTCGTCGCAGAGGTATAGTTCATTGGGCGTATTTTTATGTACTCCCTGCAAGGGATATTTCTGTGCAGAGTTTAGGCGGACTTTGTTGAAACACTCTGTATAAATAAATAATAAAATTTATTTAATAAATTTTTAATGTTGACAGAGAAAAAAGTTTAGAGGTGCAGGGAGAAGATACTTCTATTATTAAAAACAGCTCCTTTTAAAGAATGGCGAGATTGTAGCCTGAAATAATTTTTAAAAACCACCGATAATTGCATTATAAACATTTTGAAGCCTGTATTTTAACATTATTTTAGACAGTTATTTTCAATGCTTTTGGCTTTTTCACATAATTTGTTTAATTAAACGGAACATACATGCAACATACATTTAGTCAGGAAGTACAATAAAGTTAAAAACTAATAACTTTCTTACGGAAATAAAATAAATTTCTTTTCTTACCTTCGTTGTTAATCATTGCAGATCACTTGCTTTCCATGCATTCCTGAAATTAATTGCACACAACCAATTTGGTATAATTCCCAGGATGCCTATTGGTCGTTGAAAATATTGATCCGGTGAATTGTGGTATAAGTTTTATTTCATGAGAACTCGATACTTAAATACGAAACTAGTCACGCAATTTCAAAAGACTTTATAATGAGTTTTTTTAATGGTATTGAAATGTTGATTTTTTTTTTCGGGAATTTTTTTATTATAGTACACTAATATGTAACTTTTGTTTCGTTTTCCCTTCGTGAAAGGCCTCTTTCGTTATTTATATTTTAATGACTGCAATGCGTAAAATTTGTTAAATATAGCTCTGAACTTGTATGGCAAACTTTTTTTTTAATATTCTACTCTTAATGCTATTTAGTGATGTAAAATAATTGTGTTTTCAGCTGCAATACTTGTTAATCTCTTAGTGCTTTTCTACTGTTTTTTTATATTACCTATGAGGGATGGATTTGTTATACAGAAAATATAGCAGGTAACAGATTAATAGTTTTAATTGCAAAACAAAATTGTTATGTATTGTTTGTATAAATTGTATTGTTTTATGGAGAAGTTTTATTCCGACGTATTCAAACTGAGGTATTTTTTGAAAATATAAGTGTTTATTTCATTTTTTTAACTTAGAAGCATTTATTCTCTACATAATTTTTAATAGGGGAGACGGGGTTGGTTGGCATTCTGCCTTTATTTTTTTCCCACAAAGGAGCCACCGAACTGCAATTTCGATGGTAGATAGAGTGCATAAAAATACAATAACCATTAAAATTCCGGTCTGTTTCAAGGCTTTACGAAAGAAAGGCTCCTGATTAATTGTTTTTCTCATTCATGAGTAAACTTTTTCATCTTATGGTGTTTTTTTTGCTCTGTAAATTGCATTAAAGCATTGCTGATGGCAGTTTTTGAAAGAGGGGTTTACTGCGGTTCCATGCATGTATCATAGCCGTAAGTTTCAAATGTTTGAAATAGATGGGAAACAAATTTTGGTTTTGGATACCGCCGTGGGGCTAGATGGCACAGTTTGGTACGGATCACTTGGTATAGCTATTAGAGCGGCGTCAATACCAACCGTGACTGAAAAGGAGGTGCACTGCTGTTTTAACAAGCACATTTATCAAGGATCTAAAGCGCAGCTTAGCTGAAGAGGGGATGTGGTGACCACGGAATCGAACAACAAGTAGAACCCCGTAATATTTTAATTGCTATTGAGCTAATTGGCATTGTCGGCAGCTAGTTTTTGAACTAATTTTTAGGTTAATTAAACGCATATTAAGATTATAAACCAGTGCATATATTTAGCCCAAAGGTTAACCTTTCCACTGGATTAAACAAATTGTCTCTGAGTATTACAGAAAAACATATACATAAAAAAACAAAAAGTACACCAACCATCCCCGGTCTCCCCTATTATAAATACTTTTCCGTGGAAATATATCTAGATATTTTATAAATAGTTTTTTTTATAGAAAGAAAATTCGAATCATGTGTAATATAAAGTGTATGTGGAAGATATTTAGCTACAACCTAAAAAATTTTACTTCTCTGGACTGATTTGTATTGAAACGTCGTTATAAAAGGTTTTAAAAATTTTTTTTTACTTAGATTCTTACGCCTTTTTTATGTACTGGAGTTCCGTTAGTTCTGATATCCAACTCGCTGATCCAGAAAACTCTACTCGTATTCCTCTATGACTCCCCCGTTTTCGAAACTTTTTTTTTCTTCTTCAGAAATAATCCTTAACGAACTTACTCATTTACACGGTCGCGTTTTTTTCCCTACTCTCACAAGACGTTATAAACTAAAAATTCAAAACAAGTAGTTAACTACAGTTTCAGCAATTCTGTTTCAACGAGAAGAGAGTGGAAAAAAGCTACAAAACTGGAATAGACTGTAACTTTTTAGCATTCAATTACGGAACTAATTAACTTGTCATGCGCATCTCAAGACACGTTTACGCTCTTCAGAGGGGAATATGCGAGGGAAAATAAAAAGGAACCGGGTGATCTCATTCTGGATGAGAGGGGAAAAAAATATCTCTGTGAGCTCCATTTTGCTTTTTGCGCTGCTGTTGAAAAACTGTCTCCGGTAGGAAGGTTAATTTTAGCTGTGAGGACTTTTTTTTTTCGGTTGAGTTTTGAAGCAATCGATCTCCGGTTAAATTAATTCTCTGGGATTCTCATTTGCATTTGGATCTGGATTTTTTTTTTATCATTTCAGTCCTTGCTGGAAGTGAGCCATCGTTTTAATTCCCTGTGGATTAGTTTGAGTGCTACTTTAGTACGGCTTTTAGTTACTTTGTATTCCGTTGAGCTTACCGTCGGAAACGTGTTTTTTAAAACCTTTATTGCTTGGTTCATGTATGAATGTTTGAATTATGTATTGTCCCAAAGTGGATTTTCACCCCTTGAAATAAATATACTTTAGTGATAAAATGTTATACCGTCCTTCTGACTTCGGAAAATTATTTGTTTTATTACCCTTCCAATAGTTTTCCAAAAACAAAATGTACTTAAAACATCAATTACAATAACAAAATTCTATTATACATTATTCTATCGAAATTCCCTGGAGGACATCCAGGTTGGTGTGTTTCAATGGGACGTTTTGTCCTATTTAGGACAAAATGTGAATTTAACGCTTATTTATCTATAGGTAGTACAACATAATAGTAATGTAAATTTACTTATCAAAGAGAGTTTAATGTACATTCCCATAATACTCCTTTCTATCTTATATTCTTCTAATTTCTTATTATTTTCGAGATAGATCTATATATGAATACAGATATTTACCATTTTGGAAACCAATAAATACCAATATTGATAGATCTTTATGAATACTAATGTATCTGCCATTGCCAAAAATTATGAATACAGGTATTAATATTTTGTCTATAAATAATGTGTTGAACTTTTAAATAATAACATATAAGTAGTCTAACTTAGAGTGCCAAACCTCAAAACTGGGGCCAAAAGTTAATTTTTTTTGGAATTTACTTGCATTGGAACGAGTGTATAAAGTTAATACTTATTTAGCCATAATGGAGCGTCAAATAATAAGTACCAGTCCTCTAAACTTTTTTATGCCCAAAACAATCGGAACTCGTGTATTGCGAACTCGAATATAGCGAAAATTCAGTGAATCACGAAAACCTGTATCAAATAGTTTTTTAAAACCATTTTATAACTAGGCCCTGTATTTAGTAACGGCCGTATTTAACACAAACCTAACCTTAAGTTAACCTGGAATCAAACATTTTGATTGGCTGAAAACATGCTTCCCTTTTTCAACTACCAATTACGGGCATATTCACCACTAATCTATCTAACCTAAGGTTAACCTGGAATCAAGCTTTTTCGACAACTCTGATTGGCTTAAAACTTGTTTCACTTTTTCAACTACCAATTAGAAGCTTTTATTCCAGGTTAATCTTAGGTTAGGTTAGTGGTGAATACGGCCGTAGAGGGGGTCCCATCGTTTCAAGCGGGATCCGCCGTGCTCTTTGAGCAACGCCAGCAGAAGCCGAGACCGCGCTTATGAAACCCTTTGACTTTCATTAGTTTCGCCTCACTCGAAGCGAAGTTAAACGAAACTCTCCCAGACGTCCCATTCATTACAAGGTGGTCACTTCTCCCTAATGACCGAGAGAACTTTCTACCGCCGCTCCCCCGCCGATCCCTCGGAAATAGATTAGTCATGTCTCGTCAAAATTATTGATCGCTCGCTTTCTAAGGATTCTCGCTCCTCCTAGGGCCCTGGATTGGAATGTATGGGTGCTCGAAAGAGGGCTTTGGATCGAGATTAATGTTAGTGTTCGCGATGGTTCGAAGTTCGGGTGGCCTTGATGAATGAGTTTAGGTTCGAAGTGTTCAGGATGGTCAAAAAAGACTGGGAGCAGTAGTCCTTGAATATTGCCGTTTCATGCGTGCTGTCGATTACAAAATCACGTTATAAAAGTTGAAAAAAAGCTGAAATTTCAAAAGGGGTCTAATTTAGGAATTGAGAAACCCTAAACTTTTTTTTGTAGAAATAAAATTCAACCCCATTGATATTTGCAAAACTCGCTGAGATTGTGTTATCGGAATCTGGGGATATCCCCTAAATACCCTTTTTCTCCGTACGCGGGCCAATTTTAAAACATAATCATACAAAATGTGTGGTGATGCCGATTTTGTCCGAATATTCGCAACTCATAACCACTTAATGAAACTTCCGTTGCTTAGAGTGGAAGTGGTGTTATTCGCAAAATCTTGGGTCTTTAGGCCTGATTCCATAGTGCATGCGTATATGTAAAATATTTTGTCACCGTTTCAGGTTACATTTCCTTCTTCTCAAATTTAAAAGGGCGGAGGTACCTAAGTTTTTGTCTTTTTCCAAATTTGAAAGAAATATTAAATTTAACTTTTAATAGCTAAAACATTATGTATTATTTTGTTACTGTATCTTTATCGAAACAGTTTCTCTCGATCGATTGTCATTGAGACAATTTTTACCTTAAATAGTTTGAAAATGATAATGCTAAGTTGACGTAAACAGTTTTAAATATCACAATCACCAAACTAATGAATTTTAAGTCTAGACGTCTACCTAATTAGTAATTTTCATCTTTTAACATATTCATCTTTTTGCATTCCATTGCTCTTACTTTTCTTTATTTTACATAATAACTATACGTACAAGTATACTTCTAATTAATGAGGCTCCGTATTATAATTTATTAATAAATTCATTAAATAAATAATTTTTAGTAATAAAATAGGACTTAAGCATTTTAATGGTATGCTTTTACGATTACTTAAGTTTGGGCTTTAATTTAAGTTTTGTCATTTTAAGTATAATACTTTTGATATATGTTATGGAGGTCTATGAAATACTTGTCTTAATTTTCTGTTTATCTTTGATTTAAAAACTCTTTAAAATTTAGTTAATTATTAATTGATGGAGGTAAAAGTTTTTGAAAACTGTATGTTATTTTTTTTTTATATTTACAACTTCCTATTTATATTTCTAAAGTAATACACTTGACTCATGGTCATTCTCTTTGAATCTTACCTTATCTGCCACTCCTTTCTTAATTTGTGGCTGAGTTTTTATTTATTTACATATATTGTCATACGGATATAACATTTACATGACAAGAAACACTTAAAAACACCACACCAAAAGGTAAAGAGAACACAAAAATACACACACAAAGTAAAAAACAAATACAGATAAAAAAAAGTATTAAAGCACTTTCTAAATTTTTCAAATGAGTAAAAAAAGATATCTTTATTATTAGGAAGATTGTTAACTGTTTTGATGAATTGTACAAAAGTTTGGTTCTATATAAGTATTGATTGGAGTAGATGGGTTCATGTAGTACTGTTTTATTCCGAGTGATATGATTAGGGACATGGAGTTTAAATTCTTGTAAGATAGAGGGACAATCAAATTATCATTGAAACGCCACTTAAATCATCTTATTAATCTTCTAACATGAGCGAAACAGAATTTTCTGTGATTTAGACTACATTCTAACTTATTACAGCACCTTTGCGTTTATTAAAATGAAGAAAAAATCTCCCACTGATCACATTACATCACACAATTTCTTTCAAATAAAATCAGGCGTTCTATATATCGCCCACTTTCACAAACTTGGCGAAAAATAATCGCTGACTTTGTTCTTGATACGTTATCCGTGTATCATTAGCCTCCTTTGTAATCGATGCAACTCAACTCATGTCCTCCATTTTGTTCCGCATGAACCACCTTCAAAAAAAAGTTTTTTCGAGCCTTTGTCTACTGCTGAAAGGATATCAAAACAATAGTTTCTCCTCAAGAAGACTTTATACGAGATCTTTTCGTAATTAAGCTCAGTTTCGCCGTTTAGCTTCGGGTTGCTCTTGTTATTAAGGGACCTCCGGAGATAAGGGTGAGGAGTGTTTTGAGGTAGAATATTCGCTTGGAGGGGCGATTTTAGAGTTATTATAACCGTGGAAACTTTTTGAAAATTCTGCATTATAAGCTATCTTTGTTTGCCAATATCTTTAATGCTGTTAAAATGAGAAATTGATGAGTTTTTGTTTCCGAAAATTTACTGAGACTTGAACTTTATTAGCTTTGTATAGCAATTGCATTAGTCGAAATTTCATATGTCCTATTAATTTTATATTGATGCTTATTGTGAAAGTGGACATGAATTTTCAATTATAGGAAAAATTTGGGTTAAATTTTTTTAAAAGTTCGTATTACTTTCAATCAAGATTTTAATTATTCAGAAGAATACACGGGCTGTTCCAATATAACCCCCATAATATGCATTTTTAATCATTCCAAAAGTACTCGTACTAAATACCATGTCGAATGACATTTTTTACATGTTGCCAATTTCCTTTTATAACTTTTTCAATGAAATTTACTTACTTCAAGTGGTTTGTGTATTGTAAATAAATTATTATGTATGTGTAAATAAAGTATTAATTTATATTATACTTTATTTTTTTATTTTTATATGAAAAGTTTTAAATATCTGGGAAGAAAAACATGGATGAGTAATGTTATACTCTTTTGCGTGTTTACAGTTTCTTAAAGAAAATGCACATTCCAATACAAGATTTTGTTTTAACACTTACAAATTAAGTGTGCTTTTTAATGCGCGTCAATATCTGAAATATAGACGAGTTTAACTGTGTGACGTCACAGAGCGGTTGAAGACTTCCGCGTATGTAGTTCAAACTAAAAATACGATTTATATTCATTGTAATGAAATACATAAGTTATGAAGTGCTCGGGGCGTATGGTCAACTTCTGGTTGAACTAATATTTACTAAAAGTTTACTTTACAGCAAAAATTACGCGTGGATGTATAGTTTCCCCTATTTTTAGTCTGAAACTTCTTATTTTCAGCTCTACTCTAAATTCGCGTCTTTAGTCTCTAAATAGAATATGCATTTTTATCAAGAATGAAATATCTCCTATACATACTGGGAAAACTTATATCCTATCGGATTAAGTCGAAGTGTTTTGAATAAAATTTTATTAAAATCATAAACGTTTTTATGTATTGCCTGTTGTTTGATAATAAACAAAACAAGTTAACTATTTATTGGATAACTTTGGAACAAAAAGGAAAAGTTTTCTTTAAGGGATATCATTTATCATCTTTATTTTATCGTTTCCTAGGTTGTAAACATTGTTTACATTCTAGAAATAAATTTAGTCATCCCTTCTTTGCTTTTAACTAAAAACCCATTTTGAGTATAATCTTATAGAAGATATCCTTTGTGGGTATGTATAATAAATTTCTATTAATATATTATACTCAAAGGAATTACCAAAGTGCATATATGCAATTCACATTTTCAAATTCTAAATATTTTTTAAAGAAAAAAAAAGTCTTGTCAGTTTTGAAAAAAACCCCTTCCTTATACGACTTAATTCGTTACAACCTGTAACTTCTCCTCTTCTCAGATAATACAGAGGATTATTGAGAGTGCGTGTGTACATAAATTAACTATTTTGATGCATGAATTTTTCTTTGAAACTTTTTACGCTAAACACACAGTATTTTAACTGTCCTGCAATTGTGCACGTGCCTTGTTAATTACTTGTTATTTTTTACTTCATTTTCAAACTACAGCTACCATTTTTTTTACACTTAAAAAAGCGATAAATAATTATTTTTTTCAGCTTTTTTTTAAAGAAAGATACTGAACTGTTCGATTAAAAGAATGTTAAAAAACAAGGGACGATAAAAAAGAATATGTAATAATGATTATTCTAAAAAAGAAATACAAATTAAGGGGACTCAGTACCAAAAAATTTTTTTCCTCTGTATTTGGGATTTTTCTTTCTTTAAGAGTGCTAAATTATCTATTGCTACCTTATATTACAATATTAAGCAGAAAATCATCAAAAAAAAATTTATTTTTTGAAAAATTAAACAAAATGTCCAAAATTTTACATAATTTCAAAATGCTACTCCTCCGTTATTTTTAATTTTTTCTCATTCTGTTTTCACTAATACGTACTTTATATTATGTGTTATAATTCTATGAGGGGGATTAAGGATATTCGTAGTAGTTTTTAAGAAAAAAAAATTTTTTTTGGTGTTTCTTCTTCAAAAACGAGAAAATCTTAAGATATTTGCTTTATTATGAAGTGTAAAAAATAACTCGGGCCAAAAATGCATAATTTCGCAAGTTACATTTAATATAACTACCCTATAGAACATAAATATCAAGTTTCATACCATTTGGTCTAATAGGAAAAAAGCTTTAGGGATTTGAATCTAATAAAACCATGTTTTGAGAAAAACCAATTCAAAAATTTCAAAACAATGAAAACAATTTTAAACACTAAAATAACGCCTCAATTATTTTTTTACTCTTTCTTATGATGCTTATTAACATTATTAAACATTAAAATGTACTGTTTTAATTAATATTTTTGAAATTTAAGCGAGAAGGAGATAAATATGAGTAACGGGAAAAAATGTATTTTTTTCTTCAAAAATTAATTTTCGGAACGTAACGCACAAATAATGTTAGTTACTTTATAACAGATAAATAAATTAATATAAAACACTTAAATAGGTGTCAAAATTAAATTATTTTTAAAAATACGCGAAAAATATGATATTTTCAGATTGCAACTGATGAAAAAAGTTCAAAAGTATAAAACAAGCGCTACATGTTTCTAAACAAGCATAAATTGTGATTAAAGTAACCACAAACAATTTTGATTCAGTTTATAAAAAAATATGTGTTATTAAACCATATAAACTGATATAAACTAAAAATTTCGAAACCAAAACTTAAAAAAAGCTAAAAGTGCTTTTGAAAACCCCATTTTTTTTAAACTTAGAATAAACCAATCGGTTTGAAATTTTGGATAATTAATTTTAGGAGTATAAACTATATTAATAACCAAAAATCTCAAAATCGATATTTTGGCCAAATTTTGGTACTGAGTCCCCTTAACATCCACACAAATTTTCAAAATGAATAATTCATTGCTTAATAACAATTTCACATACCACTCCTTACTCAACTTCAGACATGGTGATATTTTATTCCGTTTTCTAAGAATAACGGAAAATTTACTTTTCTTTGGTACTTATTTAAAAAAAGTCAGTTTCCATTTTTGTTTGAGCTTGTTCTATTCATTCTAAGCATCTCCAACTTAAAAATTTGAATCGAAAATCTATTGTTTCAATTCTTTGCAACCTTTGCGCAAATGACAACTTGAAATTAACCATTACGAATGACGAACCGTGAATCTAATTATAATATTTTGAGACTGATTTGTGGATTAAAAGGAAACTTATTTAAGTGGAGATTTCAATTTTACTAGTTTGATTTCTGAATTAAATATTATGTTATTTGTGTTAGAGTGTGTTGAAGACTGCCAAAAATATGATTTTTCCCTTAAGTAATTTTTATTATATATATTTCTGTTAGTCCCTTTTCAACTATAAACAATCAGATAGTTCCTTTAATTACACGCTATTTTGTTTTGTAAAGAAAGTTTGTTATTAAGTTGTAATTTTACGTTTTTTAAATATTTGACTTTTAAAAGTAAAATTATGTAGGTAGGACATCATAATCAACCATACTTAAGAATTTATGTTTATTGCAGCCTTAAAATTGTCTCCTAGATACACACAATCTATTCAAATTTTCATTCCAACATGGACATCGGCGGAGATATCAAGGAGTCTTATTTAAAAGGCTTGATTGAAAACCAGATTGCAGGCATCCATTTTTCTCCTACCTCCCTATCCCAAAATTTTTTCAAGCTGGACTCTTTTCAGAAACCGAGTGTTTGCCTTTCAGATTTACGAGCGTAATCCCAAATTCAATTTCGATACCTCTCCCGACGCCCCGAGCCGAACCCGGGAATTCTCGGAATCTCGGTGGCATCTGCTCCTGAAAGAATTCCGTAGATCCCTCTCGAATCGCAATCACACTCCAGAAAGTGTTCACTATGGCATGAATTAAAATGCTCTAGGGAAATCCCATCGAGGACTTCCGGTTTCCGGAAAAAGCCATGAAAGGTTTATTCCCGGCGACCCCGGCTTTGAAATCAAATACCGTTCCATTGGAGATTTGATATCGCGCCGGGTTCTTTTTTTTTTATGGGCAGTCACCCCTTTAAAATAAACGTCAGGGTTGTTTTGGAATGTTTCTCTGAAAGTTGAGTGTGAAATAAAATATGTTTGTGGGAGAAAATATAGCATCGAGTGGTTTGAAAGCAAGAAGATTGGAGATGTCTTTGAAAAAGGAATCTCTCAAAAGTTCATATGAATTGAATGTTTTTGTTGATGCTGCTGTTAATCTAAAAGAAATGCGTAATTTTATGTGTCGCTTGTGCATCTCTGCAAGAAAATCGCATTAAATTTCTTAGATATTTCTATTTTGCCGAACCCCATTCATCATCCGTCTAAACCTAAACGCATTTATAGTCATGTTCTCATGTTTAGTGGATAAATGAACTCTATATTTCCTTATATGTTATACATTTTTCTTTCTATTAGCATTTCCATAAAATTGAATAAAATGTACATTAAGTAAAAGTGATAGTTTTTCGTTATGTTTATTTATTGACCAAACTTTTGCATTTATACATATAAATCTCATATTTCTAAATCAAAAGACGTCCAGCATAGGATGTTTTTATGTCAAGATGGTTGAGTAATTCTGGCATCAATAACCACTGATCCTCTGTTGCTGTTTTCAAAATAATATTTTATCAATGGATGGCTAAACTAAAAAAAAAATGCTTTTATTCTTTTCCATCAAGAGATGCAGTGTCGTTAAAACCGATCTCAATCGTAAAACACGATACACGTCTTCTGTATTGTGTATAGAATCCTATCGAATATCGATGCTACTGATGTACTTGTTTCACTTTAGTCGGTTTATGGCATTGAACTTTTGGGTAACCTGTCGATACCGATCTCATGAGAGATGACATCAGTTCTGAAGATCATTTGTTCGGGTGTTTTTATGTGGTATGTGTAGATAGCCATGCTTCCCATTTTAAAACCAATGATTACAGCTTTGTCCCTTTTCCATTTAAACTTTATTTCCTTACTAAAAAATTTGCTTTTTTTTGCGATATCAAAAATTGTTTTTAAAATGTTTGGTTGTAAAATCTAAAACGCCTCGCCTAAGAGTTAACATCAGGCTATTATTTTCTCTTAGTTTTTAGTTAAAATCAAAGGTTCCGTTTCAAAATATTTTTATAGCAAACTAATCTCTGCAAATAATTACTGTAAAATCTGCATAATTTCAATATGAAAATTATTTTATTTATTTAAGAAAGCATAGACGACAGGTCAACGACCCAATTACAATGCAGCAGAACAGAAAAAGCACACAATACAAAAGTACTAAAATAGAAATAAACACTAGACTAACTATGTAAAAGTACAGAACATTTGGTTTTAAAAATGTCAGGAGGCATGTTAAAAATATCTAAACATGTTATTATTTTTTTCTCTCTTTATAAACGTATCTTATGACAAAATTTAAAATGATACTCCAGGGATTTGTTAAATATACTTTATGATTAAAAGTTAAACGTTAATTTACCCTATTATTTGTCGAATGTTTTCTTAGAATTAGCGAAGTACATCTCTGAATCCCGAAAAGTACTTTTACACTTCTTTATTACTTCCAGAATGTTTCAGTACCGCGGTAGACTATTGTGTTACTCACACTTCATTAATCGAAGTGCCCCTGGTCTCAGAGGCTTTGGGATCTCAGATGCTCATGGATGTGTAAGACTGCCAACCACTAAGATTCTCATCCATATTTGATCGAAGATTGATCCTCTCTTGGTTAACCCGGGAAGTATAGATAGCATTACTGCGAGAATTGCCACGAGAAATAATCTCTCAGCTGTAGGGAAAACGGTATTGCCTTGGATTCTGTTATATACTTTGTCTTGATCCTAGGGAACTCCGGCTTATTGTTTAGGAATAAGGCTTTAGCTATTTCTCTTGTTAAATTGTGTCTGTTAATTATATTCTATCTTCTATTTCAGAAATACTTTTTTTAAAGCAATTTCAAGAATTATTGGAAAATTTATTGGATTTCAGATAATTTCACTGATAAATGCATTCATGACTGTATTGTTTGTATTTCTTAACGTGACGATATTTATAAAACAGTTTAAGGGAAAATGCTTGTTTTTAAAAGTTTAATTTTGCACCTTTACATCCTTTATATTGCCTACGCATATGGAAAACTTCGTTCAAACTTTTCTTTTATAAAATGACTCTTCCAAATTCCAATACACAAGTACCCATTTATTTTGCATTTTAAGTCCTATTTAGGAAAAACCATTCAGTCTCGTTTGATTCTTGGTTAATATTGCGAAAAATGTCTCGGATTTAGACTTAAGATCAATGGCATGCCCTTGTTCTCTTAAAGCATCCATCAAAAAAGTATTTTTATCCCATGTTTGATGGAATGTGGATGGATAATAGCTTTTTAATAAACAAAAAGAACTAATCTTACTACAACTAATGTATTTATTTCTTTAGTAGACATTCCGGCCTTGTTTTATAGAAACCCAACCAACCAAATCTTAAACATATAAATAGAAAAACTAAAACTTTTTCTCCTTAACTACAATGCTTTAAAAGGTGAAAGGAATAATATTTTATGAGATATTGCAAATAAAATTTGTTTTAATTGATTGATTTTAAACAAAACAAAAACTGTATTGCAGTTTTCAGGGGTTTTACCAATCATAGTTAGAAAATAAGCACTATCGTAAAACAAAGGAAAATCGCATGCTTTAACTATAAGGAAAATACTTCTTACTATTCAGCTTTAACATCATGGTTTGTGGTTCTTAAATCCTTTTTATTCCTGCAGGGACCTTATTAAAATAGTTAACATTTTTTCCAGTGTTATTTCTAACTATAACTTAAAATAAAATTTTACGGTCAGCATTTATCGGGGAAAAAAACATGGGATTAATTCATTTTAGTTTGTCAGGAAAATGGAGTTACTTATAACGAACTATTTAACCAGCTAAAATGTGAATTTCGGTTTTTAACAATGTTTCTGAAATAGTAAAAAAAAATATTTCTTTACTTGATTAGATGTGTAAGCGTTTATGAATACTGATCAATGAGTAAGCTGTTGAACCTCTCTAATAGAAGTTGGTACCCACTTTAGCTATATTCTGTACTCAATGGTTAATAAGGGTTTTTTAACCGGAAGCGACGGCCTGTTTTTTCCCCTCAGCCTCTTAACGATTCAGCCGAGATTCACTTAAGAATCTTCAATAAATAGACACTCGCATTCAATCCCAAATAGCTTTTCTGAGAGACTTATCAAATAAACGGAGTAACTTCCTCGGGCTGTTTGTGTAACTCTCATTAATTAAAATCATTTGTCTTGGAAATGGAGCGACGGAATGTTTAAAAAAATAGCTGGATCGATGGAGACGTGCAAACGCTCTCTCCTCGTTGACTTTTAAAAGGGCTCTCTTTCCCACTTTGTCGACAGTCATATCTCTCCCTCGTGGGAGAAGCGGGTAATTAAAACTCGTCTTCTGCGATGACGGATACGTGCAAGTTTGTTTTCACTGCTTTGGAAATGTGTGCCCGTGAAAGTAATTTACAGGCTGTTGCTTGGCTGGATCGTTTTTAAGAAATTCGTTGTTTGCTAATGAGAGGTAGGTACATTGGGAATGGCGTTTGAAGTAAGGATGAGTGTGTGGAGGATTTTGAAAACTTGTGGGTTTGGTGTGTATGTGGTTCGGGATGGAGTTTATTTAGGTTTGCGATGCGTTATTTTGAGTTGTGTTTTGGTATCCCAACATCCAGGTTGTCCTACTGAAAAACAGAAAATAGTTTCATTGACTTATAATTAGAAAAGTTTCATTGATAAAAATTAAATTAGCCTTTAATTTATGAAATCCTCAATTTTTGTTTAGTTTAAAGATATTTTCCGGGTTTACTTATTCCAAGACAGTTTATAGACTTGTTTTTGACATAATTCCACGTACCATTTTAACATTTTCAAACACAAAATATGAAACAATATGGGTTTGTCTTACTTTTTGGTGGAAATCTTGTCTATATTTTATTTACTTGATTTCAAAGGTAATATCCATCACCAGTTTCTATTTTTGTATAACTTTTCCATTCCAATATTTTATTTCATTTCAAACCAATTCAAAATTTTCTTTACAAAAAATAACTTACCCACCTGAGCTTGCTTTGTAAATCATGAGAACAGTTTGCATTTTATCAATTCTGATGTTGTTATAGAATTGCTCCTATATCAGCTCTCATATCCACCTTTCTACCGATTCCAGCTATTCTAGGAATGCATCGCATGGCCCAACTCTGTAATGAGCTCATGTTACAGGATGACATTCTTCCGCACTCCCCTAATTTTCCTTTTGATTAAGTTTCTTGCATTTGGAACGGATAGTCTGGAACTTATCAAGTGTGCTTATTCAGTTCAGAAATTGGCTTATTCCAACCAATGAAATAGCAATCTTGCGGGTTTATTGTTTTATTTTACATTTTTTAACGTTTGATGCTATGGTCAAAACTAAGAAAGTCACTTATCTTTATTTGAGCACTTACAATAACCAAATCAAACCATTATAATCATGAAAGTTAATCGAAATCATAGTTGGTAACGAGAGCATTTAAATAAGTGATAGTGCTTTTCTACTACACAGAATGTATTGATGGTTTCTAAGAAGTTATATTTTAATTGAATATTTTGCAATTCGAATGGGATGAAAACAAAGACTACATAAACAATGACAAGAAATGATGTTGAATATTAGCAATTATTACTTTACATGTTTAATAGTTATTCAGCTTCGTAACTCTTTTGGTGCTTATTCTATTAGCCTTCTTATAGGTGAAGAAAAGAAAATTTTCTAATTAAAATTCTATTTTATAATTCCTTAGTTTTTCCATTGAAGTATGGCATTCTATAAACTAATTATTATCGTCTCTTCATTACATTCTCTAATTTAACTCCGACATTTTTCGTTGTTGAGAAAGATTTAAAATAAACATGATTTAATTTTGGTGCTTAAACGTCATAAAGTCGTCTGACCTATGTATAGTGTTTTAATTAAAAAGGGGTAATTGGGTGAATGGAATAAATACTCCTCCAATTATTTTTCTCTAGATGAATGTTCTAGGTCTTAGAAATGTGAGTAAATATTAGCATTCCATTACAAATTGTAATTTTAATTAACTGAAGTTTAAACTAAATGTAATATTTTAATAATTAGTATGCGGTTGTTTCCTGGAATCATTATTTTTGATTAGATCCAATGAAAATTCCATTCTATACATCTTTAAGGATTAAAGCATGTTTGGAATTATTTTCTCCAACTTAATTCCAGTGGTTTAAAAAAAAGATAAATTTCACACTTATAAAATCAGTTTTGCATTTGTTGTGATTCGATTTGGATCCCTCTCTAAATGTTAAATCTGAAATTCATATTAAGTTGTTATATTTGGGAAGATAAATTGCAGGTTTATTTTAAAATAACTACCATGGCCTATCCATTTAACCGTTGTAAGTTTTGAAATTTACAATTTTTTTTGGTCACATACTGATCGGCTCATAATAAAACCCTAACTTGCTTTAAAATTTAATATCGATATATTTCCTTGTATATTGTTTTAAATAACAACGATCTAAAGCCCATACTTTCAAATAACGATGTCTACAATCACCATTCCGTTTCGAATATTTGAGTTAATAGACGTTTAGGTCCTCATATCTAAGGGGAGTGGGGTTTTAATTATAAACACCGTACAAAAAAAGCTTCTCTCTTAATTATTAACTCTTGTCTCAGAATTTAATTCCTTCAATTCTCCCTTCGTAATTATTTATTCAATACCATTAAATAATTGCTAGGATTTGTTCCCATCGAGAAGTGATAGTCCTCTTTTCATTCCGATCGCTCCGGTTATTATTATTATAGCCCATCGCATCCACCTAATGAACGCCGTCTAATGGCGACTCCCTCAAAAGGACATTAGCGGCCGCGAATTATTTCGCTCTCTCCGGTGGCAACATCTAATCCGACATTAATTGCGCGGGAAGAGTCCTCGAGGTGAACTTAGATGGAAGGTTCTTTTCCAATTTACCGAATTTGTCTCCTCTTTTTTTTTCTTCTGTTGCTTCGTCTAAAGAGGGGCTTCTTATGAACTCGGTTTGAGCTCTTAGTGGGGATTGTTTCTTCTTTTTGGTTGAAAGCCGATGCGGCCGCTAATTATTCAATTTCGCTCGTTGTAGATTTTCCGTGTAGTTCTCTCTAATGATTATGGCGGCTTTGTCTCGCTATGGCTTGTTAATTCTGATGGAGTTTCCTTGTTTCGGGTGATACGCCAGTGTTTGATAATCCTCTGGAATTATGTAGTGGGAATTATGTTCTCTGTTTCCATTTAGAGAAACAGTGTAAGCGTTGGAGAAATGGCTATTTTTAATTTTTTTTATTTGTATTAATTAATGCATTGGTTTTAGAGATGTACTGAATATTTTATCGCTTTAAGAATGTTTTTTTGTGGTTGAGTTCACCCATTATTTAAAAATAATGAGCCAATACCTTCTCAATTAAAAATTTTACAACCATGTGATTAAACTTACAAACTTTTTGTTTGTACAAAAGCCGTTTGTAAGAAGTTTTTCCATTGCTTTTAGATTTAATTTCTGAATAATTTAATGGGAAATTTCCATGTAATTCCTAAATAAGTAACATAAGTTACCACCACGGCATATAGACACGGCATGGCCATTTTCGCCTAAGTGCATTTTTAGTGTCACTGACACTGGCCATCGGAATTCTCAAAAGATTTGTTGAAAACTAAGCAGAAAAGTAAAAACGTCCATTCTCGACGGATTATAAACATTAAAATGAACAGAAACATTAAAATGTTTTTTTTTTCTCGAAACTAGAAGAAAAAAAAACTATTGCCGTTTTTGGCGCGGCTGTAACGATTCGACTGCAAACTAATCCTAAAAAAGTTTTAGACATGTTAAGCGTACTTCTACTGTGATAATAAATCCTTAATAATCAATGTGTAAAATGTATCTTGTATTATTCCATACATAAAAGAAGCTTAAAACCACTCTCCCCGGATATTCATAACTTTCTACGTTAGTTCAGCAAACCAGCCGGGATTCCCTAATGGAAACGGCCTCTCTGGTAACACGGCCTTAATAGGGTTCCCTGAGCCAAATTAGACGGGGGAACACTGATTAGGGAATCCCGGCGATTCTCGGGTTGGGTCCCGCAGATCTTAAAACTCTCTCCTGGGAGCACTCCCGGGGTAAAAGGAGACGTTACGGCGAAGCAATTTATTCTCGAATCCCGTCTCCGGTGCACTTGAATTAATTGTATCGGATTTTTAAGGACTTTTAATTATTGTTATTTAGGTTTGCTGAGGGAAATTAATTGTTGTAGTTTCTGAAAGTCTTGTGGAGGGGTGTTTCAAGTCAGTTGTTTTGAAATGTTAGGTTTCTGATTTTTATGTTTGTCATTTAATTGTTATTTTGACGGTAGTGGGTATTTTAAAGTAATGGTGTTTGGGGATAAAGGTACCAAACAATTATGGATTTATTACTACACAGAAATTACACAAAAGAATTTCATGTAGACTGCACTTCGTTGACTGGAAACCCTTCCAAGATGTTTTTTTATCTAGTATTCTAGTAGACCGTTAAAGATTGTGTACAATAATAGTCAGCAATCCCAATTTCTTTTCCACCGATGTCTCCAGACTTTTTATTGGATTTTTCCATTTAAGGCTTAATGTTTAAACAATTTTAAACTGTAAATAAGTTAAAGAAGCATTAAATAAATTCTTTTTAAATGATTGATTTGTTACTAAACATTTAATGAGAATTAGTTTACCGAAAAGTGTTCTTAGACAAATTTTTGTCTCTATGATGAAATGTTCTCCTGAAAGTTCTCTGTGACTCTAAATTCGATTTCTACTGCCCTATAATATCAAGCATATTTTTTTAGTTCACTAAACTTTAGATTTTGATATTTTAGCACTCAAAAGGACTTCTTAATTGCTATTTTCCAAACCGTCATCCCACTCATTTCTAACTATCTTGAATTTGAAAAAAATTCTTTTGATTTAGAACCTTCGTTATAATACATTTAACAGAAGTTGAAACATTACTTTTAAAAATTAATTTCACATCTAACCTAAAATTTGCCTTCCTAACCATTTTTCGATTCATATTGATCTCCTTTATTTTATGTGTCTTAAATTTAACGGCGCCTGGCGGGCATTGAATATATTTCACCACGCATAAATTTTTTTTTCTATTTTCACTTCTCCGAAAACCTTTTTGGTGTTAATCACTATGGTAATCAAGCTAATAACCGAGAAGCACCTACTCCAAATTAAGTCAAACTGGGTTTCGCTCTTACCGTATTAAGAATTTTCGAACGTACTTGAGAGTGAGTGTGTTCTAGCTATAAAAAAAAAACGAATTTAACAGCAACGTAATCTTCAAAAGTATTTAAATTACCTCCTGATCTAGGTGTTTTTAACGAAGTTGCTCGAGAAGTGTCTTTTTCTTTCTTTCGTGCATCATCCTATTTCACCTGAGGCGAAGTTAACTGCTGTCATTCTATCCTAACGAGCATATTAATGCTGAGGTGCCATTTACGCCTCTCATTAATGAAGCTCCCTTTCCTCCAATTGCCTTTAGGTGATACTTTCACCGACTTTATAATCGCTCACTTAAAGATGTTAAATTTCAACTTCCTTGGCTCCGAGGGGGGATCAGTCTTGAAGAGATTTGAGCCTCTGCTTCATTATCTGACTGGTTTCATACTGGTGGTTATTTTTCAACTATTAGTTTGGTGTTTGTGTCCTTAGTTTGAGATTTCGATAACGGTGTATGAACCTTTTGTGAAAATTGTTAGTTATTTGAATGTCCCAGTTGTCTTGTCGTAGAATGCTCTAATCCTGCGCCGTAAAAAATCAAAACCAAATAAATAACTCTGTTTAATAAACAAATTTTAGCTTAAAGCGTAGCACGAAATAAATTAATGTTTGACCTTTCTGAGTTACACCTCAATCTTTTTATTCAAAAATTTCCAAACAATGTCCTAGACACCTTTTCAATGATTAATTGATTGGTAATGTGAAATTTGTAACACGTATTATTGAGTTATCAAATATGTATATGAATATGAATACGCGCGTTGTGGATAAATACTTATGGAACTGCGAGATAGTTTGCTTAGAAAATCATATATATATTTTCTTCTTTTCCCTTCGTTCTCATTCTTTACTTTCTTTTTAATCTCCTTACTGGAAGTTATTGCCATTACATATTTTGTTTCAATAAGGGGCTATTTTATGCAATATTTCCAAAGAAAACGAAAGAAAGATTTCAAGTATAAAAATATTTGTATCCCTTCATGCAAACTGATCGGATCCCCAATCTTTTAATTGCCTCTTCGACATATGGGCAACATTTCTTCCGGTACAACAGTTTTATTCCTTTTTAATAAAGAAAGTACCGTTCCATCAACGGTACCATCTTGAAATTCTAAACGCTACTCGTTTCAAATATTTCCCTCTTTCTTTCGGTCCCCGACGAAAAAGAGAAGAAAAAAATCAGCAGACCATCCGCTTTTATCGAGTGTGTGTTTTGTTTTTGTGCCGGAACCAATTTTGCTTTCTTGTAAACAAGGCTAATAGTCTCCTTTTTCGTCTGATTAAATTCGAAACCGGGGTCGTTTATTAAATCCCGTCCTTTTCGGAAGAACATGCTGCAAGACCGTGTTGTTCGGGATACTTAGTCGGGGGAAACAGATGCTATATTCTCTTTCGCCTCCAGGAAGTTAATAGGATAATATGAATTCACTTTTGCTCTTTTCCAGTTCCCATTTAATGATGCGATTTGAGAACCAAGATCCAATTGTTTGGGATCGATTCTTTACACTCAAAAATCATCCGATTTTTTTTTGTCTTCTTTTTTATTATATTGCCTGTGTCGTCGTCTTAGAAGCTAGATTTTTAACTTTTGGATTGGCTTCATTCGTTTCTTTGCTCGGTTTCAGTTAGGGGGAAAAATGCTCCGAAAAGCGATCTGCAAAGAAGTATTTATTGATTAGATTTTAATGGGGCTCTTTGACCTTTATTTGAGTTTCGAACTCGAAATAGGGAAATCGAATTGGAATAGAGCAAGTTGTTTCTCAGAGTTCCGATAATTCAATTAAAAACTGTTTTTTAGTGGAGGGAGAAAACTTTTAATTAGCTAAAAAGGTTATCTTTTTCTAACTATTTTATCCTCTTGTAATTAAGCTGTAACCCTTTTTATGAGGCGCCTTTACCCTCGTTAAATATCTAGCCCTGGATGGGTGAATGTTTTCCATCTAGAGCAGTGGTTCCCAAAGTGGGTTCCGCGGAACCCTGGGGTTCCACAAAAAAATTCAGGGGTTCCGCGTGACATATTTTATCTCCTTAAAGAAAATAAGAATGGTGTTTTTTTGTATTAAGTTCATCAAAATGCAAATCCTACCAAAAATGTGTTAAATTCTTAAAAATGTATGTCCAAAATTCGGATTAGGTGTGCCAAAGCAAGTTAAAACCCTCTTTTTATAGTCAAATTTCCAAACATTTTCTGGGGGAGGACCCCCAGAACCCTCTGATGGTTCTTAGAACTCGCTTAATAAAAACTTTTTTAACGTTAAGTTGGCTTGTTTCATTTAATATCAGATATTAAATTTTGAAAAGTCGCTGATTAAAAAATATTCAGGGTTCCGCGAACATTGGCAACAAATTGGGGGGTTCCACGAGCAAAATATTTTGGGAACCACTGATCTAGAGGCCCATAACCCAAATAAACCCATACTTGCAACCTTTCTTCTATTCATTTAAATATATTTCTTTTACACTGACTGAAAGTTAATGCTACTCATTCACTGACAATGATTGAATTGGGTTGTATTTTTTGTTGATATTGAAACTTATTCTCAATTGGCATTGCATTTGCTATACTGTAACCCAAGAGAAAAGTTTATAAGCGTAAATTGAAATCTTCCTTGCAAGCTAAGATACGTAAGAAACTTTAACAAAAAAGTACAACCACTAAACTATTTTAGTTAACATCCAGACTCAAACTATACCAACGAAAATATTTTTGCTTCTGTAAATTTTTACTTGAAAAATGCTGTGACGAGTATTTCCTCCTGAAAAAAAACACCGACTTTCAGAAAGTTTTGAAAACACTGTTCTAGACATTTGAAATTTCACCCAAAAATATTGGGAATCGTTTTTAAACCTTGAAACCCCCAAGACTTTTCAAATTTCATAGAAAAAGTTAACTTAACATTTCATCAGTTTTTCAAGTGTTCCCCAGTGGAATTACCTTCCCCGTAATACAAAAACTCTTCCAAAACTTCTTTTTTATCACAGTATCTTTTAAAAAAACAACCCTCCAGACGTTTTATGCGGTTGGCCGAACGCTCTCTCTTTAATATTTATCGTCCAGCTTCCTTTAATCTGAAACTGCCTCCCGTCGTATTACTATTTTGAATGCGCCTGACCCACATTTCAGGGCGATGGAACGACTCCATAAAAATACATATTATTGCAATCGGCGGTAAAGAAACGGGATATTTCTTTGCGAGAGGAGTTGGGACCAGCCGACTTGGGATGGGCTGTCGGGAGTTCCGCAGTCTTATGGCCAATTTATGAGGGCAATAATTTTCCAGTTGCTACTCCGTCCGCCTTATACTACCGTGTGTGTGTGTACATTTGAGGAGGTTGCCCCTGAGGCTTTTCAATGGACGGAGATATTTCTATCTGCTGCATTTGATCCATGTGATGTGTCAAGACCTATGGATCGATAGATGCATTTAAGTTCCCCTCCCCCCATCAGTATCAGTTTGTTTACGTGTTTTTATCTTGCTGAAGTTCGCTGGATGTTGTTTCTTACTTTTAACACTTTTATCTGGAGACGTTTGGAAATTAAATAGCATCATTGTCCGTTGTTGAATGCATAAACTTTACATCGAAAAAAGAGCATACATAGTGATTTTTTCTAACATGTTTTTTACCTTTTTTTATTAAAGTCAGGAGGTTGTGTGTATTTTGAGGCAATTTGATCTTTAGACAGTTTATTCAAAGCTACTATATCGACCATATATTTAAATGTTCTTCAAAGTTATTTTTTAGCGATGGAACTGAAATTTTATAAACAATAATAATTTAGTTGGTTTAATAACTAATAAATTTATTTGTACCTATTATGCTACCATATTTCCAGTCTCCCTTGACCTAAATAACTTGAATTCAACTACAGAATTTATAGGGATTGAAGTTTAACAAATAAATAAAATAACTAGCCATTTTATAATTTACCTACTAAAATACTAACCACATGTTTTTACTTAAAGATTATTACAATTCTCTTCTGTCATTTTATATCTTTTTTGTTATAGTAAAATAACATTTTGGAAAATTTTGTTTTGCGTGTCTAAAAAATGATAGATTGATCTTTCTATTTTCTAAACTTGTTTTGGTTCCAAATAAACAAATCTGGTTGATCCATGAGTAGCACAGTTCTAAGAGGTTCTCGTGACGTATCAAACACCGAAACATTTGTATCCATCAAGTAGAGAAAAAAGGAGCATTGTTGTTGAAGAATGATGCTGAGCAATCGGATCTTGTAAGAGCAGACAATTTATTACCTGGACGTCTGTCTACATGCATTGTGTTCGAAACGCCCATGCCATTTATATATCTGCATTCTTTTCCTTTATTATTTCTCCTCCCTGGCACTTTCCTATGCTTCAAATATACCATTATTCAACAAAACCAATCGAATTTCTTCGTCAATTACGCTTTTAATTAATTTTTCTCTTTTGTCCGTAGCTTTCAATTTTTTTTCTTATGCTTTTCTTAAGGGTTCTGTTTGTTTATTTCACCAAAAAAGAAATGTTGCGTGAATTAAATCTCTAAAGGGGGAAATACTATGTACGAGGTGATATGAATTCATTTAACAATTTTAAATTCGTTGATTCTTTTCTGAATATAATTGGAATATTTTCTTTGTTCTTTCATTCTTTCAAGAACATAATTCAAGTTTAATTACTAGTCGTTTTTTCTCTCTGTTAAAGTTATTTTTTTATGAACATTAGAAATATTAATAGTATAATAGTTGGTTTCTCATTCTAATTATGACATCCAACGTACTTTGTAAAATTATTATAGATAAAGCATCAATATTCACCTTTTTAAAACATCATGTGTCAAATTACTTTTTAATCGAAAAGTAATGTTACTCCCATAAGTTTTAAATCGCTTTTTCTCGGTTGTATTTTTCAAATGAAAGAAGAAGCCCCCGAAAATGTTCCAATTTATTTGCTTTCGCCCCCTGACTTAACACTTTTCCTGAAAGCATTTCGACGCTGCTGCACAAATTAAAGCCAAATCGGAAAAACTCCATAATGGCTGCGCGCAACGTCCTTAAAGGATATTGGTTTTCTATTTACCAACAGCAGGGAGGAATGAGAAAAAGTGCCCCTATTTATCTTCGAGGGCAAACACAGAGGAGGGAAGCTGCTTTTGGCCCAGCAAAGAGTGACGAAAGCAAACAGGCGTGGGTGGGGGGGGGCAGAACACAATCCTTCCGTCAAACAGCACTGTTTCGAGAAATATTGGAAGAAAGAAGTTTTCTTCTCTCCCTCCACGTAAATGAGAATTCCTACTTCCCCGCCAGATTTAGGAATGAAGAATGCTGACTCGGATATTTAGGAACCATCACAATATATTGAAAGAAAGGACCGGGTTTTTTGTTGTTGTTGTTGAACGGAAATGACCTTTGAGATAATTAGAAAGGGTTTAGTCTATTAAAACTCCGGTGATTTAAGTAATGTTTTGTATACCCCTACCACCTTTTCCTATAAATTGCCCCTGTATTTTAAATAGTATTTATTGATCATAAATCGTTTTTCGTTGGTTGTATAAATGTGGGAATGTTTTTACACCTTTCTTCCCGAAAATAACTTTCTAATTTGATATTTTTACTTAGGTGATGTAAGTGCATTACTTTGAACACTTTTTATTTTAGTGTTTTTGAGGTTGAATTTAATCATATTAATACAATTTTTAGTGGTTATTATTATATGTTTTTGCAACGCAATCTCCGAGTAATTCTTTGAATAACCATTAAGTTCTTGTTTGATGAGCAATTTTGTATTATCTGTGCTTTGTGGGGTAGGAAATTTGTCTTTAGTATTTCTATAGTTTCATTCATAATTAATTAGTGAGGAAAATTGTGCAATCCCTAACTTTTTCCAGAGAGTTAGTTGCATATAAAAATGTTTTGTGTAATAATTATTATAAATATGTGTGTTTGTACCAGGGTTGGCAAAAACCCGGGTTATTTTGAAAAAACCCAAGTGGGTTGGGTTTTTTCGGGTTTTTTCAATAAAACCCTGAAAAAACCCATATAAAACTGGGTTTTTTCAGAAAAAGTGTGGTTTTTTTCAAAATTAAGTGGTTTTCTTCTAATTAGTTAGTGGGTTTTTTCAAATTTTAGTGAGTTCTTTCTTCTGTTAAATGTGTTCTATCAAAATAGAGTCAGTTTTTACTTAGTTCAGTGGGTTTTTCAAAATTCGTCAGTTTTCTAAAAAATGTTTTATTTTTATCTTAAAGTGTTCATTTACCAATGCTATGATATCAAATGTAACAATAAGCTTAGGAGTATAATAAAAAAGAGTATAAATTGTAAAATTAAGATTTATAATTTTTGAATTTAATTTCGTACAATTCAATTCAACTGGATGATAATTGTAATATAAATTATAAATATCACCCTACCTGATCATATCTGGGTCCTCGTAGTTGAAGACATATCGCATTTATATTTTGTTACTTTGACTACTATGAACATGAATGATTGAAAATCATATCAAAATTTTAAAAAAAGAGCGAACCTCATCTGCCCTGCCCTTGAGGCATCTGATATCTTTCCTTCCTTTCCATGTCCTTTCCCTACTTCTAAGAGTCTGGTCACATGGTCACCACACCCTCTATGACTCCGACCAATCACAAACTTTTAACAGATTGGAAAGAAAAAAAAAGAAGAAACAGCAGATGTCTTCCCGCTTTTATTTCAATAATCGCAAAGCCAAATCTCAAAACTCTTTTTTTTTTCTGGTAGAGACCAGCCTTGTTGGGCTTTGAACCTGTAGCTGGTCGTCAGTTTTGGTATTTGTATTTGTATCTATCTACAAACACTGCATTTTTGAAAATCTCATGTTTCTTGGATAAATAATTTCAAAATTCAACCAAAAATAAATTTCACAAAGAGCAACTGAACTAGGAAAAAAAATTAAACCTTTTTTCACAAGGAATGTTTTAACGATAGGTTAAGTGTTCATGGAGAGCAATGAATTACAGAAATCTAAGCATTACTAAAGATTTCGTACAAAAAAAGAACAAAGGGGGAGGGTCGGGCAGGTTCTTATGTAATTATGAGAGGGGGGGTTCGGGGTTAACTTATTTTTGCTGACAAGGGGGAGGGGGGTCAAAAATAACCAAAAACTTGCTTACGTCATATTTGAACGGCCCCATAGTAAAAATATTTCCTGAAAACTTAACTTCATCTGAGTAATCGATTTGAACTGGCTAAAATTTAAGGCCAATTTTGCAACAATTTTTTAAAATATTTCGATATTCTAATATGAAAGTAGTGTCACCAGAACCCTATAAAAATTTTAGTCTCGAATACCGTATGGGATCTGCAGGGCTTTTATTGCCCTCGCTTGTGTATTAGGGGGGGGGGATTGCGCATTGGGTAGCTTTAAGCATAAAGGTTGGCTTTAAACGATTTTCACCGGGTAAACGACCTTTTCCTTAAAGTATGTCTTTTCGTATTATAGAATAAGGAATTTGAAGATGGTTGAAGAATAAGTTAGGGGTCTATAGCCGTGCGTAATATGTCCGTATTTTTCATTTTAGACCCATTTACCTAAATTAAATAATTTTTTCGGTGACATATTCTTTAAGAGGACTTAAAAATATGCATCCATAAGAATTTCCGTGCCATTTCATGCATATGAAGTAGGTTATTCGAGTTGTGGAAAAAAGTTTGGATATCGAGTCAAAAACACAAGTCTAATAAAAGCATGTTTTCTGATATTAATTATTCAGGTAAATTTTTTCTGAAATTTTTATATTGTATTTGACCAATAGGGTAAGCTTTTTCCTGAAATTCCGGTAGCCATGGTGATTCTTACGTCTTCCAGGAATTTATAAACACAAAAGAAGCTTACTGGTTCACATCGAGAACAACTCGGCTTTTTGGCTAAGTTGTGTAGACAAAGAAGAAAAGGAATTTCTTTTATTTCTACCAAAGTTTTGATATCACTTTCGTGATTTTGCACTATGTTTGTCTCCTATAGGTGCGTTACAAAAAGACATTAATTTTGGAGGGGGCGTTTGAAATTTATTTTTCCCGCCAAAAAATAAAAAAACTCAGAAACTCATTCAGAAAACTCATGTTTTCTAATACGAACGTTTTCTAGGACGAGTAGTTTACGGATATAGTTTGCATTAAGCGATACGACGATTAGTTTCGGGAGAAGTCTTGGAAAAACAAACATTGGATTTTCTGGATCGCGCAATTTTTACACCATCCACTACCTCTTAGTGAGTCAGTCGAAAGCCCTTTTCAAATTACTTCCGAAAGTATAAATTACTTGTTAGTAATTTATATTTAAGCTTTGCTACAAACAGATACAAAGCTCTTCAAGGCAGACATGCAGGCTTCTTCAGACATGCAGGCTTAAAACATGCCACAAGACGGTCGGTTCCCGCAAAAAAATAGCACGGGATTAAAACTTGTAGGTATATACAAGTTTTAAGATACTAATTTGAATTTGAGTTATTAATTCAATTTTATACTGACTTGAAATAATTAAGCGATAATTAAATTTTTAACATTACATTTATTTTTAATATTTATGTTTTGATATTGGTAGCTTTATGGGACAAATATTCTTTTTAACTTGTTATGTTAATTTTTAGCTGCAAAGAGGGGTTTTTTTTGTAAATGGAGGTTCATAAACCTTATATCGGTAACCCTTGATTTAATGCCTCTATTTTACAGTTTTTATTTTCCTTACGTGTTCTGACGATACATTAGATAATAATTCAATTTTATTCAAAACGTTAATCATTACATAACGATAAAAATTAGTTAATGGGTATTTATTTGATAAATTCAAACACCATCGATCATTGTGAGTAAAAAAAAGAATGGAAAGTCTGGAATAGATCAAGGTTGATCGGTAGTTCAATAAGCTGAATATTTAATTTACAGTCCCAAAGAAGAAAAAAAGAAATAGACAGTAAAAAAAAAAACCACACATGTCTCGTGTAACGTTACTAAAATCATCTACATAATAACAAAAATTTCCATTCTCAAATCCTTGAACATAGAAATGTTGGGTGAAGCTTATGGAAACATTCCAGCTGTCTGTCCAGATGGCCCAAACTGAAATGTTTTGGTTAATTAAGGCATTTCCGTTCTAAAATATTGTCATTTATGCAGTTCACTGGCATCCAATAACCTATCTTTGATAGGTGTTCCAAAGACTCACAAGAAGACGTATTTATTATTATTTTTTTCTAATGCTATTAACATTGAGAGAAACTTGAGAAGTGCTCCACTCGCTCTACCCTTAGCTCACAGTCAATTCAGCAGGTGTGGTTGTAACAGAATATTTTCTCTCAGTAATGAAAATAAGTTTTATTTTGATAACACAAGAGTAAAAGGATTACTACTCGCAGTGTCATTGAAGTTCCCAGGGACAAAATTTACTTTATAATTAAAGCAATTGGATTTCATCATATAAAACCGTTCCTTTATTTTGGGAAAAACTCATTTAATTTTAAAACGCACTTAATTAAAAGAAAACGTTCTAAACTATGAAAAAAATATTCAATCATGAAAAAACCTATTTAATTTTGAAAAAACCCACTCATATTTTTAAAATCCACCTTAATTTTTGAAACTAGTTTAAACTTTAAAGAAACCAACTGAATTATGAAAGAACTTTATAATATTTAAAAAAAACCTCTGAAATTTAAAGAATTATTCCCTTAATTATTGAAACTTGGTTTAAATAAATAAAATTAACTTTGAAAAAAATACCACTGAAATTTAGAAAAACATTCATTTTTTATACCTAGTTTGAATTTTAAACGTCCAAAGTTTTGAAAAAAAACCATTCAATAATGAAAAAACCCACTGAATTACAAAAGAATCTATTTACTTCGAAAACAAAAAAAACCACTGAAATTTTAAAAACATCCTAAGCTTTTGAAAAAACCCACTTAAATTTTAAAAATATCCTCAGCTTTGAAAAAACCCATTTAATATTAAAAGAAATCTATTTAAATACCCATAATTTTTGAAACATGGTTAAAATTTTGAAAAAACCCACTCAACTGCAGCTCTGGGTACGTTATTTCGTTAAATGTTTTTCATCAATATTAAAACTGCCAAAATCTTGATTTTTCTTGAAAAAACCCAAAAATGGGTCCAAATTGAGGGTTTTTTCAGATGGGTTTTTTTGAAAAAACCCATTGGGTCCAACCCAATTGGGTCCAATCCAGCCAACCCTGGTTTGTACACATAAATGCATTTTAAATTCAACATGAGTAATTTTTATCTTTTATTTTTTAGAAGAAATCTCTGGAATATTTGTGAAAAGCATAGCTAAAGGAAGTGCAGCTGATATGTGTGGTCAAATACGTGTGAATGATCAAATTATCGAGGTGAAATTTTTAAAAAATATCTCTTTTTTGTAATGATGTATAATTTTTATCAGAATTTTTTACTTAGCAATAAAAAATCAGTGTGATATTACCAGTTGGCTTTTTACTTTTTATAAATAATAAGAACAAAACTTTAAAAAATAGTAAACTATAATTTTTGAATTCGTTCTATTACTTTTTTTTTTGTAATGTATACAAATATTTCTGTAACCATACACTTTTTTGTTTTAACTTGAATTTCACTCTTTAGTTTTTCCTCAATATAGTTTACAAGTCATATTTTTCCCATACAGGTTGATGGTCGCCCTTTACACGGCTATACTAATCATGATGCTGTTGAAGTTTTAAGAAGTACTGGGAAATCTGTAAAGCTACGATTGGCCAGATATCTTAGAGGTGCAAAATATCAGCAACTGCAGTTAGCAATTGGTAACAATCCTTCAGTTTCATTATGTTTTAGTGTTTCTTTAACTTACTATTAAAAATTACAGTAAAACCTCTCTATGTAGCGACAATCTTCCGTTCCAAGAAAAATCGGCCATTAAGGGGGTTGGTCGCTCAAAAGGGGGGTAACATTTAAATCAGAAAGAGATTGCTTTACAACTTAATCAAAACATTTTTCAAACTATTATTGGTAAAAATGCTCTATAACAATCGATTCCCACACTTTATAAATACAAAATAAAGAGTAAAATGTTGCATTCTATTAAAATGAGAGAAAATATTTGACTGTTTATTATTATTTTCTTTTTGCCGCACTCTGTTGTATAGTTCGAAACTTTTTCAAAACTCTGGAATACACACCAAAGAGAAACTCAAAATGGCAATTTATAATTTTCAGTGATGTAAAAATTTAAGTTAAATATTAATGTTTTTGATGTAATAAATGTCTAAAATACTCTACTCTGAATTTTAATTTTTAATTATTTTTTGCAGCTAGTGGAGAGTTAAGTTATCCATCATTACCTACTGTGCAAGCTCAAATTCATGAACCGAAGATATCTAGTGAACTATCTACCAAAGATCTTGATGTTAGTGATGTCAATTCCCACCATGCTGTTGACTATTATGGTAATATTTTTCTCATACTGTTTCATGGAAAGTGGTTTAGTAATGTTCAGTTGATTAAACATGTGTTTAGTTTATTTTGATTTTAGAAAAGTATTCATTCTAATCTTTTCATTCACTTTGATTGATGTAAAGAAAAAAATATATGTTTCCATTCTTTCAATAGTAGATTTTTTCTCTTTGCTTGAGAAACTAATTTTACCAATAAAGTAGAACTCTATAATTATCCATATTATTGAAGAACTTAGAACAGACCTGATGAAGGTTACCAAATATCCAGATAATAAGATAAAAATTTAAAATTGCTTTATGTAATTATTGTACACACAATATGGGGGGTTATTTCCACACAATACGTAATTGTACCACAGAGTAAAATTCTAAAACTTAAGAGTTGTAGCATCTAAAAAATTTACATTTCTTATAATCCAATACAGTGCAAAAGTAGTTATGCAAGTTATACCACGGCTTACTAGATATAGTGCTGTCCTTTAAAAACAACCCACTGTTTCATATTTTCTTCATTAAAAGCTTAATAAAAAGGATAATTAAATCGAACAAAAAACTGTACTAGCGGCTCATCCTCCCTAACATTTTATTAGTGCTTAGCATGTTTAATTCCAAGTATCCATTACAAATTGGCAGTCAATTAAGTAAGAATTTGAAAAAAACCCACTTTTTCATAGAAGAACTCTAATTGGCGGACTGAGCTAAAACTTTACTATTTTATTCTCATAGTAATGGGATAACATAAAAACGCGCGAAAAATGCTCTAAAGTCTTTGTAACATGCATTTTACAAAATCTGTAAATCTGAAGCACATTTTTTGCCAAAAATCTACATTATCTCAGCTTGTTTAAAAAATAAGTAAATAAACCGTTCTTTGACCAGTTTTTACATCCATGACACTCTAAAGGCCATAGAAAGACAGGGTATATGAGATGGTAAAATTATTTTAATTATTTAATTAAAAAATCTCAATGGGTTGTTTTTAGGGTACAATTTGGAGTGGGTTGTTTTTAAAGGACAGCACTATACTTATACAGGCTAGCCGAGTTTTAAACAATGAAAACCATTTGACAACTTTTCCCGCTTGGAGCGCTACAAGACCTACCTATATCACCCACCGCCTTCAACACTGTGGATATGCTTTGCCAGTTGGTCCAGTATTGCCATCTGGATTTGCAATGATTTCCGTACTCGACTAGCCTGTATAAGTATCTAGTAAGCCGTGGTTATACAATAGTTAAATATTATACTTTTTTATAAAAATGTTTTTAAAATCTCACAGTAGGTTCTGACTTGAGCAACATACACTTCTTTAATATATCTGCATAAGTCAACTTTTAAGGCAATAATTGAATAATTAGGAATTCTGATAGCTGGGGTTGAAATGTTTAAAAGTTCGGTTAATGTTCCGTAATCGGGAACCATCGCCAAGGAAAGTCGCCAAACTTGGCGTTATTAAAAAATATTATTATTAAATACATATTTATTATTAAAAATATATTATTAAAAAGAGTTATTAAAAAATATCGCCAAGTTGGCGATGGTTCCCAATTACGGAATCTTAGCCAAAAGTTCTACTGTAAATGCGAAGTACTTATCAAAAAACGAATATATATTGTATATTTTAAGGTTTTTTGTATCTCAACTTCAGTGATTTTACTGTAATTTTTTATTTACATTTTATAAATATTACTTTTATAATGTTGAAAATGTATAATATCAATTAATCAAATTTTTTATCTCCTTTGCAGGAAGTCCTCTAAACCCTAAAGTTAGAGAAGTCATTCTAGCCAAATGGAGAAATGTTGTTGGACCTGAATTTGAAATAATCGTAATATTTTTTTCTCTTTACTCTTTTTTTTCTTTCTCTACACTTAATTATAATGAAACACATCTTTGAATTAATATTACTGTTATGTGTAAACCCCAACCCCATTTCATTGGCAATTTATATTTGAATCTTTATTATTTTATATTGAGTATGAAATAGTTATGTGGTTGTTAAAATAAGTTTTTGAATGAAATTTAATGCAGAATGTAGTATTTGCATAAAACCTGTACTACTGAAATAAATACTCACATACTGTAAAAAATCTAAAAATATAATCTTAATTTGTTGGTCAGAAATTCATATAAACTTGTAATGTATTTTCATCGGGAAATATTTCTTCAAAAAGAATTTATATATGTAATGTCCATTAGGGTGTCTCAAAAAGTGCATTTTTTGGTAAAAGTTTGAAAAGTGATCGGGCTAAAAGCTAAAAAGTTTCCTTTTGGTGTTAGAAGGTCAGTTGCAAAATTCAAACCATTTCTGTCCACTCTAACTATTGCCTCAACGACAGCGAAATCTCTATAATGACAAGAAAGCAACCTCTACCACTAAAACACTAACGCGTCGCAATGACCTTGAAAAGCTGTCACTATTGACCGAATTTTCCGTTAAAACATTAAACTTAACAAATAAAAAGGTTATGTCTTCATTAGAACAATTTCTGTCCACTCTAACTATTGCCTCAACAGGAGCGAAATCTCTGTAAAGAGAGCCAAGCAACCACTAACACTAAAAACACTAACCGCAACGCAATGACATTGAAAAACTGTCACTTTTGACCAAATTTCCCTTTAAACATCAAACTTAACAAATAAAAAGGTTTAGTCTTCAAGGGAATACACCAAAACCAAGGAAATTTCAGGGATCCCATTCCAATTATATCCATTAAATTTTTAGATCCAAACAAAACATTAAAATAGTAATAAAAACAAACTCTGAAAGAAAACACTTAATTAGACATCTACTGTAGGATAGATAAAATTATTTCTTCTAAAGGTTTCATATTTTATTCTTTTCTCAAGCGTAAACATTCCATAATAACACGAGGTGGAAGTAGGAGTTGGTCGCTTTTCTGAGAGAATGAGACATGATTTATTTTAAAGATCAAAACCTGAAAATAGCTATGTTCAAAACACTATTTCATCTTACTTCAAGGGAAGAAGAAAGTTTGCTTCAAGTTTGTCTCTTCGTTGTATTGCTGTACAGGCCCGTTCCTGGGTATGAAGGCGCCTCCGTGCCAATAAATTACGGCGCCCCTTACACCTCACCCCCATTAATAATTAATTCTAAGTTAATTAATTTTTACTTTTAATTAATTTTTAATTAATTAATCACTTATTTTAAATTATTTGTTAATTTTAACTAATTAATAATTACTTTAAACAAATTTGATAATACTTAACTTAATGATACAGTAGAACTTTGATAAAGCGACTCCTTATGGTGCCGACAAAATGCGGACGTTTTAACGAATAAAATTAACAATATTGTAATAAAAAGGTGCTGTTATTACCGGTTGTTGTAACGCAAGGGTTGCTATAACAGAGGGTCGTTGTAAAGGGGTTCTACTTATTAATAAATAAATAATATTGGCATTACTTATTTAATTAAAATTAGTTTTCAGTTAAAATAAATCAAGCTTTTTTCAATATATTGTGGGGAATTTTTACAGTTTTCAGTTTAAAGAATAATGATAAACTCATTTTTTGGTGGTGGTGGGGGGGGGGGGTTCCCCCAAGAAAAATTTCTGAAATTTGACCCCTAAAAGTAGTGTTTTAACTCATTTGAGACCCTTTAGCTAACAACCGAAGAGAATTGCTCCTTATAAATTTGCAGAATTTTCAATGAAAAACAGTATAAAAATTGATGTCAAAATTTCGGGAGGGGTTTGAACCATGGCCACCTAAACTAATAAGGCCATAGAAGCTTGAAATCTGAGTGATGTCATGCCTTCTTTTTCGCGTCATCGACGCGTTTAAGACAACAGCGCAACTCCAGTCTGGAATCTTGATCGCCCACCCTTTACAGCCTGATTGGTCTCCACAACTACGCTGAAAACGTCACTTGAATTAGCCACACCGACACACGTGCCGAATATTTCAGATGGGAGAAAGTTTGATCTGAATTAGGATTGATTTGACTTAGGATTGCTAAGAATTACTCTCCTAATGACAGAGGGGGTTAAAGAGCAGAATAATCCTGATCTGAAATTTGCACACAATCCTTGGATTGGACACCTAAGATTGGACCTAAAACCAGCAAAATCTTTCTGTTGATGATAACATAAAACTGATCGAAAAGAGGAAACATCAGTTAATATTTAATCCCCCCCCCCTCCATTGTATTCGTAAATTTGAAGGCTTAAAATATGTCCGATCATGAGTTTTAAACCAGGCCCGATTTTTACAATTTTATTCAAAATTTAATCATTAAACCAGATTTTAGTGATCGCTGATCAAATATGATTATTAAAATTAACTCTGCATAAAACCATTTTCAGGTCTTGAGGGAAACCTCTTTTTCGTTCTGCAAAACGAAACTACATAACATAAAATTGTTTATAATAGAGCACGGAATCAACTTGAGGTTCGCAATCTCTAATTCACTTTCTCACTTCTGAAATATTCATTCGACACGTGTGTCGGTGTGGCTAATTCAAGTGACGTTTTCACCGTAGTTGTGGAGACCAATCAGGCTGGGGCGATCAAGATTCCAGACTGGAGTTGCGCTGTTGTCTTAAACGCGTCGATGACGCGAAAGAGAAGGCATGACGTCACTCAGATTTCAAGCTTCTACGGCCTTATTAGTTTAGGTGGCCATGTTTGAACCCCCCTTGGATACGGCCCTGGGCCATAAACTCAAAAATATTCACTTAGGATTACTCAATTTTCGCCTAGTTCTCGATAGAGGCTGTATGGTTTGGCTATTTATCTAACCAGTAACTGATGGTTACCAGTAATTGACACTTTAAGAACAATATAAAAATTAATTAGCTATTGCTACTTAATAAAACTATCCTGAAAAACTTTTTGTTTTGAAAAATTAAATTAAGTTTCAATATTTATCTAGAGAACAATTTGTTTGAAAAAGTAATTATTTTCTATTTTTAAAATATTTTTAAGTTGGCATGGTAGCAGCTCCAGGTGCACCTAATAAATTTACGTAAGAGATATCCATTCGGTTTTTTACAATAGTCTTCTTCAAAACATTTTTCACAAGTCAAGGGCCTATTATATAGAAATTTTTAAGGGACATCTATTAAAATATGATTTGAGGCAAACGCTTGATAGCTATTTAATAACTGGTGAATCAAATCTTCATCCAAGGAGGGCGCCTATTAATAGATTCATACAATTCGGTTTTTCTAAGACGCCTTACAGCTTTCAAGTCCGGAGTGTTTAAATTTTAACTCACTCAGAATGGGCGCCCTGAATAGATTCATTTGATGGGGGCGCCCATACAATATGGTATAGCTTTTAAAGTTGGGAATGTTAAAATTTTCACTCGCAGGTCTGGCGGTCTTTGATAAATCCATTTAATTAAGACAACTCATACAATTTGGTTTAGCTAAGTAAGACGCCTTACATATTTCAAAGTCTGTGTGTTCAATTTTCCTCCCAGGGTGGGCGCTTTGAATATATATTTATTTGATGGGGCGCCTCATACAATTTGAAAGCTAAAAGGAGTCTTCCTTATAGCTTTCAAAGTCGGGCATATTAAAATTTTTGTTAAGAGTTGGCACCCTTTAATAGATTCACTAGATGAGGGCGCCCCATACAAAAAGTTCAAAATGCACTTTTCTTAAAAGGCGCCTATATTAGTTCTCTTAAGGGGGACGGTGTGTATAACCCAGTAAGGGCGCTCTTTACTCGTTTGTAGGCGCCTTTTGAAGCTTTTTTTGTAAAGGAAAGGAGATCTAGCTTACTGCTTAGGTTTGTTTCTTTTGAGTCAGGACGTAACGGAATATTTTTCCCTTAAAGTTAGGGGTCAAAAAAATTTTCTAAGGCGCCTCTTCATCGGTCGGCACCTCCGTGCAGGCACGGCCAGCACGCCCGGCCGGAACGGCCCTGTTGCTGTACGTGAAAGCGTGGTTTACGCCGCCTTCAGCAACCGCTGCTCCTTTTCATAATTTAAATTTTTTGCAAGAGCTACTGGCCTTTGAAAAGGTAAACAATAAAACATCTGAACAGGTGGTAAACAAATTCTGTGGCCACCTCTGGTACCTGGGAGAAGAATTTGTACCAATGTCTCCCTTTGGTTCATCAGTACGATTTGATTCATCAGTCTAAAATACGATGAGGGTCCTCCTGAACCTACAAAACAAATTATGCTCAAAACAAAAGACGCCCCAGCATTCGCCAAAAAGGGGTTAGAGGAGTTTACATCAAAAAAAGTTGATGAACTTATTTCAAAGATTTGGATTGCCAATCAGTTTCCTTTCAAAGTCTACTGCTGAATGGGAAAGCTTAAACGAATTTCAGCGGTCCCGACATTTCTTCAACAACTTGGCGGTCGTCAATAATGTTGCTGAACGAAGAGTGACCTTAACCCAGGAATACCTCCAAACCTTGAAGACTGAAGCCCAGAAGCAAAAACTTCTACAAACAGTCAAAAAATATCGCTCAAAGTTTTCCAAGACAGACAAGTATTTAGCTCACGAGTTTTAAGATGATCATGGAGCATGAACAAAAAGTGCATTTTAGTGCAATGAAAACCTGTGATATATTAAAGGCATGTATGTGTTATTTACATTATATTAACCCTAAACAGTCGAAAATTGGTAAAAAAGGAAGCAAAAGTAATTAGTTGTGTAATAGGATGCGTTGTGTAGTAAAACTAGCGCTGCGCTCCCTACCAGGCTTTGCTCGTAAATTCAACCGCTTTGAGGCAATAGTTAGGATTGCACCAAAATTCTCAAAATTTCAGGAAAGTTTATTTGTGCAATTAGGAAACTTTTTGACCTTTAGCCCGATAAAATTTCCAAAGTCGGAAAAAATGAGACACCCTAATGTCCATTTAAGACATTAACTGCTACTATTTAGAAAATGAAAATAAAAATTTAAAACTAATACAATTTCTTCACAAAACCTTAATTTAAGTTTGCTAAAATATAAGCGATGCAAATATTTAGTGTTTTAGAATAGCTTCAAGTTTTATAACATTAATAAACCTGTAATAATACTGAAAACTATTAAACACAATGCAAAGATATTTATTGAAAAAACGTTAAAAGAATGTATAAAATTTTCAAGGTTTTAAAATTCTCATAAATGTTGAGCAATAGGTATTTTTTTTAATAAAATGTTTTTTACTACTCTTTACCATCATTTTCTTATGATAATCATTTTTTTATAAACAACAGAAATATCTGATTTCCAGTGATTTAAAAGTATTATTTTAAAAATTATTTTCACAAAATTATTATAACTCATTTGGAATCTTGCTATGGGGGTTTTTAAATGTGTAAAGCCAGTTTCCCTCCTCGTTTACACAATGCAGTTTGATAAATGAAAACAATTATTTGTGTTTAAATTCACATTTTTACTATGAGCAGACTATCTTATTTTTCAGTCTATTTACTATATAGAAGTAGCATAGCTGGCAATTCTTCTGATTTAGTCGGAAGACTTTCATTTTTTTAATGAATTTCCCAATTAGTGATTGAGTTAAAAATTCTGAAATTTGAAACACCAGAATCTCACAATAATCAGAAGATTTGAATAAAAAAATGGTGACTGATTTCTTCATATCAAACTGAAATATTCCGGCCAGATCAAAAGAATTGGCAGCTATGAAGTAGCATTAAAGTAATACATGAAATCTCTAAAGAAGCACTCATAATAGAATGTCCATTTAAGGAGTTTCAATCTTTTACACTCTTGCCCAAAAATTAAGGATAATTATATTGACACAAATCTTAGTTCCTTATCAATGAAATTCATGTCATAGGATGTTCCATGAGTGGAAATATGTAGTATGGGATCAAATTACCCAAACAATAGTTTAAGGGGGGTAAAAAGATCCTCCATTGATAATGGAGTTCCAGAAGAGTAGTAGAAATGTTCTTGGGAGAGTCACTTAGCAAAATATTTCCTTTTATTTGTAAATGGTATGATATTTTGGATCTCTATGCATGATTTTACATGCTCCTAATGCCTTTAAGTATAGTGTTTGGGTGATCTCCTCAATCTTCATTTTGGGTGAATTTCAGCTCTTGGATCCTTTGTGGTGGGTGGCAAACATATTGTTTTTTTACTTATGTTTAGGGACCTTCAAAATTACATCACAAGAACTGCCATTATTCCCAAAATATCAAATTATCCTTTATTTTTGGAGATGAATGTAGACTGTTTAAATTTTTAATGTATGTAAATTAAGTTCATAATTAAACTAATTGCAACTTTATTGAACTGTATGTATTTTACCAATATTTGTACCTTTTCTTTGAATCTATGTATTTTTTATGCAGATTGCACAGATTACTAAGTTCAGAGAAGGAGGAGGTCTGGGAATTAGTTTGGAAGGGACTGTGGATGTTGAAGATGGTGAAGAAGTGAGACCCCATCACTACATCAGATCTATTCTACCTGAAGGACCTGTGGGTGTGAATGGAATCCTACAAAGTGGAGATGAGCTGCTAGAAGTATGTGTTATGCATATTGCTGCTTGAAAAACAAATTTCATAGTTCTTAATATTTTAACACATTGACTGCCAACTGTGTACTCAGAATGCCTACTAGGAGTTATCTCACACCACATATCTGTGCACGAATTAGCTCATAGTTGGCTTCCTTGAAGAGGTTTCTGTTACAAAGCCAACTATACTAATTTGTAACATGTTTTAAAAATATTTTTTAAGCACTTTGATTATTAAAGGTTCTAATAATATAACATGGTTAACTCAAGTTGGCTCTTGACCGTAATCATGAAAAATTATGTGGCACTCAACGTGTTAAAATTTTCATAAACCCTTTGCTTTGTTTTCAAAGTAAAGGTTTTTCTTCTTTCTTGTTTCTAGTAAGTAGAAAATCTTAAAAATTGTTTTCATTCACTAATTGCTTTCATTGGGGAGCATGGCAAGATACATTCAACTCTTGTATTTGTGTTTTTGTCTTTTAATTCAAATTTTTCAAGCTATATTTTCTTTCTGAATAATCTTTTGAACATTTTGGTTAGGTATACTGACACTTTCTAAAGAATGTGTGTGTGTAACTTCAATTGATTTAATACTATATTTTTATTTTTAAAAAATTTTATATTTAATTACATGTAACATCCTAGTAAGCTGACAAAACTTTGTAGTTTTAAATTAAGAAATGTTTTTGTGAGGGCACAATATACAATTATCTGTAGTATTTTTTTTTTTACCTTTTCCTTATAATGCCTATTATTAAAAACTGATCATTAGACTCAGTTTTCTTATATTTCACTACTAAGTAAGGAAGTTAACCTTTCAGGCTTGACTTCCCCAAATGTTTAATTGGATTTAAAGGAAATTTCAGTTGATATAGAAATGAAAAGGTTAAAGTTACTGAACATCTTTTACTACTTATTTGCTTATTTACTTATAAGTGCTGATCTGAATATCAGGTTTTGTCTGTTTCACTTTCTCGATAAAATTTATAGCTTAAGTTCTGTTTTCTATATTACATTACATTTTTTCATTATTTATTCAATAAGTATTGAAATTTATCATTTAAAAAACATAAGTTACTCTATATTGATTACATTTATTCCATGTTTAGTTTTGCACTTAAATGAATGAGGAAAATATTCCATGACTTTGAGTAAAGTCTGATAAATAGAAAAATTACAAAAATCATTGAAAAAGGAATGTCCCATTCATAACCACACATCTCTATATTTAATTTAGAAGTACTAGTCTATCTAATTTTCCTCTCTCAAAAACTTATCCAGTATATATTTTCAAAAAACATATTTTTCAGAAATACTTTTCTTTACTTTATTAAATTCTTTATTATGCTCTTTTTTCTATTAATACTATTGCAATAAAAGAAAACCTCTTATAAAGTATTTACTTATTTCTGTACTTACTAAATATTTTATTCAATTGAAGACTATTTAAGCCAGAGTATGTATGCATTATTATTGGAAGTTAAGGCTTCCATTATGCATTTTGATCTTCAATAATTCTGCTACTAATATGGGCTGATGTGCTTTGTGATACTTAATGTCAAGCAGATATTCACTCAAAGGAAATATGCATTTAAAATAGTGTTCAAAGCATACATGAATATTTGAACATTCTTTGAACAGGGTTCCCACTGGTCATGGTCAGGGAATACCTGAAAAACCTGGTAAAGTCAGATAATTTTAATTTTACCTAAAAAGTCAGGGGATAGTCAGGGAAAATTGCTCATTTTGGCCCAAAACCTGGAAAATCATTCAGAATACCTGGAAAATTAACAATTTTTAATGTTTGGGTATCAATTTTGGCTTTAGAAAGTGGAAAAAAATTGACCATTTATTGAAAATATATGTTCATAAGAGCAAGAAATATCTGAAAAATGCTGTAAATAGCCTGGAAAAGTCAGGGAATTTCATTTCTTAAATTGAGTGGGAATCCTGTTTGAAAGTACATTCTACAAGGAGTTTCTATCCCAATTTGAAAACACTCAAATGATAGTTTTATCTGACTCTCATAATAACCCGCTGCTTTCTCCCCAGGTGAACGGCAAGAAACTGATTGGCACTGACCACGTCGAGGTGGTGTCCACCCTCAAAGAGCTGCCTCTGAACGTGCGAATGGTGTGTGCCCGCCCCTTTGCCTCCGAGAACTTCCCTCCGTCCCTCAACCTCCAGCGCTTGGACCACCACATGGAGTACAACTTGGCCCCAGACTTTGGGGGGGCCCGCTTCGGAGGCAGCCTCACCTCCCTAGGGCAGCTGAGCTCGGAGCGCCTGGTCAAGGCAAAGTCGGACGGCTCTCTGGCCGTGGGGACCACCGCGGCCTCTTCACCCCCGCTGGCCGAGGCCCTGGCCCTCTCCAAGCTCAAGTCCAGGTCCCTGGAGCCACTCACGGGGCTCGCCATGTGGAGCAGCGAGCCGCAGATCATCGAGTTGATGAAGGGAGACCGGGGGCTGGGGTTCAGCATACTCGACTATCAGGTGCGCAGGGTTTTTTTTGTTGCTTTGGTCACGGCTTACTAGATACTATACAGGCTAGCCGAGATACGGAAATCATTAAAAATCCAGATGGCAATACTTGACAAACTGGCAAAGCAAACCCACAGAGTTGAAGGCGGGGCTTAATGGCTCAAAAATTCAACTCAGCCACTAATGGCCAACAATCAGAAGTTTACGTCATGAAAACACGCCTTTATTTTTCCTTATTTGTCAGTGTGTTATCCTATTCGTTGGGTGATATAGGTAGAACTTGTGGCGATCCAAGCAGGAAAAGTTGTCAAATGGTTTTCATTGTTTAAAACTCGGCTAGCCTGTATAGTATCTAGTAAGCTGTGCTTTGGTTCAGGGATTCCCAACTGGTGGTCTACAGACCATGGCTGTGGTGTACGGAGGGTTCTGTTTGAAGGAAGGTAATTTACACATTAAAAATGCACTTCCAACTACTTCAAGGTGATAAAAACGAAACATAATGTTTTAAATATTTAAATTAGAATATCATATAAACGATGATGGCATATTTAAAGCAAAAACTGTTTGTTAAATCCCTCTTAACACTATCGAATAAATTCTAACAGTATTACTGATTTACCAATTACCTGAATACAATTGTTTAGGTCTCCCTACCCAAGCAATGTATTAACTGGTGTGTTTATCGGCACCCTTATCGCCTTCATTCATCACATTCTCTTAATCATCTTTATCCCTTTCTTCATCCATCAGTCCCTCTTGTCATTTCCCATCTCTCATCATTATTATCATTATTCACGTTTTTATACTTAATTTTTTTGTGTAGAAAAATTGGTAAATAGGACTACATTCTACTTCAATCAAATAAATTTACTTTTCTCCTTCTCAATATCTCTCCTCTAAATTTCTCTCATCCTTTTTAACATCACATGTCTTTGCCCCATTCATACTCTTGATCTTTTGTGTCAGGGCCGTATCCAAGGGGGGGGTTTCAGGGGTTCAAACCCCCCCCCGAAATTTTGACATCAATTTTTATACTGCTATTTTTCTTGAAAATTATGTCCCACAAGGAGCGATATCCTCTTCGGGTATAACCCAAAGGGTCTCAAAATGAGTTAAAACCCTACTTTTAAGGGTGAAATTTCCAAAATTTTTCTGGGGGAGGACCCCCAAACCCCCCTAAAATTTTGAAATTTATTAAGTATACGGTTTTTCCTTCAAACTTGTGTGATTTACAAGGAGTGGTCCTCTTTCATGTAACCTAAAGTGTCTCAAAATGAGTTAAAATGCCACTTTTAGGGGAAAAATTCAAAAAAATTTCTGGAGTAGGAAAGAAACCTAGAAACCCCCTTAACATTTCGCCATTTGTTACAATATACCTTCTTTTTACCTTGAAAATTCGTCCACTTACAATGAGTGGTGCTCTATGGGTGTAATCTAAAGGGTCTCAGAAATGAGCTAAAACCCTCTTTTCCTCTTTTGAGGGGCAAATTTCCAAAAATTTTCTGGGGGAGGACCCCCAGACACCCCTTTTACTTCGAATTCATATTGTTCAAACAATTTTGAAATTTAGAGCATCAAAATTTCAATCCAGTGTTGTCATCTAAAACTTAACATATAAAAGTACCCGTTAGGAGGTACCTCAGAAAATATTTAAGTTAAACCCCCCCCCGAAACAAAAGTCTGGTTACGGCCCTGTTTTGTATATTCACCTCTCTTATCATCTAGTTTTTCTCATCATAGTCATCCATCTGCTGATTCTTTGATTCCCTTCATTCCCTCAGAGTTAAATTCTGTTAACTGTCCTGTTATATATCACCTAGCTGTTTTAGGCACCATATTAATATTCAAATATCGAGGTTTTTTTATGGTTGTCATTGATATAACTACATATTCTAATTTGTTAGTGGGCATTTTTTTGGCATTTAAAAAAATTAGCAATATTTTATGGAACAAATAATAGAATTGAACTCTCCTAATCTTCATCTATCTCCCCTTTCCCCTTCATCCCTCTAAGTGTCTTCATTCATCCCAATCTATTCATAAACTTTATCCTCATTAATACTCTCATAGTCTTCAACTATATCATTTCTCCCTATCCTCATCATTCCTTCAATCTCTTTGCCTAATTTTTCGATATTAATGATAGAAACTTTTCCCTGACCAAATTAAAATTGCTAACAGAGATAATTAATAAGTATTGGTGGTTTGTAGATGAATCAATATATTAGGCTAACTGGTCTGTAGACTGCTACTTGTTGGGAACCACTGCTGTAGTTGTTGGCTGGTTTTCTGCAGGAAGGAGGTGACTCTGCTCTCTGAGGGATGTTCTTGGAAATCTCTAAAATGTTTTCTGGTTTCTTTTTAAGAGCAAATATTTTTTTTTTCATCTGAGTAACTTAGGATTTGAGATACATCCTTCTTGAAATATAAAACGTGTTACCTACAGGTTATAAGATAAAGGATACTGGAGCTACCTCCTTTTATGCAGAAAACCATTCAATTTTAGGTATTTTCTTGATTTATGTTGATTCTAAGTATTCATTGTCTCAAAGGGCTTCACTGCTTATAACTGAAGAATTTCAGAGTTGGGGCACAAATTACTCTTAACAGTTCCTTTTACTCAAAGCCCTTCCCTTTAAAATGTTGTTTACTAGAAATTAAGAATTTCAGAGTTGGGGCACAAATTACTCTTAACAGTTCCTTTTACTCAAAGCCCTTCCCTTTAAAATGTTGTTTACTAGAAATTAAGAATTTCAGAGTTGGGGCACAAATTACTCTTAACAGTTCCTTTTACTCAAAGCCCTTCCCTTTAAAATGTTGTTTACTAGAAATTAAGAATTTCAGAGTTGGGGCACAAATTACTCTTAACAGTTCCTTTTACTCAAAGCCCTTCCCTTTAAAATGTTGTTTACTAGAAATTAAGAATAATATCCCCTTACTGGATAACAATACTGGATACTGGACAAAGCAGTATAACAATAATTTGGTTTCATGAATTGAAATTTGGGATTTAAGATCTTAAAGTAAGACTTTATAATCTTAGCAAGATCTGATCAAACCAAATGAGATATTGATCACTCAATAGGTATTTCAGTTCTGATTTCTCAATCGATATTTCTTATTCAGATTTACAGTTCGTATGGTGAAGACCGAACTGAATTGAGCCATTATTCACACATTGTATTCCTTTAATCCCATCAAGTGATTGCTATGCTTACTTGTCTATGGGATTTTTAGTCATTGAAATATGGGAGTAGGATTTGGTATTCCTTGTGATACTAAAGTTATTTGGGCTCTCAAAAGGAACTATTTTTCCTATGCAGAATATCATGGATCCTAATGATGTTTTTACTATTACTCAATGTACCTAGTTAACTGAAATAAAATAGGATTCTTATTCCTTATAGAAATCTGAATAAGAGACTATAATCACTTGATAGTTTTCTTGAGGTTTCTTCATCATGTAATCCCCACAGAGTAAAGTCTGTCTGCCCTAGCAAGGCACGAGTGGCAAACCTAAAATCAGTACCCACAGCAGAAAAAACAGTGGCGAAAAAGCCATAAAGATGGTTATCTCACTTCTATTAGATACCCGATACCCTGCACTCGCCACTGCTTTCTCTGCTGTGGGTACGGATTTTAGGTTTGCCACTCGTGCCTTGCTAGGGCAGACAGACTTTACTAGAACAGAGAGTCCACGGCCATAGGCCATAATGGAAATCGAAAATCATGACATCTTGTTACAGGTTGGGAGAATTGTGGCGCTGGGATCGCACTTAACTCACTAGCGTCTGGTTCCAGTCTGAATCGTTCGCCGGCTGCCTATGGGAGATCGAAAACACCCTTTTGCGCATGCGCTGAGTTCTAATTTGGCGAGATATTTAAGCGGCCGGCATACGTTTCAGACTCTAGTGTGGCGCCCTCACATCAGTAACGCATTTGAAAATAGCCTCGTGGACCCTCTGATAGGATATTTCTCTGTGGTAATCCCTTTCTTAATATTTCATGATGTGAATTCAGATGAGATACTAGTTATTTGGGCCTATTTACTAATTACCGAAATTCGAGATCCCTGAAGCACCACCCAACTGGAATGTATCAAATTTCTCTTCAAAAGGGGAAAAACTCTCTTGAATTGGGAAGCATAGGAGGGGGAAAGCGGACCAGACACCTGTTTGGATTCATTGATAGTTTTTCCCGAATTTAAAGTTAACAGTAAACAGGCTCTTTTAACGCTGCTGCCTCCCAAAATGTCCATTTTCGAAAGGAGAGAGTCTAACCCGCTCCGTTGTTGTTGCAGGACCCCATGAACCCCAACGAGACTGTGATAGTGATCCGGAGCCTGGTGCCGGGAGGCGTGGCGCAGCAGGATGGGCGGCTCATCCCTGGGGACCGCCTGCTCTTTGTCAATGACATTAACTTAGAGAACGCGAGTCTTGACGCGGCTGTGCAGGCTCTCAAGGGTGCACCCAAGGGGGCGGTCCGCATAGGCGTGGCTAAGCCCCTCCCCCTGCCCGAGAGTGGCCAGAGTGGACAGGTGAGTGAAGCCTTTGTCTCTCGGGTGGGAGGGGGGCCGGCCCTGCTTGACGCGATGCCATCCGCCTTAGTCAAATCCCAGAGTTTCTGAGGTTGACTCTCTACAGCAAGAAAGAAGGATCACGTCGTAGATTTTTTTTTCTGAAAGAGATGTTGCATATGTGTCTTGTTGTAAAATTATTTCTGTATTTCACTAAATTTTAAATTAGTTTTCCTGGTAAAAATTGATTTATTTTTCTAAATCCTTTCTACCCTTTATTTTACAACATTCTGAATTGTGTTTGGCTATTTTAACTATCATTAGAAATTATAATTTAGGTTTTTATAATCTTACAAATTCCAATATTATATTTCTAATCTAATTTTTTATTAGTAAATAATAATACTGAAACCAATTAAATTATAAATTTTTATAATGAATTCTTAAGTTCAAAAAATTATATACTAAAAATTTCATAGTATATAATTCGATTTGTAGAATTATTTCTTAAAAATTACTGGTTTTTGAAATGATTATTTTAATTACCATGATTATAATGAGCATAATGTACAATAATTGAGGCATAGATGATAATTAATACCTTTTTAATTAATAGAAATGGTAATGGAATGTTTACGAATAAATATAATCTTATTTGTAAACCTGCAAATGCAGTTGTAAAGAAATATGCATCCACATTATATTCAGATGTGCAACATCTCTAATGAACAGTACAAATCATAAACCTTAGAATAGTGTATTTCTCTCTATTTTACACTACTGGCAGCTATTCAATGATACGATATATATAGACTATCATCTGTTAAAACATTTTTCCAAGTGCAATGTAGATCATACTTTCACGTATCTTAGCAATAGCAAACTATACGAGTTGTATTTTCTTGAGCACATCTAAATCCTTATATTGTAGTAAACATCTACATCGAAGATTAACTAGGTCTTCCAAGACTTTTTCAAGCAATGCACAAATATATTTGTAGATTCTATCTTAAAAATATAAAACATTATGCATGTTACAAACATTATAGTTATTCACCTTTAAAATTATGTGCATTATCTTTATCAGAAGTCATTAAAACTAACAAAATCTACTTCACATCCTTCTTTCTTATTAGAGAAAAATTATTGTAGTTTCCTTTAGAAGTTTTACTGTCTTGCATACCTTTTGTCAGCTAAGAGCAATGAGTTTATTTTGCTGGCTTCTTTTTAGTTTAAATGCTTATAAATTACTTAAAATTTTTGTATCATCATCTGTAATCCTTTGTGTGAATTGACTTTAAATCAAAAGACTGAAAACATTATGGTGTGCTAAATAAGAGTGTTCTAAAAATATTTTAAGAAAACTGCTGATTTTTTAATATAAAAAAGTTTAATGCTTAAGTTCTGAATTTTTGAAATCAATGTATTAAAAGTTGATAAAGCCACAAAAGCTTTAGATTTAAAAAGTCTTATTAAAAGTGCATTTATCTTAAATAATAATTCTTGTTAATAATTGTTAAAAAGATAATACTTTTAAGTACTTTATATGAGAATTTATAAATATTTTTATCGAATCAAAGTTTGAACAGTATTACCTCCAACAAAAGATAAATTTAAAAAAACCTTCATTTATAATCTACCTTAAATTCATATGTGATATTTCAGGTTGTTTTTTTTCTTCAATTTTCATGTATATGAGGGTATTTTTTACTCCTTCCCTTCCATAAAATAAGACAATGTCTTCATAGAAATATTTTTTTATTTCATGGTTAGAAATCGACTTACATTATTTAGCTATTTTTGCTTTGTTTTCTAAGCATTTATTTTGAAACTTTTTCACCTCACAATACAAACTTGATGAGAAATTGTAAATGAATTTCCACTGTGTCTTGTAGATTTCGATTTTGTAATAGCTTGTTTAGTTATTTGTTTCAAAAAATATCATTAGATGGTTAAATAATTTTATACAATTTTTTATTTTTAAAAGCTATAAATATATATCCTTTTAAACATACAAAAGGTTGGTTGTGAATGATAAAGAAATCATGGCTCACCTCAGTTTCCTTTGTCTTCCTGTGTCCTTTGTATCAGGATCCTATGACTTGATGTGATATTTTCATGTGAAGAAAAATCTTAATTGTGTGTTTGATCCTCACTATTTTACCTTAAAAGTGTTTTCTTTTAGTTATTTTTACCTTATTGCCTATGTGATGTGTGTCCTTTCTAATATGTGTAAGCTTTACAGAGTGATGTAAATTTTGTCCTGGGTTTTAGCACAATGTTTTGGAAAACAATAAATGTTATTTGTTTAAAAAAACTGTGTAACTGCTTTCGTTGTTTCTACCACATTTTTGGGAATTTCAAAGTGCCATAAAAGGCTTCAAGTATTAATTCATTCCTATTGATTAAAAACAGAATAAGGAGCAATTTTACATTACTGTCTGATAGCAACTGAAAAATTTTTATTATTTTTATTTTTTAAGTACATTGCAAATCAATACAGTATTCAAAAATCAAATGTATAATGACCCTTTTTGTTTCTTTTCCTTCTTAAAAGATTAATTATTGCATGAAGAACTTAAATAAATTATATGCATGTCTGGGAAAATAAACTACTTGCTTTTATCTTTCATAAATCTATATAAATCACTTTGGGTTACTTTATTTTTAATAGCAACCTGATATTTTTCTTTTCGAATATTGCTAAACCAGGTTCAAATTTCAGTGGGGAAGACATTTTGTTTATCAAAGAACATCCCGAGTTTTAATGGGTACTGATATATCTTGATTTCCAGCTTATTCCCTTGTCTTAAACATTCCTTTAGTTTTTTTAAGTTGTTTTGCTTACCCTGTTCTCTAGCTTACGAACTCCATTTTGTAAGCCCTGTCAGAACTAACAAGCAGTTTTATCTCCAATATTTCTAGATGTCTCTGGAAAGTAGCCCCACATTCCCTGATGTGAAGTCATCATTCGAGCTTCCTTTTCTGCCCCGACTTCTTAGTCTGGAATTGGAACAGGTAAGTTCTTCACCTGACTCCATGTTGATGTTTAGTCCACCGCCACCTCCCGAAGGATTCTAATAAAATAACGATCTGAAATCATAAGACCTCTGCATCCTCTCTTTTAAATAAATACTAACTGTATTTATTACCTGCAAAGAGGAAAATAATCTGCTTTACTTTTAGAATTTTGTCTAATTGTTAGTCTCACTGAGTCCATTTTGCTTATATGAAGTCATTTTTAACTGTTTTACTATCATTTTCTTTTCGTTAATCATCTTTACATTGCTCAACTTGTTAGAATGTGATGTTTTAGAATTGTGTATAAGATGTCTGATTTAGTCTGTAATTTTGAGAAGTCTTGATCTGATTCAATTCCAAGGACTTCAAACTATTTGGAAGCATTTATTTAACACCTTAAGAATTGAAAATTAATTGGAAGAATCATTTTTAAATTGTCGATTTGAAACATGAATTTGCTTAAGACTTTGAATTGAAAGTGTTCAATCATGATTTATATGTTTTAACTATTAAATTTAAAACATAGTAGTTGAAAGTTAATTCTTATTTTTCTCTTTAAAATATACACATTTTAAACAAACACTGCCATGTTATAAGTATTTTTGGGGCATATTATCAGTTTATTATGACAAACTGTTATTGAAATATACTGATAGGAGATGTGTAAGTTTTTAATAAATTATGCAGCTTGGTTTGGAAAAGATTTTAAGTAACTGAATATATAATTGTCATCATTGACATTTTCATCATGACCTGATTTGTATAATATCAGGTTGTTGCATTTTTCTTAAAAAATAGGATTTTTAAGTATAAAATACTTTAAATTGTTAAAAACCTTTCTTAAAACACAATGAATAGCTATCCACGTATCTTCAAAAAAAAAAAGCTGTTCATATTTTTTACTAAAAGGTCTTTGTAGCTAATTATTATATTCCTTTTTTGTTGCTTCACATTGTTTTATTACACTTTCGTCTTCTAATACCTAAGCAAAAAAAATTTTTGAGAGTGAAATAGTGTTCCAAGTACCTGCCTATACTTGTATGTAGCCTTAAAGATAGCAATAACCATGAAGCAAGTTTACTATTTATGTTTAATTGATTGAAACATCAAATGGATGTTCATGTTGTTTGTTCATTTATCATAATATCATTTCATTTGAGAACTGAAAGTTCTTGGGGTTTTTTTTCCTACTAGATGAAATTTCAAATAACTAAAGCTGCAATTTAAGAGCTAACATTATGGTGCATATATTACTTAATAATGCTCAAATGGAAGATGCAGGTTTTTAACAAATGTAATTTTAAATTTAATACATTTTGTAGAAAATTTCTTTCATAGATTTTTATTCAACTCAAAGAATTGGAGCTAATTGAATTGAGCTTAAACTAAAGAAATTAAGTTAGACTTTTAATAGATATGAAACTTTGATAAATAGATAGATGCTTTAAGGTAAATATCTAGCTTTTTAATTCGATTTCAACTATTGCAGTTTACATGCATATGTGAATGCAATGTTTGCTTTTTTTTTAATTGTACTGAAGTATAACACCTATGAAAAAATGCTATTTTTCTTTCCATTTTCTTTTGTCTTTTTTTGAAATCCATTTAGCTGTAGGGAAGCGTTCTCAAAGCTTTAAATCATATCTACTTAATACTTCTGACTATATTAATAATGAATTGGACCCCATCCAATTTCATTCAAAGTATATGTTGTATAAAGCTCTTGGTAAATATCTGTTGATTTTTTGAAGCATAAATGTCTTTTGTATCATAAATTCAGTTAATCTCGCAATCATAAGGTTATGTTCATAAAAATATACTTAAAAATTTCTATGTTAGATAGCTATTTTAGCTATCACTGTTTTATAGCTTTGTAGAAAACTTTCATATAAAGTATATTAAAAAGTTCCGTCCCTGTGTGTTACCACTGCATATGAGCTGAAGCTAACAGATCTTGAAATATTGTATTGTACTATTATAACTGATGTTTGTGTGAGTTTGAAATTAATTTTAAGCTGAAATATGTTTATTGTTTGTTTGAAATTACCATTGATCTTCAAAAAGCTGTAAAAATCTATAAAGTTATTACAAGAACTATTTCCAACAAAGATTTTTCTAGTTCAAATTTAAGGGTTTTTTTTTCTAAATGCATAATATCAATATTCTTAGAATACAGTTGAGTCATTATAGATATGTTTTTTGTACAAAAAGTTGTAATTATAGTTTATTGTATTATGCAATTGTGCTACTTAATTTTTTAAAAATACAGTAATTTATGTAATTTGTTAAGTAATTAATTAGAATTAAAATTTGAAACTAAAGTATTTACTTATTCTGTGTACATAAGAAATTTTACTTATATTTTGATGCAGTAATACTTATTTTTGAGTTTTCATAAAGTGTTGACAACAGTATAGGGGGATAAAGTATAGTCACATGCACACATGTATCATAAAGAAATGAAGATGAATCTAAAAGACAGTTGTTATTATTATTTTCATACATTCTACATTTTATGTATCAGGTAAAATATGATTTCTCGGAATTAGTATCTAAGTTTTATGTGAAGGAATCTTAATTTTTATTTAAATAATAGAACTAATTGTTACTTTCTTAGTGAATACCATTGTAGGGTATATACTTCCTTCTAAACAGTTTGGCATTGTTAGAATTTAACTCCAGTAAGTTTTAGGGTTGATTTAGGGACAGTTTATATAAATAATACATAGGCGCCGCACACAGATAAGATAATTGAGATTTTTTGTAGCGAGAATCATATAATTAATTTTACTCTTTACCACCTGAGATTTATGTGCTACAATTGGTGAATAAAGGTTTGATTTATACAACCCCTCTGAAGCTGAAAACTAGCTCATGTAAAATCCTGAAAAAGTATCACTTTGATATTTTAAGATTTAATCCCGTTAAGATCATACTTAAAGAGAGGTGACATGAGGGAGGAATCTTCCTAATACGAAGGCAGTGGCGCATTTCTTTTTTCCTCCCCCCCCCAATTTTTGCCAAGTTTTCAGGGCACGTACTTTTGGTCTCATGTCCTCGCCACGTCGGGTAAAAGTACGCATTCAGTTTTTCTTTTTAATTTTTAACGTATTTTTGTTAAAGCCAAGATTTTTTTTAAGGTTAAATTGTGACGTGAGTCAGTAAACTTACGTTCAGTAAATGTTTGAGGCTCTGTATTTTAAATTCTCGATTTTATATCCCGAAATCATATTTGTGCGTACTCTTACCTTCCTTTCCCCTTATATTTATTTAACTCTGTTGTTTTTTCATCGTTTTTCAAAAGAAATTTTCTAAATATATCGTTCTATAGCTTTTCCGCTCCATTTCATCAAAATAAAAATCCGTGTTAAATTTGATTCTGTTAACAGGCAAGCAATAATGGGAACTTAAACCTTTTGCCCCATTGGTGCATGTTACGTATGATACATTTTCATTTTGGCTCCAGGTTATTATATAGCTTAATGGTTAGGACTGATAAAACACGCTCCAATGTAAGGAAATGGAAAAGTCCATTATTGTGAGTTTAATTGTGTAAATATTTTATTACTAGCTGATATGCCCGGCCTTGCACGGGTGGAGTGTATCAATTTATTAAAATTTTCTCAAGTTACATGCCTAATTTTCTGTAACCATAATTACCAATCATCCTGGTAGTTTTTCATATCCCGGTGTTCCCAGTATTTTTTCATATCCCGGTGCCTTTTTCATCTTGGTGTCCCCGGTGCCTTTTCATCTCGGTGTTCCCGGTGCATTTTCATCACCGTGCTCCCTGTGCCTTTTCCCTCCCGGTTCCAACTGTGTAAATCTAACCTAACCATCCAGTTCCGGTGTTGCACATTTAATTACGACAGTTACCCAATTATCCATTCTAAGTGAAAAAAATCCATTAAAATTATTACAGACTTTTGAAATCCCAAAATTTGTAAATACCCCCTGTTTAAATTGAAAAAAAAAATCCCGTTAAACTACACCAAAGAAACAAATTATAAGGTTAAATAACAAATTGATCTAGTGTTTCTATCATCAACTTTCTAAAAAAACTGCATGATGTAATCTTTACTTTAACCAGTCTAATTCTTAAAACTTTCTATTTCAACTTAAAGTTTCATGGAAAATGAAGTTTTTAATAAGAAAATACTGTTATAAAGTTTTTTATAAGGGCCGTTTTTAATTTTTTAAATTATTAATAACCTTTTTAAAACATTTAAAACAATTTTAGCCAAGTTTTATCTTTAAATACTTTGTTTTATGTTTAAAATTGTTTTTGTTGTGTTATTTGCAACAATGCGAGTTAAACAGATCTTCTTTAGTGGAGAAGTAAGGCGATTTTTACAAAAAGGCCTAAAAGGGGGTGAAGGGGTGGTTTTAGAAATTTGGAAATGATGTCATTGTCTTTCCCCCGTCCCATACGTATGTGTACCAAGTTTGGTTCGATTCGGACGGGTAGTTTTGGAGAAATTGAGCCAAATCTGTTCCGGACAAACCCAGGCAGGCAGGCAGGCAGGCACACCTTCATTATATATAGAGAGATAACCCCCCTTCTATATTATGTAAAAAAAAATTACCAAAAGGTCACTGTTGAGGGTTAGTTCTATTTCAATCTTAACTAAACAAAATTTTAATTCTCTGTATAATTGTGCCGTTGATTTTGAAAGTGGCTTTAAATCCAAAGAATTCAAAAAAAGAGTTTATTAGCTTATTCGAACGGATATTAGCATGAACTGAAATAATCCGTTGCAATTATGTAGAAAAATCCATTTTTCATCTTAGTTTGGTTAATTGAGCTCTTTTTTTTTTAAACAAACCAAACAATCTTTACTAAGCTAACTTAATATTTTATTTAAAATTCCATTATACTATTTGATTTTGTTATTAAAATATATGGCCAAATATAAAATGTAATATAAATATGAATATTATATAAAACATAAAATTCGTAGTGTTTAATTTTATGATGTCGGTTAAGTAAAGAATATGGGTTATCAATATTTAAATACATAGTTTAATTTTAATCAATTACAAAGAAATATTTGCCCTATTTACGCAACACAAGTCGGCTTACCAATGTGATTCAAGGTTTGAAGTAAGCTGTAAAATGTTTATTAGATTAAAAATTGTATGATGTTTTAATTGATTTTTTCTGTCACACATGATTTCTATTTAGCATTTAGATGTTTTTAGTTTGTTTTGGTGTTTCATTTCTCTAAAGACTGAAACACTTATTAATATCGTATATAATTCTGACCTAAGAAAATAAAAACAAGTTTTTCGTCTGAAAAAAACATTAAAATTGAAAAAAAAGTTTATAAAAAGTGTAGGGCCGTTTTTTGGTTGTTAATTAATATTTTTCTATGAAAAAATATAGTATTTCAAATTGCAAAATAGATTTTCCAATCTGGTCGGATATTGGTGCATGCTTTGGTCGGATATTGGGGTAAGGTGGTCGGCTACTGGTGCAATGGGAATAAATTCATAAATTTTAAAATTTAATGGCTTAATGTTTCTTAAAATTATTTTTGAGAACATACGTTTTGTTAAGGATAATTTTAGGTATATAAAGGCAGCAGTACTCAGACATTTGATTGTTTTTCCGAGGAGCTATATGAATTTGAATATAAAAATTTCCTTCACTGGTCGGGTACTGGTGCGTTTACACCTATTCAAAGCTAACAATTTACTAAAAATAGAAATATATGCAAACAATTGATAAACCCAAAATGAAACCCGTAAATAATAGTTCACAGAATATTCAAATTCATCTTGCATTAACTTTTAAAATCTGAGGAAAAGAGTGTATATTTAACAGTTTATTTATAGTCTGTTTTACATAGTTACTTTATGATACCTATTTACTTTTGTAAAACCTATTAATTATGACAACCAAAATAAATTTCCATTCTTAAATATTAAATTATTCCTTAAAACAGTCCAATGAAAGCAACGCAATATTTAAAAATTTAATCGAACGTTAATTATTAAATATCTTGAAACAATGAGACGTGGACTTGTATACCAATTTCGAAATCAACGGCACAGATATCGATTTGATGTACAAGTTCCGTATTAATGGTTCAATAGGTATATATTTCTATTTAATTTTTAAGTTCATTTTGTTATTTAGCAATTTTTGTAGTTAATCTACTTTTGATATGATACTTATTAATTAGTTAATTTAAGTTTAATTAATTATATATTTGTTTTCCTTGTAAATTTGACATACTATTAATTTTTGTTATTTGCAATCAGATATTAATCAACTTTAATATCAATGTCCTTATTTTATCTGTAAAGAATGATCAAAATGTTTATTATTAGGTATTTAAAAAGGTGAAGTAAATACATTATGAAAGTAAGCAATTATACATTAATACATTTTAAACTTATTTGGTTTGAAAATTTACGAATTTACTGTTGAACATTTCATAAGAATTTCCGTAAATATAAATAGAATTTTCTGCTGTTTGAAATTATTTTAAATATTATAATAAAATTAGTTAATAAATAAACATTTAATTAAACTTGGTGAAGTAATTTGAATGAACCAACAACCAATAATTAATTGGACTAAAATCAGTCTAGAACCTAACTTTTTCACACATTCATAATAATACCAAAATTTGTAAACTTATTTCTTTCTTCTTCAAAAAGAATCTTCAAAGCACAAACCTTACAATAAAATATCTTTATTTTTCTTATTTTTGTAGTGGAATTAATTAAATGAAAAAAAAAATTACCTGATTTTCCAATCTTGTTTATGCATCTTCTGGGATTTTTTTGTCTGTATTTTTTTCCATAACGCTTTTGTTTTGTGGCAAGATGCATTCTAGCCTGTAAAAGTTTCAATTTAATCTTAATACTTTTTGAAAATAAAGCATAGCTAATAAATACAAGCGTCCTCAACAAAAAAGCAAAATTATAAAAACTGAAAGGTAAACCGCCTTTTTAAAACGAAATCTTTCATTGCACTCCTTCTGAAACTGACATTTATTATTGACACCTCATCATGGTCCTTTAATAAGTTCTTGAAATACTTTTTGTACATTAAGATTCGTGAATAATAATAGTTCTGCATTTATGTCTTACCTTATCATCCCCTTAAGTAAATAGAGGGCGAGTGTTGAAATTGAATTATAATTTTTTTTTTAATTGGTCTTTAAGAGCTGTCCGGATAAAAAGACGTACCCAATCAAAAGAAGTTTTGAAGAAAAACTCGTTCGAAAAGTGGCGGTCTCGAAAGTTGGTATTCTGGCGTTTGGAATACCAAGGGAGGAAAAAGACTTAGTGGAGTAGAATTAGGGCTTGACCGTGAACAAATTACAACAAAAGCAAACTCTGCGGGAAATGGTAGGTGACATGGTCCTAATCAACATACTAAAAATATACATCCGTACTAGCGGTAGAAATATGTTTTTTTGGCCGCCATCTTGAAAAAACACCCAAAAATTTTTTTTCATCAAAAAAGGTCGTGTAAGGTATCAAACTGTGGGGAATTTTGTGCTGAAAGAGAATATGATTTTTGTTTTTCTTAAAATTCATTAAAAAGTAAAATTTCTCACCAAAAACGCGAAGCAAGTACAATGATAAAGGGCCCTCCCTCCATACTAAACGCAGCTTAAACGTTCTTAACTTTTTTAAAAACACTACTTTGAGACAAATGGTAGTTGACATGGTCCTAATCAACATACTAGAAATATACATCCGTACTAGTGAGGAAAATATCGTTTTTTGACCGCCATCTTGAAAAACACCAAAACACATTTTACTCCGTAAAATGTCTTGTAATATATCAAACTGCAGGGAATTTTGTGCTGAATGAGAATATGATTTTTGTTTTCTTTAATTTTGATAAAAAATAACTTTTTTGACCAAAAACTGATAGCAAATTCAATGATAAATGGCCCTTCCTCCATACTATATGGACCATAGGCGTCCTTAGCTTTTCGAAAAACACTATTTTGAGGGAAATGTAGGTGACATGGTCCAATTAAACATATATGTCCGTACTAATGGGAAAAATGCGATTTTTTGACCGCCATCTTGAAAAAATAATTTACATGAAAAGTAATTCCTCAAACTGCTGGGAATTTTGTGCTGAAAGAGAATATGATACTTAAAAATAATTAATAACATATCCTTAGCCAAAAAATCCATCCATTTATTAATTAGATTTGGACTAGGTTACAAAATTCTAGGATACTTTGATTTTTTTTTTACAAATTTAATAGGAAACTACTTTCAAGTTTGATAGTTTTAAGCTTGAAAATATAACATTAAACATATAATTAAAACATTTTAAAAACAAATTATAGGTGCTATAAACACCGTCATAGACCAATATCATTTTCATCTTCATAAGTATTAATTATAGGTCTCCTGTATTACTAGAGTTCTTTCCACAATAGTTGTTGCAAACTACGGTACAAGAAAGTCCATATCGGCGGCCTGAACATTTCATACTGTAACATGGCTCATCAGCTGTAGTTTGGCATGCACATTTGATTATTTCTAAAAGCTCCTTTGGTGCTGGACTCCTATCTGTCAATATTGGCTGGAATTCTCCTTTAACTAACTGCCAACCCCATAGGGTAGGATCAGGGCTTGGCATGAACAGATTCTTCCAAATAAAACACTGTAAATTTACTCGAAGTAAATGATATTTTGCAGCATTTTGTGTCGGAGGCAAACGTGCAATATCAAATTCTTTTTTAGCTGAAGCTATTTTCCTCATATATTCTTCATAACGAAGATTATTTAAGTCGTTGGTATTAAAGTTACCTCCGTATGACACAATAACTTTGCAGCCCATTTCCAGTAACTCTTCCTTATTAGTAATTTCCGTAGACCCAAATTGGGAAGCATATTCGAACAATATTTGAGAATTTATTATATTTTTTAAAGCCGAAGACTTGCTTTTTCCAAATTAATAATGAACTGGTGGTGTACATCCAGTTAACGCATGGACAAATGGCAAAGCTTTGCAGGCCTCTTCTCCAATAACTCCTTGCATTGCTTGAAAGTCGCGAACTTTATCCGATTGTAGGGAAGACTGAAGACTGCATCATGTTTGATGACGAATGATATAGTAGTAAAATTAAAACATCGGTGTCATCAGCTACAACTGTGACTTGTTTCTCCTGTGCTAGGTTTAACGCTTCTTTAACCATCAACGTATCTGCATCTCCTTCGGCATGAATAACGGAATGACCATTTCTTTGAAAATAATTCCCTAGCATATTTATGAATCTTTGTTGATTTTGAGAGTTTGAGAGGAACTTATAAGGAGAGGAACATGGTAATTGCCAAATCTGATTTTAGACAGGTAGCTTCTTTGAAAAGTTTGCCTGTAAGTTTTTCTTGTATATTTCGCCCAATGATGTCTACAGTTTCTACATTAACCTTGTTCTCACTATCTGTTATTCCGTTAAAAATATTCCATTAACCACTTAATGAAGGAGCAAATGGATTGTGGTGGATAAAAAACTTCATGAACTTTTGCATATCTAATCAAATAACCTTCATTTGACATTTACAAATGTTATATTTTTATGTTATAATTTTCTAGAAATATTGAGATCGTTTAAAACCAAACCATATGATAGAAGGTTCACAAATCATTGAATTTTCTATCAGTTTTCGGTCAAAAAAGTTATTTTTTATCAAAATTAAAGAAAAACAAAAATCATATTCTTATTCAGCACAAAATTCCCTGCAGTTTGATATATTACAAGACATTTTACGGAGTAAAATGTGTTTTGGTGTTTTTCAAGATGGCGGTCAAAAAACGATATTTTCCTCACTAGTACCGATGTATATTTCTAGTATGTTGATTAGGACCATGTCAACTACCATTTGTCTCAAAGTAGTGTTTTTTAAAAAATTTAGAACGTTTAAGATGCGTTTAGTATGGAGGGAGGGCCCTTTATCATTGTATCTGCTTTGCGTTTTTGGCCAAAAATTTTACTTTTTAATGAATTTAAAGAAAAACAAAAATCATATTCACTTTCAGCACAAAATTCCCCACAGTTTGATACCTTACACGACCTTTTTTGATGAAAAAAATTTTTGGGTGTTTTTTCAAGATGGCGGCCAAAAAAAACATATTTCTACCACTAGTACGGATGTATATTTTTAGTATGTTGATTAGGACCATGTCACCTACCATTTCCCGCAGAGTTTGCTTTTGTTGTAATTTGTTCACGGTCAAGCCCTTTTTCAACCTAATTCTACTCCACTAACTGGAAGTATCTAGATTTAAGTAGTGGGAATTATTTTAAACCAATGCTGTTTTCCCGTATTACTCTTGTTTGTTTATTGTTAATGGCGTTAAAATGCATTTTATTAATGTCTATTTGATCTCTTAGAATGAAAGATTCTTGCGTTATTGGACACTTACATCTTTTGAAAAGTAAAATGTTTTATCCTGTATATTCCAAACTATCATCATGATTCAAAAATTTTTAAACATTTTTATTTTGTAAAGTATAATTATTATGTCTTTTCATTTTTATTTGAAATTATCATCATGATGCAAAATTGAATTTCCCATGCCGGGAATCGAACCCGGGCCGCCTGGGTGAAAGCCAGGAATCCTAACCACTAGACCACATGGGATATATTATAATAGAACAGTTTTATATTAAGCAAAATATTTGTTGACTACTAAAAAGAATTGAACTATCTTAGTAGCGAACAAATACAAAAACAAATTTTCTGAGACTGAATTTTGAAAAGACTTGAACGAATTTCTTCGTCATAACAATATCTCAAGAAAGGCACTTAATGCTCTTTTATCTTCTCCCGTTTTATATCGTAAAAAAAAAGATAATTTTTAATAAGGGATAGACACATTTTGGAAAAAACAAGTTAGGATGACGGTGAGAAATGTTCATTCAAGCATCTCTTGTTTTACTTCTGCTTCGTTTTCAACATGTTAGATGGCGCTACGTTGGATTGAAACTTGAATGGATGGTGAGAGATGATCTTGCTGCTCTCATCTTCAAATGATAAATCTCCAAAATTAAAAATTCCTGTAATTTTTCTGGTAAAAAATGTGTTAGAAGGGATCCAAATGGTTAACGTATTTTTCTCTAGAATAGAAATGATAACTTTTACTTTAGTATGGTTTTCTTTAATTTAAAAATATTTTAATCGTTTAATTTTTAAAGTACCGTAAGTTTTAATGCTTAGTATTAAAAGGGTAAGTAAGAGGGGTAGGATGTTTTTCTTTTTGCTTATTTTTGCTGACAAGAAAGAATTTTAAAAATATCTAGTCACTTTTGCAAATATAGCTTTGTTTTTTATTAAATAATTATTGTTATTATTATTAATTAAGAATTAAAATATTACTTTTTATTAGTATACTTAATTTTCATTTCAAGTTAGTAATTGAATTAGAGATCATCAGTTTTTAAAATTAAAATACTGACGTTAAACGTTTTATACTGTTGGTGCTGAGTTTAAGTTTTTATTATTTTCGTCCGTCTTAATAAGTACCTTAGAAGTCCTCTAATTTTAGAATCTGACTTCTGTTCTCTAAATTTATGACTCTTTGACCATTTCAGCATACATCGTAATCCAGAATGGGCAGAGTAGGTGACACTTCTGGAAGAAAAAATTAAATAATCTTATCAACTGTGCCCTTAAAAGTGAACACACATAAAGTTCAAATAAAAGAAACACTATATGAGATTATTTTTTTCTCAATTGTAAAGACGAGTGTCCAAAACACCTGTCTTTTCTACTTTCTTTTTGGTGCACACCAATGCACACAAAAATTTGGGAGTAGCAGATTTCCTTCATTTGCCGCAAATACTTGGAAGTTTACAAAAAATGCTAGTTTAAGAAAAACAATAAAATAAACATAGATAAACCCTCACACATTTTATCATTTGTTCATGATGAACTGTTATTGTTATAGATGTGACGTTCTGAGGTTTCATATTTTATCATCCTTTTTTTGGATGGGATCTAGTGGGGTTTTTTTTAATGCTAAGGAAATTTTGATAAGTTCTTGCTTTGTTAAGATATCCACTATTTAGTGGCGTCGCTTGTGTCAAAAACCAATGGTGTAAAAAATTTTTTGGGCAGAAGCTTAGTGAGTGGTATCATTCGATTCGTAATGACTTCTACATTAACGTGGTACCGGGTGTTTTTTCCGAATTCCGTGCAGGGGGTTTCTATGACGTCATGAATGCAAGATGGCCGCCGCAGGAAAAAAGCTGTAAATGGCGATCTAGGGATGTTATCGGAACTATTTTTGGACAAAAAGCTCAGAAATATATATTTTTATCGAATAGCTACAAAAATAAGCATCTAAATCGGTTAAAAATTGCGTTTATAACGTCATAACCAAAAAATGGCTATTTTCACCAAAAATACAGTATTTTGTCATGTAATACTTTAAACAGATGCTATTTTCAACGTGAATGTAATGAAAATATGTTCATAATAAAAAAACCAACAATAGAGTGTTTTCAGGTGACGTCACAACCGGTTATTTTCTTTTAACTGTGTATCTACTGTAGGGCTTTTAACTGTTGCTAAGGCCGTTGTTTATCTGTTGCTAAGGCGGTTTTTAAGTATGAGGTCACGTTATTGCAAATGCTCCAATAGAAGAATTCCACGGCCAGTTCATTTTCTGTAACTGTTAACCTCTGTAGGGCAAAAAACTGTAACATTTCTGTTGCTAAGGCCGTTGTTAGGTCCAAGTCATGTGATTGAAAATGCTCTATGGAAATTTCATTGGTGGTCACCATAGATATATATATATACTAACGTTACTATATATATACTAGGTTACGTTAGTATATATATCTATGGTGGTCACAAAAGGCGGATATGACATCAGAAATCCAAAATGGCTGCCACATAAAATAAAAGATTTTATTTTTTTTTGTTCAAAAAATTTTTAATTGGGAATTATTACTTAATGTAACAAAGGTATTTTGAGGATAAAATTAAACAAAACATTTTAAAATCCCTGAAAATAGCACCGAAATATTAGGTGCGAAACACAGAACTACAGTATTTTGTCATGTAATACCTTAAATAGATGCTCTTTTCAACGTGAATGTAAAGAAAATATGTTCATAATTAAAATGCCAACAATGGAAATTTCATTCTTTGTCACACAAGGCGGATATGGCGTCAGAAATCCAAGATGGCTGGCCCGTAAAAAGAAATTTCTTAGTTTTTTTACTCCAAAATTTTTTATTTGCGAATTATTACACTTATATAAATGTTGTAATAAAGTTATTTTAAGGATTAAATATCGTATTCCGTAATATATCGTATAAAATATCGTATTAAGTATCGAATTCCGTGCAGAAAAAATATAATTAATCAAAATTCTGGTATGTCTCTTAGCTTCCCTCCCCCACAAAAAAGTAATAGAAAATTTGCGTGTTGTTAGGAATAAAACATGCGAAAAATTCACTTACATTTACAAATTTGGCACTCTTAACTCGTTTCAGTTCAAATTTATAGAGATCCTCCCACTTTAAGATTTCTGAATATTGAATTAACTTTATTTTTCTCTTATATTTCTTCATATTTTACCTCCTAAAACCTTAAAAAAATACTTCTACAAACATACTATCGACTTCTTCATCTCTCTCCAAAAAGATTTCGACGTTTGGTCTGGGAGAATAATGTATTTCGAACCGCTTGACCAGAAACATCTACAACAGCAATTTACGAAAAGGCTTGCGTGCAAGATGGTCTTATCCGGTGCGAAATTCAATGCTCTCCAAAAGTATTTCTCTTCTCGAATTTATTCTGAGGAGGAATGCGATATTTTCCTTATCGACCCTGTTTGCTCTATTGATTTTTCATTCTCCCGGTTTTTCTTTTTCTCCGCTCCTGCCTCTCCTGGAGATAAAAATTCTGGGATAAACATACAAAGAACGTAAACTGAACCAGCGTCTGTCTCTGGCTTTGTGCGTTCGGGGAAAAAATACCCAAATCAGATTTTCTTTCGATGTCTTTTAAAAATGTACTTGTATGAAAGAAATGTTTACTCCTTTAGATTCCAAGGCGTGTTTAGAAAAATTATGAATTTTTTTTTATCTTAGGAGGACCGTTCAAATAATACGAAAGCATGTTTTTGGTGATGTACAAGGAGTTGCAAAAAAATATAGAGCATTTTCAATCACATGACTCTGCCTAACAACGGCCTTAGCAACGTTGTTTTATTCCTCCAGTGACATCATGTGCGAATGCTGCTATTGGATACTTCTATGTCCCGCCCCTAACAACAGCCTTAGCAACGTTGATTTTGTCCTCCAAGTGACGTCATGTGCGAATGCTCTATTTTATACTTTTTAGTCCATTTTAAAAAAGTTGGTTTTGAAAAAAAAATTTTATTCATTAATTGTTACTTTAAAAACTTTGTTTTTATTTTTTTCGTTTCATTAATTATTTATTATTGAATTTTGTATTTATTATTGAACATCATTTATATTCATATTCAGATTATCCTCTCCATAACTCATTCTCTCCCGTGTTTGGTTCTCCCTTGCTGTAAAAAAAAATATTTTCACTCATTTTAAAAACTTAAATCTCCTTACTACCTTCTCTTTCAAACAATTTATACAGCTGTCACAGGGATGTAATTTTTCATTCATCCTCATTCAAACTATTTTCTTTATTCGCTCATTAAAGACAGTTCTTTTTCCAAATTCGTGATACTTTCTAACCTTGAAATAAAAAAAGGAATTCCTACTTGAAGGAGAAAGATGCTTTTTAATGCTTATTCAATTCATTGGTAACTCATTATAATTCCCGATGAAGTTAAAAGAAAGGAACTAGGTAAAAATGTAGTTTCACAGTAAATCAAATTAGAGATTCAATGCAAATGGGTATTCTAATCAATACTCATTTAAAAGAAACTTTTTTTTTTACTCCTTTCAAGGCTTCCTTTTTAAATTTGATTTTATCTTCTATCTATTTAAATAATGAAAGTTACATTTTTGATATGTATAAAAAGGTTAAAAGCAAAACTATTGTTCAGTTATATTATGTCTTTTTGAAGTATTTTAGTATTTTTTAGTTTTAACTCTAAAAATTGTTATTGCTAGAAAGGTTGTTTATCAAAATTTGGTTTCTTTAACTACTTTTGTTCATAATCTTTGAAAACAGTTTTTTAAGTAATTTTGGAATAGTTAATAATTAGCCTTTATGTATTCTTTTACCTTTAACTGAACAATTTTTGGAAATTAACGAGATATTACGGTTATTATGTCTTTCAAATATTAAATAGTTAATTACTACTATGTGTAAAATATCTTCGTTTTGTTTTGAATTCATGGTAGATATGAGCCTGTGACGTTAAAAACTATGTTTACTAAATAACATATTTCCTACTGATGATTAAAAGGGCCTCAATAAATTTTCTCATATAAGAATAATTTTATATAATTTCAAATTGACCACATTCAAAGAATCTAAATTTACAATCTAAAATTAACTAAAAAGGTAGTTTAAAGTTCTAAATTTTAACGAAGATTTACTAAGGTAACTTAAAAGTTTTAAATCCCCTCCCATGAAATATATTTTCCAATTCCACATTCATTAACTATATTTCATAGTTCTCTTTATAATTTTAGTTAAACACACATTTCTTCGCTATTATTTAATATTATTTTATTGAAAATAATCGTTTCAATCCTCTTTCTTTTCACGAGTCTTACACATAAATAGGCTTTTAGTCCGGTCTTTCCCTTCACCAGAAGTAAGCAAGAGTAATGGCTTCCGAGATGATTTATTCCTAGCCTTAAATAAGAGAGATATGTTAGGTCCGGAAATATGTCTACGAAAGGAATTTCCCCAAGCATTTCTTTCTATGGAGAGCATTTTCCTTGGATTGCATACAATAAGCAAAAATAGGTAATCGATTACTATGCTCACAGAGAACGGGAGAAATAAGAATTGTTGGCAGGATCTTTCTCATCTCAACCCTTGTTATCTGCGCCTGAAAATGCTGGAGTCTCACGCAATGTTTCTTCGTTGGAAATATTCCAGAACGATATGAGATGTTTTATTTTGTTGAGTTTGTTTGAGATGCTGAAGATTATGCGTGGAGTGCATTTTGTTGTTTCCTTATTATCGTGTTGTCGTACACTTAAGAATATTGCTGATTACACTCCAACTAATTGAATAAGCTCCCTTATTAACAACTAATTGTTTGATTACAAAAATTAAATTGATGTACTTTATATAAACGAGGTAAAACGCACCCTAAATTTTACGTGATTTCAAGTTGATGCCTGTAACAGAGTTAAACTTTCATTTAATAAATGTTTAACAGTTATGTATATTTGAAATAAAATTAATTAGGGGTCCTTTCTAAAACTCGTTTATTTTAAATCAACCCTTTCCTACCCCCTTCTGACGCTATGGTATAATACATGATTCTAATATATTTTTTGAAAGATAAAATCTGATAATCTGTGCCAGTGTTAAAGTACTCCAATCTAGCAATTGTTTCTTATGAAAAATACTAGCAGCTGTAAAAAAATTGCTATAAAAAACAAGTGTACTCTTCTCCTTAAGTCTTCTCTTAATATTTTAGTTCATAAAATTGTGTAACAGTTTTTTATTCTTACAAATTTGGGTATTTGGAGTCCTAAAACCTCTCTCGATCTGTTGTATTCGTCTCTGATAAGAAGGTTGGTGTATCAATTTGATTTTACAATGCGTAAGTGAGGCATACTTTCTAAATTTATTTCAAATACAAATTTTTAAATATGTATCATAAAGATAATGCTTTTTCTTTACTGTATATTAGAAAATTGTATTATACTAAAATAAGGAACTATTAGCATCTTATTATAGGAATACTGCTTGTATAGAAGCTAATTAGAGTCAATATAAAAGAAAGTTAAGGGAAGATGGTCTTTTCCAAACTTAAAATTTCATTTTCCCTACAATTTATTATTTTTTTTAATTTCTTAAACTTGGTCTTAAATGTGCTTTCTTATAAGAAAGTAGATACATTCACAAATTTTGCAAAAAATAAAGGTGCATGTCCCCAATTTCTTCTGTGAGACACAAAATTTCACCGAAATTCAGATCCATACAACGCAAAGCAGTTAAAAAAAGAAAGAGAAAGATTTTGACTGCAAAATCCAAGAGCTCCGATTAACGCGATGCTGCAGATCGGATCGCAAGCAAGGAGCTGCAGGAGGGGACAGAGCATCCCCCTTTGCATGCAAAGAAGCCCGTGCGATCGATGTCATTATCGCCAGGGATGCTCGCCAATAAGCGACGCAAAAGCTTCCGGGTCGATGCAGCGGCATCGCTTGCCTTTTGGCGGGGGAGACAGGTGCTACTAGGCATTGGATCGTCAGATTGAAAAAGGGATTAAATCCAAAACCAAGTTTTGAGAAGAAAAAAAGAAGTAACGGAATTTTTAATATGGAAAATTTTTACTGTGAATTTAGGACCTTACGTAGAATACAGAACAATCAAAAATAGAAGTAATTCTCACACACAAAAATATTGTACAGTTGAAAAAAAGGTGATGGACTTATTCCCTTTTTCAAACTTATGAAATTTCAGGTTAAAAAATATTTAAAACGACTTTAATTGACAATTAAATTATATTTCTGCTTAGTACAAAACACAAGAGAAATAAAATTCAAAAGTATTATGGAACTAATTCATTAAGGCAGTTTTAATGAATTTCTATGGAGTATCATTGAAGTGTCCAATATTCCCTAAATAAAAAATGTAAAAATACTTAAATTAAAAAAAAAAAATCTTGTTTGGGCTTAATTTGCAGCACAAAGAATAAAAAAAGACAAACTAACGTAAATTGCAAATTAAATAAAATTGAATGAACATTGATTTCGCCTATTTTAAGGGGGTAGTTCCTCACTCATGTGTAGAGCGAAGATTTGATATTTTTATGAGCTCAAAAAGTCAATTTGCTATTTTTCGGACCCTTTTTTAAACTGAGGATTCAATTTAAAGTAATGTTTCCCAAACTTAAACTATCACGGAACCCTTTGAAACAAAGTTTATGGAAACCCTAACGTTCCTGTAATATTTTCTCTACATTTTTTAGATGGTTTTAGTATTTAAATCGTTATAGAAAATCGTTAGAATTAATTCCTTATTGAATCATGTATTTCTGTTGGCAGGGGAAATGATATTTTTAGGTGGGATAAGAAATTGTTGGTATCCAACACCATTCTTAAGTCCCGCTAATAATTCTAAAGTATCATAATTCCTTTTAAAATATTGTCTTAAGATAATTTTAATTATCTCTTTTAAGAATATTGTCGAAACAAAGAAAACAGAAATTTTGAAACCTTACCGATTTTGGAGAGCAACTCTTTTTAATTAATCATAATTTAAAAGAGTGGCTCTCCAAAATTGGTGAAAAGAGAACGACAAAAAACAAAATGTGGGAAATTCCATATTAAATAGTATATAGTGCTGTCCTTTAAAAACAACCCAGTGTTTAATATTTTCTCCATTAAAAGCTTAATAAAAAGAATAATTAAATCGAACAAAAAACTGTTGTAACGGCTCATCCTCCTTAACATTTTAGTGATTAGCATGTTTAATTCCAATTATCCATTACAAATTGGCAGTCAATTAAATAAGAATTTGGAAAAAAACCACCTTTTCCTAGAAGGACTCTAATTGGCGGACTGAGCTAAAACTTTAATATTTTATTCTCATAGTAATGGGATAACATAAAAACGCGCGAAAAATGCTCTAAAGTCTTTATTACATACATTTTTACAAAGTCTGTAAATCTGAAGCATATTTTTTGCCAAAAATCTACATTATCTCAGCTTGTTTAAAAAATAAGTAAATAAACCGTTCTTTGACCAGTTTTTACATCCCTGGCTGGCACTCTAAGAGGCATAGAAGGACAGGGTATATGAGATGGTAAAATTATTTTAATTATCTATATATATAATTCTCTTACGTGGCTCACGAATTTGGCTGTATTTGTTACCCGCCGTTGGCAACGATCGGTTTTTTTACACTTTGCGAATTCATTCTCTTATTATTGTTGTTATAAAAAAATAATTTCTTGTGGTCATTGTAAGTGTTGTGAAATCATTTGTTGTGAACCAATTAGTTGTATTTAACTGCGTCAGCAGTTCCCGGGGGTTGGCGAGCGATAGCGAGCAGGGGGCGATAACCCCCTAGTGTAATTAAAAAATCTCATTGGGTTGTTTTTAGGGTACAATTTGGAGTTTGTTGTTTTTAAAGGACAACACTATACTTGTAAGTTTTTAGAATACTTTTATCAGTCTTTGAATGATATTTAATTTAGAAAGTACTTTAAAGTACATTTTTAAAACGTGAAAAAAACCTTGCTTCATCAGAAAATAGGGCGTCAATTGGTCATTGTGATTGGATGTATAATAAGTTGTTTGACAGTACTTGTTTTGTAACTGCGACCTTATCTGTAATCTAAAAAAATGAAAATATTTTAAAATTTATAATTTTAAAAAAATCCTACAGCTTACTCGTAATCCTCGAAAGAATCCGGAAATTTTGAAACCAGAAATGTGTCATTCGGATAGTAATTAAAAAGTCTTTATCTGGAAACCGTTCACCAAACCCCCACCTTTTTTTTTTAAATAGAGAGACTATTGTTATGTTTGTTATTATTACAACAGTTCACAAACCAATTTAAAACTAATATTTTTTCTTATTGCCTGTAAAAATCTATTTATTAATTTTATAATAATATGATTACTAATATATTTATATCATCACTTAAACTCTCACAAGCACTAAAATTAATTAATGTAACTAATTCAGTTGGCATTCCTTAATTATATTTACATTTATTGGAAATTGAAAGATGTAAAAGATCTAAACAGCATTCGGGATCGCCAGGGCCGTCATCAATGCCCATGGCAACATTTGATATTATTGTCTCGGAATTTGTATATGTATTTCATCATAGACACGACAAAAAAAACAGCATTCGGCATCTAGATTTTAGTGAATTGATTTTAAAACAATATGTGCTAAAAATAAAGATAGTACCTATACCTTTACAAGTATGTACGTAAGATATACTTTCTTTTTTGTTAGTTAAATTAATTAAACTTTGCTTTTGATTAATTAAATTAAAAATGAATTTAAGCAACGAATTTTTGTGTTTATAAACATCCCCCTTTTATAAACTTATTAAAATTGTTTTGAATTAAATATTTGGCTCCTTTTGTTCATAGTTCTTATACATTTGACCCTATTATTTTTAGAGGTAGCTTGGAATTGAGAGAAACAACCCTGAAAATTCATCCAATTAATTCTATATTTTAATGAGCAGAGACCTCATTACTTCCCATACCTACAAAGCTAACGACACTGCGGAGAGTCCAATTAAAAACCGTCCAGCTGTGCCCTGATTTTCGTTCACTTCGGTTTCATGTTTACGCTCATGAAGATTGAACTTCATTCTCTGGGTTTAATTAAAGTTTTCACTTCAAGCTTATATTTACAATAACTTAGATATTGTAAAAGTGTTATAGTTTTTTAAGATTATGGTTCTCTTTAGGGAAGGGAAGTTTTTCTCGGCGTTATTTTAGAAAAGTAGCTTTAGCTTTAAAGATTTATCAACAAACATTCACATTTGAAATAATAGGAAGTTGAAGTCCATGTATAAAAATGGTGAAGATATTTAATCTTAAGGTACTCGAGGGGTTATAATTAATGATCATTTTCTTGAAATGAGCCATAAAGTGAACGCTTTAAATGTTAGCAAACTTTATATGTAATACTTAAGATCATGAGATATAAAATATCCCCCAACAGATCATTACTTTAAAAACTTGTCAACAGGGTGTAATGGCACCGTTATGCGATATTTGAAACGAAACAAGACGCCAGTTTAAAACATAATAGTTAATATGGTTATATCTTAGGACTAAATTCATGCTTTAATAACAAAACATAACATAACTTTAAGAAATTATTAAAACTTAAAATTACAAAGAAATTCAATACAGTCTCTTACCCTTTTGTAGTCCTTTAATAATTATAATAAATATAATTGTTGACCTCTTGGTCATTCCCTTTTAACCTACGAAAATCTGTAAAAGAGAAAAATTGAATTAGTAAAGGATAAAGTACCCATCATAACCAGATAACCGAAGTATTTAATTTACATTACTCTTTTGTAATACTGGGGCCAGTTATTATTTATATATTACCTACAATGCGTATTAGTAATTATCCATCACCCCTTAAACCTTGGAAAACGAAGATTGTTAAAATGCATTAATCACTAGTTTCACCCTCTGATTGTTTTTCTTTTCTCTATTGCCGTTCTTTGAAAGAGAGAAATATGAACTTGATGGGGTATCATAAATTATACAGAAACTAAGACCTTAAGAAACAAAAAATACAAAAATAGGTGTAACTTTAAATTGTAATAATTTCTTAATTACTTCAATCTAAAAATATTATTGACTACAATAAAAGACATTATGTAGAAATTTAAAAGATCAGTGATAGAGAATTTGAAGAAAAGCAACATTAAGAAAATATGTAAGTGCAATGATGTAATTAATGATCAATAAATTCGTTTTCATGACTGACGATGAATGCAATTTCATTTACTAAATTTTATTTTTATTATTGATTTTGTAAACGCTTGTTTTTCAAAAGGATTGAATAGTTTAATTCATAAAATGTGATTGAAAAAACCTCCAGAGCAAAATCAATATGTTCATTGCATTTGTTGCAAGAGGATGGTAATAAATTAAACCAAATTTGCTTATATTTTTTTACTTAAATTTTTTGGAAGAATGGAAATAATATTAAAGAAAAACTATTTCAGACTTTTTCATATAAGTAGTATAAAATAATTACCAAAAATAAAAATCAAATAAACTTTAGTGCTTACAAATATTAAACAACATTTGCAACAATTTCTAAAAACTTAGCAACTTTACGTCAGGTTTCTGGAATGTGTTTTGGGAAAAGGTGAATAAGAATTCGATGACTTTATTTCTTGTATATTGGTTCACTTACGTTTTGAATATAAGCTTTCAACTCGTTCTAGAATATCTTAGAATTTTCTATTTAACCTTCTGAATTCTCTGGTAAATTATGACATGACTATGGTTGGGTTATAGACGGAATTGCACCTTAAAATATGTTCATTGTTCAACTCAAATATCTAGTCCTAATCAAATATCTATACAATATGATTGTAATAGAATTTTCAATGTTTTGTAAAGGGACATACTCTGTCTTAACAAAATTCCTATATTTATCGCAATTTGTCATGATTTACTTGTTTATGCTCACAAAACCAATTTCATTTACCCAATAGAAAGGGTGTTTACTAAAACGGATCGATTTTCATTGAGGATTCATTTTCTATTCCTCTACCAGCCCGATAATCCAATTGTCTCGTCTCCGTATCTCTAATTCCTTGTTTATCCTATTGATCCAACAGTCTGAGTTCCTAGTGGCCGTTTCGCTGAACCCGCTTCCGAATTTATCCTCAATTCACGAGGATGAATTTCAAAGTTAAAAATTGTACTTTCACGTGAAGAATATTTTTTGTAAATTCTAATCACGATTTTAACAATAAAATTAATTTTAATACAAATTTCTAACAAAGTTTTATCTCGAGAGCAAAGATGCCGGGATGCGAAAGTATTACATCTATCTATAATGGGAGAAATTTATCCATTAAACAATAATATTTTTAAAAAATTTCACATTCAGGAAGATATTAGTTTTATTACTTTGAGTCTTAACCCTCTTTTTTAACGGCACATATCACTTAAAGATGAGACATTCATTTTCACTAAAAGTTTTGGAACCTTTAATGGAAGGGTTTTATTCAACGCATTAACCTAGTTCCATTCAATTAAGACTTTGAACTTTGAATAGAATCTTACTTGATGTTCTACGTGTTTCCAATTAAGGCGCTTGCCACACCAATGTGCCAAAGCTGTTGGAGTTAGTTCGTTGCTGCTGCAAGCGCCTCTGTTCGTGAACACAACTTTAAGCTACAAGTGAAGTAAAATTTGCACTGAACACATGTTTTTACAATTCTCTACACGTTGTACTACGTCACAGAAACCCAACATAGCAGCGAATCCACTTAATTCTCACAACGTATTTTATTTCCCAACGGCAGCTAAAGGTTAACACAACACATGCGCTTTAGTTTAAAAAAAAAAAAAAAAAAAAAACAATACTTCAGTGGGAACAAAACAAAATTCTACGTGCGTTGTGTCTTTAAAATATTGCCAAAATCCTTAGAAAATAATTTATACAGGTTCTCACTCATCAAAAACCTGAACCTTCCAACCTCTTGTTTAAAAAAAAGCATAAAAATGTTTGAGAAAACTGCAGTTTCTTACATAGCACCGTCTTCCAGAGCCATATTTATGACCGAATCAATCTTCGTTTATCCTTCTTTTACCTCCGAGAAAGCATGGACTTATTAAGCTGCCGGATCTTATGGATCTAATAATTTTTTTCTCTTTACTTTTTTCCTTTTCCTCAAGAGCTTGAAAACGTTTTTATCTTCAAGGCGAGTTTTCTGGAGAGTTTGGACGTGACCGAGCTTCTAAATTTGTCCACGGGTGTTTATAAGGGGGTTTTTTATTGATGTAGGTCATTTTATTTCTTTCATCATGGCATCTTTTTTGTATTTGTAAGTATCTTTGAAATGAGTAAACCTTAAATACACTCCCAGAAACAACAAAAAAGGAAGTGAGAAAAAGTATTAAAAATAGTTTCTTTTTTCTTAAAAGGAAGAAAATAAAAATATTTAAAATTATTTCAACGGGTAGTAAGTTTAATGATTCCGCTCAACTTTTCACTTTCTTTTGCTTTGTATTCGGCTGTTCTAATTCGTTTAGCAGGTAAAAGAAAATCAATAAATTTTCTATAAGATGTTTGTGTTTATTTATTCCTCTTTCACAACATGGGAAGAAAATCCATTTTTATCCATCTCTTCATAAAATTTTACAGTTTTGCATAAACATTTATATTACGATCTTCGTATAACGTCCATGAGAAATAATGAAAATAAAATAATACACTTTTCCTTCAAACTTTCCAACTACTTGTTATAATTATTTCTTGGAAATATTGTTTAAAGATGGAACTAAGAAAATAAAACTAAACAGGCTTTTTTAACAGGCATTAGAGTTTTCACATTAAATTAAACACTGGTAGAACCAATTAAATATTTTATGTGTGATTTAAAACATGCTGTCACAAATTTCTACGTTACTTTTGTTTTAAGTCATATATCATTAAGGTGAACCCTACAATCTGGTTCAAGAACGAGTCCTAAAAGGGCAAATTAAAAGTATAGGGTCATTCCACGTCAAATCAACACACTTTTTGGCATGACCATCTCGGATTTTTTTGAAATTTGGTACACATGTTCTACTTATAGAAACTCGGAAAAGTACCAACTTTCATTAAAAAATATCAATTGGTTCTGGAATTACAGGTGCGCAAAGTGGTCAAAAATGGGCCAAAAACGGACCAACATAGGTTCTTTAAATTGCTGTAGAGGATCTTCTAATTGTACAGATGAAGTTGGTGTCATTTTAAAGTATTGTAAATGTTCTTTTTAATGGTGTAAAATGTGCTAGAAAATTTTGAAAAACAATATATTTTACAAAACAAAATAGAATTAAAAGTTCGATTTCTATCAAATGTACCACTTTTAAAATTTTGAAAAAAATTCCAGGAATAGTTAATAGTATTCTTAATTAATATTATTCTTATTATAATTAATATTATTCTTATTTAGAATAATATTAACTATTCCTGGAATTTTTTCAAAATTTTAAAAGTGGTACATTTGAGAGAAATCGAACTTTTAATTCTATTTTGTTTTGTAAAATATATTGTTTTTCAAAATTTTCTAGCACATTTTACACCATTAAAAAGAACATTTAAAATACTTTAAAATGACACCAACTTCATCTGTATAACCCAATTAGAAGATCCTCTAGAGCAATTTAAAGAACCTATTTTGGTCCATTTTTGGCCCATTTTTGACCACTTTGCGCACCTGTAATTCCAGAACCAATTGATATTTTTTTATGAAAGTTGGTACTTTTCCGAGTTTCTGTAAGTGGAATATGTGTACCAAATTTCAAATAAATCCGAGATGGTCATGCCAAAAAGTGTGTTGATTTGACGTGGAATGACCCTATATAGAAACAGTTAACACTTTTTGAAATATTATTGATTATTTTATCGTTTCATAAATCTTTGGTTAAATTCCGTTATCTGTCCATAAATTATTACCAAACTTTTATAGTTATCATTGATATAACTGTGCGTTTTAAGTTTTGGCTACTAAAACAGTTGACAATATTTAATGGGACAAATAAATCAATTGAACCAAATCTCCAACTAATCGATGACACAGGGCTATTTATAATCTTAGTATGCATGCAATTTTATTTACGTGAATCCAAGGAAACTCATTCAATACCCTTAGAAATACAGTCAAAACATGGAGGCTCCAAAATATGTGTGAATAACCACTGTGCTTCGAATCTTAAAGATTCTCAAGTAAGCCATATCTTTCCCTATAAAAGACATCCTACACTAAAAACACTTGAAGTTTTCTCCTATCTCCCTCTCCATCCGCTATCTCGCGACAGTCGGCTTGACAAAGTGTCCCCACAACCTCAAGAGAGAAAAACTCTTCCATCTTAGTATTTATCTTTCTGAAACACACTGCAGAGGCCTCTCGGGACTGACGATATTGCTATCGCCCCTTGCTCTCCCTCTATCTTGCTCTTTCTGAGTGCTCTGGGAACATTCCCAGAACTATTTGTACTTTTCCTCGTCTCTTCCCCCCCCAAGAATCGTTTGGAGAGAGGTTCCAGATTGGGAGAATTTTCTCGGAAAACACTTTCATAATTTAGTCCCCTCTTTTCTCTTTCGTTTTTGGCAACAAGAAATCTCGAGAGTAATACGTTTCTGGTGTTAAAGTGATTTGTCCATTTTTAGAAGTATGAAAATGGATTGGATTGTTTAATCCATTTTTGGGAGATTTCTTAGGTGTTTTTTGAGAAGAAATAAAATGAATGCTTATTAACTATATAAAGTGTGTATTACACTTTTGAGAACATTACTATTATGGGACACAGTATATTATTATATGATTTTAAGTTTTCGGTTCAGTTAAAAGACTTTAAACTACCTGAAATATCTTTCAAAATAAGATTTAGGAAAGCTTTAATAATAATAATAATAATAATAATAGTAATAAATAAATAATAAATAAGGATTTCAAAACATAATAATTTCTTTCTGACAAAATCTCAATAAAACAGCTCCATAGATGTTTTTTAATTCAATGATGCATGCTTTTGTACTTATGGAACCTCAAAAATCATGGGAAAACGTTTTAAATTAATAAAAAAAAATTAAAACAACATATTTTAATAAAGAGTAAAGCATCAAACTACTCAGAAGAAAACAAAGAAATGGAGAATAAACTGAACTTAGAAAATGATTTCATTTTTGTCAGAATATATTTCGAGTTCAAAATAAATTAATTTTAAATTTTTGTAAGCAAAGGTAAAAATGTAATTTTAGTACTTATCTCACAAAAAAGTGTTCAAGATATACAACAGTATATATCATACAAATCTATCAGTCTAAAAGGGGAATCCTGTGAGAAAAATTTGGCTGGCTTCCCGGTTCGTAATATAGCGTATAATATGGAAGTTCTTAATTAAACCCGAAATTACTGTCAAAGTCTTTCTAAAACAATGTTTGTTAGAGTCGAGACAAATTACAGTGGACCTATGGGGATGTGGTCGTAGCTTTTCAAGAAGATACAGAAGTTAAACAATAACAACTTTATTCAGCAGTTATTTAGCAGCAGTTCTAGTGAAAACATCTGCAGCACTTAAGTAGAGAACAGACAGAGGCTCATGATGCTGACCGTGCCAACTACTACGTACCAGAAACTACAACTACGAGATTGCGTGAAACAACATCCTCCATACGAAAGATTATAAACTACCGAGCAGCGCGACAGTGACGTAGCTGCTGGAAAACGAAACTGGCTCTTACTGTGACTGCACTGCCTTATAAAGGCACTGCAGCCACTCAGAGCCAACATGCAAATTTATAGCATGCAAATTTAGAATAAAAAGTTTTAATTTAAAGTTTTAAGAGTTTAGGACTCGAACACTATCAAACCTTGAAACCATGGAGCACCACACACTCCCCCCGTAGAAAAGATTGAAATCACTAAGATTTAAATCTAACCACTGGTTTCGAAACACGACCAGATCTAGTAACCTTAAATTCCTTTCCGGGAGTGTGAGTTTTCTCAGTGTCTCCATGAGCTTCATTAAACACATAGGCAGGCTTAACACGATCAGCACTTACAGTTTGGGGTTTACCCTTTAAATTAATAGTTAGAGTCTTTAAGGTTCGCTTTAACACAGGATAGGGACCTTCATAAGGTGGTACTAAAGGAGGCTTCACATGATCCGTCCGCAGGAACACCTGTTTGCAGTCTTTTAGGTCCTTGTAAACGAAAACTACCGGCTTCACATGTCGTGAAGAAGTATTTGGAGTCAAGTTCGTCATGTGAGAACTCAACTTGCGAAGTAGCTCAGACGGATCGTCCTTAATGGGACGGCCGTGAAAAAACTCGCCCGGCAGTCGTAATAGACCACCAAAGACTAGCTGTGCCGGAGCGGCTTGCAGGTCCTCTCTCACCGTCGACCTGAGGGACAGGAGTACCAAGGGTAGAGCGTCAGACCAGTGAACCGGATCAACCGCCATCAGGGCGGACTTCAGCACGCGATGAAACCGCTCAACCATCCCATTACTCTGTGGATGATAAGCTGTTGTCTTAATGCGCCGTATGCCTAGGTATTCAGCCAACCTGTTGAAAAGATGGGACTCGAAGTTAGCACCCCGATCGGTGGTGACCACCTCAGGAATTCCATAACGAGAAATCCAAGTAGCTAGAAAGGCATCGGCAACAGTCTCAGCCCGCTGGTCCACTATAGGCACGGCCTCCGGCCACCGAGTCTGACGATCGATGCAGGTCAGAAGATACCTATGACCTTTGGACGGAGGCAGGGGTCCCACCAGATCGATGTGGACATGAGAAAAACGGCTGGTTGCAGGGAAAGTTCCAGGTGGTGCCTTGTTGTGGCGAGTTACCTTGGTTCGCTGGCACTGATCGCACTGCTTGCACCATTCTGCACAGTCCTTCCGCATTCCAGTCCATACGAAGCGCTGTTGGATGAGTCGCCAAGTTCCCTTTGCACCAGGATGCGATAGTTGATGGTTAGCCTCAAAGATCCTCCGTCTCCATACTCTAGGCACGAAGGGTCTAACTAGATCGTGAGAAAAATCACAATATAATTTTTTATCACAGGCAGGAAAAGGGACCAACCTTAACTCAAGACCTCTAACCTCATTAGAATTTAAAATTTTTTGCAACTCAGGATCAGTCAACTGATCCTCTGCTAGTAAATTAAAGTCAATTGCACTACTTAAACTTAATGAAAATATTCTAGATAATGCATCAGCTACTATGTTTTGTTTACCAGGCAAATACTGTATATCTGCAGTATATTGGCTAACAAGCTCTAAGTGCCGAACCTGTCGGGGACTAGCACTTGTTAATTTCTGGCCAAGTGCGAAGGTCAGTGGCTTGTGATCAGTGAAGATAGTCACTGGCCTACCTTCAAGCATGTGCTTAAAATTTTTTACCGCCAGATACATTGCTAGTAGCTCTCTGTCAAAAGTACTGTACTTTGTCTGCGTTTCAGTTAACTTTTTCGAGAAAAAACCTAAAGGTTCCTCACCTTCATCCGTTAACTGAGAAAGCACAGCACCAACAGCCCTGTCCGATGCATCAACCGCTAAAAAGAGGTGTGCACTGGGAGCAGGAAATTTAAGTGAATTCACTTCTGAAATGGCTTTTTTACAAGCCTCAAACGCCTGAACCAATGGTTCGCTCCACGATATGGGTGTCATATCTTTCTTTTTCCTATTGACAATGAGATCAAAGAGCAATGCCTGTTTTTCTGCAATACCAGGCAAGAACCGATGATAAAAATTCAGTATTGCCAAAAACGTACGGAGTTGACTAATGTTACTTGGGCGAGGGAACTGTAGCAAAGTCTGAACCTTTTCAGGCAATGGTTCCACTCCCTGCTTTGAAATTTGGAAACCCAAAAACGATATTTTATCAACACCGAATACACATTTTTGAATATTCAAAATCAGTCCATGTTGACTTAGAGTAGAAAATAGTATTTCTAAGTGTTTTTTGTGCTCGATCTCATTGTCGGAAAAGATGAATATATCATCAAGATATGACAAACAAAAGTCAAAGTCTCTCAGTATGTTGTCGAGGTAACGCTGGAATGTGTTACCACTGTTTCTTAAACCAAAAGGCATTTTCAAGAACTCAAAAAGTCCTATAGGGGTTGTCACTGCAGTCTTAGGGACATCTATAGTTTCAACCGGGATTTGATAATAAGCTCGAACTAAGTCGACCTTTGAAAAGATCTGCTTTCCCCGCAATCCCATAATTACATCATGGATGTGGGGGAGGGGATAGCGATCGGGAGTGGTAACTTTGTTAAGACCCCTAAAATCGCCGCATATCCTCCATGTGCCGTCCTTTTTCTTAACAAAGTGAATAGGACTTGCCCATGGGCTTTTAGAGGGTTGAATAACACCCTGCTCCATTAAACCCTTGAATTCTGACTTCAATGCCTGAAGTTTCTCAGGGTTTAACCTTCGAGGTCGCGAAAACACAGGTGGACCTGTGGTCTCGATACAGTGGGTTACTGTTTTACTTTCAAAACTTTTACCACCCTGTGTGTTTGAGGTAAACAGGTTTGGAAATCGGGCTAGAATTCTCTCATATTCAGTTTTCCCTCCAGTGGAGTTAGCTTTAAACTAGGACCTTTATCCGAAAAACCAGACATCGATAAAGAGGTAATATTATCAATGACCCTCCTATTCTGGATATCTACCAATATCCCATAATGGGTTAGAAAGTCCGCACCTAGGATTGGTGTAGCAATGTCTGCTATCACCAGATTCCAACTGAATAGACGACGAAGTCCGAAATCCAAACTCAAACGAATGGTACCGTAAGTCTTTATGACAGAATTGTTCGCGGCATACAATTTCAAATCATGGACCACCCTACTTTTTGTTAACCTTTGAGGAAAACAGCTTAAAGCGGCACCCGTATCCACCAAAAACTCAGCACCCGTATTTGTCTCGAAAATAAATAACCGGGTTCCGATACTATCCACATCCCTAACCGGTACTTCGGATGTGGCTACTCGTTTTCCGAATAACTACAAGGGGGTACGCATTTGTGGGCCAACTTTCCAAATTTACGGTGATACCAACACTCTTCACTGGACGTAGAAGGCTGGGGGGATTTAAATCTATTCCTTGAACTACCACGGTATCGCCTTTTATTGCTTCGCGACCGACAACTACCTCGCGTACTCTTAAGTTGAGCCTCTAATTCAGCAATGCGCGCTTCCAAACTCTGGACGTCGGGTGGGGGGCTTTGAGAATCAACGGGAGCTAAAACCTTTCCCGATGTCTCGTAAACTTTATCAGCCAAACGAGCAAGTTTAGAATTATCTTGCATCTCGTCCGCGCAAACACCCAGAATCTGTTGGATATTAAGAGGCACCCTTATAAAGGTGCACTGCCTTATAAAGGCACTGCAGCCACTCAGAGCCAACATGCAAATTTATAGCATGCAAATTTAGAATAAAAAGTTTTAATTTAAAGTTTTAAGAGTTTAGGACTCGAACACTATCAAACCTTGAAACCATGGAGCACCACAGACCCTCTCTTAACTGACTGAAATGGTACCGGTATAAGCCAGTAAGCAGAGAGTGAATCATTAAATTTTTAAGGGAAAAAAATTAAATTTTTAATTTTATTAAAAGATTCAATTTCTTTCAAAGGTTCTACTTAGTACATATATTAAAAGGAATTCTGAAGAAATTAAATTATTTTTCATTGCATATGGATTTAATTTGTACTACTCTGAGCATATACTAAACTTTCTTTTTTAAAATTCATACTAAAATTAATTAAGGCCGGTTAAAGTGGAGATCTTGTTAATCACATTCGGTTAAGAGAGATTATGTACTGTGAATCCGTCTCTATTATCGTTTTTTAGGTTCATTTTGTTTTTATTTTCTGTAAGGAAAAGCATTTAACGTTTCGATTGTTTTATCTAATTATGTTGATTAGTTGTATATAGATGGAAGATGTCTCACAGATAGAATTGTTTAGTGTGCAGGGATATTCTACAATGCTGTAGTTAAAAAATATTTAATATAGGTTGAAAATTCTCTAAAATTAATTGGTTTAATTTTCGTATATATCTCAGGTTAATCCAAGCATTTTAAAGTACAAAGGAATGTTTAGAAAACAGATAGAATGTTGTATTATTTAGTACTTGTCAACTGAAAAGTGACATTTTAAAGCATGTTATTATAAGTAGGTTTAAACCAATAACATTCTATTCGGTAAGGCTCTGACTTAAAAAGCTCAAAAAATTTTCTAAAGTAGAACCCCCAAACCCCCCTTTAATATTTTGACATCCATAGGCGCCAACTTTTATAAAATATTGGGGGGGAGGGCCAGTACAAGACATTAAAAAACATAAAATTAAAAGAAACAACCATTAAGTTTACGTGCCTAATTTTGTATCAGATGTATAGATTAAATTTCGTTACATGTCCCTTTAAATATCACCAAGGTGTAATATTTTGAGGTGTATTTAATGTAAAAGTTTTGTGTAATAATGCGAGCTCGAAATAAGATGGGGGTCTTGGGGATCTCTCCCAGAAAAATTTTAGAAATTTCTCTGTTAAAAGTAGCATTTCAGCTTAATTCCAAAGTTTGGGGGCTCTCCCCAAGAAAATTTTTAATATTTGACCCTTAAAAGAAATTTTTAACACATTCTGAGAACTTTTGTGGGTTACCCTCTCCCCAAATAACCGCTCTTGAAGGGGATTCCAAACCATAAAATATCCAAACATCACAAAATATTGGGGGGGGGCTTAGCCCCCCTTCAGCTAACATTGGATGGGGCTCAAGCCGTCTCAAACCGGTAATACTATAGTTTAAATGGGCGTATTTGCAAAAATTTTCAGGAGAGGAACCCCGGCCCTTTTCAAAATTGGGCATCTATTTATAATTTCATCCTTGAAAATTCTGTGGTTTACATGCTTTTAAAATGAGCTGAAACTTTATTTTTAGAGGCAAATTTTCAAAAATTTTCTTGGGGGCACCCCCCAGACCCCCTATTAATTTCTCATGGTTACTTATTTACTGTTTTCTCCTTGAACTTGTTTCTCTCCTCTCCTTTTAGGAGTACAAGAAGTTACCCTCTTTAGGTGTTATCCAATGGATACCAAATGTACAAAAATGAGTAGAAAAACTTCTATTTGAAGCCAAATTTCACAAAATTTTCTGGGGGAGGACCCCCCGACCCCCCCCCCCCAAATTTGCTTTTGCCAAATTTGCAAATTGCCAAAGTTTTGCATTTTATTTATGTTATACTCGGAAAATTGGGAGCCAAACACCTCGCGAACACAAGTATTATTATGGCCTTACAAAAATGTTCCCCCCCCCCACTTTCTAAAACAATGGCACGGGCCCTGGATATCCTCTAAGTTACTATAAACCCCTAAAAAGCTGCTTGAAAGCAAGCACTCTTCAAAAAATTTTCTGAGATACTGAAAATTTCGAATGTAATACCCTCCGACTTTGACATGCCCCCCCCCCCGAAAATCTGGTCTGGAACCGCCCTTGAAGGTGAAAAAAGAAAAGAACACGTAATCAGGTATTGGAAATGAACTTGCTATTTATACCATTTTGAGGTGCATTTAAAGATCCAGTTATATTTTTCTGTTGAAGTCTATAAAATCAGTAGTTGGTTTGGTTTCGGTATAATTCTGCCATTTTTTCTTTTGTTCTTTTAAATACATTGAAGAATAATAAGGGTAGAATCATATAAAATACATGACTATTCAGCCAACAAATTTTAATATAATTAATGAACCCTTAAAAAATAAGAAGTTTTTGAGTTCTTTTAACATCTTTTACTTAGTTGAGTTATTTAGAAACTTTTATTTCTCCTTTGAATGCTGTACTATTATGCGATTAATGCAAGTAACTCACGCATCGTTCCACACGAATGGGTATTAATTGGTTTGAGAACTACGCAAGCATTGTTTCTGATGGGAAAAATTGAAACAATGGGAAAATGCTTGATTAAGAGGATTTTATACAAAATTGTGTCTTGTTGTTGTCATCAGTTGATTTAAAGCATGTTTAGAGGTAAAAATGTTTCTTAAAATGTGTGAAATAATTGAATCGCCAGTTTAAAAAAGGGAATCAGTCCAAAAAATGGCAAATTGACTTTAATTGTACGCAAAAAAAATCTCCAAGCTTGGCTCTACACAAGAGTGTAAAGAGTGAAAAAATAACTACTCCCTATCGTCAGTTATAGCCCCTTGAATTGGGCAAAATCGATGTCCATTCATTGTATTTTTTTATTAAATTTTAAATTTAAGTTATTTTGTCTTTCTTTTATTATCCGTATTGTACTGTAAACTAAGATATATAATAAAATTTACTTTTAATTTAAAAGTGTTTTCACTTTTTTTTATCCAGTGAATATTTGACTCCATTGATAGTGCTTTAATGACTCAGTTACATAATAATTTTTTTTTATTTGTCTCTGTCTTTTTTTCACTTTTGTGCTGTGAACTAAGCAAAGATATAGTTTTTTTGTCGATTAAAGTGGTTTTTTAAGATTTTTTGTCCGCTGAAATTTCGTAAGGTTGAAAAAGAGAACAAATCCATCAACTTTTTTTAACTGTAAAATAGTATTTTAATATGACATAAAAATATTTTGTTACTTAATTAAAATTTTTATTCAAACCCTTTTTTTGTAACTAGGAATTTATATGAAAATTTTCTTTTATTCTATTTAATAGATGACATTGTACGAAATGAAACGGTAGCCTGGAAAAGTCCTTGAAATTCCTTTCATTTTTTTTCCCTCAAAAAGTGTACAAACACTGTTATGAGGAATTTCTAAATTGTAAATTTTTACTGAAAGGTCCCTTTGAAGCAACTTAATAAGCTGATAATACAGTGGGTTTTTAAAAATATTGTTATATTAAACCTGTTTTAGATATCTGATATGATTTTAGATCCTAAAAAACTTAAAAAAAAATACCAACTTCTTACTTTTTTCTCAACTCAAATTTTTTTATCTGTCATTTTGCAATTTAATTATTATTTAAGTAATTATTTTATTATTCTATTAACGTTTTAAGCCGTGTAAAAAAAAAAATTGTCTTTCTTAAATTATGTGAAAAGGTACTCCTTGATTTTTTTTAAAATCGCTCCTTGAAAACTCCTTGATTTTTATTTGTAAAAATTTGTATGAACCAGAGGTTTGCGGACTACCAATTTGATTGTGCTATCTCCTCTTATCAAATCTAATATGTAGCTTAATAGTTAATAGAATATAGAGGTTTTTTAATCTGTATTTCACATTCTTTGAGTATTATTTTAAGCAATTTACATTGTTAAGATGATTTTATTTCTGAAATAAAATTAATTTCAATACCAGTTTTAGTAATTATCAAATAATTCCCATTTACTTTTCACTTTTTGATGAGTTAATAAAATTTATGATACATTAGAGTATGAGTGTCCTAATTTATGCAAGTGTTAACTTATGCAAAGTTTAGTTATTTATTAAGTAAATAATTTTTTCATATCAATTTAGTAATATTTTGTGAACTGTGCAACTTGTATATGAAATTAAATTATTATTAATATTTTAAAGTGCATAATATTTTCTTTTATACAGTTTTAAACATTAAAATTTTGCATTTTGAGAACATTTTTATGATTACGTGAGGTTAAGCGAAATTTCTGCTAAGCCCCTCTTTTTACAAGATATAAAAGAACTTATTTCTAAGAGAAAATCCACCCTAACACAAGATTTGTTCGCAAAATACACATTATAAACCTTGTCTCGGGGAAAATATTAGGAAAGCAGTACCTAATGTTTTGTTTCTAACAAACATGTTTTTTCTTCTCTCAAGTGTATATGGCATACTTCTATCAAATATTTTAGTTCTTTAGATAACACATAAAGGGTAAAGCCTGCATCATTTTTATCATAGAGAGGCATAGTATTGTAAGGATTTTGTTGAATGTGATTTTTTCTTTAATCATTGTATACCTACATGTTCGACCAGATAAAGCATCATGCATCTAAATGATTTTATTATATATTTCTTGCATGTAGTAAACCATTTAGTTTACTTACTATATAGCCATACCGCCAGGAGAAAAACTTTTGACGTCTTACAATATTGTTGCGATTGTTATGGGAACCTATTTTCCACTCAATTTCAGGGGTGACGTTAATTTATAAACAATGAACAAACATTTTGAGTAAAATCTGCGTGGCTATCATTTGGCTTTGTACTTTTTATAGTTTGAGTTTTCTGTCTTAAGTTTTTCTCCTGGCCGGGTGGTATGACTATACAACGTTTTTAATTAGTAAACGTTTTTAAATTATAGCTAAATTATTTTCCGGAATAAACTTTTTCTATTTATTCATAATTCTTCTGTAAAGATCATATCACTCAAAAAAAACCCTTTTATTTTGGGGGGTTTTATGAATATTTGTATGACTTTTTAAGGAGTTGAGAAATTATTTATATCGATTTTCGATAAGATTTATTAATATCGATCGATAGTAGAAACATAATGCTTTTCTTCTAAGGAAATTCTTTTAATGTTTTTGTTACTTTTGTTATGTTGACTTTATATTTGAAATACATGTGAGATCAAATAGATTTTTAGTAATACATTCCAAAAAGTTATACAAACTTACGGTTTTAAAGCTAATGTTACTTTAAATCTTAATGAAGAGAGAAACATTACACTATCAAGAGAGAAAAATCAAAATTAGTTTAACAATCCTAAGTTGTTTATCAAATGGGTATTTTCTACTAATTTGTAAACCAGTGAGGTCCTAGTGCCATGAAAGTATAAATTACTACCTACTTATTATTACTAATCCGATATATACTAAAAACCTTACCACCAACTATTATATACAGTGTGGTTAGAAATAACAGTGTTTTAACTTAATGTTGTCACTTGTCAGTTAATAACAGTGTTTTAACTCAAGGAAAAGACGGTCTACTACTATTCGGCGCGGCCGATTGGGCGCGGCCGTTTCGGCGCCGGCCGATTGGGCGCGGGCCGTTTGGGCGCCGGCCGATTCGGCGCCAGATATTTTCCTTCTGAAATTTTTATGAGTTACTAGACAAATTTTTACTAAAATTTCTTGGTCATTTTTCCAAATATTGGAAAAATTTTCAGATCATTTTTTGGAATCTTATTTTATTCATAGTTGAAAATTTTGTCATTATGCATGTTTCTACAAAATTTATACTTAAAGTTGACATGAAATTCTATATGCAAGTTTGCATTTACTTACTTAATAATTAAAATAACACTCTTAAACCCAATTATGGGGGAAAACATAATTTGTCCGGATCAATTTGGATCAATCCGGATCAATTTGTCCGGATCAATCAATAATAATCAATTTGTCCGGATTTGTTGTTTGGGGGAAATAATTTGAATTAATATTTTGGTCATGGTTAAAAAATTTAAAAAATTATTTATTAAACAGATTTTATCCTTTCCGAAATGCATGCACTGTAATAAGTTTCGCGCCGAAACGGCCCGCGCCGAATCGGCCAGCGCCCAAACGGCCGGCGCCGAAACGGCCGCGCCGAATCGGCCGCGCCCAAACGGCCGCGCCGAATCGTCCCATCCCGAGGAAAAGAGCATTACCATGTCTTAAAGCAAACAAAAAGGTGTTAAGATTAAATTCTACTGCAAAACTCAAAACTATTCAAGGAGCCTATTCATTAATTCCTTCAATATAAAGAAACTTTCTCCTTTAAACATTCCAAACATAATCACCTCCCACGAGAAAGCGAACAATCCCAAAGAAAAGAACACCCTCCACTGGAACCCAAACGAGAATCCGAATTAAATCCCGGATCTTATGAGAACTGTCACCCTCTCGCCATTTGTCAAATAAATGGCGACTCGATATAATTGAATGGGCCGAAAATTAAGCGCCCGGCCGAACAATGGCGGCTCTGTTTGCCCAGGGAGCGGTGTTTGATAAAGAAATTCGCTTATCGGGGACGTCAATCCGCAAAGAAAGTGTCAAATAATGACTCCGCATCCTGTCATCGGGTTTAAAAGAGAGAGCTTTTAGTGTTTTTTTTGCGCTGATCAGTATGGAGAGGTCTTTGTGGAGGGTTTTACCTGTTGCGCATGGATTGAAAGTGGTGTTCGGAAATGGATGTTTAATCCCTCTAGCTCACGCGTCTGATAATTTATTGTTTTGCGAAAATTGGTATATTTGGAAAGAGTAGTTGGAAGAATAATTTTGAAGTTCATTGTTTATAAAAGATTGTTGTGTTCAGAAGTTCAGAGGCATTGAGTCGTAATGCATTGTTATTTGATTAAAAGTATAAAATCTTTTTCATCATCAGTTAAATTATAATTCACTCTTTGAAGCTACGACTTAGATCCTCAAAGGGTTCAAGAGTTTTGAAATGTAGTACTGCTGAACGTGTTGACACATATAGGAGTCAACTTATAATCAATCAAACTTCGCATTAAAAATGTGTTGGAATGGTAAAGCTTAGATTTATCATGTTATAAATATAGAGAATTAAATTTGACTTATTAAACTTAAATTATGAGCTATTATACTTAATTTACATTCTCGCAACACAACTAAATGTGCTCAAATTTTATTTTTCTGCAAATGAACAAAGAATTTTAATGTATGTAAAAATATTTTTACAAAATTTAAGGGCCTGCAGAAAGAACGAGATAACTTCAACAACTTTACATTGCAGTTAGCTCGTTGTTTCAGCAAGCACCTAAATTATTCAAAGGTTTTAAGACTAAATGTAGGTACCTACCTAATAAAACAATCTTGTAACTAAATTTAAGATTTTAAGTGAAGAAAGAGTTCTGATAAATTCAGATTTATTTAAAAAGGTCATTGTAGGGAAATTGCTTCTTCTTTTAATACAAATACTTCCAGTCTGATTGTATGACTTTTAGTACCATTAAGGATTGGCCAAAATTTGTAACCGACAGTTTTCAAATTGACTTTAAAAATTCATACTTTTCTTCTATTGCCAAATTTGATTAAATTTATTTGCTTAAACTACTAGATTCCATATCAATGAATTTTTCACGTTTAAATATAAAACCTATTAAATGCGTTTTTTGTTAAAGTTGAAACATCAAAACTGGTTTGTCTAGAAGCTTTGAAAAAGTATAACCTTGATTATATTTGGTAAGCTAAATTAATGAATACTTGAACGAAGATAACATCTTTTTTTCGAAGTTCATGATTTGAATTCAAAATGGAATTTGAATATGTTGTTTTTAGACCTTGAAGAGCTTCTTTTTCAAATTACTTTGAGTTAAATTTTGAAGAGATTTTATATTTTGCATTCACAAGTATAGCAATAACGCTGAGAGATAACCAAAATCTTCCTTAATGTGGATTTTTTTTATTCAGCTAATATAGAAATTGTTAAATTTCTTTCAAGATTTTGTATTCCTATTTTTGAAAATAAACATTTCTTAACTGTATACCTACTATTTTTTCATGCACTGCACACAATTTCAAAATAAAATTCAATTTAATAACGACATGCTTTCATGGTTTACACAATGAGCTTTGTAATCAATAAATTATCGATTTTACTATTTATATTTTTTCTAAATTAATATAATAATAATATGTGAGGAGAATTATACTATATTCCATTATTATGGAGACGGATGAAGATTTACAAAGGAAACTGGAAAAGTTGGCTCGTTTGAAAATAAATAAAATCTCTGTAATTCTCTAAGGGTTTAATACTTCATCAAAACATTCAAATATATGATTGCGTGAATGTCTTAAACATCTAGCATTATCCCAATACATGTCTAATTACTCGAGTGCTTAGATTATCACCCACCATTTCTCCATCCACGATAATTGACATTAACGGCAGTGTTAGGGGGTTTCCCAAATCAATCCAATCCATTTCAATCTCAACTGCGAGATGTGTGCATTAGTAAATGACGTCGCCCCTAGTTCGAAAAGCTCTTCGCTGATTGAGGAAGCCATGTATGTCCAAGTGATGGACCCTAGAGTGCGATTAAATATGAAACCATGAGGGGGACATGGCTTAACTTGATAGGGGACAAATGAATTGCGGACGGTTGTAATGTGAAAGGGTTTCAGTTAGAAATTTTATTGGATTTTGAATTTGAAACAGCTTAAAAAATAATACTTCTTCAGTTCAGTTTTTAGTACTCCGTTCTATGGTTCTAAAAATAGATATTTATACATGACATTTGTTTAATTATTTTCATTAATAATTATTATCCATACTGATTAATAATAATTAGACATTAGTTCACTTGTGTGGTTATTTAAACTATTCTACATTACATCATAAAATAAAGTTATAGGTAGGACAATATCGATATTAATGTTTCTTATTCAAAACTATTAAACAAATTCCTAATTTTTTGTTTTGCATTAGGTTGGAAGGGTATAAATTGTTAACTCTGAACATTTTAAAGTTAATATTAATATCATTTTTTTTACAATCAACCCTTAGGTTTTAAAAACATTAAATTCAATTCGCCATTAACTTTTTGTTTCCCATTCACCGAACTCGTTAAGGAAACGTTTTTATTAGTAATGCTATGTTGCCTCAGTAATTGAAAATTTCTAAATGATCTAGAAATTGTTATTTCAGTAGAAAATATTAAAAAATATGTTATAAATTAGAATTCGTAATTATCTAAAATGTTCACCTGCTTTTTGTGTGTTTAATAAAAATAATACAAACGTAACGTGAATCAGTTCGGAGAGCATTACAATTAGCCTTCATACAATTAAATATCATCAGGAAATTATAAGTTTCTTAAAAGAAGGCCTATATGCATTACATAAGAAACAAACTAAGATTTTTAGTCCAAGGTATACTTCCAGTGTTGTACCTTGGAACTATCTATATTGATTTAAACTTTCGCTAATTATGTATAGAAATACTTCAATTAAAATTCAAAAATATATATGTTGTGTATGAAAGACTAAAATATCAAAGGAAAGTTGTATCTAAGCCTAGTCTTTTATCAACCTTAAGCAATAAAAATGCAATCTTTCGTTACTTAAAATATTAATTTATAATTAAACCCGTATAGTTTACATAAGAATTCCATTGAATTTATTAATTTAAGCATTTATTAAGATAAATAATACTGTATTGATAGTAGTAATAATAATAATAATAATAATAATAATAATGATTTAAACCAACGAGAAGTACTATAATCTTACAAACTGAGTTTAGTTATTTAAATACTGTCCAATTCCGGTACAGTAAATGTTCAGTTATTTTATGGACCTTTCCCAGATCCCGACTGAGAATCAAACATATTACAAATAGCTTAAAGGGAACCTCCGATTATTATGAACTATGTATTAAGTTCCATGATGGTTCACTATAGCGGGATTCTGGTTGTTTAAACTGAATTTGGTAATCTAACTTTTATAAGGGAGACATCAATGTATTTAAAAGACTCACCGTTTCCAGTCAGCTGATAAGGAACCGGTCGAAGAGTTTTCTTAAGGAGGATAATGGTGCCATAAAATCAGTCTAAGCAGGAAATGTCCTTTTATTTTCTTTCTTCTTCAACTTTTCCTTTGAAATCTGTTCAACACAAGTCTGTGGGTTTCAAAGCCTCCTCCACTATAAAAGTTTATTTTCACGAGATAGTAGTCCAGTTTCCTTTGGTGTAATCTGCACATGTTGTAAGATGAAAGTGAATGACGGTTATTCCGTATCTTTGAGCTTTTAAGATATTAATTTGTTTTTCTTTTTATCTATTCGAGCTATCGCAGTTCTAAAAAGATATTTCCGGAATTAAAAGTTTATGATGAAATTTCCTCACTTCCTTTCTATTATGATTCATCATTTTTTCTCTAAATCGCCTCTATCCACATTTCCAAGCAATGTTATTAAGTACTAACTCATAACCACATCATTCAGTTCATATAAATATTCCTTCTGAAGAAGATATTTTAGCACTAAAAATTTTAAAGTTAAAGATGTTGCAAGAACCACTCCTCTTTGATGTTATCAGTTCGGTAAAAGAGTTTTTCACCCGCAAAATTTTCTTCCAGGCATTTTTCTATTTGAGTTCACAACGCAAACACTAACACATTCACCTAGCTTCACACCACCTCGCCTTTTCCTATCAACAAGACGAAATTCGCGTTTCCCGCCACGAAAACCATCGACATCACAACACCTCTTTGGGCTAAACTCCTATTCTACCAGGGCACTCTACCTAATAACCGATAATTCCTTCCATTGGAACTTGAATTCCTTCAACATAAGTTTCTACCTGGCCATAGGAGAGGGAGAACCAGAGCTGCCTCCGAGCAGAGCCGCAACAAACCTCCACGCTTTCTCGGGAAGAAGAGGCAAACCGAATCAAACGAACGCCGGGTAGCTCCATCCTTGCTCGATCTGGGAAAATGTGAGCCTTTCATCGATCGTTTTCAGCCGGGAGCTCGATCCTTCCAGGTGGCGCTTCATGCTGCGACGATTGTCAGGAGCGGTTGTATTTCTTTATTATAAGCTATTTTGCGTTAGAAAATGGTTTTTATTGCCCCTCTGGAGTATTCTTAGGGACGTTTTAGTGTTTCCAAGCGCGGTGCGTGCTTTTATATTTGAATTTTATGCATCAGCTTCCCCGAATGGATTATGTTTCAGTCTGTGTTCTGTTTGATGACTCCGGAACGGAAATTTCGCTGCATATATATTTTTTATCATTTAGAGACAGAGTGCACTGAAGTGAAATAATGACTTTTAGAAGGAGATTCTGTTTGAAAAAGCGGGAATGGGAATTTCTTCACAACTTCCATCTACCTCTCGTTATCTTGTTTCTTCTTTTAAAAACGCTTTTCAGGAATTCTAATTTGTTGCGAGTCATTCAGCGTTAATTTTGTTTGATGTTCAAATAGATTCGATGGAGTTGTAATGAAACTAATTCCCTAAAGGAAATTCCCTTCGCCTAAAAAAAGTTCAATCACACTTAAGTTAAAAATCTGTTAAAACTTTAAGGTACAGAAGCTGTTATCAACACGTGGAGAAAACTTTACTTTTTGTCCTTTGTAATAAATTTTGCTCAAAATAAAGAAAATATACATTTTATAATTAAATTTTTTTTTCTAAACAAATAATTTTAGAGTTAAAAAATAATAAAAGGATTGAAGAAAAATTTTACCTGCATAATATATTTTATTCCAATGATGCTGATTATTATTGACATTGAATTGAGGTACATTTTTTTTTGTAATTTCAATTCTTATTACGAAAGAAATAAGTGCAACACGTGTAGATCATTTCATACATGGGATTGGGCATGGTCCACGTATGTCTTTAAATACATTTCTTTTGTTTTCCCCTTTAATGTTTCACTCTCAATTGATACTGAAAACAAAAATAGATTAATTTAACTCTTCGATAAATTAAATTTGGGTATTTCTCCTATTTATTTTCTTTCAAATAATATATTTATAACATTTAATAATATTAGGTTATTTTCCCACCCGTTTTAGCTGTCTTGAAATAGGTTTCAAGTAAAAAAGGGTGTGCGTTTAAATTTAATTTTTGGTTACAACAATGTAACACTTTATTTGGGCAGAGTTCCAAGCATTTGTGATAATCTTTTAAGATTTTCTAAAATTAGTTTACCCTCTTTAAAGAATGTTCCACCAACTTCGTTGAAAGTGTATAAGATGTTATTTTCCTAAACCTTGAGTCCCTTAAACTTTAGATGAGGTATTTATCGTCATCATCGTTTTGAATCTTCGTTAAAAATACATATGAGAAAAAAAATTTTTGAAATTAGTTCTTATATTTTAACATAAAACATGTTTTATAAAGGTTATTTTTATACAATAAAACCAACTTAGTACACTTTTACTGTGTTTTGTACAGTTGTATTTTTGTCCGTTTATTTTCAAGCTATTTTTTTCATTGAACAGGGTCCAATCCAAATTCGTTCAGATCATTGGAGTTCTAGTGTTAATTTAGGAAAGATTTGCTTCAAATGAAAAGAAAAAAAAGTGTCGTACGTCCAAAATACTAAGCATTACATTAAAAAATAGTAAGCTAAACTCTCTAACCACTACCGGGTACAGGGTACACAATAAATTTAGCGTCGCTAAAAAGCACTAGTAAATACGATGCATCTTTTCAAAAGAATGTGTATTCTAACCAGCTGTTTCAACTTTCAACCTAAGCTTAAAATTGGCCGTCTCTCCTTTTAACGAGATTCTTAGTGTGAAGATCTCATATTATAATTACTTACGTTTATCATCCGGTTTTTATTTCTCCCTGAGTTATAAACTCTTGTTCAGAAGCTACTGGAAATTAGCCAAAGGAAACAAAATCCGGAAATAGAGTCGGAAACTCGTAATTTAGTGCAATTGCTGCTTCTCTCTCGTTTATTCGTTTAGTAACCACGACACTTATTATCGTAGCATGCATTTTATCTTTTCGACTTCAATTGGTTTTTCTCAACAAATTGAGTCTGTTTTACTGTAATTGGTCGTTCATTAGGCAGAAAAAGTCCTGCGTAGTGAATTTTTTTGTTGTTTTTATTTTTAAAGGACCATTCTTATATTTGTCTCACATGATTTTGTTTTTACTATCTATATTTCGAATAAATAATGTATCATGAATAATTAACTACCTCTTGCTTTAAAAAAATATAAAGGTATTTTGATTTTCATATTCATTTTAGAATTTAGATTTCGAAAAATGTTATATTTCTTCCAAACTCAAACTTTTAGATGCTTATGCTTCTGGTCTTGTTTCTGTCCTTCTAGAGCATTAAAATTTACCTAAAATGTTCTGAAAATCCATGTGGGCTTAGTTCTCTGTGTTTGAGTAAATTTTACTTATTTTAAGAAAAATTCAATAATCCTAAGAAAACACTATTTTTCTGTCTTGTAATTATTGAATATAATCTGTGGGGAAAAAACCTGCCATGTCTAAAGCCGTGGATAGCAAAGTAACGTAGCTTCATCCAGGGCTTTAGTCTATACAGCTTTGTAATTATATTTAAAATACATTTATAGCTCTCAAATGGGACACTGTTTCAGGAGACTATTTTCCCATAACCCTGTATATTTTTATTTATATATTATTATTTTATTCGTTAAATGGTTCGCTAATGAATATTTTAATTTTTTAAATAATATATACCTACTATTTAATATTTATTGCGAAATCAGTTTATTCTTCTTACGTTTGTTGAAACTTAATAAGTTATTGATTTTTAAAAGTTTAGATGCTTGTTATGTGTTACTTTCCACAACCTTTTAGTTAGCCATCGCGTTCTTTAGAATCTATTTCTAGTCACTTATGAGCAGTGGCGACTCATTCGGCTCATTCTTGAGCACGCGAACCCCCCAGTGAAATGAAATAAGTCAATTAATCAAATAAATGAAAAAGTAATAAACATATATTTCAACTTGTACCTTATGACAGGATGAGCCTCCAGTCTCCCTTCTATTAAAAACATAAAAAATTTATCACAAAAAATGTGTCAGTGCTTTACGAAATTTGTGCGACCGAGAAAAAGACAGGCAGGAAAGCCTTCACCGAGCTGGCTCGGGGAGAAAACTCTTTCCTTCGGTGGCCGCTCTCAACTTCCCCATTTGCATTTCTTCGTTTTAGCTTTATTTGCGTGTAATTTTTCATGCGTTTTCAATTCTGCTGGTTATTTCTCCTGCTGGTTATTTCTCCCTTAAATTATTTAGTTTCGTGTGTTTTTATGTTGTTTTAAAAATAAAGCTATATTAAAGAATTTCATTTTTTATGAATCTTTGGAAAAAAATACTTTGGATCAAAAAATGAGTGACAGACCAGAGAGGATATTTGAACTAGATTTTCATTCCAAATCAGCATACTTGTGTATCCGATTAAACTTATAAGAAGTCAAATGCTACTTGTTGAATGAGTTAATTATTTTGTGAAATTTACTTTCGTAACCATTAATATAAATAAATATAATTATGATTTTTTAACTGTGATATTGTTACATAATTTCATTTCTAAAACATAATTGTGAGCCCCCATTTGTACCCACGAGCCGCCACTGCTTATGAGGTACCTATTACTACTTTTGAACATTTTTAAATCTATCTTTGTCCCAATTTTTCAAGAATTCCAAAACATCGCTTGGCTTAGGTGGCTTAAACATTTTACAAAAACAATCTTAAATTTATAACACTTTTCTATAAAGATATTTTAGTAGTTATATTATTTAGTTAGATATATTTTCGTAGTTTTATGTGTTTTTATATGTTTTTTTTTAGCTTTTCTTTTATTGATTTGTGCTGCGTGATTTTGTTCATACTTATTTGTATATAGTATGTTAAAAAAAAAATTCTTTTCAGAAAAAAATCCATCAAGGGAATGAAGATCCAGTCGTGGTGCCACCTACTGTTGATGTAGAGGAACAGAATGAGAGTTCTAAACCATCAGTAGAAATTATTAACATTCGCAAAGGCTCTGACGTTTTTGGTATGTTACTTTATTTAAAAGCATTAAAGGAAATGAAGCCAAGATTTGTACAAAAAATCCAAGCATAATAAAATGTTTATTGTTTTTATACGACCCTCCTTTTAAAATTTTGAAAATATATATTTTAAGAAAAAACAGTTTTATACACCAAACTCACTCATTTTTTTCTTAATGCTGCTTTACATTTTGTATCATATTTAAAGAGGATGACAGATTTTGAACTAATATATGATATTTGGTTTATTTGAGAAATCAAAAAATAGTTATTGGTTTCGAAAATAAAAATTAAAAAACTTTAGCATAGTAAAGGTAAATTAAATTGGGCTGTTCTATATAAATTTTCATTTTAATATGCACATATTTGGGGTTTTTTTTAATAAATTTAGATAATCTATGGTCCATATAGTACTTATAATTTGTTTTACGATTTACGTTATACTTCCTGTAACTTCCCACAATCATTTATGTAACAAACTGATATTTTTATTTCAGGCCTGAGTGTAAATATAGTGGACTCGGGTACTGTCACGGTGACCTCTGTGACTCCAGGCAGTGCCTGTGCGAGAGATGGACGTCTGAAACCGGGAGACATCCTTGTCTCGGTGAACGGGCGGTCATTGGTCAATGCAGAAGCCAAAACTGTTGGAGAGGCCTTGCGAAGTGTGGACAAGAGTCCTTCGGACGTAGAGTGCGTTGAGTTTTTTTTCTTGGGCTGAGAAATTTAGGATTAATAAAACTAAAGATGAAAAAACTTCAATCAGTTAATTTGGTTTATATCGCTCACATATTCGTGCTTATTCATTCAAAATATTCGCTTTATCATAATCAAAATATGTTATTTGTTGTAGTAAGCAATATTTTTAGGGTGCATGCTACTAAGAGGAGGCTCATTTTTTATCTATATAACTAAAGGGCTATGTGGCTGTGTATGTATGTATGTATGTGACACATCTCCTCCTAAACTACGCCGCAGGCGTACACAAAACTCGGTATACGTACGTATCTCGAGTCGGGGACGATCCCCATGAACTTTTCCAAGTTTGAAAATCGAATATTTACGAGTAATTAACGATTTTATAGCCAAAAACGCTTATTTTTCTCCATTTTTAAATTTTGGCCCGAAGCCAATTAAATTAAATACCGTCACTGAATCAAAAAAATTATTTCATGATCGAACTCGCGTCGCGGCAGCCAATGAAATAATTTAAACACTTTTTTCGTTATAAAAGAAAAACTAATCATGGTAAAAGTACAATATTTTGCACACATGTACAATTATTTTTTACAAAAAGATTGTCGTTTCGTTTTTTAAAAAATTCGAATTAGTTTTAGAATTATTAAGATTCAAAGTTTCAATTTTTTCCCTGGTCAAACATGGCTACCGTCAACCTATACTTTCATTTGTTGCCTTTTTGTTGGATACACACAGTTGGAACAGGGATGAAAAAGGCGTTAGAAACACCAAGATAAAAAAAGTTACCGGGAACACCGAGATATGAAAAATTACTGGGAACATCGGGATAATTAAAAATTACCGGAAGAACCGGGATATATAAAAATACCGGAAGAACCGGGGTATAAAAAATACCGGGACCACCGGGAAATGAAAAAATACCGGGAACATCGGGATATGAAAAACTACTGGGAACATCGGGATGATTGGTAAATACGGTTACAGAAATTTAGACATCTACTTGAGAATACTAAGAAAATAAATTGATACACTCCACCCGTGCGAGGCCGGGCATTTCAGCTAGTAATTAACTAAAAAACAATATGTGTGAATAAAGCGTCGGTTTTGAATACATTATTTTTATATTTAGTTCTTTTTAACTTACAAAGAAATTAATGCATTGCCTCCCTTTTTTGAAGCATCATGTTTTATTCAATTCATTATTCCTACTCTTATTTTTTAATTTATTCCAAAGTTATTGTCCTTTCAAACCTTTCATGAAATACTTTTAGATTGATTAGTTTTGCAGAAAATGTAGTATTTTTTTTTTTCGTTTTAGAATTCAGTTCTTACCAGCAGAGAAACCTACACCATCCTCTTTGGATTCCTTTCCTATTCTTCGAAGGTATTGTTTCAAAAATACTCTCTTTTTTATTTCTCTCTTTATTTTACTCTTATTATTACAATATAAGTCAATTATTGGTGAAGTTTTTTCCTTCAAAAGGAACTTTAATTTTGATTTAAAGATTCGACTCAATGTGGGTACAGTATGCTGTTAATATCACTAACTTCTTTATCGTAACGAACAACCTTATTGGAAAAAAAGTGTAAATTATGTACATTTACATCTTTTTCTTTCACCAAAGGATTAAAGTATCGGTATTGGAAACTATACTAGCTACTCTCATCCTTTATGTTCTAATATATTTCATGTCAAACTTTATTCGTCCGAGCCCTTGGATTGTCGTCGAAATTTTTTCGAAATATTTTTTAAAACTATCAGCTACTTGTTTTCTCTTATGTTTTTGTTATGCGTTCCTCCGTTTTTATGATACCGAGAATACACTCTAGTTTTCTTTTCGTCTCTAATGCTTCATTGTAGGCCATCAACAAAGTCCGAAGAAGAGGACGAATACTTTGACGTTCCAGAAACGGAACCTCCCGACCCCCCTAGCAAGAGTCCTCCCCCTCTCCCCTCAGAAGTGAGAAAGAGTCCTCCCCCGATCCCTGAAGCCAAAGTTGGGGTGCTGGAGAGCAAGCTGTCCCCCATATCCCTGCTGCCCTCCAAGCCCGCCATCCTCGCCCCCAAACCTGTCCTGGGGGCCCTCAAACCCCTGGACGTCGGGAGCATGGTCAGCAGAGTGAAGCCAACGGTGCCTTTTAAGCCCACCAGGACATCTCTTTCGCCTAAGGATGCCTTGCCTGCCAGAGGTGAGTAGGCTTTGGTGATAGTTGGGAAATACTAGCAATGATCTTCATTGATTAATTAAAACACATCATGAACTTGGGCTACACTTCTGCTACTTGTTTCTCCTTCTAGTAAAATCAAAATCCGCGACAATCGAGACAGTACTAGCTGGCGACCGAAGCAGTTCTGGCGCCAGCAGCAGTGCTAGCAACTCGGCCCGCCAGTGGGGCCCCGAGAGCACAGTGGAGCTGGACAGGGATGCGGTCAAGGGACTAGGGATCAGCATCCTCCACGCCACCAAGGTGGACAACGTGCGAGGGGGGATTTTTATCAAGAATGTCTTGCCGGACAGTCCGGCAGGGTGGAACGGCACTCTCAAGAGAGGAGACCGAATTCTTGAGGTTTGTACTATATACTCGACACCAACGTTTCCTGAACCCAGTACGTCACTACGCGAAAGGAGAAAATGGGTAAACACAAAGCCTGTTGGGTTGCTAGGAGGAGTTTCGGTACCCAAATCGTGATAAAAAGACAATACATATATACATGGGTTTAACAAAATAATCATATTTTTACATTGACGTTCTTCACTTCACTCAAAATTCAGGCACCGCGATGGGAACTACTTTGTTTGTTAGTGACGTCATAGGGTCAACTAACGTTGTTGTCTAGTATAGATGCTTTTATTATTTGTTTATTTTATTATTTGTATTTTTCAAAACTTTGTTATTGTAAACATAAATTTTAAACTTTGTTATTGTAAACATAAATTTTAAACTTGGTTATTGTAAACACAACATTAGCTTTGAAAAAGTTCCAAATTTTACAACTTTGTACAACATTGTTTGTGAATCAGGAATTCCACATGGTGAAACATAACAGAATAAATTTTATTCATTCCTATTAAATTGGAAAAAATCATGACTATCGGTTGTGTCCTTTCAATTTAAACTTGAGTAATTCATACTATGTTCATGTTGTTTTTTGCTTTCACCCCCTGCAGAGTACACAACAAAATTAATTATGCTTTTAGTACTCATGGTGGTAGGGTTTTTTTTATACACACGAACTCTGTAAAAAATGCACAGTAATTTTTTACGTTTATCTTAAAGTTTGGACCATTAAAATCTATCGTTTCTCTTTTCACGTGTATGAGTTGATTTAAATTTACGTTTTATCGTCTCCTTGGTTATTTACTTTCAAAATTTGTCTCTTTGTAGGTGAACGGGATTGACATTCGAAATGCAGATCATGCAGAAGCTGTCTCTGTCATCAAGAATGCTTCGAACCCTGTGAAATTTGTTATTCAGAGCTTAGTTCCATTGGTAAACTTTTTTCCTATGTAATTTTAAATTCAATCTCTGGAGGAGTTTATGAAATCTGCTTTCCAGTTAATTTTTTTTCTGGAAAATATTTAGGTAGTAAAATACACTTTAAAAAAATTAGTTGGAAATTTCTGCTGACAAGCTAAGGCTATTAACTATGATATGGGTTTAATAACAATACACACCTAACATTATATTGTTGTTACGAAGATTTGAAAACCTTTACTTTAATAATATGAAACTAACTTTCTGATACTTAATTTTTAATAGAGTGTTCTTGTTTTTCAGCCCAAAAAGACAGAACCGGATGTTCTACCTGTTGCCAAATCTCCATCTACTCCCTCTCCTGAAACTTCTTCAAAAGTCATTTCCAATACACCAGAGGTTGAGATAACTCCTACAACATCTCCAACAGTAAGTGAATCCCCATAAATTGCAACAAAATTAGTTTTAACTGCTATTTATATGAAGACTGGACTTCAAAAACGAGCTAAGTGCCAAAAAGTAAATTTCCCGTAATTCATCATTTTAAATTTGATTCTCCATAGAAATACACATAATAAGTCATCTTTCAGGGCCGTTTTTGACCTACTAATCATGGTCGTGGCACTTAGCTCTTAGCTGGATTTATAGGGTGTTGGTGATGGTTTTTCGGGTCTAGCTCATTTTTTTTTTAGTTTTGGCGCTTAGCTCGTTTTTGAAGTCCAGTCTTTATATATTTTTTTTAGTTCGGGTATTATGTTTTTCATTCTAAACTGAATTGTTTCCCCACTTTTTTTTGTTTTCACAGAATTTTTTTCCCTACTGTTAACTCCCGTTACAATTTGGAAAAGTTTAAATAGTTATTACAAAAAGAAAATCAGATTTTTAATTAAACTTTACCTTTTTTACTCTCAAGACCCTTTCCTTGCATTGCTGTCAAAAATATGAAGAGCGTCTTGTCATATATCAAACTGAACGTATCAACTTTCAGTCGGTACTTTTTTCCATTATCTGTCTATCACTCTTTAAACCTCGCCAAAGTGTTTTGAACCCCAAAGATTAGAAATAATGCCGAATAATGCAAACCCATCGATTAAAATATACAATTAATTTGATGGCAACAATAAAAATTCGACTATATTCGCATCGGAATCGTACTCTCTGATCTTTTGCGTTAAGACAATTAAGAGAAACATGACATCATTTTCTCTTTGATTACTATACTACAATTGCACCCACCGAGCTGCCGTAACGAAACTATTCAGATACCTCTGGCATAATATTCTTCCATTTTCAAAACACAATATCCAAAACGATTGAAAGCAGCGACATTAATTCCATTGTCTTCTCCCCTTAGCTGCTGTCTCCAGTCCTCCCATCAAGCAAGACCTCTCTGAGCCAGGAATCGCTGTCTCGGTCCTCCTCAAACTCTTCCAACCTCGAGTCCTCATCGAAGCGTCCCTCCCCCAAGCCCCTGTCCCCCAAACGAGCCTCCATTCCGTCCGTTCTGAGTGGGACCGTCGTGTCAGCTGTCCAGTCGTCCAGTGAACCGCAGCAGTCCAATGTCCAGTCTGTCGGGTCAACCGAAGAGGAGGCGAAGGAAGCTGAGGACGTGGTTCCGCTCGCGCCTCTCGCTGAGGGGAAGGTGTATTCCAAAAAAGGAAAACAGGTAAATGGTTTGATTGACAATACTCTGTTATATTTTTCCTATACTATACTACACTTCCTTTACGAGGACTCTCCGTAAAGTAAGGTTCGCAAAATTCTGCAGATTCGAGGAGCACTGTTATGGTGGATTTGGCCACTGGCCTGTACCTTGGACCCTTTTCTTCAAATCCCCGCCCCCCCCTACCAGCTGTCTGAGATGCTTATTAAAGGTTTGGCAGCTAAACTTGAGATGGAGCTTCCACTCGCCTCTCCCGCCAACCGCGTTATCCGTCCCCCATAGGCTGGTCGTATTGGGCGTCTGCACGTCTGTTTTTTAATTCTCTGTATCATCTGCGCACATTTTGAACGCTCATACACGTTTCTCCGTAGACTTCACACATGTGGGAATGACTTTCCACATCCGCAATGTTTTTCGCACACAAAAAAACAATCTCAGAGAGTGGCGGGAGAGTGGAAGCTCCATCTCTAACAGCTGCCAAAACTTTAATAAGCATCGCAGACAGTTGGTGGGGGCGGGGATTTGAAGAAAAGGGTCCAAGGTACAGGCCAGTTTAGCCAAATCCCCCATAACAGTGTTCCTCGCATCTACAGAATTTTGGGAACCTTACTTTACGGATACAGCAGGGGCGGGTCCAGGGGGGGGCCCTGGGGGCCATGCCCCCCCCCCGAGAAACCCTAACAAATAGCTTAAAAACACTTTCTTAATGTTAAAATTCAAAAAAATTTCTGGGGGAGAACCCCCAAACCCCCCTTTAATATTTTGACATCCATAGGCGCCAACTTTTATAAAATATTGGGGGAGGGGAGGGCCAGTACAAGACATAAAAAAAACATAAAATTAAAAGAAACAACCATTAAGTTTTACGTGCCTAATTACCTAATTTTGTATCAGATGTATAGATTAAATTTTGTTACATGTCCCTTTAAATATCGCCAAGGTGTAATATTTTGAGGTGCATTTAATGTAAAAGGTTTGTGTAATTATTGCGAGCTCGAAATAAGATGGGGGTCTGGGGGATCTCTCCCAGAAAAATTTTAGAAATTTCTCTGTTAAAAGTAGCATTTCAGCTTAATTCGAAAGTTTGGGGTCTCTCCCCAAGAAATTTTTTAAAATTTGACCCTTAAAAGAAATTTTTAACACATTCTGAGACCTTTTGTGGGTTACCCTCTCCCCAAATAACCGCTCTTGAAGTGGATTCCAAACCAGAAAATATCCAAACATCACAAAATATTGGGGGGGGGGGCTTAGCCCCCCTTCAGCTAACATTGGATGGGGCTCAAGCCCTCTCAAACCGGTAATACTATAGTTTAAATACGCGTATTTGCAAAAATTTTCAGGAGAGGACCCCCGGCCCTTTTCAAAATTGGGCATCTATTTATAATTTCATCCTTGAAAATTCTGTGGTTTACATGCTTTTAAAATGAGCTGAAACTTTATTTTTAGAGGCAAATTTTCAAAAATTTTCTTGGGGGCACCCCCCAGACCCCCTATTAATTTCTTATGGTTACTTATTTACTGTTTTCTCCTTGAACTTGTTTCTCTCCTCTCATTTTAGGAGTGTAAGAAGTTACCCTCTTTAGGTGTTATCCAATGGATACCAAATGTACAAAAATGAGTAGAAAAACTTCTATTTGAAGCCAAATTTCACAAAAATTTCTGGGGGGAAAATTCCCCAGACCCCCCCACATTTGCTTTCGAGCTAGCATTACCTGAAGAAACCTTTATAACTTAAACAAAGTTTCGCATTTTATTTATGTTATACTCGGAAAATTGGGAGCCAAACACCTCGCGAACACAAGTATTATAATGGCCTTACAAAAATGTTTCACCCCTCCACTTTCTAAAACAATGGCACGGGCCCTGGATATCCTCTAAGTTACTATAAACCCCTAAAAAGCTGCTTAAAAGCAAGCACTCTTCAAAAAATTTTCTGAGGCACTGAAAATTTTGAATGCAATAACCTCCGACTTTGACATGGCCCCCCCGAAAATCTGGTCTGGAACCGCCCTTGGGATACAGCCCTCGTATATGAAGATCAAGGGGGAAGAACGGCTTATGCCAGTTTCCCCACTTTGTTTTCTCTCTCTTTCTCTCCATCTCATAATTTTTCATCTCCTTTTTCATTCTCGCTCATTTTCTTTGTTCTTTATCATTTAAGAGAGAACAGGGAGATTTTTTTTTGGAATTTATAGTTGTGAGCATCGAATTTTAGTGGGCGATAGCATTTTTGACCCTTAGCACTAAAATTTCTTTCAGATCGACACAGATAGTGCAGCTAACGTCAAACTAACTCCTGTGGAAAGAGCTTCTGATGTTGAATCCGAAGATGAGTTCGGATACACGACAAGTAAGCTGCGCAAATAAAATATTTTTACCATATTTTAAAGTTTACGTTTATTTCATATCGAGAATATTAACTGTTCTTTTTTTTTTTCATTACTTTCTACAAAAAAGATATTTTTTATTGTTTACAATCCTAAAAGGACAAAAGCATTTCTCTTAAAAATAGCACAGCTTTTGTTTTATCTGAACCTTTTTAGGGTGATTGCATCTACTAAATTTTACTTTCCGGTTAATCCTTATAAAAAAATACTCGTTATACATATTTATGCTACTCTTTTAAGGTTCGTTTTTCCTTGAATTTGCAGTAAAGCGTATTTGTTTTCTTTTTTATTTTCATATTAAACTGTGGCATTGATACAAATCGTGTTTAAAAATAGTTTTTAAGGAATTAAAAATGTTTGAAGATTTTTTCATAGAAATTTACGTTATTTGTTCCGAAGAATTTTCTTAGCATTTTCCTGCTCATAGTAACAGCTCATGCTAAATGAATAATTTAATTTTTTTCAAAAAGTTTGGTTTCATTTTAGAATTTTAGTAACGTCTAGTTTTTCCGGGCTGTTTGTATAGATGGCAGCACTATAATAAAGAATGCTTGAATGAGAAAAGTCTGTACTAGATGTGTACTATTAAAATAAGGCTAGAAAATCTAGTGTCAGCTGTGCCGCAGGAAATCGATGTAACCAATCAGAGAGTGGCTCTGACATTGTGTACATCCGGGTCTCTTGTGATACTGACCTTCCCTTAAACTTAACTTCGTTCATGGTTACGTTTCTGTGTTTAAGTTAAGATTTCTTTCGAGTTCTCTTTGCTGGATTAATCTTAAAAATTAAAACAGACAGAATGTCTGTACTCATTGTTTCAATGCACCTCTAGAGGAATAATAAGTATTTCAAATAATATAATGAATCCTCGTAACTTTTAAACATTTTATAGAAAGTAACTTTTTGTCTTCATCATATTTTTTTCGAAATATTAAATTTTTTATAAACAATTGAAGTTTAATTGTTCTTGTTGAGTTTTTCTTCTAGCATTAGTTTACTGTAGAAGTAAGTTTCTGTTTTTGAAAGTTTTTTATTTATTATTATTTATAGACAAAAAATTTAAAATAGCTTTTTAAAAGCCGGAAAATTGTACCTCCATGCACAAATTCACTTGCATTTTTTCTTCTTTTTATAGTTCTTTAATAAATGTTATAGTCCCCAAATAAATATAGTGTAATAATATTTACCGGAAAATCATAAGACTACATAAAATTTTTTTGCTGCATAAAACTTTTCATACCGCCCGGATTAAATCATACTTCTTTAGTTCAGAGTTATCTCAAGCGTTAAGAAGAGAAATTCAAAACTGGAAATTAATTACATTTTAATAAAATTCTAAACCTTACCCAATAATTTTAGAATAATATTGAATAAAATCTTCCAGGAGCGTAGACAGAGGGGGGATTTGGGGATATATCCCCCCGAAATTCAGAAATTTATCAATTTTGACCATAGAAAAGGAATAAATTTATCCCATATCCCCTCCCGAAATTCTAATATCCCCCTCCGAAATCTTTTTCTGGCTACGCCACTGCAATCTTTAATAAAAAATCATCTTTAAGTAGAGTTTTTTAAGCAGAGATAAAATATTTAGAATTGACAAAACATTGGGAGTGTATTTAAATTTTTACAGGAAATACTATGCAGAATAGAAATTTTATTGAACCGTTGTTGACATCTGCCTCTTTTCAAATTAAATTAATCTTATTTAAGGACTGCACATGGTTAAAATTAATTTTGCAAATGTACTTTTATAAATGTTCTTTTAAATATCGTTTTGCTATTTTAATCTCGTTGTTTAAGTCATTTTTTGTTTCAGATTTAAAAACTTGCGGTGGAAAATGACAAATACTGGTCCAAAACTCTAAAGAAATAACTTTCATCTTACAAAATTATTACAATAAAAAAAATCTCCCGCACTTAATGCGATATTATTTCAGGCTGAAAATATTGCCAACCCCCCTTTTTTGCAAAGAAATAATAGAGCGTACAAAAATTATTAAAAATAGTCTTAAACTTACAGCTTAGATATTTGTAAATTTTGACAAATTTGGAATAAATGCGGGAACCTTTTTTATAATTCAACTAAAGGAAAGTTATTTTTGAAATTTATGAACCAACTCTTATCATTTTCTACCACAGGGTGTAAAATCTGGAGAAAAAAAATTTCATGACCCTAGTCATCATCTTTCCACTATCATTTTCTTTAACAATTCTTTTGAGATACCATCCTTTCTATACTTCTTTCAATTTGTCGCTGACACGACTTCAAACTCATACATTATTTCGAAAAATAAATTAACTCATTTCGATGTAGTTTGCCTAAACTTTTTAAGCAATCCATTACTTTATGTCCAAGAATCGCTTTTGCTGTGTTTGTTTCCCGTCTGCACATTGAATAAAACTTCTTATATATTTTAACGCTAGACGCACAATATTTCAAAGATACCACGTCTCGGTTACAAATGACACTTTACTTTAGCTCTGGGATATTTTGTGAAAAATGACCGAATTTGTTTTTTTGTAAATGCTCGTATCTTTCACTTAAAATCTTTCAGAATCCTTTTAAAAATGTGCCATAAATCCGGACGTTGCTTGCTTCTTTTCCCTCCGTTTGTGGATATTTTTAAGCACTTCATAGTGATAAATTACCTTAATTACTGTAAAAAAATCACGGGGCTTATTTCCATACAAATGTTAGTGAGACTGAAAGTTCACCTTTTACTTTATGCTTAAAAAACTAATGTAACATTTTCCCAAGAAATTTATTAAGAACCTGTGTGTTTCATTTTTCTAATTTTATTTTTACTATGGAAATTTTTTATTATGTATTAAACTTTTAATTCGAAAATTGGTTCAAGTTTTTTTATGGTTATGTTACGCTTTTTTCTATGTAACTAAGGCAATCAATTTATTCCGCATTTTATTAAGTTTTATATAGATTCTCTCTCTTAACTGGCCCCGTTTAACAGTATTTCCTAATTAAATTTCCGTATTTATTTAATATTTACCTTAGTAAAAGAATTAAATTTTGAGCCTCTATCAGAAGATATTGCATTTTTAAGGCACTTCTTAATGTTACTTAAAATGTGTGAAATATATTAAACATTTATTAATTTTCCTGACTGCCATAAATCTTTTACAACTAATAAAAATACATTTCTAAAAAGATAAGATGTATTTTTCTTTCTCTGCTCTAACCAGGATTTAATTTAACATATACGGTCCCATTTAGGCCTTTTAAGAGGGTCTTTTGTAGTAGGTATTAACAAACATTAAAAACAACTTAAAAAAAACTTTCATATTTTTTTGTGTTTTTTTTTTTTAACTTTAATAGAATAATAAACAATAATTATTTTCTTTGTTCATTCTGTTGGTTTTCGAGTCGAAATCACCAAGTTTGGTTGCATTGAAGACTTCGCAAATGCGTTTTATATATTACTGCCGTATAATAAATCAATTAAATCTGAGCTAGTTTTTGCACTTTTTGCATTTCTGATCAGTTTTGTTTTATCATATTCATCACGTCTGAGTTTAGTTGAAATTATGCAAACTAAATTAATTCCCTTTAAGATAAAAATTCACTAAATTATATAAACTATTTCACTTAGTTTTTTTTTTTTAAACTATCACATTAAAATTGGAACGAAAAACTCTCGCTCACACTGCAGAACAAAATCACTGACATTCTTCGGGGCATTAAGTCACCTTATAAAGAACCAATTCGAACCCAGCTGCTGAAGTAATAAATAGGGGGGAATTGTTTGATTCCTTTCCGATGGTCAAGGGAAGAAGATCCCTTGGCGCAGGGGGACTCCAAAGTGGACACGATCCATCCTGATGATGAATGACCGACACTTAACTGCGTCGGGAAGAAAATATTACCACCCAAGATTGAATTTCGGAATCTTTGCGCTAGACAAACAATAAATTTTCTCCCTCGGTGCGCTGGACTCTCTCGTATTACACTTTCCGTTGATTTCGTGTACGAGCCTGGAATTCGGCCGTTTGTGCTTGGACTTAAAAGGGAAAAATTGACTATATACTTCCTCTTGAATTAAATGTTTTTTTCGGGGGATTTTTATTATATGTTTAGTGTAACGAAATACTGTAAGTTGCTCAGTCTTAGTATACACTAAAGTAAAACAACCTTTTGAAATTATTATTATTATTGTTGTTGTTGAAAAGAAGTCTTCGTTATCCTTAAGAGACATCCTCCATCCGCAAAGCGTATAGGATTTTGGCAAAGGGGGTGCGGCTCCTGAGAAAGTGAGGCCCATGAATGGCAGGAGTCCGACTTAAGCCTCCGATGATAGATGCCGCCGCCATCTATCGCCATCTCCACAATTTTGCCATGTCTCTGAAGGGGAGTGAAATAGTCTCCAGATTTAATGGGCCCATGGTAAACTGCGCCATGACCGATCACAGGACTTTTGGAACCACAGATTTAACGAGCACATACCCCGCATTTACTCGGTGGGTCTTAAGCTGGTGTCGAGAATCGAACCCGGGACCCTCCGATCCCGAAGAAGTAAAGAGAAGACGAAGCGACCGAACTGTCAGAAAATGTCTCAAAAACTCACTAATGCAAACTCAAACTCTATTGTTGTTGTTATTCATAATAGAGTCCAGAAATTCTTCATTCGAAATTATCTGTAACCGTGAGTTTTTTGGTTATAAATTGGACCAAGTTGTCTTTTTGAAAAAAATCACAAACTTAAATGTTACCTAACAGGATATATTTACTGCAGTTACTTTTAATTTATGATCTAATTACCTAATTACAATAACAAAGAAAAACGTTTTCGTTTTCTGTACAAGTGCAAGGGGCTCATACACCCTCTTTTACCATAAAATACCGACACCTGTTTAAAATTTAATGTTCTTTGACAAATTTCTGGTATAAATCCAACCAGAGTTAATAACTTTTCAAGAGATTCGCCTTTCTTTAGAACTTTTAACTGCAAAAATTAAATAAAATACAAAAGGGATTCGACACTCACATCAACACCTTTGAAATGTCTCTAGTCACCCGTAACGGGATTAAACCGTCGGTTCGAAACTTTTCCATCGGAATGGAAATTCCCTCCCCTAAAAGCCTCTTAATGCGTGGTTACTAATCCTCCCATTGTAACAAGTGGAAAGAGGCCAAAGCAAGTACTACCACAAATGTCCCCACCTTCACTTTATCCAAGTCCTTAATGGAATTATAACTTTCGCAGTGGCTGACACTCATGCGTTCTGATGTTGGAAAGCCCTTCGGGTTCTATTGATTTCGACGGATCGTAATGGGTGTGAAGGTGGGACTGGAACGTGTCATTCAAATCCTTCTCTGCGACTTTTTCTTGAGTGCCCAAAGATCCGTTCAGTAGATAAAATGACGAATCGAGCGATTATTCAAAGATATTTCTAGTTTCTGAAATGTTATCATTTTGAGATGTTAATAATAATATCCTCTTTAGGGCCGAAACTAGACTTCTCTCGGTTTGGAGAGTGGCTCAAAATTATATCTAAGCACACGTGCATAGGTTAAATTGAGGTTTATTAGATCATTTTTTGGTCGGATTTCAGCACTTGTGTCAAAATTTTATGCATAATGCTGAGTCCCAATCACAGACGGAGGAATCTTTCGGTCCTCCTCCTGAAGAATTTTTGAAATTTGACCCCTTAAAGTAGTGTTTTAACTCATTTTTGGATACTTGGACTCTTTGGGTAACACCCAAGGACAATCGCTTCTTCGTACAAAGCGGAATTTTCAAGAAAAAACAGTGAATCATCATGAAAATTTCGGGAGGGAGTTTGAACCCCCTAACCCCCACTTATATACGTCCCTAATGCTGAATTTTTTTTTACGCTACTACTTTGTTTAAAAATTTGCATGTAATTGTGTGGAAAGTGTTTTTGTTTCATCAGTTACAATTAGATACATAGATTTAATGTACTTTGAATCTGTGATGTTCCTTTTGTTTCATCAGCCTTTAGTCTGACCACTAGATGCTTTTAATAAAGCTAAAAAAACCTAACTGATTTTTTTCACTTCTTGTTTAGAAAACAATTGTTTGGTTGAAATTCTTTGATATGAATTTCTCTGGTGGAAGTGTTTTGAGTGAAATTTATCGTTTGGTTTCTTATTGCGAGTTGTGAAAAAGAGGGGGTATGAGGGGTGCTGATACGTAAGACATTGGAAATGATATTTTTGGAAATTTCTCGTACCTTAAAAAATTTAAATTTGTCGACAGAAAATTAAACTTAATAAAAGTTTTTCAATCTTAGCATTTTGTGGAATAATTAAATAATTTTATACTTTTTGGCGAAGATATTATACAAAAAATGGACAATAGGGGTTGGGAGATATGCTTAAAAGATGTTAGCGGTTAGCTTATTTTTTGCTAGCAATAAGGGAAGGGGTTAAAAATTTCCCTAAACGTGCTTAAGTTATATTTGAACGGTCCCCGACACCCACTAAGGTGTGTCCACAAACCCTTTGTTATTAAAAACCTGAAAATCGCCCTTTGTTACTTGATGACTTTTCAATCGTTCATCAAGTGTACAAGGGGTAACATAGCAGATTAAACTCCTGAGAAGGATCTCGGAGAGAAATACCCGACGGACCATGGCAATAAAAACTCATCTCTCGTATCACATCCCACCGTTCCCGTGAAATTTATCTTTTCTATCGCGTTGGGCTTCTTTTAAGCCGGAGCTAAAGCGATTTATTTCCCTTGGAATCCAATCAATGGTGGATAGGGCAAAGCCGATTTCCAAGACGGTGCGCGTGGCTTAATTTCTAAGTGTGAAAAGCCGATTTTTGGCCCTTCTTTTCTCCACCCGTATTTGTTTAAGCTGTTGAGTGGCTGCGGTAATGCATTAGGGGTGGATTTCGCTATGTGGCATTCCAAAATTCTTTACGCCTCCCCGAAAGACCCTGCTTTGACCGAGTATCTCACTCTGTTTAAAAGGAAAAAAGCACTTTGGTTTTGTTCTCTCAACTTAAAGTAGGGATTATCCGTTTATTATCCAACTAAAGTAGTAGGTACCTAAAGTAGAGAGCTAATAATATTTGGCATTAAATGTAATGCTTTGCAAGTTCAGGGAATTTTTAGCAAAAAAATAACCAATTAATTTTTATGTTAGGGTTTATTTCATTGATTGATACCAAATTTAAAACAAATCAAAGTGGTTTTCTGAATGCAGATCCAACTAATTTCGTTTATTGTTAATGTTTTGTCTGATTACCTTTTCTGTTCGTTGGTAAAGAAAATTTGTGGAACATTTATCTTCTGATAAATCGTTAATTTGTTTAAAAAGAGATTTCATCTTGGTGATTTCAGAGAAATTCGCGTGCGTGATTCGATTGCATTTTCTTAAAAAGTGTTTCCTGTCACGAAAACCATTTAAGCAATTCCAGTTCATCCAACATACGATTCCAATCTCTTGCTCTCTAAATCGTTTAATGTTTATTTTTCAGAAACGTTCAAAGAAATTAAATGTTTCATGTAGCCATTGTTTTAGCAATATAAATTATGAATTGTTTATTTAATTTTAATTGTTAAATATTAATAGTTTGAGTGAGTTTAACTAGTTTTAATCCAGTCGCAGTACTTTTGTTACCATTTGAAGATATACTCCTCCATCTTAGAGTAAAGTATTTCAATTTCATCAATTAAGTTTGATTAACGAAAAAAAAATTTTATACTTTTTTACTTTTTTTTGGTTGAGAACCTTTTAGTTTTAGATTTTCTATACGTTGTAATTTATATCTTTTACATTCCGGTATCTTTAACCATAAGGTGCTTTCAGAAAAAATATTTCCTTAATGTTAGTTTATTTTTATTTAAAAGTACAAATATGAGTTTTTCTTTTAAAAAATTATTGCTTTACGGAATTTATAACAATTCTTATAATCTATTCAAATTCCCATTTTACTCATGTTTTAATCATGTGAATTTTTATAATTTAACTGATATAAAAAGGCTGCACAGATTCATGTTATGATGAGACTTTAAAACTTAAAAACTTAACTATTATGATTTATGTATGTTATTTTATAACTCTTGTGCCTAAGAAAGTTGGTTAAAAACTTTGACACTACAGTATACTAAAGAATTGTTGATCTAAAAATTCATAAAAGTTATTTAATTTTCTAAGTGATTTTTAAGGTTTATCCTTACTCAAAACAACTCCTATAAGACCTCGGCGATCGAAGACTCATTTCGACTACGAAAGGCAATGATAATAAAAGAGAAAACTCCCTTATTTTAATATCTGATATCGGTGGCCTATTTAACTTTCTTCGATTGCGCCTGAGAAGTTTTCAATAATTCAACTTCCAGAAAAGAGGGAGGTGAAGACTGGGTGACCTCGAGAAATCGATTAGAATTTAAAAAAGAAAAGGGTTTCTGTTCTTTTCTTGGGGGACCGAAGCTTCCCAGTGTAGGGGGGTCATCCTTAAGTTACGAAAATGAGAAATTTGGAGGGATATGCCTTTGATCCTTTCCTAGGAAGTCAAAAAATATATTTGAAAGAACCTTTTTTTTTAAAATCACGCACCAATAACAGTATGAGAACATATTGAGAGTTATAAAATTTCCTTTTAGCAAAATAAAAAAAAAATTGTTTGAAATGTCTTCCCATAAGAGCAAAGTAATAATGGGTCACTCACTTAGCCCCACTTTAAAGAAGTACCATTGGATTTATTTCTTTTACGTTTGGCGAATTTAAAATTGCATAACCATAAACCTACTATACTTGCATTGAAAATTTTTTCTTTCCACCAAGGAAATCTTATATCCTTTCAATTTACTGTTTGCATTTAAACTGCTCCGAAATAACTAATTTTTATCTTAAGAAACACTTGTGGCTGTAAGTTATTACTTATTAATCGATTATCTTTCTTTTCACAGCCCTTCCAACATCAATGAAAGTCTAAGACTTTTGCGAAGTTCAATTCAAAGTAATTTTTTTAGAAAAACCTCCCTTTTGAGAATTGAGCAATACAGTTATCTTTTCACATGTATGACCTGAAATTGATTGCTTTCATCTGTTTCATAATTCGGTTTTTTTGTTTTGTTTAAAGGAACTATTCTTCTTATCAAACATTTAAATTCAAATCCTTTATATACGTTTCATTTCAAAAATGGTCTTCCTGTATTATCGTATTCATTAAGAAATATTATGAATCAATCATAAAGTTCTTATGGGAGTAATAAATAATACATTCTTTCTTAAAAATAATGTATTTGTATATTCTGATTCATTTAAGTTAAAGGGTATGCAAAGAAAAACTCATTAAGAATTTTTCTCCAAGGGTTCCGCATTGTTAAGAAAGAGGGTTCCGTGTTTCTCCCGATGTTCAATTCCAACAAGAAAAAAAGTTACTGTTCGATATTCTAATTAGCGTTTTTTACGTCCAATAAACTTCGAGTCATGACATAAAGACAAGTAATTTAGGTAGCAATTAAATAGAAATGTTTGCTTAGCTTCATTTAAACTTTCGCCCAGATTACTTCGTCTGCATGAACAAAATAGCTGGAAAATTTTATTAAAAGCCAAGTTAAAGCCTATTAAGTGAGTTTATCCTTTTGGTAAATATTTTATTTTGAATTTTCTCATAAAAAGCGTATTAGGGAATCTTTTTATAGGTATAAAAAATACTTTTTTTTCCTATGAAGTACTTTAGGATACTTCTTACTGAAATTAAAAGATGATTTATTATTAAAATTAAACATTATTACTTTTTAATTGGATATTATTATAACATCTTGATGTAAAAGAGATATTTATTATTTTTTGGCAAAAGAAAACACCTAAAGGTTTTCTAAAAGTTATAATTGTTTAATATTAGAATTATTTTAAATCGGTTTGTAACTTTGTTGTTAGAAGATAATTAATTATGATGGAAATAAGGATTGATTTAGATTATTTTGGTATTTTTAAATTCAATTATATTTTGAAGAGTTATTCTATACTTAAAAAAATATATATTATGTAATTTTTTATGGACTTGACTTATGAAATTTAGTCTTAATTTTTAGATTATTAACGACTTCAAGAAAAAAAAATTCAATACCAACACTATTATTTAGTCATACTATACTTGTAAAATGTATTTTTCTACAGATTTTGTTTATTCTTAGTAAATAAAATAATAGCCTTTTCTTGATTTCCCGTCAGTTGAATTCAAAGAGAAATAATGTACGCAATGCATTGGTTCTGTAAAACATGTTTTGCCTGTGTAGTAAGTAGTGTGTAGAAAAAAAAACCTGTTCAAATTGTAAAGTTTTTGTTTTCTAAGCAATGTGAAGAAAAAAAACTTTACAATTTGTAAAGTTTTTTTTTCTACATACTACTTGAAGGCAAAACATGTTTTACAGAACCAATGCATTGCGTAGATTATTTTTCTTTGTACTCAACTGAAGGGAAATCAAGATTACAAATGCATTTTCTCTTATAAGTATTAAAATTATACTAATAATGATTTCTAATTTCAAAATTTTGAAAATATTTGAATAGTGTTTTCCAGAAATTTAATTGTAAGCAAGTTTTGAGAGATTAAAAATTAATTTATTGGGAAATTGGATGTGATTTGTATTTATTTTTGACGAAAATTTACATTTTTCAAAATTTTAAGTCAACACAATGTGATTTTAAGTTGCAATATTTTTTTTGATGATTGATAACTATGAGTTGCAAAAGGTTAATTATAAATTTTGAAATCAGCGGTGAGTAAAAAATATTTAGATACTTAAAATTTTCAAAGTAATATAATAGAAAGTCGGATTCTTGAAATGAATATTAAAGGTTGCTTTTTCTAGTCTTCTTACTCCCATGTCAATTTCTCTCTGAACTTTTCAGAACTCTTAAAATTATGCTTGGTCAGAGAAAAAATTAGAGTTAACCCATTGTAACCTTTAAAAATGATTTGATGTCAAATAATTTTAAATATTTTTTTGTCTTGAAACAGTGGCGTATATAGAAATTTATTTCGGGAAGGGCCCAAACTATCCTCAAAAAGTTTAGCTCTTGAAAAGCCGAAAGCTAGAATTTCACACTGAGGGAGAGGACCCAAAAATATTCCTAAGCCCTCCCCCCATGCATATTTAATAGATTCAATGTAGTTTTTTTAATATTTTCCAAGTATGATTTGCATCTTGATGAAGGGGTGTTGGAACCCCCTCTTTACGCCAACGCAGCTTTCCACACATTAAAAGTATCTTTTCTCAGGATCTATTATAGATACCAGCTTGTAATTTTTAACATACCTTAATTACATCTATTTCATTACACTGAAGTGAAAATTTGGCAATTTACTTATTATCAAATTATTATTTTTGGTTTTTACTTATCAAAAACCATAAAACACCATTTTTTCGATTTTCTTTTTCTCAGAAACTGCTGTTTCTATTGATCCAATTTTTTCACTGATTCTTCCTTATGTTGTCTAGTTTATACTGATGTGAAAAATTTCCAAAAAAAAAATCACTAATTTTTTTTTATTTAAATATATTGTGGGGAACATGCACTGAATTTCACTTTTTTATGAATTTACTGACATTTTTTTCAAAAATTAAAAATTTAGCAAATGGTTAACCTCAATATAATTTCACATATATAATTAACTTATATTCAAAGTTTCAAATCTGTATGTATTATAGATTTGGAGAAAAAGAAAATAGAGAAAACGGTGTTTTATGGTTTTTGATAATAAGTAAAAATATTAAAAAACGTAAAAAAAAATTTTTTTTTTTTGCCAAATTTTCACTTCAGTGTAATGAAATAGATGTAATTAAGGTATGTTATAAAATTACAAGCTGGTATCTTTAATAGATCCAGAGAAAAGGTACTTTTAATGTGTGGAAAGCTGCGTTGACGTAAAAAGGGTTCCAACACCCCTGAAGTGAATATTGAAAAATTGTGAATAATAGAGTTCGAAGCACAAAAGGGGGGTCTGGGGGTCCTAAATTGACCCTAAAAAACAGGGTTTTAACTCATTTTAGTACACCTAGTCCGATATTTCTTGGGGGTCTCGGGCCCCCTCGACTCCCCCCCCCCCTTATATACGCCACTGTCTTGAAAACTCGAGATATTGTCTTTCGTTCTTTTGATTGCAAGCCGTCTAGAGTATTTTTGACATATTCTATTAGTATGTAATTGAAGATTCAGTACTATCACTATTAATTATTTCTACTTCAAGTAGACATCTGCCTTAACCATGTCACTTTGTTCCAGAATTTCGCATCGATTCCATCGCACGGTCTTAACAAAGGGATCACGTATCGGTCGAGCTTTCACTTTAGCCGACAACCACCGGCCGTAAAACAAATTGGCCATAAAATTCGATCTCCCTCCAGAGGTAAACGACTTTAAGAGGGGCGATGATACTCCACTAAGCATCCGATCCCACGGTCCGACAGCATTTTTATACGTCCAAAATGCCCTCTTCTCATTCTCTATCCGGTTCACGATTCGTGGATTTATTTTGACGACGACCTTGGTTGTTCCGTTTTGGAGACAAATGCAACTTCACGAAAACGTATTAATCAATATTCTGCAAAAGTGTAAAACCGACTTAACGTAACCTAAACGTGTATGTGAGACATCATTCAAAGCTCACATTTCAATATTTCTGCTTATTTCACGGCGCAAAAGGGAGAAACAGAAAGATTAAGACAAATAAAATTCAAAATTATTATGAAACTGAATCATTAAGGCAGTATCAATGGAGTATAAGTGAATATGAATGGAGTCAAACCTGGATAAAAATATAGTTAAAAACACTTTTAAAGTAAAAATAAATTTTATTTTGGCTTAGTTTACAGCATAAAGAAGAAATACAAATTAGCTTAATTCCTAATTAAATTTAAAAAATACAATGAATGAACATCGATTTGGCAAATTCAAGAAGCTATATCTACCTATAGGGGGTAGTTATTTCCCCCTCTTTTCACTCATGTGTAGAGCAAAGCTAAGAGTATTTTTGAGCACAAAAAGTCTATTTGTCATTTTTTGGACTTATTCCCTTTTCAAAACTGGGGATTCAAGTATGGATCATTCCATCCCGATACGTTTTTTTTTTCTCGAAGTGTTGATTAACAATAGTTTTTAGTGACTGGGCTTAATATTTAAAAATAAAAACATTTTGTTTAAGTTATTGATAAGTTAGAGTTTTTAAATTTTTTTACTTTTAAGAGAGTGTTATTCATGGAGATGACCGGCGACGTATTTTTGGGAAGTTGGTTGACGTTTCTTTTGCTACTTACAATTATTGCATCCAGTCAGATTGCATTTGCATTGACAAATAATTAATTACATGGCCAGACCTTTAACAGACTGGGAAAATGAAAATTTCATGAAAATATGAGAACCTCTAACAAGGTGTAAAGGAACTGAACTTTAACTAAATTTCATGTAAAATAAATTCCCTTTTGTTCATATTAGGTATCTTTTAGGCAGGTTGTTGTGTGATTATTTTGTGAGATTTACTGCATTACATTTACAAATAATTTTCTATTTACAAGCTATTAATATATTTACTAATTTTTAAATGCGTCTTCAATCTTAAAAACCCGTAAAATATTCTAGCCCTTACATTTAATACAAGTTTTCATCTCTTAGTCATTTAATTAAATGTGCCTTTTCCCTTATATTTAAGACACATAATCATGACATTTTCAAAAAAAAAAAAAAAAACTTACTTGTGTCACTTAAGAGAAGATTCATTAGTTTAGCCAAGGTTTGAAGGACCCTAAACTTCGAATTTTGAGTCTTTGCCTCTTCAGTTTGTCAAACTTGCAAACTTCAAGAGCGGTATGTTTTGGTTAATTATATGAAGCCCTCTGAAAGAGCAGCTTTTTTGTAATTCCTCGACGAAATTCTCTGGAAATTAACTTTGTGGTCATTTTGAGAGTTTTGGTAGAGAGTTTCTACTTGCTAGTTATGAAAACAATTAAATAACTGGTTTGCTTAACTGAGTTTCTTTAGAATAGTTACATCGAAATCCTCTTATTAGCTACTTGTCGCACTTACTACTAGTGCATTTACTACTATTAGAACTAGTTACATTTATTTAATATCTCACTTTCAAATATGTCTGGTAACTGAATGACTCAAATTCGAAATTTATTGCACTTAAAGTTTTGCTGATTCAATGGGTTCCAAATGTCACGTATAACGCAGGAATGCCATTTTTAAAAATTTTATTAAACCCTGACATAATAAACAAAGAATATAACAAAACAACCTCCTGAGTGGAGTTAAAAGAGAAGAAGATGGCGGTTACAACCAATTCAGTAAGCAGCTACAGGAGTGCGTCTCAGCGCACTGCGGCATTTCGGTCATTGCCAGATTTGCACTTAAATACAAATTAAGTTTTGCAGTAGGTAATTTAGGCGTTTTTATCGCTTATGTTTCTTTTTGGAATACATTTTATGCAATAACATTAATTAGGATGATGATGATGATTACGCTATGTCCCTAACGAGTCTTATTGGGTCATGGGCATTGTATAGAGGTGTTAGACTTTGCTTAGTCCGTTAAACATGTGTTATATATTACATACTTGTGGAAAGTTCTGAATATTTAAAAAAAACTATACATCGCTTCATTCTGATTAATTGTAGAAACATAGAAACAATCTCTCTGAATTAAAAGTAATCTTTTTCAACACAGATCGAATTTACTGAAGTCCTCCAAGCTTAATATCGCTACTGAGCAATCTTAAAGAAACAAACAAGCTTCAAAGTTTATCCAAGAAGATTTTAAATAAACGTGACTGAAAAACTAACCACGTGACAGCATCGGTTTCGTTATTTTCCGATATTCGCTCCTTTCTCACGCCTCGTGACGTGTATACTCGCCAGTGTTGCCATATCCCTCCGCAGTAATTCGAATCCCATGTGTTGATTCCGAGCCTCTGCGTCCTTCTGAGGCGAGGCGCCACTGTCTCATCGATTGCAGTGAATCAATACTGCTTCATCGATAACTGATATAAGTGTCCCACTGTGGGAGAAGGCTAGAGAGGGCCGGTTGAAAGAACGGGAGAACTATTTGTAGAGTTTTTACCCCGCCGTTTTTACGTTGGGTTTTGAAAAAGGCTATCGGAAAAGCTGCACATTGAATCGAAATACAGTGGCTATTTCTTATTTCTGGAATTTTTATGGTAAAGACTGCTTTGTATCATGATAGCTTCATTTTCTAAAACTAGTAATCTAGTAAAGGTTTAATATGAAGCATACTTTCAGTTCAAGATTTACATCTGGTTTACAAAGTACAAAAAGGTTTTGGTACATGCATTTGTGGAACTCATTTGCCTTAAGTTACTTTCCCTGACGTATGGACATAAATTACACTAAAAGGTTAACAATATACTATTATGTTTAGCAATATTTTCTGTTCAGAGGTTTTTGAGACAATTGCGTTTTTTAAGAAATACACTTGTTAGAACCTATTTACGAGTCACATCAAGATATCAACAGAGAGACATTTCTAATATAAGCTGGTTAGAGCTTAAGAGTAGCACAAGGTACATCAATTTTGTTATAAATAGTTGATATGGTTATATTTTCTAAGCAACTACATCTCTGCTTTTCCTATGGTTAAGGAATTTTTGGATTGCTCCAATTTGTTCTTATGTTGGCTTAGAAAGTTTCTAAGTAGAAGTATGCTTATTTCAAATTTGTAATTTAGCGACTTACACCACTTTTATTCTGACCTTTATATCATACTGTTGTAAGTATTTATTAAAGTGGTTGATAGGTCTTCACTCTTTGTATAAATACTATAGCACCTAATCATAAATATGTTTTTACCTAGAACGGAATCTATTTCACTAAAGATCAATGTTAACTCCTTATATCAACGGAAGTGTTATGAGGATGCATCGATTCTCTGCTAATTCAGGAAGTAAACTAAGATCGTGACTTGTGAACGCTCCGTAGATTGGCATTAATGAACGAGAAGGGAGTTGAGTGGGGGAGGAGAGATTTGGCTGATGAAATCCCTCCTTCGACCCCTATTTGTTTCGATATTATATTTACCATGGGATGGGAACATATGAATTTATTCCAAATATTTCCAACTATAATACGTATATACGAGGTTATCAACTATTTCATAAAATAAACTTGTTGATATTGTTTCTACTCGTGTACTATAAATTGGTAGTTTTGGAGTTCCTGTCCGATGTATTATTATTTTCCAGTTTTGGAAGCGATCCATTTTAAGAGGAAAGTTTAAAAAACAGACATTCTCTTTGCTGTTGTGATTTCTTCTGCTCTTGAGCATCTCATTGCTTTTCAGCATAATAGTTTGCTCTTAAGCAGTTTTTATCTTGATGCCATTTGATTTACTTTTATTTATGTACCGTAAAAAGGGGTAACTTTGTCCCAGACCTCAAAAACCAAAATGTTAAACCATTGAATTACCTTTACCCAATGCTGTACAATTTACATGTGTTGCTAAGTTACCTATTAATGATAATAATCTATTGCAAGTTCATTTCAAGCTTAACTTATAAGAACACCAAGCAATAAATATGTTCTCTTATTCAAAACTGATTTCATTTCAGAGTTACCAAAAGAAATTTTTAAAGAAAAGACCAGATGAACAGTAAACAGTATTTTAACATCCTTGGTATATATTTTGATGAATTGACTGTCGAAATTGTGGGGGGAAATACCTTCTTGGTACAAAAAAAACCTGATATTTCTTTTAACACCATCGATTTCACAGTAATGATACCATCTACACCATACAGTCTTTAAGGTTTATTATACTTATAATTTGAATTGAATATTTTTGTGTTAAGAATTAATTTATCATCCATATTAATCCACTTTTTCTTTAAACTCAATGATAATTTCATTTATTTCACCAGATACCATATTGGGCCAAAGTTACCCCAAAACGTGGACCAAAGTTACACGAACGTAATAAAATTTTATTAATTACCAAACCGTAAAGTGAAACAAAGTAGTGGCATTGAAAATAGTAAGAAGACCTTATAATTGATTAAAAAATATAAACTAGCAGAGCTTTGAATCATATTCTTTATCGCCTTTCCAAAGAAAAGCTGTAAGGTTAACAAAAATCGTCATTTTGATAATACCTATGTTGGAAGCCTCCTAGCAATCGTATTTTATAAGAATTTCAAGACATCACTTTAGGATGTCATGGAATCAATTCTATTAGCACGTAGAATCTCTTTCCGATGGTTGGGCCAAAGTTTCCCTTATCGAACATGACTGTCTCGCACGTATAAACTTTATTTCTCTCCGTCATGGCCCCTAATATTTTTTAAGTTGCCTCACCTCTTCATGGACCGCGATCAAACGGACCTCTGGTTGGGAACCACTGCTTTAAATCTACCGAATCAAGCGAAATTATAAGATTCTACCTCCATATATTTTTACTGTAATTTTTTTCCGCATTTCCAAATATTTAGCGAAAGAGTTTTTCCTTTTATGTTAACTGTATGAAGCATTCCATCGGAAGGAGTTACCTGATGAATCCGAGGACAGGATGACCCTGCTATCTCATTACCCTGGCTGGATTAAGCGCGGCTGCGTATCTCATTGATTAATGGGCAGTCGTTAACGCTTGGATAAAACTCGTGCCGCAAAACTAGCTGCCTCTCGATAAGACGCTTGCCAAGATACGGGAGGAGCACATTGCCCTGACAACAAAGGTTTAATGTGTTGATCCAGGAGTGACACTATAAAAGTATTTTCTCTGTGTCGAGGAATGTCAAGGACTGTGTAGTATGTATGTACCACGGTAGGATTTGTATCATTATTAATAGCCCTCAGTATTTTTGAGTGTACATAGAAATTATTTTTTGACAAACCCAAAACAATAAATTAAAATTCTGGAGTGATGTCAATTTGTTTTTATGAAAGTTTTCACCAACTTTCAGTTTTAAAATGTTTTTAAAAGTCTTCAGTCATTTTCAGTTTAACTATATTTTAAAAATTTTTTATTAATTTGCAATTTAAGCAATGTTTTTCAAGAAAAGTATACAACAATATTTATCTTGAGATAAAGTCGTCGAAAAAAAATATATTTTGCGTACTTAAATTTTGAATAGTCAGTGCACTGAAATTACATTGAAATGAAACACGGGGGTTAAAAATTTGCTTGAGTAAAATTTTACTTATTTAGTAGAGTAGTATACTACTTTTAAATTGAAGAGTAAGAACATAGAGAACACTGAAGAGTTAGATGAGACAATTTGTTTATTTTCTGAAAACCTTTCAAAAATATTAATTCTTACCTCATAATACTGCATAATTTTTTTTCTCAATGACTTTGTATCTCTCTAAAAATATCTCAGATAGTTTAGTTTTGTAAGGAAAATATATTTAAAAATAAAATTATCTTTTTACCAAAAACTATTTCTACATAAGATTCCTTCTTAATACATTTACACTCATTTTTATTTCAAATATAATTAAATCAAACAAAAACTTCTATCCGTATTATTGCAATTTATTTAGTTCAAAAAATCACCATTTATTAACTCATGATATTCAACGTTTACTTAAGACCTCGAACTACACAAACATATTAATAACTAGACGTCTTTAAAATTTTTTCACCCAAAATGGCTGAATAGTATTAAAACCCGTGACGGAAATATTTTTAAACAGTTTCTAAAGATTTATTACTAGTCTCCCCCTAACCGCTAATTTTGAGAGTGAAAACGATTTTTTTCCCTTTTACTTTTTTCGGAATTCAATTAATCCACAGTTGGCTAACTCCGAGCAAAACTCGACTTGGAAAAGGAGGTTTTTTCCTCTTTTCCCATTCATTCTTGTTTTTTATTTCCCTTTTTTTTCTCTTTTACCATAAGGGGCAAATGAGGCTGAATCCTTTAAATTAGAAATACTGTGACTGACAGGAAACCTTTTTATTTCGTTGGTTGTTTGCAGTAAAGGTTATCAGATTTGCCTTCGAGTCATTTTCTAATATAGAAAAAGAAATGAAAAATTAGTAATTTGAGATTTTTTTAGCGCCGTTTTTTGTATTTTGCTAAGAAAAATATAACACTTGATTACCCTTAAAAATGGGACCTTGTAATAATGTTTGCTTTAAGAAGATTAAATAGTGTATTGGTTAGCATAAAAACAGGCACCTTAAAAAATATTCCCCTTAAGCGCTTATATTATAAAATGTTCTTTTTTAAAGAAATTACATAAGGCTTTAAAAGAATAAAACATTTTTAAATATACGTGCAATACATTTTCAAGTTATTATTTTTCAGAATATTGTATCACCTTTATTTAATGTGAAGTAACATTTAAAAAAGAGGAGCTTTTCCGGACAGTAAAATAAATAAAACATTGTAGAATGTTAAAATAAACATTCTGCTATTGGGGTTTGAGTACTAGACAACAAACTTTTCTTTCTTACAATAAATTAATTACTCAACGGAAATAAAAATTACTTAGGAACATTACTTAATAAAGACACCCATTTCTCATTCTAACGTGAAAACACTATCCATCCAGACACCAATCCAACTCTTAGCTTGAAATTATCTCTACACCGCTTTTCCTGCTCCTGGAGGTGACGCTTGAGAGTTGGAGTTTCCATAACATTTAAAAATTTCTTACAGTAAAACTTTTGAAAATGCTTTTAAAATGTATGTCAGATTTATTGAAATAATTAATAAGTAATGAAGTCTGTTTTAAAACTCTATTCTTAAAATTTTAATTAAATCTATTTAATCTTACAAAATTATGCCGCATGTAATTTAAAATTAAGTCATATTATAAGGTTTTTAGTATACAACGAACAATTCCATTAAATCCTGAATGTTTCCGAAACATTGTTGCTTGATTGATACGATGATTGATCTCAGGTATTAAGAAAAAATATCTACAAAGAATGCTAGAATGTATAAATAAATGTTAAGATTTTTCTATAGCTAGATCTTTTACTATTTATCTGCGTTTAAAAATTGAATGATACATTTTAAACAAAATAATCTATTGATCTTCTTATTATAGGCAGTGTTTCCTGTTTAAAGTTATAGTCTAACGAGTTCAAACCTTAACTTGTTTAAAATGTAAGGGGCCATTCATTAATTACGTAAGGATGATTTTGGCAATTTTTGACCCCCCCCCCCCTACCCCCATATAAGGGTACGTAAGAGTCTTCAAACCCCCTCCCACCTATTCTTACGTAAGATTCCATTTCGTTTTTCAAAATAATAAAATATTAGAAGAGGATCAGTTACAGTTACACTAAAACTCTCAGTTTGACGTAAATCAAAGATTTTTATTTTTTTAGTTTTACTGGGGTTATTCAATAGTAATTTGATTATAATAATTGAAATTTGTTTACATTAACTTGGAAAATCTTACGTAAGAATGGGTTTGACCCCCCCCACCCCCCAAGAAAGGGTATGTAGAGATTTTTCCAAACCCCCCCCCCTCCCCCTCGGGACCCTTACGTAATTAATGAATGGCCCCTAATCTCCTAAAAAATAAAATGTAATCCATAAAAATTAATTAAAAACTGTTTTAATGGATATCTATTTTTTATTGGATATCTATTGAAAATGCCCCTTACTTTATTTTTATTATTTTTTTTTATTTTAATCAAGGTGCTAGTAAAGTGACTTCTTGTCTTGTCACCTACTCTTTAGTCGTAATCTCAGATATTTGTATTTAAAACAAACATTCTACTTTTAGGGTTTTAAGTACTAGACAACAAACCTTTCCCCTTTCTTACAATAAATTAATTACTCAACGAAAATAAAAAAGAAAATACTTAGGAACTTTACTTAATAAAGACACCTATTTATCATTCAAACGTGAAAACACTATCCATCCAGACACCAATCCAACTCTTTGCTTGAAATTCTCTCTACACCTCTTTTTCCTGTCATTTACACTGTAGTAATGCCAGGTGTAATTCTATTTAATTTTTAACTCCCTCGCTTCACGGGGGGAAAGACCCCCGTACCGAAAGTGGGACTTATACACCTGGCGGGAGGGTGAAGGAAGAAAAAAAAACATTTCAAAGAACACCGGAACGTTAATGGAAAGATAAACTCGATAACTCTTCGAGTTGGCAGTAAATAATTAAATGATTAGACGGTACAGGCAGTGCCGAAGGAGAAAGGAATCTCTAATGGATGCAAATTGGCGCGAGGCGCTTCCAATGAAATAAAGTAAGTGGATGAGAATTTTTGCTGCGGAACGGCTGAAAAACAATGCCTCGGCTGATTCGATCACCTCGTTCGGATTTCCTAGGAGGTGCATGGTGAAGGGTCGTTTAATTCTTAATTTATTAGAAAGAAAGAAATCTTCAGGAGAAGTAGCTTGCAGCAGCATTTGTTGAGGTGGGGTCGAGGGATTTAATTTGAAAGAGGAAAATCAATCATGGACAGTGGGTGTTCTCGTGTATTATCATCAGGGTTTTCCTTTCATGTCAGATTTGCTTAGAATTTGGGATTGGAATTGATAAAGTCGAAGCAGGAGCCTTTTATGTGAGAGGTCTTCTGTGATGCTTAGTTTTTAAACCGTTAGTTAATAGATAATTACTTCTAATTGCAAAAATGTTTCAGTGAAGTAGACTTTATAGAAGTTTTGGTTTATTTCTTAAGAAAACGCTTTTTTACGTTTTTTTCATAGATTTTTTTTATTTAAACACGTTTATGTGATTAAAAAATTATCAAAAGCCAAGAACTATTTTTTTACTAAGACAATTTTTTTATATTTTAGTGTAGTTTATAAGAGGACTAGGGGGCTATCGCCCCTTGCTCGCTGTCACTCGCCAACCCCCGGGAACTGCTGACGCAGTTCCCCTAGGATTGCTTCGCAATTTTGTGCTCGCTACTCTCGCTCGCCATACGCTGGTACAGCCTAGCTGAGATTCATTACCAACTAAATTTATTGGTTAAAATAAATAGAGTTTACGGCAGCAACACAGTACAGAAAATACAACTAATTGGTTCACAACAAATGATTTCACAACACTTACAATGACCACAACAAATGTTTTTTTTTTTATAACAACAATAATAAGAGCATGAATTCGCAAAGTGTAAACAAACCGATCGTTGCCAACGGCGGGTGACAAATACATTTAAATTCGTGAGCCACGTAAGAGAATTATATATATATAGATATATTTTCGCATCTTACTTTTTAAAATATATTTTTCAACTGCATCCATTTAAAACATTACTCTCACAGAATATAATTACAAAATTAATTTTTCCAACATTTATAGCCAAGTTGATGCTTATGATATCTTTTTCATTATTTCCATCCTTTTTGAAGTCATCTTTTAACTATTTTAATATTATCATGCATATCTAGGTAAAGTTTTTTTTCACTACATTCAGTGTCCTCTGAAGGAAAAACTCGTTTTACAGGCACATACGCAAAATGGGTCTGAACACGAATGCAGTTCACATAAGTCCGCTGCCAATCAATCCAATAGTAAAAGCGTCCTCAGAAATGAAACACTTTTTTAAAAAGACGCCAAGAAGTCCTTAAGATTTTCAAGGGGCACTTCGGAATGTCTCAAACGTGTTGACCGCAGCACTTATTGATCGCGCGAGAGGAGGGGGGATAGAGATAAAAACTTTCTTTTTTCGAAGAATGACAAACGATGTTCGGCTAAAATGAGGGAGAGGGGCCAAGCGTGAGAAAACCGTTTGCATTTCCCGGGAGTCCATAGATATAGCAAATATCGATGAAGCGATTTCGATTTTTTTTTCTTTGTGTAGTATTTCGATAGCGGAATCGATTTGACCGTAGGGGACGAGATGGACAACTACGAGGCTCTCGAAAAGACGAACACGATGACGGACTATTTTTCAGAAAGTAAATGTGCCGTGAAAACGGTTGCAAATTTCGACTCGCATTTCGGGAGATTAGATTTATGCGTTGGGTTTCTGGATGACGGAATATTACTACGAGATATGAAGTTGAGTTGTTTGGGTCATAAATTTTAAAATAAACTCTTGAGTTTGAACATTTCTAAGAATTAACAATGAAACAATGAATAGTTTGGAAATCAATCAATGGTACATTCATAAATTAAAAGTCATGCATTTTTATAGGTTGAATATAGTAGGTTGCTTGGTTTGAGGACTTCAAAGGTAAATGTTTTTATTAGATGTATAGGAAGAGTTCCTTAACAAAAAAAACTTTAAAAATTTAGGTATTCTACTTTTAATTATTTATTTTTTTTTTTTGATAGAAGTAATAGCATTGAATTATAAAAGTTATTAACTTATTCCCCTATTTCAAGTTCGTGCTGATTTACTTTTAATGTGTTTTTTTTTGCATTGATGAAATCTTCATATCATGTGTTTGATATCTGTAGGCGAGCATCGTAAACTCATTACTTGATTTAAAAAACCCAACCTGTTGGAACAGTTGGCCACCATGCTCTGGCAAGGTTCCCATCTACATCTATTTTGAAAAAGAACTGACTCATAAGCCAACTGAAGATCTACGTCACAAGACGTAAATGTTTATTTTAGATTTTCTCATCCAAAACTACCGTCAATGAGTATCAGCACGTCATGAAGCTCTTTTTCAAAACAAAAAAAATTGTTACGGCTGCATTTCTGACCATTTAATAGAGCTTTTTTTAAAATATAAATCCGATACTTCTGCTCTTTCGGAACTATAAATGATAACATTAGTTTATCTTTCAAATTCTTCTAGCAGTTGGGCTCAAAATCCTTTATAATCGTTCCAAGTTTTCAAATATGAGAGGAATTGCTGTAAGACCCTCTGCAAATTGCGCAGTAAGCATCACGATAGGCTTTGGAAGTGTTGGACCGTAAGAACACAAACAATGCAGCCCCAAATAAGCTCCAACAAGCACGGCATCTGTTGCTAGACGACAATGTCGATTTAAGTAGCATCGGTGTCTGCTTTGTATCAACGAAGGGAGTTGAGCAGTTGCCAAAGGCTTTTATTTACGCTTTGTTTATTTTTAAAAGGCGTTCTGCTTCAACCCCATTGTTTTCGAAAATGAAGCAGCCAGCGTGCGAATTTCGTAAAACTAGACTGTTCCTTCATCAGCTAGGTGCTAAAACTGTTTGAAAGACGGTTACGGGTTTTGCAATCGAAAATTCTCCTTTATAATAAATTAGGATTCATTCCGGTTTAGTACCTTTGAAAAGCCACTGAGCTCTTTTTTACAGTTCATAATATTTTTCTTACAGGTACAAAATTTGAATTGATGCTTTTCTCTTAAATTTTCTATGTATGAAACAGTGGCATAACAGGGGAAGCACTTCATAAACACATAAACCAAATTTCCACCATTTCAGAAATTTCGAGCAATTTCAATGCAACAAAATCATACTTACAACTTCTAATATCACGTGAAATTACCTTATCAGAATAAAATTTTTAAAAATCTAATCTTACAATTAAATCAAATTTGGATCGATCGCGATCAGCTTACTGCGCTTCCCCTGTTTGCTATTCACACTTCGCCACTGGTATGATAACTTATAGTGTAAACGGTGTATATTCGTGATTTTGTTAAACTTGCAAGGGTCTTGTTTGTTTGGTACATGTTTCTTGTAATTAATTATTCTAATCATTGAAATATGTTTTATTACCTACTTCTTTTAACCACTAGATAAGTTGACATACTTTTAACGGACTAACAATAATGCGTAATATTTGAAATAGTAGAATGTTTCTTGATTATTTATTTAATATGCGCTTATAAATTTTAAACGAGGAATTCTCTAGCTATTTCATAACTATTTCGTTCATTTTCGTATTACAGTTTTTATAATGAAAGTTATCTTTTATTTTTAGATCAAAGTAAATTTTTCTAATTTTACTGACCAATTAAAACCAACTTTTTGCTTAAATGCAGAATATCTAAATAGTTTGCCACGTTAAATTCACTACTTTTATTCACTGAAAATAAAAACAACTTATACCCCCTCACGCATGCACACTTCATTTTATACCAAAATAACAGTTAAATAAATTGAAATGCAGAATTATTATTGCCGAGAAAACTTCCCTTGTACATAAAGAGAGATTTGGGAAATGGCACTGCTCTCCTCTCGCATGACACTCGTCGTTGTAAATGTCAACACGGAGCATGCTGTTAAGCGTCTTGACTTATCGATAGAGGGGGCAAATGCTCTGTAATTAACAGTTAATGCGCACTAATCGTTCAGCAGCAAAACAGAAAGTGCAGCCGCCGTTGTTATTCTTGTAAACGTCGCTTCGGGTCGTTAGTTTCTCGGATTTTCAGAGTTAAATGCTTTGATCGTGTTCGGGATAAGCCCAGTTCTCTCTATCTTCTCTCTCTCTTTTTGATTCAGAATGGAAAGGTTTCTCTTCTTGTTTGTATACAATGAAGATCTTTCGAGAGCGTTTGTCAAGCTATATGTTTTGAAAAGAATGGTAGAAGTCAAGAAAAATAGAAAACATGTTAATATTCTTTTCTAAAACTGAACCATCTTTAAATTCGTCCAGTTATATTTAGTTGTAAAAACTTTGGTTTCCTCAACATTAGTATTGTATTCCATTAACTGTGTTAATCTGTTTTACCAATTGTAAAGTCTATATAAGTTAAATATTATATAAGTTATAAGTTATTATATAACTATATAAGTTAAACATTTGTTTCTGCTGCAGGTATATAAGTATTTTACTATATTAAAATAATATCATGTTCAGCACAAAAATTATAATAGAGCAAAAATTAAAAATACACTAAATTTCAAACAATTTTCCTTGAACAAACAATTTTTTCAATTTCAAACACAAAAAAAAAACTATTAAAATATTGCTATTACAACCATTTTATAACGATGTAATTTTTGTTACCTATGATGAGGAGAGGGATAGTGAAAATGGAATGGTGAAATAGGACTTTCTTTCCATTCGCTATTTTATTTCGTTAAAAACAGTTCCTAACTGAAAGATCAAGACTTCTGATAAAATTGTTTGTTATTTTATCTTCCATGGAAGGAAACCCAAACCTTTTGGTGGTCTATTCCCCAATATTTTTATTTACTACGACACTGGTGTCGTAGCGAAAACGACTGATTTTTTCTCATGTTGTCACTGCCAATACAGGATTCTTGTATCCCCTTGGGAGTGCTAACAAGAGAAGAGACGAAACGCGAACCTAACAACTTTTTTAAACTAAGGTCTTTCGGGTTAAGCTTCATTACTTTTTTTTTCTGGTAAACCAGTCGAAAAAATGGAAAGTCATTGATTAAAGCGTCAAAACTATTCGCCTTAAAAAAATCAAACTCGATGTTCCTTAGCATCAGAGCACCTCGGAGAGGTTTTTTTTTTTTCAAAAGGAACGACTCCTAGCGGCGTCGAAAACAAATTTTCTAATTCAATCTGTGTCCCCTCAAATCCCATCTCATCCCTCCAGACTCCAGGCGTGCTGATTATATTGGAAGAGCCGTAATCCTCCCTCAATATTTTTCTACAACAATCACTGCAGAAGAAGACAATGCATTCTGAGCAGGAGGAGGAAAATATATTGAATGAAAAGAAGCCGGAAAAAGTTGTGCCCGCGTCAGAAATTTTCCGCCGTTTTTTTTTTTTTTATTTTCTTCCAGTGGCACCCTTTGAATCCATCACGTTTGTGACTGTGTCGGTGGCAGCTGGTGCATTAACAAAGGCCGGGCGAAGCGCCGTTTTCGGAAGGTAAGTGCGGTAAAGCCATTACCGTATGAAAAGTCCTTGCGCCACCTCTCCGTGTGTAGAGTTTTGCTTGATAAAAGTACTTTGGAGGATCCGGGGAAAGTACTTTGGCTCTGCGTTGGAGAGTTCACTCTTTTTTTACTCTGCTTGTGTTTACTTGTTACACACATTACCCTTTAATACTAGTTTTTTACAAGTTAAATAGGGACCATTCACAAATGGCATTACACAATATCCCTCCTTCCTCGCATGTCACCAATTCTAACCCTTCAATTTTTTCATCGCCATATTTGTTTCTTGGGAAAGTTACAGTGTAAAACTAAGGAATGAATCGTGTGGCATTCTCGCAGCATTGGGAAAAACAGTTATTAAAGTGTGGTGTCACTGAGTTTGAACTTCCTTCTTTATACAATACATAGATACGTAACCGCCTCCTTTCCCCTAAACGTGTGACGTAATTTGGAATAGCCCCTTACAGGTAAAAGGATGCTTTTAGGGTTTTAACTTCCTTAACATGGTCTTTACAATGTTACCAAAAGAAGTTCTCACCAAAAACAAAATACAAAAAATAGTTTATCAAATGGGTGTAATACACTCGAATCTCATATAGCTAAAAGTAATCAGATTAATATTTTATTTATTTAGTTAATTAAAAATAAGGAAGGGATGATTATTTGAGTTCTTTGAAGCTTTTGTTGGTTAGAATGGAGCTGTTGAAGGTTGGAAATTCTATGTAACAGAGGTTTTTTCTAGTTTTCTCCCTATTTATTCAAAACAAGCCTTTTTTTAAAAAATTCATTTACATCATATAAGCTATATTAAAAATTTCAAATACTACATTTAAATTAAACACAAAAAATAACATTTCTAGTAACTACTCGTATTTTGGTATAGTTGGTGTTAGGAATTTTCGTTAAACTTTCCAATGAATCCTAATAAATATTGTATTAACAGATTTGCTTTGAAAGTATTTTTTTAACCAATGGTATTTTTCGTTGTCACCTAATTATCCTCCTGTCGAAAAGTTTAGAGGCTTATTAGAATAGAATCAGGCTCATTCTTCCCTGGTCAATCAATTACATTTTCTCCTTCCATATCCGTCCCATTCAATTCATTACGTGACGCATGCATTGCCTTATTACGCTAGAAGTATCGATGTCTTCAAATGATGGAAAGAGGACCAAAGTGAATTGAATTCCTCTCCAACGGATACGCGCTATTACGCATCGGACGGACACCGAAAAAAAGTACTACTGCGGACCGAGGGCCAATAAATAAATAAGTAATGAGAAGTCTGAAAGGCGAGGAATAAAAAAGCACTTCTATTGAAGCTAATAAATGAGCAACGTGGATACTCTGCCATTTTTATGCATTTCTGAAGTTGAATTATTCAGTTTCTTTTGTGTGCGCAGCGTCTCTTTTCCATTTATGTGTCATTTTTTATGCATTTCTTTCGAGAATGCGGATTGAAGTCGCTTGTGTCTTTGAGAGAAGTAGTTAAGACCAGAAAATTCGGGATTGGAAAGTTGCAGGGTTGGAGAGTGATGGTGGGAGTCTGGCTTTATTTCACGACAGAATGTGTTTTACTAGGTTGTTGTAGTATGTTGAGGGAGGGTTTTACAGCGTTGTTTGGGGCCTCCTCTGAAAAGATGTTGATTTTGTTTGGTAGAAGAATTAGATTCAACGTTTTGAAAATTTAACAAACCCATCACACTTTATTCATACGTATTTTTCTTTAAACTGTACTTTTTTTTATGGAGAGTTTATATTTATGAAGGAAACATGGATCATATTTTTCAAATTATTAGTTTATTAATATCTTTAACAATTATAAAAATTTCTAACCAAACTATCTATTCTTCAACAATTTAAATCGATTCTTTTGTTCTTCACTAAAGAATAAAGGTATTTATTAATTATTTTTTTGGTGTTCATAGCAACTTTTGCATTTTTTTTTTTATTCATTTCTTAAAATGAAAGCAGAGAAAGTGGACGAAAATGTCTGCGACACAATGTAATCACAAACATGGCACTAATAAATTACCATACAAAACTCGTTTCCAGCTTCAATTTATGGAAAAAGCGGCATATCTTCTAGCGATAAAATTTTGCGAGATTCAATTTTCAACATTTTAAATCCAAATCACTGTCATCTAAACACACGGCTCTTTTTGCTTCACCCTACCCCTCATAAAACCTCCTCCATCACTCTCCCCCTGTTCATCTGTCACGAAGAACATTGTCGCGGGTCCAGGGATCCGTGTCGCAACCATCCAACTGGTGCCAAGATCTTTTGTTCCTTCTTGTTTGCATCCAGTGCGACTCGTTTGTCTTGTCTCCGCCGGCCAATAGACTCTATTGACTCTGCCGCCGTTTGTTAGCGAAACATAAATTAAGCCACCTTTCCTTTTCTTTTGCGTTAAAATGTGGTCGAGAGGTTTCCCTTGAAGAAGGGCGATTTCATTCAACATGAAATTCGTTCCAGCCGCTTTTTATTAGTGATAAACGTAGTGTAAAATTGAAAAGGGACTGTTTTTTTTTTTAAATTTATTGCCCATCGACATGAAAAGAAGATTAAACGTTTCCAATAAATTAAACATAGAACAGTTTCTTTTAGAATTAATTTTTCCTTTATCAATATTGCTTTAAGTTTTAAAGTTTTTTGTAGACGAACTTCTTAAATTTAAATGCATGCCATGCAGTTGAAAAAATGGATGTGCGACATAAATGTTAACCAAATTATACTTGTAATATGTTTTACAATCTTGGACTTGTTATTTAAGAATACCGTTGTCTTAAATAATTAATGCAGGGCACCAGGGTTGGTTGAAGGTTGAACAAAATTTGAGGTGAGGTTTATCACTGAAATTATCAAGGAAAAATATATTGGATTTCTTTTTACTTATATGTGGGCCCATTCGTCATTCTAAATAACCAGGATCTACCTCCACAGCACAATATTTTAAATTTTAAGTTATGTTATGAAAGTTTTGATTTGTACTCCATACTTCTATTTGTGTTCATAATTAACAATTTTATGCTTTAAACTTGGTTAAATGCAACATGATAAAAGAGAGTGGGTGAGGACTAACAGAATATAGTGTTTGGAAATGATTCTTTCACTCCGGCTTGGGTGATAAAGGATGTCGAAGGAGGTAAGGATTTGTACGTCTATCACTTTTCATTTGGCCGTATTCAGTTTATAAGTGTAAACTAGCTGACTTACCCGGCCTTGCACGGGTTGAGTTAATTCATAAATATTTTAAAAAGTTTTTCAAGTTATGTCTTTTCTTTTTCTGGATTTCTTTTTTTGGAACTTATCATCCCGTCGTCCCCGTCGTCTTTTTCATCCCAGTTCTTAACTGTAAAAATATACCCTTACTCATCCCGTCCCGCATTTAAATTTGGCTGTTACCTTCGCTGTAAAGAACAATCAAATTGAAATAAATCATCAGGTTTATCAAGTTATATGTCTTTTCTTTTTCTGGATTAGCAGTCACTTATCATCCCGTCACCCCCGTCGTGTTTTTCTTCCCGGTGGTTCTTTACTTTGAAAATATACCCTAACTCATCCCGCCCCGCTTTTAACTTTGGCTGTTAAAGAACAATCCAATTTAAATCATCAGGTTTATTGAGTTATATGGTCTTTTCCTGGTTAGCAATCACTTATCATCCCGTCGTCTTTTTCATCCCGGTTTCTTACTGTGAAAATATACCCTAATGTATCCCGTCCCGCATTTTACTGTGTCTGTAAAAGAAAAATCCAATTGAAATCATCAGTCTTTTGAAATTTATAGTTTAAAATCTTAAACAAAGTTTCTATGAAGTATTTCCGATGTCCTTTTCAAAAATTACGCTTCGGTTTTTATAAATCACTAGATAAAAACTTAGGAAGTAAAAATCACAACCCTCTTTGAACCCCTTGGGAATAATTTCCTACAGGATGTTACACACCGTATATGAAGTTTCTATCGTTTTCCAAAAATTATATTAATTTAATCAAAAAATAATCCCTATGTGTAATTTAGTCAACAACTCCCGCCGCCAAAGCAAAATATTTAACTATACCTAATTTTATTTAAATTCAAAAATTATAAAGAATCCATTTTTATTTGCATGATCCTACATCTCCAAAAATAAAAACATTTTTATCAAAATAATAAAATGCTTGATAAATCTAATTTTCCTTTTATCATGATAGCCAACTTCTTAGTAAAAACGGTTTTCTAGTACTTAACAATAAAAATTTAGTGAATGTATGAGTCTAGTAAACCATGTCCCATGAAACAATAAAATAATTTTAGCTCTGTTTCCATGGAAACCATTTATTTTAGCCTTTCCATAAATATATTTATTTTAGAAAAAAATTAAAATTACAAATAAAGGAAAATGTTGTTTCAAAATTAATTATTTGAATTCATATGTTTCCTGAAAATTGTTATAATTTTGAAATAGAAATTTACACTGTATTTTTCGTCTTAATTTGTTATAAATTGTGAAATTTTTGAAATTACATTTTATCACATGAGGCCAGACGAAACCTCAAGACAGAAATAAACCTACTGCAATTTACGCATTTCAACAATGCATAATGCTATTTCAATGGGAAAAACGGAGTAGAAAAAGCGCCGAAAAACAGGGAAGGAGTCGTTCGATTTTTAAATCCGTTCTTAGTGCGCGTCGCATAGCTGAGAGGAACGTCTCTGTCAAATTTCAAGCCTCTGGGTCCAGTAGTTTCGGAGATTCCGTGTTGAGTGTTCCTTACTTACCAGTGAGTGAATGAATGAGTCAGTCAGTCAGTGGTATTTGGCTTTTATAGATATAGACTAGCTGACTTACCCGGCCTTGCACGGGTTGAGTTAATTCATAAATATTTTAAAAAGTTTTTCAAGTTATGTCTTTTCTTTTCTGGAACTTATCATCCCGTCGTCACCCTCGTCTTTTTCATACCAGTTCTTAACTGTAAAAATATACCCTATAACTCATCCCGTCCCGCATTTAAATTTGGCTGTTACCTGCGCTGTAAAGAACAATCAAATTGAAATCATCAGGTTTATCAAGTTATATGTCTTTTCTTTTTCTGGATTAGCAGTCACTTATCATCCCGTCACCCCCGTCGTGTTTTTCTTCCCGGTTCCTTACTTTGAAAATATACCCTAACTCATCCCGCCCCGCTTTTAACTTTGGCTGTTAAAGAACATTCCAATTTAAATCATCAGGTTTATTGAGTTATATGGTTTTTCTTTTCCTGGTTAGCAATCACTTATCATCCCGTCGTCTTTTTCATCCCGGTATCTTACTGTGAAAATATACCCTAACGCATCCCGTCCCGCATTTTACTGTGGCTGTAAAAGTAAATTCAATTGAAATCATCAGTCTTTTGAAATTTATAGTTTAAAATCTTAAACAAAATTTCTATGAAGTATTTCCGATGTCCTTTTCAAAAATTACGCTTCGGTTTTTATAAATCACTTGATAAAAACTTAGGAAGTAAAAATCACAACCCTCTTTCAATCCCTTGGGAATAATTTCCTACAGGATGTTACAAACCGTATATGAAGTTTCTATCGTTTTCCAAAAATTATATTAATTTAATCAAAAAATAATCCCTATGTGTAATTCAGTCAACTCCCGCCGCCAAAGCAAAATATTTAACTGTACCTAATTTAATTTATATTCAAAAATGATAAAGAATCCATTTTTATTTGCATGATCCTACATCTCCAAAAATAAAAACATTTTTATCAAAATAATAAAATGCTTGATAAATCTCATTTTCCTTTTATCATGATAGCCAACTTCTTAGTAAAAACGGTTTTCTAGTACTTAAAAATAAAAATTTAGTGAATGTATAAGTCTAGTAAACCATGCCCCATGAAACAATGAAATAATTTCAGCTCTGTTTCCATGGAAACCATTTATTTTAGCCTTTCCATAAATATATTTATTTTAGAAAAAAATTAAAATTACAAATAAAGGAAAATGTTGTTTCAAAATTAATTATTTGAATTTATATGTTTCCTGAAAATTGTTATAATTTTGAAATAGAAATTTACACTGTGTTTTTCGTCTTAATTTGTTATAAATTATGAAATTTTTGAAATTATATTTCATCACATGAGGCCAGACGAAACCTCAAGAGAGAAATAAACCTACTGCAATTTACGCATTTCAACAATGCATAATGCTATTTCAATGGGAAAAACGGAGTAGAAAAAGCGCCGAAAAACAGGGAAGGAGTCGTTCGATTTTTAAATCCGTTCTTAGTGCGCGTCGCATAGCTGAGAGGAAGGTCTCGGTCAAATTTCAAGCCTCTGGGTCCAGTAGTTTCGGAGATTCCGTGTTGAGTGTTCCTTACTTACCAGTGAATGAATGAATGAGTCAGTCAGTCAGTGGTATTTCGCTTTTATAGATATAGATTACCGTACTAAAAGCTATCATTCCTTTCCTTACTAAATATGACATTTTCCTTTACCCATTTTAATTTTAATTTACCAATTTGAATAGTCGAAAGGTTTTGTTTCATTTAAATTAATTTAATGTATTATTCTCTCTCTTATATTAATTCTACCTTAAAGAACTTAGACAAACAAATAATCTATTATCAGTTTCTCTAATAGGATAGTTTTGAGAATTCTGTGTTACCTATTGACTTTTTTTACAAATAGGTAATTAGGTCTGAAATTTTTTTTACAACACCAATGCTTCAACCTTATTTAATTCCTGTTTACTAGTTCCACTTCCGTCATTTTTCCCTCGAAATGAATAACCCCCGACAAGATGATGAACCCCCGTCGTTATTACTCTCAGGGTAACCTTCGCCGGGAATATCGGGCCACATAAATTACTTATCGCCCAAACCGCCATAAATCTCTCGAGCGACGATTCCCTTTGAATTTATCGCCCCCATACGCTGAGCAGTATTTGAAGTCGCGATTACTCTCGACCTCGTTTAAACGACTTCCATTTGTGCTGTCTGGGAAAGATGCGGCGTCGCTGCTCCCAAATCGGTGCAATTAATCTCTGTACTGCAAGTTTACGAGATATATCGGTAGTTTACGGAGAGTTTTTTTTTTACTGGAGATGGCCAAATTGGTAGCTTTAGGTATCGAATTTTTTTGTGTTTTGAATAAGTATTTATAAATCATCGAGTATTTAAACTGTGATGTTCAAAGCACGATTAGAGAATTATTCGATTTATAGAAGTACACTCGGTCAATAATAAATCCGAACAATGGTACTCATTTTTATTAAAGAGAACGGAGGAAAAAAAGCTATTTTCCAGAAGAAAACTATTTAGAGAAGAAATAGTATAGTTATTTAATATACATATTTCTCTTCTCTCAAAGGAGCCCTTCCTAAGAGCTCTTTAATCTTTCTCCAGATAAAGAAATTATCTGAAGAATGAATATTTTTTTATGTAGTATTTGTACCCCGCAATTTTGGTGAAATAGAAAACATATTTTATAATATTATTATTCCCTAAACTCAGCTCCAGAAGCAATTCTTGTTCCTTTTCAAAAGAATTTTTTTATTGCATAGCATCTATTTAACTATCCTGAAACGCACTGTTTATTTCTGCCTAGCTCTTTCTCCGAAGGATGTTTTTATTTATTCACCGTTCTTGACCGAATCAAAACAGTTTCATTTATTTCTTTGAATCTCGATTATTTACTTTTTTTTTTATTCACCGTAGTTTTTGTTTGGTTTAGCTGTTTTCGTCACCAAATATTTATGGTTGAGAATTTTTTATGGTTGTCTCTTCCGAAAACTTTCTTACTGATTTTTGTTTAATTCTTAGAATAGATTCATTGAATATGGACGGTAAAGCCTCTTTGGGGTGAACCAGAAATATTTTAGTTTAGAAGAAAAACAATTCAGAGGAGATTTATTTATTTAGTTAAAAAAATTAAATACAGTATACACATCTGATTCTGGTAAAGTTGTGACAGCAATGAGCAGCAAATGTTCTGTGAAATGGTAACTCAGTCCAGAAATATTGAAAATCTAGAAATATTTTACTACCATATTGCTGTGAACTCATTTATTTTCAACTGTCGGACAGGAAATCGAAAAACTACGAAGGATTATCACATTGCCCGAAACAGAGATATTTTGACTATGAGGGGATTCCGAGAAATGGTGAGGGCTACTTAAAAAGTACATTTTATGGCTGAAAAGCTAAATACGAGTATTATACACCAAAAAGTACTCGATATCCTAGATATCCAAAAATATAGATTCTTCTCAACACTACTCGAAACTATTATCTATGTTTTAAGATATCGATCTAATGCTTTTTTTAAAGTCAAAGTTAAAATTATTAGATTCTCTTAACATACTTTGATACATAAAAATAAATTAAAATAAATATTCGATACTCTTAGTACTCGACACCTAAAAAGTTTCTATTAATTCCATTACTACTCAAAAACAAGCCAATGAGGGTGTTTTCTTTTGGAAAAGTCGTACTGCGTGACCAATAAGAGACGTTAACGGTACTTGTCATAAGCATCACGTGCATCGTCACAAACAACATCAGCCGAATGAGATTAGCCCCGACCCGAAGTGATAAATCTCCATCCCGTCCCAGCAAAAAGAAGACTTCGGGAAAAACAAACACCGAAACTTTCCTTATTTACTCCGGAGTCAGATCCAGGAGAAAGGGGGAGTACATGAGGGTCTATTTGCACACATGATTCCTCCGATCGATTCCAAAAGGAAAGTGCAGTGCAAAAGCGCAAGTTGAAATGGAACCGAATCCTGCTTCGATGTTTATCAGAGAGAGAGAAGGGGAAACACAGAAAGGGGAACTGTGTGGGTTTATTTCGAAAACTGGATCCGGAGAGAGAAAACGGGAATTTTGGGAGATGTTCCTTTTTTTTTTGCGGAAGGCAATATTCGGAGGGGCGAAGGGAAATTGGAATGGGAGGAAAGTGTTGGCGAGTATCGCGTGGAGGTGATTATCTGAGGCTGATGTGGCTACTGCAAAAACGGGGAAAGGGGTTAGGTTCTCTGGAAATCTCTCGACCGATTTTGCTTTGTAGCTTTATCTTATCTTTTGTTTTTTTTTCCCCTGTCATATGTTTTTATCTATATTTATGTATTTTTTCTTTCTTCTTGTTGCTCCTAATAAATTTGATTGATTGATTTAATCTTTTTTAAAAGCTTTTATTTATACGACCAAACGCAAGGAAATTTTCAAATGAGTTTTATAACGGATTATTTGTGAATAATTTAAAGAGTGCCCATTTCAGACTCTCAATTTCTAGTTCTCTGTTCGTATTTGAAAGACCTTACTTGATACTATCTTCCTTTTTAAAATCAGTAAAAATAATTTCAACGTGTATGCTTACGTTTATTTAAGTAGTAAAATGAAGAAAATATAATACTGCATGAGTTAGAGAGTTGGATTGATCTTTATACTAAGGGGATCCGCGTCATATCCTTAGACTGTCTTTGAGGATCCGCTATTTTAGTTATATTTAATATTCTATCAAAACTTTTTTTGTGCTTACTATATTGATAAATGTTAGAAACATTCAGTTAGAGTGTGATCCTGAAAAGGAAGTTGTTCGAGTTAATTTATGTACCTCATTATTTAGCATTGTTTGATTTAAATTTTTTGTGAGTTGTCTTCAATATGAAGTTTTTAAGGTCAGTTTTTTGGTACTAGAGTTTTAAAGATTCAATTTAATTGTATATCACTATTGGAACAACTGTTAAAAATATCAAACTATATTAGACTGCTTGGAGGGTGTTTTTTGTATGGATATTTTTATTATCCCTATTAAAACTTGTAGTGAAATTGACCACTGCAAAATGTGTTTGACAGTTTAATCTGAAAATATGAATTCACAAGATGCTTCATAGAATGTTAAAATATATTCATTAATATCAAAATTACTTTTATCTTCATTTAATACCAAAATGCTTATTTCGCATTTTATGTCAGGAAGTGAATTGCATCTGAAAAAATCACCAACTGAAGTAAATAAATTAATTTTTTTTATAGTAGAGATAAGGTTAAATTCTAGTATTATTTCATCTTGAATAACATGATATTGTTAAGGCACTTATCGTATTCAATCGAAATTCTAGACAAACTTTAAACAAAATATTGCTTGCATACATCAGTCTTCTTTTATTTGAAAAATGGTCACTTCATTTCACCTTACAGTTAAGAAAATTGTAAGGCTATTTTGAAATATTTTGGAAAAGTACTAACCGTGAATCTCCTTATTATTTTGTTATGATTGACGTATGTCTCTTAGAAATAACCCACCTGGTGTTTTCTTTTCGAAAGCAGGGTATTTGAGGATACTTCTCTTTCTCATAAAAAAAGGAATAGCTCCCTTTATAAATCACGTAAGGAACGTCCTTTCCTCTTTTGTAGACATCTTTTTCGCCTTTCCCAACTCGGACTTAAAGACTTAGATGTCGGGGTTCTGTATTGAGTGATAAAAATCAGCGGCTACGTGAAAAAAATAATGAGTCAAGCGATACATCGCCATTCGAAACTTTTTGGGTTTCTTTCATTTTCCAATCGTTGCCAAAATGGATCTGTAAATAAAGTGAACAAAGAACGGGAGATATTGCACCAGAATTCTTTGTTCTCTGATTCTTTGCACTTTCTTCTCGCCTTATAATTCATTTTGAAGCTCGTTCTCCAGCGCTTCTTTGCCGCCATTTTTGTTATTTACTCCTTCTTTTCTGAATAGAATTCGACGCATCTCTTATTTATCGTCTGTTATAAAAAAAAACTTTCGAATTTTTTGAAAAGAAGAAACTCAAGTGATGCGAAATAAATTCAAAACATCCCTAGGCTATCCCTATTAAAGGGATATTTTCGTAAATAGACGTTTTTATGTTTTGAAATAAAGAAGCCATCGTTTAATTTTTTTGTAGTAATGGAATAAAATTGTTTCAAATAGAATTAAAATAGCTTTTTTTAATTTCCATTTTTTGCCTCTTTTAATTAGGGAATTTCAAACTTTCTTTAGAACTTAAATGAAAGCAGTTTACGTTACATTCCATTACGTTATGTTTTTTTTTACCTCAAAACCACACAATTTTTTTTTGCTTTGGAGACACCATAATTTTCAAATGCAAATTGATAAAAATATAATATTTTTGTAATATTTGATGATATTTTTTGTAACTTCACTGAAAAAATCTTTTCAAGTATATAAATTTAGTCTTTTATTAATTTTTTTCTATAGAATTTTGAAATAATACGTACATAAGCCATGTATTCTTTCACTTATTCCTAATTAATATTTTTTGTGTCTTTTCTTTAGTTTCTTTGAAAATAATGCGTTATTTATAGGTATAAAAAGGATGTATTTTTATTCCTTGTTGTATCGAGGGAGACTTTTCTAAACTTGTTAAAAATAATCAAGAAAGATTTGAATTTCTTAGTGTTTTTCAAGTAGTTTTACACACTACCTTTTACGACTGATTTTTTAAAAGATGCTTTGATTGGAAACCAAGTAATAAAGCCAAATACTGTGGTTTACTACAGAGCGCAATGATGTTTGATTGTATAATAGTTTATGAGTTTTTCTTTGATGAAAGTTTAGTGTATGAATTGAGCTGAGTTGCATCTCTGAATCTTCCTAAACTACCATCAATCTTTTTTTTAGAAAATTAAAGAATGAACACACCTTTTTCATATATTTCGTTTTAGAATTAACTCATAATCCATCCCAATACTTAAAGATTCTAATGATAAATTACTCTCACATTAAAAATGGGGATTCTTCTAGTAGTGCACGTGCATTGATTATTAAAGTTATTTAAAAACACACTGCTTGTTAATATTCGTGTACTCATAAAAGCTTACAAAGTATTTCCTTAATCTTCTTTTTAATTCTTTTTGAATTTCTTTATTACCTACAAGTCTTTTTACTATCCGTTTTCATACTTGCTTATGTTTCTAAAATGTGTGAAATTTTTCGGCTTTGAAATAACGGAACCCCAAATGATGTTCACATGACTGAATGCAACAGGCTTCCAACTAAAAGACTCGCAACTGGGATTTTAATCGTTTTTTAAAACTTTCTCATTACAGGAAAAAATAGGATGTACCTATTTGAAATTGAAATAAAGTATAAATTCAGCCCATATTTTTTGTTTCTGAATATTTGCTTTACATACTCCCCTAAAGGTGCGATTGGCCCCCTGATTGCCACCATGAATGGGAAGCTTGTTAGCGGAGTGGCTGAATGAATCTGGCATCGATCGCAACCCACTCGGTAGGTGTGCTCTAATGACAGTTTACTGCTTGAGACGTAACCCGCTAGGTGTCGCTACCGGCTCCTACTTGGCTCCATGCCACAGTTTTTCCTCCTCATCCCCATCCTCCGATCTCTCGGGACGGGTCAAGGGTAGTGGGATACCTGCTGGGGTCGGTCGAGGGGTGGACCCTTCGGGGGTTGATGACCTTTCTTTCACCTCACTTGTGGTTTGCAGAAGAATCTTCTAAGAAAATTATATGAAGCTTGTCGGGATTTCTTTAAAATGTTAGTGTGAAATTTAACGTGAAGCTAATTTCAAACTCCTATATACCAAATAAAATTAATTAAGGAATACTGTTTATACAATACATACAAAAATAAAAATACTTGTGGAAAAAATATGTGAAATACAATAGGAAGGAAAAGGTATTATTAAATATTGGAAAATTGAAATCTAGAATATGATTTTTCAATGGAACCTCTCCTTTGAAACACACCTGAAAAAGAAACATACCGTCTCTTTAATGGTGTGTTTTACTCAACTTTTAGCATGGTCCTTTCAATGGATAACAATGGTTAACTTGTGTATCTAAAATTTAATGAAATGTTTGATGTGAGTGATAAATGATGTTAAAAGTGAGCATTTTTATAACATATGGTTACTATGTTTTATGATCTTAAAAAAAAGTATTCAAACATTCAGAATCTCCATTTTACAAATCCTATCACTTAAATTAAATTGAACATGATATTTTGTATATCAGCCTATATAAAAAAGACCAGCATTTAATCCATTTAGTAACTCTTGAAGTAAAAGATCGATACTCAGAAAGAGCCTTAAAGGACCCTTTCATATTCAATTCAAAACCGAACATTACATCTTCCGTCGAGTTTTCCAAACAATGATTCCCACTTTGTCCCATGCATATTACAAAAGCTTTAAAACCGTTTCAGAAGGTTTTCCCACCGCCTCTGGCGTCGCTCTGACAATCTGACGCATAAGCAGCAGTGTGCATCTCACAACTTTCTCCTTCAACAACAAAACAGCAACGACCACTTTACTAGAGAAGAGAGGATGGAAGCAGCCGGGGCAATTAATTATACTCCGCCAATCGATTGGGGTTCTCCGGGCGCCCCAAATGAGCAATTTTTACAACGCGTTAAAAATCGGGCTCTGTTCTTGCCCCGACGACGGGCTATTGCCTCATTTTTCTTGCTGCCGGTCGCTGAGACTGGATTTACTAGAGGTGGTCTAGTTTCTGTATTGATATCGTTGCGGGGTTCCAAGGTCTTACCGACATTTATTTATATGGGAAAGCATAAAAGATTAACCATAAGTTAATATAAGAATGGTTAGTAAAACAGTTGGTTTCTGGTCTACTCAATCTAAAAAGGTTTGCCTTGTTGTAATGAAATGGAATGCAAACTGGTCTCTTCTTAGAATACATTTTTTGGGAATCGCCTCCCAAACAGCACACACGTTCAAGATTCATCCAATTTTTGTCATGTATTACCAAATTTCGTTTACTTCAAGTTGTAGTTACATAAACTTGGCATATTTGGTATGAGCTGTGTTACTGCGGCTGTTCAAATAACAGCGTCTTTCATAGAATAAAGAAATTAATTATCTGTAGTGAGTGATTGTTTTCATCCCTAAACTAAGAATGTAAAATATGAGAGTGTAAAATATTAAACGCTAAGCCTATAGATTAACAAAAAGACACACAAAACTGTTTATACGTGGTTGTGCAAAACTGTTCATATATTTTCCCATTTCACAATGAGTTCCAAACAACATTTGCATCTGAAAACAAGGTCGATATGATAATGAGGAAAAGTGTTTAAGGTCATAACGCTCCAACCTAAAATTTAGAAGAGAGAATAAGAGAAGAGAAATAAAAATAAATGATACGGTACAAAATGAGAGAAAGAATGGAATTAAATCGAGAGGATATGAATGAAAGAATTAAAAGCGAAAAAAGCGAGAAGAAAAGAGAGAAAAGTGTTGTTAAACAAGAGAGACAGCACACTTTCATGGTATTTTTTTATGGTTGCGTATCATTATTAGAGCCAACTGATTGAAAAGATGCCAGGCAATTGGAAAGAAAATCAGTTAAGGTTCGGACTAATGAGAGGCATATATCTTTCAGGGGGGGGGTTCTCGTTTCAAGTAAAAAAGCTTATGAATAATAGTCCTACGAATGTACGGAACTAAATTTTCCGGATTTCGAGTGGTCCGAGCAAGCACAATATTGCCTCATTTCTTACAACCTCTCCCGTAAATATATTTTCTTTACGAATTATCTTTTTTAGATCGCTCCTTCCCCCGGTGACGTGTTTCCCCTGGGCTCTTTTTATGACGATTTCGGTTGGAACGGTACGCTACTTTTCCTCCCTCTTGGAATTGCGAGGGCAGAGAGATATGACAAAAATGAGTGTCATTTAATTTGTCAACGTTACTTCTTTTATGTATTCCCTCTTTAGGTTTTTAACGCAAATTATGCTTTTGTTAGTTAAAATCTTCATGACGTTAAATTAAGTTATGAAGCTAAATACTTATAAAACTTTTTGTGAGCATTAATAAATCTCAGATATTCGTTACAAATGATTACTCTCTGCTATTCTTCGGACATTATTTGGGCCATGAAGGAAACAAATTCTAAAGTCATATAAAACTAGACTTTGTACTAGATACAGAATAGAATGTATCAACCTATTCTTACACTATGAAGTTATGTAAATTACCATTCAAACTGTAAAAAGAAAGTAGTTTTTTTTTTTTTTACAAAAAGATTAATGCTACAAAAGCATCTGCTAATTACGTCTTACAATCACAACTTTAACTTTTTTGTACTGCACACAATTTTTTAAAAATATACTGAAATTTCTGATGAGTAGTTTTTAACTTCAAAATAAATCATAAACCAAACCAAACAAATATTTTTTGCTATTCAAAACTAGACTATTCAGATAACTTTCAGGTATTTTTGATAGTTTACATCAATATTTTTCAATTTTCATGCTCATATTTGATCCGTTCCCTCTAAAAATACGTAGTGAATGATACCAGGCTACTTACTTTACCAATACAAAATTCAGGCAATGATAAAAATTAAAAATTACAGTAATGAAAAGTGTTCAAGTCATTTCTCCAACCTAAATTTTGAGCGAACTCTTATTTTTTGCTCTCTAACTTCAACTATGGCATTCTCTTCTACTAATTCAGCTTTCAAATTCAAACACGACGGGCTCTTTTAGCCGTCAAGGAAAAAACTGAAAACAAACACACAGCGTATTTTCCTTTCCACCAACCTTAACACACACACACATCCAACTTTTGTCCGCCTTTTGATCTCTTTCATTCATTCATGTGCGATTACGGGCTCTATCAAGCAGCCTTGACTTTATTATTGAGATTGGGCTCTGGAAAAGTAAAAGACCGACTTCCTGCTGCTACTCGCAGATATTACTCCTTCTGGGCCTATCAGGAAATAACAGATGCAAAAGCTTGTTTGTTAGAGCCCCGCCGATATGATTGTATAACTAACGAAGGGAGTGAAATAGTTGACCGAGACTTACGTTTTCCTGCGTCACTTATCAAAAACTTTAGTTTTTTCAACAGATGGAGGGGGTTTGAGATATTTTCTTTTTGGATCATTATGATGTGCTTGAAAAGGAATTCGATGCAGTCAATAACGATATGAAATCAATAGTTATGAAGTTATCGAGAGTAATAAAGTTTCAAGAATAATCAAAAAAACGTACTGTACTTCCTCGATTGACCTGTCGTGGTCAGGACTGGACAGTCTGTAAAGTGAAAATTCCGGATAAAATATAAATTATTGAACACTAAAATTATAAACAGTAAATGCATTCTTCAAATGACAAAACATATTGAAAATACCGATAATGTCATTTCGGTATGTTAAAACTATATCCCCCCCCGTTTAAAAGAGTTTCGGATAATCGACATTCTTTACTGTTTTCTTTTATTGCAGCCATGTATGTAGATTGCATTCAGTATTCCTATCTTAACGGTGTTAATAATAATATAATAACTTATTGAACATTCAGTTAAATTACAATTATAATGAAAGGAAAAAAAGAAACCATTTTTGTTATCATGGGGGAAACCGTCTAAGTAATAGGTAACTTTGAAATGAAAATACAAAATAAAATACAGAGCATTTACAGTTCAACACAAAGATAGAAAATATACAATAAAACTAGAAAGAAATGAGAATGATCAAGATTTTTTTTTAATTTTATCTCTGAAAAAAGAATAGAACAAATTACTTCCGGCCCATGACGTTAAAGATTTTAATCGTTCTTCTCAAAGTTACACTAAAACTAAAAAAAATCAAAGGTCATCTAGATTGATTAATTTACTCCAACTCCCTTCCCTATTAAGTTTGTTTAAAAATACTATCAATATTTTATTACAATTCACACCATCCGTTCGGAAACCAAAATTGATCGTGAGCGATTCGACTCAGACCTTTGAGCCCAATTACACACTCTCCATAATTCTGTTGAATCTTCATAACACATCCAAGAGAGACAAAAATTAAACTACGAACTCAATTGTGGCACAATATATTTCTGAAAGCTTCTTTGAATTGTTATATTCGAAGTAACAATTGACTAAAATAAATGTCTGACGTAGATTTACATGATATAAAGTTATTTAAAACGTACCTATACGTATCCTATTAGTATCTTATTATACCTGAAATTTAAATTATGTATAATAATTTTACGTTTAAAAAACATACTATTCGTTTTGTATTATTTAACTTGCTACTAATTTTTTAGTTTGCGTTACGTATTACGTTTATTTTGTAGAATAATCTATATGTACGTCTACCTGTAATATTGTCTTGCCTGATTTTAGAAATTTAAATCACGGTCTTACGTCTTTTTAAAAGTATACTTTTTTTAAAAAAAATGATATGTTAACATGACTTGAAAGATTTTATTTAATACCACTTTTCTCTTCTGAAAACTTCTTTCCGTTGATTTAAATTTGATGACATGATATTTTTCTCTCCTCCAGAAACGTCTAAAGAAGACTTTTCTCGAGGAGAGAAAACGTATAAATATCATGGCGGTTTTCCGTATAAATATCACGCTCTGACCAAGTGACACCTCTAAGTTCTCATTTCTGTAGATCCTTTTTTGAAAAAAAGATGGGTTTAGAGCTTAGCTTAATAAAAACTGACCAATCATCTTAACTTTTGACATTTAATAACTTCAATATTTCTCGCTATAGCCGCAGTGCATTGGGAAATAGTTGGTAACTGAATTTTCATTGATATGCCCAGAAACTGAACTCTTATAACTTGACAAATAACTGTCATGAATAATTAAAGGAAGTTTTTGTAGAGCAAATAAGTTTATTGAATTTTTATGCATCTAATTGTGATGTTTCAAAGACAATGAGAAATTCTTACGTGCTTATTTTTCCTTATATCAAATAATATACATAGTTAGATATTTGGAAATTATTTTGTATGTTCCTGAACATAATATATAGGTTTTTACTGGACAATCTCTCAGAATGATCGGCAACATGTTTTTCTCTTTCAATTTGTGTTACAGTAGATTATAAAAACTAGTTGAAAAATTGGTGTAGTAAGTAGTAAAATCTTTCTTTAAGACAACTTTTTCACTTAATTATAATTGAATTTACTTTTTAGTATTTTTATATTTAGTACGAGTAATATAAAGATAATCTCAATCTTAAATTTAGAAAAAAAAATTCGACCTATAATTTGTATACTTTATGAAGGTTATCCTTGATTCAACAAGTTAAGTTTAGTTGTTTTATCCTGTAAGTATTCTTGTCACCTAGGTATCTGAACGGTCACTTAAAACAAGTTTTTTTCGTAACAAGTATTCCACAAACCTAAATTCCTAAAACAAGCATTCCATTTCTTAACATTGCTATCATCTAGTTTACATAATTAACTAAGCCTCTTACTTTTTGTTAGGAATTTTGAAATGTTTCTGTCGTTGAAGAGAATATACCTATGTTATTTTAAAATAATAAATAAAAAAGTAAAACACCCACGTTTAAAGGGTTTTTTTTAGAACTTTATCTTCCCTCAATCTTCTTTAAAAAATAAAATAATACATCATCACATAAAAAGGTAATCACTCTTCTCCTTTAACACCCCCTCAATATTTTCCCCGGATGGCTTCTATTGAAAAAGGAGAAGAAAATTACGCGAACTGCAAACATTTGATTGGCAAATAGGCCCTCTCCGACTGGAATTAATTGCCTGTGACAAAAGATGAAGCGAGAAATTAAAAATTTAAACGCAACTAATGAAAGAGATTTATAGGTTCCGCCTTGCACGGAAGTTGGTTCAGCGCAAATATTACCTACGAGTCCTGAATGAATAATGGAACCAATACGTTTGGTTGTTGAACTTAATTAGTTGAAGCTGATATATTTTTGTTGAAAGTTATGCCAGTGCCTTGAAAAAATTAGTACCCTTATTCAGTTTTTTTCGGGCGAGAAGTTGTCTATTGCATAAATAAATGAGTATCATCCCACATGAATAGAAATAAAAAAAAAATACAAAAATGGAAAAGCGAGCTTGCAAAGCCATAAAACTTGTTATTTATAAGGGTTTTATTATTTTGTACCTGCTGGTTCATAATTTAGAAAAGCAGTATTTAACGATATTTAAGACCAAATTCCTTTCTAATTTACTATGTTCATGTCTCCCAACCCAATTTTACCTACCGGTTTAAAAAATAAAATATTTAAAAAAAAATTTTTGTTTTATTTTGACTTACATACCTATAAAATCACTCAATTTATCAAAAGGTATATACTTTCAAATGTGTATCAAAATGTTCGGCACTTAATTTTTAAGCGACTTAAAACACATAATTTAAATAGCTATTAATTTACAAAAACATTTTAGGGAACGGAAATTCAAATCGTTAACCTCCCAAACGATAAATCTAAACCGTCCCCCCGCGCGATAAAAATTACCTAGACGTTGATGTTCATGGTATATTTATCGCACTGACACGGGTCCAACAGAAATGAACTGAACTGAAGTACTCCCTCCCATCTTTATTTCCGTGGACACGCTGCCAAAAACCCTTTACGAAAAGGGTTGAAATTTTCCAAAAATATTCCACTCATTCCACCATATCCCTCGGATTTGTCATTAATTCCTCCACATTTTCTTGTAGTGTTGTTGTGTTTCTTCGGCAGCTACAGTTGTTTCTTTGGCTCCTTGCCTCAAGTGACGTTGCTGCTTGCTCTTTTTCGATGGAACTCCAAACCCGAGTGTTGACTCGCTGGAGAGCTTAAATAAAACTGTCTTCGGACGCCTATTCATCCTGTTTATTTTGCATGTTTACTTTTTCGCCCTGAAACGGACTGGGCTAAATTTAGGGGAATCGTGTAGGCTTCTGTGTCTGGATTTATCTGACGATTTGAACGTGTGTGGCTTGTAATTGACCCTAAATACACTCTCTAATTGGTGGAATCCTCCTTTGAGTCAGTTTGGGGTGGGCTCTCAGTGCTTATTTTTGCATATTCGGAAGATTTACGGTAGTGTTTTCAAATAGAGGTCCTAACGTCTCTTAGAGATGCAATTTGATTCAGTATTTTAGAAATAAGCTCGTTTAAAGTTTAAAAACAAATATCGCTATGGGCAAAGTCATAAACAGGGTATTATTAATAATGCCCTAGCAATATCCGGGTATTATTAATAATGCCTGACCCAAAATGCTAGGGCATTATTAATAATGCTCGGATTTACCACATTGCCCGTAACATATACATTTTTATCATCACATAAAAGGAATGCTATTAACTCGAACTCTAGCACATCCTCCTTTTAAGCCAAAGAGTCTAATAAGGAAAACCACTTTAAGAAAAGTTTAATTCACTATGTTCTCTACTTCTTTTCTATGTCCTTCGGCGAAAAAAACTGCAAATTACTTCTTACTTCTTAGGCACCTTTACAAACTTATTCTCAAACTAGTCTTGCCCATCCAGTATTCATATGCGTGTTTTCATTAATGCAACCCAAACTCTCGTATTAGTCTTCTCGAGAGTTATTCTGGATGCGTTTTTGTTATGATGTTTTTTTTCTCTCTAATCTCACGGGGCTCTAAATGTAGTTTGTGGGTTTTCTTCTCCAGTTTTCAGTTTCATGTTGTGCGACTGTAGAACGCCGTGTGAATTAGAAAGCTCTTTTAAAGTGTGTTGGTTAAGATGGGAAAAGAGATGCTCTTATCTATGTATAAAGTGCAATGAAGCAAACACCTTTTGACGTGGGCGCACAGGTCAGAGATTTTCACATACTGTTGATAAATGCATATTTGGCGTTCATTTTAGACGGGTGGTATGTTCCATAATAATTTGCAATGAAAAAAAGGTAATTATTTTTTTGTTCACTTTTTGTCGTATAAAATTGAAATAACTTGTTTAGGTCAACTGATAAAAGGAAGAAAACATTGTGAGAAATAATTTGAATACATAAACTAAATTTAGGTAATAAGTTGAGAAAAATTATTTATGTAATAAAACTGATTGTTACTTATTAGTCCACTGAAGTCTTAACTTCCTTAGTAGAGTATAACCTCAATATCTCGAAATCGAAGGGACACAAAAATAAATTCGATGTCTCTAGTTTTCGAGATAAAAAGGTTACTCCAAATATAAAATTAATTAGTACCTACTTTATTTCAAGGGAAAAAGTATTTTTTCAAAAAACAAATGTTTTTGAGGCATCAAAAATGGAAGTTATACTGTATAGTAAGCAAAATGTGGCCAAATTATTTTCTTTTAAATTTTTTTATTTATTTATCGTATTTTTTGAAGCATCTGAAAATCATACTTGTTTATTGCGAATTATTTATGAAAAAGAATTTCAAAATATGCTACATGAGAATTATGCTTTCTTACTAGCAAAAAAAAAAACTAGTTTATTTCCTTCTAAAACAAACACGATAAAGAAAAAAAAACATGCTCATTTAGTTCGGCTTCTTCTTACCTCCCCAAGAACAAAAATTAATAACCGTAAACATAATGAGACTTTGTCTCCGCGAATTTTCTTCTTTATTGACAACTTATTAAGGAGGGAACCCAGCAGTTCACCTCCCACTAACAAAATAAAGCGCGTCTTCGATATATATAGAGATCCCGATTAGTCTTGAGAAAATAATTGGGAATTTTCGTGGAGCTTCTTTGGTCGATGAGGTTTATTATCGAAATTAAAACAGGCATGATAACAGAGGCTTCGCTTACACGGCTTTGACATCATTAGTCGAGTATTACCACAAAAGTTTTCCGCAGAGCCTTATGATGCTTGAAAGGTTTCTTTGAGGGATAAATTGTCGGAGTACGTGTTTTTCTTGCGGGTTTGTGTTCACGGTCTTCAGCAAATCCGTTGTTTTTCTGTTTCTTGGGGTGCTTTATTCTGTGTTACGAAATGTTTGCTTTTAAAGGGGTAATTAGTAGATATTGCTTTGAGAAATTTGTTCTCTCGAATATTCCCTTGACTATTTGCGCCAATTCACACAGCAGTGAATTTTGTTCTTCATATGTTTTATGTTCTTCATAAAAATATTTATGTTTTATAAGGTTAAGTTTTAAATAAAAAATTAACATAGTACTTGAAACATGCTGATGGGGCAGTTACTTTTTCTCTCTTATTGTTTTTTTGTAAGCTACGTGGAAATAGCTATAGGAAAATAAAAATTTTAGTTTTCATCAAAACCAACCAATTCCAAAGTGAGGTGTAAAGCGTAGAGAAAGATCGTCCCTTGAGGTGCAATATGACATTAACTCAATTTTCCTAACTTTTCAGACGAGAGGGGGGAAAACAGACACATGAGGTTCTAAGAAGTTTTTCTCAAAATTGTTTATTTAAGGCAATCCGGTTTCAAACTTTAAGTACGTATAAGATGATGCATGACTCTAAATGAATAAAAATTGACTTTATGCCATGTTGTACCTTAAACAGCAAGAGTTAACCCTTTATGTACAGAGGGGACTTCTAAAACCCACTTAATTTAATCATCAAGAAAATCAAAATGTTTGACGAATTTTTTTGAGAATTTCGAAGAATAATGTGTTTAACCTTTCTTTTTGCTTGATAGATAATATCGCAAGTTAAATTAATTTTAATCATGCTAAATGGTTTTTTCTGAGTCTCGTTTTTGTTTCCAAACAACATCTGTGACGACGCTATCGTCACAGTTTCAATTATAACATCTTATTAAAATAACATATAAATAAGCAAGAACGAGAAAGCCATGATAATCCAGTTAAGTATTTTCGTGTGTTAAGATAAACCCTTGCATATCCCAAAGAACATATCTCGTGATTTTCTTAGTTAGTAAATATTCCAATCAAAGGAAGTCAGGAGAACTTCCAGAAACTATACCCCTATATAAAAAGCAAGGAGAGATTAGGGACGCACTACCCACACACTCCAGAGTGAGGACGATGTAAAGAGAATAGTAGCAGACCCCCAAAACGAGAGCATGGAGGCTCTCTTACAAACGGGTAAGAGTTATTCGTTCCCAATTAAATATAAATAAAATGCATCTCCAACTCGTACTGAATACCATACTATACTCTTCGGCTTTTATGTTTTAATTGAATTAGTAATAATTAGTTAATAATAATAAATAGCGTGTTTGATTTTTACAATCTGGTATTTTTACTTTATCTCTGCCGTACACCATCGTGATAGCATGAGGAGATGAGTAATAAATTTAAAAAAAATTAAATAAATTGTTTCGAATTTAAAAAGAAACCTGAAACTCAAAACAATAAAAAAAATCTCAAATTTCCTCAAGAGTCGGGTCTCTCAAAAATCCTCAACAACAACCAAAAGCCCAGAGAGAGAGCACCCAGCCGCCGTTCTTCCTCGACGAGTGGCTGGTTCTATCTCGCGCCGACTCCTCCGCCCTCTGGCTCCCTCATCGTCCGCCCGCGGCGCCGCGTCGTGCGCACCGTGCTGCCGCACTCGGCGCGAGATGCGGCGGCCCTCCACACCTCAGCGCTCCCCGCCGCCGTCGGCAGCCACCGGCGGCGACCACCCGCGATGAGCATGGAAGGCGACAACGAACTAGGTAACTGACCCTCCTCTCTCTCTCCTCTCATCCCACCTTCTCCTCCATCTTCAACCGGGACGGTGATGAGCGGTGGTGTATTGATTGGGGGACCTGCACCCCTCCTCTGTGGGCCGTGTGTGGTGGGGATGGATTCTGTCGGTTGTGTGGTGTAGCAGATATGTGGATTTGCAGCTTTTGGGGTGCCCCTGAGGATATTGTGTGTGCTATTGATTAGGGGGGTTACCTCACCGTGTGGTTCTTGGATTTGTGGTGATCGTGTGGTTGGGATAGATTCTGTCGTTGGTATGTGGATTTGTTGCTTGGTTTATAGGTTCATTCCGTTCCCTGTGGACTGAGGATACGTTTTTTTTTTTGGTTATGTATTACATATATTAGAGAATAGGTACCTCCCATGGACTGTATGCACTAGTGGTGGTGAGGTAATACATTGAATACTGTTGTTAGGTATGAGAATATGCAGATATCTCCTTTTAGTGGCTTTGGTTCTCCCTGGTAGGGGTGTGTTGATTGGGGTCCGAAAACCCCCATGGACTGTGTTGCGTTTTGGTGTTCCCGATGATAATGTGGTGCGGAGATAATACTGGGGGGATATGGTTCTGGTTGTGGTAGTACTGAATATGAAGTATCGGGATTGCAACTGTATTGTGAAAATCTCCTTCAATATTTTTTGTGAAGGGAAATATAATTTTTTATAAACTGTACGCTGTACCGAAAAGTTCGTGTCAAATGTTTTTTCGTAAGTAAAATAACATTTGCTTACATGTTTTTGGATAGCAGTTGAGAGTTTTTCAATTTTTGTTTTTAACTTTTTGGATCTATCTAATTCTAGTTCTAATCATTGTTTTTATGTTTATCTTTAAAAAAGTTAAATTCATAGTATACTTAATATGAATTTTTTATTTCATAACTTCAAAGACAAAATATTTTGTGAGTCTATCAATAATTTCATCCCTACCTCCTTGTAAAATTTAACGTAATTACCCTTCATTAATTCATCCTAAACACTAACATCCCCCCCCCCACTTAGAAGCCATATAAAAAATCTAAAAACCATCTAAATTTCTAAATTTCTAAATTAAAGTAAATGATTGATGATTTAGCCCTTATTTTAATAACATAAATGTATCTATCCATAATTTTATCAGTTTATTTTTTTCACTGTATATAAAGTTTTATTCATATAAGTATGCTTTTTGATATTTTTAATTAGGTCGTATAAATTGCTATAGAGATATTTTTCCAATTAAAAACACTGAGATCTTATCTGAAATTTAATATTTATCTTCAGTTATGTTTCTAAAATATATTTTTATAAGAAATCAAATGTTTATAAAATCTCTAAGGAATTTTTTTGTTTTTTAAATTATCGTGGTTCATTTTATAATTTTTAAAGAATTTAATTGGTAAATTAATTGGCATCTATCAAAAGTTAATGCATATATATTTTCTATTTTGTGAAATTTCTGGATTTTGCCATTTAATATAAAGGTTGCCCTTGAATGTTTTAAATTAATTCTTATATTAAACTTATCTAAAAATTAAGGCTTTATCGGAAACACTTCTTAAATCATTAACATATCACAAACTATCGTGTGTATGTATCACATAATTGGACTTCTTATGCATGCATTTTATCGATTCACATCACCAAGCAGCAAAGAAAACTCACTCGAACTGACTAAGAGATTGCATTTATTTTAAATACTCAAATTCTGGAACTGTTTTTTTTTTAAAGATTTATACTTCCCAACTTGTAGAATATCAAGGAAGATCTCGTTTCTCATATTTTTCAGAAGTCCATTTGAAAGTTATACTTTGTTAAATCTTAAACATTCTTATTTTTTATTATTTATGAGGTTGGTTCAATCATAATAGTTTGATAATCAATTTTCAAATGTAATTTTAATATGAGGCGCTGAGAGAAAAATAGTATAAATTTTTCTTTCTAACTTTTCTTTCTTTTTCTTTTTTTTCTTTGTATATCAATCAATCAATTTATTAACAAAAAAATTAAAAACATAGATTCACAAAAGTTTACACAGAATTAAAAGAGGAAAAGAAAAGAGACAATTGCGCAAATACATCCCAAAGGAGCCACTCCATGAGTTCACAGATTTCCTATTTTTGTAAGTTGAATATAACTTTTAGGAAATCAATGTTTTGCGTTTGAGGGAACTATGTTAACTAGTGGTTTACCTCTAGTTTAGTTCTGAATCTTATAGTAGATACAGAACTCAGTTGGGGGAAAACACTTTTTCTCTCAATAGTGGAGGAACGTAGAATTTCCCATAATGGTGTAATTCAAAATTGTGCCATTTTTTTCTTTCAGTTAGCTCATATTTTTTCATCATACTATTAGACAATTCTAAGCTTGAAAATAAAAACACAATTGAATAAACCTTTATCTTATCTAGATTGCAATTGCTTTAGCATTCATAAAATTGTAATCTATGTAGATGAGAGGCTATTTTTTGAAAGATTTCTTTATTCCATTATGCTAATCATAATTTGAAATTTCATTCGTATTCCCAAACAACGTAAATGTATTTTAAATTGGGCGGTCGAAAACGTGCTGTTAAATTTCGATTATATTTTAGAGTGATTAAAAGAAGCAAAAATGATAGAATTCTAAAATTAAACTTAAGTAATTAAGTGTTTTAATGAAATTTATATGTATATAACCAAAGGGGAGATTCAAAAATTTGTATTTATCTGAAATACTTTTTGCATTTTAGATTTTATAATATTGTTAGAGTTTAAAACTTTCCATGTTTAAGTAAATAATGGTATCCTTTCATATAAAATAAATATTTAGTGAAGAGTATTTCCAAACCGACAACTTTAGATAAAAATCTCATTTTTCTATGCTAAATACAAATACGCATACATACTAGGAATTCTGAATAACTTAATTAAGTAAATAAAGTTTTGGTGAAGCTATATATATAAAAGTCAAAGCAAAGTAAATTCTTTGTTTTGACTTCTATGAATACCTTCAACCAAGAATTATTCATCAAAGATATTATTCGTCGAAAAAATACTATTTTTTTTAGTTTATCTCTGCAAATATTAAATAGTAAATAATTTCTAGATTTGTGCTTTTGCTAAAGAATATTTTAATATGAGGCGCTGAGAGAAAAATAGTATAAATTTTTCTTTCTAACTTTTCTTTCTTTTTCTTTTTTTTCTTTGTATATCAATCAATCAATTTATTAACAAAAAAATTAAAAACATAGATTCACAAAAGTTTACACAGAATTAAAAGAGGAAAAGAAAAGAGACAATTGCGCAAATACATCCCAAAGGAGCCACTCCATGAGTTCACAGATTTCCTATTTTTGTAAGTTGAATATAACTTTTAGGAAATCAATGTTTTGCGTTTGAGGGAACTATGTTAACTAGTGGTTTACCTCTAGTTTAGTTCTGAATCTTATAGTAGATACAGAACTCAGTTGGGGGAAAACACTTTTTCTCTCAATAGTGGAGGAACGTAGAATTTCCCATAATGGTGTAATTCAAAATTGTGCCATTTTTTTCTTTCAGTTAGCTCATATTTTTTCATCATACTATTAGACAATTCTAAGCTTGAAAATAAAAACACAATTGAATAAACCTTTATCTTATCTAGATTGCAATTGCTTTAGCATTCATAAAATTGTAATCTATGTAGATGAGAGGCTATTTTTTGAAAGATTTCTTTATTCCATTATGCTAATCATAATTTGAAATTTCATTCGTATTCCCAAACAACGTAAATGTATTTTAAATTGGGCGGTCGAAAACGTGCTGTTAAATTTCGATTATATTTTAGAGTGATTAAAAGAAGCAAAAATGATAGAATTCTAAAATTAAACTTAAGTAATTAAGTGTTTTAATGAAATTTATATGTATATAACCAAAGGGGAGATTCAAAAATTTGTATTTATCTGAAATACTTTTTGCATTTTAGATTTTATAATATTGTTAGAGTTTAAAACTTTCCATGTTTAAGTAAATAATGGTATCCTTTCATATAAAATAAATATTTAGTGAAGAGTATTTCCAAACCGACAACTTTAGATAAAAATCTCATTTTTCTATGCTAAATACAAATACGCATACATACTAGGAATTCTGAATAACTTAATTAAGTAAATAAAGTTTTGGTGAAGCTATATATATAAAAGTCAAAGCAAAGTAAATTCTTTGTTTTGACTTCTATGAATACCTTCAACCAAGAATTATTCATCAAAGATATTATTCGTCGAAAAAATACTATTTTTTTTAGTTTATCTCTGCAAATATTAAATAGTAAATAATTTCTAGATTTGTGCTTTTGCCAAAGAATACTTGTTCATTTAATATTCAGTAAAGCATTTGCTATATTTGTTTTTAGCTTTAAATGATTTGTTACCTTCCATGGGTTTTTTCACTCGCTGATAAAATTTTAAAACAGTTACTAAGAGGTTACTGTGGGTTAAACTTTTAGATACAATAATTAGGAATAAAATTCTACTTACTCTAAAAAATAAAAGTTTAACCTTGGTAAGGTGATAGATTAGTATTTATTTTTATTTTCAAAAAGTGTAAAAAGTAGAGACTACCAGGGGTCAGAGTTGTCCTATATATCCTATATTTCCTATATTTTTCCAAAAACCTTAAAAAACGTCCTATATTGTCCTATATTTTTGCAAATGCCCTATATGTCCTATATTTCTCATCTCAGACCTGAAGTTGAAGCAATCCTGAGGCATTAATATAAATTGTGTACAAAAGTAATGAAAAATGGGTGAAATGGAAAAGTGGGCAAATGGTTGATAGTAGTAGAAAAATAAAATTCCAGTGACAATTATCATGTTTTAACTTATTTATAAAAACTGTAAAGTTCTTGTAAAGAGGTCATCTTCAAAGTTTAACAACAAAAAAGCAAGAAAGCTATTGTCTCTTCTTGAAGACAATCTCTTAAGATCAAAAACTTCACACAGTTTTTATAAATAAGTTAAAACATCATAATTTTATTTCTGCCTCCAATTGTTTGCCCCCACAATAACTCATTTTACATTGGTTCTGGCAATTTTCATCAGTACTCTAGCACCTTAGAATTGCTTCAGGGTCCATTTTCAAGGATAATTCTGAATTATATTCGAGTAGTTCGATCTGATCATGGCCGCAGTGGTGTAGTGGTCAGCGTGCCTGGCTACGAGCATTACCGACCCAGGTTCGATGCCTTATGCTTGGGTAGCTGGTCATGGGTCAACTCAGCCCAACTGAGGGTCCAGCATCAGGCTAGCCACTCAGCCTGGACACAAGCTAAGTAATTAGCACCCCAGGCCCAAAGGCTAATGAAACAGAGATAGAAACCGCCTGTTGGGCCACTAGGCCTGGGCAGAATTTGATTTCGATCTGATCTGTCTTTATCCCTCTATCATTTTTGCCCATGAGTTTTGAATCACCCTGTGTTATGTTTCAATCTGCATTTCAGAACATTCAATGAATGTTTTTAGTTTTATCTAAAAAAATCATATCTTTATTGTTTATCAAGTCTAAATTCACTGAGAGGTATCAGTTTTTAAAGTTATAATCTGGAAAAATGTAAATAAATATAGTTAACCCTTTTCCGGAGGGTCCTATATTTGTCCTATATTTTTTGTATAGAATGTCCTATATTTAGTAAAATAGTTGCTCCTACCCCTGGACTACAAGTTTTTATTAACTATTTATATCAACAGAAAAAAATCCTGTCAAAAATAAATTACTTAATTGGTTATATAACTTTTTGTAGAAAATTTGTTGAATATGTATTTTTCTTCATAACTTAATAATTAGTTTTAACGAATTTGTAATTGACTGCATAAAAAGATTCTTCTAAAGATGGTTAAACATAAAAAGAATGTCTCCGCTTCGTGAATTAAAGTATCTTTTTCATACCATTAAATTATTATTCTGACATTTTTCTTATTCATCTGATAAACTTTTTTGTATCTTTTATAATCGAATGATGTTATTTGAAAAAGATTAAGTATATATTTGCAAGAAATATTTCTAGAGGCATCAAAACAGAAAGAGAATGAATTCTTTGAAATTTTTCATAGATTAATTATCATTCTTTAACAATACTTTTATATTTTTAATTAAAATTTTATACCATAATACTGTTTGTTACAACGTCTTAAGTACAGCTAAAAGCTAAAATTCCTTAACTACATACTTAAATATTCTTTTTTTTCCATACTTTTTCCATTTTTAAATAAGAGGTAGAAAATGGATTTTTCTCTTAGTGTAAATAAAAACCTTTGATAAACTATTTGTGCTAAATTATCTGCACAAAGGTATTTTATAATAGTTATTGAAAGTAAAAAAAGTACATTCCTCAAAAATTTTCTTCTCAAACCTCGGAAATTATATTTTTAAAACTTAAAATAGACTAGCTTTTTGATTAACGATTTCCATAGGAAGACTAAATTTTTCTTAATGACATTGTTCATCTGTATCACCTCATATATCTTTAAATAGGAGTACCTATCATTATTTTTCCTCCTACTTTTGTCCACTATGAGATATTTTCAATTTGACTAATATAAGCTCAGCGCAGTTATTTGATTTCTCTCGTGCTTAGCTTTAATAGCGTTCGTTTTCAATCTAGAGGTATTGAATTCATTGCTTTATTGAAAGATAATATCAGAATGTCATCCATAATGCATTCCAAACAGTAGAATGCCATTATTGCGGAATGCCTAGGTCGGTCAATCTTCCAAATTCATATTTGATGTAACGGTGTAGGGGTGGTGTGTGATTGGATCTTTCCTTCTTCCTTTTCGGACTGTGACAATATTATTGAAAATAGATGTCTATCTTGAGAAATTGCATATTGGATACTAAGCATGTGTGGTTTGAAAGCTATTTAGCTGGTATTTCTGCTGTAAATTTAAATAAATAATAAAGGTAAGAGTATAAAACATGAAGATTGGTTTGTAGTATTGCGATTGTTTGTATAATTATATTTTTAAAATAGTCTATGTTATCATCGTGTCTTTAAAACGTAAAACCAGTTAGATAGTTACTGTAACAAAATGTTGTATTTTGTATGTTGCTGTATAATGTTCATTTCTTTGCACATTAATCGTAGAATGGTATTGTTTGAAATAAGCTTTGAGATTCCTCTCAATCATCTTTAATACATCACAGGTTTTAAAGCAAATTAAAAATCTGTAACAATGGTTGTATTGGGTATTTTGAAACCTTAACAAGAACATTAATAATGTACAGTCACGAATTTCCCTTGATGTTCTTTTTAATTACTTCTGATGTACAACCTCAATCCCAAATTTCCCGTTGTCATGGAATTGCTAAATGTAATATTGAGAGGTTTGTCACCCAATCAATAAAAATATTTCATAGTTAAGACTTGTAAGTTTAGGAATAATATCAAAGCAATATTATTTCCCTTGAACCTTTTTTCAAACTGATTTAAAAAAAAACCTACAACATTAAGCATATTAATTTAATCTCCGTTGTCAATTTATTAAGATTTTCTCTCGCTAAATTTGATTTTGTAAAGATCGATTAGATTTAAATATAACCCCAATATAATAAAAAATTCGAAATTATAAAATCTTCAATTATTGCTAACCGACTAACTCTAATAATAAACCTTAATCTTAAATGCCATAACTTACTTAAAATTGCATTTATTGGAAACATAATAACGAAATCTATTCCCCCTTATAAAATTCCTAATCCCTTTTACTCAAATTATTTGAGGGTAAAACAGACAAAACCTATCTCCGTCTTTTTTTTCTTTACATAGTTAAGTAATGATCAACAATTAGAAGTAATTATGTGACCCATTAACATTCTCCATAAACTTTATTTAGTAAAGACACGTCCCCTTAGAAGAATATTAAATTTCATTCCTATGACGGGAAATACTTAAGTGGAATGAATATTTTCATTAAACTTGTTCCGTGCTCTATTAGTTGAAAAATTTATTTTAAATGGCTTAAAGTTGAAGAATATACTATTTTGTAGTTCAATTCATTAAATTCAGTATGAGATTCGTATATTTGGTGTATTTTTTCATCGGTGTGATATCGTTACAACCACGCCAAAAACACGAATCTGCTATTCTTATACATAGTAGATTCCTGTTTTTAGCGTGGTGGTAACAATATGTAAGCATTGTTTAGGAAGTTTCCATGTAAAGGACATTTTTAAGTTCTTTTAAGAATCAATGAAAAATGTTTTCTTTATTTTTTTTTGTTTAGGAATAAAAATAAGCTTTTCTTGTTACTTATGGAAGTTAAGTAAAACTTCAGATTAAATCTCAAAAATTTGCAAAAATTAAGGTAGTCTTTTTAGTCGCATGGTATGAAACTAATTATGGTTTTGTATTGAGTTGCATGATTGAAAAAAAGGAACTAAAGTTAGTCAAGAATTTTTCTTTCTCTATTTTGTGTGGTTCTTTTTTTTTTAATTATGGGTTCACAATAAACATTTCATGAAGTTTAGAAGCGTCTGAAGTTCGAACTGTAACATGAAAGTCATTGATTAAATTCAAATACTACTTTATATCAAAGTAAACAGAAGAAATAAAAAAATATCTGAAATTATCTTTCAAATATCCAGCTTTTATAATATTTCCCCCAAACCCTTATCAGTTTTGTTTTGTGGCGAAGTAACATCTATAGAACACATTTTTGTTTGATTCCATCTTCATTTCATGTTTGTGATCAGCTCGGCTTGCTTTGTGAAAAATGCTTCGCCTACGAATGCTTTATACACTCCGTTGGTCAAATGACAATAGACTGAGTAGGCCACGATATGCTTGTATGATTCCATTAAAGTACATTCTTTTTTGCCTTGTCAGACTTACGCCTTTGGGGGATTTCACCTTATTAGCGTTTGTTATGCTAAAAGCTTCTTAACAGACTTCAGTTTCTATTATAAATTTACTTTGTCTTCCATAAAATACCAAATAAAAATCCAAATATTCATTGCTGTATCTGCCAAAATTCATATTTTAGTTTATTTTCTGTACTTTAAATTCTCTCAAAATTTTAAATTTGCTCAGTAAAAGTAGCATGAGTTACGATGAGCATTTAAAATGAGTACAGACAATTCAGTTCTTTTTTGTACTGTTGAAAACCTTTAAATAGTTTTCACCTGAATAGCCCATTATTTAATTTTGTTTCTCCTCACCAATTTTATATTTAGTTATTGTAACTCTACATTATATTGGAAAGTGAGAATAACCAACACTCTGAGAAATACATTTTAATTGCAAAAAAAAGTCTGAAAATTATTTTATGTGGAGTTATTTACTATATATTTCTACAATAAAGGGCAATTTATTGGTGAAATTACTCCAATGAAATGTCTTGTTTATATTCTTAAAAATCAAGTTTAATTAAATCTAAACTTTCATAAAATAGAATTTAATAGAATAGATATAAATAATTTGTTGAGATTTTACTGGAGAACCACGGTTGTTATAATTTTCTTAAATCCTTCCTACACTTTTAAACAAATCAATGTCTGCGACATATTTTAATCATTTTATGTCAACCAACGTCCTGGGAGCCTAGCTAAGTATACCGAACCTATTATTTTATTTAGTATCAGATCGTGCTAAATCGCATAAGTCTACCTGCTCTTTAATCAAATTAAGTGGAATGTGTTGTAGTTTTCCCCTTTAGTTGTCCGTATCTTGTTCATTTGTTACTCCTGTAAGTAATTCGGCTGTTCAACTAGGTAGTTATTTCCCTCATTTATCACATTAAGTAATTAAAGGGAATTTCCGCTAAAGATGTGTCCAAAGGGAAGATTTGGATCAAATAAAAGGCTGATTTTTCTTCTTTCACAATAAATATTTCATTGTTATGATTGAGTATTGAATCAGTTGTTCACGAAATATAAATTACCTAAATGTTTGGATAAGATGAAAACGTTAGTTTGATGTTACTTAATCAAAACTTTTTATCACTTTCTTATAAACATTTTCAAAAACCTGTTTTACAAAAATTACTTTTTTACCGTAATAATGTGAAAAGAGGCAATTCTTTTTTTCTATTTAAGATTATTAAATCTTAATCTTTAGAAACCAAATACATATTGAGAATTCTTTAACTGGGAAACGTGTCACGTTCTACACTAAACACACCCACGCAAAATAATGTTCTTCTGTAAAGGGATTTAACTGCAAATAATTGTGCAATACCTTAACAAATAAACTCCTCCATTATTTTGAAAGAAAAAAAATTATATAAACTTAAATACAGTCAGTCTAACCTGGAGAAGTGGAATATAGGTTTCAACCAAATATATCATTCATAATATCCAGGTATTCCACTTTGACACTTCTTCTGTGGTCGGAACCTATACTTTTTTCCACTCATCCATGTTTGACTGATTTTTAAATTAAAAAACAAACACATATATGAAAAAAAATTATGAACTATTGCATGGATTATTCGTAAATAAATAAGATATTTCATTTTTAATTACCTAGTGACCACCCTTTACTCATCAGATAAAAGCCATAAAAGCACATACAATTGAAAACGTAATCCCCCATCAGGAAAAATTCAATAAAATGTGCTAAAACTTTCTGGAAACATCCTGATTATGTTCAACTCGGCGGAAGCAAAATATGCAAATGCATGTGCTATAGCATATTACACGAATGAAAGAATAGAATGAAAAGGCTCTAAATTCATTCGTTTATGAATGAATTAGCTAATGCTGAACCAATGAATGCGGTTAATTAAGAGTGCTGTTTGCCATCTTTCTTCGATTGAATCAATTTCATATTTTTACAGTTGGCTGAATGCTTAAAATTTCAATAGTGTGAAATAACCTTTTTAATTGTTATCTGTGTGGCAAATATCCCCAACTTATGTTTATTACACTTACAGCCATATTCACAGCCATCAATGTTGGTGTTAAATCCTTTGTCAAAGAAGGATTCCACCAATCACAGTCAGCGAAAAGCTAATATTTCTTTCTTTAGCTGCTGGTTAACACTGACGCTGATGCCTGTGAATATGGCTGTTACTGTGCTTCACAGAATGTCTGTTTATGTCAACCTGGCCAGGTTTATTTCCTTAATTGAAACACTCGAAATTATTATAACAATGAGTTCTTTGTGTAATTCAATAACATTAATTTAAATTATGAAATCTTCAGGAACTTTTTACGCACAAAACTAGGTGTGGTGGATGGTATTCAGGTGTGTGAAATCAAAATATACGATTTTTCTGGTTGAAGTTAATTTGAAATAAGTGGGTTAGAAACAGAGGGGTAACGAGGTTTATTTGCAAACTTGGCGAATTTCTTTAACTATGTACGTTTTTATAATAAGAAGTTTCACTTTACCTTGGCTCCCAAAGAAACTAGCAGTGATAATTTTGAATCAAAATACAGAATATTACAGTAGTTGTTTTAATTAAGTTTTCAGTATTAACGGTTTATACATCGTGCATGGTAAAGCTTCCACTCATAGTCACTTGTACCCTTTGGATGCTCAATGCTCACCCACCTAAATACTATGTATTATAATTTATAGAAACCTGAAGCAAAGAGAAAACTTAGTTCAGAACGCTTTTCCCCATTTTTTGCATCCCCATGTTGACCATAGGCCTTGGATAACAATGAAACGTTCACAGGCTAAACTCATAAAAACAGACGAAAATTTTACACGCAAAAGATGACTCAAAACACTTACTGTGAAAAAATAAGCTGCGGAATTTCATTAGGAGAGGAGTAAATTAATTTTGAAAATTGGGTTCTGGGTTGCTAAACCCATTCAGTTAGCACCACTAGGCGACTTGTCGTGCATTTGATGTACCTTTTTTGATTGGCAGATATAAACTGCTGCAGAGAAAACGCGGCCAGTTCATTACATTTAAGCATTTAACGCTTTGTCTGCATTTCTAGCCTAGTAGGGTTGAATTGGCATTAAAAATGAAGATTTTTAAGAATTTTTCTACCGTAATTCCGCAGCTAATTTTTCCACAGTAAATGTTTAGAGTCATCTACTAACACCTGTGTCGTCCTTTACCGGTGATGACCATTAGTAGTTGATTCGGTGGGCGATGTTAGGGGGATGAACAGCTGTGAACAGCTAACCCCTGTATAATGTTCGTCCATTTCTATGAGTTTAGCCTGACAATGTTTCCTTGTAAGATCAAAATCCTTAAAAAAAAAAAAACTCTCCCTCGTCTATTACTTAACCCAACCATCCATTAATCTCTAATCAGTTCAACAATCCAAAAGATACAACGTAATTGCAATTAACCCTCCCAGTGCCGGCCCTGCAGATTTAAAAGCAATACCAGCCTGTGCGGCACATCAGGAAGGGTTACAAAGCGATCGAGGCGTGAAATGACATCGCCGATGCCAGGAACAAATCTCCTGTTTCGATTCCAATTATTTGCCTTCCCCATAACCCATTATATGAACTTCGCGGGACGAAAACATCCCCTCGTTTATGATACTCCCAATACCTGATGAGCGAAAGCCATATTACGAATGCAGGCCACGCTGGATAAGGGACAAAATAGGAAGAGAAAGATGCTTCTACGTTTTGTGTCGATTACAACACATAGTCCGAGAGCTTGGTAGGATACCTTAAACGGAAAAATGTACTTAACATAATTATTTCATTTCATCCTACTGTTCTTGAAAACATCCTATTCTACTAGCCCAAAAGGGGTTGCGTTAGTTAATAACGGTCAATTAAAATCAGAATTTTCTACTTTTTATTCACAAATGGCCACCAATCTGAGAAGTTTTCGGCCGTATATTTCATACTTAATAGAGGAGTTTATCTACATTTATAGCCCAAATTAATTTCTAAAGCTTATATAGTTTCTGAGATATGTGAAAATACTGAAGGAAACTTAAAACAAATAAGTTCAGTTATTTACGTCTCAAACGGAACTCGGAATACTCCCAACCTATTTAAAAATATTTCTTTAGTAAACTTATCCATCTATGATTAGAAGTATAGTTTTTTGTATCTAGGCAGTGTTGTGGATTACTATCCGAATTCATTGGTGAATCGTTATTTCCTAACTGCTTGACAGCAATTGAGAAGTACAGGTTGAAATATTCTTAAATACCTGAAATATGTTAGCTGCATGAAAGTACTTGAATCAAAAGCATTCGATATCTCTGAGGAGATTCGATATGACAATATCAATACCTAAAAGTATCGGGCCGTTTTCTCATAACGATCTTCTCCTCAGATTATAGAAAGAACCGAAAGCAATCTATGGCCAATAAGTAGAGAAGGCTTGTTTTGCTTTCTGGAAGAAAATGTTTGGATAGATCGGAAAGGGTTTCTTTGGGAAGAGTATGGGCCATTCATTGTTCGGGCGTACCTAGTCCTTCCGCTTTTTTGTTAATAACGTTGTTATTGACTTTGGGTGCTTAAAGTATTCCGTCTAGGCAAAAGTTGAAGCTGTACAAAACACAACTTCAATTTTTATTTAATAGTGCGCAGATAATATGATTTAGGTATCGTTTCTAAAGTATCGAGCACCTAAATTTTTCAAATAATAATTATGTCTTGAGTTTGAATATTACATTAACTATTCTTCGTAATTTATCTTAAAAGTACCAATTTTGCTCCTAAAAGGCAAAAAAGTGTGATGAAAGAGAACTTAATCGACTTTTCGTTACTTAAAATTCAGGGATTACCAATTTTTTTAGCACATCAACCCCAGAAAAGAAAGCACACCGTTTGTAAATGCTCTTACCAATTTGCATATCTGGAAGAATGTTTAGAAAAAGTTAAATAAAAAGTCGAAATATGCTCTACTTCTCTTCATTCCAGTTTTGTATTACTTACGATACTTTTTTTATAAACATTATACACTACCATACAATAATGGACCGGACAGCTGCAAATTTGCATGAAATGGAGTAATGGTTTGGGGCTGTTTTTCGTGGTATGGCCGTGGACCACTGCATGAGTTGTGACTGGTAAATTAAATGCCGATGCCTACAGAGACATTTTGTACAATCAGCTCCTGCCTACCCTTTGGCAAACTTATGGAACGGACAAATGTTACTTTCAAGATGATAACACTACATGCCATGTTGCAGCCTCTATAACAAGCAGTGGTATCAAGACATGAAAGTTAAACGTCTTACCTGCCCTGCTCAGAGCCCTGACCTAAACCCCATAGAACATTTATGGGACGAATTGGAGCGACGATTAAGGAACAGGGAGCCCCGTCCGAAATCCTTAACTAAGCTAGTGACATTCTTGCAGGAGGAATGGACAAAAATACCCCTCACTGTGTACCAAAATCTTGTAGAAAGTATGCCCGGAAGGGTTGCTAGTGTAATTGCAGCACGTAGGGGCTCTTCCCCTTATTAAAAGATGCATTATTTACTTTAAACCAAAATATCTCGCTGCCCGGTTCATTATTGTAGGGTAGTGACTAGTGTAGCTCCTACTTCGTACCTTTTTCGCTAGCAATTATATGTGTATGCATAGTTTATTTTTCACAGAACCATACTCTAAATATCGACTTAGTCGAAAATGTTTTAAACCTGTTTTTTTATTTTAAGATTTAAAAGGTACGCTTGGATAATACAAGCCTTTTCTCTATAATCTACTATGACGTAAGGAATGTATTGTTAAGCAATACACCATAAGTAATCAAATCATTTATTCTAATTTAACTTGATTGTTTTCTTAATAAGGGGATAACATGTTTTGGGGGGATTGGATTGGGATTTTAAAGGGGATTTTTTGAAACTAGAGGGAACTCAATAGCCTTAGCATCGGAACCAGCTCGTATTTGGAATGTAGGTTGGGAATAAGATTATGAAACGAAATCCATTCCCCCCCACTTCGATCGATTCTAGTGATGGGGCATAATTTTATCCCCACTTCATGGGGGAGGAGCTCCAGATTCTTTCTCTGGAATAAATGGCTATGAAGATGATTTAAAGAAACATTCACTCTCGGAATTTATTTTGAGCTAGCTGAGATAGAGCTAAGATGGGGGATTTTCCTTTTTGCAAGGTCCTCCTTTCCCTCTCCCCCTTCCCGTAAGAGAGGGGTCTGGAGAAATAAATTTTGCTATGTTAGGGGGAGCTTTTTTATCTTCTTTTAAGATGCATTAAAGGACTCTAGGTCAAAATGTAATTAAGTTGTGATCGGAGAGTTGCGGATAAATGTTTATTTAGTGTAGTTAATTCAGTTATAATTGGTGGGTGTTTTTCTTCGTGGAGAAATAATTGAGGTATAATATCAAAATATAATATTGATGTAGGAAATTCAACACTTGTAAAGCAATTAGGTTTTAAATATATTATAATAAACTATATTTAGTTTAATTTTTTGTTTCAATGATAATAATAAGGATATTTAAATTTTGGTATTGTGCCTTATATTTTCATTTCTGATTCCTACGAAATTATTCATTCTAGCTTTCATGTTAACATGTTTAATGTGAGTTACTGTTATTCTCTAATAACTTTTATTTTATTTATATCTTTTTTAGGAGTTATTTTCTATAACATTTCTCATTTTGAAAATATTTTATCTGTTACCTAAAGAAACAAAGAACTGTCATGTATTTTCCAGAGGGAAAAAGAAACATTTTTTAGATTAACCCAACTTCATAAAAATCACCATGATAAAAAAAATTAAAAAATCACTAAAATTAAAATCTGAATTATTTTAACTACTCAATCACAAACACCAATTTTAACTTCCTAATGCAATTTCAAATGAAAGTAGGAAATGAAAGAATACCAAACCAATTCCAAGTGATAAAAAGTTTATTCGTACTTTTTTTTCGTTTAAAGAACAATGAAACTGTATAAGGGTAAAACAAATCTCGTGAATTAATTAAATCGTAACTTGAAAAGCCTTTAAGGTCATATAATGAAGGATAACCAACTTTTTATGTTCTTGTGTTTCCTTTGAATCTTTGCGATGGTAATTTCTTTGGGGTTTCAAATAGTCATTAAGATTGTGAACCTTTGTAATTAATTAGCTGACAAGGTTTCTTTATATTTTTTCTATATTTTATACTTTAATTTAATTGTTATGGGTAAAATTAGTTAAGGATTCGATTTTAGAGGAAGTTGTTATCATAAATAAATAAAAATAATTAAAAGTTTAGAATGTTTATTTTATTAAGACATTAATACTTCAGTTTTATTAAAAATGTTATAAAATTTTCAAGTATATATTAAAGCGAATTTTCAAAAGTTCATTAATCCTATGGTTATGATTTTGTATACCTGCGGGAGGTTATAATCTTAAGATTCGGGGATAAATTTTAATGGTATGAAGTTTTGTTTCACTCTCACTTAAAAAACAATCTGACAACAAAAGGCAAAATTTTCTCACGTTTTCAGCTCTCTACTACTGCTTCATTTCAACCTTTCGTTTCTAATTCTAAAATTTTTCTCAGAGGGTTGTTAACAAAGGATCACGCTCGTGGTTCTTTTTTCAACAAAAAGCATTCTGTCCGAAATTGAACTCTCATAATTTCGACCTTTTATGTAAACCCCCTCTGCTGACTTAATACCGTTTAACGAATAAGAGACACGTCAAGGCCATGGCGATGTCCCCCCAAAACCCGTTACTTCACTTCCCGCATCCCCGATTTCGAGAGGAAAGAGAAATGACATCTCTGCCGCCGGATGCTCGCTTATCACACCGAGAAAAAAAACGAGATTACTCCGGGAAAAAATCTAACATCTCTTTATTTATTTCTGCGGCAAATGACATGTGAGTTCGTTTCAATTGTTCATGGCCGAACAAAGAAACATTTTTCTTTGATGTGACAGCGAGGGTTTTCTCCTGTGATTATCTTTTTTTTTTTTTTTTTTCTTTTTTTTTTTTTTGAGATGCACATTAAAAATTCCGTCTCGTTAGTGATATTCTTATTAACTGTGAGAATGGTTGTTCGAAAAGGAAACGCAATCGTGGGTATTATCGTTTGCTTTTTGGTTTATTCATGTTTTAATCTCGTTTAGAGGCGTTTTGCTCGCAAGATTGAAATATTTATGGCAAGAGACAAAATGTCGGTTTTTGTGTTTCTATTTGGGGAGTAACTGGAGGAATGTGTATCGATTGCCCGCGGAACTCCTTTTTCGGTTATGCCATCTGGACTTTTCGGACAAATATTTTATTTTTCTCGTCTAAACTACTGTTTTGTTATTGCTACCCAAGTACTACTACTGTTTTGTAAAATCAAAGAGTTGGCAATTTTATCAGTAGAGTTATCTTACATTGTGTCCGTTCGCGAGTCACATATTTAAATTTAAAATATTAAGTGTTTGGGAAATAAAAAAGGATGTAAAGTGAATTGAAGAATGTAAAAATTGTATAAATACTGATTGTGTTTTGGGTCAGATGCATCAGATGTCAGATGAAAATTAGAGAATTGTTACGAGAGTGTGCTTATGAGTAAAAAATAAAGAGCTTGTGTGAAACTAAATTGGTCCGTCGTCCTTTCTTAAAAAGTAGTGTTTACCCCCTAGTGTCAAATATTTCCAAAGTTCTAAAATATTTAAATTAATTCGAAGTTTTTTGAACACTGCTTGTTTCTGAAGGACTAATGTAGTTTGATTCGAATCCAAGTTTACAACAGATCTATTGTAAAAAAACCATGAGATGGAATATTTCCTATTAAATTTAACTTAAAATGTTTTTATAAGTTAAAAGTTTCTTAAAATCCCTATTTTGTTTTCAACTGTATTAACAAAAGTGTTAAACTAATGGAATAGATACCGAAGATCCTACTTCTAAAACAACTGTTATACAAAATTTTGTTTGAAGTTTTGGAATAAAGTTGTAGAATATGTTGGATTATTCAAGATACGCTTAAATAAGTATTCATAATTTCACTTCATTTGGAATAGGGTAAGAAATTCCATAGGTATTCATTCTAATAAAAATTGTATTTGTCAGATTTAAGAATTAAATCAGTGAAACATTTAACCTCCTTCTCAGAGCAATGGATATTGGTTGAAACAATAAAACCTTCTCTATCATAGAGGAAATAACTCAAACGACGTTCTAGTCAACTTAAGAATTCCCTACCTGGCTGAAGAGTTTCACGGGCTTTTCAATATCCCCGAAACGAGTCGGGTAAACTTTTTAGAGATTTCGCAAGAGAACAACTCCCATTAACTCCCCCCATTCAATAATAATTTCCTTCAGCAGACACATGTATCGGCGACCGACTGTTGCCACTTGCCTCCTCCGAAAAGTGTGAATGAAATGCGGGATTTGATGGAAGACTTGCCGCGTTTCTATGGTTACTCGAATAACCGAAGAATATTTATCGCATTTTCCCGCGGCTTTACAAAAGCAGTGGAAATGAATGTCATTTGGAGGAAGTCATTTCGCCTTCTTTGCTTGGGAGAACTCCCACTTGCACGTATCTTTCCGTCGTTTATTGGGACATTATTTCGGCTTGCAAACCAACTTCTGAGCTTCTTCTGAATTGTTTCTGGAGGCCGCGGGGGATGCTTCTTGACAGGGCAGGAATGGTTGTTTTCTGGGAGAAGGAGTTGGAAATTCTTTTGTGTATCAATCAAAGTTCGTTTTCTTTGCATATCCACTTTCAAATTGAAGAGGAATGTGTGGATTTGGATTAGGAAAAAAATTGGAAGTAACAGTAAATGTGCTTTTATAGTGTCCAACCTTTCAATGATATTCAACTAATGCGCTTAAAAAACAGCTTTTGAATTTATATGTGATCCATTAAAACTTTCATGCTCAACAATGGGATTATATTTTGACAACTTCATGATAAAGAAAGCTTTTTAACTTAACGCAGTGGCGAATCCAGTAGGGGGGGCTGTGGGGCTGCAGCCCCCCCCAGAACCAAGACATCCCAGATTTGGTATAGTTAAAAATTGCAATAATTTTTTTTTTATTTTGGTAGTAAATATGATTATTATAGGGAGCCCCTGACTTACTTTTCCGTGATATTTTTTAGCAGAATCATTATTCCTCAGGGTCTGCAGGGGTGGAAAATCTGCTCCAACTGAGGAAAACTGCTCCAAAATGGATGCCTTGCTCCAATCTGCTCCAAAACCAGCAAAATTCATATTTTTGCGCCAAACTGCTCCAAAAACATGATTTTCCGTTCAATTTGATTCAAATTTTGAAAATCCTACCAACAGGGAAAGAGCCAATCTTCAGCCATCATGATTACCATCTGCGGAATCGCGATTTTCCGCTTTTTCTCTACAAAATATGAGCCTCCATCTAAAATATGGATGATCAACCTGCGGACCGCGAACTAATTATTATTTTTCCAGATAATCCCTACTATATTTTACCTTCCAGACTATTTCCAAGAAAAATCACGAGTTTATTGTGGGAAAATCGTGACTTTCGCGAAAGTTTCGTTTTGCTCTGGGAATTAACATGAAAGTGTAATGCTACAAAAATGCTTGATACGAAATCACCAGAAGGTGCTGCAAAAATGCAAATCATACCCTGATACGAAAACACTAATAGGTGGTCCAAAACTGCTCCAAAATTGATAAGCCTTGCTCCAAAACTGCTCCAAGAATTAATTAGCCTTGCTCCAAAACTGCTCCAAAATTGATAAGCCTTGCTCCAAAACTGCTCCAAGAATTAATTAGCCTTGCTCCAAAACTGCTCTAAAGCTGCTCCAAAAATGAATTTTTGGTTTTCCACCCCTGGGGTCTGTAACCCTCATAATTAGGTAGGTTTCGAATTTTTCGAAAAAAATTTTGTAGGTGTTCGAAATTTTTTTCAAAACGTTTATATATATGTTTTTTTTTTGTCGGTTTTATGTTTTTGAAGGCGCTGATTACGAATATCATATTTGCTCCCATCTGGGAGGTCGTCTTCATATTCAAAAATCACAAAATTTTTCGATTTTTTGCTTACATTTTAAAAACTACAAGTTTCTCGATCATAATCTCAATTACAAAGTTGAAGTAAACAAAATTTCACTACTTAAATTTGATTTTCTGAAGAGTGGTTCTGCCGCTATAGTGTGCTGAAAAACGGCGATTTTTTAGTCTTTACGCAAAAAAAGTGAAAAACGTGCGCTTCTAGTCTCTACAAAATAAAAAATATTCACGTTATCAACGCAAATTTTATCTAATGTGAAAGAGAATTTAATTGTCTATTCATAATATACCCTACATGGGCACTTTACCTCCGTATATTACCAATAAAATAGGTTGTTTGGATGAATTTATGATTTAGCATGTTTAAAAAAATTTTTTTTTAAATTTATTTATGAAATATTTGGTATTTTAATCTGATTCAATCAATTTTTTAAATTCATAAATTAATTTATGGAAGTGTTTAAATGACTGAATTTATATGTTTTTTACATTGCTGAATCCGAATTTTTAGCTTAAAAACCAGTAAAAAGGCAAAAATTTGATATTTATTTTGCATTTTTTGATATGAAGGTGACCTTTTAAATAAAAATAAACTCGAAATTTCCATAAGTTAATTTATGACTTTAAAAAATGATTAAATTTTCGAATATTTTATTATAGTGTTGATATAAATATTAATGAAGTGCTGGGTAAATTAAGCCAAAAGAGCCAAGAATTACAAATTTTATTGTAATGATTTCAAATTTAAATAATGATCATGTAAGTAAAAATTTAAAAAAATTATTTTCAGTTAAAAAATTTGTACCTTATTATTGATAGGTCTCTAAGATCACAGTTTTTTCGCAGTGTATTTTAGTACAATACAGGGTGTTTCAGATAAATGTTTCATAACTTCTAGGGGAGGTAGGGTACATCAAGACGAACAAGAATCGGTGTAGAAAGGGGGATCGCAAGTGGGGTCTAAGGGGTGAAAATCATGGTTGAAAATTAGCAAAAAATCTCGCATATCTGGGCAGAAAGCGATAGTCTTATATAATAGGAGTTAACATTTGAAACTCAGCCCCTCCCAGACAAAAATCCTGGATTCGCCACTGACTTAACATATTACAAGATGGATACTATACGATGGAAAAAGTATGACATATTAAATACCCTATTTTTTTATACCCGAACTATGGAAAATTGTACTTGTAGCCAATTAATTCTCGTACAAGACTTAAATCCCTAGAATTGCTGGTAAAGTGTGAAAATACTGAAAATTTGATTAATAATGCACATTCCTCTTTCAACAATTGTGTTTCTCAATATCTTGCTATGAGGAAAATTTATGCTATTACAAAGAATACTGCACAAAATTTCTAACACTTAATGTTTGTGACACATCAATTTTTGTATCGTCTAGCCCTAGCGACATGAAGTTTCTAAAGTCTCCTGGATGTTTTTTGCAGAATCTGTCATTGTTGTCAAACTTTCTCATAATTGTAACAAATAAAAATAACACATATTTCGTGAGTCCAAACCTTGTCTGTTGGACAGGTAAAAATGCAATTACTTCTGTTACTACTTGTTGCTGATAAAGTTACAAACTAAATGTAGTATCAAGGCTAAACTGGATCTGTTAACTGTGTTATAACTGTGGGATATAACACAGTTACCACGTTAACAGATCCAGTTTAGCCTTGGTAGTACTAACTAATAGTCTAGTTCTATTTAATTCAGTTATAGTTACTATTTTAATAGATAACCGACGTTGAATTTATAATTTCCTTTTCCTTAACTGCATCCGAGCGCGATCTCTAAGTACTTTCGCAAAAACCTTTCAGAGGCAGTTAGAAACTTAGTGCAAAAAATCTGGTCCTTAAAATAATATATTTTGTATACTTCCCAGGGTATCATTTTCTCAGGCTTACAAACAGTATATTTTTGGAAATCGTTCCTGATAACTTCACTTATTTTTCCAAAGCATCAACTGCAAGTGAACTTTGAAGAGAAACATCGTTAAAATAGATTTGCTGCCGAGAGTCGGACTTAAGCATGGGGAGGTAGTATATTTCCTTAGAAAGGGGAAATGTGGACGTCTTTTCGTTATTACATTATTTTTCGATTCGATAGTTCCAAGAACGGTTATTAATTTTGTGACTTTGAGATAAAACTTTTATTCGGTTAGAATTTCGTAAATTGTTCGAATTTAAGTAAAGTAAATTTTTTGAAAGGTGGAGTCTATTCATTTTATTGTGCTTTGTAAAGTGAATAAAATGCCTTACGAAATGTGCTATCATTGAGATGATATCATATGCTTTGTGATAAATAAGATGCTTTAAAATAGATTTCCTACTGTGTTTCAGTTGGTTTTTTTTTTTAATTTTTCAACAGCGTTTTGTACCATCTTAATTTTATTTTAAATTTTTACAATTTATAGATTGAATTTACTGCCGTATTCATCACTAACCTGACCTAAAGTTAACCTGGAATCAAAACTTCTGATTGGTAGTTAAAGAAGGAAAACAAGTTATAAGCCAATCCAGAGTTAGCTAAAAAGCTTGATTCCAGGTTAACCTTAGGTTAGTACAGTAGTAGCCTTTAGTATTGCTACTATATATACTTTATGCAATTTGTAAATATTTGAATACTCTGTAAAACCCCTATGCAATCACATCATGAAATAGTAACTTTAATTTTAAAAAATGATCCCAAAACATTATAGTAAATACTGTAGCAATAAAAGTAAAATGTCTACCTCAAAAGTCACAGGAAAGTATCTCTTATCTTAATCTTTCTCGTGATTCTATTTTCTTCGCGTTGTCTCTTTTGCAATTTTTTTGTTCCTATTCTATTTGCGAGTTTCTTTAGAAAATACTTAACCTAGACTCCTTTTAAGACGTTTGCAGTAGTTCTTTGCTCTCTGAACTCTTTTGTCAATGAATTGTCATGTTCAGCACTCAAGTAAAAACTTTATGACGATAGATTATGGATAGTGAATAGTTTTTGGAGTTTTATATCATCCATAAAACCTTAGGAACATATTTTAGCCTTTTCAATCGATTCTGAAAAACATCTCTACAACCAAATGTCAATATTTAAGTACCTTTTAAGGTATGATTTTATTTGGAACTTGAAAAATATAACCTTAAATTTTAGTTAAATTGAATATGAGAATTTAATTAGTTATTTCTGATTTTTATACAAATACTAGTGATAATAATTTAGGGCTTACTTTCAATTTAATGAAGTTTTCACACCAAATACACTTACTTCGAAAATAAAAATTTACTTTCATTTATTACTTTTTTTTATTTATTTATTTATTTATTTATTTATTTATTTAACTGTCAAACAGAAACAGAAAAAATAATAATTTATGAAAGTAAATATACTGTATGATTATTTGGAAAATGGCTACATAATTTTCATTAAATAAATATTTCTAATATCAGTCTCTTGTAATACACAAAGTGTAATACAAAATCTTGTAATACAAAAATACAGAAACACAAAAATGTTTAGGTTATGTTACCATATAGTTTTTCCCCATTTTCCGAATTTTTTTATCTGTTTTTGATCATTGGCTTGTTCGAATTGTAAATTGACTGTGACTTTGTTTCTCCCCTGGAACTTTCTCGCTATTTTTCCATTTTTTTTTCACTGTATATGTTATAGGCAAAGTGATTAATCGGCCATTATTAATAATGTCCGAAGTGAAGGCTGGCGAAGTGATAAATTTCATTGATAAATTCCATTCAATTTATCACATTGCCCGGACATTATTAATAATGCCCGGATTTATCACATTGCCCGTAACATATATACCAATGCCTTGTCTGTTGTTTTTCTAATTTTTAGCACTGACGTAGGGGATCCATTGATCCCCGAAATAATTTTCTGGATTTTACCTTATTCGAATTCGTTATAGTTCTGCAATAAACTTACCTTTTTTTATCACTCTATGTTTATCCTTTGCACAAGCATCTCTTCTCATCATTTAAAAGCATCTTTAGAATACACATGCATATTATTTATTGGAGTTTAATCTTTTGTTATATTCTTTTCTCTTTGTATAAATATAAAGAATTCATTTTGTGTTTTTCAAATAAAAGGCACTCCGGTTGTCTTTGTATACATATTAATTATCTCTCTATCTACAATATACCCCATTTTTAAAAAATTCCATCCTCAATTAATCTTCATCGTTTCTAGAATCTCTCTATATATAATGAAGGTGTCCCTGGGTTCCTGCCTGGGTTCCTGGGTTCCTGCCTGGGTTCCTGGGTTTGTCCGGAACAGATTTGGCTCAATTTCTCCAAAACTACCCGTCCCAATCTAACCAAACTTGGTACACATACGTATGGGGACGGGGGAAAGACAATGACATCATTTCCAAATTTCTAAAACCACCCCTTCACCCCCTATAAGGCCTTTTTGTAAAAATCGCCTTACTTCTCCACTAAAGAAGATCTGTTTAACTCGCATTGTTGCAAATAATACAACAAAAACAATTTTAAACACAAAACAAAGTATTTAAAGATAAAACTTGGCTAAAATTGTTTTAAATGTTTTAAAAAGGTTATTAATAATTTAAAAAATTAAAAACGGCCCTTATAAAAAACTTTATAACAGTATTTTCTTATTAAAAACTTCATTTTCCATGAAACTTTAAGTTGAAATAGAAAGTTTTAAGAATTAGACTGGTTAAAGTAAAGATTACATCATGCAGTTTTTTTAGAAAGTTGATGATAGAAACACTAGATCAATTTGTTATTTAACCTTATAATTTGTTTCTTTGGTGTAGTTTAACGGGATTTTTTTTTTCAATTTAAACAGGGGGTATTTACAAATTTTGGGATTTCAAAAGTCTGTAATAATTTTAATGGATTTTTTTTCACTTAGAATGGATAATTGGGTAACTGTCGTAATTAAATGTGCAACACCGGAACTGGATGGTTAGGTTAGATTTACACAGTTGGAACCGGGAGGGAAAAGGCACAGGGAGCACGGTGATGAAAATGCACCGGGAACACCGAGATGAAAAGGCACCGGGGACACCAAGATGAAAAAGGCACCGGGATATGAAAAAATACTGGGAACACCGGGATATGAAAAACTACCAGGATGATTGGTAATTATGGTTACAGAAAATTAGGCATGTAACTTGAGAAAATTTTAATAAATTGATACACTCCACCCGTGCAAGGCCGGGCATATCAGCTAGTTATTAAATAAAAGAGTGGCAATGAAAACTCATTACAGATATGATTGAAAAGATCCAAAACCTTTAGTCGTAATTTCTCAGAGCGCACCTGCATCCCTCCTTCGAGAAATAAAACATCGCCAACTCTCGGAATGAAGAATTAAGACCTGCGACGGATCCTATTAAATTGCCTATTTTACATATTCATAAATTCGATCGCGCTGGCATTTGGCTTCGGGCTCCCCCCGCATAAATATTTTGATGCGGGATAATTCTCCCGAGTAGTGCACAAAATTGCTTCCCTATAATCTGCAAATTTGTTCGCAAACATCGTAAGGGATGCTGAGCTGCTGCTGCTTAATGTTTGAGATAAATTACTGTAAATGGATTTTTAATCTTTGCTCGGCACTTTATATATGCTTATGGTATTTTATATTTTTGTTATTATTATTTTATTTTGTTTGTTTTTTCTTTATTTAGTAATGATTTGGAATGTCTTTGAGTCGTATCAAAAGACTATGGAAGGAAATTTAAACTCTTATTTGAAATAATAAAGAAGGTTTGGTGGGTTCATCATACTTAAACACCGGTTCTACCTAGTTTAATCAAATTATATTCTACTCGATTTATTCCGAACTAATAAATTACTTATTTTACGTATTTTCAAATATAAGCTTTTCAATGTGTTTTTTTTTTTTAGTTTCGTGGATTTTATTCTTAGCTCTTATCTTATTCTTCTTTTATTGTTAGCTTAAACTTTAAAAACAAATATTAAAAGTGTGTAAGTTACTCTGTGAATATCTATTAAAGAAATTTTTTTGTGACATGTAATTTTATGTTATTTCCGACAGTGCATTAACATTTCCCATGCATCATGAACGCTCTTCCTGTTCCATCTCTAAGTGTTTTCTCTGTATGGACCGATGTTTAAGCCCTGATGATGTAATTTTTTTATGGAAATTAGCATTAAAATTAATTTATATATGTCATGCTTCAATTTACACTTTTATTTATACGACTGAAACACTGTTTATGACATTCCTATTCAGCAAAGGATTTATTTGATTTTCAGATCTTTCTTGAATAGAATTTGGCCAAGAAAATGTGTTCAACTCTAACCTTCTCAGCCAGTGAAAACGTAAAAAATATAGGAAGTTTCTAACTGTGGCGGAAACGCTTTATCTGAAACAAGCAGTTTAAAGAGTATGCAGTCCGGTGATAGCATTGTTTGTTTTCAGAATTGAGTTTTGACTTCTCTGACGAGTTAAGTTGTTGGAGCCCTAAGCTTCCAGCTGTAAAACTGTAGCCTATTTGAACTGAAATAAATTACACGATAACGAAACACTTACTCGGAAACGGATGTTGCGAAATGCATTTTTATTGAGCTTTTTCTGCGGTCGAAAGTTAAAGTGAAAGCGTCACTGTATTATTATGGACTGCCCCGAAATACTGACACAGATTTATATCAATATCTAAGTATAAAGATTTTTTACGTATAGAATACTTTAAGGTATTTTTCCATAATGATCTATTATTGAAGCCAGAGCACTCCATTTTTAAACTTCATCGTCACCACTTCAACCTAACTTTGAGTGCTACCTTCATAATAAATCCTTTCTGTTCTTATAAAATTATGAGGGCTCTTTTAGTTAGCTGCACAGATAATTGGGAATCACCCATCGAAACAACTCAAGTAAACAAGTTGTAAGATTTTTAATAAACTTTGAATCACATTCATATTTATGTTAAAACCTCCTTCTAATGTCTACAGGGTAGTCATAAAATAATGACCTTACTTTAAAATTCTCTACAGACAAACTATTGGTAAACAAATTTTGAAATTTAAAGGAGGGCATTTTAGAGGGATGGGAATTTTTTTGAAACAAAAAAAATTAGTAAATTAATTAGTTTTCCTAAAATTTTGCCATGGATTTCGGACCGTCACCAGAAGTCTAGAATGAACACATTTTTTCAAAATATCGTATCAGACAATTTAGAAAAAAGAAATTAGAACTATCCATTGTTCAACAAAATTGTGTACTTTCTTAGGGATAATTTCTTTTTCCTTAATTGTCTGATTTAATAGTTTGAATAAACATCTACATTCTAGACTTCTGGTGGACGGTCCGAAAACCAAACGAAAATTTAGGTAAAGCGCCTTCTATGAAAGGAAAAATGAACTAGTATATTTCTTTTTCTTTTTTTTTTAATCCCATCCCTTCAAAAAGCTCTATTAAAAATTTCATATTTTTTTACCAATAGTTTTGTCTGTATAGAATTTTAAAGTAGGGTCGTTAATTTATGACCACCCCGTACATTAAATGAAATATAATTAATTTGGAAGTGGCTCTTGCCGTAGCATTTGAACCTGAGGTATCAACCCGGCTGAGTAAATCTCCCCCTACAATCTCATCCTAGAATATTATCAATTCATTTTCTTACTCATTTAGGTATTAATTTTGAATCTCACTTTGGGTTGGGAATCGAACTTAGGGTGCTAGCTAAAAAGTCTTAAAACCCTAACCATCACCACTTTGTAAACACCATCATTTTTTGATGATCATGAATTTGAAAATTAAAAATTATATGAATGAGGTTTTATGAAAAGACAAAGATGCAAGGGGACGGATGGCCTGTTCGGTTTGCTCCTCTGCCTTTCACGCCAGCAGTCTGCGCACTGCTCCGTCGTGAGTTCGATTCTCACCTCGCCCCTGGGTGTATTTTCCTTCTTTGTGCCAGTAAAAATTCTGTTGTGTCTGTCTTACTTGACGAAAGTGTATAAGCGGATCCTTGAGATCAAGCACACATACCGGAAAATATATGTAACCAAAAAACCAAACCAAAACAAAGATGCATTAATCACATTAACCCTCTTTAAAGAAATTTTTGATTTTGTGTCATAGAATTGAGGATTTGAGTTCTTCTTTAATCAGCCTTAAATCATCTCAACTTACTGAAACTTTTAACTCTATTACACATTACGCAGTGTTTTGTTTGTGTTGATATTATGAGTTTTTAACTTCCAAGGTTTTTAAAAATGTATTCCAGGATTTGTGTGGTGTCTATTTCAATCTCAAGTATGATTACTTTTCTTTCAACCATTTTCTATTTCTAAATTGATTCATTTAGAATTCCAAGAACTAATTTGAGGTTCTGATAGTTGTTTTTAACTTGCTTTTGGCTATCGTAATATTAATTTGTACAATTGTATGTAAAAAATTATTAAATATTTGAACTGTTATTCAATATTTCTCTAAAAAATCCACTCGTGTCGCAGAAGCTGTTAATATCTTAACGGTAGACACATCTGTAAACCAATCAGAACTCGGCGTGGTAAATTAGGCAAACCGATAAAAAATTAACGACTCGTAAATATCGCCCTGTTAAGTTATATTATCTAATGGTAACAGGATTTGATTACAGTTCTCTACCGCAAATCGTAGCCTTTTTTTTCCATGCTCTACGCTCTGTTAATATTTCCAGTTATTTCCTTTATATACCCGTTACAATATCAAGTTAAATAAATTCATCTGGCATCTGGTTACCAAAGAGTTGAACTGTTTATTGTTGGATTAATGGAGAGTTTTATTAACAGGGAGGTATTGATGTAGTGTGCAACCTCTACCACTTACAGTTAATTATATAATTTAGTTTTAAATTTTTTTGATAAAGTATTAGTTGATTGATTGCTTGATATAGATAGTACAATATTGTTAGCCAATTTCAGTGTTCCATCCAACCAAAATCAGTCCAATTTTTAAGGGAAGGCATTACACTACATCAATACCCAAAGAAACTTCAATTCTGCTTGTCGATAATTAAGAATCACGGCGATCATATTGTTACCACAACGCCAAAAACACGAATCTGCTATGTATAAGAACAGCAGATTCGTGTTTTTGGCGTGGTGGTAACGATATATAGCAGCAAATCTCGTATCTCGTACAATCTTACCTGAAATGCATTTGTTAAGTCGGCGATTCTCTCTTTGCAGAAAAAGTCCAGAAGAAATATGGTGACATGAGAGGCGAGCTGATCTTCGTGAACATCGTGAAGGGGTCCAACAAACTGGGGCTGAGCCTGGCCGGCAACAAAGACCGCACCAAGATGAGCGTCTTCGTGTGCGGCATGCACCCCAGGGGGGTGGCCGCCAAGGACGGCAGGGTCCGCATCGGAGACGAGCTGCTCGAGGTCAGCTTTACACCCTCTCTGTTCTGCTCCCTTTATAGCCTTATTCACTGCTACCTAACTGACCGTAAACCATCGGTTAAAGAAGGATTCCACCAATCAGAGACAGCGAAAAGCTCATTTTCTTTCTCTAACTGCTGGTTTACCACTGGTCAAGTGGCAGTGAATAGGGCCGTTAGAGGTGTTTTTTTTAAAGCTAGCGATTAGAAATGTCAAAAGAAAAGACCTACCGATTTTAACCTCGGTGGCGTAGTGGTAGTGCTTTTTGCTCCCACGCCACAGGCCCGGGTTCTATTCCCGGGTTGGGTAAGGAAGACTAACGGCCTTATTCACTGCCACTTAACCAGCAGCTATAGAAAGAAAATGAGCTTTTCTCCGATTCTGATTTGTGGAATCCTTCCTTGGCCGACGGTTAACCGCTGGTCAAGTAACAGTGAATAAGACCATCAGCCTTTTGTCCCTCCGGGGTTGATAAAATGAGGACCAAGTTCGCTTGGGGAAACAGGAGGCTAAGCTACTCATCAGCTGATTGCGCGTTTCAGTCACACATTTCACTACTTATGGCCTCACCCACTGTGGCTGGTTATAACAGAGTTTGAAGGTCTAAGATCTATGTAATAGGTACTCCCTCAAGTATCGTCCCTTGGGTTTTTAAAAAAAAAAAAACAGTAATTTGATGGTGGGGATAACAGTTCTGCAATACTTGAATCTTTGGAATTCGTCTAAAATAACAACATAGATAACGGTTTATAGTAACAGCGGTGTTCATTATAAAATTACGTCGTAGTTTAAGCAGGAGGAGACCATCTACGTGTGACACAATGTGACATACGATGGGGGAATCAAATTTTGTGTCATCACTCTATGAAAAATTCTTTCACTGCTAAAGGGAAGGTTTCTTCACTCCTAGTTTTATTTCAAAGGAAAGCAAGGAGATGCTAAATCCAGGTAAAAGAAAATTGTGCTGTAATATTTGAAACTGTGAAATTTTCATTTCATAGTAACGTTTTAAAAATTTAACATCACAATAGATAGAGGTTTACTGAAATATGGTGATATATAGTGGGTAAACGAGGAACAAATGGCTTGAAAATTATGTGACATAATTTGTGTCAGAAGAAATATTTCATTGAACTAAGAAGTTTCTTTTTAAATACTGTGAATATCATAAGATTTTTTCAATTTTATTACTCACATAAAATAAATTCGACCTTTAAAACTTACTCATAATAAAAATTGCACATGTAAAAGAAGTAAAAACCAAAGGCTTTGTAAAGCATTTACGAAAGCAAAAACGTTTCTAGTCATTAGTAATAGTCTTCGCTTTAAGATTCAATGTACTGTTTTAAATGGATATTTTCCTTTACTTATATTTACTCATCTTCCTCTAGGTTAACGGAGTTGTTGTGTATGGAAGGTGTCATCTGAATGCATCAGCAATGATTAAAAGTCTCTCCGGAACAGCTTATAGGATACTACTACTAAGGTATGGTTTAATCTTTCGTAAATGTTACTTCATGCGTTGTTGATTTGTGCTCTGCCTCCTTTTGAGGCTTTCCAAGGGAAAATTCAGGGTTCTTTTACAATGATTCTTAAAATTTCCTTTTTCCAAATCATTCCCGTCTAAAATTATTCTTGTATAACTGTCATTTTTTATTAACTATATAAATTAATACTTAATTGGTCTGTAAATTGTTAACAGGTTCATTTCTTTAAAAAATGCACTCTGTAAAAAAAAATAATTATTACTGTCGGTTATTTCTGCAATGAAAGAAATAACCTTTTCCTTGCAGGTGGTTTTGGAAATTTTCTTTACTTTTTGATAACCTATTTGAACAATTTTTTAAAATGAAAAGTTATATTTTTTTCTTTTAATTCATTTTCTAAATGAAAGGCAATCTTTAGAATCCTGTTTTAACTTGGATTTTTCACAAACCTTTGTTGGAGTGTTTTTTTTTTCTTTAACTATTATAATCGTTTTATTTTAGAGCATTTAATGCTTTTACTTTAATAAATCCAATACTGGTGTAAAGAAATAGTTTTCTGGACGCAACTTTCTAGTTGTAAATTTTGATTGTTAGTGGTGGTAGTTACTTTATAGTTTTATTTTACTGTAATAAGTCTTTATAGAAAACTTTATGGTAAAAGAATAAACTCTTCATGGTACTGAGAATTAAAAAAAAATTATTGTAAAAACGTTTAGCTAAAATATAAATATCCTTATTTTCGCTTTACATTCATCTTTTGGATGGATTTTCTACCCCCTCCATACCAAATGCTTCCTTATTAAAACTCTGTTTTCTCTATGTTCTCTAAACGATTATAGCTCTAATAAAATGTATTAGCTCAACTTTCATTACTTGCATCCCTTTAAAGCTTTCACTGTCCCTTTTCCCCACAAAATATTAAAAGTAATCCCCATTCCAAAATTCTTTTGTATTTCGCTTGACCGGGCCCATTTTAAGAGGGAAAACTCCCCCGCCACTTCCTAATTCAAGTAACTTCTAATTAACTCAAACGAGGGAACAACAAAAAAGGATGGAATTGTGCCAAATTACATTAAGAAAAACCTTCCGTTCGTTACTAGTTGACTCCCAACTCCGTATTGCACCATGCATCATCTTCGACGAATTAATTTAGATTTTCCATTGTCTGCTATCGGCTGCGACTTCTTCTCTGGGGTAGACGATCATTAGTAAGGACACTCGCTGTGTTGCCACCGAGAACTCCTTATTGTTGTTCTTTAATTGGATGAGTTCCATTTTTATTCTTTTTCCCTTCGGAACAATAGTCGAATGCCCGAAATTCAGCTTTGATTTATATAAAAAAAAAACACTAAAGATAGCGCGTGAGGCTCCTCTTCTCAGCCGAAGTGGCTTTTATTTGAGGGAAATTTGTTTACATTCCGATGGGTTCCAAAGTCGTATAAATAAGCTTGTTGAGGGTTTCTAGAAGTGTTGTTGTTCTGGGAAAGACAATGGATATTTTGTCTTTGTGTTTGGTCGAAAGTGTGATCAGGTTCAGTTTGTTCGGTTTTAAAAAAGTTCCTCCTTTGGCCTCAGGTGATATGATTTTGTACCAAAAAAATATCTTTAGTTTTTTCTTGTGCTGTGAAGGTTTTTTTTAGATAACCCAAACTGAAAATGCATTTAATAATTACTCTTTCTTTTGAAATACACTCACTCATCTTCAAACAAGTTAGTTTCATTTTATGAATTTATAATCTCTACTGACTTTTGATTTTACTAGTTTTTACCGCATTATCTCCAAATCTACATAATCCGTTGGTTAGTGTAGTAAGGTACGTCGAATCGCACTTATCTCAGCGGACCAAATCGTAATAGTGCGGAAAACTTGCCTACCCATAACAGTAACTCGTGTGTGAAATTTAAGCCCCATCAAATAATATCTTCTGTTCTGTCTTTTTGCCTAAAGTTTTGACTTTTTACCAAAAAATTGCTATTTTGCCGTATTTCTTACCGTTCCGTGACCTCCTGATGAACAGAATTTTTTCAGGTGGTGTGGTAGGGATCTAGGGGGACTTTTCCGTGAACCCCATCCTCATACCCCCCTTTCCCCTTACGTGAGCCGGGGTTTTATGGGCGGGCGCGCTGCTCAAAATGTTGGCTTTCCCTCCAAACCCCAGCCCTGCGCCCGCCTTCTTTGCCCGTTTTCTACATCAAAACCTCACGTAAACCAATTATTTTCATAAAAGTGACCCAGAACCGACTGTTTAGACTGTATCTTTCCATCAGATCCATGGATTTAAAATTATTTTTTAAAATTTTCATTTACCTTAACTCCTGCTTTTTCACAAACTAGCATTTTTATTACAATCTGCTTTTTTACGGCATGTCTGTTGGTTAATAAACTCTGTTACAACTGTTCAAACCTTCCATTGAAAAAAAAACTTATTTACCAACTGGAATAGCCAGTCTATGGTGGATGCATTGCGTCTAACTAGTGCTGTTATAAGCAGTCAGATTTTGTCAGTATTCTCCTTCCTTGATTTAAGATTGATTCCTATTCTTATTGTAACATAAATATTATTTTACATATAAATGTGCCATGAATGGAGAAAAGAGTATAAAACCCCCCTGAAAATTGTGGTACATGATATGTGAAACGACCATTCCTTTAAAAACTAATCATATAAATTTGAGAGATATCATTCTATTCTCTGTTTAGCTCAAGCATAGTGCCCCCCTTATATGCGTCGAAATATAGGGTATGGGTACAATAGCACACACTTAGGAAGTAGGTAAATTAGTTCATGATCATACACCAGATGAAATTTCAGAGTGATCGATCACTACATGTGGATTGGCAAAATAGAAAAGAGGTAAAATCAACAAACATATTTTCATTAATTTCCATATCCATGAATTCCAACATATCTCATCTAGCTCCACAGGGGTACCTCAACAACCGACGGAGGTTCTGGGCCCTGAATGTCCCGTCTATGCCATGTATTTGCCCCTTACTGTATACTTTCCACTATAGTTCAATATCATACTACAGAAGTTTATCAAAGATGGTTTGCGGCATCTCTTTGATGCTGTCATACGTACCTGATATTTACCTGTTCAGTATCGCGAAATAGTTGACAAATGCATTAAAATGCCATTTTTGCATTACCAGAAAACATCTTGCTAGGCATAACGACTTTATGAGAGGAAATTTGTTAGAAAAAACGCCCTTAATAAGATTTTCTTGGCAAGAGAACAAGCAATTGGTTGTAAGTGTTCACAACTTAGGCATAATAATGTTCTTACTTAGCATTTCAAAACTAAACGCTATTTTGAAAGGATAGATTAGGAAAGTGTTCAGATAACGTTTCCACCAGTTCTTAGGAACTGATACATTAGCTCACACAGAATATTTGTCGAGTGGGAGTTCTCGAAGTTCCCACCACACACCGTTACAGTGGAGAAAAGGGTAACAGTTAGTTACAGAGCTTCCAGAAAGGTGTGTGGTTCCAGGGGCGTAGTGAAAGGGGGTAATATCCTTCGATAATCAGAATTTTCCTTTTTTTAAAATAGAAAACACTGAAATTACTTTAAATTACCCCGAAATTACACTATTCCCTTCCAGATTTTTTTTTCTGGCTATGCCACTGAGTGGTGCCTCTTGCTCGGAACGACGTCGTCAGATACTTTCTTAAATCAAGATTAGAGCTGCCTTAGACAAAATCAGACTGTATAACAGCACTGGTTAGACGCAAATCATCCACCATAGACATCCTCCTGGAAATTCCAGTTTGTAAAAAAAGTAGATTGTAATAAAAATGCTTGTTTTGTGAAAAAGGAGTTAAGGTAAATGAAAATTTTAAAAAATAATTATAAATCCATGGATCCTGATGGAAAGATACCTCTCAACAGTGGGTCCTGGGTCACTTTTATGAAAATAATTGGTTTACGTGAGGTTTTGATGTTGAAAACGGGTAAAGAAGGCGGGCGCAGGGCTGAAGTTTGGAGGGAAAGCCAACATTTTGGGCAGCGCGCCCGCCCATAAAACCCCGGCTCACGTAAGGGGAAAGGGGAGTATGAGGATGGGGTTCACGGAAAAGTCCCTCTAGATCCCTACCAAACCACCTGAAAAAATTCGGTTCATCAGGAGGTCACGGAACGGTAAGAAATACGGCAAAATAGCAATTTTTTGGTAAAAAGTCAAAACTTTAGGCAAAAAGACAGAACAGAAGATATTATTTGATGGGGCTTAAATTTCACACACGAGTTACTGTTATGGGTTGGCAAGTTTTCCGTACTATTACGATTTGGTCCGCTGAAATAAGTGCGATTCGACGTACCTTATTAGTGTAGTCAAGCGATTCAATTTACACATTAATTTTTTCTATCACCTAATACAATAAACTACCTTCCTTCGGTGAATTTATTTAGAGTATTTATTATTTAGAGTAAAGTAATAAAAGTTATTGGTAAAGCAGTAAGACATGTTTTTGTGCAGCTTTTCTAACCACACTAACTACACTTATAACATTCTTTTAATTATAATCACCAGCATAAGTAATCTGTTTTTTTATAAGTTGATTTTGGTAAGGTCTTCATTTAAGGTACCCTAAATTAACTTTGTTTATATCGATATTAGAAAAATCTTTTATGGAATGTTATCGTAAAAGGACAAGAAATATTAAAGTATATCTATATTACTCTAAATTATGTCGATGAATTTAATTACATCTCTTATTATATTTAATCCTAGTACTTTTACCCGACTATTTTCGTAGCATCCGACACAAACCAGTTAATAAGGTGTATTACATGCCCCGCCTTCGCAAATTCCGCCTGAAGAGACTCATAAAATTGTCCCTCCCCTCCATGTGTGGGTGGACGATGAGCCTTCCCTCGGCGGTGCAATTCGAAAATGCCTTCATTTTGGAGCGCGAATCAAGGAGCATTTCCCCCCTCGTGCCCACGAGGTGTGGGATCAATGTTCTATTTTGGCGAGGGCCGCGTGGCCGGAGGAGGGAAGCGAGGTGTCTGAGCCTGCTGCTGCTGCCTCTAATATATTTATAGAAATTGTTTCATTCCGGGCTCATGGGGTTTCGGGAAAGGTGGTGTGGTTTGATGACGTAAGAATGAAGTTTGATTGTAGTTTTGTACTTTAGTGGTCACAGTCATGACACCTTTTATTTTTTTATAAGCCTTTATCTTGTATGGCACTCCTAGTCTGCTTTTATACTATGCAAACTGAAAGTTCTTGGATCCTCACACTCACGCTACGCCGTTTTGTATCTTCCATTTTCGTAAACTGGGAGTGAAATATTAAATTCTGTTTTTTTTTTAAGTGACACTTCAAGAGATCCCGATAACCCAGTCTTCAGCATTGATGCCCTGTTCTTTCCATCTTGTTTTTTTTTCTTGTCTAATTATAATAATAGAGCCTGTCTTGCTATGGGATTTCCATATTGAGTCGCCATTCATTTTCTTCATTTCTACCCATATTATCTTTTTTAGTATCGATTTTCATTGGAAAGAAAAATGTACTCACTCTTAAAAGCAATAAGAATATAATTCGAAATAAATTAAATAATAAAAAATTACGCTGGAGGAATATTTAATATTTAAAAACCAAAACCCAAAAACACCTATTTTGGAAACGATGGGATATTTTTTAAAATTAAATATCATTTAGAAAAAATTATGCTGCACTAAAACCTGTATTCAATGGTGTTTCCCTAAACAACCGAAGCTACCTTACGACCCAACAAACATTCTTGATTTTAGTACTACTACCACCACACACATAAATCATCATGAAAAACAGCTGTTTACCCCAGAAACAACCTCACATTTATCGCACTACATTACCACAATAACCACCCTGCATGTCCTCCTCTCAATAAAACGCCATTCCAAAAAGGACCATAACATGCCTCCCCAGACTTAATGCCGTTTCTTTGTACGCCGCACAAAACGCGACTTTAAGTATTCATAACTCACGACTCCAAACGGGGAGTATTCTTCTTAATCTAGCGGCTGTACTGCGGGAATGTACAACTGCAAGGGAGAAAGTACATGCGCGTGTAACTTTAATATTGTAATCCGAGTCTAATGCTTGGAATGGCCGAGCGCTAAGTGGCTTCTGTCCCACTGGGAGCGGTAGCCTGCTACCTTAATTATTTTCCCTTGGTCATTATTTATGAAGACCGCATGGGCGGAGTCTTGCAATTGTGGAAGTTGGGAGACACCACCCGGAAAGATATCCCACCACTTGCTCCTTTTTAATGATGGAGTGTTATTTATTCTCGGGGATTTTTAATTTCTTCCGCTATACCCTTCATGTTAGGGTAATGCTGTTTAATTACGTTTATGGGTATAATGTGTTCAAAATCGTTTACAAATTATCTGTACCCCATGAGACTGACATGTTTGGTTAACTTGATCTGTTAGAGATGTTTTTTTACCTTTGAGGGGGGGGGGATTAACATTGACAAGTTAGTCTTTTGTTAAGCAAGACCACGCCATACTAATCCTAATCTACAGAAGTGCTCAATTTGGAGAGGAAACACCTTATATAATGTTGGTTCCCTTGATCATCTATTTTATGAAATTTTTACTCTTCTAGGGAACATAACATTTACAAATTAGCTTTGTTTTAGGCAAAAGCCTGCCATATTAAATCTAACATTCAGAAACAAACAATTTGGCAAGAGGAAAAACCTTTTTGAAATGATCTTTCTCTTGGAGCCCATTTTAATAGCATAGGATTGACAAAACTGTGATATTCTGTATACAACCCCCTTATTATTTATGTATGGTATACATGGTGTAATGTGGCATGAAAAGATAGTATCACATTTGTAAAGAATATGTTTAATAACTATTTTCAACAAAACTAACCAAAATTTCATAAATTCCGAAAGCTATACTCGACAGCAACGTTTCTTGAACCCAGTACGTCACAAATGCGGAAGGAGAAATCGATAAACACAAAGCATGTTGGGTTGCTAGGAGGAGTTTCGGTACGCAAATCGCGTGATTGAAAATCACTATATATACATGGGTTTAACAAAATAATCATATTTTTAAATTGACGTTCTTCATTAACTCAAACTTCAGACACCGCGATGGGAACTACTTTGTTTGTTAGTGACGTCGTAGGGTCAACTTAAGTTGCTGTCTAGTATATATCTAAAATATATTTTGAATTCAACTGTATTTTCAGTATAAGTTGTATATTTCACGCAAAATCTTTTCCAACTAGTTTAAAATCAACCCATTACCGAAAGCTATGTATTGCATCAGTAAAGAAAGTTTTGATGTAATTTTTTTATACAGCTAAGGTTTTCGCAATAAACTTTTAAGACATAAGTGACAAAAAAATTCAATGTGTGTCTTTATTTTGAAAGGCGTGAAACAATGCTTTCCCTTTTAGAAGAGAAGGGGCAATTGACGAAATGGCCGTGAAGCCTTTAACTCAGTTTCCATCTGAGCTTGACGAAGAGGTACCTACCTTTCCATTTCCTATTTTGTAAAAAAAAAATTCCAAATGAATATGAAAAATATTTCTTTGTTTTTTTTTTAATATGTTATGTTTTTGAGAAAGTATTTCCCGATTACATACCTGTAGATTCATGATATTTTACTACTAAAGTTGTTTTTAACGATAAAAAGTTTATTTTGCTGTTGGGATAAAATTTTAATACCCTTTGAAATTTCAATAATTGCAATGTTTAGTTCTCAATGTTCTTTTTTTTACAGGCAACTGAAGATAAATACTGTCATTACAGAGGAATGCACACAGTCACAGTTAGAAAGGTAAACAAAATATAAGAATAAATATTTTTTTTTTTTGTTTTAGTCACTTTTACCACAAATACACCTTCAATTCACTTTCAAAGTTAAATTTAAATTAATTTTAAATATTAGAGATTGTAAAAAATTAACTCTGCATGTGTATATGCACTAGCACTCACAAAAAAAATATTTTACTGTATTACTGTTATCAGAGTGTTATAGTATTTGTTGCAAAGAACTTTTGTTGCCCTGAACAATTTTCTTAAGAAAACTGACTTAATTGAAGAAAATCTTTTAGACTTGTAAAATGAAAATGTTTTCGCATTTTCTATAGTATAATAAAGATATTTAAAAATACTAAATTAAAAAAGAAAAACTGAAATTCTATTATATGCTAATTTAGTTTCTAACCAGCTTTACATATCCGTAAAAGTCACAAGTTTTTACAAAAAAGGAACGCACTAATCTTATTTAAAATGTGAATATTCGTAAATCAAAATTACCTAACAGAATACATAATTCTTTCAATTATAACGGTTACAACGATGTTATAAATATGGGTTTTTTTCCTCCAAGTCGAAATTTCTTAATAAACAGGAACTATATCCTTTTCCGCAAATGTTTTTAAAGTATATCTTTACTACTTCTTTTGCATGATAGTCAGATCGCGTTTTATCTCTTAATGTAATGTTTGGAATGCTTTCTATATTGTTATGTTCTTATCTGAAAACTATCAAGAGATTTTGCATACAAAGCTTGTGAAATCTTGCGTATAGTTGTGTACAAAATTTTGCATTTTTATTTAAACTTTCTCTTATGTATTATGTATATCATATCGTATCGTGTACAAGTGCTTATGTTCTTTTAAATGCTATTGCATGACCTATGATTTCTCATGCATTTTATAAAAGCACTGGTATATTACAAAACATACAAGAAATGTTACACTTATAATAAGTTTATATTTTATTGTACTGCAGTACTTATTATTTTAATTCAATTAGTGGCACAGTATATTTTAACTTCAAATTTATATTCAAGTGATCAAAGAAAAAAGTTTGGACAAGTATAAAGAATTTGAGGCGTTTACAATATCTTTAAAAAATTATTCATGTTTAGTCAAATAAATACTCTTATCTTTATTTGGATCGTTTTTAAACTAGGATATTTTCAAAAATGTTAGCGTAATACTACACAGTATATAGAGGTTTATTCATACAAAATGAATAGAATAAAAAAACTTACCTTGAAAGAACAAAAATTTATATTTTCCATAATCGCAAAGATACGAAAGCATCATGTTAACTAGATTATTTCTTGAAATAGAACAGCTGCATTTCAATCCAAAATTATTTTTTAAATTATATAAATATTTCTGTACTACGAAATATGGCTACGTCCATAAAAATAACATAAGTGGGTGTGGAATCATGAAAAAGTGGGTGTAGAATCATGAAAGTGAAAATAGGAGGTGGCGATTTTTAAGTGGGGACCTCACATGTGTTGTAACATGCCAGTGCTTCCTCTCTTTCTCTCTCTGGAATTCATGCAACTTAACTGTACTTGTGCCCGTTGCTGTCATCTTCTCGCTTGTTAATTTTTGTACCTGTGGGGTGCCGGTACAGGGTGCTCTGGGCCTTGGCATTATGATAATCGAAGGCAAGCATGCCGAAGTCGGACAGGGAATCTTCATATCAGACATCCAGGAGAACAGTGCAGCGGAACAGGTGAGCATGGATTGACGCTCTATTTCTTTCTTTTGTCTCTCTTTTTTCTCACTGTTATTGTGTAGCTGGAGATGTCTTGCATTTGAAATGGCATGAGAAAGTTATGTGCACTTGAACTGAGAGCATGACATAAATGCATGTTGATGGCTGTTAGATCTCTTGAAGTTTGGCATTAGTGTAGATTTATTAAGTTCTAGTGGTATGCATTTGAGGTAACAATTGCGTTCTAAACGACCGGTCTAAAGCGTTTCGTTTTTTAATAATAAGGAAGGCCTGTTTTTTTAAATACATATAGAGATTATAACTCTATTTAGAATATTAACTATAATAGACAAATGTATTAACTGTAGTTTTTTACTTTGTTTTCAATTTTCAAATCTAAAAAAATCCCTTCTAAATAACATTTGGTAGGGTTTTTTTTTTAGTTTTAATATAAGTTTAGCTTATCAAAACCGTTTACTTAAACAAGTATTGTAAACTAAAATATATTTAAAAAATTTTGTCATACATTTTTGTAGATTTTCAGGGGTTTTGCTTCATTTGTAACTTTAACTAAATCGTATCTGTATTTAATTTCATTTTAAAAACTGCAAAAAATACTACTGTGTGTTCTACATGTCGTTAAAATCTGTTTATAAGTATGTTGGGGGAAGTGAAGTTTAGAATTTATGTGCTTTACAACGTTCTCTTAGTTTGAAATCAATTCTTTGTTGATTTGCTGTAAGAAGAATTAAATTTCATTTGTTACAACATAAACATTATAACAAGTTTATATTTTATTGGTGTTCCTTAAAAATAATTGCTTATAGATAGCACGCTTTTGCTTAGTGATAGTATAGATAAACTTTACGTGGAACTTAGAGCCTTGAAAAATATGTGTTTAGTAAATCTTAGTTAGGAAAGAAGCTTGCCTTAGGAATCTTGTATCTTTAAACACTCCATAAAAAACGCGCCCGGCTGTTATAGAATAGTTTAGTAGCTTACATCGGGATTAGAAACGTAGTCAAATGGGTAGATATAGTTATTGTGTTCTAATATATCTGCAACTTTAAAAAAAATTATTTAATATATATTAAAATTTTTGAAACAGTTATTTGTGTGTTAGTGTCTTCAATCTGAATGCAATGGATTCCGTTTATTCGAAATGGATACAAAGGGTCAAAAAAATATTTCTGAAGCTTTTACTATTATACATTGTTCTTGACCAAAATAAATATATCCTTTGAAGACAACCTTATTAAGCGGAATCGACTGCATGTTGTTTCAGTTTTACTTTTAAAAAGAATATAAGGCCAATTTTAAAAACACTTGAGCTTGGTTCTTACTGATTATTTTCTCTACTAATCTAATAATCAGTTATACGAGTTTCTGTTTTTGTTTGAGCACCTCGAGTCATAAACTCAAAATTTTAAGGCATTTTTTGCACACTTTCTTGAATTCGTTTTGGACTTATACATAACCCTTGACACTAAAATAGAGTGGTGTGTTGTGAATTTCATGTTTTCTGTAACTTTTTTTAACATTGATATTTCTAATCTTTAAAATAGTTGGACCAAAAATGTCTTTTGCGTAAAATAACTCTCTGATCTATCTACTGTAACCATTGCATGAATGATATTTATTTTTCTGAAGTAAATATATCTTCTGAATTGATTGTTAATTCTGATTTATTGTTTTCGTAAATTTTATGTGAAATTCCAACAGGCTGGTTTAAACGTAGGTGACATGATATTGGCTGCCAACGATGCCGATCTTGTCGGAGCTGACTATGACACGGTAAGCCTTTTACGTTGCACTTGTCATCTATCAAACATACACATTAATGTTCTTAGGGATTGTCTAATGAGCGCGGTTCACTGATTTTCACCAAATCGTGCATATTTCCACAGGGGTAATTGATTAAATGCGATGATGGTGCTTGTCGTCATCTGACAACCCTCCCTTGAAATTGCGCCAACTTGGCACGATTTCATTCCGTGAACCCCGCGTATTAGGGATTTCCCATGTTTATTTGACTAGTCTTACTTATTATAAGTACAATCAAATTCGTTGATAACGAATACGAGGGGACCACCATACACCATATTATACTCGCTAAGTCTGAGTTCTCGTTATAATAACCATTTGTAAAATTCTACGGAATTCAATACAGGTTTTAAGTCACGAATATATTTCTAGCTTTTATCGTAAAAAGCTAGGTTTGTTCCGTATATTTATTAACGCACTAACCCGTCGGTTTTTATGTAATAGTTACCGGTGATGTCACTATATTTAATCTAGCTATAAGGGGGCCGTTTAAGTATTACGTAAGCACCTAAGTGGGGAGGGGGTTTGCTCTTTGCTTATTTTTCCTGACAAGGGGGGGAGGGTATGAGTGATGATTACGTAAGATGTTACAAACACTGCATTTTCGAAAATATCGTGTTTCTTGCATAAATAATTTCAAAATTCAACCAAAAAGCAAAATTTTATTTTGTATAAAAAAATCAAAGGGGCGGACAAAAGTAACCAAAAACATATCTAAACGGCCACTAAGCTGGTTTATCTCTGTTTAAAAATTGATTTTACAGAGTTGTATGTACTACTGAAAAGATTACCTACATCCCATTTAACTGTAGGTATATTCTTTCAAAAACAGAGAACACAAAATATGGTTTTCTCGTGTTGTAGAAAATAATTCATTCCTTTAATAATTTTACTACTTAACTTTTTGAAAAGAACGTAATGCGATTTATTAATGCAGAACTTAAATTTAAGTTCTCGTTTAGCACAGAAATTATTACATCCCAAAGAATATGTATGTAATATTTTTCTCTTAAATAATTAATTAAATGAACACATGCACAAGAAAGGATATAAACGTATAAAAAATTCATGTAGTGTTAAGGCAACTAAAAAAACTATCAACAGATATTGTCTCCATGAAATCATTATAGAGTGTTTTCAGGTGACGTCGCGACCAGCTAATTTCTTTTAACTGTTAACCTTTGTAGGGCTTTTAACTGTTGTTAAGGCGGTTGCTAGGTAACGAGGTATACGTTGCTAAGGCGGTTTTTAAGTATTGGGTCACGTGATTGCAAATACTCCAATAGAAGAATTCCACGGCCAGTCATTTTCTGTAACTGTTAACCTCTGTAGGGCAAAAAACTGTAACATTTCTGTTGCTAAGGCTGTTGTTAGGTCCGAGTCATGTGATTGAAAATGCTCTATTTTCTGTATGTTCCCTGTTTAAATAATTTTACATCTGAATGAAGATTTAAGAAATAAAAATCATATTTGAGTTGAAGCTCCAATCATACTTATACTATTGAATCCAATACTTCTTAAAAAATCTTGATACTCATAAAAATTTTATGCGTTTTTATTTGGTGTCAGAATCTTATGCTATTGAAAAAAAAATTCAAAGTTATAAAACCCACATCTTTCATTACGCATTTGATCATAAAATAATCTCGTGTTCCTTGGATCTTTTGGAAAATGTAAAGCACCTTGAAAATGGAATCCGGTGATAAAATCATTTGTTCATTGAAAAGCACTGAGGATATCAAATCTTTGTTTATCGGTTTAAAGATTTCCTGGCCGAGTTTTGTGTCTGTGGGGATATCAGGAAATTTTCATGTTCAGGCAGTATCAAATACTTACTGAATTATTAAACAAAATTATTTAATAATTCAGCATCCAGTGTATTATTTTAATGTATCCAAAAATTTTATTGGGTTGTGTTCCCGTAATTACAGCTGAAATTCGGCTACTAGGTCTTTCTTACGGTCCTCTTATTGGTGCTTTGCCATTATTTTAAAAAATTATGATTTACACAAGCTTTATATAATACTAGCTGAACAGCAACCCGATGCGTTGCGCCGAGTGTAGTTTTAGTTCTGCAGTTTTTACGATGCATACTTTAATATTATATTTTTAGAGAAGAAAACTATGTAAAAAAGAAAAATTCAATAGTTTTCTTACATAACATTCTATCTTTCCAACGTAATTAAATATATGTTTTAACTTAGTTTTATCTGCTGTAGCCACTTGTCCCACATTTCCAGCCTTGCACGGTTGGAGTATATATGTTACGGGCAAAGTGATAAATCGGGCATTATTAATAATGCCCGGAGTGGAGGCTGGCAAAGGGATAAATTTCATTGATAAAATGGCATTGAATTTATTGCATTGCCCGCCTACTCTTCGGGCATTATTAATAATGCCCGATTTATCACATTGCCCGTAACATATATATTTTTAAAAAGGTTTTCTCAAAATACATTTCTAATTTTGTATATCAGCAATTACCACAATCGTTCAGGTATCCCAGGCTTCTCTTTCGTAATCCAGTGTTTCCGGTAATTTTTTCGATCACAGTTTTACAATATTTTACCTTTTTTGGTGTTCCCGGTAATCTTTCCTATCCCAGTGTTCCTTGTAATTTTTTCTATCCCGGTGGCCGTTGTTTTTATTTTTCATCTTAATAAAACAATTAATTTGAAACCTTTTCATAAATATATTATAATCTTAAAATAAAGGAAAACAATGTTAAAAACAGTAATAATTTTAATTTATTTTGGTGTTTTCATAACTGAAATTAGTTTTAATAGATATTTATAGGATTTTTACCCATTAAAATATTTAATTTGGAGGTTTTCATCTCATTTACAATAGTGAGTGGGTGAAGCAGATCTACTCTAGTAGAGAAAAATTTTAAAAACATAATACAAATCCTAGTAAATTTGTAAGTCTAAGTGAACCGTGTCTTATGAGTTATTCCATAAATATTTTTATTTTAAAGGAACTAGGGGGCCTGCCCCCTGCTAGCTATCGCTCACCAACCCCCGTAACTGCTTCGCAGTTCTTTTCAGATCGCTTCGCGATCTTAGCGAGCAGAGCTCGCTTGTTCATCTCAACAATCCAGCACCACCCTCTTGGCTTAATTAATCCTAATTAATTAATTAAGCTTAATTAATACCGAAAATACCTCTCTCTTTCATAAATAATTTAATTCGGATCATTCCTCCAAATTAACAGAAAAAGATGTTGTTGAAATATATTCTTTTCTAGCTTATGAATAATTTAATCGAAATGTTAAAAAAATATCCAGCAAGTCTACTAATAATTATCAACCAGTTTGAAGAAAAAAGCATTGTTGAAAATAAAATAAATCAGACTCATGTAAAACACGCTTAAAACTCGTCTGTTTCTCTAGTGAATGGCAAGAAAGAGAAGAAAAAATTAAAACTTTGAATCTTAATAATTCCATAACTAATTAGAATTCTTGAAAAAACAAAAAGCCAATCTTTTTATAAAAAATATTTGTATATGTCTTTAAAATATCATAGTTATACAATGATTAGTTTTGCTTTTATAACAAAAAAACAGAAAAACCGTCAAAAATTTCGAAACTTTAAAACTTAATTACTCCAAAACTAATTCGAAATTCGAAAAAAGGGCGACGTGGTGCAAAACTGCACATCTAAGAGTATGTGTCTGCAAAATATCATATTTCTGCTGCTAATAGATTTTGCTGGGGGCGAACTCGCAGGAGAAAAAAATAATTTTCGACTTTGACATTAAATAACTCTAGAACTAATTATCTCATCTATTAGCTTTTAGAACGAAAACGATCCTCATACATTTGTCTAGAAATGTTTAAAATTTCACAAATTTCTGTGGAATAGTTTTTGCGTAGTGAGAGTTCAAAGTGTTCAAAAATAAAATTTTCAAAAGCAGCGGCAGCGGCGGCGGCCGCGGCGGCGGTCACTGTTACTTTTTTTTAATATAGAGAGAAAATCTTAAAATTAAGGAAAATAACGCTTGAAAATAAATTATTTGAATTTATTTTGGCGTTTGCATAGCTGATGGAGTTTTTAAATCGACAATTATCGAGTTTTTCATGTTGAAAATATTTAATTTTGTGGTTTTCATCTCATTTTTACAATAGTGAGTCAAGCAGATCTACTCTAGTAGAGAAATGGAGAAATAAGCGTAAAAGAGCAGAAAAACGCAAATATCTCGAAAAGTGTTTCGAATTTCGGAATGAAAATGGGCAACTCGGCGTCCCTGGGTCATTTGCCGTCTTTTGGTACCTCGGGCGCCCTTCTGCGTTCAGTGGTTTCGGAGGAGATAGAGGGACATACGTTTGTTTACTCTCGGATTTTAATAGTATAGACTAGCTGAACAGCAACCCGATGCGTTGCGGCGAGTTAAGTTTTAATTCTAGTTTTCACGATGCATACTTTAATATTATATTTTTAGAGAAGAAAACAATATGAGAAAGAGAAATTCAATAAAAATTCTGTACCCACTTTTGCCACCTTTTCCAGCCTTGCGCTTGTGGAGTAAATAAAAAAATTCAAAAAAATTTTCTCAAAATACATTTCTAATTTTGTATATCAGCAATTACAACCCTCCCGGTATCCCAGGCGCCTTTTTCATATTCCGGTTCTCCCGGTAATTTTTCCTACACAGGTTTTTAAGATATTATACCTATCCCGGTGTTTCCTGTCCCAAATTTTCACTTTTCCATATAGTACATATGTTATGGGGGCAAAGTGATTAATCGGGCATTATTAATAATGCCGGAAGTGGAGGTGGGCAAAGTGATAAATTTCATTCATAAATTTCACTGAATTTATCACATCGCCCGGGCATTATTAATAATGCCCGGATCTATCACATTGCCCGTAACATATATTTTAATTTTAAGGAAAAATCTTAAATAAAGGTAAATAATGTTAAAACAATTATTTTAATTTATTTTGGTGTTTTCATAACTGAAAATAGTTTTTAATAGACATTAATATGATTTTTCCCATTAAAATAATTAGTTTTGAGGTTTTCATCTCATTTACAACAGTGAGTGAAGCAGATCTACTCTAGTAGAGAAAAATTAAAAATAATATATAATAAAAAGCCCTAGTAAATTTTTAAGTCTAGTAAACCGTATCTTTCCAATTTCCATATCTCCAGTCAATTTATGGAAGTTATTCCATAAATATTTTTATTTTAAAGGAATAAATCTTAAAATAAAGGAAAATAACGCTTGAAAATAAATTAATTGAATTTATTTTGGTATTTGCATAACTGATGGAGTTTTTAAATCGACAATTATCGAGTTTTTCCTGATGAAAATATTTAATTTTGTGGTTTTCATCTCATTTTTACAATAGTGATAAGCAGATCTACTCTAGTAGAGAAATGGAGAAATAAGCGTAAAAGAGCAGAAAAACGCAAATATCTCGAAAAGTATTTCGCATTTCGGAATGAAAATGGGCGACTCGGCGTCCCTGGGTCATTTGCCGTCTTTTGGTACCTCGGACGCCCTTCTGCGTTCAGTGGTTTCGGAGGAGATAGAGGGACATACGGACAAACATACGTTTGTTTACTCTCGGATTTTAATAGTATAGACTAGCTGGTTTGACCCGGCAAAGCCGCGTCTTACCAGCTAGATTACGCGCCTTTGGCGCTGATGCGAGCTTCGCTCGTTACTATTTCACGCTTGCAGCGCAGTAAAATTTTTTACAATTTATTACTTTTTTTTAAGCTGCATCGTCAGCTCTAAACTTTTCAATATTTTCAATCAAATAATAGGTTTTCCTAACCACAACTAATTTATTATAATGCGTCATCTGAAGAGAAAGAAGTAATACTTTAATTAAACCTGTACCAGTAATTTTTTTATAAATCCAATATGCCTAGTAGGTATCCTGTTGCGATAAATCTAGTAAAACGTCAAAAAATTGAAGTTTTATAATTTCAAAGTAGATTTTCTTCACGCTCTTTAAAAGACGTTTTGCCTGTGTTGGTAAAAATAATAACTGAAAACAATGGGGCAAATTGAAAAAAGTTTCTAATTTAAAAATGGAATGCTTTGAAGGAATGTGTCACATTTTTGGCTCATCTAGGGTTGGAAATCTTTCGATCAAGACCGAGTTTGTTAAAATCGGTTCAGGGGTTCGGGCTGGCGGCCGGCCGAACGGAACCTCCCCATAGAGTTAACATGGGGGCAAAACGAAAAAACAGCATAATTTAAAAATGGAATGTTTTGGAGGAACGTGATATATTATTGGCTCATCTAGGGGTGGAGAGCTCTCGATCAAGACCGAGTTTGTCCAAATCGGAACGGGGGTGCGGCCTGGCGGCCGGCCGAAAGAAAAACCAAAATATTTTAATATATAAGATTTTTGGTATTTGAACCTTTTAATTGGCCTTACTTTCCCTCTATCGAAAACATTTTTTATTCCTTATAATAAACTAGCTGATATGCCCGGCCTTGCACGGGTGGAGTGTATCAATTTATTAAAATTTTCTCAAGTTACATGCCTAATTTTCTGTAACCATAATTACCAATCATCCTGGTAGTTTTTCATATCCCGGTGTTCCCAGTATTTTTTCATATCCCGGTGCCTTTTTCATCTTGGTGTCCCCGGTGCCTTTTCATCTCGGTGTTCCCGGTGCATTTTCATCACCGTGCTCCCTGTGCCTTTTCCCTCCCGGTTCCAACTGTGTAAATCTAACCTAACCATCCAGTTCCGGTGTTGCACATTTAATTACGACAGTTACCCAATTATCCATTCTAAGTGAAAAAAATCCATTAAAATTATTACAGATTTTTGAAATCCCAAAATTTGTAAATACCCCCTGTTTAAATTGAAAAAAAAAATCCCGTTAAACTACACCAAAGAAACAAATTATAAGGTTAAATAACAAATTGATCTAGTGTTTCTATCATCAACTTTCTAAAAAAACTGCATGATGTAATCTTTACTTTAACCAGTCTAATTCTTAAAACTTTCTATTTCAACTTAAAGTTTCATGGAAAATGAAGTTTTTAATAAGAAAATACTGTTATAAAGTTTTTTATAAGGGCCGTTTTTAATTTTTTAAATTATTACCCTAGTAGCACAAAACGGAAAGCGATATAAGAAACTTATACCGTACGTTACCATTTTCCAACACCAAATAAGCTAAAAATGGTCAGGTTTGTGTACACCACTTGGTACCAGAACTTGGGATCCCTTGGGATTCGCTATCTCAGATAACAACAGAAACTGTCATTCCTTGATGTTATTCTAGCATTAATGGATGTTGCCTGATAGCAATTGTTATACAGCGATATTAGCTGATGTTAATCTTAAAAAGTGAATGACAAGGAATGTCAGTTCTTATATCGAGTGGTGTAAAAACCCTTGCTAAGCCTAACCATTTTTAGGTTATATGGTATCAAAAAATGGTACCGTACGATAACCATTATATATTTTCTACATTAATGTTTCCTATACTTATAATGCGGGACAAAAATAATCGAATCTGATATTGCTTATATTTTATTTTTTAGGGTAATATAAACAATATCATTTTTGTACAGCATTATAAGTGTGGGAAAAATTGTTTAAAACACATTTAAATGAAGAAAATATATATTGTAATTAACTGTTTTAATTTCAATTTTAAAGGTAATACAAAATTAAATTATTATAAACAATATCATGATTTTTTATCAAGTTAAAATTAAATACTATTAGTTTCAGTTGAAATCTATGAATATTTATTTTATGATGTATAAAATACCCCCACAAGAAAATTTTAAGTTACAGGATTCACAATTTTTTTTGTAATAAAAACATTAAATTGAAAAAAATGTTGGTAGTTTTAGTAATTGTTTAATCAATTATTTAAACTTCATAAAAAATGCAAAAGTTTATATTACCATTACTTACCTATTACAAGTTCAAATTTGAACTCTTCTCATGGCCATTAATCTCTATCTATCAAAAAATAATATAGAGCCTAACTTCAAGGAATGAACAAAGATTACAAATAAAAATAGAAAAATAAAGATTTTTATTCAAAATTTAACACATTAAATAAATTAATACATAGAGCTTTTCAAAACTTTTTCTATTCTTCTATATAACTTGTGCGCCAATGCTGTAAAAAAAAAACTTTATTAGTTATGTTTATTAATGAAACCAGGATAATTAAAACATAATATTTTGGAAAAATCAGTATGTTAAAACTAATTTTTAGATGATTCATCCCATACCTGTATCTAAAAACTATGAATTACTTTTCAAAAATATATTCATTTTTAATTCACCAAATAACTATTTTTTTGAAACATAAATTAACAAGATAGGCATAGTTTCAGAAAACATATGGCAGGTATCCTTTTAAATTAAGACCCCCCAACAAATATAAATATGTAAAAACTATAACAGTAATATACGGTGTATCAATAACCTTGTATTATAAGATCTCTTGTGTGAGGTACTTAAAATATGCAAAATAAGAACTGAACCACTAAAACATTTTTGTTAAATGTGAAGGTTCAATAAAATGTTTTCCTTTTTTGTAACATCATAGTCAGCAAACATATCTATATCCAAATATCTGTTCTTTCCCCCCATAAATATTGTTTATTGTAAACTGGGTGAAATAATGACTTTTTATGATTTCCTATAAGTTTCTTGAAAACTAGAGGTATAGTTCTTCAGACACCTTTTATATACTTCACACAAGGAATGTTAAAGGAAAAAATCTTAACAATAGAGCATTTTCAATCACATGACTCGGACCTAACAACGGCCTTAGCAACAGAAGATGTTACAGTTTTTTGCCCTACAGAGGTTAACAGTTACAGAAAATGACTAGCCGTGGAATTCTTTTATTGGAGCATTTGCAATCACGTGATCCCATACCTAAAAACCGCCTTAGCAACAGATAAACAATGGCCTTAGCAACAGTTAAAAGCCCTACAGTAGATACACAGTTAAAAGAAAATAACCGGTAGTAACGTCACCTGAAAACACTCTATAAGTAAAAGTTGTAATAGTCAAAATGTAAAAAAAGAAGATAATGCAATTTTAAATTAAGTGAATCTAAAATAGAAGAAATAATTCCTAAAATAGTATCAAGTATTATATTGTTTGATGATTGAAAAAGATAAGACTCCACAATTAATATAACGTTTATTTTACAATTAAGCAATTAATTAGCTTCTTAATTGATAGTTTGTTTGAAGATGCTTTAGGAAATTTTAAAATTTAATTAAATTATACTTAAAATTTAAAACATTTAAATAATAACACACTAAATAAGAACATGTTTTGAGGGACTTTTTAAAAGAAAAAATAAGAAATGTTTTTTTCAACTTGAGCTTCCAAATTTTGAACATCTAATTTTCATGCTAAAGTTTTCCAAAACAGTAAAATTAAAAAACCACTAGACCACGGCATAATAACCCGGAACCTTCATTTTATGTACAAGTAAAATTAAAGCTTTATAGTTACTTAAATTTCAGATGCCTTTTTCCCAATAAAATTTATCTATGAGTAATGATCAAATTAAAAGTTAAGTTTGATATAGGGTTGAAAAAAAACATGCTTTTCTAATATCTTAAGATTTTTTTTCGCTCCTATGCACACCAATTTTTAATGAATGGATAAAAATCAAATGAAAATGTAAGTAAAGAAAAGTAATAACTGTAAAACATTATTTCACTAATGGTAACTATTATTTCTATTTAACCCGTAGCAGGGGATGTGACGTCTCACAGACCGTGCAACATTCCCCCCTCTGCCCCCTACCACATGCTGGGTCACATTTTCTCCTAGCTTCCCCTTTCGTGACCCCTTCTTAACAGCAAGTTTTTACAAGTTTCTTACCCTCAGTGTAACAGTTTTTGTCCAGACTTACTCAGTAAGCATGGCTTTGAAGCTCGGTCTGCAGAGTTTAATTTATCCTTCTGATCCAGGTTATGCGGAAGCGTTAAAAATATTATATGAAGTTGGGAGTGATTTTAGAGTGGTAAAGATAACTATGAATAAGATTTCTGTGAAAAATTCTAAATTTTTTGCTTCTGAAACACTGGTGAAAAACTGATACTTCAGGCCAGACAGTGTCAAAATTTTTTTGTATTGTTCTACAATGAGTTTTCTCCTCTTAAAACTTGCATTACATATTAAATAATAAAAATAAAACAGTTAATTCATAATAGATGCAATTTATTTTAAATTATAAAGAATTTACTGCACTATGTGGTTTCTATCGAAAAATTTAAGGCTATTGGAAAATTGTCTGGGAAAACTTTTATTTTAATATAAAGTTAAAAAATATATCTTCTATTTCTATGAAGAGAAATGTTCCAAGAACAAAGTTCTGAAATATCAGAATTAGAGATGTGAGTCGAGAATATTCTCTGGAGAATATTCTCAGAGAACGAGAATATTCTCCAGGGGCGAGAATTTTGAGAATAATCGAGAATATTCTATTTTTTGATTAATAAATGTAAAAATGTTTGATAATATGAAATGGTCATATAGTATTAGTGTTGGAAACCTGAAAACAATAACAAATTCAATGAAATTTACCATTTAAAAGTCACCCTACAGTTCAGAGAATATTCTCTGAACTGTAATTTCATTATTTCGCAAGATTTTTTTTAAAATAAGTAAATTTATTTAATACAAAATAAAATATTTTTTAAAATATTCAAAGCAAGTTTTACTGGGAGAAAATACTCATACAATTAAAAGAGGAGTCTTAATTATTTTTATATAGTTGTTAAAAGCAAAGGTAATACCAATAGTTGTCAAACTGAAGGACCTTTAAAATCTGACATTTAGCTAAAATTATGGTAGAACTTTGTAAAATTAGGAGAATATTCTTAAAAGAAGGGGATATCACATTAGAATTATCTGTTGAGAAAAATATTTGAAATAATTTTATAATATTTATTTTACATTTACAGAGAATAATTTATTGGGAGAATATTCTCAAAGAACTCTAAATTACTATCAGATGCAGTTTAATTTACTGTCTACTTAAAAATACTATTTGTGAATGAATAGTTTGTCTTAACTTTTTGTTTGCGTTATGGGGTATTTGCATAAGGGAGTGATTTGCTTAATTTTACACTTTTTTGATACGTTATAGTTTAAAACTCTCAAATATCAGATTTTTATAAGTTCAAAAATATGTTTTAAATAATTCAATTTTATTTTTGCCAAAACACTAGTAAAGTCACGTGATCAAAAAACGTGATTTGACATCACAGCAGCCTCGAAACTAGTGTTTTACTATTTTTCAATGATAACTGGATACTATTGGATGTGACGTCATAGCGCTTGTAAACAATAGTGTTTCTGTTTTTGTGCCAAAACGAAATTTCAAAAATTTATATCTCAGAAACTGGGAAACTCAGGAACTTCATTTAAACGTCATTCTTCATGGGTTTTTTATCTACTATTTTAATAAAATTTAATCTCAAATCGTGAAAATACCTCATTTTAATTCAGATTCATTAATATTTTCCTTTATGAGAATATTATCAAAGTTACAATTAAATTTATATCTTACTCATCTTGTGTTCGTGAAATAATTAAATCTTCAAATTTTCATTCACTAGATAGATATCTTATAATTTTAAGTGTGTCTCATCATTTTTTCCTCAAGAAAATATTCTCATTAAGATTCAACAAAATAAATTCCAGAAAAGCATTTCTCATATGCATAATTTATTTCAAAAAAGCTATTTAAAAGTTGGAAAATCTTAAATTAATAGAATGTAACTGGCTTACTCTGCTTTACCTATCAAACATGTCGTCTTATCAATTAAGTAGAGATTTTAAAATATTTTTCAATTTAATTTGTCTTTCTTTTATTTATGATGACTTCTCATTGTAAAACTTTTAATATTCTTCGAATTTAAAGTTTATATATACCTTATAAAAAAAATTTTTTTCAAAAAAAATTATTTAATAGCTTCTAGGAGAATATTCTCGAAAATTCTCCTCTTGGAGAATATTCTCAAGAATATTCTCCAAAAGATTATTACCGAGAATTTTACATCTCTAATCAGAATCATACCATAATTAGAAATTTTAAAAAAAATATATAATGTTGCGCGGTCTGTGAGACCGCATGCCCCCTGTTATGTTCCATTTTTTCACCTCCACTGTTACGGGTTAAGGATCTTAAATTATTGCATTCTTTAAAAGGAGAGACAATTGTCTCCCTGAGCTAGCTTGGCAATGACTTTCCTGCCTGCCCATTTTTCGGTCGCATGTGCCATTAAAGGCAAAAAATTCGTAAAGCACTGAAGCTCTTAAAATTTGTGTAATAAATTTTTCTTTTGGACATTTTGAATAGAAGGGAGGCTAGAAGCTCATCCTAAATAGGGTAAAAATTAGAATAGATTTTTATTACTTTTTCATTTATTTTTTAAGATTTGACTGATTTCCTTTACACTGGGGGTTCATGAAATAAAAAATATATTTATTGTACCTGACTTATATCTATCTCCTTGAGCTTCTATGCGGTAAATAAGGCTTCCACCAGCCAACATGGCGCTTACTCAGCTCGACCGTTCAAGAGAGTTCCTCTGAAAGTACATAAATTTTTTATTAATTTAAATTAAGAAATAAAAATGTTTTCATTTTAAAATTTCTCAACAAACAATAGTTTATAATTTTAGCAAGAAATAAACAGATGTTTTAAATACCAGGGAGCTATTACCCCCAGCTCGCTATCGCTCACCAACCCCCATAAACTGCTTACGCAGGACCTTTTGTTAATAAAAAAATTACCAGAAGAAACAATAACAAACTTTCCAAACATACAGCATCTCCATGAAGAACACTCTTCAAAGTTTGAATACTTACTAACTCCATCAATAACACTGGTCAACACTCATTTTGGTGGCTGGAATATTAAAGCTGATTTTGTATATATTTGACCTCCTGATTACGAATATGGCATCCATTTTTGCTCATCAGCTCTAGTTTTTGATATATTTCACAATTAAGTTTTTAAGACTTTTGCTCTACCTTTTATACAATATGGCGATATAAAGATGTCTTAAAATATAAAAAACCAAACTCTCTAAGGCTTTTCCTATTCCATAGGGTCCCAATAGATAGTGTATACAGTTTCATTCCCCTGAGTTAGTTTTAAGGGGTACCTATAGGGCCCTAAAGTTGAAAAAAAGTGGAAAAAATTGTCTTTTTTTCAGAATTTTTTAAAAAATATTTTTGAGTTTTCACATGTGTTAAAACTGGGTAATATATGTTATTTAGAACTTATTTAGACAGGATAAAATAATTTTTACTTTTTAAGTGCACCGGAAAAGACCTATTTTCTAATTTTAAGGAGAGAAGTAGGGTCATTTCGCTCAAAAACGCTCAATACCAATAATGGTGGTTGAAACGAATAATTTTCGAATTTTTCAGAAGTAAGTTCTCAAAAAAGAGTTCTCACATCAATTGCTGAGGGTCTCGGAGTATGCCCATGAGGGTTTGGCGAAGGCAGAGGCTACTGGGGGACTCTTTTTGGACATATCAAAAGCGTTTGATCGAGTTTGGATTGGTGCTTTGATCTATAAAATGATTAACATGAATATTCCAAAAGACATTACACAGCTTATTTACTCGTACCTTACAAACAGACACTTTAAAGTTCGAATAAACAATATCTTTTCTACTCCACGTAAAATACTTGCAGGTACCCCTCAGGGATCCATACTTGGTCCCACTCTATTCAACATATTTATTAATGACATCCCTAAAAATAGTAATATTTTACTTGGCCTGTTTGCTGACGACACATCCATTTTGAACCAAAACAAAAATATATTCATGGTTAAGGAAAATATCCAAAATTATTTAAATACCCTAGAAACCTGGTTAAATAACTCAAAAATAGATATTAATGTTGACAAATGCCAGGCAATCATGTTTACTCGCAAGAGAGCCTTGCCTCCTCCTCTTAAATTACATGGACTAGAGATACCGTGGAGTAAGTCAGTACTATACTTGGGAGTCACGATGGACTCCAAACTGTCGTTCGCCAAGCATATCTCTACCATTAGGCAAAAGTTCCTGGTGTCTCAAAATTTATTATATCCCTTAATTGCCAGGGACTCAGCTTTATCCTTAAAAAATAAGTTGCTCATTTACAAGTCACTACTTAGACCAATAATCAGTTACGCTTGCGTCGTGTGGGGCTATGCCGATAAAAGCCATTTTAATAAATTAGAGATACTTCAAACTAAAATAGCTAGACTCATAACCAATAGCCCTTTTTACTATAGGAACCATATGATTCTTAAGAGCCTTAAATTAACAACTATAAAAGATCATTTCATTAAAATAGCTCTGAAATTTTTTCAAAAATTAGAAAATAGCAATAACCCCTGTGTCCAAGGCATAGCCCGGTACGATGCTATTTTACCATCTAACTGGAGGAGACCTCGGGCTATATTGAACGAGGTCTCTTATGCACAAACATATTGAGTCGGATGTACGGTGTTTTTCTTTATGTAAGCTTCTCAAGATATTACCTTGTTAATCAATTACTCTTCATTGTATTTGTATTTTTTTTTTATTTGTGTTGATTGTTGATTGGGGATGTGGGCCCTGGGGGCCTAGATACTGATACAAATATGTAGTGTTGGTTTTTATTGCATTTTTCTTAAAATTTTAAACCCATATTTTACTATTTTAACTTATTCATGTCTTATTTTAAAGTTTTTAACTTGTCAATCAACGTGTTTTTGTATCCTAAGTTGTGTTAATTGTTGATCAAAGATAAGGGCCCTACGGGTCTAGGTGCTTTGTTTTCAATAAAAAAAAAAAAAAAAAAAAGATGTCCTTTGATGTAAAACTAAAAATTTCATATGATAAAGATCAGTGAGTTAGTTTATTGAACGTAAATATCGCCTCTCCAGAAAGAGCAGAGCGTGCGAAGTTTGGCTCGCTTCAGACAAGTCTACTCTACTATCTCTACGGATTAAACTATGCCAAATGGGAAAGTTTCAGGGATGTCGCTCCAATTAATCTACCTGAATAACTTCTAAAACACATATTAGTCAATTTTATCCAATTAGCAAATTAAAAAATGCCTTTTTTTTTAAATAATTTTTTTCCAATTTTTTTCAAATTGTAGGGCATGAAAGCTCGTGAGCAGCTTCTATTGTTTTACTGATCTTTATCAAATGAAATTTCAGTTTTACTTCAAAGGACATCTTTTTTGAGGACTTACGTCTGAAAAATTCGGAATTTATTCCTTTCAACCATCATTATTGGTATTAAGCGTTTTTGAGCGAAATGACCCTACTTCTCGCCTAAAAATTAGAAAATTGGTCTTTTCCGGTGTACTTAAAAAGTAAAAATTATTTTATTCTGTCTAAATAAGTTCTAAATAACATATATACCTAGTTTTATCACATTTGAAAACTCAAAAATATTTTTTAAAAAATTCTGAAAAAAAGACAATTTTTTCCACTTTTTTTCAACTTTAGGGCCCTATAGGTACCCCTTAGAACTATCTCAGGGAGATGAAACTGTATACACTATCTATTGGGACCCTAAGGAATAGAAAAAGCCTTAGAGAGTTTGGTTTTTTTATATTTTAAGACATCTTTATATCACCATATTGTATAAAAGGTAGAGCAAAAGTCTTAAAAACTTTATAGTGAAATATATCAAAAACTAGAGCTGATGAGCAAAAATGGATGCCATATTCTTAATCAGGAGGTCAAATATATACAAAATCAGCTTTAATATTCCAGCCACCAAAAAAAAAGGTTTTTTTTGTAGACCAGTGTAATTAAATCAAAATGTTTTCCTTAAAAAATATCCAGCACATCTATTAAAATAACTATTATTAATCAACATTCTGGAAAAATTTAAATTCAATATTTACCGCCTAGTTAATCCTTAACTCGTTAGTATACCTAGTGTATTACAGCATCACTAACAAAGTAGTCCCATTGCAGTATCTGAATTTTGAGTGAAATGAAGAATGTCAATTTAAATATATTATTGTTTTGCTAAACCCATATCACCCTTTTTATCATGATTTAAGTACCGAAACTCCTCCTAGCAACCCAACAGGCTTTGTGTTTACCCATTTTCTCCTCCCGCATAATGATGTACTGGGTTAAAGAAAAGTTGGGATCAGCTGGAATAAGAGTCCTCCATTTGGCGATTGCCAACTATACACTATAACTAATTGTTCCGCTAACTTCCGTACCGCTATAACTATACTCTGTGTAAATAGAATCGGCGGCTGACCTTGAGTTTTTTCTCAATGTATTTCTCCTGCGTTGCCATGGTAAAGAATGACGTGAAACCGCCTATTTTATACAGACTGTAGGCGACCGCAACGCGAGTCACCAAATGGAGGACTCTTATTCCAGCTGTGCCAAAAGTTGCTTACAAGTATAAACCCAGACTTGTCATGAACATATGACAACATGAATTTGTAAGTAAAGGACTAAAAAATCCATCCATAAATATTGCTCTTTCCACCTATTTTGACTACTCACACTTCACCATACCCCTCCCCCAGAGTTTATGTAAATAACGCTACTTATCTGTTAGCCGGGCGCAATTGTGAACCAAACGCTCGCCAAGCGAAGCATATGACAAAACAGTCAAAACGAAACGATGCGCCAGAGGCAGATGTTCTTTTGCAGGAGGCAACCGTTGGAACAGAGAATTCTTTAATTCATTCTACATTATTTGGGGATTTTTCACTTGCGCCCGGCTAATGGATAAGTACCTAAATAACTTTATCAAAAAAGCTAAAATGAAGAAAATTTTATCAAAATAACAAGTTGTGCATATAATTTCAAACACATATCAAATACCCTTTCTTCTCCGAGTCTATTTTGAGGCCCTCAACGAGACACTGGGTGACCGGAACTACAGGCACTGAAATGAGAGCAGGGCACAATCAGTTAAAATTAAAAATCACACTATTGAACTATAATACTCATTTAATCACTGTCAGGAACATGGAACATAAATGCAGTCTGTACACACAACCCTTACAAAGCCAGATCAAAAAATGCTAGTTAGGTCAGAAGATTTTTTTACACAAAATGAATTGACATTTTAGATTATAATTAAAAATAAGTTTCTATAAAGGAGTTCGAAGTCATGGCCTATAATTATAGCTGTTTTACATGCCTCACAATGACAACACAGCAGTCAGCAATAAAAGCAATAACTGTAACTCCCCAAAAATCTTAAAAGAACTTTTTTCAACTCTAGAATCTTGATAACTTACTCAGATTATTAAATCATTATTTGTAATTTGGCTGACAACTTTTAATTCTCAGTCTTTGTAAGGGTGTGTAGGACATCTGTATTGCATTTGTGAAACGTTCCTATACAGTATCAGAACTTATAGGTACTTTTCCGTTATAGGGGTAGGGGGTCTTAAAAAATCGCTCGCAAAATAATACTGTTTGGCAACCAAACACGTTTTATTTTTTTTGCATTTGAGTCAAGTTGTTGGTCTTTTTTCACCATTATGGATTTTAAGACTTGGGAATTATTACCGAGGGATAAAAAGTTTGCAAATGAAAAAATTTAATAATTGCCACAACTCCTTTTTAACAGAAAAGTGCCTAGAACTATATGTAGAGGGGATCTAGAGCAGCGTTTCTCAACCGGGGTTCCGCGAGGCCTCCTCAAGGGTTCCGCGAGAAATTCGAAAAAGGTGTTAAAAAAATAAAAGATACAAGATCCCCCCGAAATTCGGATTAAGGGTACCAGAATGAGTAAAAACCCTGTTTTTTAGGGTCAAATTTCAAAACATTTTCTGGGGGAGGACCCCCAGACCCCACTTTTTGTACTTTAAACTCGATTAGTTAAATTAATTTTCATATTAAGTTCAGCAAAATGATAATCCTACATAAAAATATATTAAAAAGGTCCATTAAACTTATTAAGTATGGAAAAGATGGGCTTAGAGATAATTTTAGGCTTCCTTCCCGATGCAAAAATCTAGCTTTGGGCCTGATAATTACTTAATTTCCTTAGAGGATATTTGGGTCCCCCTCCTGAAAGAAATTTTTCTTGAAAATACCTCGAGTATGTAGTTGGCCCCCTGCTGTTTGATAGTTAATGCGGCCCTCGGGCTGAAAAGTTTGGAGACCCCTGTTTTAAGATACAGTGGGGGGCAGGGGTAAGGCCTTCCAATGGCCGTTAAAAAGGATTATCCAAATATTCAAAGAAAAGCAATTAATATACTATTGCAGTTTTCCACATAATATATGTGTGAACCAACCTTTTCTTGTTTAAAAAGCATAAAAAGTAAAGAAAGAAATAGTCTTCTTTCTATTGAAGACGAGATGTGGGTATGCCTTTCGAAAATAAGACCCAGAATTCAAAATATATGTGCCAAAAACACTCAAATTATCACATTAATTAATATTTAATAATTGTTTTATTTTCTTAAACTTGCTAAAATTGTTTAAATACTTAAAATTGTATTTTCAAAACCTTACAGCTGTATTCTAATAAATAAATATAGTAAATAAACGATTTCTTCGTTACTTATTTTTCCGTTTTATGTAATAATTTAATTTAAAAAATAGTAAGAAAAATATTGTTACATGGACGCTAGGGTTCCGCGGAACATGGGCATTGTCGAAAGGGTTCCGTGGGAGTAAAAAGGTTGGGAAACGCTGACCTAGAGTATGTAATAATATGATACTACCTTTATGTAATAATAGATAGTCATACATGGTTTCCAATCTTTGAAAACATTGAAAATCAAGGACTTTTCAAGGGTCTTCTCAAAAACATTTTTTCTCGAAAACTCGAAACAGACATTTAAAAATTATAACCCTCGAGATAACGGTTCTGTGCATTTCTCACTCAACCAGAAACTGGTTCCACCTAATTCGTAAATTTCATAAGAAAGATATAAAAAAACATGAACATGAAACAGAAAATTTTATGATTGATAGTTCTATCTAGTTGGTTCACTTGTGGAACCGATGTAGAGGGTGTTACTATCGTATTTTTGTGATCGGAGCATTTCAAACATCGCCGGTAACTGCGGAACGGAAATTTAGACGAATCAGCGAAAGGTGGCCGGAGTGGATTCAAAATTCAAGGAACACATGGTACAATTCCGTTAAGTCCCTGCTAAATATCACCAATATCCAAATCGCTAAATATATACAAGTATCAACAAATTTTTTATTAATAAACTGAATAGTTATTGATTTAATTAAACATTTTAATTCAGGAGTTTCAAATTATTTTTGAATATTTCTACTTTTTGTTGTCTAAAAGAACCGGGCGATATTTAGCAAGGACTCTAACATAAGTGAACCGTCGCATTTTTCAAGGACTTAAAATTTTAGCAGAAAAAAATTCAAGGACTTTTAAGGACCCTGGGAACCCTGTCATATATGGGGGACTTTTCAGGAGCCTGCAAATAGAGTATTACAGGGTTGGACCTTTGGTCAAGGTGCCTGGCTTTTTGCTCCTCCTTGTAGTTCTATACTAGCGTGTTAAAGTGGAGAAGGTTTTAAGTGCTGGGACATACAGTAGTACAAGGGTCATCCAGAAAATGAGTTTTGAAAGGCCCGTAAATAAAAACATAACTGAATGATAATATTCATTTTGTAATGATACAACAGCAGAATCCAACCAAGATTTACTCTTATACAGCAACCTAAAAACTGGAATACCCACTTAAATCTCGCATATTTATGGATCATTAAAATAATTCAATTTGGCGTAATTTTAATGAAACTGATGTAGAAAGCAAATGACAAACATATTGCTGCGTGCTTTATGTAATGAATATTTTCAATCAAATCTTTTGTTTACATTTACAGGCCTTGGTTAACTTGCTATACTAGTCCAAAAAAAATTATCAAGAATTATCAAAATTAAAGATCACATGAACATTAATAACAGCACATCAAAATTTAATTAAGAAAAGATGTACTTACTTGAATTGCCTTCGCCATTTTTGTCGGTAGTTGAAGTTGTAGTTGGTGTGTAGGTGTGTAGGTTAGGGGTGAAATTAAACACAAAAAAACCAACCCGACAATTAGTAATTTTTTAATAATAACTATTTCAAACAAACACTGTCCTTGTCATAAAAAAATTGTGTTTCTTTTTTCATCAAAGGATGTTAGTGCGTTGCGTTGAGTAATACCAATTTTTGGGCTTTTTTTGGAATTGTGTTTTTTACCCGAAATCCCGACTTTTTTGGAATTCTACCCAAATAGAATGTATTAAATTGTATGAAATTTGGGTATGTTGTACATTTTGAGGTCCTCTTTAAGAATATGCTATTGAAAAACAAATTAAAAAAAAGCGTTAACTTGTTCTAAAACACATTATTAGAGTAGTGTTTCTCAACCGGGGCTCTCAGTGCCGGGGGTACGCCAAGAGCTTTGAAGGGAAGGGGTACTCCATGAATTATTTATTTTTTAACTTTCAATGAATTTTCAATCAGTAATTTTTGTGGGATCAACATATTAAAATTTCAGACGATTTCTGATAAAACTGGAGGATGAATTCCCAAGTTTCGTGTTTTTCGTTTTCCTGTAATAAATCCCGAAATATAGGAAAAACCCTTTAATGAATTGCACATTCTTAATCTGATAAAAATTATCTTTCCAACGATGTAAGACACTTTATTGTGAGTTCCATCATTTTCAAATTTCGAATTTCTCTCTTCCCAATAAAATAGAGTATTTTCCTATAAGCGTCAGTATATTCGTTTCGGTTCCCAAAATTCCTGTGTGACGTAAGAATCGCCATGGCAACCCGTAATTCTGGAAAAACCTTGCCATAACCTTATATTGTTATTAAAAAAATTCAAAAAAAATTTAATATTATTTAATAAGGAGTTATTAGCTTTATTCGGAGTTGTGTTTCGGGGTCGAATTCCGAACTTTTTTTCAAACTTCAATTATTCTCTAAATTACCATTCCATTTTCACAAAAATTGAATATGATCCACTTATAGGTGTCTAGTTTGAGATTTAATCACCGAAAAAACGATACTTTAATTTTAATTGTGCTTAAAACGCCAAATACGGTCATTTCTCTGAAAAGAACAAACGGCCGCCGAGGACTGGATTTTTATCCCAATTTTTTCAAATTCCAGATTCTGCGAGATATTTCATCACAGTTTAAGGGTAAAAGGTCACCGACCCGCTGAAAATTCGTTAAGATGTCTTTTTTCGATAATTAGTGTACATATCGAAAACGGACCTTCAAAGGGGGCCCAAACCTAAAATTACCGGCACAATGACTTGAAAATTCAATATGTTACTCTTCAGACAGCTTATTACTATAAACCAGCGTTGGAAAAACTCGCGACATTTTTAAAATAATTTAAAAATGCGAAAAACTCTCCGATGTACAGCATCCAATAATAGACATTAGAGGGAGGAGCTCAATAATTGTCACCTTAATTATATCCTTGCACCATTTTTCTAATTCCAGATTCTACAAGAGGATTTTCACAATTTAAAGGAAAAGGGATATTTGAGCCTTTCGAAATCGATTAAACAGTATTTTTTTACTCTTATGCTCAGTTACTCCTTAAAACGCAAGCGAGGTCCACAAAAGCGCAGTAAATCTCATATAAACGGTAATCCAGATACTAAATTTCGATATGTTGTGTAAACAAAAGTATTTCACTCGAATATAATTTTTTAAAATTAAAAATTTAGTTTAGTTAACAAGTTTATTTTGAACTTAAGAATTTTAGTTTGATTTATTGGAATAGAAATCATATTTTTTTGGTTAATAAAATGTTTTTATAGAAAAAAATATAATTTAAAAAAGTTAAAGAAATTAGTTTATTTTGGTAAATATAGTATTATATGTCTTTTCAGCAAGTACATATACATTTATACCATAAAATTCGATGTTTCTGTGGATGCTCCGCAGTTATGTGTGTATAAAAAACTCAAAACTATAGTGGATGAGAGAAAATTCTGGATCAAATTGAATCCACTGAAAGTAATGCTACAATTAAGAGGGGCATTTTTTACACCACATTTTGTTTTGTATCAGTACTAGACAGTTTAAAAAGGAATAGAATAACTCTAAAAAAGTATCCTAAAATCATAAATACAAAAGTAAAGTAAATATTCTACAGTTTAAATTTAAACCAAGGAATAAGAAATCGTCTAGTATTTTAGATCCTTCTTATTATTTTGTGAATTGACAACAGTTATAAGTAAATTGATAAGTGTATAGTCAATTCTGATCTATCCATCTTAGAATTCCATAAAAAAGCTTGCCTCGCCATTAAATTTAAAGTAAAGTTAACTAAATCAAAGAAAAATGTAACATGAATGGAGCGAGAATTGAGGAATAAGTTACGGTAGTTACGGGATCAATTTTTCTTCAGTTGGTTGAGAAAATCGGCTGGTTTCTGGTAAAAAGACTGTGTTAACTTTTTTTATGCTAGATTGTCTGCAAAATCTTAAGCAGGCAACTTATTCAGAAAAAACCCACAAGAACGAAAACCCACAAGGCTGAAAGTTATTTGCAGCCTCAAAAAAAAATTAGGGCCACTCAAAATATTTCTGAAAAGTTATTAAAACTCGATAAAATACTTCAAAGAGAGGCAGTATATTAATTAAAACTTTTAAATAAGTTAATATAACTTTTATAATGTGATTTTTCTTTTGTCACTAAGCATTTCTTTCGAATGGGAGAAAACTCTGTTCTTCCATTTTATACTCAAAAGTTTGAATAAGTTATAAAAACATTTTAAAATAGTCGTACTCAACGAAATTTAATTTGTTCTAATGAAAATTTAGGAATTTACACTTTCAGTCATCTAAGAAAAACGCATACGAAAGGAATGCACTGCTTGAGACACGCGTGACGTGACATAGCTGTGCTAAGCGGACGCCCGCCGTTATATGAGATGATTAGTCGAATAGGAATGTGTAATGTGTATGCCTCCCTCTCCCTTTCCAGGAAGTCACCCTCTACAGATGTCCAGTCAGGCTGTTGCAATCAGCAAACCGGTCCCTTGGTCCACCGAGGCGGCTCCCCTCCCTTTATCTTTTCATCGCTCCGTTTTTCACCCGGAGAAGCACTTATGAAAGCCTTCCTGCTTTGGAGGGTTGAAATTGAAAACACGGATTTCTGTTTAGTTTTTGGTTCAAATTAAAAAAAAAATTAATTTAAAGAATAAATATTTTTTTTAATTATAGAAAATATGACAGGAAAGGCACGAGCCCTTATGCCTCCCCCGCACTGGAACCACCACAGCCGAAAAGATATTTGAAAGAAAAAAAACTAATAAAAAAGTAAACCAGGAAGTATTTTAAGAATATTTTAAAACTACATTTAAATAAATATGGAATTTTATGTTTTAAAACTAAATACAAATAAATTTAATTTGTTACCATTTAAAAACAATAGTATTCATAATAAAGGAAGAGAAACATATTTTCCAACGTCCAAATCATGAGGATTCATAAAGTTACTAAAATATATTGTCTTCCCAAAAAGGTTTTTCAATGCTAAGTAATATCAGTCATAATCGTATCTATGACATCAAAATTACTATATGATGTAATATTACTATCAATATAAGTAGATAACAATTTTTGACATAGACTTCGCAATGTAGCTCAATATCATGTGAAATCGTTTCTATGATATATATTTTACGACATCCCACGGTGTCAGTTGATTTAGCTTTTACGACATTGAATTTCCAATTATTGCAAAAAAAGGTTTAAAAACATCATGATATATTTCTTACAGCCTATTTCTTGCTAATAATGTCATTAAAAGTGCTATTTTTTGTCTCTGTCATTAAAATAAATACATTATATCGTACAATATCAGTAGAAGTCGTGATTTTGATGTTTTGGGATTCAGTGATATCAGTAATATCAACTCATATAGTGGGGATAACAGTAGATGTCGTGTGCTACCTGGGTAATAACCTTTTTAAAACATTTAAAACAATTTTAGCCAAGTTTTATCTTTAAATACTTTGTTTTATGTTTAAAATTGTTTTTGTTGTATTATTTGCAACAATGCGAGTTAAACAGATCTTCTTTAGTGGAGAAGTAAGGCGATTTTTACAAAAAGGCCTTATAGGGGATGAAGGGGTGGTTTTAGAAATTTGGAAATGATGTCATTGTCTTTCCCCCGTCCCCATACGTATGTGTACCAAGTTTGGTTCGATTCGGACGGGTAGTTTTGAAGAAATTGAGCCAAATCTGTTCCGGACAAACCCAGGAACCCAGGAACCCAGGCAGGAACCCAGGGACACCTTCATTATATATAGAGAGATAATGATTATACTTCAATATAATTTGAAAATACTTTCATATAGTTCTTACACGCTTAAGAAAAATCTAATAATTTCCCAGTTTCAGTCGCGACTGTTGTGAAAAATTAAATGAAATTGCATAAAACACATACTAATACCTACTATGTAAAAAGTTTGAATTAATGTGGACCTCTAAGCATTTTTGCATTGAAAAAAGAAACAAGAGTCTTAGTGGATTATCATTTCTCAATGATTTCAAATAGAAATAGAGTATAATAAGTAATTATACCAAAGAATTGTACATATTTTGAATCGGAAGAAATTGGTGGTTTCGTCCTTATTTACATACGCATATGTTAATTCAGTGATAGAACTAATTTTTAAAACGTATTCAAATATTTCAAAGTATAAAACCTTTATTTTTGTGTATTCAAACGTTTTATTATATAGTTTGCATTTATATCAAAGATGGTATTAAAATAATACATGTAAAGGGTTTTTCCTGATATTAATAAACTATAAATACTTCGTTTATAAAAACAAGGCAGTTTGATAAAAATAGTCTTAAACTTTGAATATATTTGTAATCATTTTCGTATCTTTTTTAACTTTTGATTTAACGAATTGTTTTAGTGCTCTTTAAAGAGTTTGTAAAAACGAGCATTGCCTTTAAATACTTATTTACACTTTATTGTGTTCTTTATTTTTATATCAATACGTTAAACCGAATTTCGTGTGTTCTTTAAACTTTAATGTATACATCTTTATTTTATACAATAAAAACAGCTTCAAGCTTAACAAAATCTAAGCATGAATAATTCATTTTCCTTTAAATATAAGTTAAAAAGATGGATATTTAATTCTGCTTGGTTGGTGTTAGGAAAGAACTACAAGCGCAGACTTCTCAATACCTGGCTTGTGAAACAGCATGTAAATTTCGTTTTAAGATCTTAACTCAAGACATTCGTGTATAGAGTTTTAACTCCCTTGACCTGACAGAACAAAACAAACAAACAAACATTAAATGTTCGTTTCCATGAATAATTCTAAAAGTTCTTTTTATAAACGAAATATTTCTTCACTTCCCAATTCTGTAATCGTGACCTCGAAAACTTTCCTCGTATTTCCAAGCGTCTTTTTCAACTTTCTCTAAGTATCACTTTCTAGTTCTTTACTCAGCTGTTAATACCTATCATTTAAAGGTGAGCTTTTAAAAACAAATTGTTGAATTGTTGAATATTAAAATTTTTTTTTATTCCTTTTATCCAAATTGTTTATTGAATTTAAATTTTTGTCGAAACTTTAACTTCTTGTCTAGTCCAACCAGATGATGTGGGTTGGCCATCATTTTCTTTCAAAACGGGAAAATTACTTTAAAAGTAAAGTTGTTGGTGTAAACTCAGATTAATGTATAATTATTTTGCTTAGATCCGAAGGAGCGTTTGTTTAAAATAACTTTTTTTTCAGAAAAATTAGTATCGTAAAACTCCTCACATGCGGTTTATGAATTGAATGTTGCTTTGAACTTTCAATTTACAAATTAGAATCCTTTATTTTATAAATTTACTCCCTATTTTAAAATTAAATCCCTATCTCACTTGAACGGCGTAGATCTATAGTTATACTTAAGTTCTTTTACAATATTCTCCACAATAATGTTGATTGTCCTACTATACTAAACCTATTTAAAGTACATGTACCCACATATCAAACTAGAAATAAAACAACCTTAATTGAACCTTTTTATTCAAAAGATTATTTAAAAAGGCAAACAATTGTGCAATTTATTAAAATAATTAATAGTCTACCAGATCACAGTGACATATTTTTTGACAATTTTAGTAAATTAAAGAGTGATTTTTTTTAAATAATTGATTTGCATTTTGATGTTCATATATGCTTTTTCTTTTTGTATTTTAGAATGTGTTTTGTGAGTGTTTTTTTTTTTTTATTATTGTCTGATTTTCGGTATTTGTGTTTCTTTTTTCTTTCCATGTAAATGGACTGTAAGTCTGTATGGTGAAATAAATAAATAAATAAATTTGAATTTAATTAACTTCTGAAATAATATCGCTTTTTATAATTTTGTTTAGAAACTACTATATCTTACGTGGGTTTTTTAGTATATCCAAGTATTAATTGTAATAATATTGCTTCATAGGCTGCTACCATCTTGAAACAAGCCGAAGGCCTTCTAACCCTCATAGTCGCCAATCCCAACAAGCCTACCCCCGGGTTCATTTACGAAGAGAAGAAAGATGCGGAAGTGTCCGAAAAGAACATGACCTTCAAAACCTGTGACAAGAAAAAAGAGAAAAGTAAAGCACGCTTTGATAAACAGTACTATTTTAGAATCTATCGCAGTTCTATTGACTTAGATTGTAATGAAATGGTGTAGTAATCCGAATTAGGTTTACCGCTTCCTATTCGAAGCATCACTTTTTGTCTGTACAGTAGAACCTCGATTATTATCTGTCACCCTCTGAACTAGGTCGTCGTGATAGAAAGGTCAGATAACACAGGTCTGCAAAAAAAAACTTTTTATCAAGTTGTTTGGGTTATTCCACCTGAACTGTATTATTTTTGGTGTGCTAAATCCGAAAATGACCTCCATTTTTTCCTGGGACGTCACACTTTCTGGCAATTCAGGTTTTTAATTTTTATTGGGAAATGGCTCAAAATTTTGGAAAATGGGCTTATTATACTAAATTTTTAATTCAAAATTTTCCATAAAATCATTTCTAATGTTTTTTTCATGCGATGAATTTAAAACTAACCTCCGTATTATCATGGGAATTCACTTTTCTTGACAATTTTGGTAAATAAGGCAATTTTTCGAGAAAAATGAAAGTATATTTAAAGTAATTATTTTTAAACTCAAACTTAACCTGAAAATCCTTGTTTGATGGTTTGTAGTGTTCTGAATCTCTTTTTAATTTTAAGCCACTACATTTTTTGCAATTTAAGTCCTTTATAATGTCCTGAGGAAATAATTTACGATGTGCGACGGCTAGCTCGTTAGACGGTTTTAACTCATTTATGAAAAATGTGTAGTGTTTGTCCTTAAGGGTCGGTCTTTAAGTTGCGACAGTAATAACCTTGTTATACTGTTAAAATTTACATTCATCAAACTAAATTAATGATTCATTTCCTTTCTATTTTATAATTTAATTTCTTCAAGGCTTTATTTTTTCATACTTATACATTAAGCCAAGTAATCATATAATTTCAATTTAAATGTTTTTTTCTATTTTAATTTTTTTCTATCTATGTTGAAATTTGTTTTAGTCAGAAAAAAAAAGAAAAACTCTTTCCTACTCCTTACTCTCTACAAAACTTTTGTGTGTGTGATTGGACTTATACTTTTATTAATTGATATTCTCTGTACTCACCTTTTTTCTTTTTTTTATTCAATTTTTCAAAATTTGTTTTTTTGACTTATTTGCTTTTTTAAATTGATTATTCAATTTAATATAACTGAGTTTTGAAATAATTTTTTAGTTTGTATAATAACATTTGAGGTTTGAAATTTTTTTTTTTCAATTAACTAATCCATTTTTTGTAACTAATTTTTTTTAAATATTTATGAATTTTAATTTTCAATTACACATCACATATTGATGTAACACTAAAGTTACTAAATTTGCGTGTTAAATGTTGAGCTAGAACTAGAAGTTACTAAATGAATGAGCTATGTTGATTATCAAAACGTAATTCGATATAAATGGATGGTATAAAATAATTTATCAGTGTCCTCTAATTCTTGGGTCCTTACTTTCATGCTTACAATGCAACCAGCTAAGTCTGGTGAATTTATTATTGTTACTCTTGTAAGTATATTTCCTCTTACTTTTTCCTTAGTATAAAAGTTTAGTTTTATTGATTGATAAGTAAATATAGTATACTGAGTTTTAAGTATAAGTTAAACTTGACTGACATTAATTGTATTATAAAAATTATGTATTACACACATAGTCGGTGTATAGAGAGTAATGCTTATCTACTGGTTTAGAATTTCCAACTATATTCATCCTAATAGTTTCATAGTTTCTAGACAAGACCAATCCACCTATTAATGATAGTGTCAAATGGATGGGCACCTGAAAATCCACAGGGGTTTATAATTGTGGTGAACTCTCATTCATCATTAAAACAATTCAATTGCTCTATTACATGATGTAACAGATATTCCTGATGTCTGATTTGAATGCTAGAGATAGTTCGGTGTAATTCTATTGCGTTTCCGAGAATGTTTCCCCATCATGCAACCGACTACCGCTTGAAGTTTAATTTGATGTCAAAATTATTTGTCTTGCGTTTTTCTTATTTGAATTTTTATTGATTTAAAGAAAAATTAATTTGTGGAGTTCGTCCCTCTTTCTCTCCATCTTGTTAAAAATTCCAATCCAATTGTTCAATATTTTTTTTATATATCCTCTTTTATGATGAAAAATCTGAACAGAATTTTTAATTTTAGAATAAGAATAACTTTTGTTCAATAATAATTTTGGTTCTCGTCGGTTAGCACACCGCAACAGATCACACTGGTGGGAACTCCACTTAAGTGTGTTTAAAATTAATTTCTTTTGGAATTGTTCTTTCTTCTCATTTCTCTATTCATCTATTCCTTATCCTTCGAAATTTAATTTCACTGGAATTTTGATTAGCAATAAATTTATCTAGCCCATGGAAGTATTTTTAAGATTGTAATCATAACGTATTAATTTTTTACATTAACAAAAGATGAATCTTCCGGTCTGGAGGGCCGTGGTTTAGCTAGGAGATAGGGTAGAACCTTAGAATGTCATGATCAGCAGTACAGTGAAAAAAAAATTTACCCATTTTTTAGAAATTTGGTGGAAAGAAATAGCCGTCATATATTGAGCAACGTTCTACAACAATTGTGTGTATGGTTCCACTATGATATGGAAGATTACACCGTAACTATGTGGAAGGTCCTACTAAAACCTATAACTGGGTGGAAGGTTTCATTATGACTGCGTTGAAGATTTCTCCACAACTCTGTGTAAACTTACTCATTAATTCTGTACCTTATTTTCAATAGCCATTCAACCATTGATTTATTTGATAAGTCATCTAGGGATCCTTGGGTATGAAAAGGTTGAGAATCACTGCTGTCCTAGACCGCGACCATCCACCTCGGAAGATTCATTTTTGTTATCAACTCCGGCCGGTTAAGCCTTTATTATTTTTTTGTACAATGTTATTACTTTAATTTGTAATTTGAAGCACCATGAGTGCTCGCTTAGTCAGGTGGGCCGGGTGTATCAACTGTATCAATAGAAAGTATAATTCTATCGTCATTACTGATCACATTCTCTCTTTGGGACAGGTCCGGCCCCCGTGCCTCCCCCTAAGCCCCTGTTTCTGGGGGCGGGCATGCCACAGCCCCTGGAGACGCGCACCTTCGAGGTGTCGGTAGCGCCCCTGTCGGCCACGGCCGTCATCTCGGAGGATACTAACGCCGCGCTCTCTTTTCAAGAGGACAGCGAGCCCGACCCCAAGAAGTGCGACATCCGGGCCGGCAAGGAGACCACCATCGAGATCACCAAAGAGAAGATAGGCCTCGGCCTCAGCATCGTTGGGGGCTCTGATACGCCGCTCGTGAGTACTACTTCATCTTACAGCGTGATGAAGCGTGAAAGCGTGGATAGGGGCTTTTGCATGATGTCGAGGGATGACTGATTGATTGATGGGTGTTAGAGGTATTTGCTTGCTCTCTCAGAGCCGCTTAACCTTCTTCTTCATATTTTTTCAACTTAGCTGTTGTTTTATGCGTATTGCCAAAACTTTCTGATCCTGATCTTTTTTTAGAGTTTTGACCTCCTAATAATTGAGGGATCACTGGTTCCTGAAAGTTCAAGAATTGAGTAGGGAAAATTTGGTGGAACCCTCTAGTTTTATGCTGATTGATTTTTTTTTCAGAGTTTAGTTTTTTAAGGACTCGCTGGTTAACAGCTGGTTGTTTACTCGATAATTGAAAATGTTTCTTTAATTATTGTACTAATTTTCATGATTTATTCTCATTGCTCTTTTCTTTTGTATAAAAGAGACACATAAAATAAGTAAGAGAAACACAAATAAGTTCAGGAGCAATCTGTTCCAAATGAGAAAGGTTAAATGTTGAGAATCTTCCTTTGAGATTTCCCTTCTCAATGCTGCTGTTCATCAACTTTTAACCTACAACATTTAACTGTAACGTAAGATAAAGAATATTTGCAGATAGAGAGTCAAGCTATTTTGAATATAGTCTAACAAATGCTACAGACATAAAATTTCATTGTAGCTTTCGATATTGTCGAGTAGACTTAACTATTCTTTGTACACAAAAATGAGAATACTAGAAGTCTTTCTCTGAAGATTTTATCAAGAATTATTTTTATTTTAACTTTTTATACTTCAATAACAGTGGAAAATAAAGTTTCATTGAAATTCACTAAAGAAGTTTATAGTTATCAGTGTCTCAAAATCCCTTTTACTTTCCACTTAGGGTGCAGTGATAATCCACGAGGTGTATCCCGATGGTGCCGCTGCTTTGGATGGCAGACTGAGGCCTGGTGATCAAATATTGGAGGTATAAACCAAGAAGTACACCATGAACGTCATAAGTGTCATAATTTACTTTTTATTTTGTTTTAAAATTAATTTCAATGTAATCCCGTTTAAATATAATTACGTTAACACTTGGGCAAGCATTCATTACTTTGCAATTTAAGTTTAAACATTCTCCAGTGAACATAACCACATTAACAAAAACATGCGATTTTTCGTTTATATCATAGTTAAAGCGAAAGAGGGAGAACAAATGAACTGCTTAGAATAATTGTTCAAAATTGCAAAACTTGAGATATAATTAAATTTGGGTCTCTTTTTAGATTCTTTATCTCGTGCGTGCGTTGTCTAATCAAAAGTTTAATAGTTGGCCTGTAACAACAGCCCCAAAAATGCACTTTAGTTTGGAAGTTAGTTTAGTTGGAAAACTTAGGAATAACTCGGGTGCTGTTACAGAAAACATTCATTTACTCAAAATAAGCTTGGTGTATGTACTTACACTTCTGTCAGTCTGAGCTGCTTAAATGTATTCTTCGCATACACTGCCACAAAGTTGCGTTAACGAAACGGTATGGAGCATTTATATCTTTTCTTTAAACCAGTAGTTTTTACTTTTATAGAGGAAAAGGTGTAAATAATGGCAACCTCTTTTGATTTCGACTTAAAATGTCTCATTTGAAAAAATTCTAGATTTTTGGTATTCAATAACAATTACGAAAAGTTTACTAAATTAAAGAAGGCAAAACAATTATTAATATACCATCAACTATTTTGAGCTAAACACTACTATTTAACAAAAATGTCCAAAACCCCATACAGGCACCCTCTAAATTAAAGATAAAGTAGTTCAAAATGTTTGAAAACAAGATAAAACAATTCTAAAGGGTAGATAACTACAAAAAAAGTATAAAAATCTAAATCGCTAACATCACTCGCTATGCTTGTATAGTTGCAACGCAGCTCATAAACGCGTTGTTTCCAGGTGAACGGCGAGGACCTGCGCGACGCGCTACACGAGCTGGCGATCGCGACGCTGCGTCAGACGCCAGTCGTGGTTCAGATGGTGGTGTTCCGCGAGGAGACCGAAGACGCCTTCGAACCCCTGGACGTCGAACTGCACAAGAAGCCCGGACGCGGACTCGGCCTCAGCATCGTCGGCAGGAAGAACGGACCGGGCGTCTTCATATCAGAAGTGGTCAGTCATTCCGCAATTCATAAGTAGTTTCAGTTGGCCTTTATACTGCGTTTAAATTACTTGATCTTTATAGTGGTGAGTGTGGTCGCCACATATCCTTTGCTAGAGCGGTAACAAAGGCACCAAAATTGTAATAAGGATTGATGCAAAACTAAAAATGGAGAAAACTTTAGTTAGTCCCGAAGTACCTTTGCGATGTAATGGGATCGGTGTAAAAATAAGGGTTTGATTCGAAATTCCGACTATCAGTTGTCCGACAGGTACGTTTGTCCGACATCATCGCCTGCGATACAAGAGGAACGAGAAGTCGGGCAAATGAACGTTAGGCAGTTGAGTGTCGGGCAAATGAATTGATCCCAAAAGTAACGCACTGTATTATATATTTTTTATCTAGATTAATTGGTCTTGATTCCATACAGCGCAAAGTACACTATTAAGTTATATGGGACTGACGTTGAATATGGAAAGTTTTATTAGTGTTTCTTCGAAATGTATTTTTATTTTCGAGTTTGTTTTAACTTTCAACCGTACGTTAATTAACTTTTAATTTTTTTATTTTTCATTGTGTGTATCTCTACTGATAGAAGTTCTTTTCAAAGGAGAAAATGTTTACAAATTTTGCCATTCAAACTACTTTTCCTCCCGAGTTATAACAACTTCTCGGATTGAGATAAAAAATTTCTTTAAAACCTTAGAAATACGAGCATATTATACGCGGATTATACGAGCACATTCCTGTATATTTTAAAGTATTATAGTGCATTTTAGGGTAGTGTACGGTATTCGTATCTTAGTTAGAACTTTGCGGATTTAGGAGAGCTCTTGAGTGCCAGCTAGGATCTTTGGGTGTGCATGCTGTCCCTGATTGCATTGAAAATATTCTTTACCATTAAAAAATGGAATAACCTGAAAAGGTTGCGGTGGGGGGATTGCTCTCTCAAGACTCCCCGTGAATTCACTCATTTTTTTTATGTCCCTAAAACCGAGTTCTCCTTTCATCTAGGTCGGCTATAAATGGGTTCGATTGTATTTTATTTAGAGGCATCTTTATTGCAATACTATATTTAAGATTTTGTGTATTGAGTGTCTTTTTTTAATTGCAGGTGAAAGGCGGTATTGCAGAAGCGGACGGTCGTCTTATTCAAGGCGATCAAATTCTAGAAGTCAATGGCCAAGATTTAAAAACGGCTTCTCAAGAACACGCTGCTGCAGTACTGAAGGTATCAACAATTGTTGTTAAATTTTAGTGATAGGAAAACTTTTATTTTTAGATATGGAATATCTAAACATAACCCACAACGCAAACACCCTCAACATTTCTTCTGTTTTTTTTTTCGGGTCTATTTAACACCCCAAAATTTATTCGTTTTTATTAAAAAAAAAGTATAACGTAATAACAGGATTTAGCTGACAATCCTTTGACGGTGTTGGATTTTTTGAGGATGTATGACGTCATGGACCTGGTCTAGCACTGCTGGCCAATGGGGACGTGCAACAACAACAATAACGTGAATATATTTTCATGAAATTTTATGATAATGAAGTTCCTCATATCAAGTGCTTTTATATTGTTTTAAAATCTTTACTTAAATAAAAGACAGAAGACATCAAAGTTAAAGTTCAGAAGAATGTATAGCATACTTAATATATTTGAAACCAAAAAATAATATCAGTTTTATCCATCACTACTTTACTTTAAAAAATTGGTGATTCTATGTAAAAATGTACGGAATTTCAAAAACTAATACTGGAGGAAATTTGCTTCTGAATGAAAAATCTCACAATTCCACAAAAACTGCCAGTTCATCCTGAAAGATTGGTAGCTCTGCAATTGTTTCTCTTGTCTAATTTTTTATTGTTTCTTTTTCATGCAGACGACAATGGGTAGAATACACATGAAAATAGGAAGACTAAAAGCCGGTTCTAGAAGGAGTACGTCTTGTATAACAACTGCTCCGAAAATTCAGGAAAATCTAGACTCGTGAGTATGAATTTCTCTCATTCTCAAAACAGGTATCTCTTTAAAATTGGTGCATAACGACGAAGTTGTTTCAAAGTGCTTATGACTAGAGACCTCTGAAAAAGGTTCCAATGCTTTTATCAAGGAAGCAATTTCAAATTTAGATACTGCTTGAAATATGCCAACAATGAATCTTCTTTTCCCTTAAAGAACGATGTTTGGTTGGAACACTTTTCCAATAAATCTAACCAAAAAAAGTGCATGATTAATAGGTGCATTCTGGACAAAGGTTATTCGATACAGATGTTTGTGACGTGATTAAAAAATTATGCTTTATTGCTTTATCATCCCAATCATAACAGCTTTTTTATATTTTTTTTTCCAATTTTTAAAATTATTTTCATAATTCGTGATTTATTGCGAGTTCTAAAGTAGTACATTTTAAAATTCAGATTACATTGCTTTAGTTTCTTAAGCTGCTTTATCTTTTTAAAATATTTTTCTTTCATATTTAATCAAAACCATACAAAAATTTTGTTGTGTAAATTGTTACCATTATGCATCTTGGAACTTTTTGTTCACACGTTGTAATATTTATTTAGGAGCATGAAAGTTTTACTAAACAATGCTTTATTTGCTCTCTTAAGTTTTACACTTTGCATTAATTTTGAGCCCATTAGCTTGTTAAGAATTTATCGACCTCCAAAATTTGCCCCTGTGTGACTTTGAAATGAAAAAGGTGCGCCATCTCTTGACACCGTTCTCCATTATTTAACTCAGTGTTTCTCAAACTTTTTTGGTTTTAAAACACTAAAAATATCTGTAACTATTGGTGCGATACGTGATTATGAAATATTGAAGAGTTTAAAAAATTAACAGAGAAGAGATTTAAGAGAGAAAAAATATTTACAAAATTTATTCAACGAAATGTTCGAACCAGTTTTCTAATTCAAAATTTGTGAAAATCTCAAAATAGTAGTTTCGATTTTATTAGAAAATTTTAGGGCGTCTTTCTAGTTTGTTGGGATTTATTTCTAGTGATGCTAAAAAAAAACAAATTTACGGAACAATGGACTCTAACCGCCTATCTGGTTCGAGACTTCACGGAACCAACACGTGACCTACAACAGAGCTTGCGATTGGTTACCACAGATACTACACTAGTAGATCTACTAGTGTAGTATCTGTGGTAACCAATGGCAAGCTCAGTAGGTCACGTGTTGGTTCCGAGTGACGTCAGACGGTTAGAGTCCATTAAAATTTACTTTAAAATTTTGATGTAGCCTTTAAGCTCATGGTGAAACAAACATTTTTGACAAAAAGTTAAAACTTTCCATTTTTTTTTTCTTGAAAATTTTGAAGTAATCTAATCTAACTATTTCACTAATAAATGAAATTTCTTTTTCTGTTGTCAAATTTGATCTTTGAAATTAAAAAAAGGGTTGTTTTAGTTTTTTTTTATTCGTTTACTGAAAGTAAAGAAAATAATTTTTTGTAAGGTTAATAGTAGCCATCAATCACACATATAATTTAGTTTGCAATATTTTCCTATTAAAATTCGTTGACACCCTGAAAGCATTCCGTAAATTTGAATCAACCCCATTTATAGTTTTAAAAAACATATATTAAAACGTAGGAAAACTAGATTTTAAAATATTGTCAAGTATACACCGCTTAGGTAATTTCTAATTCGCTGTTAAAAAAACAATTAAATGGTAATTACTTATCAAAACTCCTCTAGGCACATTTGACAATCCCTCGCAGGACATCTGAGAAACACTGATTTAGCTGAATGAATTCGGTAATTAAGTTTGATAATATTTATTTTATAAGTATTTTTTGGAGATGAATTTATAGGAAACATCTCGATATTTTTTGAGGGAAAGAAATAATAGTAGGTTAATAAACACAGCCCTCTTTTCTAACGACTCTAATTTTTTTTTAACTTCAAAACTTATACTTAAAATTAGACTTCATGAAATATGGAATGAGAAGATGTATTTAAAAACACTGTAATATTGCAACATAAAATTTCCCTGTAACCATAACTTTCACTTGACATTTTAGTACCCCGTCAAAGGTTACATTAAGATTCCTCAGCTATCCCCAACTCATCTATTAAAAATTAATGAAACTTCTATCGGCCTTTTTACAAGTGCAGGCACTAAACTTAATAATGCTTGGAGTGGGCCACTAACGTAGTTTCTAATTATCTTATGTTTTCCAGCCTCGTTTAACCTACGATAGACATGCGTGCATAGGTAATGTTTTATCGCCTTGGTCTATATATATATATATATATACTTCTCACAAACTCTCTGTCCTATGCGTGTGTCTATCCCTTCAGTTGGCATCTCTTCACTGCATGTCACTTTGTTAAATGTACCTATCATATGTGTGTGCTTTTCTGTCTATCCTCTCACTGGTGCTGCTCACGTTGCTCTGAGAATAAGACGTACGGTTACAGTTACATAAAAATGTTCACCTTTAAGAATGTACTGACTGATATATGTAATTTTTTCGAACGAAAAGATTCCGACTTCAACAAAATAGTTACGATAATTTTAATTGCAATACACGACCGCTAGATTTAAATTTTTTCAGATAATTTAGTTTTATGAATTTTTTTGTGTTCTAAAAGTGCTCAGTTCTTTAACTTATTACCGTGTGAAATTCCAAGCTTTCTGATTATGAATTACAAAATTCAAGTTGAAAGTTTAATAGATTGAAGCAACTGCACAAATTTTCTGCAAAAATATTTCTGTTGGGTGTGGAAACATAGAACGGTAGTTTGCGTAACTTCGTTTTAAATTAGTGTGAAATTAATGCTTATAAGAGATTTTTCAAAAGAAACATCTATAGAACATTACACATGCCTACAAAATGAAAAAACATTGAGCCAAGGATTTTAGAGCTCTGCTTTTGGGGCACTGAATTAAAACAGTTTTCTTTATCAGCTCTACTGTTTTTTAGATCTGTGGTTCAAAAGCGAGCAATTTTACAAAATATTTGTAATTACAACAACATTTCGTACCGTTCTAATTAAAGGATTGGTTTTATGTCATGTGATATTTACCCTTCGAAAGTTAGTTTCAGTTTGTAAGTCATATTAATGAGGATTCCTGTTTCTTTCAATACAATTACGTATTAATATACGCAGATATAACGTTTAAATCATTTATAAAACTTGTGATTAGTTTTTTGTAATTTAAAGGATAGGTTTTGCATAAATTAACGTAAAGTGATACATTTCAGAAACTTTAGCACCTTTGAAGAAACTAATGTCATACTTGATTACCGGACACCAAATTAATGACATTGATTCCAAATACCTTGGCACAAAACCAATTATTGTTTTGCACATCATTTTAAATTTTCAATTTTTTCAATTAAATTATTCCCTTCAATGTTTAAAATAAAAGCTTAATGAACCATAAGCAACTAATTTTTATTATTGGTTGCCATTCCAATAATTTGAATTGGAAATATCCATCTTATTCTCAGGGCAGAACGGTAGATTTTCTTTGAACGTTCTCCTTCTCAACACTTAGTATCTATCTTATTTATGTACAACTATCTTTTACTAAGTTATGCACTTTTTAGCTTATTGCGATCTGCTTTAAAAGCTCAGAAAACATTCCAATACATTTAAAAGAGATTTTTCCTCATGCATTCCATAGAAAAAGGAATTGAAGGTACGTTGAGTTCTCATGTTTGCAACAACAAAAAAAAATATAAATCATTATTCTAGATTACTTAACCTTTTAAGTAGTTCTAGAGTCATGATTTTTATGACTTATCCTTTTCCCTTTCCTGAGCTTTATTTCACTTTGCACTCTTATTGTTAAAATTGCATGACTGTTTTTAAATTTAATTTTTTTTAATTAAAAAATATTTTCTTGTTTAGATTTTTATGTATCAAATGTGAGTGGACATAGTTATGTAATTATAATTTTATTATTTTTTGAGTGACATAACTGTTTGTGTATCGTAGGTATTCTAATGTGTGACCTAAATTCTGCTTTTTTTTTTTTTTTTTTTTTTTTTTTTTTTTTTTTTTTTTTTTTTTTAGATCAAATCATAATAAGCTTTATGCAATCTAATAAAAATATACATTAGGCAAAATTAAAGTATAACTTAATGTAATAAAATAGAGTAATATAGTATTACTTGTGTGCATTATATCTGAAACTTGCTATGACTTTAATTTGCTGTTATTGTAATAGTAGTATTACACTCTATATTTTAAGGCATCTTGTCATTTTAGATTTTTTACTTATTATTTAAATTGATGTTTAACGCTTGCAACTTCAGGAGTAATTTTCAAATATTATTTTCAAAGATAGGATTTGATGGTTAACTTGAATTGCAATTTATTTATTGTTTTCCCTTAAAAATTTGTTTATTTAGTTAATTATATATTGTACTTAGTATACTTTTCTTCATACTATCAGATCAAATCTTATACATAATAATGTGCTTAGAAATTTATGATAGATCTGTTAGAGTAAAACGCAGCATCAGCCTGTTTATAATTTCTTATGCTTATTGAAATGCACATTTTACTCTCTACCCAGATTTTTACAATTATTTTTTACTGATTTTCTTTAGATAGTCTAAAATTACGTGTTACTCTCAGGGGGTTCTGCCTGTACTTTTACATATTTGTCAATTTTATATTAAAGTATTTCAAAATCTATACCTCAAATTTAGTAGAGTGCAAGTTTCTTTAATAAAACACAGAAACAATAAACAAAATTTCTCTTTGTAACTATTTCAAAGATTTTTTTACTGCAATTTAAAAAAAAAAATGTGTAGTTTAAAAAGATTTTAATCATAAGTTTCTTAGTACTAATTTGTATAAAATCGAAACGTAAAACTAACAGTCTGTACTGAACTTGCACTGTTCAATCTTTGAGAAATAGGTACCACTTAGTTTCATTTTGAACTCTCTCATATTCTTAATTACTATTTCACTATTAATCACTTGTTTACATTATTTTATTCTTACTTCCAATAGCATTGGTTTCTCTTTAAATTTTCTAATTCAAATGATTTAACACTGCATTTTCACTCTTTTATAAAAGTTTCGTGTTTAAATTCCTTTTACATTTCATTAGTCATTATTAAAAGTGAGGGGGATAAGTATTATAACTGGGCATTTTCTAATATTGATATCCATCAATATTTAAAATATCTTTATTGCCTCACCGATATAGTACATAACTCTGCGTTAATATTTGGAGTTTGTGATCAAACGATGGCCCTGAGAAAAATGTTATAGAAATGTTTTAGTAAAATAAAAAGAGAAAAAATGTGGATGAATCTCACAGTATTGATTTTTTCTTTTTACGTCTCAATTGAGTTGTAATTCTTGTCATAAGTCCTTTATTAAAATTATTAATACCTTTATTTCTTTCTAAATTATACCTTTAATTAAAATTAATTAAATGGTATTAAAACTTTTAATGTGATAAGATTGACTTTTGTGATAAAATAATTTTTTTAGTTGGACTAAAGTGTTTATACTAAAACCATGTCTTGGCATAATTATTTACTGGCCATTTTAAAATATTTTTTGATCAGGTAATTCAATTTATTACGACTTTCTTGCACAATATTTATATTTACTTATTGTAAAATTTATCTTCTAATTTGAAGTTCTTGATTACGTGAACCAAAATGTCTGGAAAGACAAACTATTTTATGATTTTATTTTATTATATTAATATTATATAATTTTTTTATAATTATTAGACATCGTCTCTCAGATGAGAATATGCTGTTAACAGAATAATAATTCCTCAAAATTGTATAGTACGCATTACATTATCATTTGGAAACAGCTACACCACCCTACCACTGTGTTCAGATTCTAACACCAAACTTTATCAAAACCAATTATGATTTGAATAAAACTACTAAAAGTATTTTATAACAGTGACCCTTACTTACAATTTAATTTACTTTTGAAGGAATTCTGTGGATAGGTTTTCAACACACATTATTAAACAAGTTATTAACATTGCTATTATTTTATCAATTTTATTATATTCCTTGATAGTTAATGTGGATTTAATGACACACTTTTTCTAATTAGCAATTATTCTGGTTTCAATACAACAATCTCAAACTAGATTCAATTGATTGATTATGAACATTCCAAACAAGTTCCCTACATTAAAAAGTTCGCATGCCTATTTGAAAAAAATTGTAAAAGCACTATTTTTTTTTTTAATTTACTTTCTCTGTAATTATGACTTGTTTTGTTAATTTCTTGTTCTTGTTTGTTATAGTATGTAAAGAGGTATTTGAGTATTTTTTTCAACTGTGGTTTTTAGAGGACTAGGTTTTAATTTCTTATCAAATATTCAGCCCTTTCCTTACATTCTAATCTACAATTTCCATTTTGATAACTCAATTTAAATGATATTGCTCCACAAAATTGGTATAAATTTCATTAGAGATTGAGTGGATGAAGCAAATCGGAGGAGCAGTATTCTACATTATCGGTAGTTTTTATGAAAATCTGTGTACATTTCGTATCGGATATATTTGTCGGTATTTCTCAGGGGATGTTCAAAACAATTTCAAGCACCCTTAAAAGATATTCTCATACTTATGGATAACTAAATGTGGTGTAGTAATATTTCTTTTTAGTATAACCTAACCCCATTACAGAGATTTCTCCACACGGTATTTCTGGTAAGGGCAATGTGATAAATGTTCACCTTAATATCAAACACTATACTATCTCCGTTCGGCTAACTTCGGGAATCCCTATCCTGGGCGATCGTATTGTTGGAGAAGCTCACTTGATTGGTTCGAAAGCGCTGAAAACCAATTAAATGAGCTTCTCCAACGATCCGATCACCTAGGATCGGAATTCCCGAAGTTAGCCGAACGGAGATAGTATAGCGTTTGATATTAAGGTGACGAAATACTCATTGATAAATACCATTGAATTTATCACATTGCCCGCCTCAACATCGGGCATTATTAATAATACCCGGTTTATCACTTTGTCCGTAACATATCCATGAGTTAAATGCTAAGTTCAACATCCAACTCTACTCGTGAGGAGTTGTTGTTACTGACTTGTGTTTTCGCCTTGCAGCAGCCCTGCGGAGCTGAAGACGATCACCCTGGAGCGCGGCTCTGCGGGCCTGGGCTTCAGCATAGTGGGCGGCCACGGCAGCCCGCACGGCGACCTGCCCATCTACGTGAAGAAGGTGTTCGAGGACGGGGCTGCGGCCAAAGCTCAGCTCAAGCTGGGCGACCAGATCCTCAGCGTCAACGAGCGCAGCCTGCAGGGGCTGACGCACGAGCAGGCCGTGCAAGTGCTCCAGCGGGTCACCGGCCAAGTCGTGCTCTCCATCCTGTCCTAGCGAAGGTGCTTTCCACCCCCGAGCGGTGCTTGTGCCTTATCGCGACTGTGCTGCTGCTGATCGACAGTATACAAATGGTCTGAGTTTCGGGGGAAGAATAGATTTTATCATTGTATGCTTGAATTTTTAACTAGTAATGTGGAAAATCGATTATTTTTTGTATCGTTGAGCGCTGAAAATACTGAAAGGTATCAAATTGTGTTCCATTGTTCGTAGCTGAATCGATATTTAAGTCATCGTGTGTTTTTAAGTATCGAATATTCGTCTTTTGCTTTTTTTTATGCGTCAAATTCCTTTTTAAAAATCTAAATACTACTTGAACCTTTACTTCAAACCTGGTGTTGGATATATTTTCTTTACCTAAAGGTATTCGATACAAAATATCCATACCAAAAAGTATCGATTCTTCCTATCACAAATTAAATTAGTGATGGCCCTATTGATACTTTTGGGTATCGAAAATTACTTTATCGAATAATTCAAATTTATATCATGTTAAAAACTCGCAAAAGTATTCATTTCTCAAAAATTACCCGATTATTCCCAACACATCTATAAGAATTTGATTCCCATGTATCCCATTAAAGTTTTGCTCATCATTATGTCAAGTATTTAAGTATTAAATGCGTGGATATTGAATATTTTTTAGTATCTGTCAGTATATTCATTTTAAATTCGTGTATTTAATGCAAAAAAAGTGCTTCAAATATTCGATGCTTAAAGCATTAGTTTTTCCCATTACTAATTTTAATCACGTTGTATATTAAAAATCAATCAAACAAGAAACTATAATTCTATAAATTTTAAAGCAATTCTATTGTCAGGTTATGTAATCTAATAAATCTTATTGTAAATTTACTCCTTAAATCTTAACTGGATTTATGTTTTTCTGTTTTATTATTGGATAAAATTAAATACTCTTAAACAAAATCCTGGAAGAATTTTCGTTTTTGAGCTTAACTTTTATTCATTTCGTATTTTACTCATATGATGTTCGAGAATTTTTTAATTCAATACTTTTGCTGTGTTTATACTTAAGAACATTAAAACCATCAGTCACCTTCCCTTTCAGTAAAGCATATTAAACTTAATGGAAGAAACTAAACTGTTTTTATGAATAGTTGCTCTGTCAGAATACTGAATGTCACACAAACTATGCCAACATAGTTGCGATAATACACAAGTACCTGATAAACTACGTTCGATACGATATTGTGCCTTTTTGTTTCCTTTCATGCATTGAGAGAACTTTATCATTATCAAAGCTTCGAATTTATTACTATACTGCATATGTAGGAGAATGAAGCCGAAGAGAAAAGATGTACATAAGAGAGTTAGTTCGTTGTTATTCCTTCTTTGATTCATTGTAAGGACAATTACAATATTTGAAAAAAATGCAGGATTTTTAGGTAATTCCTATTTAGAATACCTTTTTTCCACTGCTAAAAATATCAAAGTACGGTTTTACTATATAAATAGATTTATTAAGAGGGGCCCCATTGGCTGCACTCATAAAAAGTACTTTACCACTGTTGGAATATGGGTATCTGATCAGATTTTGAGTGAAAGGGAATTTTATGAATTGAATAGTTATTGCATTTACTCGCAACTATTTTCAAATTCATGAAGGAAATATTATTTGATCATTAAAACAAACTGCTTATAGGGAAACTGATTACTTTAATAATTATAGAGGTTGAAGAGCCTATTTAAATAGAAGCCTTCCGTTTTGTAAATATGTTAGCGCTCCGTTTTCACTGAAAGCAACATAGATTCATTATTGATTTCACGGAAGAATTTGCTGATGAGATTAGAGAATTTAAATTTCATATTTTGATATGTTAGAAAATTCTACATTTTGATAAGGTTATGTTATATGCGAGTAAATACAATACATAATATTCGATTGATTTAATTTTGTAATTTGTGCTATTATAATCAAAAGTTAAATCAAATGATCGATTAACCCAGAAACCAATAAACTAATCATTTTTTTAGATATTGTGAAAGAAGTGTAGACTATCACTCAGTAGAAGTTTATATCCTAAGTGCCATTTCTGTGTTTGATATTTCCATTTCTTGATGTAAACTTATTTCCTCTCTCTTAATGTATACTATTTAGTTCGAAAGTTTTTTTTTTACTTTATTCATTGTTTGTGTGCGTCTTAGAGGTATATGTTTCCAATTTTATAGTTGTAATGTTTTTCATTCATTTGTACCTTCGTATGTTGTAAACCTCAACATTTGTACAGCATCAAAGAAAGTGTTCAAATTTATTTTTATCCATGCAAGAGTTGTAAAATTAGTTTGTATATTTCAACAATTCTATATCTCTTTCTATGCATTCTTGTAAATGAGTCTGTGACTTCAAGTGCTACACGGGCGCTAAATGTTAGATGCGTATTATTGGCCACATTTTCCGGTAAAATGAATTTCAGTGATTCCTAGGGTAAAACTTTTGCTTTATTTATCTTGCTGAAAGTTAGACTTTATTTTTATAGTTATATGACAGTGCATTTTATATTTTGCCAAGTAGTAATCCCAGAACTTTGAAAAGTAATAAAAGCTAATAAAGTCATTTACACTTTCCCACTTTCACTAATCTACAATTAAACTCTCAGGTTTAAAGAATCTTTGTTTATCATGTTACTATTAATCTACTTTTTTTCATCAAGCAACGGTAATTTTGTTCTTAACATATTGTTTAAAAAAGTTCATTAATTTTTTAGTTAAAATACACCACCTTTCCCCTTAAATATTTCAAAAACTTTCAACAGCATTTTTTGATTTTTACTTTCTTTTTGCTTGTTAAATTGGTATATAAAAGTATATGAAATAACGTTTAACTTAAGAAAAACTATTAACTTGGTTAAAAAAAAACACATTGTGTACATTGTATTAAAAACTTCTTAATTCTATGAATGTGTATGATTTAAATCTTCTTTATTAACTATTGATCTCTGGTATGTTGTATTTATTCTCTAAATATCTAGAGATTTCACAAGTGTCATCCATACAAGTGGTTTTAAAAACCTACAATTAGGGTGCATTCTTTAAAAATCAATAACTAAAACTTATCTTTGATTAACATGCAATGTTTTTGTGATTTCAAAACATCGAAAAAATAGTTGAAGTTGTCAAATTTGTGGTGTAACAAGTATTACTGCTACCTGCTTAAATGTTATGTTGTTTAACTATGGCTTGCTTAAATGTTTGTGCAGTTTTCACATCGAGATTTATTTTTATTAATGATGTATATTTTTGAAATGTTGATGTGTTGAATTTTTATTCATTGTTTTCTTATTTTGGGGTAGTTCAATGTGTTTGGATGATGCAATTTTTACAATTAATGTTATATTTACGTTTTAACAAGTTAGTGTTGATGCAAATTTGTTATTTGTTTGATGATAATAAAATGTTTTAAAATCACATTATATGTTTATGAACTTTGCACAGCTCTGGTAATTTCTAAATTGTTAATGGCATGCTTTTTTCATATCAATATAATTGGACTGTTTTTTAATGATCATTACCACTCTGTGCTTTGCATTCAATATTTTTCTTCAACAACGTTTGTGTGTTTTGATAAGTGCGAAATAGTTTTTTTATACTGACCAAGTAATAAAGGTGCATATTTATTTGCCAAATTAAGGAATAAAAGTGTATGCAAGAATCTACTACTGATTAAATATATATTTTAAAGAATGTAAATGTATAATGCACATAACTGTATTAAGACTTGTACTATATTGTTGAGAAGGATATTTATTTTAAAATTTAATGTGAAAGCAATAACAGCTATGCAAATTATATTTATGAAAGTTATTTAAGTAAACTAGAGGCTATTAAATAGCTTATAAATACCCAAGTAAATAAACGGATGCAACATACAATAAATATATTCATCTGACGGGTTAAAAGGCAGATTTTGAAATTATTTCTTTCCTATTCAATAGCTTGATACATTTCTTTTCCATGTAAGTACTTTTATTTTCTCTGTGGCTTTTCTTCTCTTTCATATTTTCTTCTAATACTAGCTAGTTTATGTACATTTATAGTATAAATTTATTTTTGAATCATTTGATGAAACTCATGCTTATCATCTCTACACAGAACTTTGTAAAACCTAAAAAGTATACTTCATAGGTACTACTTTTTACGTGTCTGCACAAACCTTTTAAATGCTTTTTCCATATTGTAATAAACTGATCTACCCACAAAGTATCATAATCCATTTTTCCATTTGAGCATAGCTGATTATGTATATGTATGATTTGTGTGTTAGCAAAATATAACTTTTATTTTTGCAGATTTTTACTTATTGATTTAAACTGCCATTTATATTTAAAGGTACCATCTATATTGAAATCATATTACAGGCTATGATTGTAGATATTACGAATTTTAATGCTCTGAAATGATTCCTACATATTAAAAGTAAATTTTTACCGTTTACTCTTGTCTTTTATTTCAGCCCTTAAAAAGTTATTACAGCTGTTTTCATAAGAGCCTTCTTATATTTAAATCCACTGAAAATAGCAAAAAAGAATCTAGTCTCTAACATATTGTAATAAAAGCTTTTTAACTGTTTAATTAATTCTTAATGGTGTAAATATCTTTAAAATTGGACAAAAACTGCACGCTTCTAAACTTTAGAATTTAAGTTTTAGTAAAAATTTGGTGATTCTTCTTCATTGGCACGGACATCCTTGGGTGAGCCTTGGTATTCTCCAGATCTGCGTTTGGCGGCTGTACACCAGCTCTTAACCTTTGGGGACATCCATAAATTACGTGAGGTCAAAAGGAGGGAGGGGGTGTCCAGGAAAATCTCACCAGGGGGGAGGGGGGAGTCAATTAAAATCTCACGTCAACTTTTAGTTTAGAAAATATACGTTTTTTCTTTAATATTTTTTAGCACAATTTTTAAAAAAATGCTCAGATTAGTCAAAACAGCAAATCATTAGCCATTCAGTCGTGATAATTACAAGTTAGAACCATATTTTCGATTTCAACCTGTTTTTGTATCAAAATTTTGCAATCTGGATGGTAATTTTTATGCCGATAAAACAAAACTAGTGGTTGAGAAAATCTCACATGGGGGGAGAGGGGTCCAGATTTTGGAAAAAAACACCTCACGTAATTTATGGATGTCCTCTTTAGGGATTTAAGGTTTTTTTTTTCCATACAATCGATCAATGTCAGAAAAATCTTACAAGGCGGTCTCCGAGGTTTTCTTGCAGAAGTGATCTTGCATTCTGGCCAGATGACCATCCAGGGTTAGAATTTCATTTTTTTTAAACATGTTTGTTTATTTTTACCCTCGATACAGAAATGCTACGAAAACCGTGGAAGTTTTTTTTTAAATTTAAATTTGATTTTAAAAATCAGATTAACAAAGTTATAATTTCTAAATACAGCGCAAACAGTCTATCCTTTTAAATGATTTTCGAAAGTTTTCATCACAGAATCAGGCTCTATATCAAGCAATTTACTACCTATGTCGTGGCGATTTGGTGGTTTTGGCTTAGACCTTATACTTCTTGACACCAACTTTTTAAACTCCGAGTGATCCACTCATGAAAATTGTGAGTTTGATGCATAAATAAAGCTAGCAACTTGCTAAAAATACATGTGTTTTAACCATTGTTTTTTTCTTAGTTTTAAAACGTGTTTTAAACTCAACAACCCTTTTGCGATCAGCCCTTTTGAGACTGTAGGTTAACAAAAGAATCTTTCTCTCAAAAATTTCCTTACCTCGTAGAGTGAATGCCCAAGTTTCTGATGCATAAGTCGGGACAGATTTAAAAAGACTCTTGCAAAGAATAAGTTTAATTCTTAATTTGAGAAAACGGTTGTATAAGTATCCTTTCAGGTTACAAGAACATCTGTGTGAGTTCTGGGCTGTGGTTACATATATTTTCCGGTATGTGTGCTTGATCTCAAGGATCCGCTTATACACCTATCTGTGTAAGGCAGAGAATCTCTTGTGTATTTCTGGAGTTAGCGCATATTATTTTCTTTGTTCATCTCAGCCTTCAGGTAAATAAAGCTGTTAACTTTTTCAAATGTAAAGTTACTTTTTTTCTATGTGACTAAGATGTACACTGGTGTTCAAAATTAAGAGAATTTAAACATTTGTTTATTTTCTCCAGATCTGCTGGACAGATTTGGATGAAATTTGGTATGAACATAGGTTGATATAATACCAAAAAAATAATCATTCAAAAATCATCATACACACGCATGCGCGTAAGTAACAATCTTCTCATTTGAAAGGTATGAAGTAGCGGTTCCAGAATCAAGCAAAAAAGTGGGTTTATAGGGGGTATGATCCCCTTCTACTGACATGCAGGCCTCTTTGAGTGATTTTACACCGTGAATTAGGCAGATAATAAATTTTCCTGTTCATAAATCCTTGTATCTCAGAAACGCTGTTTTAAGATTCTCAAGGGATTTTGGAAGGGAGTAGCGAAATGCAATTGCCTTATCTAGAGCCCCCTATTCCTATTCTAAAGGGTTTAAGTCTAAAAATCTGGCTGCCCATTCCATATGCATGGGTGCCACTTTTCGGGACGGAAGACGGAAATCCGTCTTTTGAAAATTTTGGCGGACGGAATTCCGTCTCGATAAAAATTTAAATTTCCACTGTAGAATTATTATTTTTCTTTGCCTGATTTTAACGAAATCAGCCGGATATGATGTCGCGTACCGATGAGTACTGAACTAAGTTGTCTTCTTGCATCATCTACGCATGCTCCGTAGCCGAGGGGAAATCCCTTCCTCTTTTCTTCGCAGATAATCAGAGCCGAAGCAGCGCACTCTATAGTATAGAGGGCGCTGACAGAAGTCGCTTAGTTCCAGCGCAAGGGGCAAGGGAAAAGAACTGCCATGAAGTCAAGCGAGAATTTCTACCGTTGAATCTGGCATCATTGGGAATATTTACGTTGAATAGTTATGAAGTTCATCGAAGAAGGACAATTATTTAGCGATGCTAAAGTGAGGAATAAATGGCGGTTTCAGTGGCTAAAGGAAAAAGATAGTAATGGTTCACTATTCAGCGAATGGTGCAAAAAGATAACGGAGGACGGTCATTGTTTTTGTTTCGTTTGCTACTGTGGACAATTCCAATGAAGGAAAAGATCCCACTCCTGTGCAGAAAAAATCTTGTAGTAAAACAAAAACTACAAAAATTACCAACTTTTTTACAAAAAAATAAATGGTTTAATCAAGAACTGTATATAATCAAGAATATGTTTGTAGTGTAATCAAGAATAAAAGTATGTTATTAATCAAGAAGTTCCTATATATATTGAAGAGATTTTTCAGAATTATATATTGGGTGAGAGTATTGACAATTTAAAAGTTAATTTTACAAGTATAATTTATAATTTAATAGTATTTTTTACTAATTGATAATATTTATTATTTAAGTTTAATTAACAATAAATGTATACCAGGTTAATGGTTTAACATTATATAATAATGTGTGTAAATATGCATATCTCAGAATATTTAGGTATTGGTTTGAGTACTTTTTTGAGCATTAATTATAATTGAAAGACTGACTTCTTGCAAGTACAATTAAATAGTATTTTTAACTAAATGTTGATGTTATTTATTAATATTAATGAACAATAAATAAATATTCTGGTTAATGGGAAAACAACAACTTTATATGCATATATTTGAAAATACTGTTAAAGTTCGCTAGACCGTGTTTTTTTTTTTAAAGTTCAGTCTTGCAAAATTTGAAGAGTGGCACCCATGCATATGAAGAATTTCTTCAATTTCAATGAAAATTGCCAACCTGTTGAGCTCCATTAAGTTAAGGATATCCGCCCAATAAAAGAAAATTAGGGCAGACAAGATCCCTAAAATAGTGAATAAAGGTCTTCAAGATGTCAACCCTCTACCTGAAACCATAATTTCCCCCTTTTGAAAGACTTAGGGAGTTTTGAAAATACTTTAAAACGCTCCTAAACAGACCATCAAATATCTGATGACATAATGGTCAGTTTCACCGACCTAGGAGGACTGGTAGAGAATTTTTGGTTCCCTCCCCATGAGATTACATCGAAAATCAGTGGTTCAACTTATTTGAGACTTAAGAGGCAGGAGAATTTTCAACCTTTGAGTTGTACCTGATTTATGACGATTTCTGCATCATGCTAAACGGCTGCAGATCTCTCCATGTCTCTCAAAGAGGAACCATGATAGTTTCAGGTAATGTGATGACAACTCGAAGACCTTTATTCACTATTTTAGGGATCTTGTCTGCCCTAATTTTCTTTTATTGGGCGGATATCCTTAACTTAATGGAGCTCAACAGGTTGGCAATTTTCATTAAAATTGAAGATATTCTTCATATGGAATGGGCAGCCAGAATTTTAGACTTAAACCCTTTAGAATAGGAATAGGGTGCTCTAGATAAGGCAATTGGGAATTGGCAATTGGCAATTCGATCCTAGGTAAATACAATATATAGCCAAAATAAAATACTTCCAAATTCTGTTGCAGGAAAAAAATTCTGGTTCTGTAGATTCTTGTTTAGTTACAAGTTATTTTTATGGTAGATTTTCTGGGTAAGGTAGAAAAAACACATCATAATCTGTACATTAGGGCGTATCACGAAACCTTTTTTTGGAAATTCAAAAAGGCATACTGAAAAACAGTTGCCTCCAGGGGTTACATATTCTCCAGAAAAAATTTCAGCGAATCAAAAAAATATTTTGATCTCCCCAGGCGCGGATCCAGCAGGTCTCCAAGGGGAGGGCAGTTTTTGAGGATCACATCTTCACCTCTACCTTTGCACGCAAAGTAGACTAAATTTTACTTTTTTCTATAAAGATCCCCCTAATGAATTTTATTTTTGAACCCCAACATGTTTGATAAACAGTATAAGCGAAACTATTTCTGAACCTATGATCGGGATCTGAACCTTGTAACTGTCTTTTAAGAACGCAAATTTTTTAAGGGGTCTGGGGATCCTCCCCTAGAACTTTCTTTTTCTTTCTCTTCTTTCTTTTCTCTCTTTTTCCCATCTTTCCCTTTCTTTTTCAGCCCAAGAGGGGGCGTTTTCTGAAGTGTCCCCCATTGAATCCGCGCCTGGTTGAAATGTATTTTGAAATATTAAAAAGCCGTCTTATACCATTTTGTTACCTGCTAATCAATTATTTTTCTTGCAGGGATAATGACACAACACTCCTATCTCTATAATGAGCTATATGAACTCAGTTTGTTGTTAATAATTTGTTTCATGTCAATAAATTTTTATTATATTTTAATGAATACAGGGTGGGCAAAAAGTCAGTACACTTTTGAAAATTCAAAAAAAAAGTCAGGTTTTTTTCAGGTTTTCAGTCTTGGCATCCTTCTGTCTTAGAGATTTTTTAAGGCAATAAAAATTTAGTTCAAAATTATGATAATAGATAGTTTCTATGGAACTTTCAAAAGTGTGTATCGACTTTTTGCCCACCCATGAATAAAGTAATGGAGTGGTTGGTTGTCCTTCATACACACTCAAATTCATAAAATTAGAAAAAAGCCTTGAACCGAAAATTTTACAAACAAATAAGAAATAGCACTGAAAATAAATTCAACAAACATCTATTTTTAAAATAAAAAAATGTTTTTTATTAGATAAAAGTTGTATTTTTCAAGCTACAGTCAGGTTGTATATGAAATTCAAATTAAAAAAATAATCTGTAAAGATCGATGCATTTTTTTAAGCTTAACAGAATTGGAGTTATTCAAGATAAAAGATCTAGCTATAAAACTCACCAAAAAATTCAAATAAATATATTTTCATGTTTCTTTCACAGTAAGGAATAACCCCTAAAAGTGTTAGTGAAATTCACTCATGAGGGTTAGGTTGCAGGTTGACACAGGATGATATACAAAATTCATACAAAAAATAAATTATAAACATAATTGAGAAAAATAAAACTTGGATAACACACACTGCATGTTTCTTATTGTTTACAATATCGAAATTAATAATCTCCAGTAGCTTTTAAACTCTCGGAGAGATGTGAGCGAATGGCCTGGACATCAAGATCGTGATGCTACAAATCGAAAGGACCCGGGTTCAAAGCCTGCCTACCACTTTTTCAAATTTTGAATTTATGTATTAACTTTAAATTATTAAAATAAATCAGGGGCTTCAGAAACGGATGGTAGGGTTGGTTAAGGCACTGCCATCTGAGGTAGGTGACAGTCGTTCACAAAAGGTTTCGGGTTCGATCCTCGGCGATATGTTATTGTTTTTTTAAATGGTTAAGTATCAACTTCAAATTAATAACAAGACTATCGCAGCTGCAGGAACGGATGGCTTGGTGGTTAGCACACCAGACTGCCATCCGAAAGGCCCTCAGATCGAATCTGAGCCTTCTCAGCGGGTATAGCACTCGGAAATAATTACTGATTGGTATTTATAAATTTTCCTGCTTAGTTCACGGGGGGTCTTAATATTTCTAATTTTCAACGTTAACTGTAACCGTAACAGTAAAATTTATTGAAAATATTACTATTTCTGATGACTTTTACACTCTTTTTTGTAACATTTCAAGACTTCAACTCTTTTGCCTACGACTGAAATTGAAAAAATGTAAAGGGGTCTTAAGAATGAGGAGGAGAGTAATAGATACTTCCATCCCCAAGCCCCACCACCGACCCAGGCGGTTTGTTTAACTTAGGATTTTTATCCTAATTTATTAAGTGGTAACAAAATTTCTCTCAGTTAATGAAGATGCTCAACTTAATATTTTTTTCTTAATTTAAAAAGTGGTGATTAAAAACCACATCCACTAATGCGAAACCGTTTAAGAACATAATTACTTCTAAACTAATATTTCACAGGGTTATGGAAAGAATGGCTGAACTGTTACCGTATATTAACAGAGCCAATCCAAACGCAGGACACAGATATATCCCGTTACAGAGATATTACTTTTGCTCTACTTAATAATTTTCACTTAATTTAAAAAGCGGTGACTAAAAACCAAGTTTCTTCGCACGCAGGACATAGATCACGTTACAATGCAAATATTTATGTTCAACTTAAAACTTTTCACTTAATTTAAAAAGCGGTGACTAAAAACCACTACAATGAAATAATCCAAACCGATTAAGAACAGAGCTCTAAACTTATATTTCACAGGTTATGGAAGAAATGCTTCACGGTTTTCTCAGGTGAAGAGAAACACTTCTCACGCAGGACATAGATCCCGTTACAGTGTAAATATTTATGCTCAACTTAATACTTTTAACTTAATTTAAAAAGCGGTGACTAAAAACCACTATCACTAAAATTAAATAATCCAAACCGATTAAGAACAGAGCTCTTAACTTATATTTCACAGGTTATGGAAGGGATGCTTCACTGTTTTCTCATGTTAAGAGAAACACTTCTCACGCAGGACATAGATCTCGTTACAAAGTATATATTTATGCTCAACTTAATACTTTTCACTTAATTTAAAAAGCGGTGACTGAAAACCACTATCACTAAAATGAAATAATCCAAACCGATTAAGAACAGAGCTCTAAACTATTATTTCACAGGTTATGGAAGGGATGCTTCACTGTTTTCTCATGTTAAGAGAAACACGTCTCACGCAGGACATATATCACGTTACAAAGAAAATATTTATGCTCAACTTAATACTTTTCACTTAATTTAAAAAGCGGTGACTAAAAACCACTATCACTAAAATGAAATAATCCAAACCGATTAAGAACAGAGCTCTTAACTTATATTTCACAGGTTATGGAAGGGATGCTTCACTGTTTTCTCATGTTAAGAGAAACACGTCTCACGCAGGACATAGATCTCGTTACAAAGTATATATTTATGCTCAACTTAATACTTTTCACTTAATTTAAAAAGCGGTAACTAAAAACCACTATCACTAAAATGAAATAATCCAAACCGATTAAGAACAGAGCTCTAAACTATTATTTCACAGGTTATGGAAGGGATGCCAGTGGCGTAGCTAGGGGGGGGCGGGGGGGGCGGTCCGCCCCGGGTGTCACCCGTCTAGCTATCTTGGGGGGTGACACCGGAGCTCCACACATTCGAAAAAAATAACATAGACTGTACTTCGAAGGTTTCCTTTTTATTTGATATGAAGGCGTGGGTCCCATGGTGGGTCCCGATAAAAACCGGGACGAGTGTCAACATGTCAATCTACTGCGGTTATCCGGGGGGATCTAAAGTCTTAGAAACCTTGAGACCCATAGCAGAGAGAGTCACGGTGACTCCCTCAATCAGGGAAAGGAAATATTAAACAGAACGTCATCAGTCATCCTACTAGAGGACAATGGGGGTGACACCGGAACTTAAAATCTCCGTTCATCTTCACGTTAAAAGTATATTTTTTAAAAATATAAGAAAACATTAAAAAGGGCCCTATTAGAAAAAATTTGGGATGACAAGGGGACATTATTTTTCCGTTATTTTTTACACAAAAAATATAATTTTGAAAAATATTTTAATGAAATCGTAAACAGGGCGTCACCCTACTAGATAACAATGGAATGACTCAGGAACATAAAAACTACGATCATCTTTCCATAAAAATATACATAACTTTTTAAACTTATTTTATGAAAGGAAATATTAAACAGATGTCATCCAACTAGAGAACAATGAGGGTGACACCGAAACTTAAAATATCCGTTCATCTTCAAGCTAAAAGTTGAATTTTTAAAAATAATATTAAGAAAACATTAAAAAGGGTGTCACCCTATTATAAAAATTTGGGGTGACAAGGGGTTCAGCGACCCAAAATCTATAAGAATGACTATTTTCATCAAAGAATTTTTTCATTGTTGAACAGTGTAATATGAAATTAGAGTAAAATGCATGGATAGTATTGTATAGTACGTCATATTACATAAATATAGAAGGAGACCACAAACACAAGCCACTTCTATTGTATTTAGAAACTTAAGTACCCTCTCATTTTTATTAAAAAAGGACAAATATAAGAGGGCATGGACGTCGTTTAGTGGGGGGAAGGAGAAAGCAAATGACCCCCCAACCCCCAAGGTTTTCAGTGTTATAAGAAAAATATAAAAGTACCTTGAAAATTCTGTAACTTACAAGGAAGCTTCGTGTGTAACCCAAATAGTCTCAAAAGGAGCTAAAACACTACTTTTAAAGGAAAATTTTCAAAATTTTTCTGGGGGAGGACCCCCAGCCCCCCTTGAAATATCTTGATATCTTCTATTTATATTTTTTCCCTTGAAAATTGCGTGGTTTATAACAAGGAACCGTTCTCTTCAGATGTTACCCAAAGGGTTTCAAGAGGAGCTAAAACACTACTTTTAAAGGCAAATTTTCAAAATTTTTCTGGGGGAGGATCCCCAGCCCCCCTTGAAATATCTTGATATCTATTTATATTTTTTTCCCTTGAAAATTGCGTGGTTTATAACAAAGGAACCGTTCTCTTCAGATGTTACCCAAAGGGTTTCAAGAGGAGCTAAAACACTACTTTTAAAGGCAAATTTTCCAAATATTTCTGGGGGAGGACCCCCAGCCCCCCTTGAAATATCTTGATACCTATTTATATTTTTTCCCTTGCAAATTGCGTGGTTTATAACAAAGGAACCATTCTCTTCAGATGTTACCCAAAGGGTTTCAAGAGGAGCTAAATCACTATTTTTAAAGGCAAATTTTCAAAATTTTTCTGGGGGAGGACCCCCAGCCCCCCTTGAAATATCTTGATATCTATTTATATTTTTTTTCCCTTGAAAATTGTGGGATTTACAAGGAACCGTTCTCTTCGGATGTTACCAAAAGGGTCTCAAAAGGAGTTAAAACAATACTTTTAAAGGAAAATTTTCAAAATTTTTCAGGGAGAGGACCCCCAGCCCCCCTTGAAATATCTTGATATCTATTTATATTTTTTTCCCTTGAAAATTGCGTGGTTTATAACAAGGAATCGTTCTCTTCAGATGTAACCCAAAGGGTTTCAAGAGGAGCTAAAACACTACTTTTAAAGGCAAATTTTCAAAATTTTTCTGGGGGAGGACCCCCAGCCCCCCTTGAAATATCTTGATATCTATTTATATTTTTTTCCCTTGAAAATTGCGTGGTTTATAACAAGGAACCGTTCTCTTCAGATGTTACCCAAAGGGTTTCAAGAGGAGCTAAAACACTACTTTTAAAGGCAAATTTTCAAAAATTTTCTGGGGTTTGACCCTCAGCCCCCCTCAAAATATCTTGATATCTATTTGTAATTTTTTTCCCTTGAAAATTGTGGGATTTACAAGGAACCGTTCTCTTCGGATGCTACCAAAAGGGTCTCAAAAAGAGCTAAAACAATACTTTTAAAGGCAAATTTTCAAAATTTTCCTGGGAGAAGACCCCCAGCCCCCCTTGAAATATTTTGATACCTATTTATAATTTTTTTTTTCCTTGAAAATTGCGTGGTTTACAAGGAACCGTTCTCTTCGGATGTTACCCAAAGGGTCTCAAAATGAGCTAAAACACTACTTATAAAGACAAATTTTCAAAATTTTTCTGGGGGTAACCCCCAGACCCCCCCTTTTTACTTGGAGTGATTTTAAAATTGTGACATTATATGCACCATAATTCAAATACTACTTTTAAGTTATATAAAACTAGGTAGTATGGGGTTTAGAAATGGTGGCCCTTGGGGGGGTGACACCGCGAACTTCCGCCCCGGGTGACACCCACCCTAGCTACGCCACTGAGGGATGCTTCACTGTTTTCTCATGTTAAGAGAAACACGTCTCACGCAGGACATAGATCTCGTTACAAAGTATATATTTATGCTCAACTTAATACTTTTCACTTAATTTAAAAAGCGGTGACTAAAAACCACTATCACTAAAATGAAATAATCCAAACCGATTAAGAACAGAGCTCTTAACTTATATTTCACAGGTTATGGAAGGGATGCTTCACTGTTTTCTCATGTTAAGAGAAACACGTCTCACGCAGGACATAGATCTCGTTACAAAGTATATATTTATGCTCAACTTAATACTTTTCACTTAATTTAAAAAGCGGTAACTAAAAACCACTATCACTAAAATGAAATAATCCAAACCGATTAAGAACAGAGCTCTAAACTATTATTTCACAGGTTATGGAAGGGATGCTTCACTGTTTTCTCATGTTAAGAGAAACACGTCTCACGCAGGACATAGATCTCGTTACAAAGTATATATTTATGCTCAACTTAATACTTTTCACTTAATTTAAAAAGCGGTGACTAAAAACCACTATCACTAAAATGAAATAATCCAAACCGATTAAGAACAGAGCTCTTAACTTATATTTCACAGGTTATGGAAGGGATGCTTCACTGTTTTCTCATGTTAAGAGAAACACGTCTCACGCAGGACATAGATCTCGTTACAAAGTATATATTTATGCTCAACTTAATACTTTTCACTTAATTTAAAAAGCGGTAACTAAAAACCACTATCACTAAAATGAAATAATCCAAACCGATTAAGAACAGAGCTCTAAACTATTATTTCACAGGTTATGGAAGGGATGCTTCACTGTTTTCTCATGTTAAGAGAAACACGTCTCACGCAGGACATAGATCTCGTTACAAAGTATATATTTATGCTCAACTTAATACTTTTCACTTAATTTAAAAAGCGGTGACTAAAAACCACTATCACTAAAATGAAATAATCCAAACCGATTAAGAACAGAGCTCTTAACTTATATTTCACAGGTTATGGAAGGGATGCTTCACTGTTTTCTCATGTTAAGAGAAACACGTCTCACGCAGGACATAGATCTCGTTACAAAGTATATATTTATGCTCAACTTAATACTTTTCACTTAATTTAAAAAGCGGTAACTAAAAACCACTATCACTAAAATGAAATAATCCAAACCGATTAAGAACAGAGCTCTAAACTATTATTTCACAGGTTATGGAAGGGATGCTTCACTGTTTTCTCATGTTAAGAGAAACACGTCTCACGCAGGACATAGATCTCGTTACAAAGTATATATTTATGCTCAACTTAATACTTTTCACTTAATTTAAAAAGCGGTGACTAAAAACCACTATCACTAAAATGAAATAATCCAAACCGATTAAGAACAGAGCTCTAAACTATTATTTCACAGGTTATGGAAGGGATGCTTCACTGTTTTCTCATGTTAAGAGAAACACGTCTCACGCAGGACATATATCACGTTACAAAGAAAATATTTATGCTCAACTTAATACTTTTCACTTAATTTAAAAAGCGGTATGCAATCCTGCTCAAACTTTCAGAATATTTATTTCCACACAAATTGATACCTTTTTTTATGGGTAATTGTCTGTGTGAGTGCCAATGAAAAAAATTTCTTCTCCCTAGCTATTTTTGTTTAATTTTTATGAAGTTTTAAAATCGCATTTAAAAACAAATAACCTGACATGATTGACGGGCATTTTTCTTGGTTCAAAATCTGTATAAAAAAAAACTAAAATATTCTAATCATAATTTTGGTTGTGTGCCCTTGTTATTAATTTTAGTTGTGAAACATACCCAGAAAAGTCCTAAAACAAGTTTTTGTGTATTAAATAATTGAAACACATTTTTAAAGCCAGTTCCAACTTTTATTTAAAAACTCAAAAAGTAAAGATATGTATAATAAAACCACAGAGAAAACAAATTTTACAATTCTAGTCAACTAACTTAATTTTAACTACATTTGTGAATACAATAACTATTCAGGGTAAAACAGTTATGATTACAATCGTAAAAACATGATAATTCACTAACATTTTAACTCATGATTTTCTTGTGGTTACAAAAAAATTCTCTACAAATCATCAGAGGAATATAATAAAAATGATTAAAAATAACACAAAAAAAGAAAAGCAACAATACATACATTCGAAAACCCTTGTGCAAATGACTTTAAAATCACCGGTGAAAATTCGCGAATCATCCAAAATACCTTTGGATTTCGCTAAAACAATAACATGACTAACATCGTAAATTATACCTTCTCTTACTTCAACATTCTAAACTTTCTACTTATGTCCTTTAACTATAGCACAAATCCTCGGGAATTTTGGCTAGAGACATTCGCAAAATTTGGCTATGTAAGGGGGGTTTTAATTTGGATTTTTCAGGAATAAGAAGTAGAAGAAGAATAAATATGTATTTTATAGAACAGCAATTTCTGTATCGTCAATCACTTCCAGGACGGATCTAAAAGTAACTTCCACACATATATTATGAATTAATATTTTAAAGTTACAATATATATATATTTTTTGTAAGTTCAATAAACTAATAAATATAATTTTTAAGGTAAAATAAAATTAAATAGATCTTTCAACATTTAAATTTCTAAAACTTTATATAATTACTAATTTATAATTTGATATTAAATTACTAACTTTAAATCTTTTATCTTTTTAAATTTCAACAAATCCATAAATTCTACAAATTATACTTTAATGTGTACTACAAATGAATGGACTATGGAATCAATATTAATTCAATATTTCTAAAATTAGTTATTTATTTTTATCCTAAGTACATACAATTTACTAAACTTTTCAAATTAACTTAAATACATTATTTTTCTCCTGAAAATGTGCTATACTAGACAGCAACTTAAGTTGACCCTATGACGTCACTAACAAACAAAGTAGTTCCCATTACATCGCGGTGTCGGAATTTTGAGTGAAACGAAGAACGTAAATTTCAAAATATGATTAGTTTGTTAAACCCATGTATATACAGTGCTTTTCAATCACGATTTGCGTACCGAAACTCCTCCAAGCAACCCAACAGGCTTTGTGCTTACCGATTTCTCCTTCCGCATTTGTGACGTACTGGGTTCAAGAAACGTTGCTGTCAAGTATAGTTTCTCGAGTGATTTTAGTTGAAATACTCGTATATTTCTAAAACAGGAGGAAATCTTATTCTATAATATGTTTTCTTCAAAAGCCCCACTTACACATATACTTTATATGAAATAAAATATTTTATCTTATCTCTAGCAGTTCCTGTATTTCACTTAATTAAAAAAAATCATAAATACATATTCACGAAAACATCGAATCCGTACCAGATTTTCAGTCTTCAAAGATCACAGCTCTCTTTTATCACTCAGAAAACAATCAAAACATTACTTTAGGCGCAACTAAAAACTCATTTCAAATGAAAGAAAGAATTCAGCGCAATCTCTCTTCAGTGTAACATTCTAACACAAACAATACATTTCTTACCAACAAAGGTGTACAATACTTAATAGAGCATTTTCAATCACATGACTCGGACCTAACAACGGCCTTAGCAACGTTGTTATTCGTCCAAGTGACGTCATGTGCGAATGCTTCTATTGGATGCTTTTAGTTCCCGCCCCTAACAACAGCCCTAGCAACGTTGTTTATTCGTCCAAGTGACGTCATGTGCGAATGCTCTATAAACATGCGCAAAATTTAAATTTTTACTGATGAAAAGCTTTTAAACTTTCTTTTTCCCATTGCTACTCAAATTTTTATTCTAAATGCTTAATAAAAATGTATTGCCTATTTTTATATTTCATCCCCATATTACCTATAGTAGGATAATATTTAATTTAAAATAAGTATTTCTATATTTTAAGATTTTTAAATATAAATATTGATTTAGAATCATTAACTTTAAAGCGGTCGTTTATCTTCATTATAAAGTAATTAAATTAATTATTTCTCTATTTCCCTTACAGCTTATTGATTTAATGTTATACATTCCCAACTCTCTTTCCAAAGTCAATCAACTATGTTCTAAAATTAATAATAGACAAGTAAAAACTTAGAAGTGTTAAGAAAAATATTATGAACATTTAAATATAATCTTTTAAAACATTTAAATATAGAAGATCTACAAAAAAGTATCAGTATATTAATGCTACTATATTACTATTCATAGTATTCATTCTTAAAAGTACTTTTTCCTTTAAATAATCCTTTTTCATTATAATCCTCTCTTATCAAAAGCATTATCACAGTAATAAAGAGCAGTCTAAAGTGATATTTTTTCTGTTGTTAAACTATAACTATTTTTCGAGCCTTAAAACCTTTCTTTTTCTACATTTTCTTTTGATTTCATCATCAGCTGTCATATGCTTTACACATGCATTTGTGCAACCCTTTTAATGTGTATGGTTCAAGGCATGCAAAATACGAAAGGGACACCAACATTCTAGCGGTCAAACTAAGTCAAACAAATTTTATATATTAATACATACATAATTTGCTGAAAAGCTTTAAAAGAAAGCATTTCAATATATGTATTCTACATAAAGATGAAATTATAATTATATGTATCAACGTTGGCGTCCCTTTTTCCATGCAACTATTCGGAAGCTTATTTACAGCATATATATAGTCATATGCAATGTCAACGGCACGTGAAATAGCACGGAAACGTCTATGGCAGACAAGACACGGTTTTTCATGTATATAAAGGCACATAAAAATCACACACAATCGAATACTCGATAAGCTAATCACAATTTGCAACCTCAAATCAAATATCCAAAGGAAGCAAATAGTAAATAAAAACATTCTGACAGTGTAAAACATACAATGCTAAAAAGTTATAAAAAACACTTAGCAAAAGGACGTACAGTAGGCACAAAGAACATGATGAACATTTCTAATGCGTAAAAACTGTGTTAAATTTGTTAACACATCATAAAATGAAACTACTTAATTACTCAAAAAAAATAATAATGCAGTAAAAAATTCATTCATTTTTCCAAATTTTTATTTTTTAATTTTAATAAAAAAAGGGGATATAACCTTGAAAAGGGTGTCATATTAGTGAAGTCGTTTTCATATTCCTTTTGCCTACTGGATCACCTAAATATATTAACAAACATGTAAGGTATTTATAAGAGATCACTAAAGTTACAAGTACACATCTGATATCAATTCAGTTATATGCATAAAATGACATTTTAAAATTCGGAACTACATTTTAGAGGACCAAACAATTCTACGAATCTAAAGTGAAAGTGTTTTATTTCTATTTATTAAGTTATACTACTCTCTCAAATGTAACTCGATTTTCAAGACAGCAGTCTTGACTACTCTACTCACGGTTATACTTTTAAAAATATTTTACAGCAATGAATTTATTTTAAAATGTCTTTATTTTCCGTTGAGAATAAGTTTAAATATGAACTTCAGGTAAAAAATTCTGAAGTTGGGGAATACAGTCAAAATCCATGCTAAATTGGTTAAAAGTTTTAAAATTCGTTGAAAAATCCGGTGCTTTATAATTGAGTACTTTCTTGTGATGAAAGACTGTCAGTAGAGAAACATGCTCAAATATCAAAGGGAAATAATAATTAAAATAATAATAGAAATAGAATCCCGTATTAAGGGTATCAAAAGAGGATTTTCAGGGGAAGGGATATTGATTTTATGAAAAATAAAATGATTAGTTAACAAGTTGGGCCAAATAATTATTTTGCTGCAAAAAAAGATGTATTTTTAATCCAAAAAACGTTAAACATTTAGTTCGCAACTTTTTATCCCTACATGTATCATTTTAAACTTATTTTCAATGAAAACTTATTGAGTTTGTTTAAGCATTTTTAATTTCTACTCTATAAAAACAATTGAGATTTCTTTAATATTTTTAATCAATTAAATAAAATTAAAAGTTATTAAAATATGAGAAAAAGGAGAAAATCTATGTCTCAGAAAAGTTAGCACATCCTCACGAATTCGTTTTTACAAGCATTAGTATGGTGATATATTAATACAAAATTATTCTGAAGAGAAAGCTCGGCTTAATATTTAAGGGTAAAAAATACCAGTTTTCAATTTTTTTTTGTATAGCTTTCAGTGTAATTACAGAAATGTTTTATAAGCTTCTCTTTATATAAATGAAGCGTAAGTGAAGATCGTGAAGCATTCGTGCTATGGTGCTGTTGAAAATGGAAAATTACAGTGATAATTACAGTTTGAATGATCAAAAAAATTGATTTTAAGTTTGACAAGTATGTAATCTTTGATTTGGCGCTTCAAATCAATAATTTAATTAAGTTTACTTTAACTAACCTAATTTTTAGTTACTTTAATTAGTTAATTCAACGTCACGATTTTCTCACTGCTTCAAAATGTTTCGAATATTCGAAGAATGGATTCCCTTTTTTATGGTTCTTCAATTAGCTAACTTTGAATAACTAAACTTGTATCATTATTTATCATACAATGCCCTTGTTTAGTACTCATTCATTTCATACAATGTCCGAGACGTTTTGTAAATACTTTTTTAATTTATTTACACTTTGCAACAAATTTAAACGGAGTAGTAGTACTTGAAAATCCGTTAGGAAAAGTTGCGAGTCTTCTAGGTAAAGTTCTAAAGAAGAAAGGCAAAATGTACATCATTTTGATTTCATATATAAATTGAACAATTCAATTTAAAGTAAGCTAAGAACACGTTAAAAAAAAGAGAGTAATTCTGAGATGGCCTACGATTTTATATTAAGAACTCACTCATCAATGAAAGGTCACTATCTATTGGAATGGGTAAAATGGGAGAAAACAACCTAGTTTGGTCACAAGGAACAAGACCAATAAAAGCTAGTGTTAAACGATAATGCCTATGTTAGGTATTGTATGGCAACGAAAAAGTACAATCATGTTCATAGGATTCAACACCTAAAAATGCTCAAGACTTATAATATGATAGTAACTAACAGAATATTTTAAAATGTACTCAACCACCCTGATGTTAGATGTAACAATGAATAATGATGGATCAGAAAACACTAGAGATCTTTTCGTTATTTATACACAAATCAATTTTTATACACTCCTCAGAATTCCTGTTGGAAAATAATCCATCACATTTAAGAATCGCATTTTTATCTTTCCGCAACAAACCAACAGCCGAAAGTTTATCAGCATCCATCACTTTTGTGTAATCGTGTGAATGGCTCTTTGAACCTATTTATCATTTTCAAATAAGATATTTGAAAACTTCTCATCATAAGGTACAACTTACCAAACAAAAGATCACATCTGTAGGCAGTAAACGCCTTTCCCTGAATTAACATGAGCAACTTCCATCAGCATTCACAGGCATCTAAGTTCAAACCAGAAATATTCTAGATTTTTAGTGATGGCTGTGAACTGTCTCACCATCGATATTATTTTCCCTATTTAAACTTCTGATTCATACACAAATTAAACAAAGAAAGAAGACTAGTGGTCAATCCATCGCTCAAGTGAACCCATCCTAACTGCAGGGGTGGTGGTGGTGGTATTCAAGATGTCCACTCCGAACGCCGACTTTCAGCTAATTAATGAACCATCAGTTATATATGCATATTTTCACTTGCAAATTTATCTTTTTTTTAAAAAAGAGGTAAAGAATTATGCTTAAAGTATTTTTTCAAAGCACATGCTATAAAATTTTAATACATTTTATCATTTTTATTCGGTGTAAAAGAAGGATATCCCTTTGGAAATGGAAAAAATTGTAAGATGAGATCAATTTGAGTTTCCTGTTTAGGTTGGACGGGTTAGCAAAGAGCATTTCCGATGGGGTACTGCTCAAATTTACTTTTACAATAGTATCGAATGATGTTATTAATGTCGATGTAGTGCCTACCAAAAGCCTAGCATCCTTATGTCTTGGACTTCCACTTAAACTTTTAATTATTTATCTGTAAAAGCAAAAAGCGCTGTGAACTTTTACTGCCCACTTTAATTCAGGGGTGTACCTATTTGGGAATCGTATAGTATAGAATACACATAATTCTTTACCTTCAATAATTTTCCGAAACTTCAAAAGTCTGCCTGCAGTCAAGCGTTAGAGATGCGAACACCCTGAAAACTATTAATGATGGGTCAAATTGATACTTTTAGGTACTATAGTTACTTTGATAGTATCGAGTACTTTTAGATATCGACCACTCATTTTGAAGTATATTTTTAATGTATCGAATACATTTAAGGGAACTAAATATTTGGATGTTGTGGACCTTGGTGCTTCTTTTTGAAAGAAAAGTTGTACACAATTGCATACCTGTGCTCAGATGGCAAAATATGATGTGTAAGTCAATTTTTCGATAAAAAAACAACACAACAATAATTTATATTTTGGGGTCTCATTTGGTAATTATGTCAAGCTTTGCTCTTTTAGTGAGAAACTTTCATGGGCTTCAATGGTCTCTTGAAGATTATAACGCGGACTTAAAACATTTTGCCATCTAAGCACCTTGGTTTCACAAATACTGATACTTCGTTATCCCTTTCCTATAAGTACTCAAAAGTATCGACTTGGCCCGCCACAGCCATCGCTCTAGGTGTTGGAGAAGAAGCACTCGAGCTGCTCGTCCGGCAGCTTGTAGAAGACCTGTCCGATGTTGAAGGACTTGCGGATGGTGATGAGCTCGTCGATGGACTCGATGGGGTTGGCCTTAGTGGACCAGACGCAGAGGGAGCTGTTAGGAACTTGGAAGAGCAGGCGCTGGATCTCGGGGATGGAGTACTTGAGCAGCGAGGCGTGCACGGGGAACATCACGGGCTGCATCAGGGTGTACTCTTTCACCAGCGCCACCATGCGGTCGATGTACTCGCGGGTGTACCTGCAAAACGAGGACTATAATAGGTGGAAAAAAGCGTTGAAGAAGTTGCCTTGTGAAATAGAAAACAAACGCCGAAATTTTTATAAAGGTGATTCGCCCTCTTTCGTTATCCACTTCAGCTTCCTATAGCTGAGTTATGGTAAAGAGCCTTTCCTTTGAACTTAAATTATTCTGCATATTCCACCATTTGGCAACTAAAAAACAGGCTATGAGTTACTTATTTTACTAGGTTAGGAAACTCCAACTCTCAAACGTCACCTCCAGCCATGGACCGGTTTCGTCCTTGTTGGGACTCATCAGCACGGCATAGGAAGGTAACGCAAGAGAGAGGAGGAAGGCTTCTTGTCAAGCCGACTATAATGTAAAAAGTGGTGACCATTGATTAGTCTACCACTATCTGCTGGAATGAACTGCGCATTCCCAGGACAGATTCAATTTCCAAAAGCAAGAAATGTGATGGTGATGGTGAAAAAATACTATTTTACTATTTATTTTACTACTTTAAAAAACCTTCATTTTTTTTTTCCTGCCTCAGAGATTGATATTTGTGCATTGCCTACTGGTGAGTCGCCTGGACCTAGATTCATAATCGTTATACGAGTGGTCATAAGGTCCCTTTTTAAAAAAAAGCGCTAAACTTCCCAAAAGATGTCGACCGATTATATATATAATAGACTAATCATTTATACATGAGTTGCTGATCTGATAAGGGACCGCGAATATTTTGATATGAAATACTCTCAGATTAATTCTCATAGAAAAGTACCATAAAGAAAAGAATAGAGTATACCTATTAAGACGTTTCCGGAGGTATAGTGCTTTTACTTACCCGATTTTTAAATAAGTGGATGGCAATACATCGGTGGTCCAGCCTAGGGATATGATGGAGCGAGGAAACCTAGTCCTGCATAGAGTGAGAAATGTCCACGCATCTACTGGAACTGCTGAAGAACTGTGGGGACCCAGCTGAATGTCTGCATTCAAAATGACGGGTCCACGTAGCTAAAAATGAGAATTCATGCAGTTTATTGTCGCGTGTTTTTTAAATGGATGGTAAATTTATTAAGAACATATTATTTTAATTTATTAAGAAATATTGGTCCCTCTGCATCAACCATTCAATTAGCCATATCCGATAATCAAACCGAACTAATGCACTTTTTCTTCTCATAAGGTTTAGCCTAAAGCGAGAAATATATCCAAGAACATGCAATTAAATTAAATTAAGATAACTTTGTAGTACGTATCTCAAAGACGTCTAAGGATGGATTGGCATGCAACATTTTCGCGCATTTGGCGTGGTGCGATTGAGTTCTTCTGTCTGCTGTACCTGTCATTGGTTCTTGGCTTTTAATTGGATATTGGTTAAAGCTTTTACGTAATAGTGGCTAAAACCAATGACAGCTCCGAAACGCGTCAATCGCATAGGCTCCAAACCTGTGAAAACTAGGCGTATCAATCCTGCCTAAGTCAGGCCACATTAACGGTCAGAATTATAGGGTAGTAGAGAGATTATACAAATATGCCTAGCCTATGGTAGGAATCAATCCCAATGAGATTTAGGTCAGGACTTTTTGGCTAGCATGGTAACTTTGCTATTGGTAACTTCAAGACATTCAGAAATGATTGCCCTTCATGCTTTATAGGAAGGTTGATAGTTCCAACACATGCTGCAACAAAAATCTTCACTAGACTACGGCCATCAAACAATGGATACTCACGTGGTCTGCGACCCTGGCGAGCACCCTGCAGGCGGGCTCGACCACCTCCGTGGACCTGAAGTCGAGCTGGATCCCCTTGTTGTTGTAGCGCAGCACCTCCTGCAGCCAATCCTCGAGGGTGAGGTCCCCGGGAGGGGAGGACGGCCCCGCACACATGATGGGCACCGGGTAGCGGCTGTTGCACGACATGATCACGTCACCCTCCACCATGCTCGCGGCGCCTGCACACAAATCAGAATCTTTAATTTATGACTGTGTTTGACGTTTCTCTCATTTCCCTCTCCCCATTCCCACTTTTTCTCTACCATTTAGCATCCATTACCTTCTCTCATGGATTGGTGTTGTTCATTATTTCTTCTTAGGACTTGTAGGTCTTTAACGTAAGTTAGATTTTATAAAGGTTCACAGTGCAACTTTAATAACGTTCTATTGGTCCCTTGAATTCCCTTTTGACAAGTTCAAACTTTTTGGGGTGCCTTAAGCGTCGAATTTATCCAAGTTGTACTGCATAATTATAAAAAAATGAACTTTAATGTGCCTATTGGTAACATCTTTGGAAAAAGTCAATAGGCTGACCAATTATTGTGTGTTATGTAAGTGTTTCTTGGGGTCCCCCTTCTTTCGAGATTGGCCTACTACAGAAAATTTTCTAAATCAGGCCCTGCATTCGTGAGTTTTTATTCAAAGTTTTTAAAAAGACGAAAACTTTTCAATGATTAAATTCAAATAAAAGGATACTTCTAAACACTTACTAAGCGTTTGTTGCAGTTTTATGGCGATTGACTTACTTCGCAGCGCATGCGACAGCCGAGCTTTGCTGTTTGTCCCTCGGGCCCATGTTACTCGCAAAGCATCACCTTTGGCATCGGGGAAGTAATCCAGAAGACTCGAAGGCAAGGCATGATGATGCTGCTAAAGAAATAAAAACACCGTCTTAAGCTTAAGTAGGTAGTAAAGAGAAATTCGGAATTAAAACACATAAAGGGTGTTTAAAAGAAGAGATCACCTAAAGTGATCTCTCCTCTTCTCTCAGAAATAATGATAGAGGGGGGGGGGGTTAAGGGAAGTTTAAGTTAGTTTGTGTTTTCTTTAAGATTCTTACGCGCGCGCTATTTTACAGATTAGATTAAAATTTAGCTTTGTTACTGATAGGAGAGTTATAACGTCTTAGCTCATTATCGTAAACTGTCCACTTTTGATTACGTTTTTAAAACTCCTTTATGTACTAGGATATTATTTTTTAGATATAGTATCAGTTTGCAACTATACTATTACTACTTTTAATATCCATAGTTTCCAACAATATTATTTTTTCAATGCATTAAATGAAGATCTGGATAATTATTTCTAAATCATAAAGGTTGAGGCTGGTCAATGTTAATCCTGGTGTACTACGCCACATACATTACAACCCTACAACAGTTCATTAAGTATTATAATGGATTAATTTATCAGAGTTAGGTTGTGTTCCTCAATTAACACAGCTTGTTTTTCTAAATATAACCCGCTTCAGTAAAAAAAAAAGAGATAATTTCAAAGGGTGATAGGATCTTTAAAAACATTTTACTAAAGTCAAGAACACCTAGATTTCGCACACATAGCATTTCAAACTATCCTTTGCTATAAATACCATTTCCTTGTTCTCAGTCGTGACTTGACGTAAAAGTTCTCAAGTTAAGGTTGGTTCAATATAAGAATATTATCACTCATTTCAACGGCATTTCAAAAGTTCGCCGGGAAGTCATTTTTAACACCATTCAGTGGCCAGTTCTTGGTTATTGAGATACTTATTACAAAACAAATAGAGCATCAAAGTGAACGTAGAACTACCTAAATTTGAGAGTCGTGCGTTTAAGAAATAGATACACTGCGAAACAAATGACCAAAGAACAAAAGAAAAGAATTGTTTCAAATTCAGGTGTGAAAGAATTCCGTATATCGATTCAGACGGTCTGGTGGGGAAATAAAGCCCGAATCCCACAGCCACGAGCTCCCAAAAATAACCCCTAATCCGCGCAAATTCCATGGTAGATCACCGGAAATCGGCGAGAGACAATAGGAATAATGACAAAATGCCCGACAAACCTCACAGGGAAGTCTACATCCATTGCATAGAGATAGCCTTAACCAGAACGAACATTGGCTGCAGCCCAGCATGCCGATATAGAGACAGAGAGGGGATGGAAAACAGGAATCCGAAAGATAGACAGAGACGAAAGGATTTTGAAGCAGAAAAAGTTCTTTCTTCAAAAAGAATCATAATATTAAAGGATGAATAGAATTAGAGCAAGGGTCCCACAAATATAGCCTGCGAAAACTTTTGAAAATTTCCTTTCGTTCAATTTAGTTTTCCCAGATATTAAGAGTTTTTTGTACATTTTTGAAAATATTCTTCTTATTCGCTACTATATACACTCTCAGTTATACCGTTACAAATTATCGAGATGTTTCCGAAAATTAATATAAAGCAATATACGTATTTTTTGCTAAGTATTCCTAGATTTATTTGAACCCAAGCTCACACTGAGGCACATCCGGACCAAAGAAAATTTTCCCAAGTATTCTTACGAACCTCTGTATCAGAGTGTTAAGGATATACGAAAAATCTGGTCAGTGTAAAAACCGGTCAGTAAATTCCGGTCAATAAAAAACAAATTAATTGCAAGGGTAAAGCTAAAATTTTTTGTGTTTTTTTTTACTGGAATTTACCGACCGGATTTTAGATTGATCGGTATTTTCGAGACACCAGTGTTAACTAGTCATATATTGAAAAAGAAAGAAAATTTTCTCTATCTATAAGTTGTTTATTTTTTAATTTGCGATTATTTAAAAACAAAGAACTTTAAAAATAGGTATCATTATTTTAATTTGAGTTAATTTCATTTTAATATTTTTCTCATAAGTAAAATGTACCCTTAGTATTCCATTTGAGGATATTTACGCGATTTCTTTTTGTTCTTGTATATATTAAAAAAATGGTTATTTTAGTGAGTGAATTAGAAAATTTGGTGAGTTTCTATATTTTGCGATTATCTTCACAACAGTTTTCCTGAATGATATTTTTTATGAAGTAGATTTTAATGTAAAGTGGCACCATCTATAGACGCGTTTTCATTTCATTCGAGCGTTCGTTTAAATTCAATAAATCTCACAGTCAAAAGGAAAAACCGCCTTTCTAAAGAGTAAAACGTGAAAATAATAAATAGGAAAAAAGCATCCCACTGACAGTCACTGACACTTTAAGTTTAAGCATTTGCTTTAAACTTAAAGCAAATGCATAGGGTTGTGAAAGATGTTGCTATCAGGGATTCCGATATTATGGGGGGGGTTTGTAAAATGCGAAAGAAACCCCTCAGAATGCTTAAATGTTTATATCATTTTCGGAAAAATACCAATGAAAAATCGGAATGTCAAAAATATTTTTAAATACGCTTTAGTTTTTTTAAATATAACAGATTTAAAGATTATAGAAGGCTTACCATACGTCCGGGGTTACTCCGGACAGGGCTTTTAGTTCTGTCCGGGGGGATATTTCCGGAGGGGAAAATGTCCGGGGTTTCATACATTTAAGACTTTTTTATAAAAAAATCCTGATCACGATGTTTGAAATTGTGTTGTTTTACTCTCTCTTACGTCCTTATTAATTTTGACCTTACTTGCTGTGAATTTTATGATAAAATTAAGTCAAACAAAAAATTTTTCGAAAAAATAATGTTTAAGGAATGTCAAATGAATATTTTTAATTTGAATGCTTTTTTTTTAGTTTTTAATCTTTGATAAATTTATATACGTATAGTAGGTACTTAGAAAGTAATTTTTAAAAATATGTCCTGGGTTGGACCCAAGAAAATATGGTGAACCTAAATATTAAGCATTGAGTTTGTTCTTTGTGTAGTTTCTATCAATTGCATCTTTCCTGCTAAAAAACCAAACGTATCTAACCAATTTGTCATTTTAGCATTTTGATAAAGCTTTTTATTTTTATCCATTTTAGTTTTTATTGCTAAAGGAAATTTTCCCATATAACTTAAACCTTGGTTGGCACCGTAGCTTCAACAGGAAAAAGACCAACCGCCCTCTATTCCTTTTAAACTTTTAAACCCCGACCGCATTGTGTTCGTTTGGCTGTTATTGTTGCGCCACCATTTCCCGCGATGCTTCTCGGACAAGAAGAAGAAGTCAATCAAACGAGATGTCGGAGCGAGAAACAAGAAAAAAAAAACGACTGGAAGATGGAGCCGAGGCGGAATTAAGGTCAGGAAAAATCTAGGTCAGAAATCTGACTACCAAAGAGAGGAATGACCTCTGCGCCAACTCTTGCTCTCCAAGGTAAGTACGCGTGCAGGCAGGTAAGTTGGCTCGGCCAAGTTCCATTTGGACATTGGCCTTTGCCTTCCTCTCGGTTGGAGAAAAGGAGAAATGCGGCCAATTTCGTCTGCGGAGATGTTGTTATTGTTTAAGTGATTACGGTTTCTTCAGATGAAAGTTGTCTGATATAATTGAATTTTAATTTCCTATTCAATTTTTCATTTACCTTTGATTTTAAAAAGAGTTAATCATCCTTCTTTGTTCATTCAATGCAATATATTCGTGTTGCAACGGGACTGCTTTAGAAATCCTACAGATTCAATGATTTTTAACGAAATTCCCTTCTTAAACTAAGGTTTAATTATTTTTAAATACACTCATCCATCACTAAATAAAATATGGCGCAGGTTTACATGATAGGAAGGGTTACTTTTGCATATTTTGCAATAGATATTAGTCCCTCACATTCACTAGAGCATAAGTAATTAAAGACAAAGTTGATGCAGGTTTATGAGCTAGTCAAAGCTAGTCAAGTTATGCAAAATTTCCGTAAAATACTAAAATAATACCGGATAAACTTTTTGTTCTGATGGCAATTTTGTTTTAAACAAAGTTTGTCTTAAACGTCTATTTTGAGGGGTAAAAAATTTATATATTTGTACACTCATATTTTATGAATATTGTAAAAAAGTTTTAGAACATACAAGAGGGTTGTTTTAAGCGATTTAAACAATTTGGAATACCTAAATACATACGCCGTTATGGGTTTCAAAGAAATTTCGATTACAAATTCGATCTTAAGAGACTCAATCATGAAAACCTTCAAATTTGTTTGAAGTTTCGGAGAGAAAACGAAAAAAAACGATGTCACATCTTCAAAAACCACTTGTTCCGCGCGTGATTATAGAGTCCCTAGTTCATCAGATTTTATACCCTAATGCCGTTGTAAACAAAAAAAAAGTTAAAGGAGTTCTAGAAAACTTTTTTTATTCAAATTTAGGTCGAACTAGATAGCTTATCAGTCTCTATACTGATGAAGGGTTTTTGAATTCAGTTCAGTCTTTCAATTTCATGATATTAGTCTGATATTACCCTAATTTCTTGAAGTATTAAAATAATACGTAATTTACATGGACATTTTGCATTGTTTCTAATTTTTTTACACGAATTAAATATATCAGTTAAGAACATTGAAATAATTTTCCCAGTTTTAAAAGTAAATTTATTTTTAAAATCTTTTTTACGAAAAGAATATCAAATAGTATTAGAACTCGGATCTTTGCCATTGGGTTAAAAAAAATGGTAATGATTTTGAATTGGTTGGTGAAGATATCTTTATCCTTTAATCTGCTTATGCAACTACAGAGTGTTCTAATTCTATTACGAAATCAGATAGTATGCTAAGTAGTAGAAAGTCGCCTCTTTAGCTGCTTTTACTTTTTAGCCTTAAGCTTTTGAAGAACGCATCCTATTTTCTTTTGCGATTATCAGCATAACTTTGTTTCTATCAGAGAGAAGATTGCAGAGCTTCTCATTTTTTCTTGAAAATTGCGGGGGTTTTAAATGTGGTAAACTTAGTTAAGTTTTCTAAGTTACTGAAGGAGATAATCTTAGGTTTCAAATTTTAGCTAGGGGTATTTAACTTAAATTTTGGTTTCTTCAAAAAAGGTTTAAATTTTAGTTTGACAGGAGAAACATCATACTTTCATTCATTAGTATCCCTTAGGTCAGGGGTCCCCAACCCTATGCCCGCGGGCACCATGGCGCCCGTCGATCGGTCTAGGTGCGCCCACTGCTTGTGCCCAACGATGAAATATTTCAGTTTTCCATTATTAGTATTCCTTTATTTTAAAAAAGAATATTAATATTAATTATGTTAATGTGTCAAATTAATTCTTAAAATTAAATTTTGTGTGCATTAGTGTATTATTAATTATGTCTACCAACTATAAATTTATCACGAAAAAATAAATGGTGCCCTCCATTCGACCGATATTTTGGTATGTGCTCTTGGGTACAAAAAGGTTGGGGACCCCTGCCTTAGGTCATGAAAGATTTCTACGCCATTTGGCTCCTGGGTAAAAAAAATACTTAAATAGTATCTAAACAAGATCGTTACATACACCCTCCAGAGTTGGATGAACTAGTCTTGTTTTTTTTTTATTATTATTTCCTCCATTTAAATAGCATTTAATATTTCTCTTAAGTATTATTTTTTTTTATTTAGAACTGAAATTCAAGGAAGACCAAAACCCTAAACAGGTTCAAAATTGTGATACTTTAAATTCTCTCTCCCACCCTATGAAATTTATTCCTATTTAAGCTACTGCTTTCAAATTTGTTCCCAAAAAAAAGCGGTTCATTTAAAAATGAAATTTGCCAGAAAAAAATGGATACATCTCTCCCTAAAAACTTTCTATATTTTACGTAAGAATCATTCATTCACTCTGTTTCAGGGGCCAACAAGCTGGAAATTCTCGTTATGCTATCCAAGAGGGTCTGAGTATACTTCTATATTATTACCATTCTCGTGAATACGAACCATCTGTCCCCTCAGCGCTTTGATTGACAACACGTGTGCCTCGGAGGCAATTCACCAGAGGGAAGTGAACCATTTCTTTTCCTCTGGGAAGAGTTTTCCGCCCTAGGCAACCGAGAAGTTCACTGCTAAGGCAAAAATGGATGTCAGTGATTCCAAAGCTGTTTGCTCCCACTGTCACTTTCATTCACCTATAACGAGTTTTCGCGAAAACTCGGTCAGCCGTCCGCTTTCTACTTGCGTGGAACGAAAATAAACGAGGAACAAGTTGATCTGCCTCCTCTTTTTCCACGTGGAAGAGGAGGTTCCATCTGTTGTTTTCCCGCAGATTCGATCTCTCGCGTTTTTTGACTGTCAGGATCAAGCGTCTAGCTAGGCTCTGGCAGACACTGTGTCGCGAACCTTGGACGCTCGGAGACGGTTTTTGAGTTTTAAAAAGCGAGTGAGGTGTTTGTGAGTGTGGATGCGGCATGCCTTGTTGCCTTGTTTTTAGCATGTTACCTCGAGAAAGGTCGTTACGAGTTAATGAAATGTCGCGATTTTTTTCGTGTGATGAAAGTCTTGATAAAGTTCAATGTTATCATCTCGACCTAGGTTAGCGATGTTAGCAAAAAACAGGTTGCATTTCCATTAAACAAATCCAACTAAAAGCACTGCTATCTTCTTTTATTAAAAGGTTAACATACAAGGTGAATCTGAAAGAACCTTGATGCAGCATGATGAATGCAGCAAACTTTTTTTCACTTTTATTGGAGCAGAAAATATCATATTCTTCTATTTAAAGCAGACAAAACTACAGACTTTAAAAATTGGATTTTTACATTCACCACCAATTTACACCGCCCCAAGTTTTACCCGGTAAAGATTTCACTTCCTGAATTTTTCAGGGTTAACGTTTTGATTTGATAAATATTCAACAAGAAATTAAAACAAAATATTGAAACTCTTTTTTAATGAAAAGGTCAAACGCCTAATTTTATTTCTCCGCCTAATAAGTTACCCAGTAAATCAATTAATTCTATAAATCCAATAAAACTAACGAAGACTTTTGACATTTAGTAAAAAAATTGTATCGAAGTTCTTCTTTGAAGGTATAAAAGGCAAGCATTAAGAAATAATAGTATATTTATAATAACACTAAATTTTAAAAAAAAAAGTCATATTCCAGCATGAAATTCCACTTTGGGCTTTCATAAGCTAATTTTTTCAAATAATTTTGAATTTAAAAAACGCACTCTAATTTAGCATTGAACACGAAGTGATAACAAATTGGGTAAATCCTTGAAAAGATATCTTAAACAGTCGAAACCAAACAAACATTACCGATGCGGAAGACATTCCGCGACTATTCACCCCTTTCTTATCTATCTCTCGAACGCAACCATATCGATCCTCCTTCAAAAAGTTTCCGGAAACATCCCGCCATAAAAAGTCCTAGTTCCGTAGAGAGGATTTACGAGTAAGGTCGCCGGGCGTTCGTTCACCTACTACGGAAGAATAAGAATAGGTAACAACAAAACAGCAAAAGAGCGAAGAGATTCTGCTATAGACATTGAAAAAAAATGGGGACACTCGCGTCGCAGACTTCCGCGATACGGTGACTGTGAAGAAAGGAGAGGGTTTAGAACGTTTTTCCAGAATGGGCATTCTCCCCCGTTGGAGAGTGGCATCTTCCACCTGCTTGGGAACTGGATTCGAACTGTTTTTATTAATCATGCAACTTGGGGAGAGAGAATTGTTATTTTCCTTTTCGGCTTCTTTGTTTCGGAGTCATTTATTGTTGTTTTTCCATTGAGAGGACATTCGACGGTTCGATAGTGCGAAGGTTTATTTTTATGATGTCATTTAGTTTCTGAGGTGTATTGAGATATGGAAGGTGTATTATTGGTGATAGTAGTCGTTTTTTTTTTTCGTTCAGGAGATGCTCTTAGAAGAAGTTCACTGACATGAATCAAATTAAATGGAATGACTATTTGTGATTTTCATTGTTCGAAATGATGTCAAAAAAAAATTTTTTTTTTATTATTAAGTTATTTTATTTCTCGAGGTTTTATATCATTTTGAACTTATTAGACCACATTAAAATCACTAAAAAGTGGAATAAATTAGGTTTAGAAAAAAAACACGAAGTATTCATTTTGTGTGTTTTTTTTTGGGGGGGCTGTAAAAAACTGTTCTTCATTTTCTTACTAAGACGTTGCAAACAGTAAAAAATATTCATTTATGCTCAGTATAGAGATTTTTTTACGACATTTTTTCCCCATCCGTAACATTTTCATTCTTTTGCATAGAACTTACATTTTGAACCTTCTGAGGATACACCCCATGACATTATATTCCATATGAAGTGAATTAAAATTATCTGATCAATAATAAAATAAATGAAATAACCAATTCTATAAATAATAAAATGAATAAAATAACTACTATAATTTTATAGATGATGAAATAGACAAAAAGGATTGAAATAAATAGTTAAATCCATAATAAAATAAAAAAATGATTGATATATAAACGATTCAATCAATGGGAGAATAAACTAAATTCTTAAATTAATTCGTTTGATAATATGAAAGAAATAAAGCACTTGTTTAAAACTTTTCAAAGATAAGATTTTAAAATTGATTCAGAGTTTGTTAAACGGTGCATCTTGGAAGATGACTAGGATATTTTACCAAAAAAAATTACCAAAGCATTTTTAATTTTTCGAAAGTCCTTGATAATTTTTTACTTAACTTTTTTAATAACTTTTTTCTGAAGATAGAAAACATTTAGACAATTTTATCATTTATTTAATTTAAATTAATATCATTAAAGTTTCATTATGATTTAGTTTTTCAAGTTAAATTTAACTCCAACTATATCTATGATTTTTGAAATAAAAAGAAATGTTAACTGTTTTAAGTTTATCAGACGAACCACTCATAACTAAATTTGAATTAAATTATGGAATTCAGTAAATTCCTAACTTTTTATATAAATTAATTTTTCTTCAAAAATAAAAATTACTCCATTTTTCCAGAGCTTGTAAAAACTCTGCAAGAGTACTCTGAACTTTGAATGTTTGAGAAACATCGATCAAAAGTATCTAAAAAATAATTTCAATTTCCACTTCTAAATTACGTACTCAAGAGGAAAAAAAGACAAACTCTCCAGTACCATACCTTTATTGCAGGACTCTCCCGGTCATACTGGGATCTATGGTGGTAAGCCTACGTAAAAAGCGACATTTTAGTTCCCAGTTTGTTCGTTTTTCTGTCTATTTTATGCACTTTTTATGTTAATAAACTAAAACAAATATATTTTATTTTAAATAATAGACCACTATTTCATAAAAAATCTCTTTCAATCACATGTTCTTTAACTAGCAAATCAAAATAAACCTCCATAACTTTCTCTTAGGCACATTCTTTTTTTTTTTCCCAATACAAGAAATTACAAGTAAGATATTTTTAGATAAAAGAAAATCTTTAAAACTTTAATAGAAATCACTTTACAATCATCATAATACTTGAACAGCAGTCATACACTTTACCATAAGTAAGCAATAGAACTTACCAAAGTATTGACTGAATACATGGACTGGCCGTTGATATTCGAAGACTTGTTTCTTAAGAGCCTTTGGAGAAAGGCCGACTATTTAATTTGAAGGTCTGAGTAATATACATCCAGGTTATCCTAATGCTGGATTCATGCCTTTCCCTGCAATACAAACAACATATCCTTATCATCTGCCCCTGATATGTATTTAATAAAAGGTCTTTGATTTGATCTTTGATTTAATTCTACGAAAGACTTATTTTCCAAATATTTCCTAAAAAAAAATAAAACTTAAAAGTCTTAAAATTAATTTAAAGAATGATAAAATAAATCCCTAGTTCTAGTCGGTAAACCCTAATTCGGCAGAGTTTAGCTAATTTGAAATTTAGATGATAAAAAAGTATACATAAAAATATTTTTTCAAGTATTCTATAAGATTTTATTACGACAATAAAACTCATATGTTAATAATGTTATTAATAAAAACTAGTAATAAAAGTTATAATTGCATTATTGTTATTTTAATAGTGTCTTTATTATGAAATGGAATATTTATTACCTACGAACTACGAATATTTAATTATTATCATTATTATATGAAAATAAAGAAACAAATATAATTTTTATTAAATGAAATGAAAAAATATTTACTTTATTGCACCTTTTTATTATCACTAGAAAATTTTAAAAATAAAAATGTCGGTTCTTAAAAAATAGTTTTTATAGTGTCCATAAGTATGGAAATACTGTTTAATGAATATACAGGGTGTTTCAAAAGTCGCGTTCACGGCTTTTATTTGGAAACAGCCCCTAGCAGCAAAATATAAAAGTTTGAAAAAATTAATTTTATAAAAACACACTGGAAAAAATTTCAGGAAAATATCGTGAATATTCGCGGAGATATTAGCATGTGAAAATAGCACTTTTTCATGCCTCAAAAAAGTTCTCAAAGTTTTTTTTTTTTATTAAATTTTGTCTATATCTAACTAAAAAAACACAAAACTACATAATAACACTAAAAAGAACTATCATAATTTTAAGTCAGTACTTTTTAAGTCATTTTTCCAACACATATTCTAAACTTCCGGGAAGGGCCCATGACCCCGTTTCGACCCTCCCTAGCTTAAAGTAGCTCTGAATCCCCGAGAGGAAAGTTGCAAAAAATTCTCGAAGACAAAGTTTTTTTAAAATAAAAAAGAGGAGTGTCCCAAATTTTTAGGTAAATAAAAAATTTCAGATCCGTATTACTTTAAAAACATTATTAAACTGTTTCATGAAAATTGTTCTGAATTAAAAGTTTGGGTCATTCATTATCAAATTTAAATATTTATAACGATGCACTTATTTATAAATAATATTCACATTTAAAAATTAGACTCTTTTCAACCATTAGATAATTCAGTTAGCTCTTTTATAATGTTACGCAAATTAAATAAAATAAACTAATTTATCGAAGCTTTTTCAAATTTAACAAATTTAAGGAACAATCTAAGCTCTACTTGAGTACTTCTTTCGAAAAGTTGTTTAAAATTTTTCTATACTATTCCTCAGAGGTTATTTATTCTTAAACCTTAATGCGCATATGTCCGTGCGGCGATACAGAACATAATTAAAGGAAAAACACTTCTGTTCTCTTTTTAAATAATTTAAGTCATAAATTTCCATATCAGTTTTACTCAATATGCAAAAATTACATTTTGATAATTATAAATAGATAATAGGAATATACTTTTGACCTCCAATAAAAATTTTGGTAACGCCCATAGATGAAACAGAGGACTGCGCGTGCGCCACTCTGAGAAATTTTGTAAACGTTTTGCGTTTTAAAAAGTTTTGATTAATTTTATAAGCTTACGAGCACTTTACCAAACTATCGTATTAAGTCTACTTGAACCTCGTCCACTTTACTGTAAAGAGAACTTTTCTTGAAAACGTGCACAGAGGAGATAAAAATTAAAAACTTTCAATTACGTTTTTTATTAATTATTGTTTCATATTTCACAGTTCAAAGTTAAGTTTAAATAGAAGCTATCGTTCATTCAACAAAATTCTGATCCGAAACTTTATAAAAATACTAAAAATATAACAACGAATTTCGATTGATTTAACCCTATGATAGAGCCACACAACCATCTTAGTTTGATGCACTCATCTACGGCTCTTTCAATAAAATATCAATAAAAACTGAAATAATATTCTAATAGGATTTTTGACACTAAAAAATTCGATTATTATTTTTTTTTTTGGTACTTTTACCTGAAGTGGTCAAACATTTTATTTTTTATTATCAGTAATGATCTAACCTTTTTCTAGAAAGCATCTATGTAAAATTCAATCTGCAACCAATGCGCGATTACAGAAGTTCATATCCAGGATATGGAGAACAAAAAAAAAAGATAAATTAGGATAAAAAAAATAGTGATAGAGAGATGACAGTTTATAAATATATGGGTGTCCCCGACCTTTTAACGCATGACTGACAATCCGAAACTTACCTCTATATTACTGTTAAACTGAATCACAATTGTCATCATTCACTCAGCAGATAAATTTATTAGCATACAGCTTTTATATTATTTATTTAAATATTAGGACTTTGATGCAGTTTCTGATTTAAAACCATACAATTTTCATAAAAATAGCAAAAATACTTTTTATATAATTTCAGAAAAAAGAGGTAAAACGCTATCGAGTAATAAAATACAATAAAAATCAATAGCAAAGAATGATTCATTTATCTCTAAAAAATGGAATATTTTCTGAAGAAACATTTTTATTTTGATCATTAAAATTATTTTATACCTCTACATATAAGTATTTCAACTATTTATATAATATTTTTAAATTGTACCAATTGAGTTAAAATTGGTCTTCTATCATAAAATTAAATTTTTACATCATAATAAATTGATTTAATTGACATGATATATTCCATGAATAACATGTAAAAAATAAATTATTTTAAGCTTGTGTAGAGTTCTCACATTCAAAAATATGGAGAAAAATTAAATTACTTTTAAAGATTTTAATAAAATTTATTTCAATTTTCAATCCGGTAATGAAAAAAGAACTCTCTCGATACAAACGGAATCATTTTGACGCATAAATAGCGCAAATCACTAGTCCCGTTTATTAAAAGCCATTAAACTCAGTCCGAAGGTCATTCACACCGAAGTTGTAAAGTAAAACAAACACAGATGATAGGGGAATGCCGGTAAAATCATGTAAGACAACAACCCTTTTATCACAAAAAAATTTCGCAAAAAATCAGAATTTAGTTAGAAGAACATTTCAAATTTTTTAAAATAAATTTCATTAATAAGTTTCAAATACGTCGCAATCCAGGAAATGAACGGGATCTTACCTGGATGATGTTGGAGACTTGGTATTTCTTTCCTTTGCAAATTATAAATGAAACTTGTAGAGAAACACACACCTTTCGACATAAAAATGATCTACATGTCTTATAAATTAATTCCACAGAGCTTGACTTGTAGAAATTCGTGTTTTCCGGCAGAGTATAACTTATCTAACTGCTTCTCCCAGCCGTTTCTACTCTTCTATGCTGATCAGTGATCACTGAACTAAAGGTCATTGACACTTAACGGAGCTCTCGGTCATGCGACTGTACACATAGAGGGATTAGAAGGATTTTAAAACATGACTGCTTTAACTCATTATTCACTGCAGTAGTATTTTTGAGAATTAAAATTATAAAAAAGCATTAATATTTTCTGATTTTTCAATTAGCGTTTTTATTTTAAAATTTTATTAACTAAAAATAGTATAAAACCTTATTTATATTCGAAACTTTTTATGATATCTCATTTCTATTACAGATGGCGCCACGACTCTTCAATACGTAGTGACGTATTATTTTGGTTATTACGAGTTTCCGTTTCCGGTTTAGTACTTTGTTTTATTTATTTACATTGCGAGTTGTTCAATTTTTGATTTTGTTTTTGGCGGACTAATTTTTTAAAAATGACAAGACCTACTGTTGATACAAACGAATCTAAAATAGATTAATGTTATTTAATTTATTCCATGTGTTTCAAAAATATTAACTTATTGAATGTGTCAGTGTATTGTTTACTTTTAGCTGCATTTTAAGCCTACATTCAAAAGGCGGCTGTCTTAAATTGTACTTATAATTCCAAGAAATGTTTAAGTGACTTCTATTCTTACAAATATGAGTGTAATGAATAATCAGTATACAGTAGAGAATATAGAGCGAGTGAGTATGACTAATATTCTCGTTCCTTCAACATGATGAAAACACTTTATATATTCCAATTCTTCCAATAACTGGGAAATCCCGATTGCTATCATTATAAAAGCAATATTTTATTTTCATTCTGCTTTAATTGAGAAAATTACTTCTATAATCATTGGATTTAAACTTAAATTTTCAGGCCAATAATTATGTCACTCCATATTGAAAAAATGAATTTGATGTTTGGAAAGTTGATGAAAACGTTATTACTTACTTAATGTACCAAAATAATGGTGACCTACCAAAGTTTCATCTAATTACAATTATGTTTCTATGCATGATATATTAATTTGTAATGCACACATTAGAAACATGCTTTAAAATGGCTGAGAGATGATCCTATGAACCTTCAGGGCTCGAAAATTATGTACTTTCTTTGCTGCAGCTCAGAAAATGAAAGAAAACCACAAAATAATAGTAATCTGAAGGATCCAAAACATTTGTCTCTGCTAATAAAATTGAGTTTTCAACAGTTTATTCCCAATTTTCTCCAAAAGGGTTTACAGCACATATGAGCAAACTCCAACTCATGAGCTGGATATGGCCTGCCCAGGCTTTTGATCTGGTTTGTGGAACATTTGAAATCATGCAGTAAAATAAACTAAACAGTATCATTCAGAGGCAGTTCTAGTGATGGTAGTTATGGGCCCCTGAAAACTCCTAAAAAGTAGCGTAAAATGCCTCAAAAAGTATTCTGAAGAAACCTTCTTATACCTCCTTTTTTGCATAAAACTCAGTACTACCACTCTAAAATTTAGAAATGCATGCTTATATTCCCATTTTTAATATTCCATTAAACTACTTTAACCTTTTTACAACTTATAGTATAAAAATTTTTGACATCTAAACAGTTTTATATTTTTTAAGTATAACTCATTTTTCCTTAGTTTAACTGGAAACTAAATTTTGTGAGTACTTGTTAAGTATTGTATGTATCTTTTATTTTTAGACTCTGCATCACTTTTATCATGATGTGGAAACTCAAGTTCAAGCAAATCAATTCCTGATCTTAGCTCAAAATTCTCCTGAAGCATGGCAGTTTGCATGGCAGCTATTACATCCATCCAAAGTAATTTTTTCTCTTTCAGTTGATTTATATCTCAGTAATTATTTGATATTTTTTACCAAATATTAAAAGTGGTTTCAAACATGATAATGTTTTCTGCTGCTCCAATGTGTATTGTTTTCTCTTTTTTATTTACATATTTTCATATCTTAAGTGAATATAATTAGTGTAATAATTTAATTGACATTGCCGCTTTCTTCTCTTTAAATTTAAGTACTGTTGAAACTGAAGTTTTCATTGAAATGTTGCAGCCTAAGTAATTTTACTGTAATGGTAACTGTAATATGGTAAAACAAATAGTTATTTCTTTCTTGGACAGATTTCACTAACAAAAAAAATCTCTTGCTAAACTTACTTGGAGTGTAACTTATTTTGAAAAAAAAATACATTCAAAACCATACTCATTTTCTTTTATTATCTCAATTAAAGTTTTCTTTCCATGGATTTTAAATTTAACCTAACAATAACTTTGAGTTTTGAATGCAATGTGTTGTCAATTTTTTTTCATAACACAAAATGGGCTGATACTCTAAGTTCAACTTACTAAGAAAGAAAGTAAAAGAAAACTTTAAATTAAAATATTTCTTCTTTTAGACCTGCCAACTTTAAGACTTGTTTATTTAATTATTCAGATGTTTCAATGATTTATGTACCTTGCTAGAATATTTGGTATATGAGTATTATTTGTATGACAGCATTCCACACACATGGTTACCTGTATTCAAATACTAATAGTATAAATAATATGATAGCATCTAAACTACTCATTGAGAAGCAATTGATTCTTTTTAAAACATTATTTTTAGCCCTCTGAAGTACAATTTTTCGGAGCTAGCACCCTTCATTGTAAAATTTCAAAATATTGGAATGAACTGCCTGCTGACCATTATGGACCTCTAAGGGAAAGATTGCTCGAAGCCTTATTCACATATACATCTGGACCAAAGGTTATTCTAACACAGTTATGCGTCGCTGTAAGTTATGTATTCATTTTTAGCTTCAAATTTTGTGTGGGAGTAACTATTACCTTAAATTACGGAAAACTTATTTGTGTAATACTTTTTATGGTAACTGCACTTTTTTGCACTTTCAAGTTCTTTATACTCTGGGTTTCCATTAAATATAAAAAATATCAAAATTTATTCAATTTTTAAATCTTTATTTAATATGAATATATTGGGTTCTTACATACTATCCCGCCAATTGTGCCGCTGAATTCAAAAACATTATCAAATCCCATTGACTGTTATATAACTGTGCCACTGAATTAGACAGTTGCTAAATGGTGGAAGGGGTAATATGTAAATGCCAATTATTTTTAATATTTAATAAGGATCAAAATTTAGACTTTTTTAATAATTAATTACGATACCTATATTTTACCTCTGTATTTTGATTTTTGATACTGGTAATATTTTTAACTTTGGATTCTGGAAGAAATATTTTTTTTTGTTCCTCACATTTTCAATTAAAATGCTTTTGGTTTTATTTAGATGTCATCCCTCATCATACAAACAATAACTGATTTCTGGCCTACTGCTATCTCTGATTTGAGTGGTGCTCTCCAACCTCAAAACATTCCAAATGCTAGTGTATGTTGAGCCTTTTTAGACAAGATACTTTATAAATATTTACTTTTTGTTATAATTAATATCAAAATCAATGAGTTAATTGATCTTATTTCTCAAAAGTATCGTTATTGTACATATAATTAAATTTGTTATTATTGTAGCCTGAACAAGTGGCACATGTGTTTCTGCAGTTGCTTACAGTTCTATCAGAAGAAGTAAGTTCAGTTTTTCAAATAGATTTGAATAAAGTTCAAACAGATAAATTTGATTCTGAACTACATTTACCACTTTAACTAGTAACCTTTTTATGACTAAAACTTAAAGTATAATAAACTAATCAAGTAACCCTCCAAATCTTAGGTAAAGAACTAAAAGATTCATAATATAACATATTCAACTGAAAACTAAACTTGTGAGAAATGGGGCTGAGAAAAATTTAGGGTCCTCTTTCCCAGAGCAAAAATCTAGCTGGAGGCTGATAATAACTAAATCTCTTCAGAGAATTATTAAGGCCCCTCCCGAAAAAATTTTTTATACATGCCAATGTAATAAAAAAATTATCAGTTAGTTGTCCTGCCCTCCTGATTAACAAACTTGAAGTAACAAGTATATAATATTTACAAATTTCAAGACTATTCATTTTATTTTTACTTGAATGGGAAATTATTTATTTTTTTGTTCGGTGTTCTTGAGAATACTGTCACTTCACTGTCAAACCTAACAAAAATAAGAATGAATATTTCTGCCCCTTACTTAAGTTCTGGCTTTGCCAGTGGTCATTATATCAAGTTAATTGCCTTGAATAATACTTGCCTTAAAAAGGAAGGAAGTTTTTTTACCGTACAAAGTTATATATTTTAATGGTATTTTATGAGAATACAAGTTCAATGGTTATAAAAATCTTCAGAATTATGCTTCTAATTAATGGATTTCTATTTTTTTTTTCAGTTCCTGACAAAGCGCCTCTCTCACAGCCAAGTGGGCATTGTGCGGAACCAGCTCCAGTCTTCCCTCGACTTCATTCTCGAACTTTTACAGAGTGTGTTGTCTAACACCTCTTCTCCCGCTGAGTTGTGTGAGATGGCGCTTAAGTGCTACTCCAGTTGGGCCGCATTGGCGCCTGCTACCCTAGAGCATAAGCATCTGCTCCTGCTTGCTTTTGATTCAGTGTTTAGGGAGGACATCAGTCAGACAGCTTTGGAAACTCTGAGTAACATTGCTAATCACCCGGAAGCTTCTAGGTAATGTCATTGAAAGTTGACATCTACTTTCATGTTCTTATAGTTAAGATTATCATTGTCTACCCTGTGTTGTATCAATTACATTTACAAGCATATCCTGTCATTTATGGGCCTCACTTTCTCAGGACCCACACCCCTTTGTCTTAATTCCTGTATGCCTCGCAGATAAAGCTTGGGGTTTCCAAGGGGCATTACAGCAACAAGCATTGTAGGGCTTAAATACTACTATAATGGGCCATAGTAATTTTAAAATGTTATTTCGTGCTTTCCATGACACGATAATTGTCCTTGAGAAGGGGAAAACCTTCACTAATGAGTTATTCCTTTCTGACAAATGTAACACTCTTACATTTTAAGTACATATTGAATTCAGTGTTATTTATTATAGTATGTGTGTAATTATATTTTTAAAGTGTTTTAGTGTATGGATATGTTAAAATGACTTGAAATCTTGAAATACTTAATAGCTGCTATCTTTTTGTTTTTCAGAGTGAATTTTAAAGTATTAAATCAATAAGTAAACTTTTAAAAGTAGTCCTAAAATAGTACACTCATCATAGTGGAATGATTTTCCCTAATTTCTTGGGGCCTTTTAATGATAGTATTTCATTTAAGTACTTAATTTCAAATTTTCACTATTCATTCCTAAGTATAGAAGAATGCCTCTAGTTTTCAATTATTCTGTTACTCGAATCTCTCTCTCTACTTTTGTGTGAGTTAAACTTAAAACAAAAAATATAAGGATTTCTTTCATGGGGCCATGAATAGATTAGTTTTGTGACATTATTTCACCTGTTAAATATATTGTTTTTTCATATGCTAAGTGTTTTTTTTTTCTTTATTTTTCAGACATCCTAGTATAATATTAGAGATGGTAGAACACTTAACTCATTTTGATGAACTTCTTAAAAATGGTATTCAAGATTATGAAGAAATGGTATGTAAACACAATCTACATTATATAATAATATACATTGGTATATATTAAACTAAAATAAACAATATTTCAGGACAAATGCTCTTGTATATATGGTCTAATCATAGCTGTGGCTGAAAATCATTGTCAGTTGCTGCTTGATACAATGCTTGATAAACCAGAAAAGAAAGACACTATACTCAAAGTTATTAATTTAGTGCTGGTAAGAATTATTTGAGATTTCTTAAAAAATTTATGATGCTTTAAGAACTATTTTCAAGAATTTTGCAATGTAAAGAAAAGAAAACTAAATTTGCCAAATTTTTAAATACATTTTGCAGAACAAAATCAAGATTTTTAATTTTTAAAATATATGTATGGTGTTACATCCAACATGTGATAGTTTAACTGATGTTCTGATGATGTATTATTTTGATTTCACTTTTTATTACTTGCACTATCTTGAGGGTGCCCTGTTTTTAAAATAACTAATATCAATGATAATCCATATCATTATGTTAATGGAAAGAAGAATCAAGTTTCCCCTAGCTAAAATTAGACCTGGACATTTCCTAAATATTTATTTTTTGATATGCTACCAAGTACTTTCAAGCATAAAATAATTGTCCTATTCATCCTTTGGATTTCAAATATGCTCTTATCTTATATACTTTTTTCAATTTCTAACTTATTGTTTATTTACTATACCCTTTTATTTGTTGCCATTGTTTTTTTGCTTTATACTTTCAGCAATGCAGCTCAACTCCTGGACAATATCCTGTAGATGAAATCTGTAGTGAACAAGCATTTGGTTTTTGGTACTGTTTACAGGTAAGCTGGTTTTTCCAAGTGTTCCCTACTTTATTTTTCTTAGTTAGTATTTATACTTATTGTCTGATGTTTTTCAGGATTCCATTTTATCTTGCTCGCGCGGCTTTGAGACCCTGATGCTTACATTTCATCCAGTTTTCCAGTCACTATTAGACACTTACCTAGTAAAACTACGATATCCTTCAGAGAGTGTCTATAAGCAATGGAAATCAGGTAAATATTTTCAAATTCCTTTTATTTAACTTTTAATTCCCTTTGTTTTAATCTCAAATTATAAGGAAAGTTTTATTTTTTTAGATGAAAAGGAATCTTTCAGATGTTATCGTCAAGATATTGGGGATTCTATTGTAAGTACTAATAAAGTATTGCTAACAATTTTGGAAACCTGTATTTTGGTTTCATCCATCCATGTTCTATTTTAGTACAAAGTAATGCAGGTTTTATTAGAATTGTCAGACCCTGATGTTAAAATTTTCCGAGTTTCTCCATCAATATGGATGTACAAAGGAAATTTAAAAAATTAGAACATAGAAAAAAGCTCAAACAGCTATTTATTTCCATACTTAAAGATTTTTTTTACCAAAAAGATCTTATTAAAAGTGAAGGTTTATAAGCATTGTAATTTATGCTTGCCTGTGTTATTACAAAAAAAATGCTCTTAAGTGCATCGTTTTAAATTTTTATTTAGAGAATGTTCTAATGAATATTAGTTACGGAAATATGATTTTCCTTGAAAATCAACCAAAAATTGAGTTGTGAAAAATTTCTTTAAGTCTATAAAACTCTTGCCTGACTACCTCTACCCCCTTAAAAAATGAAAGAACGGTTTTAAGTATTGTAATTGTACTGACCCCTTTATGAAAAAATTACACAAGGAAAGGATTATTTAAATATTGATGAATGAAATGCTCTTTTTTACTCAGTTCTAGCCCATATTCTAATTAGTAATTTAATTATATGATAGTTCCTAAAACAATAATTCATTTATTTTATTTTAACTATGAAAACATTAAAATTAAAACTGGTATATTTTATTTGTTTCATGCTAGACCAAGGTATGTTATGTTAGTAGTTCCTTACTTGTTTAGCTTGCTTTAACTTTTTATTTTTATCTTAATGTGCAGTATTCTTTAATTTCAGATGTATTGTTACAACATCTTGAGGCATGGTGCTTTAGCTAACCTAATGGCTCACTTGACAGTATCTACTACTGCTGCTATAAATAACCCCTCCCAATGGCAAGTGAGTTACTTTAGTGGTTTTTTTATTCGTGCTATTTTAGTGACTTTTAAATGGGTGAATATTCTTCTCATAACTACTTCGTGTTTAAACTTGCACAATTGAGGCCGTTGGGGCAAGAACCAAATATCTCCACTTTCAATTCAAATTTACTATAGATGATTTTTGGCATGCTTTAGGGTTGCTGTATAAACATTGTGTAGGTTAGGATAAATATGGGAGTCAAAACAGCGACCCTTGTATTTGTTCCATGAGCCTTCTGTGCATAAGAAAGTTTAGTTTGTAATTGAGTTTTAAAAATTTCAATCGGACGATATAGACCTCCTTAGATCTTTTTCAAAATTTACCCTCTGTCTTAAAGATCTATTACCACACAGTTTTCTATGAAAGCCTCTAAGACAGTTGAAATTAGGCCCAGGTTTTTTTGCTGTTTAAGAACCCATATCTGGCAACAGGCAAAGATCTGCATTTTAAGGCAACAATGATTGAAAGTGTATTGCGAAATTGGTGAATATAACTGTGAATAAACTTGGTTTGTAAGTGGAGATACCTGGTTCTTGTCCCAACGGCCTCAATCGTTTGAATTAGTTGTTTATTGCATACAACAACAAAAATATTCATACACTAACTTATAAAACATAAAAATAAAATGGACTTAACCCTGAATTTCTTGTAAAACCTACTAATTATTGCAACTAGAATAAATTTTTTCCTTAAATACTAGTCTTAAAACAATGAAATGGACTTATGCCACTTTCAAAATCAACAGCACAATAATCTAACTCCATTCAATATCTAAACAACCAGATCTACTTTCTTAGGCTAATAGATTTGTGTTTTTCAATGTGCTTAACATTTTAATATTAAATCCAAATATTTAACTATTAATATTTAAATTTCAGTTTTGAACATTATGCTGCAAAATATGACTAAAATACTTTGAAAATATTCTTCAGAAATTCTTGCAGACTTCATATCTTAAATAGTTGAACTTTATGCGTGTGACCATTTAAGATTAATATTTATTCACATACATTTTGTGATTGATAAGGTGATAGTAAAATTATATTAACAAAAATAATCTTTCCAAAATTTTATTTATTACCTTTTTTTTTATTTGAAATTCACTACTTTTTTTTTGTTTAATTTCAGTATTTAGAAGCCTGTCTTTTTGCTTTCAAAGAAATCTCAGAAAGTGTTGACATGAGAGAATCACAATTTATTCCTATGTTTATGGCTCATTTGAGAAACATACCTTTACAACATATTAGAATAATATCTGCTACCATGGATGCTATTGGTAACAAATTTATTTTTTCTTGACTTATGAGAATGTAGATGATTGATGAGAAACTTAATTTGCATCAACATAATAAATTTAATTTGTTTTAAAATTTCACTTTTACTTTTCAAATTATAAATTCCTTCTTGGGAACATTAAATTTTTTTTAATCACTGCTTAAATAAATTTATTATGTTTTCATAACATTTTTACTTTTAGAGTTTATTTTCATTTTTCTAATCTAATTATTATTCTTATTACTTAAAAATAAATTTTAAGAGTACATAGAAAACTTAAATTTTGAATATTGTCCTCATCTTATTAGTTTTACAAAATATTATTTAATTTAAAAGTTAAGTATATTAAAGTTCATTACGTGTTTACATAAAATGAATGCTTGTACCATATTTAAAAAAAATTATAGGTAAATTATGAGTAAAAATTTGTAAAGGGGGTGGTAGAAATATTTCTTGAGGAAAGTAGCACTAAAAAGTTTGGGAACCTATAAAACTAACTGATGATATTTTTATGGCTCTAATGTTTTGTGGTTTTTAGTGGTATGTTTTATTTTCTTTTATTCACTCATTTGTTGAAACATGGAAATTTCCATAGGTGCTTATGCTGAGTGGATCAACTCTCATCCTGATGTGCTAGGATATGTGATACCTCTTCTTTTAATGGGTCTGCAAAATTCTGAAGTAGCTGTATCTGCTACATTTGCTTTGAAAGACATTACAAGGGATTGTTACACCTCAATGCATCCCTTTGCAGAGCAGATCCTGCACACATGTTTGGTAATCCTTTTTTAGATGTGAACATAAATGTTGCGCTTTAAAAAACTGATGTCTTAATATATTTTGATTATTTATCTTGAAATTGGTATACTTGTGTATTTTATTCTTTGGATAAAAAGTTGCCATTAAATTAAAATGCATTTTATAACATACACTAAATATGAGGAAAATATAGTATTTCTTAATCTTTCTTTTTGTACTATTTTTTCAGGAAGCTCTGAAAGGAACAATTTTGAAATCAAGGGAAAAAGTAAGGATAATGGCAACAGTAGGAAAGGTTTTATCAGTCATGCCATATTCTTATATAATGGAATACTTAGATAAACTTCTCTCATCTGTATTCAGTCAATTAGAAACTCAACTTAGTGAAAAAGATGTAAGTTGCTTGCACTTAATTTTATACCCTGTTGTTATAAGGAAGACTGTTGTACCTATGGAGAAAATCAATATTTTTTTCTAAGACAGATTAAACCACATTTTAATCATTTAAAGTGTTAAAGCAGGGATGGCCAACCCAAATGATCATGAGGGCCACTTTGGAAAACCACAATACTCTCACGGACCGCATGTAAAATTTCAGGATATGAGCTACTCAGAATGACAAATAAGTAAGTTGAATAAAATAGGTATAGATAAGATAGTTTTTAAATCCTTTGCTTAGTGTGACAGTTTCCAAAATAAAATATTCATTTAAATTTAACTTAACTTTCATCCCCAAGAACACCCCATGTGTATTCAATAGGTTCAATATAGTTTTTATGCATATTTATTAGGTAGGATCCGGATGAACTTAATAAATAAGAAAAGGTTGTGAAAGTAGAGTTTCGAGTACGAAAGGGGGGTCTGGGGTTCCTCCACCAGAATTTTTTTTGAAATTCAACTCTAAAAAACAGATTTTTAACTCGTTTTGGTACATTTAGTCCGAATTTCGGGGGAAAGCCCGGGCCTCCCTATTTTTATACGCCCGTGGGACTTATGCTACTGTCATTTTGAGAAGCTCACTAAGTCACATACAAAAATATTAAGTGAAAAAGAAAATTAACTGATTCTACATTTCTTTGTGCAAATTACTACATTTATTCATACAAATATAGATGATATAGTGATATTAATTTAGATATTGATTATGAATTAGTGAAATTTGTTTTTCAGCTCTTTCAATAAGCTTTCGGATGTCAAGCTGTAGGTTTTCATCGTTTAAATTTGTGCGCGATTAATTTTTGTAATTATAATTTTTCAAAAGAAAAGCTTCGTACGTGTACGTAGATACAAAAGCACTCAGGACCTTCAAACTTCCTCTTCTTCAAACCTTCAATCTTTTTTGTCAGCCCCTGGCCCCCAAAAACTTAACCCCCCTCGTTGCGGCCAAGAAAGTAAAACCCCCTCCCCCGTTTTGTGGAATCCAATGGACTCGGACACCCTCTGGCACTTACCCTTTGTAATCGCAACACTCTAATAGTCGCAAAACAAAAGGTTTTGATATTTTTTTTGTAACAAAACATTGTTCTTAAAAGAAAATTATTGCTCGAAGAGTAAAATATTTTTTAACTTGCAAAAATTCTCGCTAGCCACAAAATTATTTCAAGCGAGCTGTGGGTTGGCCATCCCTGTGTTAAAGTCTTAACCTTTGTGAATAAGATGATAGTCTTTATTAGCTCAAATTTTGAAAATTGGATTTTTATAAATTTAATTACATTCAATTCTCAAATAAAATCATTAAAAAATTCCATTGGTGCTTAGTAACTTTTATATGTCTTTAGAAGAATTTTTTAATTCATCATCACACTGGACTGGAATGTAATAGTATAAAAGTATCCATAGTAGTACAACAATCTCCCCTACTCATCTGCTGGAAGTCAAATGCTACTCTACTCTCCCATACTTTTGGATGAAATTTTAAGTATTTTATATTTTCAGCCCAGTTCCAATAATGCAGTGATCATTGTGCACAATCTTCATATGTTATCCATGCTCTTTGCCACTCTCGACACTCACTATGAGAAAGAGGAGGAATGCAATAATGTAGAAGCTGATCAGATACGAGAAAGTAATGCTAATTATCCACAACCTAACCTTTGCATCTTAGAAAAACTACTATCAGTTTTATCATCTGCTGGAAATAGCTGGGAAGTCAAAGAACAGATAACTGAGGTAATAATGCTCTTTTTATACATTTGTATAAAAACCTGCTCTTTGAGGTGAAATACTCAACATTTGAGTTGGAAGTTGAATGTGTGAAGTACCAGTAAAGAGGTAGAAAAGAATACAAAAGGTGCAAAAGAATTTTTACGAGCTGAATTTTTGCAATCCCTTTTAAATGGGCACTTGGATATTTCTTTCATCTTACTTTTGTGTTTGGTTGTAGTATTTTCAATAACTTGTTTTTGAAATTTTTATCTAAATTCTAGTTTTTATAATTGAAGCTATCAATTTTAAGTGCAGTTGGTTTTGTTTAGTTTTTTTTTTTAATTTTAACTGATTGTTTCAATTAGTTTGTTTAATTTTAGTTGGTGTGAATTGTTTTTTAAACCTAGGAGTAGTTTGGAACAGTGTCTGCAATAAATTATAAACTGATTCTGTAAGATCCATGTACTTATACATTTATGGTCGTATACATACATTACAAAAGTCTGTTACCAAAAAGCTGCTTTTAAAAACTTATCAAATTTCCACGTATTTTGATGTGCTGATAATGAAAAAAAACTTTGAAATGTCCTATATATGAGGATTTGACACAAATTGCAAAATTATTTTCAAATTTGCCCTTTTTTGTAGTTTTAGTACAATTCCAACTTTACTAATTTCAAAAATTAGGATGTGCAAGTAAAGAAAATGTACACTAATTATAAGGACATTATAGAGATGGAAAGAAAATACCATTGAAGATTTAATAGTACAATGATGACAGACTATTTTTCGATACTTTGAAAAGACATTCTTGTTGCTTCTCATTAGTATTAATGTGCCAAGAGAAGCCTCACAGGGAAGAAAAATCGGTTTTAAAAGAATGTAAATGAGCTTATTTCAATTGCATAATAATTTTCATGACAAATATAAAATTAGTGATATAAACCTATTTTCATTTTAAGTAACAATATAGATTAAGTACTGACTATATTGTTACCTAAATTGTCAATTGTCAGGAAACGTAACATCTAGGGTAGAGTGATGATCATTTTAAGACTCCACACTCTACAAAACATTGGAAAAATTACCTTTACGAGAAATTTTATCATTTTTTAAATATTGTTCTGCTTTTTTAAATTATTGATAAACTAGATGTCTTAGGACAAAACATAAGTCATTTTTAAATTCAGCGCACCCAAAACCATTATAAAAGATTTTACGGAAAATTTTGAATTAAAAAAACCTAATATAATGAATTTATTTCCAAAAAAATTAGATATTTCCCAATCAAACTTAAAATCATAAATTTTCAGAAAGCATGACATCCCTACACTGGATGGAAGTCATTTTCAAATTCAGCACACGAAGAAACACATTGTTCAGGTGGAATAACCCAAACAGCTCTCAAAAAGTTTTTCTTTGCAGACCTCTGTTATAAATTATACTTTTCTTTATAACTAACTTATTGCTCAACTGTATTATAGTCACAGTACAGCATCTCAATTTTCTTTTTCAGGCCCTCTGTGATGCTCTCAAGCGAGCTACTTCTATATTGTCTGACTCATGTAAAGTGTATTTGCCAAGCATTCTGAATTTACTTCTCTACATGTACAAAGGAAGTCCCCATCCCCAAGTTTTGGACATGACGAAGCAACTTCTAGTGCTCTTTGTTGACGATACTGAACAAAAGTCATCCCTGACAAAGTTCTTCTCCGAGATCTGTGATAACACTATTCAAGTCTCTATGAAGGACTTCAGGGAAAGCACAAATGTAATCGAGTCCTTCTTGCAAGTGTTGGAGCACATTATCAAAAAAGCTACTGTATTTTTTAAAGACGAGTCCATAAACCCTTTAGTGTTATTCCAGTTTGGTGTGGCTGCATTGGTACTGCCAGAAAAACCAACTGTAAAAGCTGCTGCTGGTTTTTTGGTTAGTTTTTTTCTTCAATTATTTAGCTTGATAAAAAATGCAATTTTTATTTATTATTTGTTGTTAGTGTTATTTTTTTTTCTTGCAATCCATAGGACATAAAGAATTCTTTTGTATTTCAGACAGAATTTATACTTCGTAGTAGAGAGGTTCCAAACATGCTTAATGTTGTAAATAGTCAAGGAGAAATATTAGTCAATCAAGTTTTAAAGGTTTGTATGCTGTATTTCAAATTGCTAAAAAATTTAAACGGTAACATTCAAACAGAGACTTTAACCACTTAACTGTTTTGCCCAAGCAGTGCTTATATACCTTACCTGATTATCCTAAGCACACCTGTAGCAAAAACCATATTGATCTGTAAATCCAAACAATGCAGGGCCAAGCTTACTATCCTAATAAATAAGTCATTTTAAAGCAAAATTTACATTTAAAGGTATGTCAGATACCAATGATAATTCAGAAATAAATATTTATACAGTATAAAATTAAAATGGTAGTTAATGAAGAGAAAATTAAAAGTACCTTGAAATAAAAAAATTAACTTAAAATCAGCTAAATCTGTCAAAGTTATTTATTATATCGTTGGCACAATGACGAAAACGCGAATCTGCCATGTTAATGAATAGAAGATTCCGTGTCTTTGTCATTGTGCAGACGATATAACTTAGTGAAGACTGAAGACAATGTAAGTATCAATCTTACAATTCTCCATGTTAAACATCATATCATGGTTGTATGAAATAATTTTTCTTTAGTTTTTAAAAGTCTGTCAATTAATTTGCAAGCTTCAAGATAAATCTGTCGCCCTCGCAACTGTGCTGGATAATTTCTGCTGCTGAGCCAATTACCTCTCACATGCACTTTTTTGTTCGTGTTTTGTTTATTTTTCCTAACTGTTTTTTATATACCAAATTTAACCTTGTAGTCAAAAAAAATAATTGGTGTTGTTATCTTTAAAATTCTTTGCTGAATAGTCAGTTTATCATGCATTTTCGTTGGATTCTTTTTATTTTCTAAGAAATAGGGACTATAGAATTTGTTTTCACAGCAATTATTCTTAGAAAAAAAAAACAAATTTACGCATACATGCATCCTTTCTCTTCTTTATTTTACTGCTAAAAGCTCTGTAAGCTGTCTCAATGAATTCAAGATAGTCACTTTACCAAAGGTCCACATTTCTTTCTTGACTTTATGAGGTGTTTCAGATATAAATACACTTAAACACATTGATTACCCTGTGTACCATAAAGAAATTCATTTAATTGTAAAAATAAAATACTGACTTTCTATGTTATATATTTTTTAGGTTATTGGTGGTGATTCTCCCAGAACTGTTGTAGATTTCATGCCAGATATTCTTCTGGTCCTAAATAAGAAATACTTTGACAACTTGTGTCGTTGGCTGGTTCCTTTTACTCTCCAAGACGGTTTTCCATCATTTAGAGTTTCTCAAAGTCAGAAAGAAAATTTCGTTAAATTAGTGATCAAGTAAGCAAATATAAGTTCTTAACACTGTGAAACAGAAAGCTACACTCTCTCTCATTTTTTAATGAAGTGAACTGTTAAATATATCAATTTCTTATGCTTTTTTAATTATATTGTGACAAAAATTAAAGGAATTTTATTTCTAGTTTTATATAATGAGCTAGGTTTTTAAACTCGGTGAAAGAAAGGCAATTATAATTAATGAATATTACTAACTGACATTTAAGTCAAATAATAATTAGTAAGTGAACTGTTTATTTTGGAAACCAGTTAATTACCATTATTTTTTTAATTATTTTAAATACTGTGGCCTATTTAAGAGCCATACAAGAGGTTACATACAGCAAAGAAAGGGAGAATAAACAATTTAGATGATTAACTGAACAAATAGGCAAGCATAGAACTATGGGATTAAACTATGGGATTTTTAAACTCGGTGAAAGAAAGGCAATTATAATTAATGAATATTACTAACTGACATTTAAGTCAAATAATAATTAGTAAGTGAACTGTTTATTTTGGAAACCAGTTAATTACCATTATTTTTTTAATTATTTTAAATACTGTGGCCTATTTAAGAGCCATACAAGAGGTTACATACAGCAAAGAAAGGGAGAATAAACAATTTAGATGATTAACTGAACAAATAGGCAAGCATAGAACTATGGGATATGATTTTAGATTTTTAACAGAAGTAGCCACAAACTCGGCTGTCAAAACATCATTTGGAAATCCATTCCACTCCTCAAAAGTATTTAACTGGTTTCTGAAATAAACAGGTTTTTTGTATGTTAACTTTAGATTAAAAGGTTAATAACTTGTTGATGTTTTTTTTTTCAGAGAAAGGACTAATAAAAGAAGATTAAAAGAAATAGTAACAGAGTTTAGTCTCTTATGCAGGGGTTTGATTGGCACTGAATATGCAGCCCAATCTTGTCAATCTCTGACTTAAATTTGTTTTTAAACATTAGTTTGTAATGTTTTTTTTGTATTCTGTAAAAAATATTTTCTTATTTTATTACCTGCCCTAGTCCGGATCTTTTCAATCTGATCCACTTGCTGTTTAATAACACAGATCTGCAAAAAAAAAAAACTTTTTCCGACCTGTTTGGGTTATTCCACCTGAACTTTATTATTTTTGGTGTGCTTAATCCGAAAAAGACCTCCATTTTGTCCTGAAATGTCACGTTTTCTGACAATTCAGGTTTTTATGTTTTATTGGGAAACGGCTCAAAATTTTGGAAAATGGACTCATTATACAAAATTTTTAATTCATAATTTTCCATAAAATCTGTTTATTGTTTTTTGATGTGCTGAATCTAAAACTGCCCTCCTTTTTATCATAGGACTTTGCCTTCCTTAACTATTTAGGTAAATAAGGCAATTTTTTGAGGAAAATTGAGGATAATGTTTTTTAATTCAAACTTTATCTGAAAATCATTTTTTCATGGTTTTTGGTGTGCTGAATCTGAAAATGGTCTCTTTTGAGTTTTAAGACATCATATTTTTTTTAACAAAAATGAGTACACTTAATATAAATTTTTATTCAAATTAATTATTAAAATTTATAAATGTTATTTACATATTAATTATAAATTAAAATTATTATTTTGAAAGTATTAAAATTTATTATTATGGTCATTATTTTTAATGTTTTCTGGTGCACTGAAATCAAAAATGAACCTAAATTGAAAAATGAAAATGCCCTAAATTGTCATGTTTCCTAACAATTTAGGTAACTTTTCAAAATAAGTAATTACTATAATTTATCATTATATAACTAAAATGAGCTCATTTACACACTCTAAAACCAATTTTTCCCTCCCTATGATGCTTCTCTTGGTGCATTTACCCTTATGGGTTGCAACAAGAATGGCTCAACGGAGCATTCAACAATAGTTCATCATTACATTATAGTACTATTAAATCCTCCCTGGTATTTTCTTTCCATCTCTATAATGTCCTGATGAGATAGTTAGTTTACTAAGTGCATTATTCACAGCTCCAAATTTTTAAAAGTAAGACAGTTGGGAATGTACAAAACTATGAAAAATTGGCAAATTTGAAAATAATTTAGCAATTTGTACCAAATCCTAATGTATGGGATTTTTTAAAATATTTTTTTTGTTATCAGCACACCAAAATACATATTTAATTGCTAAAATTATTCAAACAGCTTTTTCGTTGCAGACTTGTATAATGTTTCATTAGAGACCCTATATATAGAGAGACTGGACAACGGCTCACCGGTATAATCGGTATTTCCGCCATTTTAGTTACAACTTTCCTATACTTTAACATTACGAAATGTTGAAAATGCTGTTAAAAGTTTTGAAAAATGCCAAAAGAAGAGTTAAAATGTAAACAAATAAGTTATTAAAAATTTATTTGTTTACTTTCTTTCATAAATATTGCCAAATAAATTCAAAAAACTAAATATTTTATTGTTTAACTGGTTGGCGACTTTATTGGCTACCAAGACTAGTGAACCATCTATTTGGATAGAGTGTTTTCAGGTGACGTCACGACCAGCTATTTTCTTTTAACTGTTAACCTTTGTAGGGCTTTTAACTGTTGCTAAGGCGGTTGCTAGGCAACGAGGTATCTGTTGCTAAGGCGGTTTTTAGGTATAGGGTCACGTGATTGCAAAAGCTCCAATAGAAGAATTCCACGGCTAGTCATTTTTATAACTGTTAACCTCTGTAGGGCAAAAAACTGTAACATTTTCTGTTGCTAAGGCCGTTGTTAGGTCCGAGTCATGTGATTGAAAATGCTCTATACGAAATTAAAAACAAAGTAATACAAAAAGATAGGAGAGTTGAGACTAGTTTCCTGGCTACTAGTCCATAAAAATTTTGTTTCATACATTTCTCCTCGAAAAGAGCGATAGCGTGCCAAATGTTACCTGTGGCAACCAAACAATCACTTTGATTTTTTAAAATGCATTTTCTAAGATAAAAATAATTACTAACAAAATATAAAACATCAATTCGTGTTCGGAATGAATAGCTGAAATTTTTTATATAGTTTTCGCTTTGTTTTTTGTGCAATAAAAAGAGTTTTAGGCGGATGAATTAGCATTACAGTCTATGGAGATCCAGGCACTTAGTAACTAAAATGGCGGTGAATCGTTCATTGTCCAGTCTCTCTATATAAAGGGTCTCTATGTTTCATTACATCATGCCCTTACTTACAATAGACTACAAAACTGTCACTAGTTTTGATGCTTGTATATTTTGTTAAAGTATTAAAATTTAGAAATAGTTCTTTCATATACTGTATTAAACTTATTTTATTTTTATAGTTTCTTTTTTTTTTCTGAACCTTTGTCACCTATAGTCCTTTTCTAACATGGAGATAATATCTAAAAAAAAACTTATTTTTAATTAGGGAGTAAAATAATTTTTTATAATAATTCAAGAGTGAATAATTTTATATTGAATGCATTGAGGTTGTGAAAATGTGGTTGCAACATATTTATATTTTTTAATTAATTTATTACTAGCTTCAAGAATGCATGGCTAATATGAATGTATGACTAGTAATTAAATCATTGCGTCTTTATATTTTTTAATTATTTGTTCATTAAATTTGCACACCTGATATAATAAGACACCAACTGGCCAATCTTAACCTATTTTTCATAAGAAATAAATTATTTATTAATCTATCAATGAAACATGAATCAGCACTATCAAATGAACAAACGAAACGAATAATTCAGGAGGCTGTTGGCGGAATAACAGCGACAAGTTCACCAGCAAGGAAAGCACGAAAAGACAATCATGAAAACAAAGACCAAAGCACAAGACCAAAGCATCTAACGCATGAACAAATCGGAGGAGATGTACTAACTCAAGTTTCAAGAGGCAAAGTACCAGTAACTCAAGAGAGACTGGCAACCAACGACGTACAAAATAGACGCCCCCCTTACAACAAGGAAAAGAATCCCCCCTATGGTAAAATGGAACACTAAAAAGAGGAAAAAAAAACATAAACCTCATCTTAAAAAGGGAAAAGTTTCATATACCTTGTGTAAATTGTTTGAATCTTGCTTTAGCCAGTCCTCAGCAAGTATGAATAACGACTTTCACGAACCTTTTAATAATCTGTCTGCAACCAAATATGGATTTTTATCTACTTCAGTGGAATTGCCGTGGAATTCGTAATAAGACACACTGGCTACAAGAAAAAACTTTTGAAAAAGCCTCTGTTTTTCTATTTCAAGAAACCTTTTTAAATCAAAACTGTAAGCTCAACTTAAAAAACAAAAACCTATATAGATGCGACAGAAAAGACTCAACAGGAGGAGGTTTATTGTTAGCAGTAGACAAAAGAATATCATCACAAAAAATAGAAGTGGCCCTTCCAAATAGTCAAAATGAAGTCCAGGTCGTCACAATCAACTACAGAGGCACTACTTTGCACGTCGCCAATATATATTCCCCCAGAGGTCGGTTTACCAAAGAATGGCTTGAAAAGGTTCTCAGCTACCTAAAAGCCCCTTTCATCATAGCTGGTGATTTCAATGTGCATCGCAATAACTGGGGTTCAAACAAGACTTCGACAGGCGCCGATACATTCGTAGAATGGATTACAGGAAATAACATCTGCGTTCTGAATACTACACAACCAACCCATATGTCGCAAACTTCTTATATATCAAGAAGTATCTTTAAAGATATCCGCAGACCCTTTTGACTCCGACCATTTCCCGATTCAAATCATTTTCGATCGCTGGAGGTCAAGGAGAGCAGAGGAGGCAAGATATAGGTATCACTGGGGTAATATAAAAGAGGATTTGAACAATTCTCTTGACAACCAAGAACAGATCAATTACAATAGCTTTTTGGATCAATGCCAAACCAAGTTAGCCGAAAACAAGATTAAACAAGTCATCAAGGCAAAGTATATCCACCCTGGTGGAATTCAAAATGCAGCTGGCTCCTCGGCCAAAAGAGACGCTTCCTTCGGTATGCCAAAAACCATGTGGATATCAAAGCTTGGCTAACTTATAAAAGATTCGGAGCAAAACTGAGAAAGGCCATCAAGAAGGCAAAAAATTCCTTCTGGGGAAAAACCTGTGAAGAGACTGGAAAATCTGGCAAATCCCTCAGCAACAGAAACACTCATGCAAATTGTGGTTCAAACCACACTCTAATTGAGAACACGCAAACGATCACTGACCCTGATCTCCAAGCTAGGATTTTTGAGATTTCTTACTGGCGAAGATGCAATGGAAAACCTCCTGATGGATTTTAGCACAAACGGAGACTCCTATGAGCAGAGAAGAATTGTCGCGAGGATTTTGGTTTGGAGGAATTAAATACAGCCATTAAATCAACAGGGGCTAAGTCCCCGGGGGGAAGATGGATTATCGATCAGAATTTTCCAACACCTCTCGCTAAAGAACAGAGCGAAACTCTTAGATATCATCAACAACATATGGAACGAAGGAGAAGTCCCGGCATCATGGAAAGTTTCGCTTGTAATTCCCATCCTAAAGCCTGGCAAACCAGCAGAGAAAAAAGAGTCGTACCGTCCCATAGCCCTGACTTCTACTGCCTGTAAGCTGGTTGAAAAAATGCTACTAAAAAGGCTTACAGAACTGGCCATGCAAAAAGATTTCTTCCACCAAAACCAATTCGGCTTCCTTCCCTTCAGAGACTGTCAAAATGCACTAAAACTGTTATACGAAGACATTAACTACTACCGACACTCATCTGACTATGTGCTACTAGTCATGATGGACATCCATAAAGCATACGACTCTGTGTGGCAAGACGGCCTGATCTACAAGTGTCTAGAGAAAGGGGTTCCCGGTAAAGCATGTAAGTTTTTACACTCCCTAATAGTGGACAGAAAGACAAAAATCAAGTGGCGTAATGTGATCTCAGAAGGAGACAGAACAAAAAAGGAATACCGCAAGGGAGCGTGTTGTCCCCGTTCCTGTTCTCAATTTTTATGTCGGACCTCCACAACGCAGTGGGAGCCGGAGCTAAATGTCTCATACGCGGACGACATCATCGTATATACAAATGGAAGTACGTTCCAAGAGACCCTAAAAAATCTACAGAAAGCGGTGGATCAAATACTGGTTTTGTGCGGAAACCACAAGCTGGACATTGTCTCTAACAAAAGCCTGGTAATGAATTTTTCAAGAAGGAAGACAGTCTCACCACCAAGAATTTTCATAGGTCAAACTCTAATCCCCACAGCAAAGAATGCGAAGATTTTAGGTATCTACATTTCCGAGAACTTAACTTTCCATCATCATTTTAAAGTAATAAAAGAGAAAGCGTTCAAGAAAATTAATGCCATCAAGGCGATCGCATCGCATAAGTGGGGTGCACGGACTGAGGTCCTGATCAGGATAGTGAACCAGGTCATCCGGAGCAGCCTCGAGTATGGGAGCGCGGTTACCTCATCAGCCTGTATAACATCAAGACGAAAACTAGAACCTTCATATAATGCAGCTCTCCGCGTGGCGACGGGTCTGCAAAAAAGGACACCGATACCATTACTTCGAAAAATCACCAGCCAACCCTCCCTGTTTGTTCGACAGAACTTCTTAACTTCAAAATTTTTCATAAAAATAATGTCACTTAAACATGAATCGGCTTTGTATCCAAAGATGCTGGAGAGTTTGACGACGAACGTCGCGAACCCTAGACGGGAAATGAAGAATTTGGAAGAGACGAAATCAATCCTAATGGCCCTTGAAGTGGACTTTCGATCCATCATCCAGCACATCCCAAGAATAATAATAGACATTAAGATAAATATCCAAGTCTCGGACCTGCCGTTTCAAAATTCTAACATCCCCCAAGAAATTGTCCAACTATACGAAGACTTCATAAATAAATACAGAAATGAATACGCAATCATAGCCACGGATGCCTCTAAAACCCCGTCAAGAACGACAGTTGCAGCACTGATGGTTAAGGAAAACTTGAAATTTCTCAGAAGAATTCATAACTCAAACAGCATCTTCACAGCCGAAGCCATAGCACTTTACTCAGCGATTAAAAAGTTCATTAAAGAGAAAAACCAATTCATCATCCTGTCTGACAGCAAATCCGTCCTGACAGCTCTGGTAAACGTCAATAAAAAATCTCCAGCCATAATCCATCAAACATATCATGCAATTCAGGAAGCAAGCAAAATGGGAGCTAAAATTACACTGATTTGGACACCTAGCCACATTAGGGAGAACGAACAGGCTGACAGACTGGCGGGAAGCGCAACGGAAGAAACCCTAATGCTCAAATGGAATTCACCAACGGATGTTATCAAAAACATCAAGGACCAGTACACTAGAGAAGGAAAAACAGAATGGGAGGCCTCAAAATATTTTCTAAAGTACCCCTTCTGCGAAAACCCAAAGATCTTCAAATGGTCAAGGGACAGAGGGATGGACGTCCTTATAGCCAGGCTATACACAGGCATGATTCCCACGAATAGCCTGTTATATAGGTTCGGCTTGTCGGATACCCCATTATGTTCCGATTGTCATGTCAATGAAACAATGGAACACTTTATAACGATATGTAGTAGATACTCTGACCTAAGAAAAACACTGAGAGGAAGACTAGATTTTGATCTAAATGCTGACATAGACCTCAAAAAAGTTATGGAAAAGGGGATGGAATCTAAGAAGAGTTTGTTAGCTATAGGCTCCTTTTTAAAGAACTTATAGAACAAAAGTGCAACACCGATCCAAAAAGCAAGCAGAAGAAGGAGTTTAGAGTAGCTTAGGGAGAAAGAAGGTTAAGCGGCTCTTAAGAGCAAGCAAATACCTCTAACAACTTTCAATTTCAACATATTTACAACATTTTAAAAAGCTTTTTAATATTCATTACTGGGAATAAGTAAAACCTCCAGCAGAATAATAATATAGAGAAAAAGTGAAAGATATAAAATATTTTATAAGTTTAAAGTTTGATTTTTTAGTATATATACTGAATCTTTATAGGTTTCAAGCCATAATGCTAATTTTTTTTTACTGATCAAAACTGGTGTATTATTTAAAAACGATTAAAATCTTTTGGAGAGATTTCATTGTGAATTATTTTTGTTTTGAAATATTTTTTTTAATCTAGTTATTGAACCGATTGCTACAATATTTATAGTGGACAAACATCCTATTAACATTTTCAATCTTTAGCTGCATTAAAAATATTCTAGTCGTTGGAATTATTCATCCTATAATCTAATTTTTCTCTGGAAGTAAATTTCAGTTTTGATCAGTTGCCCAATTCTCAGACTAGTTATTAAAATAACTAAACCATTAATTATTGTTACAAGGGTTAATCCTTATTTCTCATAGCAACTTCATTGCAGAAATTTTTTCTTAATGTTTTTATACAAGAGAACTAATTAACCATCTGAAAAACTAGTGGTGGTTTCTTTATTACACTTTTAGAAAATGTTTAAGTACAAAGAGAAACTTGTATGAGATAATATAGAGCATTCGCACATGACGTCACTTGGAGGACAAAAACAACGTTGCTAAGGCTGTTGTTAGGGGCGGGAACTAGAAGCATCCAATAGAAGCATTCGCACATGATGTCACTGGCGGGCAAAAACAACGTTGCTAAGGCCGTTGTTAGGCCGAGTCATGTGATTGAAAATGCTCTATTGCAGAAATATCTTGAAGAAACCTAAAAGTTGGTAAGTATAATTATGTGACCAAACTAAGCTTTAACTGTAACTGCTAATTGTATTCTTTAGCAGGGGGTAATAGAGAGCATTTTCAATCACATGACTCAGACCTTAGCAACATTGTTGCCTGTCCTCCACACGTCGTCAAGTGTGACGTCATGTGCGAATGCTTCTATTGGAGCATTTGCAATCACAAGACTCCGCCCCTAACAACCTATAGAGTGTTTTCAGGTGACGTCACAACCGGTTATTTTCTTTTAACTGTATATCTTCTGTAGGGCTTCAAACTGTTGCTAAGGCCGTTGTTTATCTGTTGCTAAGGTGGATTTTAGGTATGGGATCACGTGATTGCAAATGCTCCTATAGAAGAATTCCACGGCTAGTCATTTTCTGTAACTGTTAACCTCTGTAGGGCAAAAAACTGTAACATCTTCTGTTGCTAAGGCCGTTGTTAGGTCCGAGTCATGTGATTGAAAATGCTCTATATGGCAACGTTGTTGCCTGTCCTCCACATCGTCGAATCTCTATTGCTTTGACTTTTTTCAAACAAGGTAAAAGTGCAAGAGTTAAAATGTGATACCTCAAGGGTTTTTCAACTTAACAAGTTGTACTTGAGGGTCGCAACCAAAAGGAGAAGTCTAGCAGGCTACAAAGTTATTAACCTCATAATATATCAATGATCTAGTAGTATTTTGGGGGGAGAGTTTTTACAATTATATTTTTCTGGCAAGGAAGGAATCGAGGTAATTTACTAAAAATGTTGATACTAGGAGAAATGTTTGAAAATTTTAGAGGATTTATATAATATTCTTTTATGGATTATTTCTTTTAATACCAAGTTGGGGTTGTCTTCCAAGAAAATTTTGAAAATTTCACTAAAAAATAGTGTTTTAACTCATTTTTTATCATCCATCTGTCCCTCTTGTGTTACACACAAGATAGATTCCTCTTTTGCCATGCCTAGAAGAATTTCAAAGTATTATACATTATATTAACTCCTTAAGTTTGAAAATTTTCTTATTTCACCATAGAAAATTACTAAAACTACTCCACAATCAATATCAAAGCTCCAGGTAAATGAGGGTCCGGAGCCTCTCCCCCACAAATTTTTTAATTTTAACATGCCAAAAAGTGTTTTTTAGATACTTTTTTTGGGGGGGGATAGCCCTTCCTTGGAAACGTTAATCAAATGGCGTTAAAATTCCTAGGCATAGTAGATTATGCTATCAGGTATTCGTTTGGAGGAAGAATTTGAACTGCTCATCCTCATGAATGTCATTGTCAGTCTGAACGTGGGAACATTTATTTATGATAAATAAAAGGAAGGATATTTTGCCGGTTATTAATTTTTTTTTTTAACTTCACTCGTTCAGAGCTTGCCATGTCATATAAGGAGTGGTAAGGTCAAGCTTATTTTAAATGCATAATAAACGCTAAATTAAAAAGTAATCTTGGTATTTTTCAGCGTCATCCTCTGGGTATTAAAATAAAAAGAATAGTTTTGCAGAACGTTTAGTGTTTAGTGGAACATACAAGGTGGTTATAAAGTAAGTTACGCGTTTTTTATCCTACGTAGAGCATTGGTTATAGTGGGCGAATGTCGATGAAATTTGCTATTTATGTAATATAGGCAATGGAAAAACAGAAATCTGCAATACAAAATAGTTCAATTTTTGAATAATGATGGATGTAGTTTTTCTCTTGAAAATTTGATTCTGCAGCTTGAGTGCTTGCCTTACGACATTTTTTAATACACAGAAAAAAAATTACATGCCAGAGGGCATATTCTATAAAAGGTGATTGAAAAGTCCGTTGACATTTTAAAATTTCTTCTGATCCGAAGATCCGTAATACCGTACTAAGGAAGTACGCAATTTTGTTGAGCAAAGGGATAGTTATAATTTATTTTTTCTTAAATGTCTGATATGATACTTTTAACAAACGTTTACCTTCTAAACTTCTGGTGATGGCCCTAAATCCAAGGCAAAAATTTAAGTTAATTAATTTACTATTTTTTTTTTTGTGTAAAAAAATATCCCGACCCTTCAAAATGCCCTCTTTAAAATTTCAGATTTTTTTTGACCAGTAGTTTCGTCTGTAGATAATTTTAAAGTAGGTACGTATTTTATAACCAACCTGTATTTGTCTGAGAGAATAGTTGTAATTGACTTTTTTTTGCTGCTTGTAATATTTTCTTAAACTTTTACGTGCACCATTTTGCTCAGAAAAAGCAAAGGGTATGTTCAAAAGCGAAAAACGAAATAAAACGGTAAAATTTCGCCATTTTTTTTTTCGAATTTTCTCAATGATAAGTCACAAAATTTAGTGGGAAAATCTTGGATTCGGATCCAGCACCCCAAAAACATATAGAAAGCGAAATATCTCAACTACCCTAAAACTTTCCCAGCACAATTTGACAGGACTATTAGCAATATTGTTATGTTTTACTCAAAGGTTACAATGACTGCAACCGTTTGAATTGAAGGGGAATGTTATGACGTTTTGCATGGGATGATCATCTGATCAATGGACCCAAATAAATAAAAAGCTCTTGCGGCAGTACAGAGCGATAAGTTGATTCTCGCCTATAACGAGACGGGGGATTTTCCCCCGATGGTGATTAAGCTGCGGCCAGATTTTCCCCCGATGATGATTAAGCTGCGGCCAGATTTTCCCCCGATGATGATTAAGCTGCGGCCAGATTTTCCTGTTTGCTGACGTGCCTGTAGCCTCGGATGTGCTATCTGCTGGAGCTGCAGGCTCGGATGTGCTATCAGCTGGAGTTGTGGGCTCGGATGTGCTATCTGCTGAAGCTGTAGACTCGGATGTGCTATCTGCTGGAACTCAAGGTGAGACATTTTTTATCTTTCTGGAGGCTATTTTTTGTGTAAACTTCTTTTCATAGTTGATGCAAAGATCTATTATATCCATTTTTCGTTATGGATCATTTTCAAAATTTGCTTACACTTCTGTCCCGAAGGTAAAACATGAAAATTAAACCATTAATCATCATTAAAATTTATGTTTGAGCTTTGATTTAAGTAAAGCAGAGTAAATTAAATATCTCTAGCCTTTAATTAGTAAAAAAAATTGTAAAATTATGAAAATAAAGACCCTTACGAAAATAGCCAAAAACTCTTGTCCCTAACTAGTTTCATGAAATTCAAAGTCGTTTTGTTGTTATTTAATTTTGCTTATTGAAAGAAAAAACGATAAATATCAAAACTATGAACTATTAAAAGGTTGTGATAATTGTAAAAAATTATTTCTTGACTTTTATCTTTTTATAAATCAATAAAATATTTTGTCCCTCACTTTATGTCAACTCCCGTTACGTTCGAATTAATTTGAAAAAATATAATAATATATGCTTTAAAAATGGCAAACCACATTTCAAACGATTGTTTATTTACTTTAGAATATCTTTTAGCCGTTTTTTATTCTTCGGTGCGAAAACAATTGTGTTTTCAACGAAATAATCTATCGCCAAGGTAAGGTGTTTTTATAAATGTCAACTCCCGTTACGCTAATTTTTAATATTAAATAAACTTTTTTGGAAATTTTAAGCCCAGAAATATAGTTATCTGTTGATATTAGTAAGATATATGAAGCTTTATTTCAGTTTCCAACAACGCAAGTATGTTTTATTCTGTTATTTTATTAAAATGTCAACTCCCGTTACGATCCATACTATTTCTATGGTAAGAGATTCGGCCATTTCTGAGCCGTTGATTCGGAAAGCAGTATTAGTACTTCGCTTTTTCTATTTCCGCTATTTAGGTTTATTTTGACTGATTTATCGTTTGCTTGTGTTTAAAATTGATAAACAAATGTGTGTTCTTTAAAAATGCATCGGATATTAATAGTTTAAGTAAATTATTTTAGTTTTTTGTGATACCAGGGACACGATTATTTGTATTAGAAATTAGAGTATCATTTTATCCTTAATTTTAGGAAAAAGTGTATGACCAATTGCCTTTCCATATACTTTTCCCATATTTAAAAACACCTATGTTCATTACATTAAGAAATTAGGTAGTTTGAAAAAAATATTTTCAATTCTGAAATGCAAGCATAATATGGTGAAAATGACCCTTCAGTGGCGGCTCGTCCATAGGAGCACAGGAGCACGTGAACACCCACAGAAAAAGTAGAACAAAAATCGAATACAAAGATAAATAAATATTAATGGAAATATATTCTCAATTTCTTTTTTACACCCAGAATTATGTTTCTCCCCCCCCCTTCACTACTCAATAAGAAAAATATACTACCGGAAACGCGAAAGCAATCGAAAAAAGAATGAACTCTTATTTTTCTTTCCTTTTTCGCACGTGTGAGCATAAAAGATATGGGATTCCGAAGAAACCCCGACTGCTTGCCGGGGGAATTTTAAGCTTACGGCCTCGTAATTAGGATTCCCGCTAGCACAGATTTTGTGTGCCGGGGTTTGCGTGTTTGAAGCTCAGCTTGTTTTTTTTTTTTTGTGGTCTGGATTTTTTCGGCTAGTTAGAAAATGAGATGAGTACTTTTTGAAAAGAAAATTATAATCTTCATGTCAACTAATTTTTAATAATTATAAAAGGTGTTTGTGAGGTATTATGTTATGTATAAGTATTATGACTTTCCCCTCAATGGTATTATAAAAAATGAAAGAAGTATTTTATATTCATAAGTGCTTGTTTATTTCCATTAAATGCATATTTTTTTCAAAATGAAAGCGCATGCAGTGAAGAATTTAAGCATTTAAAACTACTCTCCTAAGAGAGATAATTTTTTTATGCATTGGTCCAACATCCTTCTGTTTATAGATTTTGTGTAAATTTTAATTTTTATAAAATGGGTGTGAACCCCCAGTTTATCAACTCACGAGCCGCCACTGTGGCCCTTATAGTAAACCTGGTGCGGAGCAGTCGATTCAACGGAGCAGTCGATTTTAAGTTTATATTTATATTTTGTTTTGGCATGCTGATTTTTATTGAGGCTCAAGAACAATCACAATGCCAAAATTTTTATTTTATCAGTATAAACTATAAACCAAGGGATTCACCTTCAGGATTACATTAAAACCCTTTAAAATTGACACGGGTACAAAATTAAACAATCAACAATTTTGAAGTTTGCGTTTATACGGCCAAAGTGAATTTACTTTGGCCGTATGATAAGAATAAATGCTAGAAAAGGTTAACCTTTTCTAGCATTTATTCTTATCATTCGACGTTTTGAGGCAGCAACCATCATTGGTCAGATTTAGAATGTTTCTAGATTATCAAAACAATTGATAACTCTTGATATTAAATTATTTGAATATTTCTAATACATGATGCTTAAATTCCAGATAACTTCTGTAGCTGTCAAAGGACATGCAAATATCCAACCTTTTGCTCAAGATGCATAGGTTAGAAAAGATAAAAGATCAGTTTTACCTACCGATCCAGGAGTGAAGCCATGCTCTGCAATCCCAGGACCTTCCTCTCAACCAATCATTAGAAATTTTTTGCAGTATGTTCTAGGTAAAAAAAATTTTTAACCTTCTAACCGTTTTAGGAAGAGAGTCCCAACTTCAGAGTTCACCCGTTTTAATACGAGTTCTTCTTGGCGTTCGTTCTTGGCACAGTCATCTGGCCGACATAGGGTGAACCGCCCAGTGAATGAACACTTAGCATTTGGGTTTGCGATTTCCCCACTTCAAAAATTTTTTTCAGGGCTTTTTCTCGGTCAATTTCTAAAAATAAAGTATGTTTCCATACTGGCTTTTTCTTGGCAACATGATCGAAGTATTTCCAGATCTCAGAAATCAATAGTTTTGAAGGAATCCTGATTTGAGTGAAAAAAGTGCGATAGACCCAGTGAATGAACAAAGTTTGCCCTAAGTATGAACAGTGTCTTCCAGTAAATGAACACTGAAAAATACCATGATTTTTTTCAACTGATCAGCCTGCGTTACATAAAATAGAAAATGTTTTACTAAGAACTCTAAAATTTCTTCAATACACACACACACACGCACGCACATACACAAAAAAGGTACTTAGGATTAGGTGGGTGCAAATCTTGCCAGACATCGATTGCGACACGTTATACTAATTGTATATGCCATCTTAACACAATTAATAATCAATACCTTCTAGCACGGACGTAGCTATAGCTTTTACAAGGGGGGGTTTAAAAAACTTCTTTCAGGGGTCGCAATGGGCAATGAAAGTGTATCTAAAACAGGGTTTTCCAACTGGCGGGCCACATGCGGCCCGAGAAGCTCCCTGACAACCCTAAAAAGTAGCTATATAGAAGACTTTTTAGCATACTAAAATTTAAACATTTTTGAAGGAGGACCCCCGAACCCTATTTACCCACTTTTTCATTAAGGAGTAACTTTGGTTGGTCGTTTTCTATGGGGAAAAATTTAAAGTTTAAGGTTTCGAAAGAGGGGTTGTATACCTTGAAATTCCCTCTGAGCGTAGCAAAGGGTTATAAAAGCTTAGGATAACCTTTATCATGAGGGGGGACAAAATGGAGTATCATAGGCGTAAGTTCAACTTTTTTGATTGGGGGGGGGCAAAACCTATAAGACCTCAGGACCAAAGGAGCCATTACTAAACTGTTTTGAAGGGATTCTGGAACCCAAAATGTTTCTAATAGTTTTCCCTTTCCGAGTAAAATGTAGGGCAAATGTGAACTTTTGTGAACTTAATCACAAATTTTTGTGGTTAATACATGCCCTCAAGCAAAAGAGGGGTGTCTGGGTCCTCTCCCAGAAAATTTGATCCAAAAAGTTGTATTTTCACTCATTTTTTGGTTATTTGGGACAGGGACCTTTTTGTTTGGCTGACATAAGGGGGGTCTGGACCCTCTAATCCCCCCTTATATACGTCCATACCTGTCGTTTGGGACCATGGGTTCCTATGCAATTCTGAACCCTTATTATGTCTACCTCCCCTAGAAGTTTTATACGGAATATACGGTTAAATCAACGATTGCCTGGCCTCTAGGAGGTCTCATTGCAACTACTGAATTTTAGTAATAGTCTTTACAGAGTTCAAATAGCTTAATAATTGAGATTATACGACCATGTGTTCATTCACTGGGAGTGTTCATTCACTGGGCAACCCACCCTAGCTTAAAGTTCCCCATGTTAAGCAAAGACTCAAATTAAAATAAATTCAAACTTAAAGATCATGGTAAGAGGAGGATTACCGCCTAAAATGCCTTTAAAATCAATGTTATTTTATATTTTGACCAAACTAAAAGTACTCCATAATCACCATTAGAAATCGCAATCCGAAATTTTCCAATCTACCCAATCTAAAAAAAATTATTAGTCTAGCTGATCAATTAATGAGTTTTATTTATACGAAGCTATCATGCTGAAATATTTCGTTTATAAATCGATCATACTTATCATTCATGACGAATTAATTGTAGACTTAACTAGATATCCTTATTACTGATTCATTAATGCTGATCGGCTTTACTTAGTAGCTAAGCTTTAGTTCTGATAAACTAATATGACCCAACTAAATCTATCTTATTGATGTATCTTTTTAATGTCTACATGTCTGATCATATTAATACTAATCTAGGGGTGGGTTTGGTAAAATGAATAGGTGGGTTAAAATTAATTTTTCTTGATCCTCAAGAAAAATAGCTATGCCAAAAAAAGCAATAAATTTTAAGTCTGTTTAACCCTGCCTATTCATTTGACTCTACCCTGTAATATAAACTTGTTTTAATGGGTTTTTAAAATTGGTGTAGAGTAAGTACACCTGACAATGGCTTCCATGCCTGCTTGAACTTTTAAACAATATCCTGGCGCTTTTGTCGGAGATTGGACCTTGCGCCATAAACCCATGTAAATAAATTGATGTATCGTAATGATTATTATAGTATGATGAAACTAATCAACCGACCATCATAAAATAATATGTGTAGTGTTAAAAACATGGCAGACAAGGGTTAACTGGTTTGCCAGCAGACATCCATAGAGAATCGCAAAGACAGACTCTTTTGTATTTCTTGTTTAAAATGCAGTATTGTAGCAATCGTAAACGCAAAATTTTTAGACCTTAATATTTAAAAAGTAAATCTTGAATTCGAGAAATTAATCTTCAGAAAGGTTTATTAGTCTATGGCCAGAAACTTGTTAAACTGGTACTAAGACTTATACGACTGTTTCTAAGTGAACACTCCTGGATGTAATATGTACCCTTTCCATTATTATTTCAAAATGTATAAAAGTTTTAGCCCATACCATAAACAAACAAAACTTAAATAAAATTCTATAAATTAAGAACTATTATAATACACGCTGGATTAACTTTCGTGCTTCAAATTTAGGAAAGTAAGGGGATGCAGAAACTTTGCATTAGTGAGAGTCGGGTCACCTAAAAGCACTGAGCTATAAAGAAACTGGAGTGAACCTCTGATGATATAACATGCGACCGAACGTGCCGGTGCGGAAGGTCACAATTGCCCGGTTCGCTTGAGCGAACCGGGCAAAACAAACGAATTTCTCCATAGACTAACATTGTGTGAGTTGAACTATTTCTAGAAAACCCCCTTTTTTAAAAATATTTTGAGCAACATTTAGAATGGTCGTATCATGCTGTGCATACAACTACTGTGCCAACAGATGGGGAAAACTAAAAGAAGATGGAAATCTTTTCCGCGCAGACATTAACTTCGATAAGGTGTGATGCGATTTCGGCACGCTCAGTTGTCACTCCAGTTTGTTTATAGCTCAGTGCCTAAAAGAGCTAATTCTAAATTTATTTCTCTGGAGATATTCCGTGCGTTTAAAGGCTCATTTACGCTTTCACTTTTAATGTTCATTCTGAGTAATCCTTGCCGTTAAAATCTCCATCGAAATCGATCTTCATTTTAAAGGAATCTTCCAAAACAGTGGCGTATATAAGGGGGGGCCGAGGGGGCCCTGCCCCCCCCCCGAAATTCGGACTAGGTGTACCAAAACAAGTTAAAACACTGTATTTTAGGGTCAAATTTCATAAAAAAATTCTGGGGGAGGGCCCCCAAACCCCCCTTTTGTACTTGGAATTTTATTATTAGCAACTTTATTATATAATAAGTTCATCAAAATCCAAATCCTATCAAAAAATATGTCCAAAATCCGGACTAAGTGTTCCAAAAACAAGATAAAACCCTGTTTTTAAGGGTAAAGTTCCAAAAATTTTCTGGGGAAAGACCCCAGATCCCCTTTTGTACTTGGAACTCTATTTTAATAACTTTTTAAATATTAAGTTTATAAAAATGTACATCCAAAATTCGGACTTAGTGTTCCAAAACTAGTTAAAAACCTGGGTTTTTTTTGTCAAACTTCCAAAAATTTTCTGGGGGAGAACCCCCCAGACCCCCCCCCCTTTGGTACTCGTATTTTTATTACTAACAACTTTTCCTATATTAAGTTTTTAGAACCTTAGTTATCACCTAAAAAGCTACATTGGACCTATTAAATATGTGGGGAAGGGGCTAGGGAGTAATTTTGGGCCCCTCCCGAAATAAATTCCAATATACGCCCCTGTTCCAAAATGAAGATCGATCTCATTTCAAATTACAATGGACAACTTGCACCTGTTAGGAAAAAGCCCAATTTTGTACTATATCGATAGATTGTCTTCTCAAATGTTGGAAAACATCAGTTTTTACTCATTTTATTTTTTAAATATTTTATCATTTAAGTTTAAAATTGCCTAAAAATCACGTCACCTCAAAACGCTATTTGACGTCACTGGGCCCGATGCAAAAGTTCATCGCTAATTCACAGGAGCTTTGGTACCACACAAGTTTTGACAAGTGATCAAGGTAAGTTGAAATGATTGGTTTAAGAACTTAAAAAGTTTTCTGTAAAGAAAAATGCTTCAAAAAATGGTTTTTCGAAGCGACGATCTATGCAGTGACGTCACAGGGCCCCGGCGTAGGAAAAATAGCGTTTTGGTATAGAAGTAAATAGTGCGCAATTTAAAACCTTTTATTGTATCTGTTCAGGCAAAACCCTCTATATACAAAGCCTGACAACTACGTCACTGTGACGTCAAAGGTGGCGGAAAATGAATTATAAAACATGGCGTCGTTTTGCATGTGACGTCAAAGGTGGCGGAAAATGTGACGTCACCCGTCCGAGTTGTGAGGCCATTATATAGAGGGTCTTGGTTCAGGCCTAAAAATTTAAAAAATAAGATGCTTTCCGTCATAATTTGAGTTTTTATACATAATAAAATCAAAATTGAAAAACGTGCAAGTTGTCCATTATGATTGGTGGTTTGGCTCTTGGACCATATGTTCATAGCACTGTAAAGAATGGTTTTTCATTACCTGGGAATCATTTTTTGAGCTGTAGCAGACGGTCTAGTATTCGCTTGCCTTATGGTCCTTTTAATGACGTATAGGTGTCCCATTTCTTTCGCTGAGATCAGACCTCACCATGAGTCTAACCAGGTATTAATCCAGCTCCACAAAGATTCTAAATACACTGGTGTTCAAAACTAAGAGAATTTAAACATTTGTTTGATTTTCTCCAGATCAACTGGATAGATTTGGATGAAATTTGGTATGAACATAGGTTGATATAAAACACAAAAAATAATCATTCTGAAATCATCATACACACTCATGCGCGTGAGAATTCTTCGTGAGAGGCTCTCTTAATTTGGACCATATGTCCATTGCACTGTAAAGAATGTTTTTTCGTTGGGCAAACCAGTAATTAAGATCCTTTTGGCTTGTCGCCTACAGACTCTTTTTGAATTTTTTTTTCTTTCATTGTAATCTGTTAGAAAACACTCACTTATGTTTTTTGAGGCCGATACCTCTTACGCTTGTTACGAGAAGCGGTGATCTTTTCCCAGTCACATTTACCTACAATTTCTGTATTCTGGGGGCCTACCACGAGCCTCTCGACAAAAATAACGACACCCTTACTTCTTCCGTGTCGAGAACGCTGAAGAAGCAAGCAAGTTGTCGACACCACACTGTCGCGGAAGGTTATCCATAGGAAATAGCATTATTGATCTCAAGTGAGGTCGAGAGTATGGGCTCACTTAACAAGAGGGTCTACCATCAGACTGTCGGGAAGTTTTTAACTGTCGTTAAGTGGTATCGAGAAAGTGAAAAACTCAACGACACCTCAAGAGGTGTCTATATCTTGTTAACGACACGAGAACAAGCTCTTTTATACGCTATAAATTATATGAATTGTTTACCCTGTTATCATTGCACGTTTTTTGAGATACTTAAAGGTATTTTTAAAGTAAAATTGGCTTGCATTACATCTTTTTTTTTAAATTATCGACTTAAAAATCGGGCCGGTTTTATGTACTAAAAATTAAAGTCGATTTGTGGGTTTTATTTATTAAGAGAATTGAGGATTACTCATACGTTTTTTTTTTCAGATAATATATAAACAATCGTGCATCCAAAAAGCAGCTTTAAAATGATTATCTGATTTAAAAAATTTTAATCAGAAATAATCACTGTGGTGATGGGAAAAAATTTTGTTCTTTATCCAAAACTTATTTTTTTGCGATTAAAAAATTGTAATCAATTGATAACAAAAATTTCCTGAATTTAAGTTTGTCCTCCGTTATATGTTCGTAAAGGTATTCGTTTTAAGCGTCTTAATCTTATTACGATCATCCCTTGTTTAGAGTGGCGAGAATTTTGCTCATGAAAAAACGAGTTCCTTCCCTTGCGTTGGTGATCATTTCAAATTACGCCAGTGTAACTTAACTCCCCGCCTATTTCTGACGTACAAGATGACGAAAACTTTTTACACCAATCAAAAGCGTTATTTCTTCTCGACACCTATACTCTCGAACTCAGTTGCAATCGGTAAAAGCTTGCATTTGTCGACATTCAAAAACTACATCGTCGTGGTAGGCCACGGTAGGCCATCGAGAATTTGATCTTGATTTTTCAGAATTCCCAACACCATCGTGCTGCCATCTATAAATCGAAGGATGAAATCCACATGAAATCACTTCTGTGGTTATTCTACCTCCAGACTCTTTTTACTGTATTAATATAAACTTGAACCTTGTAAAAATATATTTTAAAAATGAAAGAAAAAATATTCCATCATAAATAAGTACCCAATGACGTGTATTTTTATGAATAGAATTTTCATCTATTTCATACAAAGCAAATAATGGCGGCGATTTGGGCTATTTGCAATGGAAGATCTGATGACTACGCAGAGAAAACATAGTTCCTACGCAAAATAAAAATATTGTTTCATCTATAGGTTGAAAAGTAATTCCTAAGAGCGCTTTTTAATGTACAATAGCTATTAATTTGAAAATAATGCTACAGCCCTCGATAAGAGGTGTCGTAGAGCTTTTTCGCCTCTCTGTCGTTTTCTCCTCTTGGTTTCTCCTCTCATGGTAGGACCTGTAGTTAAGTTTGAGGCGCATCACGTGACTGTCGATAATTTCGGCAATATTAACGATAACGACACGCTGGTGGTAGAGCCCCTGGGGGCCTACCACGAGCCTCTCGACAAAAATAACGACACCCTTACTTCTTCCGTGTCGAGAACGCTGAAGAAGCAAGCAAGTTGTCGACACCACACTGTCGCGGAAGGTTATCCATAGGAAATAGCATTAGTGATCTCAAGTGAGGTCGAGAGTATGGGATCACTTAACAAGAGGGTCTACCATCAGACTGTCGGGAAGTTTTTAACTGTCGTTAAGTGGTATCGAGAAAGTGAAAAACTCAACGACACCTCAAGAGGTGTCTATATCTTGTTAACGACACGAGAACAAGCTCTTTTATACGCTATAAATTATGTGAATTGTTTACCCTGTTATCATTGCACGTTTTTTGAGATACTTAAAGGTATTTTTAAAGTAAAATTGGCTTGCATTACATCTTTTTTTTAAAATTATAGACTTAAAAATCGGGCCGGTTTTATGTACTAAAAATTAAAGTCGATTTGTGGGTTTTATTTATTAAGAGAATTGAGGATTACTCATACGTTTTTTTTTCAGATAATATATAAACAATCGTGCATCCAAAAAGCAGCTTTAAAATGATTATCTGATTTAAAAAATTTTCATCAGAAATAATCACCGTGGTGATGGGAAAAAATTTTGTTCTTTATCCAAAACTTATTTTTTTGCGATTAAAAAATTGTAATCAATTGATAACAAAAATTTCCTGAATTTAAGTTTGTCCTCCGTTATATGTTCGTAAAGGTATTCGTTTTAAGCGTCTTAATCTTATTACGATCATCCCTTGTTTAGAGTGGCGAGAATTTTGCTCATGAAAAAACGAGTTCCTTCCCTTGCGTTGGTGATCATTTCAAATTACGCCAGTGTAACTTAACTCCCCGCCTATTTCTGACGTACAAGATGACGAAAACTTTTTACACCAATCAAAAGCGTTATTTCTTCTCGACACCTATACTCTCGAACTCAGTTGCAATCGGTAAAAGCTTGCATTTGTCGACATTCAAAAACTACATCGTCGTGGTAGGCCACGGTAGGCCATCGAGAATTTGATCTTGATTTTTCAGAATTCCCAACACCATCGTGCTGCCATCTATAAATCGAAGGATGAAATCCACATGAAATCACTTCTGTGGTTATTCTACCTCCAGACTCTTTTTACTGTATTAATATAAACTTGAACCTTGTAAAAATATATTTTAAAAATGAAAGAAAAAATATTCCATCATAAATAAGTACCCAATGACGTGTATTTTTATGAATAGAATTTTCATCTATTTCATACAAAGCAAATAATGGCGGCGATTTGGGCTATTTGCAATGGAAGATCTAATGACTACGCAGAGAAAACATAGTTCCTACGCAAAATAAAAATATTGTTTCATCTATAGGTTGAAAAGTAATTCCTAAGAGCGCTTTTTAATGTACAATAGCTATTAATTTGAAAATAATGCTACAGCCCTCGATAAGAGGTGTCGTAGAGCTTTTTCGCCTCTCTGTCGTTTTCTCCTCTTGGTTTCTCCTCTCATGGTAGGACCTGTAGTTAAGTTTGAGGCGCATCACGTGACTGTCGATAATTTCGGCAATATTAACGATAACGACACGCTGGTGGTAGAGCCCCTGGGATTTGTTTTGATCAAATTTAACTCTTATTCGCTAAACAAGAATTTGAAACACTTTTAGTAGTTTTTGTCTCTCTGGGAGGAGTTGGAGTGAAGCATTAGTATGTGTAGATTTAAATCTCATGTTTCAATTCTAAGAATACAATTTATGTATTTTCCGAAAGAAAATAATAAAATTACCGAAAAATATTAGCGAGAGTAACAAGAAGTGATTTATTACTTTCAATTTATTTGTTAAAACAAAACAAAATGGTAAAATTTTATTTAGAAACATTTTGAGTAACCTTTCTTCTGCAGCAATTCTTAACTAATGTCAACCATTTCGGGAGTAACGTCCCTTTTTGTCAAAAATGACACAAGTTTTCAGTGTTTCCATTTATAGAAAACAAAAAATAACACCATAAGAGGTACCAACTCAATGAATATCCTAAAAATTAATTTACTTGCTCATAAAAGTATTTAAACTAGGAATTTTATAAAAATGAGCACTGTCCCTAATAATTCAGAAACCCACTGAATCTTCCTTCACCTACTTACAATAACCTGTATATTGTAAGGTGTTCTATAATATATATTTAAACAATTGATATTTTTCAGGTATATACAGATTAGATCGACCGTATGAATCTTGTCCAGAATTTTTTAAAAGTTACGGTCCTCTGGTGAAGGAGAATTTCTTCTGTGGATCCACTTTGGTCCATGTCTTCAACCCCAAGGACTTGAAAGAAGTTTATCGAAAAGAGCGACCTGACTTTCCTACTCGGTTGAGTCATAATGCCATAAATAAAACTGGTGCTATTATACAACCGGGCGCCACTCCTCTTAGCAACTTTTTTGGCGCTATTCTTGGCATTATAAAATCATTGGCATTTTAATCCACTATCCAGGTTCGCTAGAAAATGATTTATCGCCCATGTTGGCAACGCAAAAAAAAACAAGTGGCACCCGGTTGTGTAATGAAACCAAAAAACTTATAATCTAAACAATAGTGGATCCATTGGAGAGAACTCTGCATATTTTCTTCCAAACTCCTGAGGATACCGGCGTGCTTCCCCAAGTTTCTACTCTCCGTCCTAACCTGTGCATGTTAATTCCGCCAACTTATTCCTTCTTCGCAGAGAAAGTTCCAGTGCTCCTTCTGAGTGTGCTGATTCGGGAGTAACGTGGGTAAGGTATTGTGATCGCGGTTCAAGTACGAGGGCTGGAAGGGCTGGAAGTTATTCATTTCCTTTTATTTCATTATTTTCGGTGATTTAGTTCTAAACGCATGACTTTTTAGTTTTACCAATTTATTAATTCTGAAAATAAAATATAGTAAATTGAAGCCATTGGGGCAAGAACCACAAGACAGGTATCTCCACTTTCAATTCAAATTTACTTTAGATGATTTTTGGAGATACCTTTACGTGCTTTAGGGTTACTGTATAAACTTTGCATGCGTTAAAGAGCGCAACCCTAGTATTTGTACCCTTTGTACAAGGAGCCTTCTGTGTATAAGAAAGTTTAAGTTGGTTGGGTTGGTGTTCATATATTTTCAGGTATGTGTGCTTGATCTCAAGGATCCGCTTATACACCTTCGTCAAGTAAGACAGACACAACATAATTTTTACTGACACAAAGAAGGAAAATACACCCAGAGGCGAGGTAAGAATCGAATTTACGACGGAGCCAAGTGGTCCAAAAAAAGTAACATTGGTTGCTCAACCATTTTTAAAAAATCTGAAATTTTTTGTAATCAACCCTAACCTAAAAGAAGATCAAAACAACAATTATTTTTAATTTAACCAATTTTGTTTGTCCACAGCAACCATGCAAGTTTTGACACTTTAGCGGTTTTTGCTAATTTAAGCGTTTACGGGATTGGAAATATCTTCCCTTTAAAATCTCCAAATCAAATGGGATTTGAAGCAAAATTTTCTAGAATAAAACGGTCTAAAAGACTAGAGCAAGTATAATTTTCTAAACTAAACCCTTAGGGGTGAAATTTTAGTTTAAAGTTGAACATTTTTTAAAAACATCTGCCCACTTTAAGATTTTTTATAGGAAGGAAACCTATCAAGGCATCAATAATTTTTTAATAATAGTGCAAATACCTTTTAGGTCATATGCAAAGATTTGTCTTTATTATAAAAAATCTCAAAGTCGAGTATTTGTCAAAATTTGCAATTTTGAGGGTTAAATATCTCTGATGGGGCACGAGATAAAAATTTGAAACTGGGTTATCCCAGAGTACTATACTATATTAGTGGTAAGCTCAAAAAGTTTCCAGATGGAGATTCGACTACAAGCCAAGATATGACGTTTACAAGATGCCCCCAAATGCCGCAAAATTTGGAAGTTAAGGGTTCCTACAAAATTTGTCTGTTTTCAAGAGAAATTTTTTTATAAGAAGGCAACCTACGTCGTATCGTCGAAACGTCATATATAGACTTGTATTCGAATCTCTATCTGAAAACTTTTTGAGCTTAATACTAATACATAGTACTCTGGGATGCCCCAGTTTCCCTCAAAACCCACTCAAACAAACTATTTAACCCTCAAAATTGCAAATTTTGACAAATACTCGACTTTGAGATTTTTTATAATAAAGACAAATCTTTGCATATGACCTAAAAGGTATTTGCACTATTATTAAAAAATTATTGATGCCTTGATAGGTTTCCTTCCTATAAAAAATCTTAAAGTGGGCAGGTGTTTTTAAAAAATGTTCAACTTTAAACTAAAATTTCACCCCTAAGGGTTTAGTTTAGAAAATTATACTTGCTCTAGTCTTTTAGACCGTTTTATTCTAGACAATTTTGCTTCAAATCCCATTTGATTTGGAGATTTTAAAGGGAAGATATTTCCAATCCCGTAAACGCTTAAATTAGCGAAAACCGCTGAAGTGTCGAAACTTGCATGGCTGCTGTGGACAAACAAAATTGGTTAAACTAAAAATATTGGTTGTTTTGATCTTCTTTTAGGTTGGGGTTGATGTACAAAACATTTTAGATTTTTTAAAAATGGTCGAGCAACCAATGCTGGACTGCTTGAATTGGAATGACCTTTAGATGAAATTTGTAACAAATCTAGAGGGGTATTGTTTTGTGTGTTATTATTTACGATTAACTGTAAAGGTGGTTCACTCGTGTTATATGGTAATCATTTCGGATTACGTTGTTGTAGTTTTAGACCGGGAGCCAGCAACATATTTTGTCAGTCATTTCCTCTCAAGCGATATTTGGTGGAAAATTTCAGGAAGTTATATCATAAAGCCTGGTGAGCGTCAGCTGGCTGTAGGCCGGTGGAATAGACGTCAGCTGGTCGTTTAACATTTGGAGCGTCTTTCTCAAAGATTTATTGCGGCTTCAATGACGCGAGAGAAAAAGAACAAGAGGGAAACTCAGTGAAACTGTTATGTTTTTGTTTACATTTCGATTTGCTTTGTATTGAGGAGAGGTACGAAAGGGTGTGTGGCGGATATCGTTTTAAATCAAGATTTTGTAAATAATGTAAGATGTAAGGAACCAACAAACATGAACAAAAATTTATACTTTCAGTGATTTCCTTTCAACGTTTCCTGACTTCATGAGTCTCAAGTTGTCAACAAAAAACAATTCCCTTCTAGAACATTATTAATTAAATATTGCCAACTTAAAATTATCTGAAAAACAAATAAATATCTAAAAAATTAATTAAAACAGTGTCCTTTCAAAAAGTTGGTTTGGTTTATAAAAAGAAATGAAAAGTTATCTTTAGGGAAATTGGTGAGTAATTAATTTTTAGAAGTAATAATTTATTGTTCTTTAAAGAAAGTTGGTCTATTTCCTAACAATACAAAGCAAATCGAAATGTAAACAAAAACATAACAGTTTCACTGAGTTTCCCTCTTGTTCTTTTTCTCTCGCGTCATTGAAGCCGCAATAAATCTTTGAGAAAGACGCTCCAAATGTTAAACGACCAGCTGACGTCTATTCCACCGCCCTACAGCCAGCTGACGCTCACCAGGCTTTATGATATAACTTCCTGAAATTTTCCACCAAATATCGCTTGAGAGGAAATGACTGACAAAATATGTTGCTGGCTCCCGGTCTATTTGTGGCTACTGTGAATTTTGTTCAGTCTGAGATTGATCACCAGGGCTCTCACTTCGGTTTTATGGAATTTCCTCATAATAATGAAAAAAATTCCTCAGATTTCCTTAAAAATACTTTTTGGAATTACAATCAAAATACACTTATAACGTTTTAAAAATTATCTTTCTTTAGTCAATTTGTGACAAGGGGGAGGGGGTCTTGATAGTTGTGACATCACACCCTGGAGCTGAAAATCAACAAAAAACAATTTTAAGAAATTTTTAGAGCATTCGCACATGACGTCACTGGAGGACACAAGAAGCGGGATTATAGCGGCCGTTGCTACAGCGGTTGTTAGGGGCGGATTCTTGTGATTGCAAATGCTCCAATAGAAGCATTCGCACATGACGTCACTGGAAGACAAAAACAACGTTGCTAAGGCCGTTGTTAGGTTCGAGTCATGTAATTGAAAATGCTCTATTTAAACCTCATGAGTGAAATGAAGTGACTTGATGTTGATGTTAAACCGAAACCAAAACTAATCAAGGAGTCTTGGATGTTGCCGCTCTAAATTAAAAGAAAATAGTTAAGTGTTAAGTTGATTTCTGAAAACTATATAAGTGATACCTTTGGTACTAAATCAGAAAATTCACCCCCAATAGTTATTTAAAGGTAAAAGTGAAAAAAACTCAAAAAATCCTCAGAATTTCCTTAAAAATTCAATTTCCTTAAACGTTTCCTTAAAAAGGTCTAAATTTCCCCAAACTAAGGAAATTTCCTTAAAAGTGAGAGCCCTGTTGATCACTATCAACAATCAACCTCTCATGGTCCAGAGATAAGGATTTTTGTTACTGGCGAGTGATTTATTACTCTTGACAGACTAATGGCGGTTTTACACCACGCGATTTGTGACATCCACAGCTGCAATTGCGGCAGCCGCAGAAACTCAGCGACAGTTTCTATTGGTTCTTTTGTATTTCTGTCGTAGAATCGCTGTCGCAATTCGCGTGTTGTAAAGCCGCCATAATCCTGTTGTGTAAAGTGATTGAACTGTTGCGTAACTGTGTAGTGTAAGTATTTTCGTAGCTCAAATAAACAAAATCTATTTTAATTACTAGCGTGCCTGTGTTATTTCAAACCATAATTTGAACTACTAATATTTATTCCATTTTCCGGGATGAATGGTCGTGGTATTTGGACTCTAACTTAAAATGTTTCGCCCTCTTCTTTGGATGGCATCGTCAAGAATCTCGGAATCCCGGGAAATGGAATAAATAGTAACTTTTCAGGTCGTGGAAGCTTTCATTGTTTTTATATTTTTGAATTTTTGCGATGTTTTCGTTTAACAGCGAATCCGGAGTGATTTTGTTTTTTACGATCTTTTTAATTTTAAATGAATATGTTAAGGTAAAGGAAAAAACCTATTTTGTTTTTCAACTGGTTCTTCAACGTTTACTTTTACTTTCATTGCCAACTTCGCGAAATTGGTGCAATCAATTGCATTAGTACATTTGTGCCGGCACAGTATCCCTTCAAATTTCGGAGGTTGGGAGTCTGGGGTCGGAAGTCGGAGGTGTGCGGATGGAAGTCTGGGGTCGGAAGAGTGGGGTTTGGAGTTGGAAGTCGGAGGTCTGGGCTTTGACGTCGGAGGTCTGGGCTTTGAAGTCGGAGGGCAGGGCTTTGAAGTCGGAGGGCAGGGCTTTGAAGTCGGAGGGCAGGGCTTTGAAGTCGGAGGGCAGGGCTTTGAAGTCGGAGGGCAGGGCTTTGAAGTCGGAGGGCAGGGCTTTGAAGTCGGAGGTCTGGGCTTTGAAGTCGGAGGTCTGGGCTTTGAAGTCGGAGGGCAGGGCTTTGAAGTCGGAGGTCTGGGCTTTGAAGTCGGAGGGCAGGGCTTTGAAGTCGGAGGTCTGGGCTTTGAAGTCGGAGGTCTGGGCTTTGAAGTCGGAGGTCTGGGCTTTGAAGTCGGAGGGCAGGGCTTTGAAGTCGGAGGTCTGGGGTCTGAAGTCGGAGGTTTGGAGTCAGAAGTCGGAGGTCTGGGGACTGAAGTCGGAGGTCTGGGGTCTGAAGTCGGGGGTCTGGGGTCTAAAGTCGGAGGTCTGGGGACTGAAGTCGGAGGTCTGGAGTCTGGGGTCTGAAGTCGGGGGTCTGAAGTTGGAGGTCTGGGGTCTGAAGTTGGAGGTCTGGGGTCTGAAGTTGGAGGTTTGGAGTCAGAAGTCGGAGGTCTGGGGTCTGAAGTCGGAGGTCTGGGGTCTGAAGTCGGAGGTCTGGGGTCTGAAGTTGGAGGTTTGGAGTCAGAAGTCGGAGGTCTGGGGTCTGAAGTCGGGGGTCTGGGGTCTGAAGTCGGAGGTCTGGGGTTTGAAGTCTGGGGTCTGAAGTCGGAGGTCTGGGGTCTGAAGTCGGAGGTCTGGGGACTGAAGTCGGAGGTCTGGGGTCTGAAGTCTGAGGTCTGAAGTCGGAGGTCTGGGGTCTGAAGTCGGAGGTCTGGGGTCTGAAGTCGGAGGTCTGGGGACTGAAGTCGGAGGTCTGGGGTCTGAAGTCGGAGGTCTGGGGTCTGAAGTCGGAGGTCTGGGGTCTGAAGTCGGATGTCTGGGGTCTGAAGTCGGAGGTCTGGGGTCTGAAGTCGGAGGTCTGAAGTCAATAAAAAATGAAACAAATTACAGAATAAAAAGAGGAGCGATGGAAATTTTGTAACAGTTGTGCCAGGAGTGGGGTTCCTCTAATGAGACCATGTATATGATTCAAACAGAAAAAGAACTGGGAGAAGCATTAAGGCAAACTTCAAGCTTTGTTTCAATCAGAGCCTTATTGCCTTGCAATGCTTCTTCCATATCTACTTCTGTCTTAATCAGATATACTTGTTCTCGTTAGAGGAACCGCACTCCTGACACAACTATTGCAAAATTTCCATTTATCCTGTTTCTATTTTTTAATTTGTTTATTCATTTTGTTTACTTCTGACTTCTGACTTCTGACTTCTGACTTCTGACTTCTGACTTCTGACTTCTGACTTCTGACTTCTGACTTCTGACTTCTGACTTCTGACTTCTGACTTCTGACTTCTGACTTCTGACTTCTGACTTCTGACTTCTGACTTCTGACTTCTGACTTCTGACTTCTGACTTCTGACTTCTGACTTCTGACTTCTGACTTCTGACTTCTGACTTCTGACTTCTGACTTCTGACTTCTGACTTCTGACTTCTGACTTCTGACTTCTGACTTCTGACTTCTGACTTCTGACTTCTGACTTCTGACTTCTGACTTCTGACTTCTGACTTCTGACTTCTGACTTCTGACTTCTGACTTCTGACTTCTGACTTCTGACTTCTGACTTCTGACTTCTGACTTCTGACTTCTGACTTCTGACTTCTGACTTCTGACTTCTGACTTCTGACTTCTGACTTCTGACTTCTGACTTCTGACTTCTGACTTCTGACTTCTGACTTCTGACTTCTGACTTCTGACTTCTGACTTCTGACTTCTGACTTCTGACTTCTGACTTCTGACTTCTGACTTCTGACTTCTGACTTCTGACTTCTGACTTCTGACTTCTGACTTCTGACTTCTGACTTCTGACTTCTGACTTCTGACTTCTGACTTCTGACTTCTGACTTCTGACTTCTGACTTCTGACTTCTGACTTCTGACTTCTGACTTCTGACTTCTGACTTCTGACTTCTGACTTCTGACTTCTGACTTCTGACTTCTGACTTCTGACTTCTGACTTCTGACTTCTGACTTCTGACTTCTGACTTCTGACTTCTGACTTCTGACTTCTGACTTCTGACTTCTGACTTCTGACTTCTGACTTCTGACTTCTGACTTCTGACTTCTGACTTCTGACTTCTGACTTCTGACTTCTGACTTCTGACTTCTGACTTCTGACTTCTGACTTCTGACTTCTGACTTCTGACTTCTGACTTCTGACTTCTGACTTCTGACTTCTGACTTCTGACTTCTGACTTCTGACTTCTGACTTCTGACTTCTGACTTCTGACTTCTGACTTCTGACTTCTGACTTCTGACTTCTGACTTCTGACTTCTGACTTCTGACTTCTGACTTCTGACTTCTGACTTCTGACTTCTGACTTCTGACTTCTGACTTCTGACTTCTGACTTCTGACTTCTGACTTCTGACTTCTGACTTCTGACTTCTGACTTCTGACTTCTGACTTCTGACTTCTGACTTCTGACTTCTGACTTCTGACTTCTGACTTCTGACTTCTGACTTCTGACTTCTGACTTCTGACTTCTGACTTCTGACTTCTGACTTCTGACTTCTGACTTCTGACTTCTGACTTCTGACTTCTGACTTCTGACTTCTGACTTCTGACTTCTGACTTCTGACTTCTGACTTCTGACTTCTGACTTCTGACTTCTGACTTCTGACTTCTGACTTCTGACTTCTGACTTCTGACTTCTGACTTCTGACTTCTGACTTCTGACTTCTGACTTCTGACTTCTGACTTCTGACTTCTGACTTCTGACTTCTGACTTCTGACTTCTGACTTCTGACTTCTGACTTCTGACTTCTGACTTCTGACTTCTGACTTCTGACTTCTGACTTCTGACTTCTGACTTCTGACTTCTGACTTCTGACTTCTGACTTCTGACTTCTGACTTCTGACTTCTGACTTCTGACTTCTGACTTCTGACTTCTGACTTCTGACTTCTGACTTCTGACTTCTGACTTCTGACTTCTGACTTCTGACTTCTGACTTCTGACTTCTGACTTCTGACTTCTGACTTCTGACTTCTGACTTCTGACTTCTGACTTCTGACTTCTGACTTCTGACTTCTGACTTCTGACTTCTGACTTCTGACTTCTGACTTCTGACTTCTGACTTCTGACTTCTGACTTCTGACTTCTGACTTCTGACTTCTGACTTCTGACTTCTGACTTCTGACTTCTGACTTCTGACTTCTGACTTCTGACTTCTGACTTCTGACTTCTGACTTCTGACTTCTGACTTCTGACTTCTGACTTCTGACTTCTGACCGGCCTCCTTGCTCTCGAACCCTGGTTGCTAGCGGGTCACTTAGAGATGCGGGGCTGGGGTTCTCGAGCGTTCCTCCCTGCTTAGTGGGCTTTTCGCGCGAAAAGGCCCACTAAGCAGGGAGCCTCCTTGCTCTCGAACCCTGGTTGCTAGCGGGTCACTTAGAGATGCGGGGCTGGGGTTCTCGAGCGTTCCTCCCTGCTTAGTGGGCTTTTCGCGCGAAAAGGCCCACTAAGCAGGGAGCCTCCTTGCTCTCGAACCCTGGTTGCTAGCGGGTCACTTAGAGATGCGGGGCTGGGGTTCTCGAGCGTTCCTCCCTGCTTAGTGGGCTTTTCGCGCGAAAAGGCCCACTAAGCAGGGAGCCTCCTTGCTCTCGAACCCTGGTTGCTAGCGGGTCACTTAGAGATGCGGGGCTGGGGTTCTCGAGCGTTCCTCCCTGCTTAGTGGGCTTTTCGCGCGAAAAGGCCCACTAAGCAGGGAGCCTCCTTGCTCTCGAACCCTGGTTGCTAGCGGGTCACTTAGAGATGCGGGGCTGGGGTTCTCGAGCGTTCCTCCCTGCTTAGTGGGCTTTTCGCGCGAAAAGGCCCACTAAGCAGGGAGCCTCCTTGCTCTCGAACCCTGGTTGCTAGCGGGTCACTTAGAGATGCGGGGCTGGGGTTCTCGAGCGTTCCTCCCTGCTTAGTGGGCTTTTCGCGCGAAAAGGCCCACTAAGCAGGGAGCCTCCTTGCTCTCGAACCCTGGTTGCTAGCGGGTCACTTAGAGATGCGGGGCTGGGGCTCTCGAGCGTTCCTCCCTGCTTAGTGGGCTTTTCGCGCGAAAAGGCCCACTAAGCAGGGAGCCTCCTTGCTCTCGAACCCTGGTTGCTAGCGGGTCACTTAGAGATGCGGGGCTGGGGCTCTCGAGCGTTCCTCCCTGCTTAGTGGGCTTTTCGCGCGAAAAGGCCCACTAAGCAGGGAGCCTCCTTGCTCTCGAACCCTGGTTGCTAGCGGGTCACTTAGAGATGCGGGGCTGGGGCTCTCGAGCGTTCCTCCCTGCTTAGTGGGCTTTTCGCGCGAAAAGGCCCACTAAGCAGGGAGCCTCCTTGCTCTCGAACCCTGGTTGCTAGCGGGTCACTTAGAGATGCGGGGCTGGGGCTCTCGAGCGTTCCTCCCTGCTTAGTGGGCTTTTCGCGCGAAAAGGCCCACTAAGCAGGGAGCCTCCTTGCTCTCGAACCCTGGTTGCTAGCGGGTCACTTAGAGATGCGGGGCTGGGGCTCTCGAGCGTTCCTCCCTGCTTAGTGGGCTTTTCGCGCGAAAAGGCCCACTAAGCAGGGAGCCTCCTTGCTCTCGAACCCTGGTTGCTAGCGGGTCACTTAGAGATGCGGGGCTGGGGCTCTCGAGCGTTCCTCCCTGCTTAGTGGGCTTTTCGCGCGAAAAGGCCCACTAAGCAGGGAGCCTCCTTGCTCTCGAACCCTGGTTGCTAGCGGGTCACTTAGAGATGCGGGGCTGGGGCTCTCGAGCGTTCCTCCCTGCTTAGTGGGCTTTTCGCGCGAAAAGGCCCACTAAGCAGGGAGCCTCCTTGCTCTCGAACCCTGGTTGCTAGCGGGTCACTTAGAGATGCGGGGCTGGGGCTCTCGAGCGTTCCTCCCTGCTTAGTGGGCTTTTCGCGCGAAAAGGCCCACTAAGCAGGGAGCCTCCTTGCTCTCGAACCCTGGTTGCTAGCGGGTCACTTAGAGATGCGGGGCTGGGGCTCTCGAGCGTTCCTCCCTGCTTAGTGGGCTTTTCGCGCGAAAAGGCCCACTAAGCAGGGAGCCTCCTTGCTCTCGAACCCTGGTTGCTAGCGGGTCACTTAGAGATGCGGGGCTGGGGCTCTCGAGCGTTCCTCCCTGCTTAGTGGGCTTTTCGCGCGAAAAGGCCCACTAAGCAGGGAGCCTCCTTGCTCTCGAACCCTGGTTGCTAGCGGGTCACTTAGAGATGCGGGGCTGGGGCTCTCGAGCGTTCCTCCCTGCTTAGTGGGCTTTTCGCGCGAAAAGGCCCACTAAGCAGGGAGCCTCCTTGCTCTCGAACCCTGGTTGCTAGCGGGTCACTTAGAGATGCGGGGCTGGGGCTCTCGAGCGTTCCTCCCTGCTTAGTGGGCTTTTCGCGCGAAAAGGCCCACTAAGCAGGGAGCCTCCTTGCTCTCGAACCCTGGTTGCTAGCGGGTCACTTAGAGATGCGGGGCTGGGGTTCTCGAGCGTTCCTCCCTGCTTAGTGGGCTTTTCGCGCGAAAAGGCCCACTAAGCAGGGAGCCTCCTTGCTCTCGAACCCTGGTTGCTAGCGGGTCACTTAGAGATGCGGGGCTGGGGTTCTCGAGCGTTCCTCCCTGCTTAGTGGGCTTTTCGCGCGAAAAGGCCCACTAAGCAGGGAGCCTCCTTGCTCTCGAACCCTGGTTGCTAGCGGGTCACTTAGAGATGCGGGGCTGGGGTTCTCGAGCGTTCCTCCCTGCTTAGTGGGCTTTTCGCGCGAAAAGGCCCACTAAGCAGGGAGCCTCCTTGCTCTCGAACCCTGGTTGCTAGCGGGTCACTTAGAGATGCGGGGCTGGGGTTCTCGAGCGTTCCTCCCTGCTTAGTGGGCTTTTCGCGCGAAAAGGCCCACTAAGCAGGGAGCCTCCTTGCTCTCGAACCCTGGTTGCTAGCGGGTCACTTAGAGATGCGGGGCTGGGGTTCTCGAGCGTTCCTCCCTGCTTAGTGGGCTTTTCGCGCGAAAAGGCCCACTAAGCAGGGAGCCTCCTTGCTCTCGAACCCTGGTTGCTAGCGGGTCACTTAGAGATGCGGGGCTGGGGTTCTCGAGCGTTCCTCCCTGCTTAGTGGGCTTTTCGCGCGAAAAGGCCCACTAAGCAGGGAGCCTCCTTGCTCTCGAACCCTGGTTGCTAGCGGGTCACTTAGAGATGCGGGGCTGGGGTTCTCGAGCGTTCCTCCCTGCTTAGTGGGCTTTTCGCGCGAAAAGGCCCACTAAGCAGGGAGCCTCCTTGCTCTCGAACCCTGGTTGCTAGCGGGTCACTTAGAGATGCGGGGCTGGGGTTCTCGAGCGTTCCTCCCTGCTTAGTGGGCTTTTCGCGCGAAAAGGCCCACTAAGCAGGGAGCCTCCTTGCTCTCGAACCCTGGTTGCTAGCGGGTCACTTAGAGATGCGGGGCTGGGGTTCTCGAGCGTTCCTCCCTGCTTAGTGGGCTTTTCGCGCGAAAAGGCCCACTAAGCAGGGAGCCTCCTTGCTCTCGAACCCTGGTTGCTAGCGGGTCACTTAGAGATGCGGGGCTGGGGTTCTCGAGCGTTCCTCCCTGCTTAGTGGGCTTTTCGCGCGAAAAGGCCCACTAAGCAGGGAGCCTCCTTGCTCTCGAACCCTGGTTGCTAGCGGGTCACTTAGAGATGCGGGGCTGGGGTTCTCGAGCGTTCCTCCCTGCTTAGTGGGCTTTTCGCGCGAAAAGGCCCACTAAGCAGGGAGCCTCCTTGCTCTCGAACCCTGGTTGCTAGCGGGTCACTTAGAGATGCGGGGCTGGGGTTCTCGAGCGTTCCTCCCTGCTTAGTGGGCTTTTCGCGCGAAAAGGCCCACTAAGCAGGGAGCCTCCTTGCTCTCGAACCCTGGTTGCTAGCGGGTCACTTAGAGATGCGGGGCTGGGGTTCTCGAGCGTTCCTCCCTGCTTAGTGGGCTTTTCGCGCGAAAAGGCCCACTAAGCAGGGAGCCTCCTTGCTCTCGAACCCTGGTTGCTAGCGGGTCACTTAGAGATGCGGGGCTGGGGTTCTCGAGCGTTCCTCCCTGCTTAGTGGGCTTTTCGCGCGAAAAGGCCCACTAAGCAGGGAGCCTCCTTGCTCTCGAACCCTGGTTGCTAGCGGGTCACTTAGAGATGCGGGGCTGGGGTTCTCGAGCGTTCCTCCCTGCTTAGTGGGCTTTTCGCGCGAAAAGGCCCACTAAGCAGGGAGCCTCCTTGCTCTCGAACCCTGGTTGCTAGCGGGTCACTTAGAGATGCGGGGCTGGGGTTCTCGAGCGTTCCTCCCTGCTTAGTGGGCTTTTCGCGCGAAAAGGCCCACTAAGCAGGGAGCCTCCTTGCTCTCGAACCCTGGTTGCTAGCGGGTCACTTAGAGATGCGGGGCTGGGGTTCTCGAGCGTTCCTCCCTGCTTAGTGGGCTTTTCGCGCGAAAAGGCCCACTAAGCAGGGAGCCTCCTTGCTCTCGAACCCTGGTTGCTAGCGGGTCACTTAGAGATGCGGGGCTGGGGTTCTCGAGCGTTCCTCCCTGCTTAGTGGGCTTTTCGCGCGAAAAGGCCCACTAAGCAGGGAGCCTCCTTGCTCTCGAACCCTGGTTGCTAGCGGGTCACTTAGAGATGCGGGGCTGGGGTTCTCGAGCGTTCCTCCCTGCTTAGTGGGCTTTTCGCGCGAAAAGGCCCACTAAGCAGGGAGCCTCCTTGCTCTCGAACCCTGGTTGCTAGCGGGTCACTTAGAGATGCGGGGCTGGGGTTCTCGAGCGTTCCTCCCTGCTTAGTGGGCTTTTCGCGCGAAAAGGCCCACTAAGCAGGGAGCCTCCTTGCTCTCGAACCCTGGTTGCTAGCGGGTCACTTAGAGATGCGGGGCTGGGGTTCTCGAGCGTTCCTCCCTGCTTAGTGGGCTTTTCGCGCGAAAAGGCCCACTAAGCAGGGAGCCTCCTTGCTCTCGAACCCTGGTTGCTAGCGGGTCACTTAGAGATGCGGGGCTGGGGTTCTCGAGCGTTCCTCCCTGCTTAGTGGGCTTTTCGCGCGAAAAGGCCCACTAAGCAGGGAGCCTCCTTGCTCTCGAACCCTGGTTGCTAGCGGGTCACTTAGAGATGCGGGGCTGGGGTTCTCGAGCGTTCCTCCCTGCTTAGTGGGCTTTTCGCGCGAAAAGGCCCACTAAGCAGGGAGCCTCCTTGCTCTCGAACCCTGGTTGCTAGCGGGTCACTTAGAGATGCGGGGCTGGGGTTCTCGAGCGTTCCTCCCTGCTTAGTGGGCTTTTCGCGCGAAAAGGCCCACTAAGCAGGGAGCCTCCTTGCTCTCGAACCCTGGTTGCTAGCGGGTCACTTAGAGATGCGGGGCTGGGGTTCTCGAGCGTTCCTCCCTGCTTAGTGGGCTTTTCGCGCGAAAAGGCCCACTAAGCAGGGAGCCTCCTTGCTCTCGAACCCTGGTTGCTAGCGGGTCACTTAGAGATGCGGGGCTGGGGTTCTCGAGCGTTCCTCCCTGCTTAGTGGGCTTTTCGCGCGAAAAGGCCCACTAAGCAGGGAGCCTCCTTGCTCTCGAACCCTGGTTGCTAGCGGGTCACTTAGAGATGCGGGGCTGGGGTTCTCGAGCGTTCCTCCCTGCTTAGTGGGCTTTTCGCGCGAAAAGGCCCACTAAGCAGGGAGCCTCCTTGCTCTCGAACCCTGGTTGCTAGCGGGTCACTTAGAGATGCGGGGCTGGGGTTCTCGAGCGTTCCTCCCTGCTTAGTGGGCTTTTCGCGCGAAAAGGCCCACTAAGCAGGGAGCCTCCTTGCTCTCGAACCCTGGTTGCTAGCGGGTCACTTAGAGATGCGGGGCTGGGGTTCTCGAGCGTTCCTCCCTGCTTAGTGGGCTTTTCGCGCGAAAAGGCCCACTAAGCAGGGAGCCTCCTTGCTCTCGAACCCTGGTTGCTAGCGGGTCACTTAGAGATGCGGGGCTGGGGTTCTCGAGCGTTCCTCCCTGCTTAGTGGGCTTTTCGCGCGAAAAGGCCCACTAAGCAGGGAGCCTCCTTGCTCTCGAACCCTGGTTGCTAGCGGGTCACTTAGAGATGCGGGGCTGGGGTTCTCGAGCGTTCCTCCCTGCTTAGTGGGCTTTTCGCGCGAAAAGGCCCACTAAGCAGGGAGCCTCCTTGCTCTCGAACCCTGGTTGCTAGCGGGTCACTTAGAGATGCGGGGCTGGGGTTCTCGAGCGTTCCTCCCTGCTTAGTGGGCTTTTCGCGCGAAAAGGCCCACTAAGCAGGGAGCCTCCTTGCTCTCGAACCCTGGTTGCTAGCGGGTCACTTAGAGATGCGGGGCTGGGGTTCTCGAGCGTTCCTCCCTGCTTAGTGGGCTTTTCGCGCGAAAAGGCCCACTAAGCAGGGAGCCTCCTTGCTCTCGAACCCTGGTTGCTAGCGGGTCACTTAGAGATGCGGGGCTGGGGTTCTCGAGCGTTCCTCCCTGCTTAGTGGGCTTTTCGCGCGAAAAGGCCCACTAAGCAGGGAGCCTCCTTGCTCTCGAACCCTGGTTGCTAGCGGGTCACTTAGAGATGCGGGGCTGGGGTTCTCGAGCGTTCCTCCCTGCTTAGTGGGCTTTTCGCGCGAAAAGGCCCACTAAGCAGGGAGCCTCCTTGCTCTCGAACCCTGGTTGCTAGCGGGTCACTTAGAGATGCGGGGCTGGGGTTCTCGAGCGTTCCTCCCTGCTTAGTGGGCTTTTCGCGCGAAAAGGCCCACTAAGCAGGGAGCCTCCTTGCTCTCGAACCCTGGTTGCTAGCGGGTCACTTAGAGATGCGGGGCTGGGGTTCTCGAGCGTTCCTCCCTGCTTAGTGGGCTTTTCGCGCGAAAAGGCCCACTAAGCAGGGAGCCTCCTTGCTCTCGAACCCTGGTTGCTAGCGGGTCACTTAGAGATGCGGGGCTGGGGTTCTCGAGCGTTCCTCCCTGCTTAGTGGGCTTTTCGCGCGAAAAGGCCCACTAAGCAGGGAGCCTCCTTGCTCTCGAACCCTGGTTGCTAGCGGGTCACTTAGAGATGCGGGGCTGGGGTTCTCGAGCGTTCCTCCCTGCTTAGTGGGCTTTTCGCGCGAAAAGGCCCACTAAGCAGGGAGCCTCCTTGCTCTCGAACCCTGGTTGCTAGCGGGTCACTTAGAGATGCGGGGCTGGGGTTCTCGAGCGTTCCTCCCTGCTTAGTGGGCTTTTCGCGCGAAAAGCAGGGTTTTGAGATCAGGGCTGGGGGTCCCCAGGGGGTCGATTAAGTTCTAGGGGTCGATTGGGGGGAGTTGGAGTGGGTTCATGGGCGTAGCCAGGGGGGTGTAGGGAGGGGCAGCTGCCCCCCCTAAATTCTCAGTTTCTAAAATCTTTTTTAAAAACACTTTTCTGAAATTTGCAAATCTCAATTACTTTTCTTGCACTTTTTGTTGCTTTCAGAGTTAACTGAACAATGTCTCAATCTTGAGATAAACACTACTTTGAGGGGTGAATTTTAAAAAAAAATTTCTCGGGGAGGACCCCAAGACCCCCCACTTTCAAGCTCACATTCATTACACATATTTTTAACTGTTACAACAGTTCAAGTCCTTTGTATAAGTAGGCTAAAATTTAAAGTGTAAAAGTGCTCGCCATGGGAGGTGGGAAATATTGTTGTGTCAACCCCTAGTCAGTGATCACAACATCAAGACAGTGGCGTATATAGGAATTTATTTCGGGAGGGGCCCAAAATTACTCCCCAACCCCTCATCCACATATTTAATAGGTACAATGTAGCTTTTTAGGTGATAATTTAGGTCCTAAAAACATAATATAATATAGGAAAAGTTGTTAGTAATAAAATACAAGTACCAAAGGGGGGTCTGGGGGTCCTCCCCCATAAAATTTTTGGAAGTTTGACTAAAAAAACCAGGTTTTTAACTAGTTTTGGTACACTAAGTCCGAATTTCGGATGTACATTTTAATGAACTTAATAGTATTTAAAAAGTTATTAAAATAGAGTTCCAAGTACAAAACGGGAACTGGGGGTCCTTCCCCAGAAAAGTATTGGAACTTTACCCTTAATAACAGGGTTTTATTTTGTTTTTGGTACACTTAGACCGTGTGTTGGACATATATTTTTGGTAGGATTTGAATTTTGAAGAACTTAATATAATAAAGTTGTTAATAATAAAATTCCAATACAAAAGGGGGTTTGGGGGTCCTCCCCCAGAAATTTTTTCGAAATTAATTTGACCCTAAAATACAGGGTTTTAACTTGTTTTGGTACACCTAGAGTCCGAATTTCGGGGGGGACCAGGGCTCTCTCGGCCCCCCCCCTTATATACCCTACTGCATCAAGAGCAAAGTTAATTATCCTCTTGCCCCCCCCCCCTAACATGAAACCTGGCTACGCCCATGAGTGGGTTTTTTTTAAAGGACAGCACTATATACAGGGTGTTTCAAAAGTCCGTTTCACGGCTTTTATTTGGAACCAACGTCTCCTAGGGTCCTAAAAGTAAGGTCTACCCCTAGGTAAGTGACCCTGGAGAATCCATTGAAAGGACATACAGCGCCCCTGGCGGCGAAATACAAAAGTTAAAAAAATTAATTAAAAAACTAAAGGAGATAGAGCAAATATCTCAGTGAGACTATTGTTGCCACTGTTATAAGTAACTCACTGAAAAAAATTTCATAAAAATATCGTAAATATTCGCGGAGATATTAGCATGTGAAAATAGCACTTTTTCAGGCATCAGAAAAGAAAAACTTCAAAAATTTGAAAGTTTTTTTGATTTTTTGATTAAAATTTCACTTCATTTAACTAAAAAGATACAAAACCACATAATAACTGTGAAAAACTTGCAAATTTCCGAAATTTTCCTTTTTTGAGGCCAGAAAAACGTCTATTTTCACATGCTAATATCTCCGCGAATATTCACGATATTTTCATGAAATTTTTTTCAGTGAGTTACTTATAACAGTGGCAACAATAGTCTCACTGAGGTGTTTGCTCCATCTCCTTTAGTTTTTTAATTAATTTTTTTAACTTTTTTATTTTGCCGCTAGGGGCGCTGTAAGTACTCTCAATGGATTTTCCAGGGTCACTTACCTAGGGGTAGACCTTACTTCTAGGACCCTAGGAGACGTTGGTTTCAAATAAAAGCCGTGAAACGGACTTTTGAAACACCCTGTATATACTGGGTTAGTTAATAATTATAATAAATACTATTTATACTCCATCCGATTGGTACTTAGCGCTAAGGTACGCTTAATGTGTTAATAATTCAATGGAAAAGGGTTTAAATTAAATACATAAATTCATATATTTCGTGGTACTTTAAAGTTTTAAATTACTTTAATACTAAATTTTTTAAAAACAAAATTAAATTTTAAAAGTAGTTTAATTATAGTAGTTTTTTAACTACTACCGAACAGCGAACACTACACCTTTAAAGAAAACAAAAGTAAAAAACACTAAAACCTAAAAAAAAAACAACCTACAAATAATTTTTAACTCGCAACGTTAAACCTTTAGCTCATTATAAATAATATCCCTAAATTTTAATAAACCTTTGCAAAATAAGTTCTAATAATGGGCTGTTTTTCAGTGCTGATTACAGATATTTCATCAAAACTGACTTTTGAAAGATTTTAAAATTTAAATTTTTTTAAAATTGATTAAAAATTGTTTAATACTACACTCCTGCGCGTGCAAGACTTTTTTCTGGGCTGTTTTTCAGTGCTGATTACAGATATTTCATCAAAACTGACGTTTGAAAGATTTTAAAATTTTAAATTTTTTAAAATTGATTAAAAAATTGTTTAATACTACGCTCCTGCGCGTACAAGACTTTTTTCTGGGCTTTTTTTTCAGTGCTGATTACAGATATTTCATCAAAACTGACGTTTGAAAGATTTTAAAATTTTAAACCAACTTTTAATCAATTTTAAAAAAATTTAAAATTTTAAAATCTTTCATATGTCTGTTTTGATGAAATATCTGTAATCAGCACTGAAAAACAGCCCAGAAAAAGTGTTGCACGCGCAGGAGTGTAGTATTAAACCATTTTTTTAATCAATTTTGAAAAATTTAAAATTTTAAAATCATTCAAACTACACTATCGAAGAAACATCTGTAATCAGCACTGAAAAACAGCCCAGAAAAAAGTGTTGCACGCGCAGGAGTGTAGTATTAAACCATTTTAATCAATTTTAAAAAATTTAAAATTTTAAAATCATTCAAACTACACTATCGAAGAAACATCTGTAATCAGCACTGAAAAACAGCCCAGAAAAAGTGTTGCACGCGCAGGAGTGTAGCATTAAACCAACTTTTAATCAATTTTTAAAAAATTTAAAATTTTAAAATCTTTCAAACTACACTATCGAAGAAACATCTGTAATCAGCACTGAAAAACAGCCCAGAAAAAGTGTTGCACGCACAGGAGTGTAGTATTAAACCATTTTTTAATCAATTTTAAAAAATTTAAATTTTCAAAAAAATTCAATAATTCGTGCTCTCACGGCTTAAGAATGACATTACACTGTCGGGATTTTGACCCTGTCGGGATTTCGACCTGTCGGGATTTTGACCCTGTCGGGATTTTGACCTGTCGGGATTTTGACCTGTCGGGATTTTGACCCTGTCGGCATTCTGACCCTGTCGGGATTTTGACATGTCGGGATTTTGACCCTGTCGGGATTTCGACCTGTCGGGATTCTGACCCTGTCGGGATTTTGACTTGTCGGGATTTCGACCTGTCGGGATTCTGACCCTGTCGGGATTTTGACCCTGTCGGGATTTTGAACTGTCGGGATTGTGATCCTGTCGGGATTCTGAACTGTCGGGATTTCGACCGTCGGGAACCTGATCCGTCGGGATTCTGAGTGTCGGGATTTTGACCCACACCCACTTGCCGCTGCGTTGCTAAGTATTGCGTCATGCAATGGAAGGATCGGAGAGAGGGAGCTATTCAGCGTTCTCAGGGGCGTCGTTTCAGTTTTTGGTTGGTGGGGGCAAGGATTGTTTTAAAGTGGGGCTGAGCAACGCCGTAACCAGACTTGTTTTTTTTTGGGAGGGTGACTCAACATCATGGGCTCTAAAGTAAAAATGGGGGGTCCGGGGTCACCCCCAGATAAATTTTGCCTCATTTTTACAAAATTTAAGTTACATCCGAAGAGAACAGTCCCTTTGTAAACCACATAATTTTCTGGAAAAAAAGTTACAAACAAACTTCAAAGTTTCAAGGGGAGCCTGAGGTCCTCCCTCAGAAGGGACTCGGTTCAGATAGGTCAAAATTCTTTGTACCCCCCCCCCGGTTGCGAATCCCAGGTGCACTTGTCAATTACGCGGCCCGCGTGGCAATCGCCACCCAGAAGGGGGCCCAAATCAAAATTTGGATACTTTAAAAATAAATTCAAAAGGTGAGAGGGGGGCAGAAGCAATGGGGCCCGACGGCCCCCGTGAGAAATGTAGAATTTTTTTCAAGTTAAACCGCGCTTCTGTCAATTCCGTGATTTCGCTGCCTTGCTCCAAGGTTGTTAAGTATTTAAATACTTATAGTAACGGAAATACTTTTTAAATACTTTAAAAGTATTTAGTTACATTAGTTACTTTTTCAGTATCGAACTGGTATTTAACTACAAAAATTTTAAAGTAACTAACTCTTTGTTACTTAAATACCTATGCTGTACTTTAGTTACTTTCTAAACCCAGAATTTAAAAAACGGAATCCAACATTGGAGAGGGGAACAAAACACTTCTTCCTGCTTCCGCATAGCCTGAGGGGGAAAAGCGTTCTCGGCGGTGCCCGACTGCCCGACCGGACACCCGTAGACGGTAGACGGCGACAGCGCTGACAATCCTCCCCCGACAATTTATAGCCCCCCTGTGTTGACGAGGAGCGGGCGCTTGTGTGTTCTCTGGGTGGCCGGCCGCCTTGCAGGTCGAATTGCAGCGCAGGAGATGGAATAGCCGATATGGCACCGTTTTATACTTTTATGGCCACTAATTGTTCGTAGTTTCTTGTTTTCCCACCCCAACTTCCACGAACCAAAGGGAGGGAGGGCACATTTTCAAGGGCAAAGGCAATCAAATTTTACCAGAGCCTCCTTCAGTCCCTTTTTGTTTGTGCTCTCGAAAAGCTGCAAGTTTCCTGCCTCCTGGATAGAAGAAGTATATTTATTTAAGAAGATCAACTGCTTAGAAGTATAATGTCCCAAAAAGAACTAGGTTGTGTTTATATTTTTTTTAAAGTAGAGTGAAGGGATTAAGGATTTATGTTTTCTTTATATTTTTATCTAGATAATTACATCAATTGATTTTTAAAAATTGATATTTGTATATGACATGGGACTTGAAAATTCTCCAGTTTTTGCTCAAAAGGCCTTTTATAAAACGTCTTACTCTCAAACTAATGTTAATGTAGTATGCTTACAAGATTCTATGAAAATATTATTTTGAAAGTTTACAACTTTCTTTCTCCCCTTACTTTTATAAATTCATTTGTAATTGTTCTAATAGAATATGTTCCATTTTTGAACTTTTTTTAGTGGACGTTTCATAAGTGCGAAAATTCCGGTCAATGTAAAATAAAAACCGTTCGGTTAATTCCAAAGAAGAATAAAAAAAAAATTATATAGCTTTACCCATGTAATAATTTAGTTTTTACTAACCGTAATTTTCGTATAACCTATTGTATAGAGTTTTTTAACAAGATACTCTGATTAAAAAAAAATTAACTAAATAAAAAAAAATTCCGAATTACACACTATATACAAATCTAAGGGTATTTTACTTTTTCATTCCATAAGTTTAATTTCATGAAAGCAAACAGTTTTAAGGAACCTCCAAAACTGTATTTATGAAGAAAAACTTAGCCCCCCCCCTCCGAAAAAATATTACCATCATTTAACTTTCTTCAAATTGATTGTATTTTGGTAATTAAAATAAAATCCTTCCATAATAATAAAAAAAAAACAGTTAAAACTTAAATATTCATTTTTATAGTAGTAAATAAATTGTGTTGTAATTTATATATTTAAACTCCTGGACTTTTATTTTGAAGTTTAAATATAATTTCTATGAAGTAGTTTCAAAAATTAATCCATTCCCGGGAATGACTGAAATTCCGGGGATTTCCCGGGAAGATTATACTATGACTAAATATACTAATGACCTGAAAAAATACTATATTATTTATTTATTCATTTTTGGGATTGTTGGTCGTGTCTTTAGGAATTTAAATCCATAGGGGAGAGTACCCCAAAGCGGGCATGCTAACTTTGAAAGCTCAAAAACCTTAATTATTGTTTGATTGTAATTACATATTTGATTTTATATAATACTTTTGTGCTTCTGGGTAGAGGCTTTTCAGCTCTTTTAAACTAATGGTGCCCCCCATGGGGCGAGGCATCATAATTTTAAATAAATTTTAATTCAAATTTTATTTTCTTATTAAAATTAGAAATTGATTTAAAAATAAATTTTATTAATTAAACTAATTTTTTAATTTAAATTTTAAAAATTAATTTTATTAATTTAAATTTTACTGGTAAAGTAACTGAAGGTCGTCTTAAATACTTTTCATATACTCTATTTGTACTCTATTTAGTTACTTTTTTGGGGTATTTGTATTTAATATTTAGTTACTTTTTCTGAAATACTTGTATTTGTACTCAAATACTTTTTAAAAGTAACTTTAACAACCTTGCTTAGCTCACACAGTAGCCTCACTTTGCTCATGACCAGGGGCCTAACCGCGATCCCATCGCCTGTAGAGACGTCACATTACGATAGTTCGGCAAATGGTCGAACTAGGTCGAACTACTCTAGGCTCTCTAGGTCGAACCGCGAAGCATTCGTCTACTTATCGAAACCTCGCCTACGGCAAATTTTCCCTCGCCTACGAAGCGACTGCTTCGGAGGACTCGTAAAGGTCTTTTCGCAATTATCGTATACGCTATGTATTGTTTTTTTGCTATTATTTCCTCATATTATGACGTTTCTTTTAGTTTTTAACCTTATCATTCTTTGAGGTATGCTTAAAAATCTTCGATTGTACTTTTTAAAGTATTTTATTTAAGAACTCTTTCTCTATGTCTGCGCACGGTTTACTTTGGGAAGAGTAGTGATGCGGTGTAGTGTTTTGTTTGCATTTTCTAAATCCGAAGACAATTTTTCATTATGGCTGGGACTTTAGGGATGCATTCAGAAACTTTAACACGATTAAGAAACGAAAACAAATTGAAAAGTATAGCCCTTCCATTTATAAATTGATTTATTCATTAGTGTGATAGTGGAGCCATCTATGGAAAAACGTCACAAGTAATTCTACACTGATCCAACAAATTTGTATAAACACTAATGTCCATTACTTTCGTATTAGATTAATATCTGAGGACTTGCTTTGGAAATTAATAGCTGTTTTATATTTTTTGAACTATTTAACGGGCCACCAAAAGTGTAAAAGAAATCCGAATACGGTTCGAAACTTAATACAAGATGGCGGACGATATTGCAGCTCATGCGGATGAATACAACACGACACAAAAGCGAAATCCTTTTCTACAACCGGTTCGCGGTCGGGCCAAAAGCGCGTTTTGGGAAGGTCTCGCATAGAGAAAAACGTGTTCTCGCCTATTGTCGATAGCAACTATAGGCGAATAGATCGCGGTTAGGCCCCTCCGAGGGGGAGAGGCAGCCGGGGACAATCCCCGAGAAGGGGCCCGCCATGTCGCCGAACCAATGCTGGACGACACTCGTTGGCTAATTAAAGCAGCGTTTCTCAACCGGGGTTCCGCGGAACCCTGGGGTTCCGCGAGGCCTCCTCAAGGGTTCCGCGAGAAATTCGAAACAATTTTTTTTTGTTTTTCTAGAATCTAGAACAAAAAAATTTTTTTCCTTCGAATTTCTCGCGGAACCTCGAAAACCTGTTTCCGATTCCCGAAAACGGACTTTTCTCACAAAATTCCAAGCCCATATACGGTACCTCTCCCCCAATGGGGGGGGTCGTTGGTAGTTTTGGAGGATCGCCGAAGACAAAAAGAGGGAAGCGCGGCACTCCTTTGCTTGGTAAACCAGATGTGTCCGTTGCAAAGTTGTTTTAAGATACAGTGGGGGGTCAGGGGTAAGGCCGTCCAACGGTTAAAATGGCCAATGGCCGTTAAAAAGGACTATCCAAAGGAAAGCAATTAGTATACTATTGCAGTGAGGCTAGTTATACTGGAGTTTGAAGGTTCAACGACCTAGGTACTCCCTCAAATATCCCCCTTGATTTTGAGTATACTATTGCAATTTTCCACATCATATAGAGTGTTTTCAGGTGACGTCACAACCGGTTATTTTCTTTTAACTGTTAATCTACTGTAGGGCTTTTAACTGTTGCTAAGGCCGTTGTTTATCTGTTGCTAGGGCGGTATTTAGGTATGGGATCACGTGATTGCAAATGCTCCAATAGGAGAATTCCACGGCTAGTCATTTTCTGTAACTGTTAACCTCTGTAGGGCAAAAAACTGTAACACCTTCTGTTGCTAAGGCCGTTGTCAGGTCCGAGTCATGTGATTGAAAATGCTCTATACGTGTGAACAAACCTCTTTTCTTGTTTAACAAACATAAAAAGTAAAGAAATCGTCTTCTTTCTATTGAAGACGAGATTCCGGTATGCTTTTCGAAAATAAGACCCAGAATTGAAAATATATGTGCCAAAAAAGCAGGCTCAAATTATCACTTTAATTACTATTTAATAATTGTTTTAATATTTTTTAAACTTGCTAAAATTGTTTAAATACTTAAAATTGTACTTTCAAAACCTTACAGCTGTACTCCAGTGGCGTATATAAGGGGGGGGGGGCAGAGGGGGCCCTGCCCCCCCCCCCGAAATTCGGACTTGGTGTACCAAAACAAGTTAAAACCCTGTATTTTAGGGTCAAATTTCAAAAAAAATTCTGGGGGAGGGCCCCCAAACTCCTCTTTTGTACTTGATGGAGTTTTATTATTAACAGCTTAATAAGTTCATCAAAATCTAAATCCTACCAAAATATGTATGTCCAAAATTCGGACTTAGTGTACCAAAAACAAGTTAAAACCATGTTTTTAGGGGTAAAGTTCCAAAAATTTTATGGGGAAGGACACCCAGATCCCCTTTTGTAATTGGAACTCTATTTTCTATTTTAATAACTTTTTAAATATTAAGTTCATAAAAATGTACATCCAAAATTCGGACTTTGTGTACCAAAACTAGTTAAAAACCTGTTTTTTACGTCAAACTTCAAAAAATTTTCTGGGGAGGACGCCCAGACCCCCCTTTAGGAGAGGGGCTAAGGAATAATTTTGGGCCCCTCCCGAAAAAAAATCCTATATACGCCACTGCTGTATTCTAATGATTCTAATAAATAAATATAATAAATAAACGATTTCTTAGTTACTTATTTTCCGTTTTATGTAATAATTTAAAAAATAGTAAAAAAATATTGTTACATGGACGCTAGGGTTCCGCGGAACTTGGGCATTGACAAAAGGGTTCCGTGGGAGTAAAAAGGTTGGGAAACGCTGCTTTAGATTACACCCATAGAGCACCACTCATTGTAAGCGGCTGAATTTTCAAGGTAAAAAGAAGGTATATTGTAATAAATGGCGAAATGTTAAGGGGGTTTTTAGGTTCCTGTTCCTACTCCAGAAATTTTTTTGAATTTTTCCCGTTAAAGTGGCATTTTAACTCATTTTGAGACATATTAGGTAACATTAAAGAGGACCAATCCTTGTAAATCACACAAGTTTGAAGGAAAAACCGTATACTTAATAGATTTCAAATTTTCATTTTTTCTTAATAGATTGGGGGTCCTCCCCCCAAAAATTTTGGAAATTTTACCCTTAAAAGTAGGGTTTTGACTCATTTTGAGACCCTTTGGGTTATACCCGAAGAGGATATCGCTCCTTGTTAGACATAATTTTCAAGAAAAATAGCAGTATAAAAATTGATGTCAAAATTTCGGGGGGGGGGGGGGGGTTGAACCCCTAAAACCCCCCCTTGGATACGGCCCTGTACAGTATACGCCCGGGGCCCGGGGTATCACATAAGAATTTTAAAATTACTCTCGTGGAAGAGGTAAAATTCTATGAAAGTAATTTTGATTTATGTCTATTCATCCAACATCTCTTCTGTTTTTAGATCATGTGTAAATTTTACAATTTTTATAAAATGGATGTGAACCCCCTTAATCAACTCACAAGCCGCTGCTGCACCACGTAGTCTTGTTTATCGCCTGAAAAGCGCCATCCTCCGATATTTTGAATGGAGGATTGTAAGACCTCTGTATATTTGTACTACTTTATTCACGAAATAGATATATTTGTTTAACTGTAACCTATGACTGTAAAACTTATGAGGGAAAATTTAAAAACAAACAAATGAAAAGATCGTCCAAGGAAGGACTTCAATTTTCTTTACATCTCATTAATTCTGCGCCATAATTTACTTCAGCCACAAAAAATTATTGATTAAAATAATTACCCGTAATAATGACTGTCTACGGTTCTTTTGATCTTGAAGATGATGTATTTATCTTTTATTACCTCTCGTTTGTTTGTGCTTTAGCAAGTGATTTATAAACCCGAACTCTATCAAATTTTTAAACTTGCTATTAAAAGAAATTAGGCAATTTTTAATAACACACTAGATTTCACTAGATTAAAATATTTTTGAAAAGTTGTTGAAAGCATTTTATTTACAGTTTAAAATTAGATTACATTCAAGAAGGTCCTTAAACATTTTCAAAATATCCTTAGAAAGTCCTTAAAAAGTACTTAATTTTACTCTTCAAATTTCTGTACGAACCCTGTGAATTAATTTAATTAGATATGAAGTTACAAAATTGAGATGATTTCTCTTATATCTTGAACTTAAAACTGTATTTTTTATTATTGTTAGTGATACTAGAAAAAGTTTATTAATGAAAAAAGGCATTTTTTCTAAGCTAAGATAAACCTCTACTTTTTTAGGTTTTCAAGATAATGTAGAAATCCTGGTAGTACATAAAATAGCATTTAGTATTACAGCCCTAAAATCTTCAAAATTTAGAAACTATACAAACTGGCCTAGTAAAGTTATGCAAAAGTTAGAAAAAGTACAAAACATGTGTAGTTAAAAAACTTTATTTACAGGATTTCTTTGATGATACTTTCCGTAATATTACTGATGCAGAATTGACCAATTTACAAAAGGTGGCTGTAATTGCTGAAGATTCATCATCAAGTAAAAGTCAAGGTTCAAATAGAAGTTCTTGTGACATTAATCTTCCTGAGGAAATCAATCAACCTTGTGAACCATCTTCTGAAAAACTAAGTATAGTGTCCAACAGAGTTAATGCTTGTACAGACCTAAATAATGAGGGCTCGAAAGAAATGCAACAAGATTCCCCATTATTGAAAAAGAACTCTGAATATATTAACTCTAGATTTACTCCTGGTTTTACTCCTAAAGTACGAAAACGGAAATTTCCTGGACCAGCTGGAATTTTTTCAGATAATGTAAGTTGATATTTTTTCATCATTGTTAATTTAATGTCAACAGCACCTAACCTATCTGGAGTTTATTTTTTTTGTCTGATAAAATTGTTAAAATATGTTTTGTTAATTAGCTCTCTATATTCAGGGCCGTGGGGTAGATTTACCTGGTATGATGCAAGTCTTAGAAATGCTGCCCATGAGCACCCTTAATGTTTGAATTCAGGGGGAGCAAAAAAATATTTTTCAAGTTAGCTAGTCAAGCCTGTAACTAGATATTTTTCGTAGAGGTGTGGCTGGTTTAAAAATTATAAATTCTAAATTGTCCCAAACGTTGAGTGTGTTGTTTTTAACACTTTTGGATAATTATTCAGACATTGGTTAGGATCATACTTCCAATAATATATATCATATTAATTTGTAAATTGTGAAGATGGTTGCAATTAGTATTTTACTTTTTTCTTACTGATAATGGTACTTTTTGATAAGCCAGGTGCAAACAACTGTAAGTCCAACAAATATATGTTGCTAACAACTGTGTTATTAGAAAATCCTCATTTTAACTACTTTTTAAATCTTATATTTTTTGGGGGGAGAAACTCATCAGTTCTAGATATTTATAAATTCCCATTTACCAACTTAACAGTGTAAAGGGTGTCAAAACTTTTTACCTCTCTGGCTCCGATCCACGGTGTCTGCTGTGTAACACTAAGTAGGTACTTCTTAGGGCAACTAAAAAGTCAAGGATGATGAACCCAAATACCTGCCCATTTGTTAAAAAAATAACTTTAAAGCTGATTTTTAAAAAAATTTCAGAACTTACGTATTATCCCATTGACTGTTCAGCAGTACACCTATAAAAAAGTCAATGGGCTTTGATAACATTTTCGAATTTAGCAACACTGTCGATGGGATGATACATAGGAACCAAATTTTCTTTATCCATGTTTAAAAGCACCTTCAAAAGCTTAAATTTTACGCACACCTCCTGTGTTTCCAAGAATATTGCTGTTTACTTGCCTATAAACCTGAACTTAAGCCTTCTCTTAATAAAATTTAAGTATTATACTTAAATCCTGAATGCATTTGTTTTTTTAAGAATGAAGATGATTTAAAACTGAATAATTTGGAAAGTGAGAAGCAGAAATCTGAAACCGAAGATGGAATACAGGTATACTGTACTTTTAAAGATTATAATAATTTTGAAACATTTTGGTTCAACTCAGGGCCGGATTAACCATGTCGGGGACACTAGGCAGTGCATGTCTCGGGGCCCCTTTTCCCCCTGAAATATTTTTTCCCACCACAACGAACTTTTACTGATAATCACTACGTTGTAGATACGAAACAGAGACGTTTATTTTCATTTGTTTCAATGTTTTGCAATAAACGCTAGTTAAACCAGATCAAGAAAAATTGAAACAAATGAAAATATTTTTTTTATTAAATTATTTAGTTTGAATATAACTTAAGGAAAAGTTTGTAACAAGTACAAACGTGCAAAAAATATGCAGATATCATTATTTAAAAATAATGCACCAACCCCAGCCAGAAAAGTCTGCATAAAATCTGCAATAAAAGGCCTTAAATGAGAAAACTGCCTCAAAATACTTTAAAGTTATTAGGCACATTGTTCCGCAGTTTTTTTGCAGAAATTTTAAAGAATTTACACCGATTCTGCAGACAGACTGTAGATTTATTCTGCAGAATAAAATTAAAGGCAAAAGGTTTCAATTCCCTTCAGTTTTTGAGGTTATTCTGTAGTTTTCCTTCATTTTTCTGTGCAGATTTCTTGCAGACTTTTTATGAACTTAAAAGAAATTATTAACTTATTACCCTTTACTCTATGAGGGGTAGTAAGAAACAAGGTATTTTGCCAAATTTAGTCATGAAAACAAATATAAATACTCAGTCAGTTAAAAGTTAAGCAAAAAAAAAGTTTCACACAACTCAATATTTTTATTTATAACAACTAGGGGGCCTGTCCCCTGCTCGCTATCGCTCACCAACCCCCGTAACTGCTTCGCAGTTCTTTTCAGATCGCTTCGCGATCTTAGCGAGCAGAGCTCGCTTGTTCATCTCAACAATCCAGCCTAACACTCTTCTCGACTTAATTAAGGCTCTTGTAATACCGAAAATACCTCTCTCTTGCTTATAAATAATTTAATTCGTATCATTCCCCTAAATTAACAACAAAAATGTTGCTGAAATACATTCCTTTTTTAGCTTATCAATAATTTAATCGAAATGTTAAGAAATATCCAGCAAGTCTACTAATAATCATCAACCATTTTGTAGAAAAAACATTGTTGAAAATAAAAGAAATTAGACTCATCATAAAAACTCGCCTGTTTCTCTAGTGAACGGCAACAGAAAGAGAAGAAAAAATTAAAACTTTGAATCTTAATAACTCTAAAATTAATTAGAATTTTTTGAAAAACAAAACGCCAATATTTTTGTAAAAAATAATTGTATGTGTGTTTAAAATATCATAGTTCTACTGTGATTAGTTTTTCTTTTATAACGAAAAAACCGAAAACCCGTCAAAAATTTCGAAACTTTAAAACTTAATTACTCCAAAACTAATTCGAAATTCGAAAAAAGGGGCGACGAGGTGCAAAACTTCACATCTAAGAGAATGCGGCTGCAAAAAATCATATTTCTGCTGCGAATAGATTTTGCTGGGGGCGAACTCGCAGCAGAAAAAAATAATTTTCGACTTTGACATTAAATAGTTCCAGAACTAATTATCTCATTAATTAGCTATTGGAACGAAAAGGACCCTCATACATTTGTCTACAAATGGTCAAAATTTCAATAATTTCCATTCCATAGTTTTTGCATAGTGACAATTCAAAATTGTCAAAGTGAAGATTTTCTGAAACAGCGGCGGCGGCAGCGGCGGCGACTGTTACTTTTTTTTAATATAGAGAGATTAAAAAAATATGAGACGTTACAAATAAAATTCTTCTCTGTTTTCATTTGGGGAGACAAATTGATTTATTTTATTCACAATACTTGAAATTAAAATGAGCTATTTTGATGAATTATTTTACAAAAATGCATTTTAAAATTTAAGTGAGGAGTAAATTAGCTTCTTATACCTTACAGTTGTCTGTGAAAAGGAGGAAACAAGTAATTTTAAACTTAGCTTGATAAAACAATAAAAACCAGGAAACAGAATAATATGGAAAAAATAGGAAAAGTAAACTCCTAGAGATAAAAACAAATGTAACTTTTCCCCCTATGTTTAAATTCTGTAAATTTTATTACATTTAAATGTTTACCCTTCTAGCTTTTTTGGAAGCAAAATCTTTCAAAACCTCTTCAAAACTAATGCGTTCTAATACATCATATTCTATTGACATTATAGACAATGAATTTAATCTATTTTGAGCCATCGATGAACGAAGACAGTTTTTGATGAGTTTTAATTTTGAAAAGTTTCTTTCACCGGAGGCGTTCGTAATCATCAGGCATCTGTAGATCTGCAAGGCAGTCATTACATTTGGGAATGTAGATTGCACCATATTATTTACAATAAGTTGGTTTAACTCTTTAGCAGGGCCGTAACCAGACTTTTGTTTCGGGGGGGGGGGTTGACTCAAAAAATTTCTGAGGTACCTTCTTACGGGTACTTTTATATGTTAAGTTTTAGGTGACAACACTGGATTTAAATTTTGATGCACTACATTTCACAATTGTTTAAACAATATGAATTCCAAGTAAAAGGGGGGTCTGGGGGTCCTCCCCCAGAAATTTTTTGGAAATTTGCCCCTCAAAAGAGTGTTTTAGCTCATTTCTGAGACCCTTTAGAATTTAGATTACACCCATAGAGCACCACTCATTGTAAACGGCCGAATTTTCAAGGTAAAAAGAAGGTATATTGTAATAAATGGCGAAATGTTAAGGGGGTTTTTAGGTTCCTACTCCAGAAAAGTTTTTGAATTTTTCCCCTAATAGTGGCATTTTAACTCATTTTGAGATATAGGTAACATTAAAGAGGACCAATCCTTGTAAATCACACAAGTTTGAAGTGTGTTCTTTCCAGTGTGAAACACGTCATCGGCGGGCGGATCCCTCATCGTGTTGCCTTTTTCTTTTTCTAATACGCTGATTTTCATAACTGCAATTTGTTTTTTCTTACGCCTTTTTCTCATAATGGTCAAATAAATCTCTCTGGGATGTTAAAAAATCCACCAATGATTTTAACAGATCCACTGCCGTTCCAAGTTCGATAGTATTTTTCTACGATATACACATGAAACAAACATACTTTTAATGAGTCGAATTTGTGACTTACCCTTTACTTCTCGAGAATTAGTATAAAAAAGACACGAATACGAATGTACGACCAACAGCACGTTCATACAATATACTTCCAAAGGACACTCTTTACTTTGTGAATTCTTTTGAAGTACGCCTATTAACAAGTGTCCATTGGTCTAGACATGCAGGTCACGTGTACATTTTCAACCTCTTTCTGTCCAAGGACAGAACAGACCCCTATCTGAAACTCGACCCCTTAATTGGAAATAGTTCCCAAAATAAACAAAACATTCCCGATGAATAGGGGGCCCCCGGTGAAAATGTCCGAACGATTTATGACCGTGGTATTTCGACCCTTTTCCTCGCTTATCTGGAAGTGTGGGTATAGTAGCGCACATACATCAACACTGAAAGGTGAACCCCTTTCTGATTAGGCTCGCTTGAATGGTCTCTACTTAGAGGGGCCCGTTTCTGATTAAACCGAGGCCAACATACTGATCTTCATGTTAAATTTCCACTTAAAGAAAATTTTAAAAAATCTTAGACCAGTGGGCCCCTGGCTGACGCGGGGCCCCTAGGCAGTTGCCTACTCTGCCTATTGGATAATCCGGCCCTGGTTCAACTGACAGTTTTGGGTATTATATTTCATATGATGAGCCTATTGGTATTAACTTAAAACTTATGTAATTTTAAAGATTATGGGCCAGTCACATTTTTTATAAAAGTGCCGTTCACATGGCCAAACCCATTTATCCAGTTAAAAGAGTAGTGAAGTAGGGAGAAAGGATTTTTTGAAGACTACCCGGGTGACTGTTGATTAGCCCCGTTCACATGCACACTCGTTTTACCCGGACAAGGAGTCACGTGATGAGCAATCTTTTAGAGATTCGAAAGGTATTATGGGAAATGAGGGTAACACGTGGACAACGGGATTCTTGTTGATGCGTCGTTTTTTATTGTTTATAATCAAATCATGGAGTTTCTTTGTTTGTTTTTAATGATTTACATGAGAAAGAAGATAGAAATTCCCGACGATTTTTGCATTTAAATTAATTAACTATATGGTTAATAAAAATAAAGTATGAGTATTAAATTATGGGGTTCCTTTAAAAATGAAGGAAAAATTCAAAGAGTAAATTTTTAAGTGACACCCTCTCATTTTTTCTTTTTTACTACTAATACAGTAGAACCCCTTTATAACGACCCTCCCGATACAACGACCGGTATTTAAAGTACCAATTATTTTATTATAGAAATAATGATATTTAAAGATAATTTTATTTCATTCATAATATGTACTTATATTAATAGGTAATTTATTCAAATTTTAAAAATCCAGTTCCTTTTTTTTTTTCTACAAAAATCTGAAGGGTTTTCATTCTAAAAGTTCCGGTTGCCAAACCAATGTACCACAAAAATAATTATTATGTCTAAGCCATTTGGAAATAAAGCTAGAGGAAGACCCAAACTCAGATGGTCTGATTTTTATGACAAGGACTTGTCCTAAAATTTAGGAACTGGCGAACTGTAGCCATGAACAGACTAGAATAGAGGAGAATCCTTAGAGAAGGCTAGAAGTGAATAAGATTTAATTCTGTAACCTCAGAAGTATATTTTAAATTTCTGATGTTTGAAGAAATTCAAGGAATTTGTTTCCATAGTGCTAGGAAATGAAAAGATGGTAATCCTGTAATAGAAAATCCTTATTTCAGAAAAACATAAACTTTTTCAAAATTTTTCAAATGACCTATTCATCAAGTCAATTATTTGTTGGTTTTAACCTACCTATATAATTAGTTGGTTTTGGGCTAGCAAATTTTCACTGTATTCAGCTGTGCTTTAACTGGCAGGTTTTTTATTTTCTGCCAAAAAATATATTTAGGAATTTTATTAGGGATAGTTTTGTAACCAAAAATGTATTAATAGATCATAATAAAATCTGTCACTTTGTTAAAGAATAGGGTATTTTCAAAAGAAATTTAGTTTCTAACTCACTGGGTGGGTTCTTATTCATTTCACCCAAAAATGAAGGTTTTTTAAATATCATCTTACAATTTGAAGCAGAGGAATGATATTTTTCTGACTTTGGGATAATTTTCAACAAAAATTTTAGTGTTTTCTTATTTATCAAACAATTATTTTAAGATATTTATTTATAAAACAGCCTATAAGCTGAAATTTTCAACTCAAATTTGCATTTTTCTCTATTCGAGTTGATGTTTCTGACTTATGAGGCTCTTTCCTATGGGAAATAAACCCTGGGAGGAATATTTTTTCTTTGAATTAGGAACATGCTTTAAGTAAATTTTTTGCTTAAGAATTTCTATTAATGAATTAGGAGAAATGAGATGAAGCATGAAGGCAACAAAGTACCCTATTTTGAATACATATATAATGTGCAATTAAACAGAGCATAAAAAGTAGTTTTTATTTAAAAGAATGTTTATAAACATTTTTTATTCCAAATTGTGGGGCAGTTTGACAAACCATATTTTAAAAGTTAAAAAATCTCAGTTTTAAAAGTTTTTTTTAACTCTTACAAAACTGTCAATTTAGTTTTAGTAGGTAGTACTCAAACTATTGCTTTATTTATTTGAATGCTTTTTTATAACAGCGCTTTGAGAAAAAAAAGGCTTAAAAATTCTTAATTGGAACACTTTTTGACATATTTAAAAATAATTATATATTAATCATAATTCTTAATAGGACTCATAATACAAACTAATATTTTAAGAATATATATAAAATATAATTCTTATATAAATGTATAATATAAATTCATATATTAAAAGATTCAACAGTCTGTCATGAGCAATTCAAAAAATTTAGTTAATAGAAACCAGTGATTATCACAAAAAAATTTGATAAAAATGCATTTTTAGAAATTTGAATATGAAATCCCTCAGAAAACTAAAGCTACCTTTAAAACTCAATGGAGTTTAGGTCTAAGAATGTTAACCTATCTTCCTAACAGTATGAGTAACATAATTATTGCATTTCTAGGGTAAATAAAAGCCTGTTTTACAGATTAAGGTAGCAATCAAGAAAAAGAAGCACCATCTGCATTTACAAAGTAGTAAACACTGGCACTGTTCAGCACTATATCAAATGTAAATATAAAATAGTATTCAGAAAATTTTGCCAGTATGAAGGCTTCTAACACGTTTAGAAGGGTTATTTCTCTTCGTGAGACCATCTATTTTACGATGCTCTATCCATTTTCTGGGACCCGAGACATTCAAATTTTAACAAGACTAAGATTTAAACAATATTTAAAGGCTTTCTAATTAAAAATAAATATAACTAATTTTATCCACTTTCCACACAATTAAGAACGTAATAAAAAAAACTCAGCATCTAAAAATAACTGAAAAATAAGAAAACTCAAATGCTTCAAAAAACTAATAAATGAAAAGAAACAAACAAATGGACAACACAAATGAAAGAAATTAAGCATCAGAAATGTAATCAGAATATTCGCAGATTTTATAAGAATAATTTTCTCTAAACACATTTTTAATAAAAATACTATGAATAAAAGTTTATTTTAATTAACACTATAATGAAGTTAAATAATATTCTAACCTTGATTAAAATATAAAAAACTAAGCCAACATTGGAAACTTGGAATATTGAATCGGCCAGTCATGTTTATACTTTGATCATTAAATAAATTAATCCATCGAAGTAATACAAAATTATACTAATGAATATATTAGCTGCCTTCAAAGGATGACCATGATGTAAAAAATAAAATTGAAGAACAATCATAAAAAAGATCACTGAAACATTATTAACTTATTGCAAGCGATTTCATCAGAACATTTCGGAACGCAATAGTAAAAGCTTTTAAAACTAAAAATATCATAACATAAACATTGAACGAGACAAAACACACCTTGAGAATATTGAGGATCAAGAATATTTTATTTCGTAAGTAATAATATGGTTTTTATGATTAACGTGAAGTGCAGTGTAGTAAGAGGAGGCCATATTGTTTTTGTAAACAAACTCTGGTCGGAGTACTTTATTCCCCTACCCTAGCCTAGGGTGAAGTTTTGCACGGTTACTTCCGCACTTTTTCCCTTGCGTAGGGGAAGCGGTGTGATAAAACTGCGTAGAACCGGTTTTTCTAACCTTTTACCCAGGTAGAGTGGCTCATGTGAACGGCACTGTAGTCTCTTGTTTTCTGTTCCATATTCATCAGTATAACTTTTTTTTAAATATTAATTATATTTAATTATTGCAGATTACAAATTCTCAATATTCCACTGAAGATTTGCTTTTGCCATCTTGGCAGACTTTGCAGGCAGAGGTATCTTCTAAAAGCACATTGCATGCTGCAAAATATTACAGTATTCGTAGAGTTTACAATGAAGTAAGTCCTCAAGTTGAGTAAAATTTTATTTCATTGTTTTGTTTAGTTTAATTTCATACGACATTCTACCATTTCCAAATGTAATATAATTTAAGTTTTTTTAGAAAAATATATATATTATAATCATGAATTACTTGTACAATAAATCTTTTTTTATCCTTGTAAAGTTAGTTCTTAACTCCTATCCTTTGTGGTATCATGGAATACTCAGTGAAGTTAAGTACCACTACTAATTAATTTTTGCGATTGCCAATCTTCTGGTCTTTCAACACTGCCATATAATCAAAACTAAAAATCAATTTGATAGAGACAGTTTGATCAATTCAGTGTTCCATACAGCTACTTAAAATGTATACATTACTTTCCCTTATTTTGTCACAGATTAACTTTTTATACTGAGTCATGAATAGTGATTTTATTTGCTACTGTGTTAAGAGTTTTTCAGTTATAAATCATGTGCTCTCATTTTTCAGACTTCAAAGAAAAAGTTGCCAAAGCATATAGTAGTACCATTACTATGTGTTCTTCTTAAGAAACTTAATAAGACAGAATCGCATTCAATATTCATTGATGATACAGGTTCGATAAATAATTTAATAATGAAAAGTTGCTTTGCTCTTATTAGCACATTAAGAAAAAGTGAGTAAATTTTTTAGGTGAAATATTTGGGAAAATTGAAAAACCAGTCTTCTGTAATTTTGGGAATTACCTGAGAGATGGAGTGGCTCTGATTCTGAAAAAAGTAGGTTGGCTCTCCTCTACTTTTATTGCTCGAGGTACTGAAGTTTTCATATCAGTGGTTTCCAACTCAAAAAAGTATTTGGACCACTTAGTCTCAAATAGCACCAGTCATGGACCAACCGTACCCTGTACTGTTTCATTTAAAACTTTTCTCCATGATGATTTATTGATCTATAGCAATTTTATTCTTATCATACCTAGCTAATTCCACGCATGAGACCCTTTTACAAATGAGCTAAATTTGAATATTAAAATCACTACTGAAGGATTATTATTCAATTAAATTAGATCTACATTTGGTTTTCCTTTTGCTTACGGTTGGTTTATAATATACAAGCTAGTACTAAATTTCATTTATTTTATGACAGATTTTCTGTTCTGAGCAAAATCTGAGTTGTGACTCGCACTACACTTCATGGTCACAAGATTGTTAGTGCTTTAAAACAATTTTTGAGATTTGCTGCACTCTTTCACAGACCACTTCGAAATAGCTGACAGACACTTGTTGGGAACCATTGTTTTATAGTAATGAATAATAATTCCATGAGTATAGATTAGTGAAGCTTAATGATTCCATCCATGGAGTTTTGACTTGAAAGTTTTTTGAGTTTTCATTAAGATAAATTATGGTAGGATTTTTTTTTTTTTGTATCCCACCAAAAAAAGAACAAATGTACAGCTTATAATTTTTGAAAAACAATCTTTTTTAACTTTAACTTTTTTATCTTTAGGGAAGCTAACTAATAATTTTATGAGTTTCAAATGTACAAATATATATCTAAATTTTCTTTCCCAGGTCACATTTCTTTGCAATGTTCTTGTGCTCACTGAAGAAAGTATAGCCTCAATATACTTTGGAGATGGTACAGTAAAGCATTTCCAAGAAGTTGATGCTGTACCATTGAAAGAAGAACCCCTGAAACCAATGAGTTGCCCTTGCTCACATGTGAATGCAGCAAAAGTAGCCAAAAACCATCTCACAAACTCTTTTTGCAAACCTCCAGTCAATAGCAATTGTGAACATAATCCCATTCCAAAGATGAAGAACACTTTCAGTGGTCCTCAAAAAAATAACTATTCTCCTAAATTCACACCTTCTTTTAAAAGCATGCCTAAAAAGGATGAGCCAAAAGCACCAGTTTCATTAGGAAGCATGTCTCCAGGAAATGCTGTCTCTCGCAATCTGTCTTTGAAGAATCAATTCGAGAATCACGCTTCTCCAGCCCTTGCCACACCAAATACAGAGCAGCATCTTACTTCAGGTTCTCTGCAGAATAACTCAGCTACTTCTGTGGAAAGTGATTATTTTGGCGGAGTTTCTGATTTCGGTTGGTAATTTTTTATTTTTTACATTGAAGTTAATTAAAGTTTGTTAGATTTAATAGCTGCAATTCCCAAAATTCGTATGCTGAGAAAAACTGTGCTAACTGGTCGGGTCCATATAAGTGCTTTACAAATAATTATCTTTTAAGTATAGTATTTAGTAAGATATTTAAAAGTTTTATGAACATTAAGGTAACTTAAAGGTCTATTTCTAAGTTAAAAAAATAAAATCCAATAAAATGTTAATAATATGTCAAAAATTGGTGTAGAAGACAGTTTGAAAAACACAGACCTATTCTGTAAATGCGTTGTATTATACTAACGAGAAAAATTATCTAATTCCAGATGAGTTTGATGAACTACTTGGAAATTTGGATGAAAAATCTTTCATGGAAGAATTTTAAGGCGAAATTCTAACCTTAAATGGTAATACTCAATTGTTGTGTGAAATATTGTGAATAACCAACTTATATTTTGTTAACTGTACTAATAGCTTTGTAAAATAATAAAATTACATGAATTTATTTGTAAGTTATTAATAATGCTCTTGAAAGTGTCTCATACAAACAGTGCAACTTGGATAACTTGAGTTTCTTTAACTTGAAATTGTGGTTAGTTGGAAGTTTTTCTTCACAAAGTTTTGAAGTCACCGACATAACAAAAGGAATGTCAAGACTTTTTCCAAGAGACTATTTAGTTTAAAACAGAAACTCAAGCCCATGATTTGATGACCACTGAACTAGCAGTATAAATCATGCTTTAAATTTGTGTGCTATTGAATATATCCAGGGTGGCCAGCAACTGAGCTTAGTAATTTTCCCAGGTTTTAACTAAATTTTTCCTAATTGAACACTATTAAATGCTACTCTTTATCACAGAAAAAGAAATACAAAAAAGTTACTTTTATACAAATTACTATTTTGTTAAAATAGTTTTAAGAATTCGATTTTAAATATTAGTATACGAATGATTAACTTTGAAACCTAGATATATTGTCCCCTTAAAAAATAGTTCTAATCTTATAGTATATAGTAAAATAAATGTTATAAAAATTTAAATAGTTTTAGATTTAACTGCAAATAATATGAATTAACAAACCGAATTTGTCTACAAATACTATGAAAATAAAATAATGATAGTCCTGTCCTTAAACAGAGAGTCCTTCAGAGATTCGTTTTTGGGAAGACAAGACGATTTTTCACAAGACTTGTCACTCGTATTGCGATACGGAAACTTTTCCTCCAAAATGTGAGAACTCCTTTTTCCGCCACACTGTCGGCAAACCTTTGCTTTTGAAAACAAAAGTGAATCCGATCAGAATTCATATTTATTTATTCATCGCCCTTTAGAAATAAAAAAAATTATACAGGATTTAATCAACGGATTGGTAAACAAATTCTCACGATTTCCCTGATTTTCTTCAAAATTCCCCGATATTTTCAGAAGTTTCAAATTCCCTGATAATTCCATATTGGTGGCCACCCTGATATTATCACATATTAATAAATCATTAACTTGCCAATAATCTTTACTTCATAATTTAATTTTTTTTCTGCTTTCCATTCTAACAAGGTTAAGAACTGTCCATAAATGTCACACCTTTTTTTGACTCCTTCCCACCCCTATGTCCAGCACAAGGTTGGCAAAAACTAAGGACCCAACAATTTTAATTGGTGCTGAAGTGTAACTGAAAAATTTCAAAGATTGTTTATGAAAATGTTATGTTTCATTGTAAGCTTCATCCCCCCCCCAAAAAAAAAATTGCTTTAGGTTTTTTTTTTGCCACTTTGCAATCTTACAATTATCGTAATTCCCCACCTAGCATTACATCATTTATGGTTAACTCTGTGCAGTGATGCCCAACCTACGGCTCATGAAGCTGATTTGTTTGGCCCGTTTATAAGTTACTTCTCTTCTTTTGAAGGTGCTCAATAAAAGATTAGAAAAATATTAAATAGCTATTCATTTTATTTTTTTTTGGGGCCATGAAAGGTTGGGCACCACTGCCTATTGCCTTAAAGGTTCTAATGAGAATGTAATAAAAAAAGGAAGATATTGTTAAATAAATGTAGTCCACTTCCCCTGTGAGTTGTATGAATAGTAATAAAAGTGCATCTATGTTAATTAAAAATTTTATTTTCAACAAAATAGCCTGTTTACTAAGCAAAATTTTTAGTAAGTAGGCAATTAGTAACTATGCACTATACATTAGAAATAGTGTTATTAATTCACATAAAAGTGCAATTATTTAAAATTTGCTGCCATTCGAAGACTAGGGCAACAGTTTTCATATAGAAATATATAATACAGTTTAGTAACCAAAGAATCTTGCTGCAAAAGGTGCATTGTGTAAGATAAGTTGAAAGCAATTAAAATCACAAAATGCTACTAGAATAAAAACATATACACAGCCATTCTCCTGAGTTACTGATAAAATTAATATTTCTGAAAACAAATTAAAATTGTGCAACAAGTAAATGGAATATAGACAGTCACACATTATGCTGTAAGGTCAATGAAGTGAAGTCATAGAGATGGAAAGAAAATATCACAACATGAAACTTTTCCTAAGCCATTATTATGTGAACAAGGTAAGTTAGTAGTGTGTAGATGGATTATTAATTCAAGAATATATAATTACATACAAATATATCATTAAAAGTTGATTTCAGCAGAAAAAGACTGTTTATCAAGCTACATTTTGTTCATTTACAATAGGCTGGTAGAAAAATTCCTTCCCCTGCTTGTTGAATCAATAACCATGGTAATAAATGCAGTTAGTGGCAAACAGTTTATGAAGTGACGGTTTAGTCACAGCTTATACTTTTTTCCCTACAAATTTTGATCTACATTGAACTGCAATCTGAACTAAAATGGGGGTTATAAGGATCACAGAATGATCCAGTTAGTGAGCAACAGCAAGCAGAGGGCAGCAGCCCCATTTCTTCTAAAGAAGGGAAGGTAATATTCTTTACCAGCCTATTTTAAGTGATCAGAGTTTAGTAAAAGGGGGGAAAAAATTCATTTACTTTTTTCCAATGCAATGACACAACCATAATCAGTGAGGGGGGTGTTTTTAATGATTTAAAAAAAGGGGTTTTCTACAGACATAGTAAAATCATCAAAATAAGATAACTTGTCAATAAATAATTACTACTTGCTTAAATTTTTATCTAAATTTAAATGAGAAGCAACGGTCTGGAATTTTGAATACATGTTTCTAAATGCATGTTATGATGTACAGTTTATCATTCTTTTTAATAAGCTTATTCTTATAAATGCTTGCTAAGTTATGTTATTAATGAATACAAGATGATTTTTTACAGTGAATGAAAAATATTTTTAAAAGCAATAAATGTCTAAGCCTTTTTAAAATTTTGGGGAGGAAACGACATGCAAAACTTCAAAACATGTGTTTAGAAATATAAATTGTTGCTCATTTGAAGAAATTAAACACAAATGCTTTTAACAAAATATATGCAATTAGCCAGCCTCCTGTAGTAAAGGAATAACATATAATCACAAATAGGGTGCCCTAAGACCATTTGCACCATTTATAATTATTTTTTTTTAAACTTAAAAACATACTTGACACATGCAAATGTATACAACTACAACAGAAAATGACTTGAGATTCTGTAGAAAAGCTTCTTCTCTACATGTTTGATTCTTAACCACATCTGATTAGCATAAACTGTTAACATTTTCTTATAAAAGCATTATATACTGTACAAAAGGAATGTCTGGTACTTGGGGTTAAAAAGGTAGTGTTTTTTATTATATTTTTATCCATTGGTATTAGCAAATCATTAACAGCGAAAACTATATACATCTCTTTACATTTGTCTCACTAATATTCACCAACTAAAATGCTGCTTTTCATTTTTATTAGAGAAAAAAAAAACCCTCTAAAGTCTAGAATAAGGGAAAATTAATAAAGTAAAAAATAACAGCATAGATTTGTTCCTTTAAGCATCACAAGTTATATGTTAATAAATTTCATTGGTTCTAAGTCTTTTCTTTAACTTGAAATAATTAAACGACCAAAATTAACTTACTTCCTAAATAATATAAAAAATAAACAAAACAAGAAATAAAACAAATGAACCATAGAATTTAGGAATATTCCTCAATCTAAGGTCTAATAAAATAAAAATTACATGCACTAACAGTTTTTGGAGGAAGCTTTATGAAAGAAAAACTAGAAAAGACTAGAAAAATCAAAATTATTATTTTAAGAAGATAAATTTCAACAGAACAAAATTTACAAATTCTAATACACAGCAGCTACTAACAACTTTAATCATCAGTAAATCAAAATACCAGGAATGTTTATCACTACAGTAAAAAAAAACACTTCATTAAAATTTTCCACCTTAGAAATAACTGTTAAATTTACAATATCAATGACTAGCAAATCAAATATACCTTTCTAAAGCTTTAAATACCATAGAAAGTAATTTAAACATTTTTCGAAATGGAATGTAAAAATAAAAAGGATCTAATAGGTATTTTAAAATATGCCTAAGTTGCTTCCTATTTTAGTTGAAGAAAGAATATGTGTAAATATAAATTATTAAATTCTGCATCAATATTTTATTATAATATAAATATATTTTACTAATAATCTTGGAAATATTTAGTGCTACTAGTGTATTATACAAAATCAATAACACATCAGACTAGTGTCGTGCTAGAAAATGCAGCAAATTTAGGAAATTCATTGGACATCTTCCAAGAAATGTCTGAATAACTTGATTATGCACAAAATTTAATCACACCTTTCAAAACAAACATCGCATGCATGCTACTTCATTAATTCAAATACAGAAAAACAGAAATGCCCAAGAGAAATTATTAATATTTACTTAAAAATTTCAATTTGAGCAAACAAATAGTCTAATTGGATAGTTGGTTGATTTATTGCTTAGAAAAGAGTCGTGTTAAACAAGAGGATACACAATTATAACATTGAGTATTAATGTCAATGAATGCAACAGTTAAATGATTTAATAACACCTGATGATGATTATGCTAATTTCCCAAAACCATTTGAGTTCAAGCCATACTAGCTATGCCTATTTACTTTGAAGATATTGCCAAGCAATTCTTTTAGACTGGAAATTTTCAAATGAATATGTAATACATGATTAAATAACACATGAAATGTTTGTGACCTGTCAAAGTTTTACAGATCTTTTTTTTTAAAGCATCCTAGTACAAGATGCATTACAACCAAAAATCAAGCTTAGGGAACTTTAAAGCTCTCTTTTGAAGATGAAGAGTCGATCTTCAGTGGAATGTGCTCTTCCAAATTTTTCAGATGCAGGAAAACTGAAAAAGTAAACCAATTAACAAATACAAACTTCTATCTAGGAGTTCATGAAAAGGTTATAATTATAATTCAAGAACTTAAATTTTTTTAAAGTTTGTTGTTTTTTAAAACAAATTCAGTATTGAAGGAGCAAATACATCTAATAAATTTAGTATAATTTTGACACAAAAAGCTAAACAAATAAAGAACTTTTAAAGAGGACTTTTAAGGGCACTTAAAAGCATAATAACTCAAAGGATGAGAATTAATTACTAGGGAACATTTACAAGATAAAAATATATTTTAATACTTAAGTCTTAGGCCAGGTTTACATGCAGCGATTCAAGCGATGCAACCAAGATGTCATGGGGAAAACAGTCAAAAAATTTCTACTGCTTTCCTCATAGATTTAGAATTTTGCACTGTCATTGGTCTTTAGGGTTATGACGTAGTAGTTAAGTCATCACTCGTAGGGAATTTATAGGGACGTTTCGACCAGATGCGACATTTGCATTGCTTTAATAGCTGCATGTAAATCTGGCGTTAGTGCACCTGCACATAGATATAATTTTATGTTAGGAAGGCAACAAGATGCCAAAAGAAAATAAAAAAAAAGAAGAAGAAAAGAATTGAATAAATAATTAAGTAGTTACAAAGGCACAGAAAAGGTTTTAAAGCATATTGGAAAATAGTAGTCATAAAGCAGAGGAGGAGAAAGAATAGTAGAGTTCAAACCTTAAAAGAAGAAGGTGAAAATGAGGAAAAGAATGAATCACTTTCCAGAGAATTGTTAACTTGATTCATTAAAGAATGTGCTTGGCGAGTAAGTTCAATTTGATCAGGTGTTTTTCCAAAAACAATCATGTACCACTCAGAATCTTTCTAAAATAAATTTTGCTGTTTAAATTGAATTAAAAATGAGGATATTAACTTAATTAGCGTAATTTCTGATAGATGAGCTGCTGCTTAGATATATTTAAAATTTATGACAATTAACAACTACCATGGCAAACCAGTTAATGCTAAATAAACTCTTAAAGAATTTTTTTTGAGCCTTAATGAACATGTTTGTATTAGCTTAAAGCAGTATTTCTCAACTTTCTTTAGGTTTACAGCACATTTAAAATCTCAGTAAATATCTAAGGCATAAGGTATGTATTTACATTATTTACTAAGTGAGAGGGATAGCTAGATTTTTAATAAAATCAAAACCTGGTTCCAAAATTGCTGAAGCAAGTTGCAAGTAAAAGACTAATTAACTAATAACATTTTTTTTAAAAGAAAAACCTGGTCTTTATATAAAAAAGAATGAATAGAATTCAAGGTTCTTATAGTTTTTCAAAAGATTCCAAACATAAAACTCTAGCTGTAAAAAATCGAGCGAGTTGTCCTGTAAACCCAGAGAACCGAAACCAATTAAAGAACACTGACTATAGTATTTTTTTTCATGATTAAAGCAGAAACTTCCCAAATGCAAAAATGTTCCAGTCCTTTTGGATTTCACTTTGAAATTACAGTATTCTTAACACAAATATTAAATACAACTTTAATTACCACAAAGAGAACTATTACCTTTTCTGATGCATTATATGGCAAAGCATTATTCTGCACAACTGGCATGTAAAAATTTTGTAGGCCACTTTCATACTGATACTAAAACAGGTAAAAAACATGTTTACGCCTAAAATAGACCAAAACAATCAAAATATTTGAATGAAAATATTGCTTACTGGAGAAACAGATGGTGCTGTAATCGTACTCTCAGAATTTGACATGCAGTCAAAATTAGCATTAGTCATACCAGGAGACCAAATTTCCTCCAAAGCTTTGTTAAATCCATCTGAATTAGAAGCAAGGTTCTGAAAAAGGAATAATTTTTTAAAAATTGCACTTAAGCTCTAGGCGTATAAAATTCAAAAACACTCTTTTCTAAAATTTTCTATTTATAAAAGTTATTTTTTTTTCTTCCAAACATAAGCTAATAGAACATAATACTTTACATTGATCACATTTGAATCACACATCCCGTAACCCTGATTTTCATTGCAGTTTACTTGAATATTTTGAAGTTCACCCTCAAATATTTGCCTAATATCTCCTGAGGGAGTAATGGCATCAATCTGGAATAAAACAAACATCTACTGTTACCTCCTGGCAAATTAAATAAAGAGAAATATAGCAAATTTAAATTAAAAAATTAAAGAGAAATAGTGTTTTAGCATTACCAAGTTGGGAAAAAAGTAATGTTTTTAATCATCATAAAAATGTAAGTAGCATTTTAAAATGGTCTTAAACAACTATCTAAAACACTAATACTATATTGCTTTAATTAGCCTTGATTAACTTAAATTCAATTAATTATTAAGGTCTGCCCAGAATTTTTTGAAGGATCCTGTTTTTGTAAAAATTGTGAAAATCTACATATAATTTTATCCGTTTAAAGGACAAAACTTTGCATTCCTTTGTGAAGAATCCGTTTTCACAATGAAATATTTTGTGAAGGGTCTAAAAGCCAGGATATGGGAAAAACAGATAAAAAAAGGGTTCTTTTGGTTAAAACCATTTTTCCCCACCACATAAATATTTCTGATTGTTTTCCGGCATTGAATAAATAGTTCATCCATTCAGTTATAAACATAATGACTTAATTTATTAATTAAAATTAGTGTTATTTCATCTTAAAAAAGTTAAAATTATAAGTAAACCATCAGGTTTTTTTTGTTGCATTAAACAATTATCCTCGTAATCTTAATGTTAACACTCTAATTAAGCTGTATGTGACCTGAATTACTTATTATTATCAATCTGATATTGTTATCAGTATATCAGCCAAAAGTGATCATATTAAGCAGAGTCAACTCTATCCCTTTATCTATTTTTTTCTTTGCTACCTTTGAATTTAAAATGAACTCTTTTAGTCAATACTAAATTTTCATTCCCTCCCCTTCGATAAAACTGATGAGAATAATTGTATACCTATTATTAGCATTACAATTAAAAAGCTATGACAAGCAGTCTATAGAACATAATTATTCCTAGTCTAAAAAATAATGCTAGAGCTAGAACACATTAATACTTACTGATGGGAAACAACCAACAGATACAGCCTTTTTTATAGGGGTGGGAGTTCTTAGTGATGTATCAAAGGAAGATAGATTACTAGGTGTTTGTAGTAAGCTGAAAAAATATATAATGGTCAATTTTCACATTTTTTATTTGATAGAGATGACCAAGAGAGGAATATACACATTTTTTTTTATTTACACTGCTTATTTATACTTCAGTTTAATTTCAGTCCCAAAAATGTTTTTCCCCACTCTCTAAATGAGAAATGTAATAATTATACTTAATTTTGATTTATTACATCCATTTGAGCTCTGTAAATGGTTTTGCTTCATTCTCTCTTGTTATCTGATCTTTTTAGTCTTCTGACCATCACTTGGTACCAAAGGTGACCTATAGGTACTCATTAGTGTGTGTCAATGAGCACAATGCTTTTAATGCCCGCATATGGTCAGTGTTATATTGAGAATCTTTCTTACTTTCTCTAAAATACATTAATCCTACTAAGGAACAAAATTTATTTTTTCCCAACCATATTCATACAGGTAACTAATAGTCATATCTAATGAGAATAACATATTTTTTTTTGTTTTGTTTAAATAACACCATGGAGATCACTAATTACTTTTAAAATACAGATATTAAAATGAATGGATAAAAGTTGTGTTTCTTTTGACTGTCTCTCACTGATACATTGTGCCTGATAGAGGGGCATTGATGATCTGGATCCAAGAAATACAAATACTCACAGGTACAAGAGGATGCTCTTATTTTTTGTTTATATTTTATACTTCAAGGCTTGTTTCTCACTTCAATAAGAAATTAACTTACTTCTCACTGTTCAGTGCTGTGGGAGACATGTCAGGTAACAGCATGGGATCTACAACATCTGAATACATTTGGACATCAGAAACCAAATTATGAACTGAAGGCTGAAACAGAAAATTAACATTGCTTAAAAAAGTCGGGAGCTATCATATAAAGACTGTTAAAACCTCTTGAACACAAAAACTTACCTGAGCAGGTGCAAAAACAGTTGTTTTGGGACATAAGTCATTTAAATTAGACATTTGATTGGAAACTGATGCAAAGGAGTTATTTTGCATTGTGCTGCTATACAAGTCTCTAAAATCTGCTGAACTTTTGAAATCTTCAGAGTTTTGATTATTTACAGAATTCATTTGAGCAGTAAACATAGATTCAATGTCCTGCAAATATATTAATAAGCTCTTCTCTCCAATAAGCTCTTCAGTCTTATAATTCAGACTTATGTTACCATCGAAAGAAGCAAAACTGTCACTGTATTCACTAGGGCCCAAATCTCTACACAGACCATAATTTGGATAAGTAGAAGTAAAGTCATTTCTCAACAAATTGGAGCAGTCTGTAAGAGGTTGTGTTATTTTCTAAGAAATAGGTCAAGGAAAATATTCAGATATTTAAATTCCATAATGATAAATGTAATTGTACATATCATTAATGTATATAGGAAAAAGGGACTAACTCAAAAACAAACCCATGTTGCTAAATTACAACATATTATGTTGCTAAATTTTGAAAATTTCAAACACAGTTAACAAATATTTTTTCAAAAGGATACTTTTCTTCTTCCTTTACGGAGAATTGAAGGCAAAGGATGCTTGGATAACAAGGCTTCAGAACAAGTCGCACTTGGATGCACATTCGTCTCTGGAACTACTAGAAGTATGAGAAGTGATTAAAAAAGTAAACAATATATAATAAGCTTCAATTTTCCCAAAAGACTTAAAATCTGATCCATACCTTGATTTTCTTTCTGGAAAGGACTAGAGTTAACAGGAATAACACTAGGAAATGGTGGAGTTCCCCTTTCTAGCTGGGGTGTCGAAGAATACTGCACAGGAGAGCAATTGTTAGGCGATTCCAACTTTACGCTGCTCATCCTAGAAAAATGCATTAACATATATTGTTTATATCATGATCTGCAAAATGAATCTATATACATTTTTTATATACAGGGTGTTCATAAAATAATTTACCCTATTGCTATTCAAGGGCCTCTAGCAACCAAACCGTTCATCGGAATCAAATGAAATTTTGGTGGAAGACATTTTGAGGTATGCGGAAGAGAATGATAGGGGGTAGAGCAGTTAAACTTTATCAGTTACGGTTAAAGTGAAAAAAATAGAAAATTCCCAATCTAACCCCCTTTTTTATTCTTGCAATGGGATCTCTGATGTGAAAAAACACAAATGGCATTGGAACAGTACCTCTAAGTTGTAAACCTGCCCCTAGGGAGACAAACGAAAACAGCAATTGTTGCTTCTGTAGGTTCTAGATATATTTTCTTAACGATTCACTAGTCTAGCTCCTTCAAAACCAATTCCATACCTGTTTTCATTTGTCTCTCTAGCGGCAGGTTCACAACTTAGAGGTACCGTTACAACTCTATTAATGTTTTTTTTCACATCAGAGATCACATTGCAAGAATGAAAAAGATGGGTTAAATTGGGAATTTTCAAATTTTTTTCACTTTAACCATAACTGATAAAGTTTAACTGCTCCATCCCCTATCATTCTTGTCCACATACCTCAAAATGCCATCCACCAAAATTTAATTTAATTCCGATGAACGGTTTAGTTGCTAGCGACCCTTGAATAGGGTAAGTTATATCACGGCTTACTAGATACTTATACAGGCTAGCCGAGTTTTAAACAATGAAAACCATTTGACAACTTTTCCCGCTTGGAGCGCTACAAGACCTACCTATATCACCCACCGCCTTCAACACTGTGGATATGCTTTGCCAGTTGGTCCAGTCACGGCTTACTAGATACTTATACAGGCTAGCCGAGTTTTAAACAATGAAAACCATTTGACAACTTTTCTCGCTTGGAGCGCTACAAGACCTACCTATATCACCCACCGCCTTCAACACTGTGGATATGCTTTGCCAGTTGGTCCAGTATTGCCATCTGGATTTGCAATGATTTCCGTACTCGACTAGCCTGTATAAGTATCTAGTAAGCCGTGGTCCAGTATTGCCATCTAGATTTGCAATGATTTCCGTACTCGACTAGCCTGTATAAGTATCTAGTAAGCCGTGGTCCAGTATTGCCATCTAGATTTGCAATGATTTCCGTACTCGACTAGCCTGTATAAGTATCTAGTAAGCCGTGGTCCAGTATTGCCATCTGGATTTGCAATGGTTTCCGTACTCGACTAGCCTGTATAAGTATCTAGTAAGCCGTGGTCCAGTATTGCCATCTGGATCTACAATGATTTCCGTACTCGACTAGCCTGTATAAGTATCAAGTAAGCCATGGTTATATTATGGACACCCTGTACTATTCTTCACTTTAATAAAAAAAAGTTTTACCTTAATAGATTCTGCTTACTAAACTTAAATAGATCCTGAGAAATATTAAATAAAAAATTACATCAAAATATGAATTTTAGCCTGATGCTTGATTATAAAAGCAAGATTAACAGGATGTGTTTACTCTACATTTATTTACAGGATTTGCCACAAAAAAGAAACAAACCATATACGTATGAGGAACGAAAACTATAGGGAAAACCATAACAACTCCCCTTGGGACAGATAATAAATGAAGACTGATGGTGCAACACAAACTAATGTACTGATTGTAGAGTACTTTTTTGTTACTAATTCTAAGAAAGTATTGATAAGACAGGGTCCCGTATTCATTTTAAAGGGTGTAATGACTCAGGGTCTGTGAGACAAACGATAGCACTAGTGGTTAAAAAGATTTTTTTGCAAAGGAGCTAAAACTTACTGCATTTCTTCATGCTGGAAGTCACATTTGGTATCCACAGTTAAATCTGGTGAAGAAACATCCATACATTGGGAGGACAAAAGTGCAGCACTGGAGCTCCATGCACCTTTGTCCGATTGAGGAGAAGGAATGTAGTGGCGAGGGTAATCAGGAAGGATGTAATGAGGTTGACTACTAGGAGGTGTAGATAGTGTTGCTGCTAAAGATGTCATAAGATTTTAATTTTTGTTAAGAGTATAATTCATAATAAGATATTTTATAACAAATATTTAGCTTCACATTAAAAAAAATTATCATATGAAGTGTTACTAAATTTTGAAATGCACCTGAGATAAGCATAATCAGCGTTAGAAATTGGGGAAAAAAAACACTGGTCCGACAAATTAAAAGGACAGGTTTAAATATATAAAGTAACTATTGCACTGAATGTGAGTACCAAATAGTGATGTTAAAAATCAATACATATTAATATTTTTTCTTTTTCGCCGGGGGCTCCCCTATTCCATACAACCACATTGCGGATTCTGTCAAAAATATGTACTTGCTTTACCAAATGCAATCATCAAACGAACTTAAAATACCGCTATTACCGAACAAATCTTCTAAATGATTTTACACGTGCTTGAGAAATCACTGGTCCGCCGGACCAGTGATTTTCTGATTCCACTGGTCCGAGCCTTTTTTTACTTGTCCTGGACCAGCAAACCACCCCAATTTCGAACGCTGAGCATAATAGATTTGTAAGAGTTTTAACTAATTTGTTTGCTTTCTAAATATAACTCATTATAGTAAACCATTATGTGTGATAAATTACTGCTTTGCTTGAGCACCTTTAACTTCAAAATGAAGAGTTAACTTGTGCATAGAATAATAATCTGAATGCGGTGATAAAAAAAGCATGTCTAGATTTAATGCCTTATGTTCTGTATGTATACCATTTTTTCCAAGATAATTTATAAAATGTAGAAACCAACAGTCCAGTCCAGGCATGCAGATTTAAAAAAAAATGCATTAGAGTTCACTCATTTATTTTGCTAATAGCAAGTGACATTTTCAGAAGAATTCCCTTTAGTTATTTTGTCATGAATAAATTTGGTACTTTAGGATTAGCCAGGTGCAAAACTCTACTATCAGACATATTGGCAACAAATTATAATTTACAAATAAAAATTAAAAGAAACACTGATAATTCAGATATTTAAATGGTGCTTTATTAAGATTTTGATTTTTTGGCAATTTAGCATAAAACTCGACACTTGTGCCCAGCTAATCCTAAAGTACCATAAATTGCAATACTTAAATCACTCTCTAGTTAAGACTGAATGCTAAAAACTAAGAGACTGCTTACTTGGATATACTGGTGTAGTAGACCCAGATCTATAAAAAGAAGGAAGAGGGGAATACTGACTCTCTGGATACATTTGGTCCTAAGAGAAATTACAATTTTGTAATCAATTTATAATTTAGTTTTGAAACAGTTGAAATGAATGAAAATACTGACAGATTTGAATCCACATTAAAGAAAAAATATATAAGTACAAGAATTGTTTAAGACATAAGGAATAGAAAAATTTGCATCTTTAATTATCTAAACCAATAATTTAGAGGCCTGATAAGCTTTGTAGTAGTAATTTAAAGAACTACTGGCCATCAATCCACCATCAAAGTATTATGCATAAACCAAATATTACAGGTACCAATACTTGTAAAAATAAATTAAAAACCAGAAAAAACAGGAAAAATAAATGAAAAAAATCATACATTTCTATTGTCATCATTGCTTCTAACACTAGGGTTATCAAAGGATTTGTCATCAATTTCTACACGTTTTTTAAGTGTTGAATTCCAATGGTTCTTAATTGCATTATCCGTCCTATAAAATGCAAACAATTAAGTACTGTAATACAGGGATAAAAATTAAATAATTGCACCAAAACTTCAAGTGCTAGTCAATAGTTTTAGTAAAAGAATTACCAAAACAATTGCACTGAAACTAAAGAAAGAAAAAATATTTAATTTACCTTCCAGGAAGATGTTTGGCAATTTTGGCCCATTGGTTACCCCATTTGTCATGATATTCACATATTTTTCTTTCTTCTTCAGCAGTCCAAGCAGTTTTTTTAATATCAGGATTCAGATGATTATGCCATCTACAAAACAAAGAAAATGTTACTGTTACACCCTATGTTATGAAAAATTTATGTTGTCGAACATAAAATTCATTATCAATACCTTTCCCTGCATTGCTTCCCTATTCTTCCCCGCAAGTGCTTTGCGATTGCAGTCCATTTTTGGGGACCATACTTCTCAACCAATTCGATAACTTTTTGATCTTCCTAATACAATCAAAAGCAAAATATCAAAACACATGCACAGTTGATTTGTTTATTCAAGAAAAGAGAGGATGACTGACTTACTTCTTTTGTCCATGGACCCTTGACTAGGTTAGGGTTGACAACCTTTTGCCAACGCTGTTGACATTGGAGATCAGTTCGATTTGGCAAGAAGCTAGCAATCTTTGTCCAGCCTTCATCAATATAGAGTTCAACACACCTTTTAAGATTTTCATCCTAGAATTTCAAGGTTTTAAATTGATTCTCCAAATATGGCAAATAGTAGTAAATATCATAGTTTCATTAAGAAATAAAATATTAAGTTTTAGATTAAAGGAGACAGCATAAACAATGTCTCATTGATCACACCTAACTTTAATTCATTACTACTCTTAATGATATTAAGATATTTAATATGCTTTACATTTTTATGAAGTGTAAATTAATTCAATATTTATTTGTCACATTCAAATGCTTTAATTGCACACTCTCAAAAGAAATACCTCTTCTTTGGTCCACCTTGTCTTATTTACTGGTTTACTTCTAGGGAACTTTTGCATATTATCTAGAATTGTGCTATCGTAAGAGCTAGTTGAATCATCACTGCACAGCCTGACATGCCTGAAATTAGAGCATTCAATGTTAGAAAGTAAAAATTCAATTAAAAATACCCCATGAATATGTATTGATATTCAAATTAATAAAAACAAAGGCATTCAATGTAGACATTTAAAAATTACTGGTACTTGCATGTTCCAAAATTTTTTAAAGAGGATTTCTACTATGTTGAAAACAGAAAATTGTAAAAAAAATAAGTCAACAAAGTACAAAACGAAGAATCAACACATAAAGTATATAAAAAAATTGACACAAAAATTTCCTTAGCTAATAATTTTCACCTGGTATAAAAGACACTGTAAGAAAACCTTTACCATTAACATACCTGAAGGGAGATCTTATTTTCTTAACAATGTGCAGCTAAAAAGCGTTTACACAATACTTCTGCAGTTTTAGGGGCGAAATATTTCCATAAGGATATAACAAGATCGATTCCTACAATTCTGACTCATGAGATAATCCTTTCTCTTTCTCATAATTTTAAAATGACCACTAATTTTAAAGAAGATAAGGAAATAGCGACATCGTACGCGGAAAAACGATGAGGGGGAACAACAAGGAGTAACATATGCAGCAGGGTTGCAGAGAGCAGATGGTGGAAAAGAGTCGCCGGGGGATTTTGAATTGGGCGCCAATTTCGCGCTAACAAATCAGCCGCCTACAGAGGGAGGGGATGTCATACGCATCTGCGAGCATCAAGTTCTGGATTTGGAAGGTTTCATAGCATAGCCTCGTTACTTAGGGTCACGACCTATAATGATTGGGAGGAGGGTAACAATGGATGTTTAAGCTAAATACAACTTTTCGAAAAGAAAAACAAACTAACGGAAGAGAGCCTTAATGTTTATGGAATTTAAAAGAATAATTTCTATGCAAAAACGATTTTAGTAGTAGTCTGGATTCAAATAACTCGCAAATTTAAGATACAACAAAACCAAAAGAGCGTCATTTATTCTAATTCTCACAATTTTTTCAGGGGGAACCCTGAACCCCCTTTGAAGTGTTTTTGACTTAAATTTAAAAGTAATATTAAAATAACACCAGTAGAAATTACAGTTCGGGGTAATAGTTTATTCAAGTTAAATTTTATCACTTTATCGTTTCAGCATAACTTAATAATTAAGTTTTTCTAAAAGTATACAAAAGATAAAAAAATAAAAGGAGCTATCAAATCAATAGATCAGTAGATGCTGCGAGTTGTAATTAACATTTAATCTACAAGTATTATTTCAGAACCGTTTTTCTACCTATGTATTTATAACTCAGTTTTGTAATTTCTTCCTATCCTCTTGAGAAAAGAAATCTCCAACCTCTTTTAATACTTTTACCCGTAAATTTAAAAACACTTCTGGCTCTTTCATTTTCAAAACGTTGTGAATTTCCTAATTTCTATGAAAGTTTTTTTTCTTTACTTTGGATTAACTATTCTTTTAACAACACATCTTCAATTTAATTAAACAAGTAGAAATTGTATTAAATTAAATAAATATGATTATCAAGGAAAATAGTATTTAAAATGTGGCCCAAACTATATCACCTTAATAAGTAAGTAGTGTTTCAATGTTACCAGTACCTACCCAGTCCAATGTACCCAGCCACTATTTTTGCATTGCATTGTAAAAGTGAGAAAATTCTTTAGTGAAATTCATCTAATCGTAATCGAAATAAATATTCCAATGTTGAAATAAGCTTGACTTGCCTGTATTAAAATTTATTAATTTAAAATTATTATTTTACTTTTTACTGTCTTAGGCACTCAGCTCCCTATAATTTTTTTTTTTTTGGCCCCCGGGTGACTAAAGGTTGGACCACACAGCTTTAGGTGTAAACAAACGTGAGCCAAATATCGCGATATTTAACTCTTCTAGCAACCCACGGAGGACGCAAATAACACCTGGCTCGTTCGATGATTACAAACCTGGGGAGGAAGGTCACGTGAGCAAGGGGATAGACCCTGTGCCCCTCTTTCAGTGTCAAAAGAAAAGGCATACGCGAATGGGGCTGGGTAAGATTTTTTTCCGCCTTTTTTGTTATAAGATCACAAAAAAACTCAACAAAAACAATTTAAAACCTATGAGGAAGTAACTCCTATTTTTATTAAAAAAATCGAATGTAATTTTCCTTCCTCATGGGATACTTTAGGGATATTTTTTTTTTTATTAAACACGGGAAGAAAACCAACCTACGCAACACACCCTACTCCTTTTACTAATTTATCAAAAATATGTATGAGCTTATTTAGAATGCAAAACAAATAACTTTAATGCAGATTTTAATAGGTTACAGCAAATTTTCTCATTTAATTTATGCAGTTAATAAAATTATCAAGGACCAAAAAAGTCCTTTAATTCGTCTCTTTAAGTAAGGACAAATCATAGAGGGACAAATATATTAGGAATGTCTGCTCAAGCATTGCAGGTGTTTTATTTTTTAACATTTTCTACAGCTGACGTCAAAAGAAATGAAAGCAGATTGTTTTGCGGACACCTGCTCTTTTTTTCGGGTTTGAACAGAGAACAATTGCCCTATTGGAGTAAAATTCAAAACCCGGCGTTTACAAATAAAATATATAAGATGAGTATATTAAGAGTACAGATTTAACTTCAACCATAGAGCCCTCAACTTGTTTTCTCTCATGTAAACTGCGAAAAAAAAAAACTTCACATAAACGATAGCAGGGGAATTTTCCCAATGAGGTTTTTTAGAGGTCCAAGTTTTGACCCCAATGAAGGAAGTTTTATTAACAGAAACTAAAAAAAACCCGAAGTCTAAATAAACCTCAAATCTCAGCTTACTGATAAGAAAATCAAAGATCATGTAATTTCAACCTACTTAGTTAAATGTAGTTCTTCAAAAGATGAATCATGGTTTCTTTTACATTTACGAGGTGGTAATATCCTCTTATAGAATGTATGAGACATAGTCACTAATTAGAAAATCTTGTAACTTAACGCTTAACACGTACAAAAAAGATCACTGAAAAATTCACACAAGATGAAACAATGCAGGAAATGACTTCTCCAACATTATCTCTATTTTTTACCTGTTACGTTCATACAAGACAAGACTAACAAGACTGAATTACTAGACCTCACGTATTTTTTTTTTTTTTTAAATATTTTTGAGAATTTTATTTACCTTGATAGGGGGAACTACACAAAACCATTTATAAAAGAGAAACATCCGACTGTGAGAGAAACAGTGTGTGAGAGAAACAGGGCCGTATCCAAGTGCAAGTGGGGGTTAGGGGTTCACCCCCCCCCCCGAAATTCGGACATCAATTTTTACTGTAATTTTCCATGGAAATTATGCGACTCACAAGGAGCGGTTCTCTTCGGGTGTAACCCTAAGGGCTTAAGGGTCCCAAAATGAGGCGGAACCCTACTCTGAGTCTGAAACCTAAAAATTCCATAAGTTTTATGGGGGAGGGCCCCCAAACCCCCTCGAAATTTTGAAATCTATTAAGTACGGTTTTTTATATTTCCTTGTTATAGCATTTTGAAAAATATAATTCCAGACAGAGATAAGGTTAGGGGTTTAATCCCCCCGAAATTTTCATGACTATAAGCAGGGGCGTCGTTTCAGTTTTTCGTTGGGGGTTTTGTTTTTGGGAATGGATTCAATGTCATGTCTAAGGTACCCGGACCTGGAAAAAGTTGTAACCTTCCCCCGAACCTAATTCTCAAATATATCTTCCCCCTAAAATTCAAAACAGCCAAATTCTCCATAAATAAAAAGTAGTATAAAGTATTACATTAGAGCACATTTTATTTCTAGTATCATTCACTATCAGTGCCATGTACAGAAATTTATTTTGGGAGGGGCCCAAAATTATTTCTCAGCCTCCCAACCCATACATATTTTATAGTTCAGATGTAACTTTTTAATAAATTTTTAGGTAGGCACTTTTTCCAGTTCCGAAGGTACCCCTTAACTAGTTTTAGATAACTTAAGAGTAGTATTTTAATTATAGTGCACATAATGCCAAAATTTTTTATTTACTCCAAGGAAAAAGGGGGGTCTGGGGTCACCCCCAGAAAAATTTTGAAAATTTGCCTATAAAATTAGTGTTTTAGCTCATTTTGAGACCCCTTGGGTAACATCTAAAGGGAACGGTTCCTTGTAAACCACACAATTTTCAAGAAAAAAAAAATATAAATAGATATCAAAATTTTGAGGGGGTTGGGGGTTCTCCCCTAGAAAAAATTTTAAATTAGTCCCTTTAAACTTGTGTTTTATCTCATTTGAAACTACTTTGAAGAACACGCAAATGATAACCACTTCATGTAAGCGACCGAATTTTCAAGGGGGAAACACTCTATAACAGACTTAAAAATTTTGAAGGGTTTGGGGGTTCTCCCCCAGAATTTTTTTAAAATTTGACCCTCAAAAGTAGTGTTTAACTCATTTTGAAACTTTTTGGGTTACACACGATGCTCCTAATAAATTGCAGAATTTTCACTTGCAGCCATTTTTCACATAACAGTGGAAACCTTGGGGGGGGGGGTCAATTGCCCCCCCTGCCCCCTTAAATGACGCCTATGAAAGTACTACTTTGTTACGAATAAATTTCTAATTTAAAAATGGAATGCTTTGGAGGAATTCGATCTAAAAACAAAACATTCGCGGGATGTCGCGATTTTCCGACCTCAACCCTTTTTCTTGGAAATTTTCGCGTCCGCGTTGCTTTGCTTCTGGAAGTTGGGAATAATTGCGTTCCGTGTCCGAAATAGTATTTTTTTCGCGTCTTTTTCTCGAAAATTTCCCGGGGACCCGGTATTTTGCCGGAATTGCGTCCCGCTTTCGCTAATTTGCGTAAAAAACCCGCTATAGCGGGTAAATGCGAAGATTTTTTGAAATTTCTTTGGGACCATTTTTTGAAATTTTAATTCCTAAAAAATGCTCAACATTTGCAGAGTGGCATCAACTGGTTTTGAAAACTACACTACTAACTCCATCAGAAACCATTTTGTCCTTAATGAAACTAAAAAAACACAACTACACAATAACACTGAAAATTTCGAACGTTTCTTTTTTAACCTGAAAAAGTGCTGTTAGTTCTGAAACAAGTATTAACAATATAATTAATTTATAGGTTACATTGTAATTTAATGTAATCATATTCAATCAATTAGCCATAATTTAAACTTCACTGCTATCATTTAACTGCCCCACTCATCCCCATCACGGGGACGAATGAGTTAAAAAAAGGTAAGAAATTTACAAAATAAAAATTTTATATTTCATATTGCACAATGTTTAACTTTTAAAAGGAACAATGCAGTTCCATTTTCCAAAGAAACAAATTAAAAATGCAAGGGGAAAACAGCCTACTTTATTCAACTTCATGTCTAACATCAACCAATGCCAAGTCCTTTCAGTTCAAGGGTTGAGGCTTGGTGTTATTTCCAGTGGCACTGGCTGGCGTATACAGGGTGGTCCTTAATTCATGGTACAAACTTCTAGGGGTGTTAGAGTACACCTAGACGAACAAGAATTGGTATAGGAAGGGGGGTCGCAGATACGCCGTTAAAGAGCTAGGACCTAATGTAATGCGAGTGCGTTTCAAAAGGCCGTTTTTAGAAGGCCCGTGTGACGAAACAAAAATGAAAAACATTATTGCATGAGGCACAGGAGTATCCGTACCACTTAAATCCTCAATGTGATAGAAATTGGACCACTTGCTAAACCGTGGGGTGAGTTTTAAAACGTGCAATATTCATCTTTTAGCCAAAGAATGGAGTTCCCTTACATTAGTGTAATGGTACTTAGAAAAATGATGATCGGGGAAGGAATTTTCAATGATCATACATTCAGGGGTAGGAGCAACTATTTCACTAAATATAGGACATTCTATACAAAAAATATAGGACAAATATAGGACCCTCCGGAAAAGGGTTAACTATATTTATTTACATTTTTCCAGATTATAACTTTAAAAACTGATACCTCTCAGTGAATTTAGACTTGATAAACAATAAAGATATGATTTTTTTTTTGGATAAAACTAAAAACATTCATTAAATGTTCTGAAATGCAGATTGAAACATAACACAGGGTGATTCAAAACTCATGGGCAAAAATGATAGAGGGATAAAGACGGATCAGAATCAGACAGATCAGATCGAAATCAAATTCTGCCCAGGCCTAGTGGCCCAACAGGCGGTTTCTATCTCCGTTTCATTAGCCTTTGGGCCTGGGGTGCTAATTACTTAGCTTGTGTCCAGGCTGAGTGGCTAGCCTGACCCTGGACCCCCAGTTGGGCTGAGTTGACCCATGACCAGCTACCCAAGCAGAAGGCATCGAACCTGGGTCGGTAATGCTGGTAGACAGGCACGCTGACCACTACACCACTGCGGCCATGATCAGATCAAAACTACTTGAATATAATTCAGAATTGTCCTTGAAAATGGACCCTGAAGCAATTCTAAGGTGCTAGAGTACTGATGAAAATTGCCAGAACCAATGTAAAATGAGTTATTGTGGGGGCAAACAATTGGAGGCAGAAATAAAATTATGATGTTTTAACTTATTTATAAAAACTGTGTAAAGTTTTTAATCTTAAGAGATTGTCTTCAAGAGGAGACAATAACTTTCTTGTTGTTAAACTTTTTGAAGATGACCTCTTTACAGTTTTTATAAATAAGTTAAAACATGATAATTGTCACTGGAATTTTATTTTTCTACTACTATCAACCATTTGCCCACTTTCCATTTCACCCATTTTTCATTACTTTTGTACACAATTTATTTTAATGCCTCAGAATTGCTTCAACTTTGGGTCTGAGATGAGAAATATAGGACATATAGGACATTTGCAAAAATATAGGACAATATAGGACGCTTTTTAAGGTTTTTGGGAAAATATAGGAAATATAGGATATATAGGACAACTCTGACCCCTGTACATTGATCATTGGAACTGTATGATCATTGAAAATTCCTTCCCCGATCATCATTTTTCTAAGTACCATTAAGGGAACTCCATTCTTTGGCTAAAAGATGAATATTGCACGTTTTAAAACTCACCCCACGGTTTAGCAAGTGGTCCAATTTCTATCACATTGAGGATTTAAGTAGTACGGATATTCCTGTGCCTCATGCAATAATGTTTTTCATTTTATTATGATTTGTTTCGTCACACGGGCCTTCTAAAAACGGCCTTTTGAAACGCACTCGCACTACATTAGGTCCTAGCTCTTTAACGGCGTATCTGCGACCCCCCTTCCTATACCAATTCTTGTTCGTCTAGGTGTACTCTAACACCCCTAGAAGTTTGTACCATGAATTAAGGACCACGCTGTACAGAAATTTATTTCGGGAGGGGCCCAAAATGTCCTAAAAAAAATTTAGCTTTTAAAAATCCGAAAGCTAGAGTTCCGCACCGGGGGAGAGGACCCAAAAATATTCCTAAACCCTCCCCCCATGCATATTTAATAGATTCAGTGTAGATTTTTAATAATTTCCAGGTATGATTTGCATCTTGATGAAGTATTTATTTAAAAATTGTGAATAATAGAGTTCCAAGCACAAAAGGGGGGTCTGGGGTCCTCCCCTTCAAAATTCTTTGAAATTTAATAAACAGGGTTTTAACTCATTTTAGTACACCTAGTTGGAATTTCAGGGGGGGGGCGGGCCCCCTCGCCTCCCCCTTATGGCCGCCACTGGTTATTTCGAACTCACTCTTGATATGTTTATTTGATACTTTTTAGGAATGCAAATAGATTATTTTTGATGTTTTGAAAAAAAAAAAGCATTTTTTATACTGTGGTTACATATTCCTGCCATCTTGAAGAAACTTTTCTTTCAAAATTGAGCATAAAAACAAACCTTGTTAGAATAATGGTTTAATCATAACATATTTGAGATGAAAGTCGCAAGTATTGGCACAATGAGAATTTGCATTAGTTGCACATAAGTTAGAAACATAAAACCCAAGTTCAAACATAGGTTTTTATGCCCACCATAATATCATTAATTATTAAGATGATGAATTGAATAGCAACTGATGGAAAGTTTTGAAACCAGAAAATAATGAGATAATGGAACTTTCCCATTCATCCCTACAACTGCTGTCTCATTCATCCCCATACCCAGTTATTAAAAAAAAAAAAAAAAAAAAAAAAAAAAAAAAAAAAAAAAAAAAAAAAACTAAAAGTAAGCTTGGAAAATAACCACGAGTGTTCTCCATTTAAATTGTAACCTATACTAATAATATAAGTACCTTTTTAGCTTTAGCTAAATTATTTTTTAATCAACTCTTATAGAAGTAAAACAAAAAAAGTTACTTTTGGTATGGAAAACACATCAGTAGTCCAATTTATGTAAGCAAGGAAGCTGATGTTAATGAACAAAATTTGTTGAATAGGCTAGGCCAGTGTTTCCCAACCTTTTTTAGTCCATGCCCCACCAAAGCCTTTCCAAATTTTCCATGCCCCCCCCATGTCCATTTTTTTCCAAAAATCTTTCTTGAGAGGTAAATAAAACCTGGTGGTCCATGCCACACCTGGGAGGCAATTAGGTTGAAAATTTTCAAATTGCCCCCCCCCCCCCTAGAAATTCATATTGCACCCCACGTTGGGAAACACTGGGTTAGGCACAGAGGTGCTACTATCTCCTGGGTGAAATTGCAAACATTTAAAGACAAGTTAAGACTGACAGTGTGGTCCAATCGGTCCAATCCAAAGGCTGCCCTTTAAGATTTTCTTGGGGACTCTTGAGAATAAATACGTGTTTCTTAAAATAGAAATTAGTTCTATCCCCCCCCCCAGAAATGAGTTAAGAATCATCATTTAAAAGTCCAATTTTCTAAAATATCCCCAGAACCACAGAATATATAGAGAATCCCAGAACCACTTTTGAAGTATTTTTTCGTAAAATGAAAAAAGAACACAAAATTGTGTTGGAATGAACTCTACTTCACAAGAGTAAGCCACACAAGTAAACCTATGTAAGATGCACTAGAATTTAGTTTTTCAAGTTGGTTGGCAATAGTTTAAATGCAAATTTAAGTTATAAAGATAATTTATTCATGGTTTTTGTGTTTATGCTGACTTAAAAGTGTTTTGCTTAAAAAATATAAATCTAACAAACACACTGAAAGAAGCAATACCAAATCTCCTTCAGTTCATGCTATGACCTTTGAGTTTTAAAATTATATTTTCCAACAGAGGCAATTTCAGAAATATTCACTACAGGGTCTACTATGTACTTCAATTTTGAAAAGAAAAATTCCTTTAACTACTTGAAAAGAAACTCTACTTATTCTTCTAATATGAACAAATTTAGAAAAATCCTGAAAATCAGTTTAACCTTTATAACCTTCTGGGAAATATTTTGGTCAGCAAAAAATACCTCTACCTCTCTTTCATTTTAGAAATGTTATCCAGGAGCCTGAATAAAAATCATCAGGAAATTTGTAAGACTAATGCATCACCTGAATTTTCATGATTTAATTTGTTTTTGGTTCACAGTAGTGAAATATGCTTAAAGGCCTAAAATATAGTAACCTCTGTGTAATTTTTTTTTACTCTGGCACTCACTGTCTTTTAACCTTCCAGCGGGCGCGCGTATCTGAGAAATACACTCGAGATAAATTTTGTTTAAAAGGTGCTACTAACTCCTATCCTTAGCTATTCTATGCACTTCATTTCAGCTACTTCCAGTCTTTGTCTGAAGTTCTAACAGTTAATAGGTCTCTGAAAATATGCTGTTTGTATTTTAGAGATACGCGCGACCGTTCAAGGAAGATTTTAGTATTTTTGATTTTTTTTAGTAATTAGAAAAAAATTGCTTTTGTGATTTGGTCCTAAACATTGTAACTTAATATATTTCAGTTGTTTTCATATGTAGCTTCAGTAATAGTTTAGCCAAAATACCAGTAATTGATTTCACATCTTTCAGGTCACTTCATATTTTATAAGTGCTGATATGTTGTTTTTGTGTTTTATAACTATTCTTGGATCTGCTCTTTTTGAAATAATATTGATTTAAATAAAACATACTCATTAACCATTTACTGATTAGAACTTTGTTTTAAAATTACATGCTTGAAAATTAACATTTTACAATCGTGTATCTAAGAGATACGCACGCCCTTTCGTGTTGGTATAGAGGGCGCGCCCGCTGGAAGGTTAATGAAGTTAGTTTGGCCCTCGGGCTACTAAAGGTTTGACCACATGCTGAGTTAAAATATAAAAATTTCAGTTGTCCTGTTCATCCTCTGTCCCTGATATTTTTCTGATGTCACTGTCTGATTCTTTTGAAAGTACTACTTGTCCTATGCAGTAATGAATGACAGCTACTTTTTTTGCTGGATACTCCTACTTTTTTTTGCAGGCACTTAATCAATACCCACTACATTCAGCTGAAGTTCATTTGCAGACTTGGATAAAGTAGAAGCACATGCGCACGCCAAGCACAGAAAGTTTTAGATTTTTGCAAATATTTTTAATTTTAAATCATTTAAACTTTTGATAAATAAATTGATTTTTTTTACTGTTATGAAGCATTATTTCAGTATTCAGGTGAATAATGGGACTGTCATTATGTTTTAAGTCGAAATCCAAACAACTGGGGGCACTTAATTAGTTTACAGAAAATATTAGAAGAAATTTTTGTGCGCAGATAGTTTTTCGATTTATCCAACTATGTTCATTTGTAGGCTCACAGATAGGTTCAGGGAAAAAGTTGTGAAGGATAGAATCAATTGAACATAACACCTTTTTGAACTCGAGCATATTTTAATTCCCCCCCCCAAATAACCTTAGTAGCAAAATGTAAACTGCATGTATTAGGTATATATGAAAAATATTTTCCCATATTTTTTAATATTGCTTTTTTATTTCTATAGTTAATAAAAAAATTCTTTTACAACCAAGCCTTTGAAAATAAATTCATACTTCTAAAGAAGCAGATATACAATTAAAATTTTTTGTTTACATAGACTCAATCATAGCACATCTGTTTTCACATCTCTTTGATGAAAGGATAAGTAAATTAAATTTTATGCTTTCAATGATACTTTATTAAATTAAAAAAACTTAAATACAATAAACAAATATATATGCATATGCCTAGAATTAAATTATGCATTTAAAATACATTTGTGATTCCGTTACTCATTTTGTAATAATTCTGTTATCATTAATTATGCCACTAATTAAAAAATAATTTAATTTCTTTTTGTACTACTTAATTCCTCTACTAGAGGGCTATTAAGAAAAAACAGAACATCAACTATTTAAAATAATTTTTCTTAAAATAAACAAAACTTTATTACCTTTGTGGTAACAGAATTACTACATGCTATATTATTTTTGGCACAGCTTCAATAATAGTCCTCCAGCCGCAATGTTTATCCACAGCAATATGCTTAAGTGTTGTCATCATTTTAGCTAATGAGTAAGCATGGAGGCTGGAGGACTCTTATCAAAGCTGTGCCTTATTTTCTATTAAATTGGGCTAATTATATACTAATTAAAAGAAATTAGGTACAATTCCGTTAGAGTCCCCGCTAAATATCGCCAATATCCAAATCTCTAAATGCTAAATATATATCCAAATATCACCAAATTTTTCTGACTTTTATTAATAAACTGAATAGTTATTGATATAATTAATACAGAAGTTTGAAGTTATTCATGAATATTTCTACTTTTTGTTGTATAAAAGAACCAGGCAATATTTAGCAGGGACTCTAACGGAATTGAACCAGAAATTAATTTTTAATTTTAGCAATATTTCTGCCAAGAATATTCACTAAGGTAATCAGCTGGCAAAAAAATCTTCTTCTTCTTCTTCAAGTTTATGCCAAACCATTTTGGTTGACTTTTAAGTCATTTTATATGGAGTGTGAATTATAAAACATTTCATTGAGGTCCAGAGAAGAAAAAAACCCAGGTGAGAAACACACAAACTTATATTACTTTTAAACTTCTTTTACAGACACTATACATAATATAAAATAATAGTCAGGTATACTAATTAATTCCAAATTACACGCAGATATTTTTATTTTAAACAACTTTGAGCAAAGATACTGGACCTGGAAAAAGTTGTAACCTTCCCCCGAACCTAATAAAATTTACCCGAACCTAATGTATTGCTCCTATGGAGCTGACAGGGGCTTCCCCCGAACCAGGTTCGTAGGTTCGGGCACTTTTTCCAGGTCCGAAAGATACTATAACAAATCAAATATTTCAAGCAAGATTTATTAATGCAATATTATGTAAGAAAAAATACATATAATTTGTTTAAAAAAAGATTCAATGAAGCCTTTGAAACTTTTAACCCTTTTCCCAAATGATTTAGACCCATGAAGCAAAAGAAATTTCTAAATTTACAGAGGATAATTCATTTCTATCGACATATTTTTAGATGCAGCTGAACTTAGATTTTAACATATCTTAAAATATATAATAAATTAGTGCTCCCTACTAATAAATTAGATTAATAATGAGACATAACTAATAAATAATCATACTTTATAATAATGATTTAAAGGCTAGTTTATTACATAAAATGAAGAATGTAATACCGCTGAGTACATAAATATATATTTTTTAATTTTAAAATACATTTAACCATAATTTCATTTGCATCACTATAGCTTAAAATCTTGAGTATTTTGAATTATTAGTAGTTTATCAATGAAAAAGAGGAAAATAAACTTACCAAAATTTTTCACTCAATGTATCCAATTAAGATGACAGATCGTTTAATTACTTTTTGTGTGTTTAATTGGCTCATAAATTTAAAATCGACATGATTTTATCAAGGACATCCAACGCATCATGAAACCAAATATAAACACAACCGTAGTACTCAATGATTTTTATAAAACTACCTTAAACCTTCAATAAAAATGAAAAATCCATGTTACCATCTTTTGATCTTGAAATGTTGACAGATATTTCATAATAATTTTAAATTAACAACACTTCAAAATCATGGCGCAAACAAAATTAAAATACCGCGCTTATGAAGGCGGCCATGCGTGTAATGTCAACATCTACATACCGGAAGTTACACTTTTCAAAAAAGACGGAGGCTTAGTAGGTAGCAAAATAGTAATTAAATAATTCAAGTGAATTACAAATAGTATTTTCCAAATAGACACATGATTATAAGAAAAAGAAGTTTTTAATAGTCTTTGTCACAGAGAATAGAGTTAAGTACTACTTCAAATAAATGGATCTCCGGATTTCCCATAGACACTAGCGCCACTAGCTAGAGTGCCACTAGCGTCTGCATCTGCATGGCACTATATCCATAGATCATTCGCATATGACGTCACTTGGAGGACAAAAACAACGTTACTAAGGCTGTTGTTAGGGGCAGGAAATAGAAGCATCCAATAGAGCATTCGCACATGACGTCACTTGGAGGACAAAATCAACGTTGCTAAGGCTGTTGTTAGGGGCGGGACATAAAAGTATCCAATAGCAGCATTCGCACATGATGTCACTTGGCGAATAAACAACGTTGCTAAGGCCGTTGTTAGGCAGAGTCATGTGATTGAAAATACTCTATAGAAGCATTCGCACATGACATCACTGGAGGATAAACACAACGTTGCTAAGGCCGTTGTTAGGTAAAGTCATGTGATTGAAAATGCTCTATGCATGGACGTATATAAGGTAGTGGGTTGGGTTGGGTTTTGTGTTTCATGTATTTTCCGGTATGTGTGCTTGATCTCAAGGATCCGCTTATACACCTTCGTCAAGTAAGACAGACACAACAGAATTTTTACTGACACAAAGAAGGAAAATACACCCAGGGGGAGGTGAGAATCGAACTCACGACGGAGCAGTGCGCAGACTGCTGGCGTGAAATGCAGAGAGCAAACCAAACAGGCCATCCGTCCCCCCATAAGGTAGTGTTCGGCAACGGCAACTAGTGGTCAAAAATTAGTTAACTACCAACTACTAACTAGTCTGGAAAATTGTAGTTGCAACTAATAGTTAACAATTTTTTCCTGGAACTAGTTGCAACTAGTAGTTAACTATTTCCCAAAGTAGTTAACTACTAGTTAACTAGTCTATTTAATTTCATAACCTATTTTTTGGCAAAATTCTAATATCTTTCTTATCTATGTCACAAAAAACGTTTATGCTTCGCGCAAAAATGGTCTTTATTTCTGGTTATGGTATTTGAGTACTCTACCTTTGATAAAAATTTTAAATATATCATTTTAAATTTTTATTAAAATTTTTTTTGAAGCAATTGAAAATTTGAAAGTATTTTTAACTAGTAGTTAATTAAAAAAGTAGTTGAACTACTTTAAACTAAAAGTAGTTAAACTACTAGTTAACTAGTAGTTGATCGGTAGTTAACTACTAGTTGCAACTAGTTCTAGTTAACTAGTGCCGAACACTAATATAAGGGGGGGGTTAGGGGGTCCAGACACCCCCCTTAGCCTAGACCTTATGTAAGACTAACAGGTTCCTGTTCCAAATATCCAAAAAATGAGTGCAAATACAACTTTTTCGGGTCCAATTTCACAAAATCTTCTGGGGGAGGACCCCCAGACCCCCCTTTTTTGCTTGAGGGCATGTATTAACCACAAAAATTTGTGATTAAGTCCACAAAAATTCACAGTTGCCCTATTTTACTCGGAAAGGGAAAACTATTAGAAACATTTGTGGGGGGGCAGAACCCCTTCGAAACAGTCTAGTAACGGCTCCCTCGGTCCTGAGGTCTTATAGGTTCTGCCCCCCCTCTAGTCAAAAAGTTGAATTTACGCCTATGATACTCCATTTTGTCCCTCCTCATGATAAAGGTTAACCTAAGCCTTTATAACCCCTTGCTACCCTCAGGGGGAATTTCAAGGTATACAACCTCCCTTTCGAAACCCCAAACTTTTAATTTTTCTCCATAGAAAACGACCGACCAAAGCAAAGCTACTCCTTAATGTAATAAGCTAAATAAGGGGGTTTGGGGGTCCTCACCCAAAAATGTTAGTTAAACTTTCAGTGTCCACTTCCACTGTGAACCTTAAAGAAGTTTCTTGAACACCCCCCGTATAAAAGCTATAGCTACGTCCGTGGCTCTATGGTCTGCTGCAAAGGTCTGCTGTCTGCATAGCCAGGCGCGGATTCAAGGGGGAGGCACTCCGGAAAGTGCCTTCTATTCCCCTTTTACTTAATTAACCTCTTCGTGACAAGCTGGTACCTGGCACATAAGACCTCGAATCTCTTTCTCCAAGCACCCTTGTCTGTCGGGCCAATCCTCTTGCCTCCTCCCATCCATTTTCATTTTGCTTTGCACCAAGGATGTTTGAATTCAGGAGGGGGCCCAAGAAAATTTTTTGCAAGTTAGGACTTAAGTTTTTTTTTTAAGCGGGGTTGGTTTTCGTAATTATTTCAAAGCGGTCTCTCACAAGTACGGAAGTACGTAATAAAAAAAAAAATAGTATAAAATACTGGAGTTACACGCATAAAAGGGGTGTTAAGAGTCCTCCCCAAAAAAAGGTTTTGAAATTTTATTCTTAGAAATAGTATTTTAACTTTTAACTCATTTGGGTGACTCTAAAATTGGATCACTCCTACGCCTAGCCACAATATTTCAGGTAAGAAACAGAAACTAGTATTATATAAAATAGTGGTCAACATTATTAGAAACTATTTACATTTTCTTTTGTTTGAATTAGCTTACAATCATTTTAAAACGATTTAATAGGGGTGAGTGGGGCACCTTGGGAAAGAAAGAGAAAATTTTCTGCTAAACCTAAAAGAGTAATTTCATTTTAAACGAAGGGTATGTCCAGTCCATGCCTCTCCTCTATAATAAAGAGTTAAAGAAGGGGAAAAGGAAAGAAAAATAAAAAAGGAAATAAAAACGAGAGAGAAAGGGGTAAAAAAAAGGACATTTTGAATGACCGAAAAAAAATTCTGGTTTCTCAAGGTCAAAATACACTTTTTCCCTTCTTTATGTCCCCTTTTATTACTCCTTTTTCTTTCTTTCCCTGTTTTATTCCAGGGGCACTTTTCCCGGGTTTTTTGAACTTTTTCGGTAGTTCAAAATGCACTTCGTTTATTTTTCTCTTTCTTTTAACTCCCCGGTTTTTCATATGTAGTACTTTCCTTTTCTTTTGTTGCCTCTTTCTCACTTTTTTCTCTTGTTTCCACATTTGTCTCTCTCTTCTTTATTGCTTCTTTACCCCTTTTTTTAGTTAATGGGTAAGGTCCTTCTCCCAGGTCATTCAAAAAGTTTCGACCAACTTTCGAAATTAATTATCGTTTTGTCTTTTTCATAATTTTGGAGAAATAAAAGTAAATTCTAAAATTTTGAAGCACAAATCATCAAAAACCTTTTATCCAGCCTACTTTTAAATAACTTTGAAAAGAGACTTTCGTATTTTGCTTCACTACTCCGATTTCAAATTACCTTAAAAAATAATATAAAAGCTTTGAAATTAAAATCCGTAGACATTGGCTTAATTAAAGGCGGGAAAAAAGTGGCATTTGCCCAGAATTTTCAAAACTTGAAAATGAAAATTGAACAGCAGAAATTTATGTTTACGAATGAGGTATTTGCAAGTTTTGATATTAAATTTATTAAAATAGTAGATAAAAACCATGAAGAATGATATGAGGTTTAAATGAAGTTTCAGACTTTCCTAGTTTCTGAGATTTCTGAAATTTTTGAAATTTCGTTTTGCGTTTTGGCACGAAAACAGAAACACTGTTGTTTACAAGCGCTGTGACGTCACATCCAATAGTATCCCGTTTTCCGATCATTGAAAAACAGTAAAACGCTAGTTGTCAATAATCCCATAGAGCATTTTCAATCACATGACTTGGACCTAACAACAGCCTTAGCAACAGAAAATGTTACAGTTTTTTGCCCTACAGAGGTTAACAGTTACAGAAAATGACTGGCCGTGGAATTCTTCTATTGGAGCATTTGCAATCACGTGACCCCATACCTAAAAACCGCCTTAGCAACAGATAAACAACGGCCTTAGCAACAGTTAAAAGCCCTACAGAAAGTACACAGTTAAAAGAAAATAACCGGTTGTGACGTCACCTGAAAACACTCTATTTTTTGATCACGTGACTTATTTGCTAGCGTTTAGGCAAAAATAAAATTGAATTTTAAATTATTTAAAACATATTTTTGAATTTAAAAATCTGATATTTGAGAGTTTTAAACTATAATGTATCAAAAAAAGTGTAAAATTAAGCAAATCTCTCACTTATGCAAATACCTCATTGCAATTATTTACCTGCATTGTGCTACTTTTGTTACAATAGAGCATTCGCACATGACGTCACTTGGAGGACAAAATCAACGTTGCTAAGGCTGTTGTTAGGGGCGGGACATAGAAGTATCCAATAGCAGCATTCGCACATGATGTCACTGGAGGAATAAAACAACGTTGCCAAGGCCGTTGTTAGGCAGAGTCATGTGATTGAAAATGCTCTATGGAAGGACGATCGTATTACTCTTTTTAATATTAAAAGTGAAAAAAATTAAGGTTAATTTGATCTTAGAAAGGCAGAATTTTATCTTAAAACCAACCAAAATTTGAAAACACTTTTGACTTTGGTTATATGTTAATCTAGCGCTTGAGATTGAGTATATAAAAATGGGTTATTTAGAGTAAAATTCTCAAAAACGTTCTGGTAGAGGACCCCTAGACTAGACCTTAAAAATAGTGTTAAACGTTGTCTGAAAAAAAATTTAACACTGGTGTACATTGGAGTGCTAACGATATAACGTCCTTTCGTTAAAACGACCGTAAATTGTTGGTCCCATGAAGAATCGCTCTAACAAGGTTCTACTTATTTTTATTCTTAAATTATTGAAATCGATTTGCGAAGAGAATTTTTGAAAATATATTAAAGAATGAAATGGGGGAATATACCTAGCCATATTTTACTCAGGAAAAGCAATTTAAAATATATTTCTTCAAGTTAAATTGAAATGAAAGATGCAAATGAAATCTTATTAGTTAATTTAAGCTTTTCTCTAGGGGAACTAATTTACCTTAATGGAACTAAATCAAATCACCTAAAGATTATTCGAATAGCTGAAGGAAATAGGCTAAAAACATTTTCTGGATGCCCCCCCCCTTCTAGGAATTTACTAGGATTCAATTAATAAATTAAAATGTCCTCTAATAGAGAGTTCGATTGCGTATCGCTTAAGATATAACTAAATAAAAAGTGCTTTGTTTACCAATTTGAATGGTTCTGTTGGTACTCGTCGTGCCTTTATAAATGAAATGATTTGGTTATTTGGAACAAACACAAGTCTAATCGGGGATTGTTAAAAAGTAACACTTTAAAGTAGACGGAATTAATTGGAGACACATTTTTCGACCGAATTAGGTCACTCATATTACACTAGTCGACAAAATTAAACTTTTTTCCCTAACAAAAATGAGATTGGCTATTCCGTACTAATTTCGGGGCGTAGAATTCAGAAATAGTTGTGAAAAAGCTGCAGCACATACAGTTTTTTTGTTACAAATATGGGACCAGTCCTGTAAGAAACTAACAAAAGCGTTGAAACCACTAATTTTTTAACAGCTATTCTTGTTAATTTAGCATAAAATACTATCATAATTGGATTATATACATGTTTCAGACAATATAAAACTAAAAACTATTAAACATTCACTAAATACGATGCAATTTTATCACTTTTTATTCTCTTAAGTGGCCTCAAATCTTCTCTTTTAAGGAACCAAGAATTGTTACCAAAAATTGCTACTTCTCAATGACCTATGTATCGAATTAATGTCCTAAGGGAATTTTTACCCTTGTTTATGATTACAGTGAGATTTTCCAGATAAAAATTTAAACGTGGATATAAAATATGAATTTTGAGTGATTTTCAACATCCTATATGGCTTGGTACGACTAAAGAAAACCTTCTTTTGGGATTAAAACATTCTTATCGGTCCTATTTTTTAAAAATCCTCTTACCACTCTCCTACTAACCATTTCCAAGCTGATAATATGTTTTGATTAAACTTTCCTTCAAAAGTAGGGTCTTAAATGCTTTTCTAACCAGAGGTTCATACTGACTGTGACTATGCCTTTACTTAATGGCGAAAAAAGTCCTTTTAAATGCTTTTTGAAATATTTTTTCTGTATTTGTCACTGATATAAAAATAATTAAGATGATTTGAATGTTGTCTCCATGCTAAATGGATAGTAATTTGCATAGAACTTCTGTTGTCTCTTATCCACTGAAAAAGAGCCACAATCTAACTTATGCAACACACGTGAAGTGCCCATATTTCATCTTAGTCACCTAATTGGACCCAAATCAGAGAAGAGAAACGTTTTGCCACTTCTTTTGTTAAATATTACCGTAGGATTGTAATTTAAACTGTACCCAAATTTAACAAAACGTATTGTGCTTAAATGTGCAAAATCTACGCCGAAAACTCGACATTTTCAAAATGAACTGCATTATAAGGGGCCATTCATTAATTACGTAAGGGTCCCGAGGGGGAGGGGGGATTGGAAAAATCTCTACATACCCTTACTTGGGGGGGTAGGGGGGTCAAACCCATTCTTACGTAAGATTTTCCAAGTTAATGTAAACAAATTCCAATTATTGTAATCAAATTACTATTGGAATAACCCCAGAATAAATTAATTTTTAACAAAAAAGAGACCGACTTCAAAAATGCGCCTAAAAGTGAGAAATAATTTTTATCCAAAAAACAACAATACTACTTTTTAACATAATTTTTGAAGTCGAAACACTTTCACAATAAATTAACATTCCTCGCTAACATTAAAAAAAGAACACGTTATTTTTCTGTTTGACGAATGACGGAAGGAATTACGAATGACATGACGAAAAGAGTGCAGTTAAGACCCCTCTACTAGTAATATATATTGTATTTAGAATTACTATCAAACATGTGGTTTCGTCACTTATTGTGAAAGTGTTTCGACTTCAAAAATTATGTTAAAAAGTAGTATTGTTGTTTTTTGGATAAAAATTATTTCTCACTTTTAGGCGCATTTTTGAAGTCGGTCTCTTTTTTGTTAAAAATTAATTTATTTCATTCTTTTTATATCAAGTCGCCTGCGGATCCAGAAATTTCATGCCAAAAGAAAAAAATTTTATCCGCCCGAAAACATTATTACATTAACATATTTACTTTTATTAACATTAAAATAATTATTACTCAAAGAGATGATAAAAATAAAAACAGAATACAATATCTTTAGCAATAATTGCGGGCCACCAAGGGTACTTTTTTGACACCCTATCCGTCATCAAAAATTAAAAAAAAAAAGTAATTTTGTGACCCGCTTTCCGGCCCAATGTTAAAAAATTCCCGTTTCCCAAAATCGTAATACAATGGAGAATACAAAGGGGTTTTTTTTTCAAATTGAATTATATTCTATAAAACTTATATTTCGTTGAACATCTTTATGGCTTAAAAAAAATTAGTACTAATATTTGTTTGAAATAAGTCTCTCCCGATAGGAACTATAGAATGGAAACATAAATATTTTGTTTTGGTGATTTAGGGTTTGGTGATTTAGTATGGAAACTTACGTTTTCGTATAGATTTTCCTGATAGTTCCCCAGTTTTCTAAGGTGATTTTAATTCCTTAAAACGAATTATCAGATATTATAGAGTAATTAACGATTTATTGAAACATATCCACAAATAATATTATACAATACAGTCAAACACTCTCTTAAAATTTACAAATATTAAGCAACTATCAAGCAGTTTCAGAAAATAATATAAAAAACACATATTCATAAAAAATATGAAAAATAAATTTTAGGGTTCTCATGAAGGAGAGATAATGAGTGAAATTTCTTTTAATTACTAAATTAATAAAATTTATAAATAATATTCATGTATTTTTTAATAGCTAAGAGAGTGGAATTTTCATCTGATCGTAGCTTACAGAAACATCAAAAACAAAAGTGAAATTATAGAACCAACAGATACTGTAAGATAAAAATAACTTGAGGTAATTTATTTCCAAGTTTTAAAGACATTCAACACAGACACCAATAACCGCAAAAGAAATTCTAGTGAAAATACATTTACATTGTTTTGCTAGATTATCTCTTCGAATTAAACCATTTAGATACCTTCTTTCAACCGGAACCAACGGAATAATTTTATTCAAATCAAATAGCTGTACAATAGTTTTTATAAATAAAGAACACGATAAGGGAATTCAGACCCCCAAGGAACCAAAGAGCAAAAATATCTTCAACTCACCAACTTATCTCTGCATTAAGCTCTGCTTGAAAAAGAAATAGAAGAAAAATATCTGACTAACAAAATCCCCCAACCTGCCTTGAAAATACTCGAACCCTCAATAACGCGAACAATATTTTAATTAATTATTTTTTCATCTCGACAATGTTTTAAAATTCGTGAATCAAAAGAATTTTCATCTAAACTCTTGACAATTTATGAATTCTTATGAGAAAATCAAAAGGATTTTAATGAACATATATTTTTCATACGTAGTTACTTCTTAATTTACATAAATTTAATTAAAATGTTTTCTACTTTTAATTATGATATATTTTTAGAAACTTTTTCATGTTTACGTTCAAACATAATTTTCCTATTTTAAACTAATTCAACCATCATAAGAAATTCTTGATCGTAATATCGCATATTTTTACTCACATTTTAAAATTTAGTTTGGTTTGAATACATTGATAATGAAATAAAACGGTGTATAAAAACATTTTTCTGGAACGTATCGCTTTAAAAGTCATATCAATTACAAAATTAAAAGTAAAATAAAGAAATACTGTAAAGTTTTATTATTAGAATTTATTTAAAAGTGCATCATAACGGGGAACGTTAACGGATCATATGTACTTTCCAGTCTTGACTCGAAAATGAGTATGTTATGCTATTACTAATCCAGGTTTCATATCTAAAAACATTTTTTTTGGCCTCTTTTAAAGGTGAGTTATCTACAGTACAGTATTCACGCCACAACTGTGTTCACACGCAACATGTAAAACTTACTGCATCTGTTCTAAAAGGGATTCGACTTCTGGAGGAATCCATACCGAATTAACAACAGTCGAAGTCTGAGATGAGTACCAAACAGCCTGATCGATGCTTTGCCACTGTCTTATAGCGACGCACTCGTTGCAAGGGCAGGGGCCGAACATAATAACCAAATGCCACACAGATCCACTCTGATATGCACAAGACTCTGAGGATTCTTTTATAGATGAAAGCGGAAAGGCCTTTTAAGATGTCTTTTATCCTTGATGAGGATTCTGAGAGGGAGGTACCATCTTGAGGATTATTGACAGGTGCTTCTCCAATAGGAATTGTCCATCTCTATTTCATCACAAGGGTCTCGGGTGTGATCCGTTGGATATCTGGGAAAGATATGATAAAAAGGAAATTTTTCAAAAAAGTATTTAATTTCCACGCAGATCTTTCTGCTCAAATATGTGCTACAACGGTTTTGTTTGGAAATGTGATAATTATTGCATCCGTTAGAGTTAGGTACATGTATGTTTGTGTTTTTGTGTAAAACAGAATGAGAAAGTGGAATTTCCCTTCTGATTAATTTTTTTTTCATTCGAAACCATCTAAAGTTCAAAATTAAGTAGCTTATTTACATTAAGTTAAATACTATAACGGTACCTGTAATTGAGAGATGGGGAATTCTGAAGGAAATTGCAAATTATTTTATCTATAAGCCACAGGGTTTTATAATACACAACTATGATGTTTAACATGGGTAATTTTATGTAAATGAGTGTGTATGTAAGTAATGAGAAAGAGCATAAATGAAACTATCAATGATACTTTCAACTTTCAAGTGAAGATTGCTAAGGTTTTAAGTCCTTGATTAGATTTAGATTTCAGAATTTATTAGATTCCAGAATGTAATTTATTCCTAAAAGTACTCTAAAACTCTGTCAATACCAGAAAATATTTTACCAACCATTTAGAGAATAATGAACGAATAAGGAACTAACTAATTGAATGATTTTTACAAAGCCTAAGGGGTTCTTTTGAAAATAATTACTGTATGTATCGAAAACAAAAAGTCGTGCTTTCCAAAGCAAACTAATCTGATTTTTATAATAATCCGTCTGTATGCGAACAAAAGATGGTTTTAAGAATACGCGGTTAAAAAGATCATAACAATGAAAATCTCAATAGCTTGATATCATTCTCCGGCCCGGCGCATTTTGAGAGAGAAAGAATAGCGATTTCAACATGAAAAACATATTTGTATATTGTATGAAGGGTGGAGAAGCAAAATTTTTTGATTCGATGTAAAGTTTGACTTCATAACTGGAAAAATCCTCATATTATAGACATAAAAAATTATTTAAACCTTAAATCATATTCATAGACAGAATTTTTTCTTGCCTGAATTATTTTCAATATTAGTGATAGTTAAACTTCAATAATATAATACAAATAACTATCTTTAAAAAGCAAATTCTGTAAAAAACAAAAGAATTTTGTTCTCTTGTATGTATGGGTATCGATAATGGGGATAAGTAACGTCTGTTCACTTTAATTAATTTTTTAAAAAGATTTTTCCTTAATTTAAAGAATTATGAATTATTACACAACGAAACAGCAACTATAATAATCCCACAAAATCCTTTAGGACATAGCTAATTAACTTTCTCAGACGTTAAAGAGTTTTTAATTAAAATTTTTAAAATGTTGCAATAGTTTTGAATATTTTTCAAATTTTTTTTGATGTTCCAAAGCGAGAGGTGTCCTAAATCCTTTTATAAAAGTTAATTAAAATGGAAGTGTATTTTAAATTTTTTGATACGGACTTGATTAAGAGTAATAACGTATTTAAACTTTTTTTAAGTAATGGAAATGTTTAAGTGTTTTTAAAAATGTTTTATCTATACCTTAACACTTAACATAATTATTTCAGTAAAAATTAAAAAAAAAAAAAACGATAACGTTCCATCAACTGAACAGTAAAAAATAATTAAAGAAATTAATTTTTAAAAGTGGTTAAGATAAGGACTTGTAATTTTCACTTTTTCAGAAGCTTAACTACTTTAGCATTTTGCATCATTTAGAATCCCCAAATGAAACTGTAGTAAACCTTATGTCATTTATGAAGACATTTGAAAGAGTTTTCTCTTTTATTTAGTCAATCGACACGTTAAATCGGAGAAAACTACCAACGGACTTATCTCTTAAAGATTCTCAAAATGAAACTCAAATGTAAAATCACCAGTTGAAAAAGAGTATGATTTCATGGAGAGAAATAAAACTGGAGGAGATATCACGGGTGATATTGGTTACAACCCTTTGAAACAAATATCGGTGGAGTGGAGGCAAAAATGTGGTTTATATCTAGAGAAAAGTCATCCTTCCTCCTTATATCCTCAAGGATTTTTATTAAAACTTATTGGGGTAAGTTGTGTCTTTTTTTTAATGAAACCTTGATTTATAAGAATAAATAAGAATAAGAATAATTTTATTATTATATTGGTTATATACAATTACGCAACATACCAAAGAGAAAGAAAAGTGAAAAAAGATTTCCTATTGACCACTAAGGGGCCTTGGCCCTTCCAAGTGATAACAAAAAATATATTTATAGTACTTATATAAAGATAAAAAAAGAAAAAAATAACAATACATTTTGGCAGAGACAGAGCACAAATATTTAGCTAAAGTATAGGGCTCATCAATTTAAACTAACATGTAAAAAAAAAACACATCAAGATGCATATACCTTCATACAAAGAAGTATAAAGAAAAAAATACATTCATGAAGATAAATTAATTTCATTAATGTTTAATAGAAACTTAAACAATTCCCTTTTAAATGAAAATTTATTTGAGATTGAAGACAAGTTATAAGGTAATTTATTGTAAAAGAGAGGACCCTGATATAAAAAACTTAAACGAAAAATCTCTTTATTAGGTTTTGGAATATTTAAAAGTGGTGATTTTCTAAAATTGTAATGGTTGTTTGGGTTACCTAAGGAATATGTATTATTATGTATATAAAGTAACACTCTAAAATAGAAAAGTTTCTTTAGAGGTAAAATCTGGTCATGATTCACGTGACCCTTCATTATATCAAGATTAAGGGTTATTCGATTGAATTGAACATATTAATTACCTCTTATTTACTTCTAACATTACAGTGTTCAACGTTATTACACAAGGGCCCTACAAGTAGTATTATGTAAGCATGTTTTGAGTAATTTTTGACTCCCCGTTGTTAGAAAAAAAGCAAATAACAATCACCCTATATAATAACATAATAAACCTGCTACCCCCACCTTTGTATTTCATTCTAAACAACCATCACATGTATCGTTAATGTTCTTATTGTGAGATCAAAATGCTTATCCTATCAAAACACCAAAAGTTTTTCAAGTTTAATTTTTTCCAAATTTTAATTTCTGTATAGAATTAATTTTTGTCAAGTTACGCAAGATTGTCGGAAATAAAGAATTTTTAATGTCTTACGTATGCATCATTCAGATCTCCCTCCCACCTTGTTAACAAAAATAAGTAATTTATGAATTTAATGTTATTAAGACAAAATCGTGGATGATTTCTCTTTTGATCTCATAACATCTTATTTAATTTTACTTTCCTGATTTGAAGTTTCGGATGATTCGAACTTTTTTGGTGGCCCCCTCAATCATCCAGGTTACACAACATTTAGCTTTTTGTGATTCCATCGGATGCATAATAAGGGGCGTCTCCTCCTCAATGTACATAGTTCTCTATCTCTGTATACGATTCCAGAGTTTAAGGCCCAGATAATTCCTCGCATCGCATCCCCATCCACTCTTTAATGTTTACTAAACTCTTCGATTGATGTCAGCGGTGGAGGAATATCTCAATAGCGGCCTGATTCAGTGTTCCTGTCTGTTTACCCGAGAACCTTTCATGTGAACCGCTCGCGTGTCACTTTCGGACGTGTGTCAAAGTTTGTGTCGAGATTTTTTAGAGGACCCGGCGGCGACACATGTTTGATGGAGTTGTGGAAAAGAATGAAATGTTTGACAATCCTTTCAGCAGGAGGAACATGAGTGATCAGGTAAACAAGGTGTAAAGAGTGTCTGGTTTGTGGATATAGAAACTATGTGATGCTACACTTTTCTTATAGAAACCATCTATTAATTATGATGATTAGAGGAAAAAGAGTTACGGGGTGCATTTAAATTTGAATTAACAATTTAAAATATAATTTTAATGAATAAATAATGATAGAAATTTTGTTTTTTCTTAAGCTCATTCTCATATTTCATTTTCAAAATTAGTTTCAAATGTAAAAAAAACAGGGAGAAAATGTGCACATTGAGCTGAGGTTTAACCTCCACTATTAATGGAATTTAAATTAAATATTCATTAAATATCATTCCTGATTGCATCTCTCATGAAAAAATTTAATGAGAGAAGAGAGTTCTCTCGTTCTGAGGGAACTTATGTGTGTAATATGCAAACTGCAAAAATTATAACTGTACTATAACGTAACGCTAAATATGATACTTGTTATACTTGTTGTTTCAAATAGAGTAACAATAGGCTATTTGCTAAAATGTTTTCCCTATGCACATATTTCCAATATCAAATTTTCATTTTAAGAGGTGAAAAATTAGATGGGACTAGTTTCAACTCCATGGTAGGTCTACTTGAGAAATGCAGATAAAGAATTTTATATGGCCCCGTATTAAAATTTTCAATTAGCAAAATTTTCTTTACTATTTCCTGAATAAGACACACAAAAACATCTCAATATCTTCAAAACTAACTGAGGTATTAAAAGTTTAAAATTGATGACTTACACCACTTTATAACACCCTTTTTGAGTGCTAAATAGGGTTCATCCACAAATTTAAGTAAAACCAGTTTTTATGCTGTGATAGGAGAAACTTAACAAAGTTCATTTGTGACGACCCTTTAAAAATTAAACACGATATCTCAGTGAGTTTTGAAGATTATTGAGATATATTTTCTGCGATTTATTCAGGAAATAATTAAGACAATTTTGCTAATTAGGAATTTTAAACTACTGGCACCGTATAAAAATTTATTTTCTGCATTTTCTGAAGTAGACCCCCATGGAGTTGAAACTAGTCCCATCTAATTTTTCACCTCTTAAAATGAAAATTTGCAATTGGAAGTATGTGTCTAGGGGAAATATTTTAGGAAATAGCCTTTTTTTTGTTACACTCTATTTGAAACACCCTATATAACTAGCATAGAAATAATATTCAATTCCACTGCATTAATTTGATTTTAAGCTTTGAATATGCTTTTCTCGTTTCAAATTTATTTTCAGGAAAATATTTTTTAAACAAGTTTTACAAAAGTTGTTTAGCTGAAATTAATAAAAAATATAATCAACTAGCACAGTACTTACATTAATTAACTCTTTCAATATTAGGGTTGTTGCCACCCCTAACAGAAAAATTAAGATCTGTGGAAGGAATGGCGGAACTAAATTTGGTCTCGTTCGCAAGAATTTCTTCAGAAGTTGGGTTTTGGAGACGGTATAAGGAGGATAACGAGTTCTGTATGAAAAATAAAAGAAATAACATCGGAAATAAATTCTCACTAAAACAATAACTAAAAAGGGTCAATTATTTAAAAATGTCATAAAGGTAAATATTTTCTTAAAAAATTAATTTCTGTTAGGGTTAAAATAAAAAAAATTCGATAAGCTTTCATATTTCACTTACTTTCCTAAGTACTCGCCTACGCTGTTCAGAGATCGTTCTAGAATAGATCTCTTGTGAGAAAATGTGTCGAATGAGTATTTTCCTTGATATGTTCCCATGCCACTCATGCCAACACCTCCGAATGGGAGATTATCCACTAAAAAAAGAAAGATTAAGGATTAATAATAAAAGCCATTCGTTAACGAAGAGAGTGCAATTAACAGGGTGGACCTGGGAGAAAGAGAACTTTCGTAACGGAATATTTAATTCTTACCGGAGAGATGAACCATGGTATCGTTCACGCACATGCTGCCGCTGGAGGTAGATGTGAGAAATTGGTTGAGGATTTGCTTGTCTGAGGTGAACAGGTATAAGGTTAGGGGTTTTTCTCTGGAAAGAAGGTGTTGGTGATAGATAAATATGGCGTTTATATTTGTGTAGTTATTAAAGCATTGATTTGGAAAAATTAATTCAGAAAAGGAAATAAGTTTTTATAAGTAAGAAAAATCATATAAACGCTCTGAGATTGGATTTGGAAAATTAACTAAAAAAATTTATCAAGTGCGATTATTTATATCTTTAAAATTGCATTAATCTGAAAACGTGTAATACAGGAGGTAAGTGGAAGTAATTGTGTTAAGTTCTATGCAAGAATTAGGAAAATTTTATTTTTACAGTGAGAAAAACGTTTAGAAATATCGATTGAATGTCTTGAATGGAGAGTTCTTTTGATATATAGGGAAGGATATCATTAAATCCACAAAATAATTAATAAATTATAAGTGAAATTTTCGATCTGGTCACTTAGGTTAGGATTTCTCTAAAATGTCACATTTTTTTATAGATAGACTGATAATATTGAGCCTAAGCTCTTTTCCAACCTTTATTGCTCATAATAATTTGAAAGGCATGATAATGCCTTTAAAATCAAAAGATCGTGATAATTTAAGGAGCTCATGATAATTTAAAGAGTTATATTATATATTATAGGGTGAGATGGCTGTAAAAGTACAAAAACCTTAGTAAAATGTTTGAATAACTCCGTTTTTTACAGTATTGATAAGAATTATTTAAATTTATGTATCTCATTTTTCAAGTTTTTTATCTTATAGCTAGTCTTCTACTTACCTAGCATTAATAAAACGTATCGCTTCTTCCGGGCTCTCTATTGTTAAAATTGGTAACACCGGTCCAAATATCTGATAAAATAATTAAATTTCAATAAGAATTCAATTAGGCAGTAAAGCAATTTCTCATTTCAGAAATTTTGAATTCAAACGTTTAAAAAATTCTTTATACTAGACTGCAACGTTACTTGACCCTGGAGAAACAAGCTGATAGTAAACAAAGAAAATAGTTCCCATCGCGCTGTGTCTGAATTTTGAGTGAAATGAAGAAGGTCAATTTAGAAATATGATTAGTTTGTTAAATCCATGTACTTGCATATACCGTCTTTTTATCACGATTTTCGCACCGAAACTCATCTAGCAACACAAGGGACTTTCTGTTTACTCAGTTTTTCCTTCCGAGTAGTGATGTTATAGGGTCAAGAAACGTTGCAGTCTAGTACCTATAGTAAGAATTTTACTTATATTAGTATGTGAATTTATTTGAAAAATTAATTTTCATCAATGAGTTAAGAGCTGGATAATAATTATAAAAACAAACTCATTTTTTTCATACTTTAAATCTTACTTCCTAATTTTAAAAAATTATGTCCAATTGCTTTAAAAATATTAACAAATTTAGTTTTAGAACTTTTTCTAACTCATCGCATGGTAAAATGTTTAATTCAATCAAGTTACAAAATAAAAAGACGTTATTTGATAAGAGACATTTTTTGACTTGCTAAGCTAATTTAAGTAAAGTTCAATCATGAGACAAATAATTTTATGTAATATTTCTCATGATAAAATGGATAAAAAAGGGGATAAAAATCTTCAAGATAAGATATAAGAGAGAATGAAAAAATATTTACCTCACAGTGATGGTGTAGTTCGGATTGATGTATGCTCTTTTATTGTTTTAGAATTATAGACTTTAAAAATTGATATTTTACGAGCAGCTTTTATAATATTATCTTCTTGAAGTTCATTATCCATCGAAGTATTTATTTTTCATAAAATGTTTCTCGAAGAACTTCAGAAATTGTACAGTAAACGTAAGTATGTACGTAATCTGTGATTTACTGGAAAAATATTTAATCCTCAGAAACATATTATTTAGATTTAAACTTTTATAAAAAAAAACTGATAACCAACCCACTTGCTGACACATTTATGGTACATATTCTCTGTGTTTTTGTCTTTGGATGAACCGGAATGTATGTAAAAGTTATCGAACTATCTTAGAAATTTTTAATTGAATTTTTATAGTTCAATACTTATACTATTTCCTGTAATTTAATGAATCAATAAAAGCATGTCATTTATGTGAAAATAATAAATATTTTTTACATAAATTGTTAATGAAAGTTTTAATAAGTTACAAACATTAAATACTACTAGTGTATCTCGGTTCACAATGCAAATGGAATCTCGATAGTCAGAATAATAACGTATAAATCTGGTTACCTCTTCTTGCATTATTGGGTCTGTTTCTTTGATATCTATTAGGAGGGTAGGAGCTATGTAATTTTCTTTGGGATCAAAGTCACCTCCATGGACGATTTTACCGCTGCCTAAAAGTTTTACAATACGCCTACAAAGAATTAAAACTCAGATATCAGTAGAAATTTCACTGTAGTAAGAATCAGATTTTTATAGATAAAGTTTTCATTACGAATTTTCAGAAATTAAAATAATACATTATTCTACAATTATTCCTTTGTAAAATATTATAAATACTTAGTAAAAAAAAATGCATGCTCGTATGGAGTTACAATTTGTATCTTAAATTTAATGCAATTTAAATTTTTAAAAAGTTTTCACAGTTGACAGAAATTAAAGCAGTATCACTTTAGCTACTAAAGCTTTATATTCGTTTCTCGTGTCTATATGCCCATATACTATAATCATAAAGAATTGACTTTCTAAAAAATATATAATTCAAACCATGTTCAACCGCCCAGATATTGAAAGATGTTTATTTGGTCTTCTGAAATTAACAGCAACAACACTATCACTACACTATCTTTTCTTAGTTCAATTCACCGTATCCAATTTAACTGCATAGAGGATATTATAGCCTAAATTTCTCTTAACCTTATACACCTTACAAGTTTCCCCCCCCCCCTTTTCTTAGTATAAATTTACTAGAATATCAAGCGCCAGTTAAAGCACGCAGTCCATTTTTCTGACAATATCTGAGCGGTTTACTACTAATAGTTTAGTAATAACAAAAAAATATTTAAACTTTAACATGCTCGAAATGGCGTTTGTTGACTATTCTTGCTAGATCTGGAGACTTCTGCGGTTCGCTGCCGAAAAATTCCAACAGGACCTCTTTGGCTTTCTCTACAAATATCGTTTGTGTGCGTTTTGAGCATAGGAGGTAGTCAGGGGCAACACACGTTTGCCCCAAGTTCAGCATTTTGCCCCATATGGTTCTCTTCACCGCAAGGTCCAAATCAACGTCGTCGGCTATATACACTGGACTGAAGAAAGGAAAGTTATATAAATAGGCAGTCAGTACTGTTTACAAATTTTTGAGACTATAAAAAAAGCTAATGTTTTTTTTTTCGTAAAATATAAACATAAATTACTTAAAAACTTTGAGAATCCTATACGTACTTAATTATATGATTTCAATTTATTTACTCAAAATTTCATGTTACAAGGAATAATTTTGTTACTTGAATACTTTTACAAACGAAAAATATTTATTTAAAGTCCAAGAGTATTAAACGAAAAGATTATGAACTTTTCAAATTTTGCTAAGAGTTTTTTTATTTCCCTTGATTTAAGTAGAAACTTTCTATTTTTCATTAGGTTTATTCCGCAACTGTAATTAGGTTTTAAAAAATCCAATATCATCCCTTGTAAACGTCTCAAACTCATAAAATTTTATTTTCCATAATTATTGTTTTTCTTTGCCTCATTTGTTCAAGGAATGAAATTTTTTTTTTGCAAATCAAACAACAAAATAAAAGGTAAACCAATAGGGAGAACAATAATGCATGGAAAATTCGTTGTTAACTCAAATTTCATTCGCCGAATTTCATGTCTGTTTTCTCTCTATTTGTTTCTTGCGTGCCCACTGATGATTCAATAATTTTCATTTATTTATTTTTGTAAGCAATGGTTTAGCCTACACCCCATAATTATGCAATCAATTGTATTTGCAAAATTGGATCCTTTTTTAATGAACTTCAAGAACGTTTCGTGTGAATTCCACTCAAGGGGAACCACACAGTAATTATGATGGACACGTAACAATGCAAACTGAACTCTCAGTTTAAATAGGAAAAAGTCCAAAAACTTAAATCCTAGAAAAAAAAATATAAGTACATTCACAAATATTGTAGAGCTGTAAAAATTTGATGCACTTATTCCATTTTCAAACTTATGAAGGAAAAAAATCTTAAAACCCACTTAAATTGACAAATAAATTTTATTTCTGCTTAGTTCACAGCACAAATGTGAAAAATAGAAAGACGAAAAAGAAAGAAAAATATAAGTATTATGGAACTTAGTCATTAAGGCATCAATGGAGTCAAACATTCACTAGATAAAAAAGTTTCTAAAAAATTAAATTAAAAATTAATTTTAATTTGGCTTAATTTACAGCACAAATAATAATAAAAGAAATACAAATTAGCTTAAATTTCAAATTAAATAAAAATACAAGTAATGACATTGTTTTCGCCAAATTTAAAGGAGTGTATCTGCTTATATAGGGGGTAGTTATTTTTTCCCCTCTTCCAACTCTGTTGAGCGAAGCTTGGAGATTTGTTTGAGTACAAAAAGTAAATTTGCTATTTGGTCGTTTTTTTGAAAAAATGAAATAATTTCTCTTTTTCAAACTGACTATTCAATTTTCATCCGCTCAATTCCTTTAACTATTAATTGTAGTGAGTAGGTACAAATTGGGTGATTTTTACCTTTTCCCACCGAGTTCCAAAGTGACGGGCGTTAGGTATCGGTTGGAGGCTTCTCGAATTATTTTTCCCACTGGGGGAGAGCCCGTGTAAAATATATAGTCGAACCTCTCCTTCAGTAGATCTGTTGTCTCTTGAACACCTCCAGTAACAACGTGAAAACATTCCTGGAATGATTATGAGAATATGGAGAGTTAATTTTATAAACTCAACAAGTGAATACTATTTTAAAATACATGTCGATTTTTCAGGAAATGGTTGTTATTTGAAAGAAAACCATAATTTGACTTAATCTTCATCAAAATGTTTTCCAAAGAATAATTTATTTAATTTTATGCGTAAAGGTATTTATTCCGTAAAGGTTTTTTTATAAGGCATTTAAAGTTTTATTAACTTTAAATAATATGCAACAAAATAATGTCATAATCATGAAACTAAACTTTAGTAATCATAGATTCACTACATTACTTGACATTTGAATTGGTTAGTGTGAGTAAAAAAGTATGTGTGAACTGAACAATCTTTCCAATCGAATATTGTTACTTTTCTACTGCTACTAATATTAATTACTTTTTCATTCATATCTGATTTGAAACAAACCCTTTAAATGTTTGAATACATATAATGTATTCTATAACGTAGTATTCCTTCAATTAAATATATTTATCAATATCATTTTTTTTGTTGAGGAATGCAATAGCCGTGGATGTAGCATCTTTCAGTCTTTCACGCATGGGGTGAATGTAACCTAGTGGCAGATATGGGGAGGGGAGGGGTCATGAAGGGGCATTGCCCCTTAAGAGTGGGTCCCGAAGGATGACAAGGGGGGAACGGGAGGTCCCAAGATATAATTGATTGTTTAAAATACCTTTTGAAGGGAATTTTTTCTTTGTGTTTCAGAAGGTTTCGGAAACTTCATTTACCAGTTTTATTTCCAGACATCTTAAGTCTGACGGAGTAAATCTTGTAATTAGACTGGGGTCCTTTAATTAATATCCAAAATGCTCATATCAATCAGAACTGGAATTGTAAGAAACTAGTTTTTATCAAAATTTAAATTTAAATTTTCAATAATAAAAAAAATGTGGATTTTGTTCTAAAAAATCCTTATCCCTTTGGATCCCCATCATATGCAAGCCACAGGGAATGGAAAGTATATATGGAGAGATACCGAACCGAAAATTCGGAATCGTAGTGGGATTATCCTTTTTTTAAATCCATCCATGGCTGTATTCTGTGTATATGTTACGGGCAAAGTGATTAATCGGGCATTATTATTAATGCCCAATTTATCACATTGCCCGTAACATATATACTCTTTTATCAGCAAATCTACAGAGAAATTCGTTTGCAAATTGCAAGACATCATAAAATACAACAAAATAAAATCTTACCTTGTCCAGATACTTTGGTATAAGGGACTCGAGCAGTTTGGATGTCACTGGAGCAATTTCAGACGGTTTGAGTATGGCACAGTTCCCGGCTGCTATAGCTCCAACTAAAGGACTAGAAACCAGCAGAAAAGGATAATTCCAGGCACCGATTATGAGAACCACTCCGTACGGTTGTGGGACGACGTACGGTTTGTCCAGTAATAAAACAATATTAGTTTCTTTCTGTAGGAGGGAAATTTGACATTATGTCAAGGATATTCTTCAAATACTATTCTCAAAAATAATAATACTAAAGTGATAAGCTAGTGGAATAACTAATGAAAACATCCTTCATAGAAGGAAAAATATTTGAATTAAAAATTGATACCAGTTAAATTCCAACTACATAAAGTTAGAGTTTGAGATATTCTGAAACAAGTTATTTTCATTTTGTCCAAATTTGAGCAATATATTTTTACCACTGACACAAGCATTATGATTAATAACATCTTTTTGTTTTTACTTTAATGCTACCATATTGAACTTTTGTTTTGTTTTTTGTAAAAGGAATGTTAGAAAAATTTCCTTTTATATGAATATAATATGTTTTAGTAGCATTTAATTGTTTAGTTAATATAGAGCCAAATTACTTCAAAAATAATTTTAGTTAAAAAAATCCACTACCTTCTATTTGTTCAGGCTTTACTCATTTATAAACATCACACAGTAGGTACATTTTTACGTGTATCATGTTGAACTTTTATGTTTCTTTTTACAAAAATAAAGTTTATAAAATTCTCATCAAAATTAATACTTATAATGTGTTTTAGTGGCAGTAAATTGCTTATGTTTAGTTAATAGTTAATTTAATGTAAAATTACTCCAAAATTAGTATTAGGTAGTTAAAAAAACTTCATTACTACTTACTTGTTCAGGCTTTACCCATTTATGAATATCATACAGTGCTCTTCTTATTTTGTTTTTGGATGTTTCAACTTCAGCTAGAAGAGCTTCGGTATGTGGCTAAAAAATCAATACTGATGTTTTCTAAATTTTATTATGAGGAACTTAAATAGAGCATTTTCAATCACATGTGACTCTGCTTAACAACGGCCTTAGCAACGTTGTTTATTCGCCAAGTGACGTCATGTGCGAATGCTCCTATTGGATACTTCTATGTCCCGCCCCTAACAACAGCCTTAGCAACGTTGATTTTGTCCTCCAAGTGACGTCATGTGCGAATGCTCTATGTAAACAGAATTTTCAAATAACATATATCCTAACCCTTACTTAATATAGTAGTAAACTGATGTGAAGTTAATATATAAATTTTCTACTAGTAATTGCAAGATATTTTTCAACCTTTTACGATGAAATTAATGCAATGAATACAAACTTGAATTTAATGGAAAGTTTTTAAATGTCACACTCAATTCAGCTATTACCTTTTTCAAATCTGTTTGTATCGCAGCTACTAAGTCGTCTCCATTTTCTTCAAGAAGTTTAAGAAATGCCTTCAACTGTTTTATTCGGAAATTTAAAGGTTTAGTGATGTCACTGTTGAAAGCATTTCTGGCAATGCTCACTATCTGTAATACAAATTTATATTAATAAGGAGCAAGGAAAAAATTTCAATGTTTCTTTTCTAGATCAATTGGATGAAATTCTAAAGGGTATTCTTATATATTTTTGCATTATATATTTCCAGTTATAACTATAATCTACAATAAGTATAATTTATTAATTTAAAACAAAATTATTGAAGTTACTATTTTGTAAAGAAATTTTCAAAATAAAAAAAACTAAATAACAATACTGAAAAGAAGTATTTTATATTTAGAATAAAAAAAATTCATAGAACTTTTAAAAGAAAATCTCCATATTAAAAGGAAATTCAAATCTATAAAAAGAGAAATTAAAATTTGATTGAAATTTAATCCTTAATAATTTTACCTGAACTCCTGAGTATTTGTTTAATTTTGAATTTATAATTAAATTCAGAATTCGATATTATATCATTGCTGAAAACAATTTATGGACTTAAAAAATTAAGTGAAATAAATCACTTTAAAAATCTATGGTAACTAGCCTTAATTCGCACGTTATTGGGTAATGTTAACACATTTTTTTATGTTTGAGTATGTTTTTTTAGTTGAGTAAACTATATAGAATTTTATAAATTTTAAAATAGTGGACTATTATTATAGTTATAATAGTAAACCACAACTCATTTTAAAGGTAAAAACCTAGTCTGATGGATAAGGAAGAGTTTTGTGACTGAATTAACTGGACTTACTTCTGTATAGCTGCTCATGTCAACCGACCAAAAACTTTGGAAACCTGCAAGAGGAAAATCAAAGTCATTTTATTTTATATGTAAAGAGCAGGAAAATAAAATTTATCAGAAAGTAGATCTAGGTAGAGGAAAGGATTTCAACATTACAATTTTTTTATTTGTCATGCCTGAACATTCCGAATTCATCGAGCCACGTAAAGATGGACGTCAGTGTATAAAAAGTATGATTAACTTTTAATGTTATACCATTTTAATATGTCCAAGCTTTTGATTTTTCAGATGAATATCTAATAGTGGAGTCGCTTTATGTCATGTTTTGAAAAACTTTTGGCAGAAGCTTAGTGAGTGGTATCATTCGATTCGTAATGACGTCTACATTAACGTGGTATCGAGTATTTTTTCAGAAATTCTGTGCAGGGGGTTTGTATGACGTCATGAATGCAAGATGGCTGCCGCAGGAAAAAAGCTATAAATGGCGATCTAGGGATGTTATCGGAACTATATTTCGACAAAAACTCAGAAATATATTTTTTTATCGAAAAGCTACCAAAATAAGCATCTAAATCGGTTAAAAATGGCGTTTATGACATCATAACCAAAAAATGGCTAATTTTACCAAAAATACAGTATTCTGTAGTGTAATACTTTAAATAGATGCTATTTTCAAAGTGAATGTAATGAAAATATGTTCATAATTAAAATACCAACAATGGAATTTCATTCTTGGTCACAAAAGGCAGATATGGCGTCAGATGGCTGGCACGTAAAATATTTTTTTTTTTAGTTTTTTACTCCAAAATTTTTTAATTGGGAACTATTACACTTATATACTTTTTACGTCATACATTACGTTACACTTATATGCTTATTACGTCATACAAACCCCCTGTACGGAATTCGGAAAAATACCTGGTACCACGTTAATGTAGACATCATTACGAATCGAATGATACCACTAACTAAGCTTCTACCAAAAGTTTTTTTCACCCCATTGTTTTTTGACACAAGCGAATCCAGCATAAAGTGAGGATAACTTGATTGATAAGTAGTATTTATTTAGCTAGATCACAAGGATACAGGTAAGCACAAAGATTTTGTCATGCGTTCATTTTTCCAATAAAGTTAGGGAAAGGTTTAAAAATACTGAGGTAAACATGTTTTTTAGGCGTTAATTACACTTCACAGCTTTATGAATCTGATAATAGAGAAAAAAATGTTTAGATTTCATCTTATCTTGGCACTGTAAAAAAATTCGTCTTTTTTAAGCATTTATTTCCCTAATTTTTCAGGGATGAAATGAAATTTTTCATGAAATTTTTCACAAACTTATCCTGTGCATTCTTACGCCAAACACAAACTGTAAACTTGTAATATTCAGACTACATAAGTGTTTTTAAAGGTTAAAGTGTGATTACTTTAGATAAAAAACAGTTTCACAATCGTTTAAAAGTGAATAAACGTTCTAATTGTTCTTAAATCACACCAATTAAAATCTGCAGAACAGCTTTCTCCGTCCTCGTCCACCGAGATAGAGAAACTGTTATACAATTAAATCAAGGTAATTAAAAAACTACATTCACTAAAAAGCATTTTTTAAACATTTTGGAAATCCATATTAAGAACTAAGTAAACAGTTTCAGATCATCTTAAAGTCATAAAAAGTAATCTAAACCCTTAGCACTACCTTTCCTTCATTTACTTAACTAAGTAAGTTTTTATACAAAATATTTTGTATAGGTATACATATAGTTATCAACTAACCTAACCTAACCTGGTGGTCAAGACACGGGAAATCGAAACCATAAAGCGATCGAGTTCAACCAAGAGCAATAAAGTATTATTAGTTTTTAAATTTTTGAGCGCATTGAAATATTTGTGTGTGTTGTTGTGAAAAATGTTTACTTCAAATTTACATATATTTCTGGGAAAATAAGACATAAAAATAACCTATTTTTGCGGTTACCCGTTTTTTTCTTAGAATTAAATTACGAAAAAATGTTTACATCCAAGTATTAAACTCGATTATATTCTTCGAATAAAAATTTATTTCAAAGCTTGGTTTTCATTTTCAATACCTACAAGGAAATTAAATGAGATCGTTATATTTGTCAAGAGGTATTAGTTAGCATTACTACAAATTCTCTTCCCATCTAAAAGCATTAAGAGTCACAAAAAATAATTTGAAGAAACTTTAACCGATGCTTTAAAGTACTCAATACCCAAGTATCGAGATTTAAAATCCAAAAACTATCGATTTTATCCATAAAAAATTGGAAATGGAGATGTTAAAGGTTTACCAATGTAAAACCTTGTATTGAAGGACTCTCTCAGACAATCAAAACAACAGTGAAACTGATGCACGCACAGTCATAGCGGACAAACGTGAGTCAACCGTAGTCATTATAAGTTCTTAACGGAAAGCGAGTGTAGAGAAAAGGCCGGTTATTGCAAGGGATGATTTGGGATTACTTTCCCAGCCATCAGCAACAGGTTATATCGCTCATCTCATCGCTAGCAGTTTCACTCGCGCGTGAAGAGAACATGCCTCTCTCTCTCTCTCTCTCTCTCTCTCTCTCTCTCTCTCTCTCTCTCTCTCTCTCTCTCTCTCTCTCTCTCTCTCTCTCTCTCTCTCTCTCTCTCTCTCTCTCTCCTAGAACCGAGTGTTTGGTTCTACCCTGATTAATGCAGAAAAACCTGAGTATCGACAAATCGACACAATGCCCTCCTTTCCATATCACTCTAACGAGTTTCTTTTGTTTTAGAGACGAATGAAATGAAGAGCTCCTCCTTTTTACCTAATAATGAGCGATACAATTATTATGGGTCTCGTAAATCTTGTGAGTTTGTATATTGCCAAGTTCATGATGTATCATATAGTAACTTCAGTTTGAATGAATTTTTTGAGACCCCCCCATTATAATATGTAACATAGTGCCATTAATTATAATACCAAGTTATAAGTAATTTGCACAAATAGATTTTGAGAAAATGTTCCTTATGTGGTAAAAAATACAGTTTTGAGAAAAATGAAATTTAGTAAAAAACTAACTTATTACTAAAGTGCATATCATCACCATAGCTATAATATTTAAACCACAATTTAAAAAAAAAAAGCTAAATTTCAAGGCTGAACATATAACAGAACGTTTATTTTGGTTTGAGGGGGCGTGGCACCACAATCACAGCTAATTATCCATTTTTAATTATTTTTTTAAAAAATAATTAAAAATACTTATACTCCGCGTAGAATAATAATTTTGGTATCGTTCGAAGCGTAAAATGTAATACTTGTTGAAAATGCAAAAAATTGAAAAATGTGTTTTTTGGTCGAAAATTGTGCACCTACCCCCTTGACTTATAAACCGGAGGTGGGTCACTTGATGTGATAAGTCACTATCAGTCATACCTAATTTTATTTATAAGGAAAAGAGGAAATTAATGCAGGGCTTGAAATTAACGGTAGTTCGCTGGTCCGAGATTTCAAAAACACTTAACGGACACGCAGTATATAATTTATGGTGGTTTATAGAGGACCGGTAAACCTTTTTTCAACTCCTTTTTTTTCAGCAATGCTGGTTCCCAACCGGTGGTCCAAAAGATCGTTGAAAGGGGTCCGCGGAAAGGTAGGGTGATACAGTTCTAAGAAAAATAGGGGCCACCAAGCAAAATTAAAATATCGGTGCGAGACATCCATGCATGGATGTATAGATATAATTAGTACATATAAGTGAATAAAAGACATTACAATAAAAATTGATTAAGTGCAAAAGAATGCTGAAAAGTAAATGGATTCTGAAAAGAAAAGATGCTGACGAGCATAGAGACTCGGCTCAGTAGCAATGAGATGCTGAAAAACAATGGGATATTGAAGGGCAATGAGGTACTGAAAAAAAAAAGATACTATATATATCAAAATAAAAGAGCTGCTCACAAGAGAAGTGAAAGGCCCGAAGGGAAACTTTGAAACTTAATTTAAATAATCAAAAAGGTTATCACTACCTTTATAAAGGGATGGCGTAGTTAAAAAAAAATATATATTTTTTGTGAAATAATTGTATTAAAATAATACTATTTTTGTTTTTAAATATGGTAAATATCTTTGGATTTTGTCACGTTGAACGGTTCTAGAAACAGGGTAATGGTGGTCCGTGAATGATGATATTTTAGATTTAGACGAAATGATCCGCTAACTTTTTCGAACTGTGAATCACTGTTTACAGTTGAATAATTACCAGAATAAAATATTTAAACATGTGATAGGTATCATATTATTCATTTATTAAATCATGGCAATACAATTTCAATAGACGACATTAGTCATAACGTCACTTGCTTGTTTGGAAACGTTGATTCCATCCGTGATTGGTTCCGTACGTATTTACCTCCAATCACGGAACCAATCACGGATAGAATCAACGTTTCCAAACAAGCAAGTGACGTCACACTAATGTCGTCTATTTATAAAAAAAGCTTTATTTACATTTTTATATTAAATTTAAGTTTACTTTTTACAAATTTTTAAGCCTTTTAAAATCGAATACGTATTGCATCTGCATGTGAACGGACCAGTGAAAGTGTATAGCACTAGTGAAATCTCGCAGTTTTGCAATTCCTTTGAATCGGAGCGGAGTGTGTGGGTGACGATTTCATAATTTCCACACTTGCATTGAGAAATATAATTACATTGAAAATTATAATTACAACATAATTACATTATTGAGAAATATTAATTAATTTATTGAGATTATAATTACAATTTTTTTTTTTTTTATATAATGTGCTGTAGAAATTCCTTAGCTTTTAACAATAATTTCAATGTTAATAAAATACGATGCAAGTTGAAATTGAAATTAAAAACTTGAAATGTCTTTTGATATTTGGAATTGGCATTATTTACATAACAATATTTCCATTTATCGTTAGAAATTATGAAACGATAATTTGAAATTGAATAACCATAGTAAAATTCCATTAATATTTCAATTGAAAATGAAATGTAATGAAATTTTTAAAGCTTATTTTATCTAAGTTTTAAAACTATTTTGATAATTTAACATTTTTTGTTCATAAATTATAAGGGGTTTTTTTTAATATTTCTTTAGGGCGAGCGCGCACGGGCGACTTTTGTCATGGTGACAAAGACAAAAACAACGTTGCTAAGGCTGTTGTTAGGGGCGGGAAATAGAAGCATCCAATAGAAGCATTCGCACATGACATCACTGGAGGATAAAAACAACGTTGCTAAGGCCGTTGTTAGGTAAAGTCATGGGATTGAAAATGCTCTATAGAGCATTTTAAACGAAGGGTATGTCCAGTCCATGCCTCTCCTCTATAATAAAGAGTTAAAGAAGGGGAAAAGGAAAGAAAAATAAAAAAGGAAATAAAAACGAGAGAGAAAGGGGTAAAAAAAGGACATTTTGCTTATCTAGCACTTATTATAAAAGACATTTTTTAGCTTATTAAACTTATTCCCTAAAAAATTCCAAAGAAATAAATTGTTGGTAATTATCTATTTAACTTATATTGAAATGTTACAATAAAGTATCAGAATACTTAAAAAAAGAAGATTTTAGGAAATGACGAGTTAATGAATCTGAAATTAATACTACTATGCACCATTCTGCATATGAAATATGTAGTACTTTAATAAAAAATATTGACTCCCGAATGTAACTGATACATATTTTCTAACTCGATTTATTTCTGGATACAGCTCAAACCAAAATATTATCATTTCTAAAATCTTATAGCTAGAATATTAATTACCGAAAAAAAAGTTATTGGGATCTAGTCTACTATAATACTACACCGTAAAACAAGTGTGCTGTTTTTCTCTCCTTATGATTTTTGTGTTTTTATGTAACTGTAAACACACGTTTTTATGTAACTGTAAACATTATCATTTTAATTCAAAATTAATCTAAAACACCAGTTTTGCTGAAGAATTTAATAACGCACTTTTACTTTATTTAAAAGATGAATTTAATGACTAATTAAGATAGATTTATTTTAAATTATTCAAGCGCAGCATAAGAGAACATGATGAATGGGCAACCGGGGAGGCAGCGTCAAGGTGAATGAATCCTCAGGTTCATCCGAGTTACTATAACATCCTTTGGGACTTTTGTTACATACAAGTTCAAGGCATGAAATATATATTGATATAAATAGCGCCTAGAATATAATATAACTTAATTTTCATCTCTGCACTTTCACTAATATATATAGTCATTCCCGTAGGAGAAAAACTTCGACAGAAAAACCAATTCGTCAAAAAGTTTTTCTCCAGCCGTATGAAAAAATATGATGTTGTATGGTTAAATGTGGTTTTAGTTCGTTTTCACATTATCGGTAAGAAGGTTAGATGTAGGTTGTATATTACTTTCAACTTTGTATTTGATTTCTTACAGGACCGCAGCCAGATAAATTTGTAGAGGAACGCTATTTATTATTTCATGAGATAGATCTGGAGCAAGTAATTATTTCCTGTAGAAGAAATTTATTGAATTTTTGGGAATTCTTTCTCTTTGGCTTCTTAACCATTTATGTTTACACCAATTTATGATTTTATTAATGTTCTTTTCTAAATGTTAAATAGCATTATATAGTACATCCTGTAAGTTACTTGGAAACATATAAACATAGAATATACATATACTTAGATTATTCAAATTCTACATTACAAAATTCTCAAACTTTTGAGTATCATGACCCATTTTTTATAAACAAAATTTAACGGCGCGACCCACCTCATCTTCAGTTAGTTTTCCAAAGTCCCCTACAAGCCTCTAGTATCATCCGTGTGGAGGTTGGGAAACTAGTAATTTGCTACAGTGATAAACTGAATTCATGTATTAGAGGTAAAATTAACTTTTTAGAAAATTATATGGAAGTATTTTAACCTGAACGTATCAAATTGTTTAATTGTGTTAGCAACATTGAGCTCCACAATAAAATGGAGGGGGTCTGGGGGTCCTCCGCCAGAAAGATTTTTTAAATTTGACTCTTAAAAATAGGGTTTCAATTCGTTTATTAGTAATCTGGGATAAGTTGCATCAGTTGCAACTCTTAAAATTTGTCTTGCTCCCCTCGCCCCGGTGGGGAGCCCAACGCCAACGTTTAGAAACACTGTGATTTATTATTTATTATAAAATCTTATTTAAATAACCAACTAATTTTGAGTAGGGTAATTGTTCTTATTGCTTTTTTCATTCTTTTTACTCTACAGTAATTTGATAAATGTTGGCCATCCCTGGGTTAGAATCAATAAATATTAAACATTCTAACCTTAAAGATAGTGTTATTCATGGAGTGGACCTGTAACGTTTTTTTGTTTTGTTTTGTTGTTGTTGAAAATTGGTTGACGTTTCTTCTGCTAATAGTTTTTACGAATGTTTTATAAAGTGAGTAAGTTCAGTGGATCAAGGTTTTGTGAGGATTGAGAAGCGATCCGAAAGGTTATACGTTAGCAGTTTAAGGGGGTTGGTGAGTGATAGTGGGGGCGGTAGCTGCCCAGTATCTAAAAACAAAATTAATTACTATACTATATTACTATTAATTACTATAATTAATAATTATAATTATATAATTAACTACTATACACATTTCTTTAAATTTCATAAAAACTTATAATAAACTTCGTTTTAATATTTAACTAATAAACTCAATATTTATTAATAAAAATATTTAGCAAAACTAAGATATAAACAATAATTTAAAAATCAAGTTTTAACGAGAACCATTAAAATATAATTAATTTAAAATAACCAGGAGTAAACATCATACTAAAGACCAAGTTGATATTATGATTTGTTGAAATTACCAAATCATATTCCATAACATTATTCTATGAAAAGGCTTAAATTTGGGGGTATTTTGTTTAAAAAGTTTTATGTATTCATTCCTGTGAATTCTAAGTACACTCAAAACTAATTCAGCCTTCTTAAAGTCAGTGACTAAAGTATAATTAAAAATTTTTCTTGAAACAATTTAAAGCGTAAAAGAAAGTTTTCGTACACCAGATAAAGAAGAGCGTGAAGACCGTGTTTGTTTAAATCCAAAGGATCCTATAACAGTAAATCACTGATTAAATGTAATTCTCCCTTTTACCTCACCAAAGTCCCCCCCCCTTTTTTTTTAAAAACTCGCCAACTAGGTACCCCTAGAAAGTTTCAATGCCCCTTGGGGGCAATTTAGAAACAACTGGTTTACAAGGTTCAATTTCTTCCTATAATTCTTATGTTCCTTTAAAAATAAAAGAGAAAGTAGAATAGTCTTTTAGGCTGAAGAGAGTTAATCAAGTGGGTCAAAAGTCCAACTCAATCAGTTGAGCCGGTTGAGCTCGGTTACAGCACGCTCGGTTATAACTGAACCAGGTTTTAGGCAATACCAGGATAAAATAAGGATTATTCTACCTTAATTTTTCTTTACCGCTTTATACTCGTGTTGTAGAAAGCAAAAATGACTTCTTTATCAGAGTATAGCGTAAATTAAATTTCTCTTAGTTTGAGGGGTTTTAAAAAAAATTATCCCCTTCATTTTATTTAAAAGGATAAAATTAGTTCCATCCGCAAGGTTCATCACAAAAAATATTATAATATCCCCCCCCCTTAATTTAAATAAGTAAAATTTCTATTACCGAATTGGTAGGGACCAAACCTCTATCTGTAAATCGAAAAGTTTCTGATGAACAAGATCACTGTTAAACATTTGCCATGCAATTACTCACAAGTGAATTGAATAATGTATAGTCAATAAGTCATAATTATGAATATAACACAATTAAAAACATCCCATTTAGTTATACCCATGTGTAGGTACCGTATGTTTATATGTTTTAAACCTAGTGTTAAAATTTTTACGATCTTTTCTGACATCCCCTTTAAATGACATTTGATTTCATGCTTTACATTGGCTTCAATAAATATTGGCAAATTTGGTTTCGGTTAAAATAGATTTCGAATTATCTAGTAAATATACTAGAGGGGTTCTTTTGACGAAAATAGTATGTTTTGCATAACAGGTGTACTTTTCATAAAATTGAATAAAAAAAAATACATCAATCATAGGAAGGCTTCATTCATTTAAAAACTAACTGAGATATCCAATCCGGCATCTTACATCCTTTCATTATGTACTGATATTATGCAAGAGAAGTAAAAACATAATTGGCAGAATGACAACACAAACAATGCAAAGCAATAAGTCCTACCTGTTAGAAGATGTTTCCAAACAACACACGGCTGATCCTACGCCTAATGCGACATGACCTCAGTAAATGCCCTCTAAAAGCGCCGTAAATATATTCGAGAATGGTCTTCTCTCCCTGACGACAGACGATCCGAAAACTTTCCAAAGTGTTAGTTTGCTCCTTCAAGACGATTCTCGGTTACAAGTATAGCCCTAAAACAGCCCTTGGGTAACCATTAAGGAAAAGAAACTCCGAACTAGATCAGTGACCTGGTTTTCGGGAAGGGCCAATGCCCCAAATTCGAACCTTGTCCCAGACCTCGTTCTGAAAATTTACACAGTTCCGTTTAGGCAGTTTTTCGCTGGGGTTGTCTTTTCCTCGATGGGACAGTCACGTGGCCCAAGACGAGAGAGTGCCCGCGAAAACGCGTGCCTCCTAAATGGCTATTTACACCTCCGAGATGAGGTGATGGCGTGGGGCAGTTGTTCACTTTTATTTCGGGACGCGTCTCTTTTTTCTTCTGTGTTTCAAAAGGGAAATGACGGAACAAACAAGTGTTTCACTGCAGAGAGTGGTTGGCGTGTTCTTATTGCTGTCAGAACCATAGAGTGAGGTGTGGATTTGCGTTTTCGTTAGGAATGTTCATACTGTGAAGATCCAGTTGATTCAATAAAAGTAAACGCAGATCTTCCTAAAACTCCTTGCCCCTTAGAATGAGATAGGAAGGGAAAAGAGAGAGAGAGAGAGAGAGAGAGAGAGAGAGAGAGAGAGAGAGAGAGAGAGAGAGAGAGAGAGAGAGAGAGAGAGAGAGAGAGAGAGAGAGAGAGAGAGAGAGAGAGAGAGAGCAAAGAGAGAATGTGGAAGAGGAGGGAAAGAAAATTATTATGGGTGAAAGAAGATGAGAAAAAAGAGTAAGTGAGGGATGGAGAGGAGAGAGAGAAGGAGAGATGGAGATGCGATGTGAGAGAAGAAAGGTAAAAAACGGTATGAAAGGATAAGAGAAAACGACGCGGAGAGGATAGAGAGATAAGAAAAAAAGATAACATAGACAGAGAGAAACTCAATATTTTAAGGAACGAAGTTTTCCTGGTGTGTAGGGGGCCTTAACTATACCACTGGCATAAAACATAATAATTTTTTTACTCTTTGAATAGAAATTACATACGGCCACCAAAAGGGGCGTATAAAAGAGGAGGGTGAAGGGGTGCAGTCCCCCAAAAATTTGGACTAAATGGACAAAATTGAGTGAAAATCCCGTTTTTAAGGGTCAAAAAGCGTTCGTTAAAGCAGGGTCTCGGGAAAGAACTTTGAAACACCATCTTGAGAAGTTCTAAGCATTTTCATTGATATTAAGAACTTCAATTTCAAAAGTGTTAGTTGTAGTCAAAGGCAAAATAAGTACACATATGACCTAATCCCAAAACTAACCCCTTAATTTGTTCCACATTTTGTTTTATTCTTTAACTATTTCAAAGGTACCTTTGAATTTTACTTAACTTTGGAGGCAAATATTCCCTTGAAAATATTGTATTTTTTTATAATTAGAAATTTATGAAAAATTAACATTTGTTAATTTCATTGATTTTCCTATTCCTAAAAGTTTAATGAAAATTTTACATTATTTTAATATAATTTATTTATTATTTAATAAATTATTAATAACTTTATGTCATATAATTTAAAAAAATATATAAAACGGCTTTGATCACTCACATTACAAAAGCACTTATTATTTTCCAAAATTTTTGTTATCAATTTATACTTTTTTATTTTTGAACAAATAAATCACTGTATCAATGTTCCCCAAGCAATGTTTCACAGTGACCCTCCTATGTGGCATATTGTGACACAAAACTGATTTTTTACAAGTTATTGTTATATACCTTCTTCAATTTTCCTCTAACTTAGAATATAATCTAGTACTTTTAAATTGGTTTAGTAAAATTGAGTCATTTTTAGATGTTTTTAGAAAAGAATCTTCTCGGAAAATGGGTTTAAATTACGTTTTTCTAAATTGCCCTATGTCGTAAAAATTGAACATTTATAGGTTACATATATCGATTTTCCTTAAAGGCTTATTTATAAATACGTGCTTTCAAACGTTTCTAAAATTAGCTGTGTATAACATATTTTACTGCCTATCTTTAAAACAAATTTATTATAATAAAATGATTTTATATTCTTTTTTGGGACTAAAAGGTTTAGGTTTCCTATTAAAACATAAAATTTTTCCTGTTACGATCTAGTGATAAGATCTTAATGGATGGTGTATTTTTGTTACTTTAAACTGACCGGATATCAGCCGGTTATTGATAACAGGAGTTTCCGTTTTGTTCCCTCTCGCCGCCGGCTACTTATGGTTTTTGAGGAATTTCCCTCCAATCGTATTGCTGGTAATCTTCAAGCATAACATGCGTCAAACGTGGGATATATGTCCAACTCTTTGAAGTTGAAAATGTATTGAACAGTTTTGGAGATATCTATGATAATCTTATGACTGGGTATATTTTCTTTAATGTCTGCTTGAATAAAAAAAAATATACATGTGCGATTAGGATGCTATGGAGCTTTCTAGTGAGGCTTTGGTAGTAGAAAATTAGGCAGCGTTTAGCTACTATATAGTCATGGTTATTTTCGTGATTTTCCTTCAGACATTCATAAGTGAAGGTCATTATCAATTTCTTTTCAACTAAGTTTTAATTATTTTAATCGAAATGCTGCATTTTCAATCACTACCACAAACCCTTTAGAAAACTGAATTAGTTTTGATGTTTAGAGTGTCCTTCTAATTAGGAATTCATAGAACGCACATGTTTAATTTTTATAAAACCCATACATCAATTTACAAATAAATAAAATTATCTCATAAAGCAAAAAACACTGTTTTCCAGTTACTAGAAAATAAAAACAGAAAGTGGAATATTATATGTTGGAATATGTTTATAGTTATTAAATTTTGGGCAAAAACATAATACAATGTTAAAAATGAACGTTTTAACTTGCACGATAACAAAATAAGTGAAAGCATACAAAATTTTATACTTTCATCTCTGTTCAAACTTTGATTTTTTAACGTTTGTTCGCACCAAGCATCTCCTGTCATCAAAAACCTATTTGATATTAGATTTTGAGAACTTATTGAAAACTTTTATAAGTATATGTAGTTATTGGCTATATCACTACATATCTGAGTATTACTGAATACTAGGGTGGAGCGAAAAACACGAATTTCGGAAATTGAAAACGCCTATGGTGGGAATAGCTGTGGACAACCATGCCTATTAATAATCCAAAATATGAGCTCAATCAATTAATATCTTCAGATGCCCCTTTCACTTTGAAATTTCGAAATTTTGCCAATTTTTTCATATAAATAACAATAACGCATCCATAAAAAATTAATTCCCCCTATTACGAGGCATGGGAGATGAAATGAACTTCCCTGAATGTATAAAAAAAGTTTTAGCCTTGAAATAAATTTTTGAGTTTAAAATTTGGCCTCTTTTTTAAAGCATCTAACGCGCGCGACCACGCTTCTGAACGGACCTCCCAATGTGTTCCTCGCTAGACCTCGCAAGTGCGGGCGGTGGTACACGGGCGCTCCCCTTTCATCTCGTTGTTTATAAGGGGGTAAACAACTCGTAATTCACAACTTAGAGGTGTCTGGATCTCTTTAGATGCCCGCCCCTTTTTTGGTAAATATCTAGTAATAGAATTAATGAAAGAATTAATGCTGCACTAAAAGATATGGGAATGATTTCCACAGATTATATGTCAAATATAGTTGATAGGAGCAAAATTCGAAGAGAAAGAGTAAAAACACGTAGCTATCTTAAAAAGGAAATTGAAGAAATACCAGGGGAACAAGGGATATATTTTGATGGAAGAAAAGATAGAACATTAGTAATGATTAAAGAAGGGGAAAGGAGTGCTAGGAAAACCATAACACAAGAACATATTGTTATAGTAACAGAACCAGGGTCAACATATTTGGGACATGTAACACCTGCCACTGGCACTTCTCAAAACATTAAAACAAGTATTTTAACATTTTTAGAAAAAATTTTCAATCTTTCCAAGTTAAAAGTTATAGGTAGTGATGCTACTGTAGTAAACACAGGAGTAAAAAATGGAATAATTCGACAAATTGAAGTATTTTTAGAACGGCCTGTGCATTGGTTTATTTGTCTATTACACACGAATGAGCTACCTTTATGCCATTTGTTACAACATTTGGACGGGAAAACCACCGGGCCAAAAGGATACAGGGGAGATATAGGAAAACTGTTGGAATCTTGTGAGAAATTAACAATAAAAAACTTTGAGAAAATTGAAACATTTTTACCAGATATTGACCAACAGGTTCTTAGCACAGATCAGAAATACCTTTATGAAATGTGTGTCAAGAGATTGCAAATAAATATATCCCATTAAGCTTATCCCAAAGAGATCCGGGAAAGCTAAATCACTCTAGATGGCTGACAACAGCGAACAGGATTTTAAGGTTATGTTTCAATAGAACATCTAACTCATAATTTGAAAGTATTAGCAGAATATGTTATGAAGATATATGCCTCTATGTGGTTCAAAATTAAAAGACAACCATGGTGTCAGTATGGAAGTGTTCATTTTTACAATATCGTAACCAAATCGATATTTTTGACGGAGGATTTTAAGAAGGTAATTGATCTAACTTTGCAAAGAAATGCTTACTATGCCCATCCAGAAAATATTCTTTTGGCAATGTTGGCGGATAATCGAAAACACGTAAGAGAATTGGGACTTGAACGAATTTTAAAATTGATGCAAGAAAATGAAGCTCCAAATAATATTAGATAGTTTAGAACACCCAAGTTAAACTTTGAGGCAGTGTCTCTTTCAAATTATGAGATTCAGTCTTTAATTTTAGACGTTCCAAGATATAGTGATCTTTTTAACTTTCCATGCCATTCCCAAACTGTGGAAAGGTGTGTTAAGATAGTTACTGAAGCATCAGGTGCAGTCTGTGGAACAGAGGCACGGGATGGGTTTATACGAGCGAGAATTGCATCCAGAGTTTCTTTGCCAAGGTTTGAAACGAAAAGCCAATATAAACCACTTTTAAACCAGTGACTTAAATTTTTGGAGGGGTAAACACAGTTAAATTTTATTTTTAGTGGGAGGGGGGTGGGGTGGGGAACTCGATATGCAGCCACCTTCTCGTGGTGAGTTCTGGGTTGTTTTCTTAGGCCCCGTTTACATAGCCCACCGAAAATGCCGGGTAAAATGCAGGATTTTGGGATTTGGAGGGGAATCTGAAAATGTGCTTAAAAACCCGTTTACATAGCCACTCTTGAAATCCAGGGATTTGACGTCACTGATCACGTGACTAGTCGAAGTTGTTACGTAAAATCGATCCCATCATGCCTAGAGTTTTGTTTATTTATATTTTGAAAAATATGAAAGACAAAAAGATATGCTGTTTTTTTAAACCAAAACTTGAATTGATGATTAATAAAGTATCCCGATTGTTTTAATTCGGGTTTTCTTAACAATTCTCAAAATATTAAGTTCGTAAGATGCTGAATTAAATCCAATACATTTTAGAGGGTAGAAATTACTTTTATAACCAACAAAATAATTAATGTTAAGTTAATAAAAAGCTTTACACTGATAACAAGAGCAAAAATTTCGATTGCTCTAACAAGCAATACTTTCCAAGATTCCATGGATAGTTAGGAACCTGCATATAAACAGAACACATAAGATGGATTTTATTTCAATAGTTTTTAAAACCTCTTGCATCTCTTTCCTCAGAGGAAGTCATTAGTGTTAAAGTGTAATTTGTAAAATTTTGGTTTGTAATAATGTGTAGAACTGACTGATTTTATAGATTAAAAAAAAAAGAAATTCTTGTTACACCATTTAAAAATCTTGAGTTTGATTATGTTTTAGCATTTACAAACCTTGATAATGAATTTATTTAAAAAAAAGACAATTTAAATCTATTTTAAAGTTTATGATAGGATAATTATCAAACCAAAGAAGATTTAAAAAGCAACGGTTTTATTTTACACGTAAAATATTAAAAATTGTACAATGTTTCGAGGATACTTTGATCCCCTTTGTCAGCAAGAATGAAATCTAACTAGAAAGAAAGAATTATCCAACTAGCTTCAATAAAATAAATCAACTGTGTCTCCTTATAAATCTCAAATTCAGATTTTAGAGAACTCAAAATTGTGTTTGGTATATTTGGTGGTAGATCACATGGGTTCAAAAAGAATTGGTGCACAGTAAAAACCTGAAGACAAAAAAATTTATGCATCAAGTTACAACTCGCCTAACCCGTATTTCCTTTTTTGTTATGTGAACAGAAACAAGAAAAATAAATCTTACAGTAAATAGTACTACATATCAGAAATGTTAATGAATATTACTCTTCTTTGTTTTAATATTTACATGATACGTAAAATCACAGCATGTAATAAGTTGCCATAATATTTCAAATCTGATTACATACATTAAAGTGGGTAATATGAACTGAAAAAATTTTTACTCTTTGTACATACCTGTTCTGTTCTTTTCAAACAATGCAATTTGGCATGTGTATTTCAATTTCTATATATTTTAAATAATTCAAGGATGGGTAAAAGGAATTTAAAGAGATAATTTTATTTTATAAACTGTATTGTTTTATTTGAATTGATGACTACGACTTTGGATGGGTGAAAAATGTTCAGATAAAAGGTTTTCGTTCACATCAAGCACGTAACACATCAAGAAAAACCTCCAAAAACAGAAAATTATGATTTATGGTTATATAGTGACAGCCCAATATAAGAAGGCATTTTATAGTGTGTTCTCTAAATTCTTTGCTAGGTATGGTGGTTGGGAACGAGGAAATTAAAGTTTGAGTAAGGAGGGGACTTTTTTGTTAACACACCGTAACTTTGAGTGCCTTAACTTTTTGAAGGTCATGTGCCAATTCTTCAAAAACAACAGAATCATCACCTGCCAAGTAGTGATACCTATATGATATGGAAAAATTAATTTTTGATTTTAAAAGTTTTTTTTTTTGTCTTACCAAAGGTTTTAAAGAACTATTTAACATAAGAATAGAAATTAACATTAGACTAATTCTTAATGTCCAAGAAAACAGAGATTTTTCTAGAAATATAGGTTTTTGGCATAACGATGATAGTCATATTAATCACATATTATATTAATCATATTTATTTTGTACATTAAAAGTATGTACTGTAACAAATTTAATTACCAAAGAAATCACAATACAGTTCTAAATTTTATTACAAATGAATATCTTTAAAAAAATAATAATGTAATGAACAAATAAAAGGTGAATGAATATTACAAATAAAAAGGGGTAAAGACATAGGTTGGTAAATTTTTTCCCATGATGTGACTGTTAACCGGGAAAAATTTGTAATTGATGTTTCAAATAAACATTCAAAAACAAACCTCACCCAGTTTGTTTAAGTTGTCGACCAACAACTTTTTTTAAAGTTAGTAAATTCAATTCAGTTATCCAGGGGTATCCAGTTTCCTTCTCCTAAAATCAACACATAATTAATAAAAAAATAACAAAAGACTTAAAAAATATCAGGACTAGGAACTAGGACTTCCACTAGAAACTATTTTATTTTAGTACTTATCCGTTAGCTGGGCACAAATGTCGCCAAATGTAAACCAAATGCTCGCCAAGCGAAGCAAATGACAAAACAGTCAACGAAAAACAAAACAAATGCGCCAGAGGCATATGTTCTTGTGCAGGAGGTGACCGTTGGAACAGAGAATTCTTTAAATCATTCTACAATATTTGGTGATTTTTTTGCTTGCGCCCAGCTAATGGATAAGTAACTTTAATTTTTCAGTTTTGAACATGTCATATCACACTTCTTCTAAAAGTTCTCACAATACAAAATAAAGTTAAATTACAAGTGCATAACAATTTGGGCGTTACTTGTGTATTAAGGTGTAACCAATTTCCCAACATTGAACAAACATCAACAATACACTGATTTTAATTTTTTTGGCAATAGTTTTATCCTAACACCAGATCAAAAACAAAATATTTTAGATTGAACTCGAACAAATTATAGCAAAAGTTTGGTTCAATATTCCGGCATTCGTCCCGCTTAATATCGCCAAGCTGTTTAGAAACCCAAATATTAGAAATATCCAAATAAATCTGTATACATAACACAATCTTTCAGTAGGACACTCTTCTGATGAATCGGGTAACCGAGAAAAGTTTGTAATTGATGTTCCAAACAAACATACAAATACAAACCTCACTCAGTTTTATGTGAAACCTTCTTCTGAAATCAAACATAAGAATTCACAAAAATTAACAAGATAGTTTTTACAAAATTGTTTAAAAACCTTATATTCAAACCGAAATTTTACTATGAGTAAAACATATCAGGACTATTACCCCTCTAAACCAGGTATAATTTGTTTAGTTTTCAACATGTCTTATCACACTTTCTCTAAAAATTCTTGCAACTTTAAATTAAGTTAAAATATATAAGTATCCATAACAATTTGGGTACTATAATTGTGTACTAAGCTGTTGACCCATTTGCTAACAGAAACTGTTTTGAAAAAACTTTCAAATGTTTATTCTTCTTCTTTCTGTCTTATTAAAAACTTCTTTATTTTTTTCTGGTTACATTAACACTATATAAAAAAACATAAAGGTTTAGATTGCACGAGACATTTGATGGATTTGAACCCAAATTTCCTGACACTTAAGTATGATTTTATCTGCATGTCACATTTGTACACTTGATAACTTTAAGAAAAATGAAAATTGTCGACAATCTGAAGTGAGTACTGAAGTTGTCAGTAAGTAAGAAGAGTAAAGAAGTCAGTGAGTACTGACATTGAAATACTGAAGTGAGAGGGCAAACCATGTTAAGTATAGTTATGTTGTTCATCAAGAGAGAGGTCAGATGAAGTTACATGGATGAGATAACTTTAGTTATTATCAATGAACTACATTAGTTTTAAAATGATATGGTAAATTTTAACGAGTCCTTTATTCCCTGTTATGAGGTTAAGATGGCATTATATAAAGTGAAACTGTGTACTATAAATTATGATAACCATTACCAAGCTATTATAGAGCTGAGTGAAGCTCAATTTTGTATTAATCATGGCACATGAAGAGACCCACTTCAAGCATTTATTACCTATATAAAGTATACTAATGTGTGTGCTTTAGATTTTTCAAAACTTAAAAACACCAAAAACCTAGTATTGGATTTATAGTTTTGTTTAAGTAAAAACATCTTTCTCCAACATGGTTGAGATTAGATACAAGTAATACACTGTTTAGAATCATATTTTCGAAAGATTTATTATAGTGGAAACAATATCCTTCCAATTTACTAAGAAAACTTAAATATGCACACATAAATTTTATATAAAATAAGGAAAATTAGAATTAATAGTGTTTATGTTCGTTCGGTAAACAATCATAAAAGTCTCCGATTCAAAATTAAAAATGACAAGGAAAAACTTACTTTATTATTGTGGCGGAAAATCCTATAGTCGATAAAAACTGGATTTGTAGTTTCTTAAAGTTAATTTAACAATATTTAAAGCGAAAAATAATAAAATTTCTCAACAAGTAAGCGAAATCAACAAAGATGGCGGATTTCTGGAAGCGCAATGTATCATGGGAAAGGAAATCCTGCATTTATCCCCCAATCGAGGTGGAACTTTAACTTCCTCCATTTCTCCCACCCCACTTGGGGATTGCAGGATATTGGAGAGCGAAAGTTCCGGCATTTATCCTGCATTTTGGCCTATGTAAACGGGCCCATAATGAAAACAAGCGAAGAGCTGCAAGGGAAGTGCGCGCATTCCACGAGGTACGCTTTGGGAGGTCCGTCCGAAAGCGTGGAGGCGCGCGTTAGATGCTTTAAAAAAGAGGCCAAATTTTAAACTCAAAAATTTATTTCAAGGCTGAAACTTTTTTTATACATTCAGGGAAGTTCATTTCATATCCCATGCCTCGTAATAGGGGGAATTAATTTTTTATGGATGCGTTATTGTTATTTATATGAAAAAATTGGCAAAATTTCGAAATTTCAAAGTGAAAGGGGCATCTGAAGATATTAATTGATTGAGCTCATATTTTGGATTATTAATAGGCATGGTTGTCCACAGCTATTCCCACCATAGGCGTTTTCAATTTCCGAAATTCGTGTTTTTCGCTCCACCCTACTGAATACCATTTACTTTAAAGTAGCAGAAATTAAAGTTATTTTACAAAAGTTTTATTAAATTGTACCATTATAGAAAGTGAAAAAATTTAATGAATGTGAATAATTTACCATAATTATTTAAATATAAATATTAACTTATAAATAGTAGTAAGTAAATTAGATGTAAAAATCTATCTAAAAAAGAGTTGGTGATCCGAAAAGGTTTGGAAACCATTGTTGTAAAATTTAATTACAGAATCCCCCATTTGTTAAAAAAAATGCAATTGAACCATCTTCCGAGGAAATAAATTGGTTTAGAGTTTTAGTCATCCCGAGCGTTTAGGAACTGTGATGAAACTTATAAATATAGCAACCAGAGGCCTATTTTTTCTTGACTTTATGAAAAACTGAAAACTTTTGTTAAAACCATCAGAGTTATAAAAAAATTCTGAAATTACTTCAAAATTATATTTTTTTCCGAGTGTGTGTAGGCGCATTTATGTAAATTTTCAGTATTCGAAATATTAAAGATTATGATGACGACATAAAAGTTCAACTGATATTCTCATTCATATAAAAATGGTACACTAATCATAAGGTTAAAAAATTTCAGTTTATAATTTAAAATTATTTTTAATTTTAAAAATCTTATTTTTAAAAAATTAGACGTTTTTACAAGCAAATTTATTTTTATACAATTTTCCATAAAATGTAAATGTGAAATTAATAACTACTCATTTGTATTCCATAGATGAAAACTTTTTTTTTTGTTTGGGAAAAACCGTTTAGGCTTGTTTCACATGATTGCCGCCCCCCCCCCATAGTTTACATTCTTTATCTCTCCGTTGATAAATATTTATCGTAACATTACCTAGTAGTAATAACAGCGATACAACTACAGCATTCCTCCTTTTATCAGTTTGCTGGAGCCCAGACCCCCAACTTTGGGGAAAACTCCAAAAATAGTTCCTAACCTAACACCAAACATGTGGGTTCCGGATCTTATCAAACCTAATCAAACCTAGTGGATGCTTTTCTTCTATCGCACCAATTTTAGATTATCCGAATTTCACTCTCATGTCTCTACCAGGATGGAAGAACTTGAAAACCGTATAGAGGTAACGAGTTGTACAAATTATAATTTGTTATTTAGGCAATACCATATGGCTGCAAACGTTACTGTTTTAAATAATATATATTCAAAAAGTTTTCGACTTTAACTTATATTGCATAAATATTCTCCTTGTTTAAATACTCAATTCATCCAGTAACCGACATTATTTTCATTCTCTTTACGATTTCATAATCCCCTTGTTAAAAAACCCTCCTCCCTTTCGCTTAAATTTGCAGTTTTTAATAAATAAAACACTGGAATGGAAAAATAAAGAAAACGCACTCTTGGGTTGTTTTACTCTTAATACAATTTTACAACTTTATATCAAATACTTTTTCCTCGGACTTCTGACAAATGTTCAGCTTTACCACTGAAAATATTTGAATTCATAATTCACTACTGAAATCTGAAATTAATGAAAGACCGAAAGTATAAGAAAGTAAGAGAGATAGATGAAAAGGTAAAAGGTATAGAGAGATATGCATATTATAAGATTGAAGCTGAGAAAGAAAAGGAGAGTAATAGACAAGATGAGGAAAGTAAAGATAGAGAAATTGAAAGAGAAAGGGAGCGGAGAGAAAAGGGTTACAAGGACAGGACTTTTAAAGAAAAGCCCTACCTCGAAAGTTTGTATTGTTAATTTGTTCTATATTTCTAAAAAGCAAAAAATAGTTGTGAAATAGTTCTCATATTTTCAATATAGGCTCCCCAATTTTAAATCGTAATTTTTTTCGCGCCCCCCTTTTATACAGTAACAATGTATGCAAAGCAACAATATTGAAGCTGAAGTTGCCCAACAAATTTGGGCAACTTCTTTCCAAAAGTAAGTAATTCGCGAACTCAGGGGCGTCATTTCAGATTTTGGTTGGGGGGGGGGGGGCAAAGATTTTTTTAAAGGGGGGCTGGGCCAAGCCGTCAGACTTTTGTTTATTAGGGGAGGGGGGTTGACTCAAGGTCATTTTTGAGGTACCCCCTAACGAGTGCATTTATACATTAAGTTTTATATCACTTAAAATTACGCATAATAACATTTTACAGCGTGAGCTCCAAGTAAATATGGGGGTCTGGGAGTCACCCCCAGAAAAATTTTGAAAATTGGTCTCTTATTAAAGTAGTGTTTCAGCTCATTTTGAGACCCTCTGGGTTACATAAGAAGATAAGTTAAGGAAAAATAAGTTTTTAAGTTTTTAAACTAGTGTTTTATCTTCTTTTCAATTGGAGAACACTCAAGTTGAACCGCTTCTTGTAGGCTATGCAGAATTTTTAAGGGAAAACCATTGTATAACAGTATTGTATAACCATTGTATTTAGTTGGAGGTCTGGGGGGTTTCCCCCAGAAAATTTGTTGAAATTTGCTTCTTAAAGTAGTGTTTCAGCTCATTTTGAGGTCCTTTGGGTTACATCCAAAGAGAATAATTCATTCTAAACCACAGATTTTTCAAGAGAAAAAAGTTATAAATGAAAGTGAAAGTTTCAAGGGGGTTGGGGGTCCTCCCCCACAAAAAGATTTCAAAATCGCACCCTTAAGCTAGTGTTATGTATAGTGTTATTAAAGATATTGAGTAATTTTAATTGCTAGATCCTTAGGTAGATTTTTTTATGTTCTAAGTTCTCTCCATATTGTTAAAAATGTAGCTTTTTAGAAATTGGTTGGGTAATGATTTGCATCTTGATTAACTTCAAAATAAAACATTGTGGGCTGTTCAAAGTTTCAAGAAAAAAGGGGGGACTGGGGGCACCCCAGAAAATTTTTGGAAAATTTTACCCTTAGAGAGAAAATAGGTTTACTTGGATGGAAACTAGAAGGACCATGCAGTTTCCCACCTGATCTATGTTCGGGCCGATATTTTGCGGTTTTAGACACAAATCCGCTTTATCATGAAGTAATAAATAAATAAGTTTAATTTTTTTAAAATCTGGTTCTAATAAAATAATTTTCTTAAATTTAATTACAGTAAAACCTTTCTTGAGGGACCACCTTCCGTTCCACGAAAAATTGGTCGTTAAGAGGGGTGGTCGGTCAGGAAGGGTAACCTTAAAATAAGAAGGGATTGCTTTACAACTTAATCAAATTTTCCCCAAACTATTATTGATAAACCCCCCCCCCCCACTAAAACAGCTTACTATTTACAAGTATGTTATGTACATACACAGAGTATAGAGCTTAACTCTCTCTAGTTAAGCTCTATACTCTGTGGTTATGTAGTACTAATTTTAAAATCAAGGTATGGGTGATTCCCAAAATAGGAGACATTTTCAAAAAATAAAATCTTAAAAAAAATTAGCAGTTAAAATTCTGAAAAAAATAGGAGTTGTTAATATATTATCCTGTATACTTTACCTGTAGTCAGCAGAGCTAAATATTTAAAAACTCGCTAAAAAAATATAACGTATTTTATGAGCCATGCTAATGACAATGAAACCATGCTAATGACAAAAATGACATGAAATAAATATCCTTAGAAGTAGTTGCAATAAATTTGCTTTTTATTGAATTTTTTATTTTATCCCTGATTACAGATCTTCAAAACGAAAAAAAGCTGCACGAGAACCCATAGGTATAGGTGGCAATATACATTTCAAAATGTCACGTAGAGGGTAAATATGTTTGTCTTCAGTCGCAGGCCACTTGTAGATATTTGTTGACACGGGATGCATAACTATTACTTCAACTTGATTATCCCAAATGTTTGTGATTTCTCCTGGATAAACAATGTCATCATACTCGACAGCAACCCAATTTCCTTTTTGATCCTTTTTTGATTTCCTTTTTATGTTGGCAGTGATACTGTGTGGCTGTGTTCTTTGTTGCCTAGCAGTCATATCACTAACCATTTTTACTCGGCCTGATTCTTTTGCTTTTATATATATATATATATATATATATATATATATATATCTGATGTTTAAGATCTTTTAGTTTTTGCTGTTTATCAGCATCTTCTTTAATTTTCTCCCTTCTTCTTTTTTCACACTCCCTTTTCCTTCTAAGTTTTTCTTCTCTACTCATTGCCTTACTTTTCCCATATTCTCATTAAATCTGAACAAAGAACAAGACCAAAAATTAAAATTCAGTATACACAAAACTGTTCTTACAAAAAATACAATAGGAAATAGTATTTTTAATAAATTTAATTTTGTTAACTAAAGAGCTAACCTTGTTTTCTTAAAAGAAGTTTCTGACATTACCGTTGTGAGATACTGTGTCATGGTAATTTTTTGAGATATAATGCACATTTTAGAAGTGGTAAGTATAATATTTATAAATATAAAACTACTGCAAAAGCAAATCTCTACACCAAATTAAAAAAAAAAAAACACAAGTAACATTAAAGCACATAGGTGTCATTAGCATGGCTGTTGTGTCATTGGCATGGACTGAAAAAACCATGCTAATGACAAACTTAAACTAAAATAAGATTATGAACCATAATATAATCAGAATACAATAATCCTTTCTATAGCCTTTTAACATACAAAAGTTCTATTCAAATCAGTAAAATAAAAATTTTAGTAATAAAATAAGCATTTAAATTATTATCCATTCTAATGACATACAATAGAGTGTTTTCAGGTGACGTCACGACCAGCTAATTTCTTTTAACTGTTAACCTTTGTAGGGCTTTTAACTGTTGTTAAGGCGGTTGCTAGGTAACGATGTATACGTTGCTAAGGCGGTTTTTAAGTATAGGGTCACGTGATTGCAAATGCTCCAATAGAAGAATTCCACGGCCAGTCATTTTCTGTAACTGTTAACCTCTGTAGGGCAAAAAACTGTAACATTTCTGTTGCTAAGGCCGTTGTTAGGTCCGAGTCATGTGATTGAAAATGCTCTATTGATGTACTTACCAGATATTCAACTTCTATTCAAAAAATGCAGCACATGTTCTATTTTCACACTAAATTCAAATGGCTACTAGTTGCCCTGGAAAAACTTGATTTTTTTTCACACTATGGTCATCAGTGAAAATGAAATAATATTTCAAATTCAGCTGCTAAAGATGGCCATGCTTAAAAAATCAAATATGGAGGACAAACTTTAAATCTTTTCTATATATTATAGAGCATTTTCAATCACATGACTCGGACCTAACAACGGCCTTAGCAACAGAAGATGTTACAGTTTTTTGCCCTACAGAGGTTAACAGTTACAGAAAATGACTGGCCGTGGAATTCTTCTATTGGAGCATTTGCAATCACGTGACCCCATACTTAAAAACCGCCTTAGCAACAGATAAACAACGGCCTTAGCAACAGTTAAAAGCCCTACAGAAGGTACACAGTTAAAAGAAAATAACCGGTTGTGACGTCACCTGAAAACACTCTATTATTTTAATGTTAAAAATAAATTTATTGGATAAATAAGCTCATTGATTCATTTAAACAAGGAATAAAATTTGTTTGGTCTTGTTAACATGATACTAGCACTTTAAAATGTTGATATGGAGATGGCAGAGGCTGCTGTGGACATCCATGCTAATGACATTTTGAACATTTTTTCTGTTATTTTAAGGTGTTTTTAACAGAAAAGTGAGTTATTTTTCAATGCAAATTAAGAATAATATTAAGATTAACATATTTCACCAAAAAAAAATTCTAGAAAAGCTTCCAAAAATTTTTATATGCTGAAGGACGGAAATTCTCCCCTATTTTGAGAATCACCCGTATGAGAAACATTAAAAATTTTACAGGACTTGTCTGGGTTTTAGTTAGGGTAGTTTTAGTCGTTAGGGAGTATTGATTGGACACACCTCTAAAAATTATGGTTTCCCAGTGGCGTATATAGGAATTTATTTCGGGAGGGGCCCAAAATTACTCCCCAGCACCTCCCCCACATATTTAATAGGCCCAATGTAGCTTTTTAGGTGATAACTTAGGTTATAAAAACTTAATATAGGAAAAGTTGTTAGTAATAAAAATACAAGTACCAAAGGGGGGGGTCTGGGGGTCCTCCCCCATAAAATTTTTTGAAGTTTGACTAAAAAAAAAAACAGGTTTTGAACTAGTTTTGGTACACTAAGTCCAAATTTTGGATGTACTTTTTAATGAATTTAATATTTAAAAAGTTATTAAAATAGAGTTCCAAGTACAAAAGGGGATCTGGGGTCCTTCCCCAGAAAAATTTTTTGGAACTTTACCCCTAAAAACAGGGTTTTATCTTGTTTTTGGAACACTTAGTCCGAATTTTGGACATATATTTTTAGGTAGGATTTGGATTTTGATGAACTTATTATAATGAAGTTGTTAATAATAAAATTCCAAGTACAAAAGGGGGGTTTGGGGGTCCTCCCCCAGAAATTTTTTTTAAATTTGACCCTAAAATACAGTGTTTTAACTTGTTTTGGTACACCTAGTCGGGGGGGGGGGGGGCAGGGCCCCCTCGGCCCCCCCTTATATACGCCACTGTGGTTTCCATTAGTTACTCGTAAGTCGGTTAAAATATAAGTTGTAGGACTTTTAAAATATAATGATATCTTGATTTTTTTCTTGGGGGTGGATGGGTTTGTTCAAAAATTGTTTTTTATTCCTTTATTTATTTCATGCGCATCTACTAGTAAAGTTATAGGAATGCTTTATTTTTCATGGAAAAAACGATGGAAAGCTACGGAATATTTATATAATAATAATAATGCTTTATTAATTGTATGGATGAAGACAGTCTAACTAAATATTACTCAATTTTATGCCTGAATAATTAGTTTATACGTGAAAGAGCCCCTTACTATCAATACTGCGGAAACAGTTTTGGCTTTGATATATTTTTTCATCCTTATTGTACTATTTTGGTTGGCCAGCAGTGGAAAAAAATGGCAATTATTAATATATTATCACGTTAAAGACAAATTACATGAAGACAAAAATGACGTCATTTCATCTCTGGTCATAAGAACCAAAACCAAATCCAAATGCTATGTACGGAGCTGGGCGCAGGAATCAAACGCATAAATGGAAACGCTCCCTAAAGACTCCCACCCACAGAATACCCCCGCCTGCGTCCTTTATCCTTTTCAAGAAATTAAAATATTAAAATCGGTCTCGTCCCCTGTCCGCCCACCCATCCACAGAGTATCCGCCTCTCCCCCAAAACGTCTTTACCGCCTCCCGTTGCAGTAGTTCCAATCATAGCCTTACCACAGCTTTCTTTGTCTTTCTCACTTTCTTGCCCGTCTACAGATGGCGCATCGACTCTACAGTCTCACACTCAAATTTTGCCCTTCGGCTTCGGTGGTTGGTAGTGCGGTGGTGGAAATTTTATACATTTTCTCCCCTGTCGATTCTTTTTGATTTCTTTCCAATTGAAATGCGGGCTCTATAGTTTCAGATCTTGAAGGATCCAAATGTACGAATGTTCACCCAGCACTTGCATGGACTTTTTGTTTTGAAATTATCGCACTGAAGGACACTTGTAGATATCAACTTCCAGCCATTGCAAACCGGCATCCACACCAACTATGACTGAATACAAGTTAGTCGTCGTCGGCGGTAAGCTTTGTACTTGTTTTATTACTGTGTGATTTCACTGAAAACTCTATCCAAGCGTCCAATTAATTTCCTCTTGTACCCTCCTAAAGCGTGCCTTTTCACTCGATCTCACGAATGTCAACAAAGCTGGGCGAGACAGATCTTCCTAGTCAAACAATGAAGGGTGAAGTGCTAGGCTCTAATTTATTTCGTGTGATCATAAGATTGTTTTACTGTTCCATTTCGAGTTTTCAAATGGGAAGATCCCAAGCTTAACTCCTAATAGGTTATCCTATAACTCTAAAGGTATTAAATCCCTTTGCCTAGTTTGTTGTATAAATCGAGAAATTTGTTTGTCACCAACTTTTTTTTCAAATAGTTTGAGGTGGTTGATAGTTTATTTACATAGAATATCGGAAATTAATCAGATAATCAACCTGCCTAGTAACAAATAACCTAGCTATTAATATTTATCAGGTTACTTCATTTATTACATGATCTAAATTTAATACTGGTATTCCTGACATTCAAACCGTTTTACTTTTTGGTGTGTTTGGTTATATGAGAATGTTAATTGGCCCCTAAAATTTCATTCAGACAACAAATCATAGGTTTGTTATTTTGTACATGCAAATGTAGTATTTCTTAAGATTGCAATTGTACCTTCCTCTACCCATAAGTAAATAAAAGATTTGTTATTTATTCTGACAACTCGCTATACTGTAGAATTATAAGTCTGTTCATAGGCATTAACAGTTCATAATTTACCTTTAATTGTTATTTCTTAATCATAATAACCTTAAACCTGTATGAAAGTATTGATATAATTTTGTGAGCTACTTTCCTCTGTTTCTAAACTGTTGACACACTTCAATTCTTTAAACACAGATTAAGCTTAATTTATAATCTAATATTATTAATTAATTTTACAAATAATTGATTGAATTGAATGATACATCAATTTTTTATTTTATAACTAACACAAAGAAATAAGCAGGCAAAATTCTGAATGAAATAACTACAATTATTGCTATAATTTTACTAATTGATGTTGATTCTTTTCCAAGGATTTAGTTTTATTTTTTTAACTAGAGGAAAAATTCATTTATGATTTTAAAACATGGAAATAGCATAGAATTTTGAGCTATAAATTAAAGCTGCATAAAGGTGCTTCTTAAAACATCCCTTATATCAAGTAGTGTGAACAAACTTGTTGTTTCTCTAAACTTATAAATTCCCTAAAATAATGCATGAGATTTATTTTTTAATGTTTTTTTTTCAGTCTGAGTTTTAGGGTATAGACTGGCTCAAATACAATTATCTTAAAATTGCTGTTTGGTTTGGTTCTTGGCATTTATAGGATAATACACAAGAACATTTGGGCAATGCACAGAGGACAGTGTTTCTTAATCATTTTAGTTAGCAGCCCACAAAAAAGTATCTGGAATTATTAACAGCACACCTGAACATAAGTTTCTTTGTTTCTTGTGTATTATCAAAGCCCATTGACTGTTTTATAATAGCTGTGCAGCTGAATTTGACGGTTGCTGAATAGTTGATGGGATAATACGTTTAAGTACCTACCATTTTTTTAAACAATATTATGATGCAATAAATATCCAAAATTATTTAATGAAAAGTCTGATATACCTATATATACTTGGATTTCATTGTAATAATATCTTGGAGCTATTTATATTTTAACCTTTATATGCATTAGGATTGTAGATATTTAGTTAAACTTATATGATAAATTTTTATGAAATGAAGTTAATAAATATGTAAAGGGATTAGTAGGTATAGTAAGGTTTCTGCTAACTTTGTGCTATAATTTTCTTGTTTGCTTTACTTACTGTAACTTTTCTCTTTTCTTTTTAGATTAATTTCAACATGAGATCTTGCTCAAATAATTAACTTAACAAGGGTAATCGAAAACATTTAAAGTTTAAAGTTATTGATAAAAGTTAGCTCAAACTGCTCTTTAAATCTTTTAAGCTAGGGAAATGGGATTCATCATGTCAACACTATTCACTTTTTGTAATGTAGTATCTCCAGGTCCATGTTCAGGTTTAGTGATTTCTTGTGCAATGACCTTTTTTTTGCCTCACCTAATGCAACTTTTTTTCCCCACCAACATTAAATTTTACTGTAACATTGATCAAAACAGAGGTTGCTATAAAACTGATATTGAAAAAGGGGGTTATAGACTTCCAAAAGTTAAGGAACCACTTTATTTAAAGTATGAGCTTTGAGTTAAATGATTATGATGCTTTCTTCAAAATATTGAAGCTATAAAATTAAGTGGAAAGGAATGTGAATCAATATCAAATTAAAATATTTTTTTTCAGCAGTTATGCCTAAAACAATAGGGTCAACAGGGCTGTATTATTTAGGCACATGCAACATGTGCTATAGCATAGGGCAGATTATAACAATTCAAAATGCTACATACTATATATACAGTTTTGAAAAAATGTACCACACAGTTTTCACTACAGGATGATTCTAGGGTTGACTTGAAAGTAGTGTTTTGACTCATTTCTGAGCATTTAAATCAGGGGTGGGAGGATGAGACCTAAAGAGAATTGCTATCTTTATGTACTTCATAATTTTCAAAGAGAAAAAAACTGCATATAAATAGTCATGAGAATTTCTGGGGTGGGCAGTTGACCACTGGATGGAGAGTGTATTAGAAACAAACCAATCAGATGAATATTAATTTCCACTTATGACCAACCAGGGTCCCCTTCCATTTCCCATGTGATTGCTTTCCCCGTTCCCATTCAAGCAGAGAAAATTCAAACCAGTTTAGTTAGGAAATAAGAACAGAATGCCTAGCCAAGGATTTGTCACTGGAGGGGCAGGAGGGGATATCTTGTTCAAATGACCTTTCAAGGGGACCCATGTTTGACCCTGCCGCTTGTAGGTGGCAACAATTGTCAAAACAGAGCGTTTTCTCTCGTCCTTGTGCTTAATGTTTATTGAATTTTAAATTTGATGAATTAATTGTAATGAGAATTTTATCTTTCTACCCTCCCTCTTTTATTCTTTCTTAAAAGTTGTCAAATATTTTTCTCAAATTTAAGCTATGAGTAAACTCTCCTCAATAACTTTATGAGTAACAGAGATTGATTTGAATAAACAAAAACGTGATTTTTAGTAAAAAATCGCCAATCTTGTCACGGATAAGTTGTTTTCGTACAGCTTTAGAAAAGGTCCGCTGCTGCCATGTTTAACCACAGCTCAATTTATGACTGATAACCATTGAGATCTAATTGTTAATATTATTATTATAAGTTCCTAAAATATTAGTAATTAATATAATATTGTTAAGAGATTTAATAGTGCGATTAGATCTCTATGTTGACAACACTTAATCATGTTGTTGTTGGAGCTGTGGTTAAACATGGCGGCAAGCGGACCTTTTCTAATGCTGTTCCATTGTTTTCACTGCATTATAAATCAAAATCCAAGAAAAAGCCAACTTTCAGGTATTCATCATTCAGAAAATTATTTTTTTTTTGGCGTAGATCCCTCGTTTTCCCACTCAGCATGCGTAACTCCATAGTTTTTACTTAACTTCTGTGGAAGTTAGAGGGTATGACATAGTCGCTAGCCAAAATATTTACACTAATAACAATTGAATTTGTTGAATTTTTTCTTGGAAAAAAAAATTACTCAGCCTTTTGCCAGTCTATTTTTCTGTGATTTTGTTGTAGTTTTTTGATAGTGTTTTTTTGTAGGTTTTTTTGTTCATTTTTTTTTCTTTTATTTCATTGCTTAGTTAATGTATTAATTTTTATTACACCTGGACGGGATTTTTTGTTTCCCCTTGGTGTAAAACATATTATTCCTGTGTTCATCTTTTGTTTTCTTTAAAATCTGTTAATAAAGATTATTATTATTATAAAACTTAAAAAAAAAATTTCCCCACCATTGACTAAATTTTCCCTGTACCTCAATCAGGCATATTCTGCACCCCCAGTGTTTATTATTCATTCATATTTTTGTTTCAACCCAGGCTTATTAAACAATTTAATCTTTTAAGCTATTACAACTTATTACAATTTATTTTGGTTATCAGGAGACTAAAAATTATAAATTTTAGACAAAATGTATGAAATTCTAGTATCAACTAGTATATTTGTAAGTTTCTAGAACCATTTTATCAGTCTGAAATATATTTAATTTGGAAAGTATTTTGAAATTCATTTTTAAAACGTGAAAAAATTTGTTTCAATAATATAAATCATAAATTTAAATAATAAAAATAATAAATTAATTTCAATATGGCATCAATTGGTCATTGAAGTTTTTCTCTGGAAACCATCAACCAAAAACTTTTTTTAGTATAGACAGTCAACCTGGATTTGAAGTATGAAACATCATCCCCTTATTTATTATGTAATAGTAATTAAAAATATTCAAGTAATATTTTTGAAAGTAAAGTGTTTTAAAGTAATTGATTACACAAGATTTGCTGAAAAATTTAGTTTTTCAGAGAAAATTATTTTTGATTATATTTTCCTAATTGTAAAGTGATAATGTATGATATATCATAATTTATTATGAATTTAAGTTCATCTTTATTTAAGAAATAAAATAAGAGAATGGTTCTCAATTCTCTCCAAATTGCAACCTTTGAAATTAATAGTAATTTGATTCTGAGAATATTCACTCCCTTATGAATAATGTTTAAGAAATGGTTAAATATATTTCAGTTTAATTTTCAGAAATTTATTTTTTGCGCTTAAAAAAATCTTTTCAAATTAGTTTCAAACTTTATGAACGATTAAACACCTCCTGAGTGTTTTATGAATTGACCAATAGCTGTTTAAAGCAGGGGTTCCCAAACTTTTATAGCCCATGGACCCCCTGATAACATTTTTCATAACCCGTGAACCCCTTGTCTTAGGGACCGTTCATAAAGTAGCTAAAAATCTTATGTTTATGACTAATATTTCTAAACCACGGCTAAATTTTGTAATTTTTTCTAGTGTTTTTTTTGTGCATTGATAAGCCTTTGATTTCACACTTTTACATATTTTTTATATCTTTTTTTCATTCAAATCATCTAAAATCCTTTTGCCATTCATATGGTTACACAATATTTTTTGAAAATTATAACAATCAAACATTTAAAAATTTTGAAATAAAAATGAGTTATTCATTCAGCAAATCATAAAATTTCAGAAATAATTACAATTTATATACCGGATTTCAATTAATATAAGAGACAGTGGCGTATATAGAAATTTATTTCAAAAATTACTCCTCAGCCCCTCCCACACATATTTAATAGGTCTAATGTAGCTTTTTAATACATTTTCAGGTGATTATTTAAGTCCTAAAAAACATAATGTAAGAAAACTTGTGGTAAAAAAATTCCAAAGGGGGGTCTGGGAAAATGTTTGGAAATTTGACTCAAAAAACAGGTTTTTAACTAGTTTTGGTACACTTAGTCTGAATTTTGGATATACATTTTCATATAAGATTTGCATTTTGATGAACTTAATATTAAAAATTTTTTTTGGAAATAACTACTCTAAAACAGGTTTTCAACTTGTTTTTTATATACTTAGTCCAAATTTTGGACATACATTTTTAGGTAGGATTTGGATTTTGAAGAACTTATAATAATAAAGTTCCAAGTACAAAAGGGGGGCTTGGGGTCCTCCCCCAGAAATTTTTTTGAGATTTGACCTTAAAAAACAGGGATTTAACTTGTTTTGGTACACATAGTCCAAATTTTTTTGGGGGGGCAGGGCCCCCTCGGCCCCCCTTATATATGCCCCTGAGAGACTGGATGCACTCGCGGCCCGTGGGGCTGGTCAGGGGCTCTCCATAGCGATAAGAGAGAAAAGATTCCATTGCCCCTGCTCGCGATAATAAACTTTTCATATTACTAAAATTTGATTATAAGAAATACAAAATTTTTTAACCTTATCAAAACATTTCATTTAACTGAAATTTTTCCCGTGGACCCCCAATTTTTATTTTCATGCCCATGGACCCCCTGGAATTTGCTGTGGACCCCCCTGGGGGTCCATATGGACCACTTTGGGAACCGCTGGTTTAAAGATACCCATTATTTTGCATGATCCTTTTAATCAACTATGCATTAGTGTTGTGGGCTTTTATTTTTATTACCTGTCAACTATTGATACATTTTATCAATCTAATTAGCTACTTCACCTTATTGAGTTAGCCACCTATTCCATTCCTGGAAATGATCTTTTCAGAAAATAGGGTTTTGCTTTAAGGGATTTTTCCCATTTAAATTTTTAAAAGGGATGAAATAGATTTCGAAAATATCCAATCCCTTTAGACTAATGATATATAGACTGATCTTTTCCACAGACTGGTTTTCTAAATCGAATTCTATTCCGAATCGGTATCGAATCGAATTCGAATTCTATTCGAATTATTCTGGAGCTTATATTGCATTTTTTATATCCCATAGTCTAGTACAGATTATAGATAAGGGATGGTTTTTGTTTTCTGTAGTGATTGTGGGACTAAAAGATTGCTTTCAAATGTTGACACTATCTAAGTTTTAATTATTTAATTAAAGAATCCAATACTTAGTGAAACATGTTTATAACTATACTTTAGAGAAACTTTTGTAATACAGTTGTGATAAATGGGAATTTTGGTGGAATCATGAGGGAATATTGTTTTATAGACAGCATCGTTACACTCAGGTTTCACTGTATCTTTTTAATAACATTGGTAGCTTCAGTTGATACCTCAATCTAATAAATCTACAAAATTCCTTTAGAAAGACAGAAATGTTACGCAATTAGGGTTGAATTATATTTGAATGGTCTATCTATTTTGGCTAACATGCTTTCACGAACAGTTCTATAGTGAGATGTTTAAATTTGATGAAGGTTTATGCATTTGTCCATGGAAAACGAGTACTGGTGTACTCTTTACTACAAATTTTGCTCTTCCAAGAGATCTTATAACTTCCAACCTAGTTCATACGATGTCATTGCTTGGCTTTTTAAGGGGCACAATAATTTTTAATTTGAATAACTGTGATGTTTCTTTTGCGAAGTCACTAAGCTAACATTTAACCATGGCTTACTTTACTAGACCATGATTTAAGTTAAGTTAACGTATTTAACTTCGAAGATTCAGGGATTGGAGGACAATTTTAGGCAGATAAGGCTAAATAATAGTTTTGATCTACTTGTTTTTGTAAAAAGTAAAGGACATAGTGTTAGTTATAAATTGATGCGTTTGACAAGATCTCTTTTCTTCAAAATCTAAATCCCCAAAAAAATGGTTGACAATTCGTTGTCATCCCTCAAAATTAAACAAAATGGAAACAAACAAAAATTTGTCTTAAAAATTCAGTATAAACATAACGTTGTTGACATAAGTCAAATTCATGCATGGGGTGAACTTTGAAAAACTTTAGTCTTTAACTACTAAACGAAAGTGAAATTATGCCATTAGCTTATGTTGTTTCTCTTCTTCTGGTATCATTTGTCAAGGATGCTCCGTTCCTCTCAAGATGTGGCGTATGAATATAAATGGTCGAAGATTTGGACTGCTAAAAGGGGCTTGTTATCTTCCTCCAAGTGTGTGTGCGCCTTGAGTATTCCATTCCTCCCCTCCCTCACAATAATAAGACAAATGTGCCCCTCTCTCGGGCGACCTTTGGTCCGCCGAGTCCGCAATTTTCTTATCGAACATGACGTCATTGTGCTGTGTCTGTCTTGCCATTCATTACCGAATTTCGTGGGCCAATTGACCGATAGTGGCGAATATTCATTTGATTCCGGGAAGAAGGCGCCTCTGTCTGTGATCCCTGTGCTTTCCTGTCGCGAGGCAAGGCTCATCCGCATGGGGGGGGGGGCAATTGATCCCTCCCAAGGTTTCCACTGTTATGTGAAAAATAGCTGCAAGTCCCTTGAAATTTCTGTAACTTACAAGCAGCATTGGGTGTAACCCCAAGACTCAAAATGAGTTATAACACTCCTTTTGAGAGTCAAATTTCAAGCATTTTCTGGGGGAGTACCCCCAAACCCTCTCCAAAATTTTGAAGTCGGTTATACAGTGTATTTCCCTTGAAAATTCTACCGCTTACAAGAAGCGGTTACCCTTTGCGTGTTCCCCGAAGTAGTTTCAAATGAGATAAAAAGTTTAAAGGGACAAATTTCAAAATAAATTTTGACGTCTATTTATTTTTTCCCTTGAAAATTGTGTGGTTTACAAGGAACTGTTTTCTTCGGATGTTACCCAAAGGGTCTCAAAATGAACTAAATCTCTACTTTTTTAGGCAAATTTTCAAAATTTTTCTGGTGGAAGCCCCCAGACCTCCCAATTACTTCGAATAATTATAAAATTTTGACATATGTGCACACACCATAATTCAAATACTACGTTTAAGTGATCTAAAACTAGTTAGGGTGTCCCTTAGAAATGACGTTGAGTCTATCCCCAAAAACAAATTCTGGTTACTGCTCAGCACCACTTTAAAAAAATCTTTGCCCCCCAGCCAAAAACTGAAATGACGCCCCTGCTCATCCGACCCCTCTACCTCCGAAATAAATTAGAAATTAAGGATTATTCCTCTCAAAATAAACATCAGAATTGAACTAATTACCACTTAAGTGACATCCCTATTTAGGGTGCTGGTGCTAGTATTTACTTTTTGTAACCCATAAGAAGTCGTAGAATCTAGTCATTGCTAAGCCGTTCAATTTGATTTTGGCTTGTTTTGACTCAAGCTAACTTACCAGTTTTTAGTTTTTTTTGGTGGATTTATTCTTCAGGGGGGGGGGGTTCAAACAATAGTGTTCGTAGGGGGGGTGTCGCGAAAAAACCGTTCAACAAAACAAAAAACTCATAGCTTTACACATGTAATAAATTTGTTTTTTATTGAACGGTTTTCGTCTGAACGATTTTTGTACTGAACGGTTTTTTCGTATATCCCGTAGGGGGATAGCCGTTTTAGCTACTACGCACATGTACCGCTAACTAAAACCGTGTGAACAATCTATGGAACAACCTGAATTGTGAATAATTTTATTTTCATAATTGCTTATTTTACGAATAACTTATGATAACTTGTTTATGGAACGTACTGAATTGTCTCAAAACTAGACGGAAGGAGGAACAAACTTTTTGAACTTTTCCCCCTCCGTATCAAATCTTCCCCACCTTCACCACAAAACAATCTCAGCTGAATAGTTGTGTGGACGGTTATAGGAAAAAAAAAGCAACGGCCAATGTAAAAACCGCTCAGTAAAATCCGATCAAAAAACAAATTTATTACAGCGGTAAAGCTATAATTATAATTACATTTTTTTTTGTTTATTTTTTACCAATTTTCACATTGACCGGTATTTTCGCGACACCGTATTCTGAGTGGTTACTTTTAAGTTTTTCAATTGGACATGGATTGGTGACAGTAATGCAGTTTTGTAATTACGTTGTGTTAATTTAACTGAAATTTTTTCGTAAAGATTTTCTGTGACAGAATGCTACGAATTTCTCAACCTTTTTTCCCTTCTCACAGCGACCCACACTCGAAAGAGTTCACGGCCAGCTAGCTCGGAAATCTCGGCGTTTTCCAAGTTCTAATCGAAGTCTTTTGTGCCACCGTCTCAGTTGTCATTCTTGTTTATTCCCACGCCAGAGTGGCTTTATTTTCTTTCAATATATCCGAAAAATTCCGGACAAAGTAATCATCGCCTCGGGAAGCTGCTGCGTTGGAGGATCATTATGCCACCCACGCGAATTTCCCGCGCTTTTCCACCTCGCCAAAAGCTTTTTAGCTAATGGGTCGTAATTATGCAATGCTGTTAGTTATACATGGTGTAGTGTTTCAGAAACCTTCTCTTTTTCACCTTCTGGAGTCCGCTGCTGCTGTGGTCGAACGTCGGGGGTGGTTGGAACGCGTTCGGTCTGGCCATGACGTCTGGGCGTTTGATCCTGCACGAACGTCGGTATTTGGTGGAGAAATTAGTTTTCCTTTGAGTTGTGTCTGTGTGTATTTTAAACAGATCACTAATTACTTTATCAATCATTCGTGCCTGCTCATTGGAGATTTTTATTCTGAACGTTTTTATTTTCATTCCATTTTTAGGGTAATCAACCAATAGACGAGTTTATGGGAGACAGGATTTTTATAAGGGCAGGGGCGTATTTAGAAGGGACACACTATAGACCTTGGACCTTGGGTAGTATTCTGTTCCTGATGGTTCTGGGAACATCATCTTCCTTTAAAAACGAAAGGGTATCCTGGAATGTTGAGGAACTCCCCCCATGATTCCTTTGATGCTCCGATGTCAGAAAGCAGTTGTATCTTTCAATACAATGTTTCATTCGAGTCTTAAAATATATTTTAATTCCGTGTAGACTGTAGAGGGTCGAAATCTTTGAAGCAGGTTCCAACCCTCTCTGGAGCATTTCATACCAGAGAAACACTTCCATCATTTTTTGCGAATCTCCTCAAAATGCTTATGCTTTTGCAAGTATGCATCGACTCCTACTATACAGGCCAGGGTGTTTCCAAACTCTTTGTAAATAACGATAGGATGGGTAATGGGGGACCTAGGATGGGTAATGGGGGAATAGGAATGGGGGGGGGCAGAGATGCTCAATTGAAGTGCTAAGACATAATTTAGTTCGAGGGCGTTACAAAAATCGATTTTCCCCAGGCCCGTTTTTATAAATAAAACATAATTGAGTAAAAAGATATATTGCATGAGGTACAGCAGTATGCCAGCTACTTTCACCCTCGCACTACATTCATTGCGTCCAAGCAAACAGTGTGCTTCTCCTCCTCTCCCCATTCCTATTCGAAATATGCATGTCTAGGGTTTCACAGGGAGTTCTGAAACACTTTATAAAAGGTTCTTGTCAAACGGATACATCTTAAGATTTTAAGGGTGTTTTTGTGTATTGTAATCTCTGCTATTCATACCTAAATCACTTTAACTTTCAATAGTTGGGGAAAAACTTTATGGCTTTTCTTTTCACTTTATTTAATATCGAATGATAAAATGTTCATTGTGTTTATATTAGTGTGCCCCCTTCAGTTTTAATGAAATTATTTTAGGCGATTGTAATCAGATATATTCAACAAAAAAAAAAACGCTCAAGTGACTGACAGTTTTTTTCCTTCAAAGATATAATCCCTTGCACCCCGGAATCCTACAGATCGGTCTTCTGGAAAGAACTCTCGTTCTTCATTGTTTCCACCACACTGGAGATTGCATCCCTCTAGTTTTTTTAATACTTCTAGCGTTCCTCTTCGTAGAGAGGGATCCTCTGTTAACGGTGACTGGTTTTTTAGCGGCTGACGTCACTACTGCTGGAGAAGAACGGGTCCTTTTTTTAAATGTTCCCAGTCGCTTGACTTTCTCACGGCACACTGACACTGAAAGTTAACGCCTGCGCGCTATATTTGGCAGGCTTTCGCCCCTGCCGATCTTTCTGGCTGCAGCTAATTAACTGATTGCCCTTTCGATTGTGTTGTGATTTTTCGGTGGATGAAATTGTATACAGGAGGGCGTTGCGTGTCTTAGTGTTTGAATTCCGTTTTGATGCAATTCCCTCAGTCCCCCTGGCAATATGTGACCTTGGCTGCCATAAAAAAAAATAAAAGCCTCTCAGTGGTACGGCCAGAAAGAAATTTTCAAAATATGTTATATCATTTTGATTTTTTGCCAGTTAATTATAAGTTGGTATTTAGATTTTTTTTCCTGGGACACACTTGCTACCAATCAACCATCTATTATTTTTTCATTATTTTTGTTTCTGGACTTAAAAGGTAAACACTCGAAACCAAAATGCTCTCATATTGCTTTGTTTGAAAAAAAAAAGGTATCATCGGCTTCTCTATACGCACTCTTGGTTAACAGTTATGTGTGAATTTAAATAACGCGCTGTTTAATTGATGCTCATATTTTAAAATAGTTTGTCATTCGTTCCATGTATGACTTCCGTATGCGAATATCTGGGCAAATGTTTCCATTCCTCTTTTGAGATAATTTGAGATGGAAGCTGTGTAGGTTTTCCGGTTACGCCCTGCAGAGTGGGCGAATTTTTCAAGTTTCGGGGCATTCGTCATTACACGAACAAAGGTAGAAACATTAATATTTATGAACCATTTTATTCCGCGTGTGGAAGATGACAGAAATACGGGAGGGGAATCCCTCCGCTTGTAGTGTTTACGGAAAGGTTTTTATGACGCAGAAGTTGGCGCTGTTCCCTGGCGTGAAACACTTTCAATAAGCATATTGCCTATTCTTGCTAAAGAACATCATCTTAAAAAAAAAAACAGAAGCAATTCCTTGTGATGCTGAGTCAAGTCTTTAGCATTATGGAACATGAATATAGGCTTTGTGAATTTATCTTCGCTGGGCATGTAATTAATAAATAACACATTTTCTTTATAATATCGGTGTAGGAAATAGGGATGGAAATAGCAAGAAAAAAAACAGAAACTTCGGGGGAACGTTTTTTTTTCCCGAAAGGTTTATTGTTTTCCGGAAAAATTGAGATTTTTTGTTTAATATACTGTATTTAGAATTATATCACTGTTTGTTATCAACTAAAAATGTTTTAGTTAAAAATGTTTTAGTTGATGTTTTTGTATAATTTTAGTTCTTAAAAATGAAATTTTACGATATAATCAAGCATTTTTTCCCAAAGAAGTTTGATTCCACTCAGAAAAAATGGATGTATTCTTTCTTAATTGAATTGTTTATTTAAGAAACCCGTTAAAACGCTTATGCTGCAGTTAATGAGTTTCGGAAATACCTCAGTTAAAAAAACTCTTAAAATTCCATACTCTCTCCGAGATACTATATTACAATATTCCTCTGAAATCGAACCCATAGAAATTTAATTGTCTCAGTTCCATTTGAAATTTCCTTCGAAATCTGTATTTATGCGAGGTCCGTGTTTTTCAAATGTCACAAAGAAAGGGATTGTTCGCTTAAAAGAAAAGACCTTCGAGATCTCCTTCATGACCGCCTGTTGGGAAAACAAAATAATGCGTGATTCATAAAGATCGCATATTGATTTGCGGAGGGAAACCACCGCGCTCTTTCGTAACCCTCGCGTGTTGCATTTTCTTTTGGTAGTCAACCTGTTTCAGGCAGGGTTGCTGTTGCTACCTCCCAGCGCGAAAGCTGTCTTGGGTGCCAGGGCTTGTCTTGGGTGTTTTTTACAGCGCGTAATAATGTGCCTCCCCGGAGCCAAGTTATTGACCCCTGCAGTTTCGAAATATATTTCGAGAATATCCTGTGCGTAGGGAATGGGAACTGGACACTTATGGAATGTGTTCTCGACGATATTTCGTTTGCAGGAAATGTTTTTAATTTATGAAACATTTTTTAATGCCAGCTAAAAACTATTTACATATGAAAAAAAAATTACATGTGTTTAAGGGGTCATTTTCACCATACACTTGGATTTCAGAATTAATTTTTTTTCAAACTTCCTAATTTCTAAATGAAATAAAATAAATGCATATGAGTGTTTTTGTTTTTACGTATGTTTAAATAAAGTTTATGGAAAAGCAATTGCTGCAGAAAAGCAAAAATGTATGCACTTTTGCCTACATTTAAATTTAATTGAGAATTTTTATGTTGTCTGATAGTTATTTTGCTATCATCTTTAATTATCTTCAAGTTATATTGTACTTTTTAATAATTAAATAAGAACTAACAATTAATGAAAGTTAATTTTGGTGTCACAAAATACAAAATTAATGTAACTTAACATATTTTAATAAATTTTGCTAGTAATACTGTGACCAGGTAATATAAATAATTTTGTAATGTAAAATTAGCTTGTTTACTGAAAGAATAAATTAGAAAAATTAAATTATCTATTACAATTCGTTTTTATTGTTGGTGGAATTCACAAATAATGTAACAGGTTTTTTTCTTTGTATTTCCTTGTGCTTCCTAATTACCTCAATATAATTCTTTAACATAATGTTTTTTGAAGTGGTTCTAAAAACACCTGTTTCTTTTACAGCTGGAGGTGTTGGAAAGAGTGCCTTGACCATTCAATTAATACAAAATCAGTAAGTTTTTGGTTTTTTATTCTTAATTTGAATGTGTAATAATTATTAAAACTTATTTTGGATAAATTATAACTTTTTTTAAATTAATGTATTCTAATTAACTGTTATATTCTCCACTTAACCCATATTTGTTATAACTTAATTTAACTCGCATCATAATTTGTTATTAAAAATTTTCATTTTCACTTTTACAGCTTTGTTGATGAATATGATCCAACGATAGGTGAGTTACTTTTTGCTTCTTTTGCAGTACACTTATAAATTTTAAACAGCCTGGCTCAGTGAGAACTGAAATATCTGAATTCTAGAAATCAAATTCTTCTTCAAATATTAGTATTTTTGTTTAAAAGTTCTAAATTTAAAAAATCTGCATTTGAAAGTAACATTGTGCTTATTTAACTACAAGTTCTAAAATTTATCTTGTGAAAACATGTTTACAGTGGTTCATTATTTGCTTTTATTACAGAGGACTCATACCGGAAGCAAGTTGTAATTGATGGGGAAACATGCCTTTTAGATATTTTAGATACTGCAGGTCAAGAAGAGTATAGGTAACATTAAAAATCCTTAAGAATATCCTTTAAATAATTTAAGTTTTTGATAAATAAATGGATTTTTTCTTAATGTTGTTGTAAAAAGCATTATCACAGTAATTTAGATAAATAATGTGACTCTAAATGTGCATTAAGTCATATTTTAAAGGACTTAGGGATTTTATTTAATGTGCAAAAAATATTTAAAGAAAATTTTGTGTGCAGAAAGTTTATTGTTTAACCACGTCTGCATGAAGAAAAGCAGCAAAAATTTTGCACGCTGTTTCTTTATCTCATGGCATAGAACTGAATTAATCTATTGATTATTTTAAACCAGCATTTGTTTTTTATGTTGCAGTTTTAAAGCTTATTTGTACACATTTCTATTGGTGTATAATATTATTAATTCTTAATCCACATAACACTTAGATTAATTAGCGACTCAATATCTTTGTTATTTAATGCACATGGTTTGATATCAAATAAAGATATCTTTAAGTTTTATAAGAAAATACTTGAGTGTACTAATTTATTGGTCAAATTTCTTGCAAAGGTTTAACAATTGAATTTGATGTTACTATGGGATTATGATTATTTGGAGGTTCATTCTGGCTTGCACTGTACACATTTCTTGAAGATGATTTCAAAATATTTTTTTAAATACTTTACCTATTGAAATTATAATAAAGAAATTATTTTATAGTGCTATGAGAGATCAATATATGAGAACTGGAGAGGGTTTTCTTCTTGTTTTTGCTGTTAATAATGCCAAATCATATGAAGATATAAGCATGTATAGAGAACAGGTAAGTCCAATGAATTGCTTTTTTGTTCACTAGCATATGACTATTTCTAGTTTGATTTGTTTTTATTTAGAGAATTTAATGTTATTGTCATAACATATACAATTGATTGAAAATTTGCTCTTTGGGTTAATGTAAAGTGAAAATGTATACAATTGCATCTGCTTTTTTAATTATCTTATAAAATGGTATTTTTGATATCTCTGTAAAAAAACACCAAGCTGTTTTTTGATGCAAAATATAAGAAATATTGCCAAAAATTATAAACCATCATTGTCAACTTATTTGGCTAGAAAGCCTAGTGCCTTCTGAATTTTTTCCTTGGCATCTGATTCTCGATCGCCAACATATCTTCCTGATAGTTCGGAAGTCTGTCTCATCCGATCAATCCATCTCAAAATTGGTCTTCCCCCGCTTCTGATTGTTAATGAAGAATTTTCGGTACTTGTGTATTATCTACATGCCAGAGTTTTTGTATTTCACCATTCCATTTTATGTATACAATTTGTTCATATATTTATGAGTATGGGTAACAAACTTAAGTTTATTTTACCTTTAGGAGAAAATATTTCATTTTGAAAGTTTGTTTAAAAAAGAAAACTGAATATTATTAGTATATTAAAGTTATTAATTTAAGATAGTTTTATTTGTCCAAATTCCTTTAACGTTTCCTAACTTTTCAACTTCCTCTAATTTTGTATTAGCTCACTACTGCTCCCTAGAATGCTTCAACACTCTTTACTTTGTACTGGAACCTCTGAGTAAAACATTCAACTCAAGTTAATTGTATTAATAAGTGACTTTCCTTTTGGTTGCAACATTTTACAACCTTATTTATAATTTTTTAAGATATGGAAAGTAGTATAATGTAATCTTATTGGCAAGAACTTTAGTAAAAACATACTTATTTTGACTATTTTTGTTTCTTAATACCATGCCTGTTCCCTTTTGCAGATTAAACGTGTGAAAGATGCAGATGATGTTCCTATGGTTTGTAAGTATTAAGTTTTCATGATTTTAATCTTTGAAATGTTATTTAATATTGAATAAGTTTTTAAACTACTGAAAAATCATCAATAACTTTCATGTACAATTTGAAATCATCATAATCAAAATGTCATATTGCTAAATTTTCTTTTATTTGCTTATGCTAAAAATAATTTTGCTTTGCTAACTTTTCTTAAAATAACTTTACTTAGATAATCACAGAACTAAAATCTAACTTAATAATTTGTTTAGAAAGGTGATTATATTATTCCAAATACAAAAGTGGTTAATAACATCCTTTTGAATTTAGAAGGTACTACTGAAAAATTAACACTTAGCTTTTAACTTCTAATTAAATAGCTTATTTTTTTCAGTGGTTGGCAACAAATGTGACCTCCCAATGAGAATGGTTTACATGCATGGCGCTGCTGAATTAGCCAAAAGTTATGGAATTCCTTTTATAGAAACTTCTGCCAAGACTAGAATGGGTGTTGATGATGCGTTTTATACTCTAGTTCGAGAGATTCGTAAAGATGTGAGTTGTATATTTCATTCATCATTTTTATAGTCTAAAACTTTTTTCCTCAGAGAATATTTAAATAGAAATCCTTTATTGTAGTGTCAAAAAGTTTGATTGTGACTTTTGTAGTGATGCAAAATTTCCGGAAATTTTGGGAAGGCAGTAAACCCCCCCCCCCCCCCCTATTTTTTTCCCTTTGTGAAAATACTCCTGTCTAGTTTTTAACATATTAAAAATATATCCTAGTTATTAAAACTTAAGTTTTAAAGTTTGTCTGTCCTCGCGAGGCACGAGTGGCAAACCTAAAATCAGTACCCACAGCAGAAAAAGCAGTGGCGAGTGCAGGGTATCGGGTATCTAATAGAAGTGAGATAACCATCTTTATGGCTTTTTTAGTACACTCGCCACTGTTTTTTCTGCTGTGGGAGGACAGCCAAACTTTAACCAATTACAGTAACAAGAAAAATGTCCCATCCTACCCTGTTGCCAGTATAGGATGGGACAAAAATAAAACATAATTTATTTTTGTTATTGTTTCATTTTTTTGTTTTTATTTATATAATTTATATTTGTTATTTATATTAAATCATACTTGCAAAGTCCAATTCAAAAGAAAAATATGATTGTGCCCAACTAGATCCACCAATAATTTCTGTCGGTGATAACTGGGCAATTATATTTTGTTCATCGATAGTGAACAGTCTATTTCCTGTGGGAAGCAAAACAATCATTTTCTCATTTCCTTTTTTCCACCAAAAGTCAGTGTCCTTACCCTACCCTACACATCCTACCCAAAGAGTAAACTTTTCAAAAATTAAATAGTTTTTTACAAAAAAAAAATGGCTTTAAGCTTAACTTAACTGTTTATTCATAAGGGATTTATCATTGAGTTTACAAAACAAAATGAGATAGAAAATTTACTTTAAAAGTCTGAGTAGTTATTTACTTCTGACTTAGTAAAACAATCCTTTTCGTTCACAAACTCTTAGGAGCTTGCAGCTAATATAATAAACAGCACCAAATACGAAACAATGATATACCTCTAACTGGTGGAAGACTCATAAACTAAAAATAATTTTTAAGAACTATTGAAGGTGTCTCACCCTACCCCACTCTCCCCTATATAGTTTTTTAGAAACTAAATAATAACTATTGTATAAAAAATAAATCATTAATTCAATTTTTTCAAGTGGAAATAAACCCATTTAGATAAAAAAATGGTACCCCCCCATGGTTATTATAAGGTTAAAATTTTACTTTTTAAGAACTAGATATAATAATAATAATAATACTTTATTTAAAAAAAAATAAAAAAACATTACAAATATTTTTCACTAAGGGGCCCTAGCCCTTCCAAGTGAAACATAAAATTAACTATTGTAATTAATTTATATATATATAAATGAAACAAGGAAAAAAATACAAAACTTTGAAAACATTAGAGATAAAATCAGTCATGAAAAAAAAAACAATGAAACATACATACACAAAAAATACAAATAAGAAATAAGAACATTTGGCAAAATGCAGAGCATAAAAAACAGTCAATATCAGTGGCTCTCAAACAATTTTATTTACCTTAAACCACTGCTTACTTAATACTATAAATCGGAGTAATTTAAATTTAATAAATATGTTTACAGACTCTTTTTAAAAGAAAATTTATTTGAATTGGTAGTTAAATATATTGGCAGTTTATTGTATGTAAAAGAACGGACCCTGATATAGAACACTTTTACACAGAATCTCTGTAAGGCTTTGGGATATTTAATAGAGGTGGTTGTCTGAGATTATAATGCATAATAGTATTACCAAATGAGCTAATGTTATTTTAAATAAAAAGTGATAATATGAAGTAATAAAGCTTCTTTATAGATAATTCTTATAAAAATAGCAAATAATATTTGGATGTACAGTGAAATTAGTTCATCTCTTCCAGCTTACATTTTCCAAGTTAAATGTTTTCATGTGTGGTTTAAGGTGCAGAAATTAGTTTTTTTTATTATGTTATATGTTTAATATGTTTTTATTCCTTTCACAATTTTAATGACTGAATTACATTAAGTATTTATTACACAAAGAACAAAATAAAACCTTGGAATATATTTTATAATCTAATTTATCTGTTAAGCGTTTAAGATTTAAAAATCACCTGCTAACATGCTACACTTTTTGATGTAAAATATCTCAGTAAACACTGCAGCCAATAAGATTTAAGATGGAATATTAAATTGATGGTAAAAATAGTTGTACCAATGTACCTGGCTTTTTTTTGTAATAGTACATGGCTTTATAGTCAGATGACACAACTTTCTGACAAGACCACCAAAAGAGAAGTATCTTCAAATAATCCAAAACTTAAAAGTAAAAAAAAGTAAAAGTTTGATAAGTTCAATAGTCCAAGACAAAGTTGACAATTAAAAATTGGAGACATTCAAATTATTAAATTTGCATTGTATTACTTTTTGGTATGATCTTCCTTTCTTCAAAATTTTTCTATTAGCTTTTAAAAGCAAATTAAGATAAAAAACAACAACCTTGAGGTCCTTTTTGAATGTTTTTTTATTTGCTTTTCAGAGGGAACGTAAAGGAAAAGATAAAAAGAAGCATAAGCGCAAAGGTCGAAAAAGGCGCTGTGTTATATTGTAATGTAAGTATAGGTATTTTAATTCATTATCTGCTCCATTTCTACCTGAACTGTTGTTTTCCTTGTTTGATGTCTGAATTATTGTTTTGAGTAATTATTTTTTAATATTTAATGTGATATCATCTCTACCAATTTTATTCAACCTTGAAAATAAATTTACTCTGGTGATATTTAAATGGGGAATAACTAAAATGAAATGAAAGAATGTAAGATGTCTGGTTATGTATTCAAAGTTACTTATTTAAGCTCTGTGGAATTCGTAAAGGGATATGAGGTACAACTTTGAAATTCTTTCATCTTATTAATTCTAAATTTTGAAAAAAAATTGTTGTTAATATCAGTTTTTCTGTATCAGTATATATTATTATTCCCTATTTGTTTCACAGACTTTATTAATTTTTTACTTACTTCCACTAAAGAATTACTAATATGTTTATTTCTTGTGATGTTTTGCCTTGTCCTGTCTTTTTCTTATTCATTTGTACAGAGTTTGGTCACCATAAATAATACCCAAGCTTCAACATATAAGAAGGGAAAAAATAAATCTTAATTTCTCAGTAGCCTTTTTTTTCTTACAGATGTATCAAGAGTAGTTTTTTTGTGAGCTAGTTATAGCTACATTTTCAAGTCGGATCTTCTCGCCTCGAGCGATCCGTTTGGAGCCAACTCTTTTGGACTCATTTCTAACAAAGTAATTTCTATGACAAAGTTTTTGGAACTTATTACTGTTTATTACTCACAAAAATTGCACAGAGTTAAAAATGGAGCAATTTGCTATCGATTACAAAGAATATTTAATTAATAGCCCCAAACAGACTTTACTGTGCAACTTGAAGTGCCAAGAGTACTTCTTGCAAGCTGTGATTCCATTAGTAGGATACTTTTTAGGACAATTTAAGTTTCATTATTTCATTCTGTTAATTAATGTTACTTATTTTTGCACAAGTGTTTTTTTTTTGTGCAACAATTGCGCGTGGAGAACTGCCATCAGAAGAAATCTTCTGCACAGTGTTTTTGTACTTTTCATCTGTTTTTGTCTCTGAATATCTTTTTTTTTGCTTCGGAACTCTTGTTAAACAGTTTGTAAAGTCGTTTTCCAGGGGTGATTATTTTTAAGTGTGCAAACATATTCATTATTGTGCTTCCAGTATTTTGTCATACTTTTGCATGTTATTGTGCCATTTGTTTGATTTAGTTGCATCATTTGTGTAGTATTTCTTAATTGTAGTCTTTTGAAAGTATTGTTTGCACGTAGAAGTTTTTGCCTTTAGTTTTGATGAAAGCTGACATCTCGGTTTCAATCCTTCCCCTATTTACATCATTAATATCAGTGTGCATTGTTAAATGAATTTTGGAAGTATAGTTTTTCTTATAAAATCTGTGATAAGTTGCTAGAGTTTGATATGAGCCTTTAGTCACCTTTCTCAGTTACCAACTTTCCCGAGAATTGTTTCCTCCCAAAGTTTTGGGCCCAGACCCTCAACTTGTGTGTTCATTCATGTTACTTGATTAATGCTCTTCTGCTATTGTTCTTGCAACAGTTTATTGTAACTTTGAACTATGTGTTTTAAGAAAGTTTTAAATGTATAATAGTTATGGTACATAATGAGTTTTTTGAAGTAGTTATAGTTACTTTCTCCTGTAGGGGTATAGCATTAGTGTCATAAACTGTTTTAAAGTTGTATTCTTGAATACAAGATTTTATAAAGGTGCTAAAAGAATTTTAAAGACATAGATCTAGTGTTTTAAAATTGTAACCAAATCAAATTTATTATGCTTTTCAACACATTAAGAGGTTGATGTTTTTGTATGCATAATTTGATCCTCAGCTGCTGTTTCTTTTAGTTCAAAAACATTTCTTTTTACATAGTGCTTGAATACAATGCTTTTTTGAGCTTGATGTTAACTGACAAGACTTATAATTATTGGGAGCTCTTTATGAATTCAGTGTTGGAGTACATATCATTTTATAGTTCAACTTCTTTTAAAGTTAATCTATGGAGACCACTTTTCCCATGTCTGATTAAGCTGTGACAATCTTATTTACTTTTCTTATACAGTTATAAAATTATTTGATTGCCATTTGTTAGATCTAATCTTGTGAAATTTTAAAATTAGTTAAGGAAGTTTTTTTGAGGTTATTTATTCAAAATCATTTAAATATGAATTTTTAAAATGCGTCATCCTTTATAGTTTGAATGTGAAATAGACTAATTTCGTTCATAATTGACTGGAATTAAAAAATTTGTTGGTGTGTGAATCCAAATAAAAGATCTTTACTTTTTTTTCTGAATCCAGATAGGCATAAGTTTATAAATAGTGTGTTAATTTTATTCCTTTGTTCTCTTTAACTAAATATGTTTACAAAGGCAAGTAGTTATAACTCGGCTTATTTTTAATTTAAAAAGTGAAATATTTATCTTTTTTAATAGCTGCTTGGTTAAAAGGTTACTTGTAGGTAGATATTTAACTTAGATATTTACTTGAGAGTATCTCACATGAAAAAGTTTCATATTTTGCAACTTTTGTTTAAAATGAGTTTTTAAAGGACGTCTACATTCTATCCTTTACTATTGTTTAGCTTAACTTCTACTGGTTAGCCATATCTTGTTTAACTTTTGAAAACATAAAAGGAGGGATACTTATATATGGATATCATTATATCAGTCAAGTGTCATGTTTTACTATTGACTTCATTTTTTTTAAACCTGACATTTCGTCTTAACTAGTTTTTATTGCAAAAACATTGAGAAAAAAAACTGTGCCTAAATCTTTAAAGCTATACGTAGATATGATGTAGCAATGCAATAAGTTAATGCTATTACCTTGTGGGGGTCTATAAAAGCACTGCTAGTTTCATAAGTCCATTATTACTTTGTAACAATACTTATTGGGCTGGCTTATAAAGCATTATCTTACTGCTGCCTACCCAGTGATAGCTTGCAACTACTGATATCTGATATTATTAATGAAATCATGCCTTTATTCCAACTGATAGACTATTTCACTTTAGCTTAAGATAGTATAAGCTTTTCTGGAATTGCCTAAATGTATCCCTTACTTTGTTGAAATTGAAAATTTTGTAAACAAACTTAAAATTTAATGTTTTTCATTCTATGGTCTGCTTGATAAGAGCTGATGGATTGTTATCCTAATCTGCTTTGAAAACTGTTCAACTTTTAGTGGTGATGATTGGATAAGAAGTGAATGATTACCAAAAAAAATTATTTGAAATCAAATTCAGAAAGTTTCTTGGGTCTTGCATCAAACACATTTATTCTTAAAAGTTGATTGATTCTAAGTACATAATTGCCCACTTCTCATTGTAGGTTGGGCAAAAAAAAAAAAAAAAAACAAAGACATATCGAAATTAAAGGAAATTGAAAAAAAAATTAGTTTGATTAAACTTGAACTGAGTTTCAAAAGGTATGAATGTTTTACTCTTAAGTTGACAATTATTTTTGCATTTTGAAAGTTGTATACAAACTGAAGAATTCTTAAACCAGGACTTCATCACTTTCGAGAAATTCATCTCCCTTTAAGACTTCTAAACAATAGATTAGGGCAAATATTTCAGATTTATTTTAAGATGTATCTTTTTCAAAAACTACAAAAACTGAAATGCTTTGTTAAAAAACCCTCTATGTCAGGTAAGAGTATTTCCTCAATTTGTTAATAGCTTATGAACATAATAATCATACTTCCTTACGTTTATGTAGTCCTTGAAATTTAATTTATTCTTTTTGCATGAATTTTGTGTTTAGTTGATATCTCAAAACTGCATAAGTGTTTATCTTAAGAACTGAAGTACAAGATTAACTCACTACAGAAGGAGTTAGTTGGCAATATTTTTATAAGCTATTAATTAAAAGGTGTATTTGTAGGATATTGAGAGGATATGATGTACAAAATCAGTGATTAAAATGCTTAGTGACCCTCAACCTTCTCGGAAATTTCTAAAATTATAGAAAATAATAGAATCCAGCAACTTACCAAATTCTTTGCCTTAAATACATAAAAGTGTCAGGTTGATTTACATGCAAAGTTCAGCTCAAAGTCACTTGGCACTTAATCTAGCAATACTTACAAGGGTTGTAAATTAATCTCATTCCATTTGCTTGTAATATTTATTAATATCTTCCATTCTTCCCTTACATGAATTTCGTATATATTGTGCCTAGGCCTTGTCGAAATTCGCTTTGCATTTATTTTATGATTGTACATGTGATCTATTTGTGTTTTTCATTGTACACAAATTGTGCAATGGAATATTTTGCAGCTTTTTATTACTCTCCAGTAAGAAGTTAAAGTATATCTCTGATAAAATTCTTTAAGCATTGTTCCTAAAATTAATGGCACCTTTAAAATCCCCTAAAAGTTATAAATTGTACTTGGGATTAGTTTTTCCTGTTGGCAAAGCATCTCAGATTTTAGTTTGTATTGCTACAATTATCATGCAATTGCATTGCTTTGCATTCAACTGTAAGACATCGAATTGTGCTTGTTAATGGCTATAATTAAGATTTAAGATTTTCTGTACAATGCATATTTATATTTGTACAAAAATGAGCATGATCACTCATCTTAGTATCATTATTCAGATTCTCAAAAAGTCCAGTTGTGTACTTATTGTTTTTTAAAAAATGATATTATTTTTGCTTCCCTTTTTTGAAATTTCAATTTTTTTTATCATTCCATTATGAATGAGTTATAACTTTACATTCCTGTATTTGCTTTTTCAAGTTATAATTCGGGTCTTTTTTCAGTAGTTTTTGAAGTAAACCTAAACAATTATATCTGAACTACCAAATAATTTTTAAATCAAATTTAATTTCAATCTTATGAATGAAATTCTGTCAGGTCACCATTATGGTAGTTTTGATTGTTAAATAAACAATAATGTTTTGTTAAATACACAACTGGTATCCATGTTTGAAAATTCATTTCTTCATCCATTAATACAGTTTCGCATGTAGTCAAATTAACTGTAGTTTGGAGATGAGTATATTTGTGAATTGTTTAGTACTCAATTATCATTATTCCAGCTTTTTAAGGTGCCATTGCATCTGTGTGTTTTATTTGCACTCTGTTTTTTTCATTCAGGGAAAAATGGAAATTCATTCTTGCAAGTTTGTATCATACAGTTTTATTGTTGACTGTTTGTAAATAATTGAAATAAATTTTGGGTATATTCTTACTTATTGTTTTAATTTATTTATATATCTATTTATGTAGTGTTTCTCAATTTTTTTTTACCACATGATCCCACTTAAGATTTTCTTAAATCCTTATGCTTTCTTTGTTGAAATTATGTTATGGATAGCCTCAAGTTTGGCCAGATTATAGTGTAGATTATTTAGAAGTGTTTCTAAAATAATCAGACAAATTGGTGACTTTGAAGTTCTCTTTAGTTGCCTCCTGTGAGGCTTTGTCACCATGTTGGGAAACCATTGCTTTGACATGATAAATCTGAAAAATTACTGAGATAAAAATAGCTTTGTTGCAAATGGTTTTTGGGTAACAAGATATATTTTCTGCTGTCACTTGCATTGAATACCAGTCCTCAGAATTTTACAGGAATACATAAGCTACTTATGTTTTTATTTCTAATTTAACATATAAAAAGACTATGAAATATTTGTGACATGTATACCATGTAATGTATATGTTGGAGATATAATTTCAGCCAATGTCAGAATTTAAAACTAAAAGGTCCACTGGTTCCTTATAATGGAAAAGTGAAGGGAGCCATTGAAATAAACAATTTTAAAAGCTAAAATAATAGTGAAGCAGGGGTGTAGAATATGGTTCAGGCGAAATTCAGGCAGTTGTAGAGAAATTTTTGCCTATGTATAAACGAAAAAACGCTACACATCCAAGTTTTTATTAGTAACAAATATTTTGGCTGGTGACAATATCATACCCTAGAAATTCTACGGAAATTGGTGAAAACTACAGAATTACACCGAAAAAACGAGTTTCCTTCGTGAACACTTGAAAGTTGGCTTTTCCTATTGTTTTGATTGATATGCAGGAAAAACAACTTATCCGTGGCAAAATAGGCGATTCTCACAAAAAGTTGTTCAATCACGTCAATGTTTTTGTGTTATAAAGTTAGGTTAAATATAGGAGAGCTTTACTGTAGCTCAAATTTGGCAGTTTCTAATTCAAATTTTAAAACATTTTTGAGCAAAGATATTAAGTCCATAAGAATTAAAACTTATGGATTACTACCTAGAAAATTATTGAACCTCACAGAAATTCAGTAATTAAGAAAACTAGACTTTATAATAAGAACTCTTTGTACTTTAAGTACTAACATAAACTGGTATGAAAATAGGGGGGCATTTCTGGAGAAATTATGATGAAATATGGATAAATTTTTGACAAAATTATGTTCAGGAGAAATATTGGGCTTTGGGAGATTTTTGTTCCTGGAGTGAAGTTAGTAAAAGGCGAATTTTACCATCAGCCTACAAAATAAATATCAAACAACTTAACAGACAGTATAAGAAAATTGTGAGGAGTTTTCTAAATTGGTTGAAGCATAAAAAATTGATAGCATGTATTCCTAGTACATCAAAAATGAGTTTTGTATTGTTTTTAAGGTTCAGATTTCCAAAAATTTAATAATTGGTGCTGAATAATGATTTTTAAAAATTCCCATTTAGTTGATGGTTATACCTTAGTTACTAGTGATTATGAGAACTGGTAATTTCAGATTTTTAACACTATATTAGAAGTCCATTTGTAAAAGTTATGAAAAGAAAAGATTAGAAATTCTACAAACTTGTATTACTTTTAAAGATAAAACTATAGTTATAAAAATTTGTCTTTTTTTTTTCATTTAGAAAAACGAATTTTTTAAAATCTAAATTTATTTTACATAAATTTCTCATTTGCTACATCTGTTTTTCATGTAGAACAGATTGTAATATTTAGCATTAAGTAGTAACAAGTTTCCTTACCCAGTTTTGCACATTTGCTTGAAAAAAGTTTTCTTTATTGTTCTGCTTAGCATGATAATGATAATGTAGGGGAGAATAGGGTAATTGGGGTTGATTTGTAATTGCTTTAATTAGTGAAATAGTTGGCTTGTTCCTTACTACTCCAAGTTGTGTAACAAGATACTGTCACTTGGGGACAAGTGAAATACTCCTTTCCATTTTTACTTACAATTTCCCTTAAACTTATATTGCACTTGCAAATGAAATAATTAGCTGGAGTAATAGTTTTTTTTAATAGAAAGCTAATGATGCACTACTTTTTGTATTTATTTAAGAAATAAACTTTAAAACATGTGAAGGGGCAAATCTTTTGGAAATTTTCATTTTCTTATTTCCCCATTCTCCTCTTGCTTATACGTCGGTCCCGAGCTATTCCACATATCTTGGTTTGACTGAAAATTTCGGCTTTAACTTTCTAAGTTAAAGGCAGCATGTTAATCGATTTGCCTGTGTATGTTATTTTTTAATTGAAACAAGGGAAGTTGCAAAAGGTTACTTAATCCAAGCAAGTGTGGGTCACTGGGCCTCACCAAATATTCTAGTTTTATTAAAACGAACAAATAGAACGTATCTTAACATAACCTTCTATCTACTTTCTATATCCACACATCTTTTAACTACAGATCCGTTGAAAACAACTTATTCAACATTAAAGTTAATACTGTTGAGCAGACGTAGAGTTTTTCACTCTTCAGTACACCCTCACTTCGCACAGTATGGCCGAGTACAGCCTGTTCCACCGGGGTACACCATACGCCTTGACGTACACGTACCTCCCGATCAGGTGATCCGGGCATTCGAAGTGCAATGTCCTTCGGAAGAGGGCGTTGTTCAGTCTGGATATCGATGCACATTTTGAGCCGCTGGTGCTGGTCTCCAGTCTTGGTTTGTCTTCCACGAACACAGTGAGTTTATCGAGGTTGTAGATATATTCTCTGTATACGTTGGTGCGATCTGAAAGGAGAAATATTGGTTTTGTCAATTAAGTGGCTTGCAACAACGAAGCTGTTGGAGTTAGCTCGTTGTGCTGCGAGCTCCTTGATTGGTATTTTTGGTAAACTCTTAAAACTTTTGGTTTAATCATGAAATACTTATACCTGACTCCAATGTTTCTTGATAATGGAGAAATAAGCTGAGAGCAAACGAAGGAAGTAGTTCCCAGCGTGATGTCCTAATTTCGAGGGAATTTATAGACACTTTAGAAATGTGATTAGTTTGTTAAATTCATGCATATATTCATGGCCATCTAGTCTAGGTCTAGACATAAGGTCGTAGAAGCTCGAAATCGTGATGCGAAATAGTAGGCAAAACGTCACTTTTCAACAGCGGGTACAAGACTTCAGACTGGAGTTGCGCTGTTGTCCAAAAAAGCTATGAAGAGTGACGTCTTGCCTACTATTTCACGTCACGATTTCGAGCCTCTCTGGCCCAAGGTTTATCTCTGGCCTTATGAGTCTAGGTGGCCATGATATAATGCGTTTATTTTGGGTCATAATTTTCGTAAAATGTTAAGTATTTTCGATTTCGTGGCGTAGTACATTCATTTAGAATTGAATTAATTTTCTTCCGCTCTTCTGGACGTCACTGGCAAGAAAGGTTGTAATCTAGTATAGAGAATTAAACGACTTTTATCAAAATGTTTCGCTTTATCTGTAAATGTAGGGTTCGTAAAATATCAGGTAATTTCAGTATAGCTTTGGAAGTTTGGGGAGTGAAAATATTTTTTTTTGCCAAAACTTCGTCAAATCTTTAGAAGAACTTTAGTGATGGGGCTTTTTACATCCAGTGTCTCAATTTGGCATTCGAAAAGATAGGACACAAATGGTCATAAAAAAATATTTGCTTGTACTGAGCGTGGGAAACCCTAACGGCAACCTATCATGATAAACCCATCATTTTTCATACCTACATTAACAGCAAACTCTTTAATTGAAGCAACAATGAGCCACCTCCAACATTGGAGTTGGCGCGTTGTTGCTCCAAGCTTCTCAATTGGGAAGTGCAGTGCATGGGTAATAATATTGCCCCTTAGAACCCTCCAGTAGTGAGTGCTATGCACAACTACCTTCACCTCTTCCTTGCCAGGTGACAATGACGACCCCTCGCACCGTCTTCCGCTGCCCCAGGTCCACCATCCAGACAGGGTAGTCGACGTAGTAGTTGTCGAGGATGGCACAGCGCCGCAGGTGGGTGTCCTCGTCGCCGTCCACCGCGTACGACGAGTGCCCGTCCTTCCACCCCATCCACGAGTGCCGCTTGTCGTTCACCCATGTGTCCTTCTTGTAAGCCAGGTTCTCCACTGAAACGACATGTTAATAAAGTTGGGCTTCTATAGATCGATACCTACATATAACAGAATCCGTCGTATTACTGAATCAATTCCCAACGAAAGGGTTGAATAAAGAATTACTTGCCGGTCATTTTTTTCGGAAGTTTGATTGTTGCGTCCTAAAGCTAACCCGAATGTGCATGTAATCACGTTTCCTTTTTTGGTTTCCTTTTTCGATAATTATTCAATTTCTCCACCTTCATTAAAGTTCTGATCAGTGTGGCGGGAAATAGAAATCTAGAATAACTTCCCTAAAATTGGGAAACTAAACAAAATTTGTAAAATAATTTTGTAAGTTTTAATTTTCATAAATAGGCTTTATCCAGACTCTTACGCTTACCATTTTCTAAGCATTGCATTGCAAAATATTTTCTTCAGAAGTCATTCCATCCTGTATTGTAGAGACCCTTATAGACGGGGGCACGTGCCACCCTCTTTATCTCCTCGTGGTTCTGACATCCTTTAATTGTTACAACAGAACAAAAGATATAAAACGTCTAATAGTGGTTTTAAATGATCCATTCAAATCCCCTGTTAAATTAAAATATAAAGTTTGTGTTCTTAGTCATAAAATTTTTTATGAGATCACTTTTTTAGTTTCCGCCAGATCAGTGGTAATTACATCAAGTTTATCAATCAATCAATCAATCTTTTTATTTAACAACAGAAGAAAATATGAGATAATACAAAATAGTATGTGATAGGCCAGGGGAAAAATTGTTTTCCCGTCCAGGCGTAATAAAGAAATTGTACATCAATTTAGTAATGAAAATAACAGAAAAGAAAACAAAAAGAAGAAAAAAAACCTACAAAAAATCACATATAAAAAATAGGCTGGCAAAAAGCTGGTTTAAAAGTAAAAAAGTACGTTAAAAAAGTAAGTTAAAAGTTCAAAAGTACTAAGTCTACTCACCACATTCTGAATCAGTATGTACTCTGAAAAATCCTTGACCGCACTCTCCTGAAAAAAGAGCAGTCATCTATAAACAATGTGGTTTGAAACATGTTAGAATTGAGATTATAGACAGCTTTTTCCCAATGCCGTCTACTGAGGTACAGCGATTCGGGGAGACCATAATGGACGTTATCTATAAACATTATTATTTTGAGCGGCTTTGCTGTGATTTGGACTTGCCGGAACGCCGTACCTCAACGTAGTGGAAACGCTGCTTATCTTATGGCATGATGTTTGTCACCTTTGAGCTGACATCCTATGAGACCAACTCTCATGCTGACCCTTCCCCTCCATGTCATTGGGTGTATTCGCACATAACGTGCTGTGAACGGCTGGTTGAAGTAGTGTCTTCTCTCTGTGTTCTTGTCCATATTTCCACCGAATTCCTAAAGGAAATTTGGGACATTCAGTTGAAATCATAACTTCATATTCATCTCTAAAGTAAGTAGTATTTAGATATTTTCCAATAAGTACGAAATTTCAAGTGTGCTGTAAAGTCACTGACCCCCATATTTTGTATATAAATTGGAGTTATCTTCTACTATCCCTAAGGTAATAAATTGAATTTTTAAGAGAAATAATTAAACTTCGTGTTTTGAATGAAGTGTTCTTTAAATTAAAAATACATAGCATCTATGTTTGTTTCAAACTTCTAGCATCTTACTATACCTACTTGGACAAGAATTTAGACAAATGAATTTGTGTGAAAGTTTTCGTTACAATGTAATGGAACTTGCTGCACTGAAAACAGTAGTCTTCCAACCTATGCGTTGTTGAGTGAACAGAAAATCTACTGTATGTGGATCAGAAGTAAGAGCCTTTTATGCTACCTATTTTCTATGGTTAAATAGGAGTTTTGATTCCTTTCGCGGAATAATTACAATATATTAAACGAAAGGAAATCCGATAAACGCACCTTAGGGCTCACTAGATTGTCATCTTTGTAGTAGTGCCAGTGGTTGGTATTGTTTGAGTAAGAGAGGGCGAACCTGGTGACCCACTGTTTCCGTCTGCTGTCCCCTCGTCCTTTGGTCACTACTCCTGTCACCCTAGTCGGCGGTCCCAAGTCTATCTGGAGCCACTGTCTCACTGTTGGAGAAAGAATTCTATGACTGGGGCATAAAAAATTGCAAATTAGTAATTATTACATTCTAACAAACTGGACGAAACTTTTGAAAAAAAAAACCGCTCTGTGATCCATGAATGAATTCGCTTACATAATTTTTATACATATTTATCCCTACTAAAGATATCTCTGATTAAAATATAGTATTAAATAACTTTTTTACGTTCACTCGTCTGCACGTTGAGCTCTTTTTCTTATTCTCTGATTGAAGTTTTCTTTTTCCTAGTTTACATTACTTAGTCCTTAATTTTAATAATTGAGGCGCTTGCAGCAACAGCTAGCTGTTGCTGCAAGTTAGGAAGTTAGGAACTAACTTCAATCAACAAATTTAATAAGTTAAGTGAACCTAACTAAGGATAAATTTTACACGATTCACCCCTAGTAGCACAGCTCATGCCAAATACGTCAAGTTTACGTCAGTACAAATAAAAGAAGTACGAAATTTGGCCATACGTGGCAAAAATTGGTCGAATCTTGTATGTACACGTACATTTGTGTTGCTTAGGACCATGCTTGATGCATACGTAACATGCAACTTACGTTGATACATAACATGCAATATACGTATGATGCATACACCATCTGGATACATACACAACTGCTTTTTACATGGGGGGGCTATATTCGTCCATCTCCATAGGGATAGTTAAGATCTATGCTTGAACAGGGTTTAGAGCCCCGGGTACTTTGTAGTCAGGTAGTTACTCTAACCACTAGGCCAATGCGTAAACCATGAGAGATTGAACTATGTGCTTCCAAAATAACAATAGCATCTATAAAGATAAATCCGTAGGGGGTGACTTACTGTCGCTAGTTTTGGCACACCACCCTCCGTAGCTGAATATGTGCGCATCCTCGGGGGTGCAGGTGCCTTGATTGCTCCAGGGCCGAGACGATGAGGCGGTCATCTGGGTCTGAGGTGGAGCGCTGATGACGGAGTTGCATTCTAAAAAAGACATAAAATCTTTTAAGAAACATCGAAGTGCCTTTTGATCTTTTTATTCATTCAAAGATTGAAATTATGTAGTTAAAAATGACATGACACTGATACACTTTTACACATACATAAAAGTGACAGTGATACACTTTTTACTAAGACACTATAGACAACATTTGGTGTAAATTTCAGCCAAATTAAAAATGTCAACCATCACAAGTGTATACCTCACTCCCAGAAAATCACTCTTAAATAAAACTTAATTTTAATTTTTAAATGATATTACCAAAACTTGAATGTCTTGTTTCTGCCCCCCCCCCCTCTGGATTCCCTCTGGTTCCTTCAGTTTCGGCAATATATTCGGACTGACCTGATGCTTCTATGGATTAATGTAGTACTTATATGGATTGTTGGGAAGGATGAGAGCGTGCATTTTGACATACCTTGGCATCCCAGCACTTCAATGCGCATGCTGGGATGCTGGTGCCACTGCAGCACGTGCAAGCGAAGGAATCGGGCGGTCACGTTCTGGTCCAGGTAGCTCGTCTGAGTGGAATGGGAGTCCGCGTTGCCCTTGAACGTCTGTAAAAATGAGAGCGATTCATTTAAGTAATTAGGAACTAAAATTAACTAAGTTGTTGGGAAAAGTGTTTACAATTTGACTCTCTCTAATTTTGGATTGTTAAGATTTTTTGGTTGAAAGAAAATACTTTTTAATCACACCTCTTCATATCAGAAATGTCCTATAGTATTCAGTAATGATGCTTATAGCATACTGGCGACATTGTGTTGACAAGATTTATATCATTCACTGTAGTGCACAGGGCTCCGTAAAGATTCTCTATCTTGAGATACACTACTAAACGTTCTGAAACAAGAATACCCATTCATAGATTTTTCTCCCAACTACCCTTCTTCTTCCTGAGAACGGGCCCCACTCCTCTCTGGAATGCAACCTCCCAACGTTTCCAAACTAAAATAATTACCCCCTATGATAATTGTTCCTCTAAGTTAGAGGAATATACTAATTTTGAATATGTTGTAAATTAATTTTTCACCCTGAAGGCAGGGCCCGACTTGCAAGTTTGGGGGCCCAGGGCAAAAGACCCATTTGGGGGCCCCCGACATGTCTTAAAATAAAACTTTAATTTAATTAAAAATTACAAAATCAAGCATCTTTCAACAAGTGTAAACACTGTGTAAAAATTGTTTGTTCAAAACTTTATAAGCTTAATATACGATTATTTTACACTTATTTCACATTTTCTTAGCTTTTTAAGCATTTTGGGGGCCCCTTTGAAATGGGGGCGCTGGGCAAGTGCCCCGAATGCCCTCCCAGAAATCAGGCTCTGCCTGAAGGCCGCCGAAAATGAGTAAATTTCAGTTTCCAAGAGGGGTATACCAAAAATTTCATGGGGATTCCCCCAGACCCCCTTTAGTGCTTGTTACTCATCCTATAATCAAGAAAACGAAATTTTTAATCTTGCATAAATAGAAATTTTCAAAACTGCATTAAGCCTATGCATTTACGAAAGACAATTTTTGCTCCCCCCCCAAAATAAGAACTGGGGGGCCCGCTTCTCAACTTTGTCCCCGGGGCCCGGCTTGACTCTCAGCGGCCCTGCTTATGAATCTTAATCTTTGTTAACTTAATTTTGCTAGTTTTTAAAGCAAACATTCGTAATAAGTTTGGTCATTACCGACCTTTCGGTTGCTGTACACATCAGAGCAGTATTTCCAGTGGTAGGCGTCGAGACTGTAAGAGAGCAGGTAAGATGTGACCCACTGGTGACCGTCTCCTCGTCCTTGGGTCATCATCCCCGTTATCTGACGAAAAAAATTTTAGATGATCATTCATATGTCCTTGTAAAATAATAGCTAGCTATCTAAATTTGGAATACTCCAGTCAGTAACCATATTTCAGACACCTGGCAAAATATAGGCAAATGCCCCTCAAACGAAAAATTTTATTCATAATTATTCTTTACTAAATCCTTTCTGAGGGAGCTGTGTTCTCTAATTCATTGTTATTTCTATTCCTTTCCTTGTGTTAATGTTCTCAATTAATACAAGAAGATAAAAAAAAATCAAAATTTAAATATTTATTTAATTCTGGGTTAGCTCTTACCCCCAGTTACTTCGCCCAAAAACCAACATCCTAAATCTAAAAAAGACAAAATTAAATTTGAAATTTGCACCCCTGATGGTGTTGTCCAACGGTTGCATATTTCAAATTTAATATTCTTTTTTTAGATTATTCTCAATTAACTTTTCCTTTTTAAAGTGGACTATTCAGCTATTGAGAAGGAATTTTAATGTGCACAACATCCATAAATTTTTAAACTTAAACCGTAAACATATTGAATTAAGTGTCAATTACAACTTAAATGGTGTGTAATGGGCAGAATTTACTAGTTTCAAAAATTCCTTTTACCCCTTCTACCCCTTCTACCGACTTCCATATAGTCGACACTCAGTAAAAACAAAATAAGATTTTAAATACATATAATGTATTTAAATACTTATGTATTATAATACTTATTCACATATAATGTTTCAGGATGACCTGACCTGGACCATAGTTGAAACGAAAATTTGGTTGTTTCTTTACCCTCCTAGAAAGTTTTAAAAGCTCGTCCTCTTTCATTTTCTATCGCTTCAAATCATACAGTGAGAGTTGTAAAATAATAATAATAGTCTTCATTGTATATTTTAAGAATACTTCGACGGCTTCCGAGGGATTTTAAGAAAATTAAAATTGTAACGAAAAGAAATTAATATCGTTATCAAAGAAAAATAAAAACAGCTGGGTAAAAAAATATTATTTATTGAAATATAAATAAGTGGACGAGTAACCAAGGGACGCAAGTGACGAACCTGTGATTTGCGATAAGTTTACTTTTTTGTGATGGATAAAATTGTGAATACTGAAAATTCAATTTAACAAACTTCTGGGGGACGATCTTTTACACTCTAGTTCATAATTTATCCTTGACATATGGTAAAAAAATACTTGGCAAGTTTGTCAAGCCAGAATACAGAATATATTCCTCATCGTCACTCGTACCATTTGGCTTCTCACCCTCACCCGTTGAAAACAAGATATTATTAAAAGAATAAAGACCCCGAGGGACTATATTAAAAAGGTAAAGTATGTGAAAGTTTGTACTCACGACGGCGGAGACCCCCAGGTCTACCTGTATCCACTCGAGGGCGGCCTTGCGTCCGGCGCACCAGGCGCGCCCCGGCGGCTGGAAGATGCGTGCGTACCGCATGTGGCAGCCGGGCTCCTTGCGGTGGTCGGCCGCAGAGCTCACGCTGATCTGCCAGTCCTGCACCGCCCCCGTCATAAGGCCGAGGGGAGAACTGCAGCCTGAAAAAAACATCACACTAAATCTCTATCTTGAATGATGAGGGTTAGATATTTTTTCAATCATGCGATGAGGGATGTGAAGTATGTTTGATCCCATTGTTTTTTCAAAGAAAATGTTCGTATAATTTCTAATAGACGTGATTTGAAATGAGTATTACCTAAAGCTAAACATGTCGGGTGAGACTACAGGTTTTATACCCCATTTAAACTTTTGTTCTTGTACAAAGGTTCGTTGTGGAATTTATAGAATAACAAATTGGAAGGTATTCTTCGTGAAGAAAAAGAGTCTCTAATCATCTAGTTTACGTAAATAATAATTGAATCACTTATTTCAGAAACATGTCAAACGCCACTTTTCTTGTTTTGAGATAAACGAGAAAAACTGTATAGAAGCTCACTACATTTTTATGAAGGTGTTTAGTAATTTTTTTTTTCTTAAAGTAGACCTCATTTGGGTATTTTACAGACAAAAATTTTTTTTTAAATAATTTTATTCTTTGCATAAAAAATTATTGAAATTTTTGCATTTGACAGGTTTCTGCAATAAACAGAGTATTCAGGACAATTTTCATAGTTTAACTCTAATTATTTTAAGGATTTGGCAATAAAAGTGGGAATATTAGTTGAGCATAACTTTTTCTTATTAGTTCAATATTATAATCTGGGGTAAAGATTTGATGTCTACTTTTAATAAAGTGATTCATATATGCAAAATATCAATCACATGGATGTGATAAATCGGCCACAAGCATGGAAATTTTTAATATATAGCTACCAAAACGTCCTTAGTCTTGAGATTCGTAAGAAAACTTTAAAAATATGGTTTTTACTATGGCTTGATGGACCTAACCTCTAAAGAATGACTTTTCCAATTGCATATAGTTTTTGTATGCGATTAAATAACAAACTGCAGTCCCAAACAAGCGGTAGATGAGACGGCATGAACGAAATTCTCCGCAATTTAAGTGCAGAAACCAGTCAAGCGACGGCGTTTGACATGTTTCTGCACTAAAGCTGAAATTTAACATGCTGGAAAATATTTTAAAATCCCGTTATTTTTATTATTTTTACACTAAAATGTGCGTATACCCCTACAGAATCATATGACACCAATAACTCATTTTTGAAAAAAGTGGCGTTTGACATGTTTCTGAAATAAGTGATTCAATTGACCTACAGCTCCCATTACCTAAATGTTTGCAGGGAAATTTTGATAACGTGATACAAACCACATCCATTTTTGATAATAGCAATAAAAGCAAATGTGCCTAGAATAAAGTATGAACAACATTCATCTTTAAATTAAACTTTGACACAGCGTCTAAATATTTTACTGTTACTGTTACTACCTAATGATTAAATACCGAAGTATACTCTATATCTGATTTCATTAAATGGAACTTTTTTTTATCTCGATTAGTTTATTTCTTAGGGATATCTCTGTAAAAGAACTGCTTTCTATAATTATACCAATTGTCCCCTTTTTTCATCACGTATTGTTTTATAACATACCTTTTTATTGCTTATTAGTTAGATAGTAATAAAATTAAAAACCTATTGGTTTGTAAAAAAAAAAAACTTTGAAAAATAAACAGATTGAGGTTGTTGTGAAAACCAGAGATGGATTATTTCTTTGCAGAAAACTCTCTATTCGATCATTTAAGACTTAATAATAAGGTTCTTCCAAGTTAAAATCCTTAATAACTCAACCGTGTTCAAATTAAGCTGTTTCGATATCTCAAATCTTTTCGTGACACACAGAAAAGAACGATTGGAACTAAAGTTTAGGTAGCTAATCATCAAATCTTCAATGGTTGGACATTTTCCTCAACCAATTGGCCTTTGCTCGTGAACCCACCAGTTCTTTACAGCACTTCTGTTCCTATCTTCCCTCCCGATCTCCATGTGTTGAATGTGATCCACCATTATTTTGCGCGATTCTGATCTGAACCGTTGCTATCTACTGTCTGCAGAAGCCTCCGTCAGAAATATGAAAGAGCTCTGGTAAATAAGGTTCTACTTAATCGCACGTTGGGGCCGCTTCTGGGGAGTTAGTACGTAGTACCAGAGTTAGTTTTGTGTTTTTTTCTTTATTACTGAAGGAGCCTACCACCTCACAGATGTTATAGAAAAGCTTTTGTCAAAGTAGGTATTCACGATATATTTTTATAGTAGTCGATATTTTGAGTACGCCAAATATTTCTTATTTGGTTAAACCAAATAAGAAATATTTGCCCCCATTTGGTTTGGAGTAAAAAATTTGCTCCAAACCAAATTGGTTTGGAGTTTGGATAGTATAAAAGTTTTGCAAAATCAGTTCAAATAATTCAGTTGGGATATCCTTATACTATTGTGATAAGATTGTAACGATTATCTCAAATGATATTTTGAATTTGCTAATTTTTAAGGAATTTTTAAGAATTATAGGCAAGCGTTAACATTTTTATAAAGGATTGTTTTTTTTAAAAGAAAATATTCTTATTAGAATAATCTATTTTTAAAGATGTTTATTAAGTGATTGAAAACTTCTTAAATAGTACCTATTGCTGACACTATTTTGAGAATAACATCAAATTGATTTAATTTATGTTTTTATGAGTTACTTATTTTGGAAAACAATCATAGAAAAAAACGAGTTTGTGCAAATTTTGTTAATTAGTAAAAAGGGTTGAAAATTGATCAGTTTAGTTATTTACTCATCCATTACTTATCGTACTTAGGAGGATACTCACTATAAACACTTAAACATCCTTATAACTATTGTTTCAAACTAACCCATATTACAAATAAATCAGTGAAATAACGTTTCTCATAAGCTCTGCTCAATCATGATCATAAAAAAATTCCATTACTGAATTGAAAAGAGAACACACATTAATATCTAATAATGCATCTAAAAAAAACTTATGTTTTCAATTTTTAGTTTTACTATTTTATGGCAACGAAAAATATTTTTTACCATAAATTCAACTGGTTCCAAAAGAAAGTGATTTAATAAAACCAAGAGCCCCAACCTACATTTTTCTCAACACCCTTAACGTTCTTCACCTTCAAGACATTACTCTTCTCTCACAACAAGGTGGAGAGGGGTGAGAGGACCGTTGCAAAAAGCACATTCCGTTTTTCATATCTCACCATCTGCTGACTGACCCCCTTCTTCCACCCAATTTAATTCCAAAAGGGGGGGGAGCTCGACATTACGCCGGGAACTAAATCTTCTCCATGACTTTTATCACCGCTGTGTAGATTACTCGGCACCTCGTACAGTATAAATAAATTAGAAAAATATCCCTTATCTTATCTCGGCAGCGGGCGGCCTTTTTGACAAGTTTTCTAATATATCACCGGGGCTGACCCGGTCACGCCCTGGCCCCACGGGAGATGCACCCCGGTCCACCCCCCAAATTGGACAAGCCCTCGCGAATGGACTTTTCTTGTTCCGAGTCCGTGGAATAATTAAACGGATGGGTTTCTGCCTCCGGAGGGGCCATTATGGAAAACAAAGAGAATGGTCAGTTAATCAACCCTCAATTTGAGTTTTTTTTAGGGAAAGTTGGTTTGCTTGTTCGTTTTGTTGTATGTCGGTGTTTGTAGTATCATTAGTATTCTTCTTTTTTTTTTGTGAATGGGAATGGTTCAAAGCTGGTTGTGGTAATAAACGAGTTTCACTAGCTGTCTGTATCTACGACTGTTGCTTGGTTGGGAATTAGTTTCTTTCCCCCTTTTGAACTATGAATTATTTGTGAAATGAATACCAGAAATACAAAACGCTGTAAGCGTCAAATCTGAAGTTATATTTGAGAGCAAAAATATGTTTTTTGGATTAGAGTGAGAATTATAAGATCTTTGATTGCTATTTTATACTACTGTAAGCAACTTAGGTATTTTGCAGAAAGGAAAAAATTGGTTTAGTACTAAATTTCGAGGAGAAAATATGCTATGTCCTTTGGCAACAGAAATCGAAAAGGTTGCGAATGTCAAATTTGAAATATCAAAAGAAAAATTGTTTTGGATCGGAAAAAAACTTATAAAATTTCTTCGATTGTTTTTACTAACAATATTGTAGACAATTTTAATACTTTGTACAAGGAAAAAATCAATATAGTGGTAAATTTCAAAGAGGTAAAATGAAATGTTCTTTGATATTGTTTCCATTATAAGTAGATATCAATATTTTTTTCAATAATTTAGCTTTAAATTTCAATTGAAAATTAAATTCACCTTTTGTGCAAAAAGTTTTTAAATTTAATTCTTTAATTGATATCTACAGAGGGTCTGGTGTCGTAATTAAATGTTCCTTCAAAAATGTCATTGCGAATAGTATTTAAAATGCCAGAGTATCAAAATATGGGGTTATATATAATTTTATTATATCTTAATTAAAAATACATGCAGCAAACCGATGTGCATCAAAACATATATTTTATTTTTATCGTTTTTGAAATGTAAAAATATTTTGGATATGGTTTTTTGTTTATAAATTTTTGTTTATGGTTTGTTTGTGGAAAGAGTGGCTGAGCTATAGTAATATCTCAAAGTTGTATTAAGTAGAATATCGTAAAATATTTTTAATAAGAAATATTTGATGTTGAGAAGAAATATTTGATGTTGAGCTACCTACTTTGATTAGAACAAGAAATATTACTATAACAATCGTTCAGATTATAACTATTTTTCAAGGAAGAACAGCAATAAAAGAACTGACCTGTTACTGATCCAAAGCTTAGAGAACATAGGGAACATTGTAGTATTATCCAGAGCATTTCTTCCAGCATTTTCTTCTTGAAAAACAAAATGAAATTATTTTATAAAGATGAATTAAATGCATAACGACGTAATCTTTTGAAGTCTTCAAATTTTAACGTTTAGAAAACAATTTGTATAAAAACGCAAAATTCGTTTGAAGTGAAATGCTATTTTGTAAACATTTCATTAGGCTCATCAGAGTTTATAATGAGAGAGAGAAGATAAAGTATAAAGCAAAATCAATGCTTAAGTTACAAATAAAACTTGGAATTTTAAAAATTTGCTATAAAAAAACATCCTATAAACAGTAACAATAAATCAAGATAATAGTCTTCAATACCTCTATAAGTTGGTAGTTCTTTTCTACGATAGAGTCAAACAAACTTCGTAACACCCATCTCTCTACCTACTGGTAAGAATTCACCTCCACTTCCCCCCAGAACAAGAAACGAAAAAAAAATATCATTAATCAAAGACGAATCGCAACTCTTTGAGTTATTTCTTCCTAAAACATTATTTCTAGCTCTTAGATATAAACTTCTCAAAAGGACTAACAAGCTAATGAAGAAAATAATGGATACGCGAAAGGCTTCGTAAATCTTGGCCACTATCCCCTGAGGACCCAGGCCCCCGAATCACGCATATCGTGTTCATCAAGGGCGTATCTGAAGAACTCTTCATTATGATTGGGCAACTGTACCTGGATGTGTCACACTCACGATCGTTAACTAATGGGGACGAGAAAGCGGAACCTTCCTGATGGTGTCATCCCTCATCCATCCAAACCCCCTGATTGCAATCTTGAGGCGAGATGTGCCTAAACTAGCCTCTCAGTTTTGGTACTAGACAGACATTTTTTATTTAAAAGAAAAAAAAAACTCGAGTGGGGGTTTTCAACGTTCTTGAGAAACGAGCTGTGGATGGAGATCCGCCCTTATAAAAATGCCACCTGAGCATCGGGATGATCGTGGACAAGGTGGTTGTAGGTGGACAAGTGAACTTGCTGTGTTTTGCAAGGAGAAAGATTAATGGATTCTGTAGGTTTCTTTTGAATATTTTTTGAATGGTCATCTGATGATTTTCAATCTCTCTTGCGAATGAGGAAAGACACAGTATACAGAAAAGTTTTTGTTGGAAATGTTTTTATCATGAAACCCATTTATTTAGTTCTAAGGTCTTGGTAAGGACTCACAGCTTACACAGTATGTAGGCTAGTTAACTTTAGTTTTATTAATGCTGACTTTATTGCTAGCTTGCTCCTCTGTCTTCTGTTTGATATCTTATAGTGAAAATGATAATAAGAAAGTAAAGGAAAGAGACAAACTAAAATATACTAAGAAAATTCGTCCCAGAGAAACTGTTTAACTCAGAGAAACCCTATGTTCTGAAAAACATCGTAACAATTTAACGAACTTTGTGACATAAAATAATTTACTTCGTTCGTGTGAATATTTAGTTATTTATATTGTTTTCCATGTAAAATCAGCTATTTTAAAAGCATGCTATATTCTGAATATCCACATAACATTAATGTCAACCTCTTATCCATTAAACGATGAATTATTTACAAACTAACAAGACAAATAATAATATAACGCGCAGATTCAATGCATCTGTAAAATATCATCATAGAGCTGTTGTTTCTCTTGTTAATTTGTCTATTACCGTACAAAAATCTCATCTTACTTTATTCAATGATAATTTTTTCTCTTTAGGAAGTTTAAAGCTTTTCCTCTCCAAGATCATCAACATTCGCTATTCTCTGTCATACCTCAATTTTGACCTTAAAAGAAACGAAATATGTTCTATTTTGTCCGATATAAGATACTAATTGTGTTTATTTGCCATAAATAGAGCCGATCGTCATCGAGAGCTTTTATTGGAAATCAATCTTTGTAATGGTTGATAGGGATACATGCATTTTCTGAATTACTTTCATTCTTTCTTAATAATGTGGATAGTCACGAAGGAATTATAGAACTAGTGACTTTCATTGATAATTTCATTTTATTGTTTACAGAACAAAAACTTTCAAAACGTCCTTTTTTTTTTCCAAAATAAGTTGCTTCTCCAAAAGTAACCAAGCAGAATATTTTTTCATTTGATTTTTTTTATTGAGGTAAAATAACTAAAAAAAAGATGACATAAAAAATTAATAGATTTGACCGCACACTCTTTAAGATTGATATGTATTTCTTATTTTTCATTCATTTTGCAAATTTGTTCATCAAATAAAAAAATAGTTAAAACGTTTAATAATCAATTTCATGCTTACTGAAACAAATTAAAATGATTTTGGATGCGATTATTGACGTAAATAAGAAAAGTTTGAAACTTGGGTAGGATGGGGCTGTTATAAGTTCTAAACTCTAAACTTTTAAAGTGATATTCTATTACGCAGTTTGTATTGTTTTTACTTTTGACCATAGCTATTAGAGATAGAGAGAGTTCTGCAATAAGAGCTTTTGATAGTGTGCAAATGAAACTTTGGTTACACTTTCGAAATTTCCTTTTTTACCCATATAATCACCCAACATACTGATTAACACTACTGACGCCCGCCTACGTCCACATTAAAAAGCAACTTCTCGAAGTGATACCAACACAACGAGGCCAATTAACCGTGGCAATAACCGGCCTTTTTCACACCGTCCGCAATCCTCCGCAGTCAATCCTCATCAATCCGCAATCCCCTGTCGCGGCTCCTCAATGGGAGGGTCCTTTATGAGAGGACCTCTAGTATCTGATCCTGATAGATGGAATCGGCCGTTTAATTATAAGGGACCTTTTTCACCTATCACTTGCAAGTGGCTGGTGACAGGGAAAAGTCTGGTAATCATGCATTATTCACGCTTCTGGTCTTTTAAAGAGGAAGGTGGGTGTTTTTAAGGCGGGGAGGATATTTTTTCTTGATTAAATAATTCATGGGAGGGAGGGGAGAAGGTATGCTGTTGGAATCTCTTTAATGAGTGTGTGAGGCCTGATGGGGAGAAACTATTTAGTACTCTATTTGAATCGTGAGTTTAGGAAAAATGAACCTAAAAATGAAGTCTAAAATCCAAATTTTGAGAAAATCGAAAAAAAAAAAACCAAGCAAAGTAATGGAATTTTCATTATATAACCACCGAAGTTTTATTGGAAATTCAGGACTCTATTTAGAATGCAGAACAATCATCGAAAAAATATAAGTATGTATTCAAGAATGTTGTACAGTTGAAAAAAGTTGATAGACTTATGTATCCCCCCTTTTTTTTCAAACTTTTGCAACTTCAGCTGTAAAAAATCTTATGTTAAGGGCAATGTGATAAAGCATATTTTAACCACGGCTTACTAGATACTATATCTAGTATCAGGGGGGGCCCATCTGGCTCTCATTTTGATTTCATCCAGTGACGTCACTGGATGAAAAAGGCGTGAAAGTTATGACGTAGAGTAGCCAATCAGGATTCATAAGGAAAATCGCGGAGATTTTGCTTACGTGGAAAGGGAGAAAAATAAGACACAGGGAAAATATAAACCAGTAGTTTTCTTCTTCTTTTTATGAAAATAAATCCTGAAATTAAATACTAGTAAAATTATAATCTCCATTAAATGATGATTATTTAGTTTTCTAGATAGTAAAAAGAATAAACGATTAAGGCAAGTTTTCCAACAAAGTAGTTTCTTTCTAAAATTAAATACTGAGTTGTCTTGTTGAAGGAGCTCAAAAATTGAATAACTAAATATACTCACGCTAGAAACAGGACTAGTGAACGGATTATTTTCACTAGTAAATTTATTTTATTTTATATTCTTGTAAGCGTATTGTTACTGAGTTATTGGCAACAGTGTTTTTTGTAAATCGATAGAAATAGAAATTGATTTTCAAAATAAAGAGATACTAGTTAGTTTGAATTTATTTACAAGAAATAATGCCGGATACATCTTGTTTTTAAGTTTTTCGAGTCTATACCCGATATCTACAACGTAATAGATAGCGCATCATTAAGGGGAGAGATTCCTAACATTGAAAAGTCGTACAGCTGAACCTGTTGGACCAAAGATCAAATATCCCTCTCTCAAAGAAAAAGTCCCTAATCCATAGTGCCCCTCCCTAAGTCCCACCCGAGTGAAAGGGATTGGCTAATATGACGGCAAAGGAGGAGCTGCAATTGACGTCACTGGATGAAATCTGACGCCCCTTTTGAATTTTTCATCTCTATGTGAAGAGCCAACCTAGTGCTAGTCTTATTCTACTAACCTTGATCTAGTATATATAGTAGTAGTATAGTATCTAGTAAGCCGTGATTTAACAGTGTTTTAGGAAACTGAAAAAAGCTGAGTTTTCCCCAAACCTGCAATAAATCTTACTGTTGACCAACAAACACCTAAAAACCACATCCCCTCCTGCCCAAAGATATCCTCTCCACTCTCCTCAATTTTATTCGTCCCTAATCCGACATACGAAGGGGGAGGTTGTATTTCCGGGAGTGATTGGGCCGAGAAATTCGAAGCGCGCGCGTCATAACTCCCCGCGTTTTTTGCCGTAAAGTGAGACATAAAAGTCGGATCGAACATGCCGCGACTGCCATTTTGATTTCCCCGCCCGCTTATTTATATGCGGTGGTAACGAGCGGAGATCGGAATTTATCGCGTTTTATTGCGCTAAAACGTCCAATTTTCGCGGTACCTCGGTTCGTCTTCGTCAGGTTCGTTTTTTTTCGTCTCTGCTCTTTTATCGCTGCCAGATTCCCTGAGGTTGATAACAAACGAATGTTCGTTGATGTGGGAATCGATGTTTGAAAGGTTTAGGTACAGAATCTGGAGAAATTATTTTTTGCCCCATAGTTTTACAAAAAAAATATGTTTTGATTGTAATAGGATCGATGCAGCAATGTATAAAATTCAGAAATGTATCACCTGTACGGATAAGAATTTTTTCCCACTAACTAAATTTATCCAGTGGATGTTTGACTTCATTCATATACACATTACTCCATTGATACTGCCTTAATGACTCAGTTTCATAATAATTTCTTTTTATTTGTCTTAGTCTTTCTATTTCTCACTTTCGTACTGTGAACTAAGTAGAAATATATAATTTAAAAGTCAATTGAAGTGGTTATTAGGATTTTTCTTTAGTTGAAATTTCATAAGGTTGAAAAGGTAATAAGTCCATCAACTTTTTTCAACTGTAAAATATTTTTGAATGTACTTTTATTGTTTCGATGATTGCTCTGTTTTCTAAATAGGGACCTGAATTTCTAGTAAAACTTTGGTGGTTATATACAACGAAAACTCCATGACTTATGCAATTTTTTTCAATTTTCTAATAACTTGGTTTTTTGACTTATTCTTTTTTTTTAACTGACGATTCAATCATAAATGGGAGTTATTTGTTCTGACTTGCAACAACAGTACATAATTTTATCTCGAAAATTATACTTTCAATTATATGAGTGCTTTAATGCAATATCTAACGCTACTCAATCAAAATCTATCCAAATCTTTCATAATTTTTTCAAAGCAATTTCAGAAAAAATAGATCTTTTTATAATTTTAAAGGAAACATAAAGAAATTATAAAGGTATTACTTCATAGAGTTCGGGATTAATTTTGGACTTTTATCATTTAATTGAATTTTTGTGCTAAAAAAAAACTCAATCTGTATATGAGTATGAAGAGGGAAAAAGTAACTACCTCCTATAGACAGATATAACACTTTGAATTTGGCGAAATCAATGTCCATTAATTGTATTTTTTTATTCAATTTTAAATTTAGGTTAATTTGTCTTCCTTTTATTATTCTTTGTGAAAAATAATATTTATTTTTAATTTAAGTATTTTACCTTTTTTTTTTGTCCAGTGAATGTTGAACTCCATTGATACCTATTCATTAAACTGCCTTAATAACTCAGTTACATAATACTTTTGAATTTATTTGTCGTAGTCTTTCTATTTCTCACTTTTGTGCTGTTAACTAATCAGAAATATAATTTAATTGCCAATTTAAGTTGGTTTTGTAAGATTTTTTCAGCTGAAATTTCATAAGTTTAAAGAAGGCAGTAAGTCCATCAACTTTTTTCCTACTTCCTGTGTCCTAAAGAGGATCCTGAATTTCCAGTACAACTTTGGTGGTTATACATGGTTATAAGATTTTTTCAGCTGAAATTTCATAAGTTTAAAGAAGGGAATAAGTCCTTCAATTTTTTTGCAACTGTACAATATTTTTGAATATTCCACTTAGATTCCTTTTCAAGAATAGTCCTGTGTTTTAAAGAGGGTCCTGAATTTTCAATAAACCTTTGGTGGTTATACAATGAAAATTCCATTACTTATACATTTTTTTTCCGGTTTTCTCAAAACTTGGTTTTTGGACTTATTCCCCTTTTCAAACTGACGATTCAAATATGCTTTACACTGAATTAATTATTTTGCTAAATATATACTTGCTAAAAAGTTTTACTATTTATGAATATTTGAGTGGGACGATTGCAGTGAAATTAAATTATGTATGTTAATTTTAAAAGAACTTATCCTTATTTTTCACATTACTAAGTTTTAAGTAGTAACTATACTCTAATTGTTTTGTAATGCAAAATACAGGATGAGGCAAAATATAGGATGAGGATTACTACAGTTTTATGTAAAACTTTAACCAAGAGTTCAAAAAAGCATTTATAAATTAATTAATAAATAGATAGCATGATTCTTGTCCTTGTTATAGTAGGTACTTCTATCTGTGTTTCCTTATCCCCTCCTAGTTTTATTATACCTGAATGGACGTTTATATTTAGTTTATCATTTTATATTTTTGCGTAAACAAGTATACATAGGTAGTTTTATGTTTGCTGTAGTACCAGTACAATTTGGAAAGGTGTAATTTATAATTAGTAAATTAAAAAAAACCTTTAATTATACCTTTTAGGTTTAATTCTGGTTATGTTTTACTTTGGATACTTTTGAAACATTCAAATCATGGTTATTTTCCTTAAGAATAAAATCACTGTATAGGTTTTCTCTCAATTTTTAACTTATGTGCAGTGTAACATGCAAACTAATAAATTAGTCCCATGTCAAAAATACACTATAAAAATTATTTAGTTTTGAGTGTGCCAAAAATATCACTAAGCAATTATCAAATTCTTTCATCGTATTTAAAGTTATGTAGTTTTGGAAATGTCTTTTTACATAGTTTGTGTAGAGGGATTTTTCTCACATAATTTAGTGAATCAAAAATACCTATCATATGCACTGACCAAATTTTAACACTTTTGTCGTTTTTAAAGCTATGTAGTTTTATTTTGATTTTTTACATAGTTTGTGTTAAAATGTTTTTTTTTTTCAATTAATTCATACGTTTTTCTATAAATATATGTTACATAAGTTTTCCTTTTTTCATACATTGTATATTATACCTACAGTGTATGAAAAAAAGGAAAACCTATTTATACAGTGTATAAATTCAATGAATATTTCTTTAAATATATATGTTTCAAAATTTAATATTTAAAGCCTCTTTTATATGTATATGTTTATTTTTATGTTTTATTTTTGATTTAAAGCTTAAAAGTATAATTTTCTCAAAATTTCAAAGTTATTTAAAATTTTTCTGTAATTCAGTTTTTATGTATTTTTAAAATTACTTCATAAAAACATTTAAAATGCCTTAAATCTATAATATTTTTGAAATCTCAATCTCATTTTTAAGTTTTTCTTTGAACTTTTATAAATTTTAAAAATATAAAAAAACATGACAAATTTAGTGGTTTATATAAAGATTTTTGTAATTGTAGTTTCTATTCAGTTTTTAAAGTTATCCCACTTTAGCCAATTAAACCTGATACAACAATTTAAACATATTTTAAAATCAACTTCCAGAAATTTTCTTGCAGTTAGTTTAACAAAAAAATTAATACCACTAAATTCTGACAATTCCCACAAAAAAAGTAACCCAATTTAATAAACGAGAAAAAAAGCAGACTTCCCTGCTTTCTTCCCAGAAGAATGGAAAAACAAACTTTAAAGAGCTCACCTCGTGTTCAACTTTCCAAAGCCCTGTGTCAGCCTGAGTTGAGAACGAAGATCGTCCTTTTGTTCATGTCGGCCGGGTCGTGCGCTGCGCTTCCAAAACTTTTCAAGTTGACAGTTCCATTTCTTTTCGTTCGATCCCCCGAACGGAGTCCCGCCCGAACGTTTTATGCTCCCCACGACCTGTAAAGCGAACTTTTCGCGCCGCCCGTGGGTTGCTCGAGGAAAGTCGCCAAAGGTATTGCGCGCCAAGCAAAAAACTGCCCACAAGTTCAATGGAAATGATATTGTAAGAATGTATTTGTTATACCTCATTATTATTTTTCTCTCAGCACAAATTAACTCGCACCCGAAGTATTTTTAAAAGCAGACTTTTAAATACAAACTTTGTTATGTGTGTAGATTTTTTAAACCCAGATAAAGTAATTTAGAAATTAGCTATACTAACTCTGTTGTGTAGGTAGATTTTTTTAAACCCAGGTAAAGTAATTTAGAAATTAGCTATTTTCTTAGCAAGAATGAAAAAAAAAGTTGCTATATGTTTTTTATCAAGAAAAGAAGTAAAGTTTTAAAATGTAGGAAATTAATGGGTGGAACAAATTGTAGCACTTGTAAAAGTTACAATTAATTAAATATTAAAGAAAATAAAAGAAAAAATACAATCAATTAAGAGCTCAAATTCACAGAAAACGTATAAAACATACTTGAGAATCTTACCGTTAAAAACCGTTTTTAAAAATGTTTCTGCCTTGACGGACGTTCCCTTTAATAACTATTTTAAAGATAAAGCACATGAAATTTAATGTTTTTACTCATTAATTTAGATTAGGATGTAAATTATTACTAAAGCGAAACATTACAGTAGAACACACTTTACTTAGTACAATGGATGAAAATAACATCACTAATGCAAATAAACTCAGTTAATCTTATTAATTAAATTAAACGCATATCAATTACAAACTTCAAATGAAATTTTGATCAAAAATAAAAATTTCGTTGCCTGTTATACTTAGTGATAATCGAAATGTTTTCTAGTATTTAACTTCTATTTATAAATAAGCTATTTTAAAATTAATTAATGAATATATTTAGGACTTTTCCCATAAATTTAAAATTAATTTTGAAACTTCAAAGGAATTGTATTTTTTTAATAGCTATTACTTTTAAAAGAACTTATTTTTATAACCTTTAATGCATGATGATAGAGATTTGAGGATTTTATAGCTTCATATAAAAGTTTTTTATAATTAAATGTTGAACTCAATAACCAAAGTAGCATTCTGTTTATCAACAGAAGTATTTGCGTTGAACAGAAACGTTGAAATGTCTTTTTCTCTTGAACTTTTATCAAAATATCTCATTTGATAAAACTGCGCTATTGAATATAATTTGGTTAAAATAAGCTCTTTTTAACATAAACAAATAGTTCTTTTATTTTTTTTTATTTCCAAAACTATGATATTAGGACTATCTTTAGGTTATCAGTAAAATTTTGATCATCTTCATACATTTTTAAAGAATAGTTGAATAAGTAGCAAATACTAGAAATGAAAATAAGAAACTTTTACAAAAAAAAAAAAAAAAAAAAAATGTATCGGCAGTATAAGGAGGTAAGAGTAGTAGTTTTTCCTGCAACAAGAATACCCTCGCTGTAGAACAACATTTACAGGTAACTCAAAAATCAATTGTTAGTAGGAAAAACAATACATTCAGGTACTAAGTACTTATAGGTACAGAGTACTTTTGGTGATTCAATACTCAAAAGTTTTGAAATGATGGATTGAATAAATGAAATAAAATTGTACCCCTTACAATTAATCTAAAATATTTTAAATAAAAAAGTCGGGTTTTAGATTGTAGTTTAAAAACTCTCCATTTAGATTGAATACTTTTTATCTTTTTCCCAAGTAGAGAAGTAATAATAGTTTCTTTTGTTTAAAAAAAAAGGAATAATTGATCAGAACCTCTTTCAAATATCGTAAAATTCTTTAGAACTTTTGTTGTAAAGTTATCAAATTGTGGTTTGCTCTATGACGACGTAATCTTTTTCTTTTTTTACGATTTATTCGCGCTAACTTCAAAAGTTTGAAAACCTTGATAGAAAATGTTAATAAGAGCTTCCCTTTAATATAATACCTACTTTTAAAGTTAATTTCAATTCCAGTCAAATGTAAGTTGAAATTTATTCCATATGGTTTTTACTTATGAACTTTCAATGAAATTCAATTAGTTGAACTTCTTGCGTGTTTGTCCCATAAATCATGTCAATTCCAAGTAAATTTTTAAATGTTTTTTAAAAACTAAAGCCATCACTTTTTTATTTTTACACACTTACTGCTTCATTTATAAATTATAATATGCTTTTCATAATGATTTCATATTGGAATTTTTAAAGATAACTTTTTAACAGTTTTGATTGATTACAACATTTTTATCACACAAACTAAATGTTGCAAATTTGTCGAAGAATCTCTTGAACGTTGTGATATCCTGAACCAATAACTTTCCCCCAACACCCAAAAAATACCCTTCACTTTCCCCAAATCATATTCAATAAATCTGAAAACACAAAAAAGAGAGAGCGCACCCTTTACCTCTCCTAAAAAAAACCTCAAACAGTGTTTTTGAAATTACTCCATAATGAGAGCACTTCCTGAGCATACCAATGTCCGGCAACACATGGGTTCATCAATTTCCCGGACAGCCCGGGATCCGGCCCTCACTGAAGTCTACAGTAGACTCGCGTGTCTACGGTGGGAAGTGCTTGAGGGTGGGGTAAGCGTAATGTTATTCAATACCGGAGGGTAATTACTCGGATTGAAAAGCGAAGGTCGAAGGTGGAACCGCAATTAGTGGGCCCTTGTTGCCGAGTGGCGGTCAAGTGTTTTTGCGGCAGATTGGTCGATGATTGAGCATGAAGAGGGGAAGGAGGGAAGGTCGTAATTTTGAGGTGTTTAGGATTTCTCTTGAGACACTCTGAGGGAAATCCTAAACACATCGATATAGGTTCCGCAGAATTTAATGAGGGATGCATCGTTGTATTCAATATTTAAACTAGGAAATATTATAATAGAATGTCAGTAAAATAAAACTGTATGAAGTTAAGAAAAAGTAAGTTTGTTAATATCTGTGAGATTAATGGGAGATAAATGATGGATAAATTAATGGAAATAAACTAGAGTTTTTGAATTTGGTTCACTGTTTTGTTTTCTGTATGACTACGGTAGTTCTTTAAAAATCCAATAACTGAAAAAATAATAAAAACTGTTTCTTTTATTTTTTTTCTGAAAATTTCGTAAAACTTCTCTTTAAATAGTTTATTTTTAACCACTCATACTTTAAAAGAATATAAATAGAAGTATTAATCAAATAGCAATATATAGTTTCCTTAATTTTAAATCAATTGTTTTTTAGGGAAAAGTAATAACCGAATTTCATTGAAAGGTTAAAAATGGTGGGTTGAATTAAGAATTAGAAAACTGGTATATAGCTAAAAATAGTGTTCTACAAAGTATTTTGAAAATTATGCAACCCTTATTTAGTGGTTATGTGTAAAATTTCTCTTGCGTACTGTAAAAATTGCGCTGTACTGTAAAAATAGTTCTCATCCTTACAAATTTCGAAGAGTTTTTGCATATTTTGAGAATTAATATTTAAGTATTTTGAGGTTTTAACTTTACTATGTATTTAATTCATTAAAAAGGTTAATTTGTAATCAAACCACTATTGTTTAATTCAATTTATAAATAAAAAAGTGGTGATATCACAGAAAATATGCAGTTTAAACATTTTAATAATGACCCTCCATTTGAGAATAATGATGAGATGATCAAAAAGCTTTAAATAGAATGTAATGAGTTCGTTAAGTAAATAAGTAAGACAACGTGGGGTTATATTATGTTCTACAAAAGACCCTTCAAAACTAGATGTGAGAGTGAGATAAAGTTTTATTTAAATAGCCTTTTGTGACAAAATGCAAGTATTTATTTTTTAAATGAAGGGTAAATATTTCCTTCCCACAAAGTACATTATTTTTAGGAGGAGTAGGCGTTTACATTTGTGAATTTATATGAGAATCAGATACTATACTACCAGATATATAAGAATTTTTAATAACTTTAATACCTTCAAAAAAGAATGATACTTTTCCGTTATCAATCCATCTAGAAATCGCCGAACAGTTTTGAATGATAAAGATTAGAAATATCGCTAAAAATTGCAAATAATTTGACTTCGAACTTATATTTAGGTCTTTATGGGGTTGAATTTTTCGCTGCTCATTAAATTTTTTATGATATAATGATGTTACTTTGACTAGGGAGTTGCCCACGAGAATTTCAAACGCTTATAAGGGTACCTACTGGATAACGTAACAATATGTACTACTTAATCACCCATGATAGTTACTTAAAATAACTTAATGTAAAACTTATCAGAAAACGGTTTTAAATAAGTAAATATGCAACTGGGTTGCTCGAAAATTACTTTTCTTTCGAATTTCAATGGTGGGTCCTATGCAAAAGGTGTGGCACACAAAAATTTTGAAGTTAGTATAAAAATTCTTCATTTGCCACAAGTGCTTTGAATTTTTAAAACAATGCTGATTTGTTAAAAAAAAACAGCAAACAAGTTGAAATCCTTATAGTATTTCGCTCTTGACTTTTTTTTGTGATGAATTACTATTGTTTTAAATTAATGACACCTTTTTCTCACTAACCATCATCGAAATTCGAAAAAAAAATTTTTAGCACCACCCTAATATACATAGTATAGTAATATATAATACCTAATATACAATAGCGCTCCTAAGTATATTTTGACAAGCACATTTTTCTGTAATTCGGAGAATTTTAACATTTTTAACAAATTTTTTATTTGAGATGTTAGTAATGAATTCCATAACTCTAAAAGCTAGTGCTTTGAAATTTAAATAAAATGTTTTTGTATATTGAATTTGAAATGGTATTTCATTACATGTAGTCTGACAAAGTAGGTTTTCGCTGTACAAAAGCAACTTATGATTCGAATTCCTACTTTTTTGAGTATTTCTAATACTTTCATCTCTCATTAGTTTATGAAATAGTTTGAATTACATTTGAAAGGCTTAATATTGTTTTGTGGAGCAGTAAATTCAGCATCAGAAGGTGATCGGTCAATAATTCAAAATGTTTTATGCAATTATTTTTATAATTTACATTTTTATTGCTTTGTGAAAAATTTTAACTTTTTGGGTAAAGTAACATGATAAATATATTTTTATTAAATAAACCTATTTTCATTTTAATACTCTTCTATTGACAAAAAAAAAAGTTGATACCAAATTGACTAAGTCGTACTATTTTTAGGACTGTGAACAAGAAGCTGTCAATAAGAGTTAGAAATGGTCCTAGTTTTAAACCTTTTCAAACTTACAATAGTCTCTTAATATATCAACAACCCTATGTTTTATTCAACTTTCCCTTTTTTGTAAATCGTTACAATAAAAAAGGCATCATAGAGATATTTTTATTTTCCTTTTTGCTTTAAATGGAAATCGCCCACAATCTTGAGTTGAATTAAAACTATATCGAGAACTCGATGTGAAAGGAGAAGTATCAACTGATTGGGGTAAAAGAACCAAGATCAAATAGAGTTTTAAAACTCGATAATATTGATAATATCGATAATATTAATATTAGATTTTAAAGAGAAAAATGTGGTTTTCCCATTGTGCGTTATAAGCGAGTTTGCCAGTAGCGTATACTTGTTTTGGGGGAGATGAAAAAAGATAAGACATAAAGACATGAAAATAAGACCTATTTTCATAATCAACCCATCTTTAGTGTTTCTCCATTTTTGAGGGACTCAAAAAGATTTCCCCTATCCTCTTTTTGAATCATATTATAGAAAAACATTTTCCCAGAATTCAGCTTTTAAGTTAAGGCTCAAAAGTTGAAATTTGTAGACCGACGTAACCTCTCTCCTCTCTCTCTCAGATTCCAAGTCGCCAGTCTCCCCCGGTCCCCATCATAAGAGGAGGGGAACCACCGCCTCTTCCCTTAAAGAGCTCCTCCATCCAAATGAAGATTTAGCTGACAGCCGGCCCCCTTGCATTATCGGCGGGCCCAGAAGAAGGCGCGTGAAGAAAGGGGCCCCAGAGCCCCCTCTCATTGAAAAAATGAAAACGACATAAACTTCGGTTATAAATCGGATGCGCGCTGAGATCTCGCCTACAGATATTTTCGCTCTGGGTCTGAGGGGAAAGGGGGCCATATGGAGATCGGGATGCACCTAGGTCTCGTCCATCGAGCATTACGCATAAGTTTTTGATTGAAATGTTTTAGTTTAGTAAATTTTAAGTAATTTTAGGAACGTGTTTGGTGAGGATTATACGTTTCAACCTTCTCCAAAATTGTGATGATAATTTGGGTCCTCGCCTTTTCCCTTGACAATTATGTAGAGCAGAAAGAGGACAGTCCACCTTAAATATCACAGGGAGTTTTATACTCGAAAATTATTTGAAACTTTATTTTTTAAAAATCAAATTTTCAAAATAAATTCCAGAGTCAAGTCCCCCCAAGAACTAAATGTCACTACCAAAATTTTTAAAATTAATGTGACATTTAACTCTTTTTATAGAAAGCTACATTTAACCCATAATGTGTGCGGGGTATTGGTATTTGGTTACCCACATTTTCTTGTAAACAAAAGTCTAGTTACTGGCCCTACAGGTCTGAACCGCATATAACTTAAGTGTAGGTGAAAGTCTTACTTAGACCAAAGTAGTCTAAGGAGTCATTAACACAGGGAGATTAGCTACTTAACCAAGGATTTTAATATTTATTATTATTATTATTATTATTATTATTATTCCCAATTTGGGTTTTCTGTTGGAAATTTATATGAAGGGGAGAGATATTAGTATTGTAGTGATTTTCTTGCATACACATCTGGCAAAGTTATTAGAGTTTGGGTATTTTGGTCACCCGTTCGCGATTATGGGTTGAGTCCTTTGAGGTTGTGGTTTTTGTTGTTGTTGCAAAATTATTCGTAATAGTATTTATAACTATCTGCAACTTCCCAAAATCAATAATCTTTATAGACTTACAGAAAAAAAAAGGAATTTTCCTTTGATTGGACTTTAAATGAACGAGAATGAGGAAAATTACTGTGAAATTTCTCTCTCTACAAACAAAACAAAGAACAGGAGTAAATCATTCCACAACTTAATGTTAAGAAAATAGGATTTTAACCAACAACGAACTTTAATATGAAAATTTAAGAGAATAACTTCGTGCTCTTTCGGTAATCATTTCCACGACCAGTGAAATATGCGGTGCTGACATTTCCTCCGCTAAGAAACAGCATTTAGCGCTTTGGAACAATTTCCGCACGCCCCCTAGTCCCGCGGAGTGCCGAAAGGGAAGATGGGGGCGCTTAATAGTCCAAGACGGCGTCTCTGTCCCTCGGGAGTCCTCCCGCTGTTGCCATCTTTCTTCATAAAAAAGATCACATTTAGTCAACCAGGCCCGCGTAAACACAGGAAAACCGTCTAATCTCGAACCCGGCCAGAAACTCTTCCTTGTGCTCATGGACACTATAAAATTTTCAGCTTTTTTTTAATAAAAAGGGGTCGGTGTAAATTATAAGGAGTTTTCTTTTTTTGTTTTTGGAGTTCTCTCTCGCTACCTGTGATCGCAAAAGGAGATAATGCCTTTGCGCGAGATGAGGAGCATTAAACTAATCTCAGGGAGATTGCTGTTACTGATTAGGGGAGTTGATGAAAAGTGACTATGAGCGATGATCTACCTACGGAGGATTAATGAGTAGGGTGATGATATTGCTGAAATCTTTGATACCTATAGTCTGTAAAATATTATTCCACATTTTTTTACTCTTCCGTTATCTTTACAAAAAATTGTCATGCAGATTTGTACAACAAAACAAGTATTTACTACCTAAATATTGTAGCCAATCAACAACTGCATATTCAAAACAACAAATGTTTGTTTGACATTAACAAAAATTAGAATAAAAAAAAGGATATTCTTATACCCAACCCAGTGTTTGATAGAATATTGTAACTTCCATTTACAACAGAAACTTAAACCATAAGAAAGAACACTTAGAATACATTATTTTTTAATTATTTTTTACCATAATGAAAATTATGTAACTAATAAACACTGGATAGTTTACTCTATGGACAGAAAGTTAGAATTAAGGGAAGAGACAACGATGTAATATATATTGCATGTGTACAGACAGGTATTGGTAATTTAGCTGAGCTAAAAAGGAGAGAAACGATGTTACTGAAGATATTTAGGTTTCTTTTTCTCCGCGGCCCTCCCCCTTTCTTTCTCTTGCTCTCTTTCATGTTTCATATTCCTCACTTTTTTCTTTTCTCTCTCTTTCCTACTCCTATTATATTTAGGGAATATTTCAGCACAACGAGAATACTAAAATATTTTTATAAAATAGGGTATTTATAAAAATATACCTTTATAAACTAAAACAATAGGTTGGGGAATTATTAACTTCACTGTGTTAATACCTATTCTCTCCTTCGTCGAAAAATTTTCAATTAAATCCTTTATTAGTAGATTTTTGCACTTTAATTTTCATTTCAATTAAATTTTGACTACTTCGTTTTCAAAATTTCAAATTAGTTTATTTCTCAATTCGAACGTTTCATTTGATTATATATTTGTCTCTTTGTAATTTTGAATACATTTTTTTTACATTATTTTTCTTTGGTAGGAGAAGATTTCTTATTATTCCATAAAAGCTCTCTATCCCAAAATTCCTCCATCGTGCCTTTGACTTCAAGATATAGAGTAATTTTCCAAACAAAAAGAAAAAGGCGGGGAAAAATAAGTATCCACTTCCACTCAGAGATACTTATCGAAAGGATCTAGCAAACTTATCCAAATGTAATCTTCTCATTGGAGTGACCCTAATTCCGGAATCGTCTTTCGGCCACAGATTTTTATTCTCCCTCGAAGAACCCGTCAGAGAAGAAGGGGCCTTCGGTTCTCGTGGAATATATGAAGAGTTCTCGAATTTTAAAGCGAGGTGCGAAGAACAACGTGAGTTGAATATGGTTTGCCGTGCTACAAGAGGATATATCCAATGCCACGTGATCTGCTTGCGAATGACTTGCATCGGAAAGGCTGATATTCTCCTATTCATAGGGTACAAATACAGGGGATGGAGATATATAATATGCAAACAATGAGAGACGATTCCCGACGTGAGAGGCCTTTATAGTTAGTGAGAAGCCCCCTGCATTTCTTAGGGAGGAGTTCGCTTTGAAATTGTGGAGAATCCTAGATTTTCAAGAACGATATTATGTAGTACGGTATGATCCCTCAATGTATAAAATTTGAAACGTGGCTGAAAAATTTTAGGCATTTAGTTTTTGAATAGGCCAAAACCTAGAGGTATAAAAGTTATGACATACTGTAGAAAATGAGAAAAACTATTGTAAAAAATGTAAATGATGCAGTCAGAATGTCTGTTTTAATTTATCTAAAATCTATTTCTAACTAGTTTAAGTTATGAAGATGTCATCCCTATAATATAATAGTTTTATCTCTTAAGAATTTCCATAACCAGACAAAGTTAAATTAATACAGCTCAGGAAAAACACAAAGCTTCGAGTAATAAACTAAGTTTATATGTCATAGTAAGTTTTTTTTTTCTAATTGATAAAGTTCTGGTCCTTTTTATAAGTAACACAGAAACTTATATGATAAAACAAATGCAAGATAATTTTAATCATAAGTCGTTATACACATGTAATAAGTTAAAATTAACCATGCAATTATATATATTTCTCTCCTTCCTTCAGAGATAACATCTAGTGCATGTTTTTTTTCTATTAATGTAACATTTCAAAAGGTGAATTTCTAGATCAATATTTCATCTAATCGTTTCAAGAGGTTCAGGACAAGATTGTTACAGAAATAAGGACTCGCCCACATTTCTTAAAAAGAATTTCATGGTCACCGCTTAAAAAATTGGGTAAAATATCCGGTGCTATTATACAACAGGGTGCCACTATTGTTGGCATTATAATCCACTATCCAGTATAACAAACAAAAAAACAAGTGGCACCCTATTGTATAATGAAACCAGATATCTTAAGTCGAGTATCTTTAAATCTCATCTAAAGGTATCTGTGATTCTCAGTCACCATCACCACTCATAAAATAAGAAAAAATATACCTGAAGGTTTGGGATGGTTGATCATCATTAATCAATAAAGCAATTGAATCGCTTATTTCAGAAACATGTTAAACGCCATTTTTTTCAAAAATGAGTTATTGGTGTCATGGCATTCTATAGGGGTATTGGCACATTTTAATGTAAGAATAATAAAAATAACGTGATTTAAAATAATTTCCCAACATGTTAAATTTCAGCTTTAGTGCAGAAACATGTCAAGCGACGTCGTTCGGCTGATTTGTAAGTTGTTTGGAACTGTTGTTTTTTATTTTATTACATGCAAACAGTATCTGCGATTGAAAAAGTTCATTCTTTTGAGGTTTGGTCCATCAGGCCATAGTAAAACCATATTTGAAAGATTTTTTTTTACGAATCTTAACACTACGGACGTTTTCACAGTAATATATTCAAAATTTCCACGCTTCTGGGCATTTATTGTATCCATGTGATGGAGAGTTTGGATCTATGAATCACTGTATTTAAAGGGAGCATCGAATCTAAAAACCAAATCATAATATTGAACTAATTTTAAAATCGTTTAAAATCGTACACCACAAAACTACATCTAAACACTATCTAATTAACTTCGAAGGTTTCTATACCAACATTTTGAATTGGCAGATCACCATTTCAGAGTGTAGAGTTGAAATCATTTATAAAAAAGGTAGTTGTACATCTACTAGTAAAAGAGAAAAATAAGAACTACGTAATAATTTTTTCGATTAGTATTTAATAAATAAATGTAATTCTTAACCAATATTCGCAGTTTTACTACCCAAACCTTAAAAAATGGGAGCGAAACTATAAAAATAGGCTGTTTATTGCAGAAACGTGTCAAATGCAAAAATTTCAATAATTTTTTTTGCAAAGAATAAAAATGTTAAATAATTTCTTTTTGTCTATAAAATACCCAAATGAGGTCTACTTTAAGAAAAAAATTACTTAACACCCTTATAAAAATGTAGTGAGTTTCTATACAGTTTTTCTCGTTTATCTCAAAACAAGAAAAGTGGCGTTTGATATGTTTCTGAAATAAGCGATTCAATTAAAAGTTCCTCAAATTTTTCAGTTTCCGCCGAAGACAGAAAGGATAGACTTGGATTATACAAAATAAACATGAAAGTCTTTCAAAAATACAGTACTATTTTTAAAGAATCTGACTGATACGGTTACAGTTGAGGGTTCAAGGAAAAAGAACAATAAAACTTCCCTTGAATAAGCAGGAACTAAATTTATAAATACCCAACTGTATTTATTTCCAAGAGCTATACTCGGAGAGAGGCTCAGATTAGATCTGAGGTCCTTAAGGATGGGATACTGGTGTACAAACACACCAAGCCATCCGTTCCTGCAACCGGTCAAGTTCTCTAAGTAATTGAATCGTCAGTTTGAAAAAGGGAATAAGTCCAAAAAATGACGAATTGACTCTTTGTGCTCAAAACAATCTCCAAGCTTTGTTCTACACATGAGTGGAAAGAGGGGGAAAATAACTACCCCCTAAAGGGAGACCCCATGGCGGCATGGGGGGGGGGCGGACCCTTGGCCAGTGCCGTGTTGTGGAAAAATCGCGCCCGGGGCGGATGGCTTTTTTGGCGCCCCCTGGCTTTTTTGCGCCCCCTCCCAAATATAATTTCTTTACATTATTCTCAGATAGATTCGCAAAAAAATTTTTTTTGCCAAAAATTTGGCGCCCCCTGAACACGTTCATCGTGGTTCCGTTGGAAAGTATTGAAGAATCTACGAAGTCCAATGGTAAAATAATTTTAAATTGCAAAATACTAAAATAATAAATTGCAAAAAAAAAATTCGGGCACAAATTCAGCGCCTCTCTTGAATACCTGAATACTGCGCCCGGGGCGGACGCCCCCTTCGCCCCTCCCTTAACACGGCCCTGCCCTTGGCTATGCCCCTAAGAGTAGTACTACTTTGCATTACCAAGCGGGCACCTATGGACCAAAATCATTGACCTGTTGTTACCTGTGTGCCACACACCCATTTGGTTGTACAACCCCTTGTTACAAAGGGGGCCCACATTCATTCCTTTCTACAAGAATATTTAATATGTCTAAATGGAGATTTGAATCCTAGGAACCTAGTTTTGTAGTCAGTTCAGTGGTGGATTCAGGGGGTGGCACTCTGGAAAGTGCCCCCCCCCCTTGGAGCCAAAAAAATCACTCATAAGTACCAAAAAATGTCCCAAAAAGTACTCAAAATGAGTTAAAACCCTACTTTTACACGTCAAATTTCAAAATTTTTTCAGGGGGGGACCCCTGAAAGCGGTACCGAAGCCTACCTCCCCCCAGCGGTACCGAAAGGGGATCTTGATACTTTTTAGAAAATCCCCAAAATTTTCAAAAGGTAAAGGTGATAATCTGAAAAAGTGCCCCCCCCCCTTGGAGCCGTGCTGGATCCGCACCTGTTCTCTTCACATGAGAAAACCGTGAAGCATCCCTTCCATAACCTGTGAAATATAAGTTTAGAGCTCTGTTCTTAATCGGTTTGGATTATTTCATTTTAGTGATAGTGGTTTTTAATCACAGCTTTTTAAATTAAGTGAAAAGTATTGAGTTGAGCATAAATATTTACTCTGTAACGGGATCTACGTCCTGCGTGAAAAGTGTTTCTCTTCACCTGAGAAAACAGTGAAGCATCCCTTCCCAAGGTTAGTAGAGAGAAGGTTGGCTCATCCGTGACGTCACTGCTTGGAAAGGGGGTGATCTGCCAATGGCAATGCTCGTACAGCTGTGAATCACAGCTGTAATAGACGACATTAGTCATTACGTCACTTGCTTGTTTGGAAACGTTGATTCCATCCGTGATTGGTTCCGTACGGATCCGTACGGATTTACTTCCAATCACGGAACCAATCACGGATAGAATCAACGTTTCCAAACAAGCAAGTGACGTCACACTAATGTCGTCTATTGGCAGAGCATCCCCTTTCCAAGCAGTGACGTCACGGATGAGCCAACCTTCTCTCTACTAACCTTGATCCCTTCCATAACCTGTGAAATATAAGTTTTGAGCTCTGTTCTTAATCAGTTTTTATTATTTAATTTTAGCGGTGATGGTGTTTAGTCACCGCTTTTTAAATTAAGTGAAAATTATTAAGTAGAGCAAAAGTAGTATCTCTGTAACGGTTGGAGAGTGGTGTCTGCGTGTCATAGCCAATGAGGGCCTACCGAGGCTTGACCGCTGCCGGGGCAGGAGCTGCTTACGCTGCTGGTACCCCGTTACCGACGTATACTCTCTCTCTCTCTCTCTGTAACGGGATCTATCTGTGTCCTGCGTTTGGATTGGCTCTGTTAATATAAGGTAACATTCCAGCCATTCTTACCATAACCCTGTGAAATATTAGTTTAGAAGTAATTATGTTCTTAAACGGTTTTGCATTAGTGGATCGTGGATGTGGTTTTTAATCACCACTTTTTAAATTAAGAAAAAAAAATTAAGTTGAGCATCTTCATTAACTCTTGAGTGAAATTTTGTTACCACTTAATAAATTAAGATAAAAATCATAAGTTAAACGAAACGCCTGGGAAGGTGGCAGGGGTTTGTGGATGGAAGTATGTATTACGGTCCTCCTCATTCTTAAGACTCTTTCAATTTCCGTCGTAGGCAAAAGAGTTGAAGTCTTGAAATGTTACAAAAAAGAGTGTAAAAGTCATCAAAATTAGTAATATTTTCAATTAATTTTACTGTTACGGTTACAGTTAACGTTGAAAATTAGAAATATTAAGACCCCCCGTGAACTAAGCAGGAAAATTTATAAATACCAATCAGTAATTATTTCCGAGTGCTATACCCGCTGAGAAGGCTCAGATTCGATCTGAGGGCCTTTCGGATGGCAGTCTGGTGTGCTAACCACCAAGCCATCCGTTCCTGCAGCTGCGATAGTCTTGTAATTAATTTGAAGTTGATACTTTACCATTAAAAAAAAACCATATCGCCGAGGATCGAACCCGAAACCTTTTGTGAACGACTGTCACCTACTTCAGATGGCAGTGCGTTAACCAACCGTACCATCCGTTTCTGAAGTCTCTGATTTATTTTAATAATTTAAAGTTAATATAAATTCAAAATTTGAAAAACTGGTAGGCAGGCTTTGAACCCGGGTCCTTTCGATTTGTAGCATCACGATCTTGATGTCCAGGCCATTCACTCACATCTCTCCGAGAGTTTTAAAGCTACTAGATATTATTAATTTCGATATTGTAAACAATAAGAAACATGCAGTGTGTGTTATCCAAGTCTTATTTTTCTCAATTTTGTTTATAATTTATTTTTTGTATGAATTTTGTATATCATCCTGTGTCAACCTGCAACCTGACCCTCATGTGTGAATTTCACTAACACTTTTAGGGGTTATTCTTTACTGTGAAAGAAACATGAAAATATATTTATTTGAATTTTTTGGTGAGTTTTATAGCTAGATCTTTTATCTTGAATAACTTCAGTTCTGTTAAGTTTAAAAAAATGCATAGATCTTTATAGATTATTTTTTAAATTTGAATTTCATATACAACCTGACTATAGCTTGAAAAATACAACTTTTATCTAATAAAAATCTTTTTTTTAATTTTAAAAATATATGTTTGTTGAATTTATTTTCAGTGCTATTTCTTATTTGTTTGTAAAAAACGGTTCGAGGCTTTTTTCTAATTTTATGAATTTGAGTGTGTATGAAGGACAACCAACAACTCCATAACTTTATTCAAGGGTGGGCAATAAGTTGATACACTTTTGAAAGTTCCATAGAAACTATTAGTGTTCGGCAACTAGTGGTCAAAAAGTACTTAACTACCAACTACTAACTAGTCTGGGAAAATCTAGTTGCAACTAGTAGTTAACTATTTCCCAAAGTAGTTAACTAGTCTATTTAATTTCATAACCTATTTTTTGCCCAAATTCTAATAATCTTTCTTATCTATAGACCTCTTTTTAAAGTAAATAAATGTCACAAAAAACTTTATGCTTCGCTCAAAACGGGCCTTTATTTCTGGTTATGGTATTTGAGTACTCTACCATGACATTGTAGTTATAAATAGCAGTGTAATTTTTTGTATATTTTGATAAAAATTTTAAATATTTTTGAAATTTTAAACAAAATTTTTTTTAAAGTAGTTGAAAATTTGAAAGTAGTTTCAAGTAGTAGTTATTAAAAAAAGTAGTTCAACTAATAGTTAAACTAGTTTAAACCAAAAGTAGTTAAACTACTAGTTGCAACTAGTTCTAGTTAACTAGTGCCAAACACTAGAAACTATCTATTATCATAATGGACTCTAACCGCCTATCTGGTTCAAGACTTCACACGGAACCAACACGTGACCTACTGAGCTTGCAATAGACGACATTAGTGTGACGTCACTTGCTTGTTTGGAAACGTTGATTCTATCCGTGATTGGAAGTAAATCCGTACGGAACCAATCACGGATGGAATCAACGTTTCCAAACAAGCAAGTGACGTAATGACTAATGTCGTCTATTGGTTACCACAGATACTACACTAGTAGATCTACTAGTGTAGTATTGTGGTAACCAATTGCAAGCTCAGTAGGTCACGTGTTGGTTCCGTGTGACGTCAGACGGTTAGAGTCCATTTTTAACTAAATTTTTTATTGCCTTAAAAAATCCCTAAGAGTGAAAACCATTTTTATTACGATTTTTTTTTATTATTATTATTTTCAAATGTGTACTGACTTTATGCCCACCCTGTATTCATTAAAATATAAAAAAAAATTATTGACAACAAATTGAGTTCATATAGATCATTATAGAGATAGGAGTGTTGTGTAATTATCTTTGCAAGAAAAATAATTGATTAGTAGGTAACAAAATGGTATAAGACGGCATTTTAATATTTCAAAATACATTTCAGCCAGGCGCGGATTCAATGGGGGGCACTTCGGAAAATGCCCCCTCCTTGGGCTGAAAAAGAAAGGGAAAGATGGGAAAAAGAGAGAAAAGGCATAAAAAAGAAAGTAGATTTTGAAGACCAAGAATTTTTTTTTGTCATTTAAAAAAGATGATTATTTTTTTCTTCTTTTTACCCTTTTTTCTCTTCCCTTCTTGGCCCCCTTTTTAGCCCAATGTGTCACTTTCCCCAGATTCTCCAAACTTTTTCGTTCATCAAGCGCCTGTGCGGATCAAAAATCAATTATTCAGGGTCAAAATCCCTACAATTTTCTAGGGGAGGATCCCTAGACCCCCTAAAAAATTTGTGTTCTTAAAAGACAGTTACAAGGTTCAGATCCCGATCATAGGTTGAAAAATAGTTTCACTTATACTGTTTATCAAACATGTTAGGGTTCAAAAATAAAATAAGTTAGGAGGATCTTTATAGAAAAAAGTAAAATTTAGTCTATTTTGCGTGCAAAGGTAGAGGGTGATCCTCAAAAAGTGCCCTCCCCTTGGAAACCTGCTGGATCCGCGCCTGAGTCAGTTACTCAAATCACTAAGCCAAAGCACCAGCTTAATATTATTAATACATTGTACTTTACAGAAATTCCAGAATTTTGACAAATTCAACAACATACCTAATATTAAGAATTCTCCCTGTATTTTCACTCGACCCTTCGGCTTATTACTCATGGTCTAAACTGTTTTAAATTATTAATTGATGAAAAATTCTCCTAAAATGCATTCGATAAATCAGCTCTAAGTTAGTTAACAGTTAAATTTTGTGTGATTTGATCTTCAATAATGCAATTTTTTGTGCCATAAAGGATATGCTATAAATTAAAATGGATCCATTTACATCAAATGCATGTAAAGTGACACAATCAGTGATGGATTTAAATCAAACAGAATTAAAAAGATAGTAACTAAATCAACTCTTTATTCAGTAAAAAAATATGTATATTGCACTTTGATTTAAAATATATTGACATAAAATATAAATGCAGGAATATTTTATCTAAATGCAAACACAAATATAACTTTAAAAAGTTTTGATGTTATCTATCTTTTGCAACAATGATACAGTTGTCTTGATGGCATGAAAATGATAGAACACATTTATTATTGAAAAACGTGGGTTCTTCAATATCAAATACTACTGATTCTTGCTTAGCCATCAGAGACCTAGGACATCTTCCCCAACAATGGAGATGATTATCTATTAAGAGATATAAAATTATAGAAATAATACTACCCATTCTTGCAAACAAATCTTCATAAAATAATTAAAATCAAGGTTTTTATCAAATATAATTTACATTAAGTTTTGCTCAAATTAGAATAAAAAACACTTTCATCAAGTTTTAATTATAAAATTAAATTCATACATTAACACAGAGCTCAAAGGTCCTGTAAAATTAGGAGACCTCTAAGATGAAAATAATAATAATCATGCAAACAAGCTGATCAGATAATGATGCTTGATACTTATTAACTTTAATAGTAGATTTGAAATTAATTTTATAATTTTATTTAACTGCAAATTTTTTTAAGACATACATTTTCCTAGAATGTTTGATATACTTTTTTAAGGCAAACTTTTAAATGAGTATATTCTAAGTTTACTATTTTTAATAAACTTTTAATAAATTAAGTTTTCTATTATAATTTTAACTAAATTTAGGGTATATATATAGTTTTTTGCAAGATTTTCAAAACTTAAAAATCTGTAACCTTTAGTACATGAACCTTAGCAGCAGAGCATTTTAAATTCATCAAAACTTTTCAGATAAAAAGAATTTGTTGGTTATCTTTCCAGTGCTGCCATGAGGGAAATGACACTATCAGTAACATGTGGACTACATCCTATGATTGAGGAAAGAATCCCATAACACTTTAATGCCTAGAGCTCATATGATAAAGAATGATTGATTAGGTTTGATTACTTTTTATAAATTTATGGAGAAGGATTGCAGAATGCAGAGTCATTTCAACCTCCACATATTTATTAAGATAATAATAGGAAGTGACTTCTACTATATAGCACAAGTTACTCTAATTAGAACCATTGCACTAAATATTGAAAAGGTGTCTGATTAAGAAAGATAATTAAATTTTAAGTCATGACATTACTGTAGAAAATCAGGGAAATAAAAACATGAGTAAAATACCTATCTAGAATAATACTACAAATAGTAAATATTTCTCATCCTGGCAAATGTAATCACAGATAAAATGTAACTTACCTTTTGTAGTTATCAAAGTAAAAAAGTTTCCACAAGCCACTTGAGAGACTTCAAAACAATTTAGCTTTTCAACTTGTTGAGGCATACTATAATCTAAGCCTAGCTTTCCCCATCCAAGCTGCCCAAAACGGTTGGATCCAACAGTGAATATTTGCCCTCCTTCTAAAAAAATAAATAAGTAAAAATCATTACAGATGTTACCCTCACAAAATGCCCACATATTTTAAAACAGAAACCAGTTTTAAAGAATGATTTCAAATTAGGTTACTTTCATCAATTACTTCAAATTTGGCCTTTTGACCCTTCTAACCAAAAAGTTGTTAATCAGCATTTCAATGGATCTTGTCAATTGACTTCTTTTGTGATATGTTTTGTGTTTCATAAAAACTTTAATTACAACTTCTAATAACTGCATTGCAAAAGCTTCATATATATTGACATTTATTTGAGAATGAATAATATGAAAACACTTTACTTTAACCATATTAAACATAATTATGGACAAGCCTTAAAATTTTAAGCTGTTAAAACACCTTAAATCATATTTTGAGTATTAAAAAGAAAAAAATGGTGATAAGGTTTCACAGTAAAAATGAGGGAATATATTATAATTCAAAAGCAAAACAAGCAGCAAACTAACCTGTTAAAAATACTGTATGTGACTTTCCAGCAGCAACAGACAACATTTTCATTGAAGAGAGAGGTTCTGAGACAATAGAGGAGAAAATTCTCATTTCATCTATTGGTTGACTATCTTCAGAATCCAATGCAAGTTTATTATGTCTGAAATTCAAAGAAAAAAAACTATAATGCGCATATAAAATTTGAGAAGTGTATGATATTTATTATGATCATATATATATTTGAATATGCTAAGATAAAAGCTGCAATTATCTTAGCCTAATTTTGAAATGTTTCATAAGCAGTCTTTCTTTTCTTTGATACTAAAGAAATTTCAAATCAATTTACTTTAACTGAAATGTTGAACTCCAACTGGGTTAAACTGGGCTTTTAAAACAATAAATACTTCATCTAATTATCTTTATTACATTATAATATTTCATTAAATGAAAATATACTTTTAATTTTATTTATTGGAGTGAATGAAAATTTTTCTAACTTGATTATTCTTCAAATTTTTCTAACAAATTTCAACAGAACACATTTGATAATTTTTAAGAATGATTAATTTTTAAGTAACACGAACACATTCATTTCTTTACATTATCATCAGATAAATTCTTTAATATGGGAATTTAAGGAATGTCGACATATAAGTTAATAAAACTATGAGTAGGTTTCCTTCATTTAATATTATATATATACTTTTAATTATAAATATTAAGTAAAAGTAATTATTATCAGTACTATTTATATTACAAATAATATTTAATAATATACCTGTTACTTCCAGCAACTAATAAATTCAAATCTTTAGTAATTATGAATGAAGAATCAACACCACAAAATATCCTTTCAGGAACAATGCCTTCTTTTAAAGTAACTCGCTTTGGAAATTCTTGAAATTCTTTATCACCTAATCCAAGACATCCTAAAAACAGCTTAATTTAGACAAATATTCTTATTCTTATTACAAAAAAATATACTAAACTACTAAGAAACTTATTAATGGATATTGGAAAGTGAAAATGGATATCATGCAAAGGCATAGAAAAATTACTTATACTATATCACAAAATAGGTTTGTAACATTTTAAATTAAATTGTATGAATGAAGAAAGGAAAAACAATAGTATTTAAATTAAGTTGGACTAGTAGTTTAATTTCATGCATTTTTACAAAAAGAACTTCCAGCATATTGAACATATCTTACCATATTCTCCATGACCCCAAGAAAATACTTCATTTTCTTCAGACAGAGCTAAAACATGTCTAGCACTACAAGTAACAGAAACAATTGCTTGACTAAACAAAGTCTCAACAATTTGAGGCTGAAAAAGTAAAAAAACTCAATAAGAAATAGATACCATTCTGAGTTCTTACAGTAAAAGTTTAGAAAAAAAATCAGTGAAAGGGGTCAAGGTAAAAGGTTTTTCAAAGCCCACTTATAACAAGCATGATGTGGTAGGCACAGACCCAAAAACGTTTTCAAAATTAGTTAAAACCCTACTTTTACAGGTCAAATTTCAAAATTTTTTCTGGGAGAGGACCCCTATACCTCTCAGCGATACCACAAGGGGTTCTTGAGTGATGCCTTTTAGAAAGTCCCTAACATTTCGTGTAAAAATGTAAAGGTGACGGCTTGGAAAAATGCCCCCCCCCTAGCGCCTGTGGTGACCACTATCTTTTGGTAGCCAAATCCAAGTTTTCATTTTAATGCAATAATTAGAATTATAATAATTCTACAGTTTTTTTACACAAATTTTTAACTTTCTAAAGTTACAAGACCTAATAATAAAATATTGATAAATAAACTTTTTTTATATTTTTCATCTGGCACAGAAAAAGTTATTTTAGGTTGAATAGCATCAGTGTTTAAGCAATAGCATTGTTTGGCCAGAAGAAAGCTAGTTCAAAAAATATTGTTTTATAGCTGGGTTTTGCATGTAATAAGAGAATCAATCAGTCTGTTTTATGTTCACCAATCATCAATATCTACTTTCTAATCAATATCTACAGTAAGTTTAGGAAACAACCAAGGAGCTAACTAAACCTTTTTTAGCCTAACAAAGTTTAACATTATCTAAGAAATTAATTATTTTAGATTAAAGTACATATTTTATAACAAAAATGTATTTCCTTTTCTTCCTAAAATGCTATTTAGTTCTCTTTTACCTAAAAATTAATTTTTACTCTAAAATGAGAACTGTTGAACTACCAACTTTTTCTTAATCCAGTATTAAATTTAAAAATAAAGATATATTTTAAATATAAATAAATACAGCTATTTATACACCTTAACATAGATCAACTCAGAGAAAACACAGCACTAAATGATTACCAAAAGTTAAAACAACCCCAGAAATTTTAAGTTATCAAAAATTATATTATGCTACTAGTATAAAAATTATGCCATGCAACCTATTAAATTTAATTCAGTCTTAAAATTTGTAAAAAAGCATGAATTTGAGAAGGGTGGAAAAATAGGTGCATTAATTTCTAAATAATTTTAAGATTTAATGTTACCTGAACAATATCTTTTTCAGATGCTGATCCCAAACATCCTGACGACGATTTCCCAAAAGAAAACACAACACCATTATCTAAAAATATTTGAAAAATACTGAATTAGGTTAATTTAAATAGCAAATTTAAACATGATTAATTTAACATTCCGTAGTACCCAAAAATAATTTAGAAAATAAATTTAATGTATGACAAAGTAAATAGATTATAAGAAAATTATTTAATGGGATGAGTTTGTCAAAATTAAGTCATTGTGACGAGCCCTATCCCCTAATCAGGTAAGAATTAATAATAAATGAAATATTCAATAAAGAAAATATAAATAATTAAATTAATTTATAAAAATTAAATTAAACTCTAACAGTAAAAGAAAATAGTTTAGAGATTACCAATAAGATAAGACTCATTGAGTAAAAATAATCAATAAAAGCAAAAACTAAATAATAAAAATCAATACTTTAATTTGCAAAGCATTCACATTTATTGTAAATAAATTAAGCACCTTTGAATGTTTATGATAAAACCATTTAATAGTTTTAAGCAAAAAATGCAAAACTGATACTTTTTAGAATGTTTGTCATGTCATGTGAAAATGTCAGTCTTTTACAAAAATCTGACATTTGTCTTGAAATAAAATAAAAATGAAGAACAAGTTTCTAATTATCTCATTTTTAGATTTGCTGAGGTATGTTAAGAACATCAACCTAAGACTTAAAATAGCACTAAAAATAACACAACTTTAACAAAGTTTGAAGATAAACAGCTTATATAATTATAAACAAATTGTAAGGAGCTTTAAATTAAGAAATATATTGAAGTAAATTTAACTATTGGAAAAAAGGCAATACTGTAGGGTTTTTTTTTACAAATTCAACTTATGTTCAAGATATGGATAGAAAAAAATTATGTTTTACCAGACAAACAGATGGAAAAGCCTTCTCCACAAACCACAGAAACAATGTTGATTGCAATGCTTTCATCCAAAATGGAGGCCGAATAGGCCTGTTTCTGACTATGCACATTAGGGCCACTGACATTAAGCTAAAATAATAATAAATATAAAATCCCTTAATGCAAACTTAACTTAATGAAAGTATCCACTATATAAGAAATAAAAAGATCAAGAAAAGAAATGCAATCCACTATATAAAATTGGTTCTATGAAGATGGTGCAAATAGATAAAAAGAAAATTTTTCTGAACACTTTACCAACAATATTTTACACCAGCAGACCTTAATCTGGAAATCTAAAATCCAGAATGCCTCCACCCCCAAAATGGGCAGTTTTCAAGTTTTTTTGTTACATAATTTTTATTGTATTGAATGTACTTCTCTTTCAGAACTGATGCCCCGCCCGATAAGTCAGCACTGCCGAGACCATACTGTTGTGTGTTTACTTTGCTGTGCTTACGATCTGAATAGAGATTGTTTGCAAGTATACAATTTTCCCATTCTTTTGAGTTAATGTTAGGGAGAGAACGCTGTTATTTTTGTTAAACTAAAACAGTTGCAGGATTATAAGTAGGCCCTTCCATTAGCTGCAATGTGCTTGTTTACGTGCAATCGTCTGTAGTACCCCCACCACTGCGTTAGTAGTATCTAGAACAAGCTACGGAAAATCTGTAGTACTTTGAGTCACAAAACGATGAGGGACATAAACAGGAGAGCTAAGATTTAAGACTACAAGTATTTGATTACAATAATGGATAAAATTGGTGTTTTTGTGTTGCTTTACTCAAGCAGAAGTAAGTATAATACACACACAAAAAAGCACAGAACTCAGAAATAATATGCAGGCTTATTTACCACGTTGTGAGGGATGACATTCCAAGTGAGGAGGTAGCCGTCTTCAGAAAGACCAATCTTGTGTTCTGATCCCAATGAAATCGATTTCACCAAATTCTTTGAATGAGGAGGTAAAACAGTGACATTGGCTGACTTGCTATCAAAATACCACAAGTTGAGAGCTTTTTGGTTCTTTGGAATCACTGTTTTATCACAAAGCATGCTACTGGTTCCTGAATAAAAAAATCTTACTGAAATCCAATTTTGATCAGTAGTATTTTAAAATTAAATTAAAAAAAGGATTCATTGATTCAACCAGTTTAGCTGCAGAAGTTCTCAATCTGATTAAGGTGAAATGTTATGAAAATCCCAAAACTCAATTTAAAAACTACTTGAAACATTTATCTTTTTTGATGATGGTTTGATTAAAATACTTGGGTTCAATAAAAATTTAATGCATTAGAAAGCTCACCAGTCGAATAGAATTTACTGAATCCTGGTGTACTGCATGAAGACAAAGAGTTAAGGCGAGGAGAACTAGATCTGTAATAGGAAAAAAAGTAAATTACACTAAAGCTTTATTTATAGGATAAAAATGTTCTAGATAAAAATACTCCCAACTTAATTATCACACTGAATATTTAATTTTAAAAGAAAGTATTACAGTTTTAATTATTTGAGATCAAACTAAAAAAAGTAAGTGTAAAAAAAATGCAGTACTCTTTAACACAAGGAACAGATCCGATTTCTAAACACAGATTGAAAATGACTCGAATCATCAAAGGATGACACATTATTTGGGCGGCGGTAGGTCTTTGGCTCGGTTCAAGATGCAGCATACTGGACAGCAAGTTTTGGAGGCTACTGCTGTAGGTTTTAGACACAGGATCATATTCCCCTTTCATTATTTTCATCACTAGTGCAGGTAGTGTCTAGAAGAGAAAGGCAATTTTAAAGGATACCTCACTCACTTTGTGTTTTCCCCCAACATAGACTTAGATGGTTGCTGACATAAGTTTAGGTTTGGGTATAAAAAGACTACACAGTGGAATGAGTCACATAGCCCAGAGAATTTCTACCTGAAAAATTTGGTATGATACATACAGGGAAAGTTTGATTTTAAATTTGAAGATTTAGTAAAATAAATACTAAATAATATAAATACTAAATAGTAAAATAAATACTAAAAAATAAATAATAGTAATATAAATATATCAATTTAGTAAAATAAATACCAGGAATCGAGGGAATTTTTTAAACTACATGTCTATTCCTTATAATGTTAACCCGTAACAGGGGAGGTGAAAAAATGGAACATACCAGTTGACGTGGGGTCTCACAGACCGTGCAACATTATATCTTTTTTTAAAATTTTCTAATTAAGATATGATTCTGAGATTCTGATATTTCAGTACATTGTTCTGGAAACATTTATCTCTTCATAGAAAAATATCTGTTAACTTTATGGTAAAATAAAAGTTTTCACAGACAATTTGCCAAGAGCCTTAAATTTTTTGATAGAAACCACATGGTGCAGTAAATTCTTTATAATTTAAAAAACCCATCTATTATGAATTAACTGTTTTGTTTTTATTATTTAATATGTAATGCAAGTTTTAATTGGAAAAAATTCATTGTAGAACAATACAAAAAAATTTGACACTACCTGAAGTATCAGTTTTTCACCAGTGTTTTAGAAGCAAAAAATTTAGAATTTTTAACAGAAATCTTATTTACAGTTACCTTTACAACTCTAATATCACTCCCAACTTCATATAATTTTTTTCAACTGTTCCGCATAACCAGGATCAGAAGGATAAATTACGCGGACCGAGCTTTAAAGCCATGCTTACTAACTCTGGAAAAAAAACGTTACACTGAGTGGGACATGAGGTCTCCTGGACCGCGAGGGAAAGAATTTGTGGAATTTCGAACGGATGCACTTGGAAAAACTTGCTGATAAGAAGGGGTCAGTGTCAAGGTCACATGATGGGAAGGTAGTCTGTGAGATGTTACGTCCCTTGCTACGGGTTAAATATGATTGAAGAAAACCTACTTTTAAATGAAAAAAATTAAAAGAGTTGGAATTCAGCTGATTAAGCATATTAAATATCAAATATAAAAGCATTAATGTTATATTATTTCCTCCCTAGACTTTTTGTAATATATCAAACATATCATGTGTTTTACATAAAGTATACAATAAAACAAAATTTAATTAAATGAAATACTTTTAGTTCAAATCTGTTACATAAAAATTATTTGCAATATTCCCCAGTTGGCACTCAAACTTCAGTTTCATTTGTACTTGAGTAATTTAAAATTCTCGCTTTAAAAAACCTAAAATCCTTAGAAACAACTAAAATTTACATTTATTTGAATGAAGATTACAAAAGAAACACTTACACTTCCATCAAATGGTTTCTTCAAAGTCATGAGTTCATACAGCACACAGCCAAGGGCCCAAATATCACTTTTCTGGTTATATCTTTCTGTGGTTAATGAAATGTCTTAAACTAAGCATCTCAGTATGTGAAACTTCCACAAGAAGCAAACAGATAAGGACAGAGGCAAAGGTTCTAAAAAGACAGGTAGAAGTTTTAATGATAGCCCAAAAGTGTGCTTTAAATTCAGAAAGAAATAATGCAGCAAACATGCAAGGTATAAAGCTTGAGTATGACAATGAAGGAAAAAGTATAAAAGGAAAGATTGGAATAGAAATGTAAAACAACAGTAGGATACGGTTTGCCTTCACATAATTCTGGGGATATATAGTAAGGAGTACCAACCACCTAAGGAATTGAATAATAGGACTGGAGAATTAACATTTGAGAGTTAAAAGAAATGGTTCATAATATAGTAAAAAGATATTTTTGCCATCAAACTTTTCAGATATTGACAAATATCAACTAAAAATAAATTTTATCTCCCCCAAAAAAGAATAAAGTTACCTTACTTAGTAGCAATTTTCATTTAATGAAATAGAAAAGTTTAATGACCTTACTCAGATTACTTACAATATAATAAACAAGGTATTACTGATTATGGAAATTACTATTACTTACTACTTTAATAAAATCTTAATACTAGATTCATAATTGAAATTTTTGATCTATAAAGCTATCAAGTAAGAATTTACAGAAAATTATTTTTCAATTCATGCTTACAACTATAAACTTATATTATATACATTCATTTAGGAATGTAGGATGCCAGAAAATGTAGTAAAACAATTGAAACATTAAATCAGCATTATTAAAACTCTTAACTAATACTGGTAACAGAAATAAAATAGATGTGAAATAACTTCCTAAGACCAAAGATTCACTAAATTTGAAATTAAGTTTATAATTTAAAATAAATCAATAACATTATTATAACTTGCTTTCACAGTTATCATAATTTAAAAGTTCCTATTCAAATTTCTAAGACTTACCGTATAAGCTTTGCTTTTACTAGAGAGTACTTTGGAAATTCCAAAATCTCCTATTTTTAGAATAGTTTTAGTTTCATTTAGCAGAATATTTTGAGGCTTCAAATCTCTGTGTAGTATGTTTTTCCCATGCACATGCTGCAATGTGTATACCATTTGACCAAAGTAGAACAACACCTCCTATGTAAAGGAAAATTAGCAAACGTGTGAAAGTTTGAAATCCCCTAGCTTAAAAGGTAAAAAAAAAAACTACTTGAGCATTTACTTATGATGTCTAGAGCCATTAGTTTATCTTATCTTATTTATATTTAGTTATCTTTATCTTATTTTTATAAAACATAAAATTGTCTTGAACTTCTTTTTCAGAAAGCTAAATATTCATAAAACAAACAATTAAATATAACAAATCTTAAATCATAAATTAAATATGTGAGGTTTAAAAAGTATTAAAAGATAATTAAATTATGATTTTAAAACTAAAAACTATAAGACTTAAAATTTTTAAAACCAAAATGCCAATATTAGTATCAAAATAGTCTACTCAACAATGCTAGAAAATAAACAATATTTCACATTAGTTGATGGATATCTTACAAAGAAGGAATACTATTAGATACTTTTTAAAACTGTTTAAGTCATTTGATAGAGAAATAAAAGATCCTATAGGTATTTACTTTTTCAGTCAATAATTTTCCATTTCTTTGTTGAAGATGATCAAAGAGAGTTCCCCCTATAATAAGTGAAGATTTTTTTTAAATAAAAGAATGAATTAATGGAAGCTTAACAGAAAATTTAGCTTACAGCAGTATTTTTCCAACATTATGAGTCAGATAATATAGTGACCACAGTTTAATAGGATAATTCAAACATTTCTAGTTTTAAATAATGGATAATTAAAAAAAATGTCTAGAAATTCAATCTGTGTCACTTATTTTTTACTCCAAGTTTAGGAAGAGAGCTTTAATTCCATTATTTATTCTATTAAATATCACCAAGCTGGTTTGGATGTTAAGGATTAAAAATATAAAAATTACAAACCAAACCAAATATACAGTTGTATCAATGACAACCAGTTGCTGAGATTGGGGATGGAGACAAAAACAACTTCCAGCAAAATATTTGGACTATCCCCTAAAGCTTGGGGACATTTAACGAGACAGATAACAGAATTTAAGCAGCTGATTTAAACTTTAGCTTATTAATCTAACACAAGTTACAATGGAGATATGATGATGGTTATGGAGGTTACAATGGAGGTTATGATGATTTACACAAGTCAGTTTTAATCTTAATACTTTAATTTAAAAAAGAAAATGACACCAAGTCTGCTATGGGATTAAGTTGATACAGAGAAGAATGGTACTAAAGTTATCAAACTGTTTCTAAAAATTATAAAAAGGTTATGGCAGTAAGCTATCAAAGCTTTGTTGAATTTACCAATTTTACTTTTTCAAAGATAAAAGTACAATGGATAAATATAATACAATAACTTTATTATATGCTGGACGGATACAATATTGATAGGACATCCAAAGAAACCAGGCATGGGGCCAAAAATAGCAATAAAAAAGATAATTCTGGAAACACAGTTCTATTGAAGTTGAATTGCTTACTTGCCAATAAACAGCATTGATTGGCAACACGAAATTTCGCTTTCAGGCCCGGTTTCTTTGGATTTACCAAAAGGATTAATTCAATTAGAAATTTTAAAAAAAGTAAAAATAATAACTCAATACATATAAAAGTAATTGGCCCTTACCTTGAACATACTCCATAACAATAATTATAGTTTTGTCTTCCAAAAAGTTTTCATAATATGCAACAATATTCGGATGGTCCAGCATTTTGAGTACTTTTGCTTCATTCAGAGAGATTTGTCTCTCATCAACAGACATTTGGTCGACGGGAATTTCTTTTACGATCACCAGTTTGTCATCACTCTTTTGGTTGCATAAATAAACAGTCCTGAAAAAAATAATTCAATTAGAATCAAGACAGAAAATAGTAGAACAATTCTGAACCAGGAATTGGAGTAAAAGTAATCATTTAGTTCCATATTAATAACCATTCATACTCACCCATGGGCTCCCCTTCCAACCAAGCGAATTTTTTTATAATTATCCATGACAAAATGTTTTAGGAACGATACTTAAACAATCATGGAAAATTTTAAGTTCTCAATTGGAAAATACGTAATCAAAGTTGGAAAGTTTTGAAATCAGGGTGTTAAATAGTTAAATAGAAACATCTACGTCGACCAGCGAAAACTCGCCTTGAGAGCTCAGCTCGCAATGTTTGTTTATGTTTTTCTTCCGTAATTGAGAGTTTTCCCCTCCAACATAACCGGAAGGCTTATCAATACGCAGAGTAAGTCTGACTGTGACTAGAGAGCTATAGCAGCGCTCCAACAAATGTTTTCTAACTTTTATTTTTATAGCCACCAGCACCACCCGAGTTTTGGGCGAAACGTCGACTTTCGCTTTCGGCGAGATTTCGCGCAAAATCTTAATAAAAAAAAATTGTACCAATAGGTAGAACTTATACATAAGTGGGGGTAAAAAACTTTACTTATTTCGAAATCTGCTTACAGTTAGTGTGAAAGTTTGACCAAATGGCTTCAAAAAATGTGAAAAATATTTCGGCTCATACCTCATACCTCTTCTGATGCCGACTTGCGTCCCAAGTTTAAAAAAAACATCTTTCATGAAGTTTTTTTAAAAAAAAAATCCGTTATTTTGATTAAATAGCTTCAATTAGGCCCAATGGTTTCAGTAAAATTATAAGAATCTTCATTTTGGGCAGTGCTGAAATTGGACAAAAATATTTGTAGGCCAGTCACTAACGACATCGAATCGGGCAAAAAATCGCGTAGTTCCAATTTTTTTCTTATGTTGTTAGGACCCATACCAGGAGTTTGTAACCAATTTTGCAGCTTCGAAAGCCCTGTGCTAACTGCACAATCCTCGAAAAACCTCAAAAATTTCCGACTTTTTTCAGTTTTTGGCTCATAACTCATACAAAATACATCCCCCGGAAAAAGTTTCAATTATCATTTTTAAAGTACATAAAATTTGCAACAATTTAAGACCATTCCAAGGTTTGTAAGTTCAATAGATTCCAAGTTGCATCTCTTCAAAAATGAGCAATTTTTTCCAAAAAATCAAAAATTTGAGTGCAAGTCGTCTTTATAGCAACAAATCGGCTATAAAACCCATCTAAGAGGGAAGTAAGGGTAATTAATCTTCAGGGCAGTTATTTAGCTTTAATTTAAGCCCAGAATGAAGTCTGTAGGCCCCATAGTTCTTACTTTATCTTAAAAAAACAAAAATTGGGAAAATAGGAGGAGTGGAACCTGGCGATTTGTGGGTATAGTAAAAAAGAAGAAAAGTCGTATAAAATAATGTAACGTTATGAAAATTCGTATTTATTGATTTAAAATATTTCCTTTTACCACATACATATATTAATTAATTAATTATATAATATTAATAATTTTTAATTTAATTAATTATAGTATTTATTGAATTCAAACAAATGGTTCAAAGGAAATCTCTACAGGCTTGTTTCTCCTCCAAAGGTGCAGAAATATCGATGTCTTCATTTTTTTCGGATCTTGTCTTCATAGTTTTCTACCTCAATTGTGGGAATATTGTGGCATGACTTTCCCCGATAGAACTTTTAGATTACCCAACATTTACATTTTAATTTTTCTTGCCAGGATAAGGCTAAAGTGGTGTAGAAATGGGTGAATGCCTGAAGGAATAATTCAAATCCAGGGGAGAATGATATATTATTTACTACATATTTGTTTAATATCTCCATACGTTTCCATGTTACAGAAAAATACTGCCATCATAACTGAAATTGTTTGGGGTGTTAAAGTTAAATGCCATATGGCACAAGAATTGGAAATAAGTCAAAGAAATCACTTGGATATATGTGGAATAGTTGGTTTTAGAAAAAGACAAGGCATGTTCTTTGGCATCAGGCTCTATTAAAGTGCAAAACCAGCAGGTTCAAGTAGGTCCTCTCTCTATATTCCAAAGGCTTTGTATTTTACATATAGCAGACGGATAACGGCATCCGAGGGCTTTGTTTTGTGAATAAAATATGCGACAAAAGCAAAAATCAGGATTTTACTCAGCTTTCACTCCAACTTCAGCACTGAAACTATCTCTGTATGCTTTGGTTTCTGATTTATGGCGCAAGAGCCTTTTCGTATGGTGAATGGAGACTATAGATGATCTGTTACCGAAATTAGTCCTTCACGTCAAATTTATTGTATCTACTTACCATTAGCTAAACATTTATCTACTTTGGAAGGAACTTTTAATGTGGCAGATGTATCATCCATTTGACGGCTACCCAGAGAAGGGCGGTGAAAGGAGTACAGATACAGAATTGATACGTCTGTTTTCGGCTTCTTAATTTAGTGACATAATGTTTGAAGAGTTCACACTGGGTATCAAGGTGTTAAAGGAGAAAATTTTATTTTCTGTCCCACGACAACAACAAGCAACACCTGATCGACTCCATCTGTGTTCTGGAAAACGAGTTACCGAGGATGCATAGTGTACTTAAAGTATACTAGTCGTAAGGACGCTTCTCTCGACAAGCGCAGCTCTTATAAAAATGTCTTCATTGTTAGTATGTATGTAGACCTGTGGACTTTCCTGAATGGTTTGGGCTTGATAGTGGAAAACATGCTTTTCAAGAATGGTAACAAGGGTAAATCAAGTTGTATGTAGTTTCCTTTAAATATAGTTTCATCACACAAAGCTGTTATTCTCCCCTGGATTTGAATTATTCCTTCAGGCGTTCACCCATTTGGGGACGTCCATAAGTTACGTGAGGTCAAAAAAAGAGGGGGGGGAGGGGGTCCAGCAAAATCTCACCATGGGTGAGGGGGGAGTCTAATAAAATCTCACGTTACTATTTTTATTTTTGGAAAGTCCGTCTTTTTTAGCACAGTTTTAGGAAAAATGCGTAGATCAGTGAAAAGAGCGAATCATTATAGCCAGTCAGTCGTGATTATAACAATTTAAGACCAATAATTTCTGATTTCAACATGTATTTGCACATCAAAACTTTTGCAATGTGTGTATTCAAGGTCATGCCGATAGAACGAAACAAGCATGGCTAGAAAATATAAAAGAAATTGATTTATTTAAAAGTTATGCAGAAAATCTCACGTGAGAATCAGAGGGGGAGGGTGTCCAGCAAAATCTCATCAAGGGGGATGGAGGGGACCAAAATTTAAAAAAAAAAAAAACCCTCACGTAATTTATGGGCGTCCCCTTTCTACACCACTTTAGCCTTATCCTGGCAAGAAAAATTAAAATGTAAATGTTGGGTAATCTAAAAGTTCTATCGGGGAAAGTCATGCCACAATATTCCCACAATTGAGGTAGAAAACTATGAAGACAAGATCCGAAAAAAATGAAGACATCGATATTTCTGCACCTTTGGAGGAGAAACAAGCCTGTAGAGATTTCCTTTGAACCATTTGTTTGAATTCAATAAATACTATAATTAATTAAATTAAAAATTATTAATATTATATAATTAATTAATTAATATATGTATGTGGTAAAAGGAAATATTTTAAATCAATAAATACGAATTTTCATAACGTTACATTATTTTATACGACTTTTCTTCTTTTTTACTATACCCACAAATCGCCAGGTTCCACTCCTCCTATTTTCCCAATTTTTGTTTTTTTAAGATAAAGTAAGAACTATGGGGCCTACAGACTTCATTCTGGGCTTAAATTAAAGCTAAATAACTGCCCTGAAGATTAATTACCCTTACTTCCCTCTTAGATGGGTTTTATAGCCGATTTGTTGCTATAAAGACGACTTGCACTCAAATTTTTGATTTTTTGGAAAAAATTGCTCATTTTTGAAGAGATGCAACTTGGAATCTATTGAACTTACAAACCTTGGAATGGTCTTAAATTGTTGCAAATTTTATGTACTTTAAAAATGATAATTGAAACTTTTTCCGGGGGATGTATTTTGTATGAGTTATGAGCCAAAAACTGAAAAAAGTCGGAAATTTTTGAGGTTTTTCGAGGATTGTGCAGTTAGCACAGGGCTTTCGAAGCTGCAAAATTGGTTACAAACTCCTGGTATGGGTCCTAACAACATAAGAAAAAAATTGGAACTACGCGATTTTTTGCCCGATTCGCCCTTTTTTATGTCGTTAGTGACTGGCCTATTGGGGGGACTCACCTTTTTACTCTATAGATGATTGATGGAGGGTAAAATATGACTAATTTTTGGTACCTACTCGAATTTGATAATCAAATTATATAGATAAATAAAATTGCATAGTTAGGGGAAAGGGGGGCCTAATGGGACATTTTTTAAATGCTAGAATAAAAGCACAAATGCAGTTATTATAATTTTTATAACCTTAAAACTATGTAACATTTAATTCTTTACAAATATTGATGGAAAGTAAACAAAAAAAAAAAACATTATTCAACTTTTTGTTACCATGAAGTGGCGGATCCAGGATATGGTTTGTGGGGGCTAAAAATTTGGTAATCGAATTGAATCATCTTGCTCAACCTAATGTTAAAAAAGTTGTGAATAATCGAGTTCCAAGTACGAAAAGGGGAGTCTGGGGGTTCTCCCCTAGAAAATTTTTGGAAATTAGACTCTTAAAAAGAAGTTTTAACTCATTTTTTGTATAGCAATTCGTGAGTAATAGAAATTAAAAACTTAAAGGGGGTCTGGGGTCCTCCCCAAAGTTTTTGGAAATTTTACCCTAAAAATCCGAAGACATTTGCAAATCGGAATACGGGGAGACTGCTGGCCCGCTGATTGGCGAATCCAAACACTCATTCAAATGGGAATTTAGGCAGAAAAAATAAATTTGCTTTCGTATTTAAATCTACCCTTAAATTTATATTTTTTTTTCGTGGAAAGAAATATTTTAGGGGACGGTAAAAATATTTCGGGGGACGGTCCAATCATTTGGGGGGACGGCGTCCCCCACGTCCCCCTCCAATTTCAGCACTGCTCATGGGGGTGTTACTCCGACCAGTCAACCACTCCAACATATGCATTTGGCAGGCTTCTTACACCGGCGAGACGGTCGTCAACATATTACCATATTACTCCCTTTCACTGAGCTCCCTTTAAAAAAATTCTATGTAGGTATAATATACGTATAGTATTCTATAATCATGTATCTTTAAATTAAATAAATTGATTATATTTTTCATAAATATTATTTTGGAAGTTATGTAAATGATATTTTGGTTATAAATGTTACTTTTGGAAGGGCAACCAAGAAATATAATTTAAATGTACAGGGTGTCCAAAAATAACTGTCCACCCCCTTAACTTTAGAACGCCTTCAAATATAGTCATAAAAGTGGTGTGGTGTCTAGGTCTAGGTATAGAAAGTAACCGGTGTAGGAAAGTGACCATGCCCTATCCGAAGTCAATGTCAGGAGTTATCCGATTAGAACGAAAAGAAATATTGCGCCGAGAAATGTCTTGAATAAAACCCCTAAAACGTACGCTCAATTAAGTTGAATTTACGTAGTTTTACGCATGCTCACTTTCCTATACCTATAGACACCAATTTTATTACTACATTATCTGTAGGCGTTCTTAAGTTGAAGGGAAAAGAACAGTTCCTTGTAAACCGCCTTCCTTGTAAAGGGAAAAAATAACTTTTCTTCGACCCACTTTATTATTATTATTCAGGCATTTAGTGTTTTTCTCATTTAGTTACCAAATTATAGAATACTTGTATACGTTTTATAAAGGAAAAAAATATTTATTGGCTAATAAATTAAAAAAAAATGGAATAGTTACTAGTTTTTGCTCAC